>CM072923.1:186973553-188173553 GCA_036971965.1 Nyctalus aviator
AGGAGCTGCCAGTCTCAGAGGCCCAGGACGATCAGGCTGCACTGCCCGGAGCTGGGGTGGGTAGACAGGTGGCACTGTGGGCATCGTGCGGATGGCTGCAATCAGAGAGGTCTCCATGGGGGAGGAAGGCAGGGCTTGGGGCGGAGAGCGGAGGCCCTGCACTCAGCCTGAGCAGGTGCGAAGGGCCCACTCCCTTCTCAGAATGGCCTTTCCTTGGCCCCCTCCCCCAGGTCAGTCCTGGCTCCGCTGAGCTACGGGGAGCAGACAGGGGTTCTCGGGGGCCTCTGGGCCAGCCCGTCTCCACACACGCGTGTCCAGGTCACCCAGCCTCCCAGGAGGCGTTGGGTCACAAAGGTCCGGGTTCGAGTCCAGCTGTGCCGCTTGCCCTGAGCGACTGTTGCCCATCTGTAACATGGGGTGACGCCTCCTTTCAGAGCTGAGTGGGGAGCAAATAGACCATCTGGAAGCTCCTCCCAGGAGCCCTCCGGCCTCCGTAGCCAGAGCTAGAGGGACCGTCTCCGGATTCTCTGCCTCCAGAATGTATTTCTGGGAGGTCAGGCAGTTCCCAGAAACACAACCTCCTGATCCTTAGGGGCAACGACCAAATTCCCTCCCTCCCAACCCCCAGCCTCTCAGGCTGCTAGCTTTCTCCTCTTGGGCCCCCCCGAAAGGCTCCAGAAGGTATGTGTGTCTCGGGGGGTGCGGAGGGGGGTGTGTGGGGGGTGGCAAGCATGGAGTTTGGGTCCCAGGGGGAGCTGGCAGCGGCACAGCTGCACCTTCTCACCCCCCAACCCCCACCCCTAAGAGACGGCTGTAAACCTCGTCTGCCCCAACGGAGAGAGCCCCTCACTCCGCACAGGGGTCCGGCAGGTGGGGGGTGCAGGTCCCCTCCTGACCTCCTGACCAGGCCTCTCCTGGCCCCTGACCCCTTACCACTCAGAGCTCCTCTTAGTCCGGCTGCTACTTCGGGGGAGAGGGGACGGGAAATAGAAAAGCCGGGCCACACGGGGTACGCAGGGAGGCCGAGTCCTTAAGAGCCCTGGCTGCTGGGGCAGACGGACACTCGGCCCCCCACCCCCATCTCCCCGCACACAGGCCCCGGGCGCAGGTCTGAGGGCCATGGGGCCGCCTGGCGCCCTCCCGGCCCTGGGCGGCCGGCTGGAGTGATCGGCCTGGAATGCCAGGCTATGAGCTCAGCCTCACGGGCCTGCGTGCGTCGGCCTGTCAGCAGCCCCGGCTCACAGGAGACGCTTTCCAGCCCCTCTGGGCCGGCGAGGCCTAAATTTAGCCGGTAGACAGGGGCTGGCCCCGCGCCCGGGACGGCCGGGCCTTATAAAGCGCCGGCGGCCGGGCCCGGCACACTCCCCAGCGCCCTCGCCCGCACCGCGTCCACCCTGCCCCTGGCCGGGCCCGGCCGCCCGCTGTGGATGAGCCACCGCACCTCCTCCAGCTTCAGAGCCGAGAGAAGCTTCCACTCCTCCTCCTCCTCCTCCTCCTCGGCCTCCTCCTCGGCCTCCGCCGCCGCCCGCGCTCTCCCAGCCCAGGACCCGCCCATGGAGAAGGCCCTGAGCATGTTCTCCGAGGACTTTGGCAGCTTCATGCGGCCCCGCTCGGAGCCCCTGACCTTCCCAGGCGAGTGCCCGGGCTCTGCGGGCTGGGAGGCCCCCGGGAGGGGCCTCTGCTCCCGGCGCCTCTGAACGTGGCTGCGCCTGCCCGGCCGCCAGGAGCAGGTGCTTTGTGGCTGCAGCCACATGTGGCCGACCAGACAGATGTGGCCACCCGGAGAGATGTGGCCGCAGAGGCAGATGTGGCCGTGGGAACAGGCCAGCCTTCAAGGAACAGGTGTGGCCAGGAGTCAGCTATGGTGCTGATGGCCACACAGGGAGGGGGAGCTCTGAGGGGCTGCATGAGGTTGAAGGGAAATGCATCCCCTACTCTAGGTGTGAGGCAGGTTGTTACACACACACACACACACACACATGCATGCACACACACACACACTCACACACACATGCACGCACACACACACTCACACACAAACATGCATGCACACACACTCACACTCACACACACATGCATGCATACACACACACTCACACACACATGCACACACACCTGTGCCTGGTAGGCTCTAGCCTGCCATGGAAGAGGCAGGCTGCAGGAGGTGAGGAGGGTGGGCAGGGAGGGGAGGGACAGTAGCTGAGAGGGAAGTCAGGCCTGGGGGGCCTCCCCGTCCCCAGGAGAAGGAGCCAGGGGCCTGAGCTCTGGGTG
This sequence comes from Nyctalus aviator, assembly GCA_036971965.1. NCBI lineage: Eukaryota > Metazoa > Chordata > Mammalia > Chiroptera > Vespertilionidae > Nyctalus > Nyctalus aviator. Next base: position 186,975,825 of record CM072923.1, read on the forward strand.
CAGGCCTGCTCGGTGCTCGGCTCACAGCAGCCCTCCCTCCCCGCAGCCCGCACCGGGGGGCCGGGCAACATCAAGACCCTCGGCGACGCCTATGAGTTTGCGGTGGACGTGAGCGACTTCTCCCCCGAGGACATCATCGTCACCACGTCCAACAACCACATCGAGGTGCGCGCCGAGAAGGTGAGTGCCCGCCTGCCCGGACCCCCGGTTCCGCACCTGTGCCCTCTGCCCGGCTCCCTACTGCCACGTCTCATCCTGGGGCCCTGGACTCTACCCGATGACCCTCCCAGTCCCCAGGGCACATTGGAGACCTGCCTTTGTAGCTCATGGGCCGCAGGATCCCCGCTACGGCCTCTCTGCCCCGAGACCTGTTTTCCAGGAGCCTGGGCCGCTGAGAGGGCCGTGGGGGACGGGAGGGCGGAGGGGTGCTGGGGCACCTGAGCCGGGAGCAGAGAGGGAGATGGTGGCTGAGTGAGGAGGACCGCTGAGTTGGCAGGCATGTGGGTAGGTGGGGACTCATGCCTGCGGGAGGAGTTCCCCCACATGACACCCCTCAAGCCCTCTTCCCTCCGGGCTCCAGAGGCCCAGCCCCCAGCCTGGGACCCCTGAACTAGAGTCCCTGCCATTCAGGATTCCACACTCGAAGCCCCATACGCCCTCTGCCCCCTGCACTCAGGGTCACTGGGTCACTAGGGTCTCTGAGTCCCGGCTCCCAGCAGGCTTGCCCTGGGCGGAGGGCCTGCCCCAACCTGACCCCGGATGCTGCCCGCAGCGGGCCGCAGCCGCAGGGGCCCCATAGAGGAGAGGGGCTGCCCCCGGCTCCTGCCAGAGCCCCCGGGGCCCGGTCCCTCCCTGAGCACAGGATGCTCGGTGCCTGGGCACCCTGTCAGGGAAGCCACGGCCTGTGGGCACCAGGACCAGCGGGCAGCGTGTGCCAGCCCTGCCACTCCCGCCAGTGACTCAGCCACCCCGGGCTCCTCTGGACACTATGTGCTGACCGGGCCGTGGGGGAAGGGCCGCCGGCCCAGCCCTGACGGGGGAGACCCAATGCGTCTGGGTGCCCCAGAGGGCTCCACCGGGCCCTGCGCCACCTGCTCGGTGCTCAGGAGCCCCAGCCTCTGCCACCAAGCCCCCTGTTTCTGACCCCACCCCCCCGCCAAGCCCCTCGCCTACCTGTGCACCTGTCCCTGCATAGCCCTGGGCCTGCGGCCACCATCACCCTGGCCAGACCCCGCACCGGCCTGAGCACAGACCCCTCAGTTGGAGGGGCCCCCTGGACTCGGACTGGGGGGCAGGGGCCGGGCTGGACATGAGCTGGGCAGGGGCGCAGGGTGGCCTGCCCTGACCCATCTCCCCCACCCCCCACCAGCTGGCAGCGGATGGCACGGTCATGAACACCTTCGCTCACAAATGCCAGCTGCCGGAGGACGTGGACCCCACTTCCGTGACCTCAGCCCTGAGGGAGGACGGCAGCCTCACCATCCGGGCGCGGCGACACCCGCACACAGAGCACGTCCAGCAGACCTTCCGGACGGAGATCAAAATCTGAGGGCCGCCCCTGCCCCTGCCCCTGCCCCTGCCCTCCCCGACTCCCCTTCCTCCTGCAACTCCCCGCTCCCCACCCCCCTGGCCCGCCAGAGTCTTCCTAACCCCTCATAACAGCTGCCGGGACATCTCAGCCCCGGTCCTAGCCCTGACACCCCCACGACCCCAGGTGGGTCACCCCCACCCCAAAACAGAGGCCTCTGCTCTGCCCAGGACAGGAGGGCTCCCCCTCTCCTTCCAGATGGCACCCCCTCTCTCCCAGTGCAGAACACAGGGGTCGGGGTGCGGAAGGAAGAGAGCCCCCTGGGGAAGGAAGCTGAGGAGAGCCAGGGTCTCTGCTCTGGGCACGCCATCTGCAGGACAGACACCGGGCAGCTCCTCTGCCTCCGGAGTCTCTGCCGGGCAGGGGGACGCGGGAAGGGCCCTGGGACCCCCTTGGCAAGGGGAGCAGGAGAGGCAGGTGCCCAGGCCAGGAGACAGCCAGGATGAAGCCCCGAACCAGCTGCCTGCCTGCCCACCCGGAGCCCCCGGCCAGCCACCTGGCGTTTGTGTGCCGACGGGGTTTTTCCGATACAGCCGGTTCGTGACAAACTGTGAAACGCCTGCCATCTGTCACCTGCCCATGCCCCCAGGCCGAGGGCTGTGGCGGGTCCTCCCCTGTCCCCGGGCCGGGCCTCCCCGGGCTGGGGCTGCCTCCATGCAGACGGGTCACCCAGCCGGTGGCGGAGAGAGACCGTGGGCGGGGCTGAGGGGCTCCAGGTCAGAGAGTGTCTGGTCAACCGTGGCCACGGCCAGTCCCTCCCCCTCTTCAAGCTACGAATCTACCGGTGTGGGGTGTGTGCCTACCGCCCGGGGACACACACACACACCTGCCGTCCTTCCGATCCTAAGCGTTACCATTGGTTGAGTCCAAATTCAGCACATTCTGAAGTCAGAGTCAGGCTCCATATCCATCAGGGGGGAAACCGAGTCTCTGAGCAGGTGACTGCCCAACGTGCTCATGAACATGGACCCAGGAAGTCCGAGGCTGCTCTCAACGCGCCCCCCACCGCTCTGGGTACCGGGAAGTGATTCCCTCTCTGCCTCTCTTGGCCTTTGCCTCTGTGTTCAGATCCTTCTGCTGGAGGAAGCCCCCAGCCAGGTCCCTCCTGGTCCCCAGGCTGGCGAGGGGCTCAGGCGGCCTGCACTCTGGAAGCCTCAGCTGCTGGCAATGACCCTGGCTCCATCCCACATACAAAACCAGGGGGGAGGGGAGGGTGGTTCCCAGTGGAGGGTGGCCTCTCACCCTGCCATTTTGAGGTTTTTAGGGGGTAGTTCCGGGGGAGAAGGGCAGGGGAGGGTCCTGGCATTGTACCCTGCACACATAATAAAGGACAGAATCACAGACTTCTGGAACCACCTGCCTGACGTTCTCACATCTGGGGTGCGTTTGAAACGTTGGGGTTGGGGCTAGCAGCTCAAGTAAAGCTCGGGACCTTCCGGAAAGGTGGGTGCCCTCTGGCCTCCTCCCTTGGCTCCAGGCCCACCTGGGCGGGGCAGGCCGTTATTTCCGTGAAGAGCCTGGTAGCGCCTCCTCTTCCACCTGCCAGCCAGCGCCCGCTGCTCAGGACGGGCACAGTCCCAGGTGCAGGGACACCAGAGGCCGGGCAGCTGCACCGAGCCCCTGCCTTCTCCAAGCCTATCTTGTACCAGATGGCCGTGGAGGATCAGAGAGGTGGAGTGACTGGCCCAGGGTCACACAGCTGAAACCTGGCTGGGGTGCTGGCTAGCTGAGGAGTCTGGGTGCTCTCTGGAGAGGACCCCCCCCCATACGTACCCCACATTCTCCCAGGTGATACTGAGATCACGGCCAGGCGCTGGCCCCCTGCAGCTGGAGCTGCGCAGGAGTAGGGAGGGAGAGGGGGCCGGTATTTCCAGCAGAGGTGACTCACGGATTCCACTGGGCTATTTGCAGCCCCGACACTCATCAGCCTGGGGTTTGGGGGAGGAGCCGGACCAGCCCCCACCCTTCCTCAGCTCAGACCTGCAGGGTCAGGCTCACCTTGGTGTGGGGACCCCAGCAAAAAAAACCCACACATCTTGGATGGGTACCAGGAAGCCGGCAGCCCTGGCAGGAAAAGGGGTCAGCTCTCCCGGTGGCCAATGGGGCCGAATGCTTTCCACCCCCAACCCCCAGGCCCAGCGGCCCCTCCCCAGACTGCGGTGGGGGTGAGGGTCGTGCAGAGGACACGCCGGGCTGAGGGAGCCTTCCAGCCAAGGTGACCCTATGAGAGGAGGGCCAGGAGCCAGGAGGAGGGGCTGCCGGCTGGGGACTTCCATCGGCTCCGCCCCTTGGCCCCGCCCCCCAGACCCGGGACTGGCGGCCACCCTTTGTCTCCTAGGGCCCCCCACCCTTTCCAGGCTAAATATAAGCCTGGCGGAGGGCCCTGCGCCCCGCCCCCACCCCGTAAGGAATAATTATAGCAGCCCCATTCATTGAGAGCCCGGAGCGTGCCAAGCTACCAGGCGCACTGCTCATCCCTACAGAAACCCTGCCAGGTGGGCACCGGGGAGGACAGGCGGGTTCAGAGAGGCCAAGCAGCAGGCCAAGGTCACCCAGCTTGGACGTGGCATGGCCGGGGTTTGGATCCTTGGCTGTGGCCCTGTCCTCTGCAGCCCTGGCCCTGTGGCTCAGTGGTCGGATGCTGCCCCATGCACTGAGGCCATCAGTGGGTCCCAGGTGGAGGCACATGCCCTAGTTTCCTCCTTGGTCCCCAGCAGAGGGCATGCAGGAGGCAGCTGACTGATGTTTCTCTCTCTCTCCCTCTCCCTCTGAAAAACCAAAGGCCTAGCCGGTCTGGCTCAGTGGATAGATCATCGGCCTACGGACTGAAGGGTCCTGGGTTTGATTCTAGTCAAGGGCACATATCCAGGTTTCGAACTTGATCCCCAGTGGGAGGTATGCAAGAGATGGCCAATCAATGATTCTCTCTTATCATTGATGCTTCTATATCTCTCTCCCTTTTCCTTCCTCTCTGAAATCAATAAAAATATTTTTAGCAACATATATATTTTTAAAAATATATTTTATTGATTTTTCACAGAGAGGAAGAGAGAGAGGGATAGAGAGTTAGAAACATTGATGAGAGAGAGACATCGATCAGCTGCCTCTTGCACACCCCCTACTGGGGATATGCCCACAAACAAGGTACATGCCCTTGACCGGAATCGAACCTGGGACCTTTCAGTCCGCAGGCCAACGCTCTATCCACCGAGCCAAACCGGTTTTGGCATAAAAACACATATTAAAAAAATCAATAAAGCCCTAGCCGGTTTGCCTCAATGGATAGAGCGTCAGCCTCCGGACTGAAGGTTCCCAGGTTCAATTCCAGCCAATGGCACATGCCTGGGTGTGCAAGAGGCAGCCAGTCAATGATTCTCTCTCATCATTGATGTTTCTATCCCTCTCTCTCCCTCTCTCTTCCTCTCTGAAATCAATAAAAAAAAAAATATTTTTTAGAAAAGTAAAATGGTAGGCACATGCACCATTTTTTACACAGGTGGGCATAAGATAGTTAACAGTCAACATCTCTTACACAGGTGGGCGTAAGGTAGTTAACCGTCAACAATTAACATGATAACAACAATCATGAGGCGTCTGTGGGCTCAGCCAGGGCTGTGCTCTGAGGTCCGGGAAAAGGGAAGTTACCCGTGGCCCTGACACTCCACAGGTACGTTATCGCTGACGCAAAAACAGTGGGCTCAGGAAAGACCGAACGTGGCCTTTGTCCGGGAAGATGCTGGCCTAGGACCTGACTACCCCTCGACGTGGCTTGCTGATGAAGGTTTTCATCTCAGACTGTGCTTTGTGGGTCCTGTGGGTCTCTTGAGTTTGCAAGGCCGCCACGCAGGCCTTTCCTGAGCAGCCAGGTTCCACGGGGCCCCTTTGCATCCACACGTGTAAAAGCGTTGGCACATAGTAGCGACACAGCTCACGTACGCCATCCACTGGAAGGCCCGGTAGGGCGCAGGTACTGAGATTTCATAGAGTTTTGGATCCTGACATCCCCAGTCTCACCCACACTCTCCCTGGTGCCATCAGGACCAAGACGGGTGTGTGTGTGTGTGTGGTGTGTGTGTGTGTGTGTGTGTGTGGTGTGTGTGTGGTGTGTGTGTGTGGTGTGTGTGTGTGTGTGGTGTGTGTATGTGTGTGGTGTGTGTGTGTGGTGTGTGTGTGTGTGGTGTGTGTATGTGTGTGGTATGTGTGTGTGGTGTGTGTGTGTGTGGTGTGTGTGTGTGTGGTGTGTGTGTGTGTGGTGTGTGTGTGTGTGGTGTATGGGTGTGTGTGTGTGGTGTGTGTGTGGTGCGTGTGTGTGTGTGTGTGTGTGTGGTGTGTGTGTGTGTGTGTGGTGTGTGTGTGTGTGTGTGTGTGTGTGTCAGAGGAGCTGCCCTAGTACCCAGGTCTTCTCTCCAGGAAAAGCAGGTGAGGGCAGAGCGAAAAGGTCCCCTGGCCTCCCATAGAGCCTGCGGGGGGGGGGGGGGGAGGGGGGAAGGGGGAGAGGGGGCGGTTGAGGTGGGGAGGGAACCTCGGAAGGAAGCCTTAGTCCTCTCAGCAATAAACAAAGATCAGGTGGCGCCCTCCCAGGGCAGCTGTGAGGAAGCTGAGGGGGTGATGTTTTAGTATAAGCTCAACAAATGCTAAGCTCTAGTTAAAATTGTTTTCCGAACAAGGAAATCAAAGGCCCCACCCACATTGGCTCTGCCCTCAAACACGGGGGGAGGGGCGGGGGGGGTCCTGAGGGGCTGGTGTCTTCAGCAGCTGGATGGGGGGCGAGGCCAGGGCCTCTGGGAGGGGAGGGGGCTGTTTACTGTCAGCACAGCTGGCCTGGGGCTCACTGCCAGCACCTGCCAGGCCCGGCCCCCCTGCGCCTGGGTCCAGGGACAGCCTCCCAGGAGAGCTGGGGGCTACTGGACTGGGCGGGGGCCCTCTGGGTGCCTCCCCGAAGGACAAAAAAGCAGGGCTGCAGGCCCCAGGGAGCCAGAGAGGAGAGGGCAGGATGGTAGATCTGCTCTTTCCTCCCTTCCTTCCTTCCCACACATGACCATCTACCACCCCAGGCAGGGTAAGGCACTGCAGACTGCTAACTTAAATGAAAAAGGCCTTTCGAAGTGAGAGGCAACAGGTGTTTATTTCCGTTCCAGGGCAGGGCACATGTGCACGTTTCAGGTTTGATCCCTAGTAGGGGGGAATGTAGGAGGCAGCCAATCAATTATTCCCTCTCATCAATGTTCCTCTCTCTCTCCCTCTCCATAAAATCAATAAAAGCATACTTTTATTTTTTTTAAAATATACTTTTAAACAATAAAATTATCTCATTGGAGCATAATTTTGGATTTGGACTCTGCCTCTTTCTGAGTCGGCGATCTTGGGCCCATCACTTCATCTCTCTGTGCCTCAGTTTCCTCATCTGTATAGTGGCAATAAAAATGGCACCCACCTCACAGGTCTGGTGTGAAAGGAACTTGAGGCGGGTGGTGTACCTACAAACATCAATAGTCATTATTGCAGATGAAGGGGGTATTGGTTAGAATGAGAGTTTGGCTTCTGAATACATGGACACCCCCCGCCCCCACTGAGCCACTGGCCCCTGGGCTCTGGCTCGGTGCACCTTCCCACCTTCCCCAGCCAGGCAGGGTCAGTCAGGGTGCCCTCCAGCCTGATGCTAGGGCGACACCTGCTGGTGCAAAGGTAGATGTGCAGCCGAAACCGGTTTGGCTCAATGGATAGAGCGTCGGCTTGGGGACTGAAAGGTCCCGGGTTCGATTCCGGTCAAGGGCATGTGCCTTGGTTGCGGGCATATCCCCAGTGGGGGGTGTGCAAGAGGCAGCTGATCAATGACTCTCTCTCATTGATGTTTCTAACTCTCTATCTCTCTCCCTTCCTCTCTGTACAAAATCAATAAAATATATTAAAAAAAAAAAAAAAGAAAAAAAGAAAAAGAAAAGGTAGATGTGCAGCCAAAGGCTTCACGCTTTTCCTCTGATTCCCTTTGTCAGTTGTCTTTGGACTCTTCAAGCCCAGTGATTCTTGTTGGCTGCTTTTGTTTTGCTTTGTTTTCTTTTCTTTTGGCACACGGGTTCTTAGCGAGGAGAAGAGAGAGGAAGGGACCTATGTTGTCCAGATTATTCTGTCACCACCTCTCTAGGTCAAACCATCCCCTCCTTGCCTGAATTAAGGGGCAGCTTCCTCAAGCTTCTGATCCCAGCTCAAGAACTGGAGGAAAGTTTATTTGTTTGTTTGTTTATTTTTAAGCTATGTTTTTGTTGATTTTTAGGAACAGAGGAAGGGGAAGGAATAGAGAGGTAGAAACATCATAGTTTGGCTGCCTCCTACATGTCCCCTAGTTAGGGATCAAGCCTACAACCAGGACATGTGCTCTGACCAGTAATCGAACCGGCGACCTCATGGTTCCTGGGTCGGCCCTAAACCACTGAGCTGCACTAGTGGGGCTAGAGGACATTCTTAAAAATATTTATATTTTATTGAGTTTTTACAGAGAGGAAGGGAGAGGGATAGAGCATTAGAAACATCAATGAGAGAGAAACATCGATCAGCTGCCTCTTGCACACCCCGTACGGGGGATGTGCCCACAACCAAGGTACACATCCTTGACCGGAATCGAACCTGGGACCTTTGAGTCCGCAGGATGATGCTCCATCCACTGAGCAAAACCAGCTAGGGCACTTTTATCTATTTTTTTGTTACATCTTTAATATTGAAAGTATTACATATGTCCCCTTTGTTCCCCCACTGACCCAGTCCCCCACCCCAGGCCTTCACCACCCCACTGTCTGTGCCCATGGGTTATGCATATACATACAAGTTCTTTGGTTGATCTCCTCCCATCCACCCACCCACCCACCCACCCCTGCCTTCCCTCTGAAATTCCGCAGTCCGTTCCATGCTTCTACGTCTCTGGTTCTCTTTTTTGTTCATCAGTTTGTTTTGTTCATTAGATTCCACATATGAGTGATATCATGTGATACTTGTCTTTCTCTGACTGGCTTATTTCGCTTAGCATGATACTCTCCAGGTCCCTCCATGCTGTCTCAAAGGGTAAGAGATTCTTCTCTCTCTCTCTCTCTCTCTCTCTCTCTCTCACATCTGCATAGTATTCCGTGGTGTAAATATACCAGTTTTTTTTAATCCTCTTATCTACTGATGGGCCAACCCCCTCCTCCCATGGCCAGGCCGTTCCAGCCAATCTGCCTGCCCACAGACACAGGAGGAGAAAGCTTTGAGCAGGCCCCTGACTGTTTCCCAGGCTGAGTATCTTCCAGGCCTTGTCTTTAAGGGGTTCCCCTTGGCTTCAGGGGCCTCCTGGGTGCACAGTGGGCTCAGTGGGGAGGAAGCTGGGGCCCCAGTCCCTCTGCAGGGTGGCAGGGTGCCCCTGCAGGGTGGCAGAGTGCTCCTGGCCTGGGCAAGGTGCCCCCTGCCCAGGGCGGCCTCCTGAGTCAGATGAGGCTGGCTGTCCCCACAGAACAAGATATAGGTCTTCATTGGAGGGGTGACAAGGCCCAGGTAAGGACCGGGGACCTGGGGGGCGGGGCACAGGAGATGCTGCCAGGGAGAGCTGTTTTCCACTAGCACAGTCAATGACGAAAGTTAGGTGAGCTGTGGGCACGGCCTTCTGACAGTGGGCCAGGTTCCCACCTAGAAGGAAGACAAAGACCAAAGGCTACCAAAACCGGTTTGGCTTAATGGATAGAGCATCAGCTTGGGGACTGAAAGGTCCCGGGTTAGATTCTGGTCAAGGGTATGTACCTTGGTAGCGGGCATATCCCCAGTAGGGGGTGTGCAAGAGGCAGCTGATAGATGACTCTCTCATCAATGTTTCTGACTCTCTATCTCTCTCCCTTCCTCTCTATATAAAATCAATAAAATTTTTTTTTTAAAAAAAAAGACCAAAGGCTGTGTTAGCACCAGGGATGTGGTTCTGTTCATGCATCTGCTGAACCACGTGTTCATTCATTCCCCGAGCACTCACACACACACACACACACACACATACACACACACACACACACACACACACACACGGCAAGAGCAGGGTCTCAGGGCCTGGACTTCAGCCGCAGGGAGACCTGACTTGACATCCTGCTTCCCCTGCTCAGCCATCGCCTCCCGGAAGCAGGGACCACTTCCTCGGGGCTTCTCCTCTTTCCTGTGCTCTCGGATGGCCCGGCATCCAGTCTACACGCAGATTCTGGAAGACCGGGTCTGGGTGGGGGCTGAGGCCCTCAGGGGAGCACCATGCGGCTCTCTCCCTCCCCGTGTCAGACCAGAGCCTCAGAGAGCACCTTCAGTGCCCGGGCCCCTTTGCCCCAGGGATTCCTGCCCTGTGCTTCCCTCCCAACGCAGAGCCCAGCACACGGAGGGGCAGCTGTGAGCCAGTGTATCCGTGAAGCAGGAGCCAGAGCAGGTGTCTCTGAGGCAAAACCAGGGCTCTTCAAAAAGTGATGTTTCACCGAGACCGGATTGGCTCAGCGGTAGAGCGTCGGTCTGAGGACTGAAGGGTCCCAGGTTCGATTCCGGTCAAGGGCATGTACATTGGTTGTGGGCACATCCCCGGTAGGGGTGTGTGCAAGAGGCAGCTGGTCGATGATTCTCTCTCATTGACATTTCTAGCTCTCTATCTCTCTCCCTTCCTCTCTGTAAAAAAAATCAATAAAATATATATATATTTTTAAAAAAAGTGATGTTTCGAGTTACCCTAATAGTACACACAGCCACTCTCCGAACTCTGTGCTCTCACCACGGCGCAGGCTAACCCGGAGCTTCTGTGTTGCGAGGTTGGTTAATACCAGAGACAAACGTGAAGTCCATCCCTGGCTTGACAATCCTGGCAGCCCTGAGGGAGGATGGCTGTGCTCTGCCCTCGCCTCCCAGCACCTGCGGGGCCGAGGCGGCCTCTGCCACCTCTCACCTGCACTGGCGTCCCGCTCTGTCCCGGGCCCATGGCTTCGGGGCTGGCTCTCCGGCCCACGGGGTCTTCTGATGAGGCCACCGCTGCGGCCATGGCACCTGGTCTGGCCCGGTCGCTGAGCAGAGGCAGGAGGAGCCAGGTTTTTTTTGGCAGCCGCTCCCCGGAGGTAGTTCCCCATCCAAGGACCAGACCTTCTTTATTTACGGGATCCCGATGGCCTGCCTGATGGCCTATTCTCCCGGAACCACGGAAACTGGCCCGGGCAGCCGGGGGATTACTCTGACCCACGGGGTTATGTCCACAAGGTGGGAGGCAGGCCTTCTACCTGACACCACTTCTTCCGACAGGCCTTAGACCCTCCTCAGCCAAGGCCCCGGCTTCTCAGGCCTCCGTCCCCACCGCCAGTTTTGCTGTGTTAAGTGTTTTTCTACCGAAGCATGTAGGGAATGCTATTTATGGAGCATGCCCTTTGTCTGGGGGACCGAGACAAAAACATTTTTTCCTCACAGTTCTGGATATTGGGAAGTCCGAGGTCAAGGCGTCGGTAGGTATGGTTTCTGGGGAAGAACTGCTTACTGGTTTGTAGAAGCTGTCCTTTTTTTTTTTTTTTCTGGGACAAGGGGGCTTTTTGGGGGGCTCTGTTATAAGGCCCCCACCTCATGCTCTGATCACCTCCCAAAGACCGCCCCCCCATACACACACACCTAATATCATCACACTGGGTGGGGGGGGGCAGGTTCAAAATAGGAATTTGGGGAGGACACAGTCTACAGCATTCTTTAAATCCAATCAACTGAAAAAGAAAAATACTGAACAAAGAAAATTGATATTGTTTCATTACATGGAAACAGTGTGACTACTATGCGTCAGAAGTAACTCCGCTGGTGCGGCTCAGCTGGTGGGTAAGCATCATCCCACGCCCCAAAGGTCACGTTTGGATTCTCTGTCAGGGGTCAGGGCACTTGCCTATTTGCAGGGGGCATGCAGAAGGCAGCCCAATGATGTCTCTCTCCCCCCTCCCTTCCTCTCTCTCCAATCAATTAAAAGCAAAAAAAAAAATAAAAAAAAATAAAAAAAAATACCGAATTCTGATTCTGACATCCCCCTCCACTCAACCAAGCAGGTAACTCAGTTCAGACACTAACTCTGTGTCAGACCCCACAGGTTAGGGGCTACCCCCCCCCCCCCCGCCGCAGGTTGTGCCCTAGCCAGTTTGGCTCAGTGGATAGAACGTCAGCTTGAGGAACGAAGGATGCCGGGTATGGTTATGGTCAAGGGCACATGCTGGGTCACAGGCCTGATCCCCACAAGGGGGTGGGCAGTAGGCTGCCGATCCATGATTTTCTCTCATCATTCATGTTTCTTTTCTTTCTTTCTTTCTTTCTTTCTTTCTTTCTTTCTTTCTTTCTTTCTTTCTTTCTTTCTTTTTTTTTACAGAGAGGAGGAGAGAGGAATAGAGAGCTAGAAACGTCGATGAGAGAGAAACATGGACCAGCTGCCTCTTGCACACCCCCTACCGGGGATGTGCCCGCAACCAATGTACATGCCTCTGGCCGGAATCGAACCTGGGACCTTTCAGTCCGTAGACCGACGCTCTACCGCTGAGCCAAACCGGTTTCGGCTCATCATTCATGTTTCTATCTCTCTCTCCCTCTCTGAAATCAATGAAAAAATATATATTTAAAAAAAAATCCAGGTTGTCATGGAGCTTCTATAGTTTAGAGGTTCCCACAACCCTCTCCTTGGGCTCGATGAATTTACTAGAGCAAATTGATTCAGAGAAACATGTGACTTCTCAGGTCACCAGTTTATCATTAAAGGTGAGGAATGAGTCAGAAAACAAGATGAAGTCAGTCTAGCTGAGTTGACTGGCTGAAAATGGAGTCAAGCTCACAAAACCGGTCCAGCCAAATGGGCTGAAGCATGAAGAATAGATTTAATTTTACTCTGAGGAGCCTGAGGACTTAAACTTTTGAGCTTCCCAGCTGTCCATCAGTACCTGGAGAGAGATATAAACCCTAGAGAGACAACCTGAAGGATCAGGAAAGAATGTTCTCTTGTCCACACCACCAGACACCATGTTGACATAAGAAACGTCCAAACCTGTGGAGAAACTGACAACAGATGCACAGGAGCAAGGTCTCAGATGCTCCGGAGAACAACAGTTTTGCAATTTCTTATATGCATTTGGAATTAGGAAGGGAATGAAAGGAAGAATACATGAAGATGGAAGAGAGCAGGATGGGGGTTGGGTTTCAGGATAGTTAACCAGATTCTGTGCCCTCGCACGCTCTCTCTCTCTCTCTCTCTCTCTTTAATTTCAGAGAGCGAGAGGGAGAGATAGAAACATTGATGATGAGAATCATTGATAGGCTGCCTCCTGCACGCCCCACATTGGGGACGGAGCCTGTGATGTATGATAGCAGGCATACTTGGGTAAAAATTGCTGTTTAATATATTAACCTTGCTGTTTTGGGTCCTGTGCTCATTTAAAAGTTATTTTGATTTTCTGAACTTATGCATGCTATCCCAATACTCCATTGATGATGGTTTGACTGTCCCGTTGATTGTGATCTCATTGGTCATCGAAGCACATTCCTGGGACCCAAGGAAGTTTGATGATCCTAGATTGTCGCAGTAGCTACAGATAGTGCGTTCCTGTGGACTCAGTGGTCCCAGAATCCGGTCAGCACAGTTATTCTAAATCATCAGGTGGTCCGTCCCAGATAAGGTGCTCCTGTTGATTCAGTGATTGGTAGATACTTTAGATAACTAACTTGCTCAGTTTCGCTTCTGTAAAATCGAGAAACAGGTTCCTCATTCCAGACCCGTAGATGTAATCAATACCTTTGTGATATTCTGCCAGTGTAAGCCAGGCGCTGCGAGCTGTTCGGGGCTTCGAGGTCTGGAGCTTTAGCCCCTCATATGCCGCCGGCCTTTAATAAATGACTCCATAACTCGACTTTTTTGTAAGATGGGGTTACACCACAACATTGCATGTGCCCCCACCAGGAACGGAACCATGATCTTCTGGTTCATAGGTCAATGCTCAGCCACTGAGCCACACCAGCCGTGTGTAAGGGCGCTTGCAGTTTTATTTCAAAGTTGAGTTCCTCTAGATGCACAGAAACAATGGGCAAATGGGATTGCTCGTGGCAAGATAAGCCTTTTACTAAAAGGTTATAGGCCTAGGGATTGACTACCCGCCATGACCTGCCCGGTTAGGGATTTTGTGATTAGACCCACAAGGTGATCTTTTCATCCACATTTATTATCTAGAAAGATCACAGACCTCGGGAAGATCAGCCCCTCACCAATCCAGAGGCTGAGAAAGCAGACCTGGTTCTTCCGGACACTCTGGGCATCTGCCTCATTGGATTTCCTATTTGCAAATCCCTTGAATAAATCTTTGTCATTCATTTCTAGCCAAGGCTTCCTGATTTGATTTGACAAAGAATATACAGTCACTCAGGACCAGCCAATGAAAGAGATGCAACAGGGTATGTGGGAAGGGAAAATCGGACCACCCAGGGGTCCGGGCTGCCTGTCACGACTGGAGCCGATTAAGCAGAGACAGGGTTGACTCATACATGAGCGTTTATTCCAGTGCTGCCGGCAGCACGAGGGAGCAGCGGGTCATCCACAGACATCCGCTCTGCCTTTCTCCATAAGCAAAATCCTAACACGGGGAGAAGGACAAAGATTACAAGAGAGAGTAGGAATTACAGGCCTGGGAAAGTAGTTGGGGTACAAGTCCTGACAGGTTATAAAGCTTGCGGGCTGGGGGAGGGGGCTGCAGAGGGCGGGCACCTCCAGGCACCCGGGGACCAGATTACAGGCATTAGGGGCAGGGGGTGGTAAAGGGCTGGTTCCTCCTGGACTCAATTGTTTCAGCCTGCATTCCCTACGATGCGAGCTCCCAGGTTTCTGGCGCACAGCTCTCAGCCGGTGAGAATGGGCTTTCTCTAATCAGAACAATCACCGTTACCAGAGCAGGATTTATATTTCTTACTGAGTCCCCAATATCCTATTTTTTTACCCTAACAAAGGGACGAGTTGCTTTAAAGCTCCGAGTGTTCTCCCCAAATCTCCATGTGTTCACCAACTGGATGCTCTCAGAACCCCATTCTTTTGGGTTTTCCTGAAGGAATTATTGATTACATTATTGGCCATTGATTGAACTCCACCCCAACCCCTCTTTCCTCCCAGAGGAAAATTCCAACTCAGTCATCACTTGATTGGTTGTCCTTCCCCCCTCCCCCCCTCAGGTGACCTAGGGGCAAATCCCACTTCATTAACATAACAAAGATGCCTTCATGCCTTCATCTCTTAATTTCTCATTTGGAAATTCTGAGGGTGCTAGGAGCTCGGTGCCGGGAACCTGGACTAAGAACCAAATATATATATTTACCGGCATTGTAAGTCATAACATCACAGGTGTGGACTTGGAGATGGGGAGATGATCCTGTATTATCTGGGTGAACGCAATCTAATCACACTGGCCCTTGAAGCTGAGAGCATTTCCTGGCTGGGTTAGGAAGAGGTGCTGATGGCCCTGGCCAGTGGTGCTCAGTGGGTTGAGCCTCATCCTGATGCCCGTTTCTCCCTTGGTTGCGAGTCTCATGGGGTCCCTTAGAGGCTAGGGCGTGCATGCCTGTGGGGGAAGGGGAAGGGGAAGGAAATGGCAGAGGCGTGCTCTGTGGAGAGCACGCTTGGAACTTCGGTTTCAGGGGTTGTAAAGGCTGAGATTTGGGAGCGGCCCTAGGGGAGGTTGGAAGGAAATATTCGTCAGCTTCATGCTGATGGGCCAAAATGAGATTTATTCTCTTAATCTGTCTGCCCTTGGGTGTGGTTGGCAAATGACACTTACTTGGATTTCTGCTGTCTCCGGGAATAAGGTGATTTAAACTGATTACCCCCCGGGTGGGGGAGGTGAAATACAAACAATTAACTTTTAAGTGTCCTTAGTTTAAGGAAGATAGGATTTGGTAGATAAGGCACAAACTGCTGTTTAACTATCTGTCTCAGCTTCCCCATTCCAATCGTCACGGAATTTTCCTAACTTCTCACTATTCTAAAACAGAGTTGATCCCGCCCAGAGGGGTTGGTTGCAGGGCACATTTCTGGGTTTGAGGTTCCCCCCTCCCCCCACTAGTGGCCAGAGTATTGTTAAAATGAAGAATCATGTAACATACACAAGATCAGAAACGGAAAAAAGGAGCCTTTTAGCCAATTTGGCTCCGTGGATAGAGAGTCAGCCTGCGAACTGAAAGGTCCCAGGTTCGATTCCTGTCAAGGGCACATACATGCCTGGGTTGTGGGCTCCATACCCCGTGGGGGACTTGCAGGAGGCAGCCGATCCATGATTCTCTCTCATCGTGAATGTTGTTGTTTTTTTCACTATGAATATTTCTATCTCTCCATCTTCCTTCCTCTCTGAAATCAATAAAAATGTATTTTTTTTTTTTAAAGAAGTGAAATAAAGGAGAAAGCCCGCGAACTGGGAGAAGAGAGAAGTCGGTGGTTTGGAGGTGCTGGAAGCTGGAGAGAGGTCACCGTCATCGCAGCCAGGCTGAGGATACCGAGCGAGAGCAGGTAAGGATGGCCCAGTGGACAACGCCATCCGGCGGCCATCCGGCGTCTGTAGCTTTGGGACCGCCCTGAGTTCACACCCGCGCCCCGCCCTCTGCTCCGGGCTCTCCTCTCTCCCAAAGGGAGACACACTCTCCGCTCAGGCTGGTGAGAAGGTTTAAGGAGATGACACAGGGCCTGGCACACGGTAAGCGCGGAGCCGGTAAAAGCTGTTGGGGTCGCCGAAACCGGTTTGGCTCAGTGGATAGAGCGTCGGCCTGCGGACTGAAGGGTCCCAGGTTCGATTCCGGTCAAGGGCATGTGCCTTGTTTGCGGGCACATCCCCAGTGGGGGATGTGCAGGAGGCAGCTGATCGATGTTTCTCTCAGCGATGTTTCTGACTCTCTATCCCTCTTTCTTCCTTTCTGTAAAAAAATCAATTGAGGGGAAAAAAAAAAAATAAAAGCTGTTGGGGTCAAATTTGGGACAGAAAGCCTAGGAAAGGTACCACGGGAACCGCTCCAGACGCTCAAGTTCAGGTCAGCCGCCGGGCAGCCGGGCGCATGCGCAGAGCCCGGCCTGGCGGGCGCGGTGTTTGCGGCGGAAGTGGCCGCCGGGAAGCCGGCGAGGTCGGTTCCGCCCGGCTCCAACATGGCGGCGCCCTTTGTCTGCCTGGAAGTGCCGTCCCCGGCCTTCTCGCGGTCGTGATGCACCTCCCTCGGCGGCGGGGTCCGGGACATGGCAGGTGAGGGCGCCGGGCGCCGGGGAGCCCCGCGGTCCGGGCGGGGGCGGCGGGAGGCGGCGGCGGGCGGTTATGTGGGGGAGGGGAGCGAGGGAGGGAGCGGGGTGGCCCGGGAACCGGCCCGAGTGGACCCCGCGGGGCAGGAAGCCGGGGCAGCGGGCGGGGTTTGCCCTGGGAGGAGCGGGCCGGCAGTCTGGTGGGAGCCGGTCACTCGCCGCCGCCCGGGCCGGTGACACCCTAGCTGGTCGCCTCCGCCCCCGCGCGCAGCTGTCACCGCCCGGAGCCCGCGCCGCCGCGGGTGGGTGTGCGGTGGCCACGAGGTGGCGGGTGCCGGGGCGGCTCACTTTCTCTGGCTGGGGCAGAGGCACAGGCCGGCCGGGGTCCGGAGCTTCGGGCAGAGGAGGAGGCGAGACTGTCCCTGCGTACAGTTATCTCATTCATTCGTTCTTTCACTCATTCATCCATTCGTGCGTTCGTTCCACAGACGGTGGTTCATCACCCGGTGGGTTCTGACACGAGAGCTAAAACGACCCAAGAGTGGCATAGTGGTTAAAAGGGAACCGTGGAGCCGGGCAGCTTGGCTTCCGTCTCTGTGTTTGCCAACCGTGTCCTTAAGCAAGTTAGGTTCTTCCTCTCCGGCAGGCCGCGTGACTCCGTGGTTGAGCCTTGACCTATGAACCAGGAGGCCACGGGTTGGATTCGGGTCAGGGCCCGGGTCTGGGTTGCAGGTGCATTCTCCAGGGTGGGGGAGGCAGCCCATCTATGATTCTCTCTCATCGTTGATGTTTCTATCTCTCTGTCCCTCTGAAGCCAATACAAATAAAAAAAGACTAAGGAAGCAGGGTATGGTCTGCCCTCCCGGCGGGCCTTTTAAATCTAGTTATGGAGTTTACAGTTTAGGTTGACAGGAAGTCGTTTAAGTATCAGATTTGTGGCCCGGCTGGCTTGGCTCAGTGGTTGAGCGTTGACATATGAACCAGGAGGTCAAAGTTCGATTCCCTGTCAGGGCACATCCCCAGTGTAGGGCGTGCAGGAGGCAGCCAATCAGTGCTTCTCTCTCATCATTGATGTTTCCATCTCTCTTTCCCTCTATCTTCCCATCTAAAATCAATAAAAAATATATATCTTTAAAAAAAGAATCAGATTTGTGGCTTTGTGAAGAATGTATTAAAGGGAGTGACCCTGGAGGTCAGTTAAGAGTCTGCTAGGCTATTTCAGGTGAGAAGTGACAGTGGCCACAGCAGACCAAAATGACCCAAGTTAACATTTACTGAGCACTTACTTTATGCCAGACTCTGTGTCCAGTGCTCTGCGTTTGCCTGTCTGATGGATGGATGAAAGGGCAGCTCTTAAGGAAGCAGGTACCCTTTGGCTTCTCATCACATTTTGCACGTGGGTGTCTTTGATTCAGGTAATGAGTGGGAGGAGGAGGGTCAAGCTGGAGTTTACCCAAACTCAGAAAAGAGTAGCCTGGGCCACTTGGAAATCTGAGGTATGACTGAACTACTCAAGGACAAAACAAAGCCAGCATGTCTGTCCTCAGGCTCATTGTGATTCACCCTTTCAAGATAGCCTATTTTTAAAATATATATATTTCTATTGATTTTTTACAGAGAGGAAGGGAGAGGGACAGAGAGTTAGAAACATCGATGAGAGAGAAACATCAACCAGCTGCCTCCTGCACACTCCCCACGAGGTATGTGCCCGCAACCAAGGCATATGCTCTTGACTGGAATCGAACCTGGGACCCTTGAGTCCGAAGGTTGACGCTCTATCCACTGAGCCAAAACGCTGGGGCAAAATAGCCTATTTTTAAAATATGTATTAAGAAGGGAGAGAGAGATAGAAACATCAATGATGAGAGAGAATCACTGTTGCCTCCTGCCCCCACCGGGGATCGAGCCCACAACCTGGGCATGTGCCCTTGACTGGGATCAAACCTGGGACCCTTCAGTCCGCAGGCAAGATGGTCTATCCACTGAGCCAAACCAGCCAGGGCAAGATAGGCTTTTCTTTAAAGTTATACAAACAACAACAATGTAGTTTAGGGGAAATTATTGATTTTATTGTTGTTTTACCAACTAAGACCAGCCTCAACATTGGGTAGCGATCAGACCTTGTTTTAATTAGGGACCATCTTAAAACGCTCCAGCATAGCAATCCCAAAATATAGTGGCTGAAACAGTAGGGAAGTTTATTCCTTGCCCCTTATTTGTCTGAAGTAGGGAGTCCAGGGCTGGGGGAGCAGCTCACTCTGTGTTGTGACATCATCCGGGAGCAGGGTTCCACGGGTCATGTGGCTCCTTTCTCAAAC
The DNA here is from genome assembly GCA_036971965.1 of Nyctalus aviator. Classification (NCBI taxonomy): domain Eukaryota; kingdom Metazoa; phylum Chordata; class Mammalia; order Chiroptera; family Vespertilionidae; genus Nyctalus; species Nyctalus aviator. Next base: position 186,994,963 of record CM072923.1, read on the forward strand.
CCGAGCTTCCATCTCCTGGTCTAAGCTGGTGCTTCAGCTCCTGCTCCCTACACGCACTCCGTTTGGCAGAAAGGACAAGACAGTGGGGAGCACACGCTCGTTCCTTTTATGGTTCTGATGTTTAAAGACACATTTTGTGAACAATATGTCCCCAAACATAAGCATCTTGTGTACAATGACTCATGACTGTTCCAGTGCTGAGAACCTGCTTGGTCCCCTGTGTGACCAGATTGCTGACTCTGGGTCTTGGGCCCGGCCTGCGGCAAGTCCACTGCATTGGTGAGAGGGCTGGGCATGCTTCCCAGGCCTCCCTCTCCCAGGCAGGCTGACCTGGCTTGGCTGGGCTTATGTTGCTTGTGCCCAGGGAGTCCAGGCTCGATTTTGCATTTAGCATTTTCTGTGCCCGGCGTGGCAGAGACTGCCGGGTACCAGGAGTGTGGACCTGGGGAAGACAGGAACTCTTAGCTGCATGGACAATCATGGTATATGTAAGAAGCACCATATTCAGAAATGTGGTGCACAGGATGACTGTTGGAGTGCTCCACTGAGTGGGTGAAGATTTTGTGAACAGCCTGTCTTGGGTTGGTAACTGTACAGTCCCCTCAGAGAGAGGCAGCAGGGACTCAGGTATTGGTGTGAATCCCTGCTTCCCTGTTCAGTGGCTGGGTCCTAAGGTCCAGTTCCTTCATCCTTGCGCCTCAGTTTCTTCATCTGTAAAACAGGGACAACAGTCTCTACCTCGGAATTGTTTTGAGAGTTATGTGAGGTCAGGCATGTGATTCACAGGGTCTGATGTGCGAGATGCAGGGTGGTTCTAAGCCAGAGAGGGCAGTTAGGTTTGCAATGGAAGAAGCCCAGTCCTGAGGGGAACCAGTTTGCTGGCCTCCCTGGAGGCAGGGGTTAGCCAGGCTGTACAAGGACTGCCCTCCCTGCTTCCTCAGGCGTTCCACCGAGCTTCCTAATTAAAGTGGTCAACCTGGCCCTGGCTGGTGTGGCTCAGTTGGTTGGAGTGTCATCCACAGCAAAAGGTGGCGGTTCAGTTCTCAGTCAGGGCACATATCCAGGTTGTGGGTTTGATCCCTGGTCGGGGTATATTCATGAGGTAACTGATTGATGTTTCTCTCTCACATTGATGTTTCTCTCTCTCCCTAAAATCAATTTATTCTTCCCCCCCCCTCTTTTTTAAAAAAATAAATCTTTATTGTTCATATTGTTAACAAAAGTTCCTCATTTTTTCCCCCCTCCACCAGGTTCCCACCCCACCCCCCATTAGGTGCACAGTTTATGTTCAGTCTCTTCCCGCACCCCCACTCCTCTTTTCCCCGAGAATCGTCAGTCCACTCCCCTTCCATACCTCTGATTCTATTATATTCAACAGTTAATATTGTTCATCGGGTTTTTTAATCCCCTTGGTTTTTAGATTCACTTGTTGATAGTTACATATTTGTTGTTCATAATTTTTATCTTTATTTTCTTCCTCTTCTTAAAGAACCCCCTTCAGCAATTCATATAATTCTGGTTTGGTGGTGATGAACTCTTTTAGCTTTTTTTTATTTGTGAAGCTCTTTATCTGGCCTTGGATTCTGAGTGATAGCTTTGCTGGGTAGAGTATTTTTGGCTGTAGGTTCTTGTTATTCATCACCTTGAATATTTCTTGCCATTCCCATCTGGCCTGCATGGTTTCTGTTGAGAAATTAGCTGACAATCGTATGGGTGCTCCTTTATAGGTAACTACCTGTTTTGCTCTTGCTGCTTTTAATATTCTCTCTTTGTCTTTTGCTCTTGGAATTTTAATTATGATGTGTCTTGGTGTGGTCCTCTTTGGATTCCTTTTGTTTGGGGTTCTGTGCGCTTCCTGGACTTGTAAGTCTAATTCTTTCCCCAGGTGGGGGAAGTTTTCTGTCACTATTTCTTTCAGTATGTTTTCGGTATCTTGCTCTCTCTCATATTCTGGGATCCTCATAATTCTGATGTTGGTTGGCTTGAAGTTGTCCCAGAGGTTTCTTACATTATCTTCAACTTTCTGGATTCGCTTGTCTTCTTGCTTCTGTGGAAGAATGTCCTCTGGCTCTTTATGTTTCAAATCTTTGACTTGATTCTTGCGATCTTCCATTCTGTTTTTAGGACTCTTAGGCTTTTACAGCTCCTCTGATTTTCCTTCTGGTTTTCTCTTTCCTTCTAGTTGTAGAATTTCCAGTCAGTCAACTTTCCTGTAGTTCTGGATGATGTCCACTTTATATTTTAGTTGTATTTTTTGAAATTGTTGTGTGAGGCTGCAGTTAGGTGTTTTACCTATGCCGCCATTTTGGTTTCTCCAATTTATTCTCTTTTTTATGTCTCTGGTTCTATTTTATTCATCAGTTTATTTTGTTCATTAGATTCCACATATGAGTGAGATCATGTGATACTTAACCTTTCTCTGACTGGCTTATTTCACTTAACATAATACTCTCCAAATGGTAAGAGTTCTTTTTTACAGTTGTATAGTATTCCACTGTATAGTATTCCAGCTGTATAGTATTCCACTTTTTTACAGCTGTATAGTATTCTACCACTGTAGAAATCTCAAATCCATTTAAGTCCTAGCTGGTTTGGCTCAGTGGATAGAGTCTGTGGACTAAAAGGTTCGGTTCTAGTCAAGGACACATGGGGGCATGCAGGAGGCAGCCAATCAATAATTCTCTCTCATCATTGATGTTTCTATTCCTCTCCCTCTCAGAAATCAATAAAAATATTTTTAAAAAATAAAGTCAGTTTTTAAAAATTATAGTTGTCAGTGTGTGGGTTCTCAGAGACCATACTCTGAAAAGTCTGGTGAGGGGTACTTGGAAGGCAAGGGTTCCTTCCAGACTCAAAGGCTTCTGGGAAACCTTCCCTGAGCCCTCCCAGCCCCCACCACGGCTGAGTTTGGCCCTCCTCTGTGACTTCTTAGTATACTCACATCATAATCATAGCTTCCCTGCAGGGCAGGGTCTGGTTTCTCCTGTATTCCCACTGTGTAGCTCATTTCCTGGCGCATAGCTAGTGCTCGGTAAACACTGTTGGATGGTGGATGTTGGCTTTGATTGGCTGAAGAGGAACTGGCAGTTGGGTTGGAGAGAACCTCAGTGTGGTGTGTGGTGTGGGGTTGGCATGCCGTTGATCGAAGACAGAGGAGGACCCGTGTCTGGCTGTAATATGGGAAGTAACCATGGAGAACTGGGAGAGTGTAGGTCAGAAGGTAGTTTCTCTGTCTTTTCCCAGTAGAACAGCGTTCTCAACCTTGACATTGTTGACATTGGGGACTGGGTAAGTTGGGGGGTGGGGGAGAGGCTCCCTGTGCACTTGTGGATATTAAGCAGCGTCGCTGCTCTCTGCACATAGATGCCAGCAGTACCTGCCAGGCTCCAGCTGTGGCTACCGAAAAGGTCCGCAGAGGTTGCCAAACATCTGTGGCAAAATAGCCCCACCCAAGAACTGCATGGGAGGGTGAGGCAAAGGAGCAAGAACTAAGTTAACACACATGGGCTTGTGGGCTTCCCTGTGCTTACCAGATGTATGCTGTTGGTCAAAGCACTCCACCTCTGTAAGCCTCAGTTTCCTCAGTTGTAAAATGGGGGGGATATTGATAACCTCGCACCTAACTTTAATGGGTGGAATAATTGATGAGGTAGTCTACCTCTTTTACTGGCACACTTTTATTTTATTACTCTTTTGTATGAGAAAGTTTATTTAGAAAGTTACAGAGGCACAAAAAGGGACCCTTGGAGCTTAGAGAGGAAGGTAAAGGAACTGGCCTGTGGGGGAGAGGAAGGGGAAGGGAAAGGCGTGGGCGTGCTGGGGGGGTGGGGGTGAGGGCGCTGTTGGCTACAGTTGTATAATGATTGAAACAATAGAGGTCAAAAAGTAAGCATTTCTGCACAGTGATTTCAGCCTTTGCTACAGGTGTGTGTGTGTGTGTGTGTGTGTGTGTGTGTGTGTTGAGTGTGTACATAGGTTCCTGGCACTCTCTAAGGTCCACCTGGGTATGAATAGCTAGTTGAGGTTGACCTTAATAATGTAATCACCATCAACACGCACAGAAGACCAGGGCTTGAGCTCTTGAATTCAAACCTGCTTATTAGGAATTGGAGGGAGAGAAGCCTTGAGCTTCAAAGAAAGGGAGCAGAGGGATGGGTGGAATTGAGGGGTGCACACACGTCAAACAGCAGAGGCTCAGAGGTGGCAGTGCCAGCACAGTGGGACCAGGCTGGAGAGCAGGCTTGGTGGGCTCACTGTAACACCAAAAACATTCCACTTCGGGTCTTTAGAAGGGTCTGGCAGCAGAACTGTCCTTCCCCCCCTCCCCCCACCCCCCCACCCTTAGCACTTCCTGTGCTGGAACTATTCATCGAAGCAGCCTCTTTCCTGTCCTCAGTGCAGGCTTCGCTGCCGGTGGGAGCTGTCTCCCAGCTCAGGTGGGTGAGCCCTTCTCATCTCAGCCTCTCAGGCTGACTTGGCCGCTGTCAGGGACTTTCCTGGTTTCCTGTAATTCACTCAGCTGCCCCAGTTCATGCTTCAAAACATTTTTTAAGTCAGAAAGAACATTGTTGAAATTTGTACAAGTTTATTTGGGAAACATTGAGTAGATACAAAGTATATAAAGTAAATACAATGTAAAGAACAAGATCCAGGAGCTTACTTGTGCCCATCACTCAGTGTACAAAAAGGAAGGATTCCTTTAGAAGGCCCTTCCGGACCCCGGGTAATCACTGAATTAGCTTTTGTTTTTCTCTGGCCTGTCTTTATACTTTTACCCCGTGCGTTTGCATTGCTAAACAATGTATTGTTTAATTTTCCATGTGTTTGAACTTGATATATATAGTCATGCTGTTTTCTTCAATGACTTGAAGTTTTGGCTTAACATTTGTTCTTGAGATTAATGCATGGCGCATCGTTGTGTTACTTTTTCATTGATGAAGTGTGCTCCCTTGAATGAGAACTTATCGATCTTTCTATCGCTGGTGGACGTTTGGTTTGTTTCCAATGTTTTGCCGAGACAAACAGTGCTGCCAGTGTTTGTGACACACAGCACAGCCTGTCCAAGATACACCCCGAGGTGTGAGACTGAGTCACGGGGCGTGCGCATTTTCATTTTGACCAAGCGATACTAAATTGTTTCCAAAGTGGTCTCCCCAGTGAACACTTACTGACAATTCACTTCTCTTCACGTCCCCCAGCAATGGTGTTACCAGGCTGTGCAGGGAGGTTGCCATAGGAGCTGTTCAGTTATTTACCTCATGTCCCTGTTGGTGGTCATGCCACGTGCCTCTACCCTCTGGAAACAGCGAGTCCATGATTTCTCTTGCCGGCACCCCTTTCCTCCCTCCCCCCACCAAGTGCTTAGTGCTTAGTATGTAGAGCTTATGAGCGAGGCTGGGTGTGCTCTGGGCACAGCCCTTTACCAGGACTCACGGTTTCCTTACAGCCGTGAAATCACAGCATATGCTCCGTGGCTCTCCAACCAGTTACTCACTTCCAAACGTTAATTTTTACCCATCCAGTGAGTGCATTAAACATTAGCTTTAGTATTGCCGTCCAGAGAGGACCGTTTCTGCTCCTGCACACGGGGATGTGTCCTGGCCACAGTGGAAACTGGCCATCTTTCCACTTTCTGTCAGTCTCATTCTGGAAGTGGTACCTTGTGCTTATTTATATTTATACTAGAGCCCGGTGCATGAATTCGTGCACCAGTGGGGTCCCTCAGCCTGGCCTGTGGGGTCGGGCTGAAACCGGCTCTCCGACATCCCCTGAGGAGTCCTGGATTGCAATAGGACACAGGCCAGGCAGAGGGACCCCACCAGTGCATGATTGGGGCCGGGGAGGGACATAGGAGGTTGGCCAGCTGGGGTGGGGCCGTAGAAGGCTCCAAGGTGTGTCTGGCTTATCTAACTCAGATTCAATTGGCTGGATTCCAGCAGCAAGCTAACCTACTGGTCAGAGCTTCTGCCCTCTGGTGGTCAGTGCACATCATAGCGAGCAGTTAAGTGGCCTTAGCATATCATTAGCATATCATGTTTTGATTGGTTGAACGACTGGATGGCCAGACACTTAGCATATTAGGCTTTTATTATAAAGGATTTCTCTATTAGTGAGGTTGAATGAGAGAGAGAAAAATTGGTTTGTAGTTCTTATTTATGTATTCTTTGGTTGATTCTTGCATGTGCCCTGACAGGGGATTGAACTCGAAACCTTGGCATATTGGTATAATGCTCTAACCAACTAAGCTACCCACCTACCCAGGGGAAACATTTTTTTTTCTTTCTTTTCTTCTGTATAGAATATATCCACTTCTTATATTTCTTTCTTTTTTTACTTACTGTATTTCTTCTTTTGTGAATTGCTGCTTGTTCATTTCTTTGACTCACTTTTCTGTTGGGAGACTATTGATTAATTTTTATAATAGCTTTGGTAAGATTTTCACTTACCATATAATTCACCCTTTTAAAGTTCATTCATGTTGTAGCATGTATGAACACTTTTATTGTCAAATTATATTCTATTATGGACATACCACATTTTATTTATTCAGTTGATGAACATTTGGGTTGTTTGCACCTTTCAACTATCTATAAAAGCCTAGGCAACCATTTGACCAGTAGCTATGATGTGCACTGACCACCAGGGTGCTCCAGCCAGTAGGTTAGCTTGCTGCTGGTCCAGCTGATCAAGACTGGGCGAGAGACGGGCCAGACATGCCCTGGAGCCCTCCTGCAGTCACTCCCCGGCCCTGATCATGCACCGGTGGGGTCCCTTGGCCTGGCCTGTGCCCTCTTGCAATCGGGACCCCTCGGGGGATGTTAGCCGGTTTCAGCTCGATCCCTGCAGGCCAGGCTGAGGGACCCCACTGGTGCATGAATCCGTGCACCGGGCCTCTGGTTATAAATAATGCTGCTATGAACATTTGTCTACAAGCTTTTGTGTGTCATACTTTCATTGTTGATTTTTTTTTTTTTTAAAGAATTTTTTGTATATCAGGACTAGTAGCTCTTACCATTTGGTTGTAGATATTCCCCTCTCTTCCCCCCCTGTTTATATTTGCACTTGGGGCATTGAGAAAATAAGGGTAATAGGATTGAAACAGAACAACAGTCTTTCATACCCCTAAGAATTTAGTTTGTGGCCCCTCCCTTCCTCACTACGACCCTCCTAACTGGCCTTGAGTCCTGCCTGCAGAGCTTACAGAGCAGTCATGGCGTGGCAAGTGCTGGCTCTGTTTGTTGTCCGTCTCTTTGTGCCTCTGCCTCTGCCTCTCTCAGGCTGCCTGCCTTAGGACCAGCAAGGAACAGGCGGCACATGAGGCAGTTTCTACGTTTCTCTTGAAGCTAAGCTTGTACTTCAGAGTGGCTGGCTGAAAATCTGCCAAAGATGCACAAGGTCCATGCGACAGCTCCTCGGGCTGGTGGGGGGATTTGGGGGCCAGGAGGTCGGCAGCACTGCTTCTGGGAGGCAAGCTGGGGCTCAGGCCTCCCAAGCCCAGGGCTGCTGCCAAAGCTGTCTTTAGAGCAGCACTCAGGCCTGGAGCACAAAGTTTTTATTTTACTTATTTGTTTAATACACAGGCGAGGTCTGGCCAGTCACTCCCATCCAGGTGTGCTGGCTAATTGGGGGTGGGGCTGACGGGGGGGGCGGTCCTAGGTGGTTGGTGGGCCAGCCCTGCCGTCTGGTCAAACAACTCCTGGTCAAGGAACCATTTACATATTACCCTTTTATTATATAGGATATTTTTCTTGATTTCAGAGAGGAAGGGAGAGGGACAGATAGAAACATCAATGATGAGAGAATCATTAATTGGCTGCCTCCTGCACATGCCCTACTGGGGATCAAACCTAGCATGTGCTCCTGACCGGAATAGAACCTGAGGCTCTTTAGTCCACTGAGGCTCTGTCCACTGAGGCAGACAGCCAGGGCGAGCCTGACAGTTTTTAAAAACCAGTGGAAATCGAGACATGTGTTCTTGACCGTGCTTTCTCCGGGGCTTAATGGAAGATTTGAGATTCCCCAAATATTCCTCTAACTCATCCTCTTGCTCATTTTGTCTTTCCCAGTCAAGTTTTATAAAATATTGCCCTACTGATGTGGCTCAGTGGATTGAGAGTCATCCCATGGACCAAGAGGTTCCAGGTTCGATTCCCGGTCAGGGGCACATGCCCAGGTTGCAGGCTCAATCCCCAGTAGGGGGTATGCAGGAGGCAGCCAATCAATGTGCCTCTTTCATCAATGTGTCTCTTTCACCAGTGTTTCCATCTCCCTCACCCTTCCTCTCTAAGAATCAATAAAAACATTTTTTAAAAATATATTTTTATTGATTTTTAACAGAGAAGAAGGGAGAGAGAGAGAGAGCTAGAAATGTCAATGAGAGAGAAACATTGGCCAGCTGCCTCTTGCTCACCCCCTACCGGGGATGTGCCTGCAACCAATGTACATGCCCTTGACCGGAATCGAACCTGGGACCCTTCAGTCCGCAGACCGACGCTCTACCACTGAGCCAAACCGGCTTCGGCAATAAAAACATTTTTTAAAAAAAAGTTTTACAAAACATTAACTTTAGTTCAATTCTTTCTGGAATAGTAAATATATAACCTGGTGTTGGCTTATGTAGTTTACATATACTCTTACATATTCATAGTTGATGTTCATGTCCAACATAGTTCATGTTCCTACTTGGAAATCTTACGGTTTTCAGTAGAGGGTAAATTTTAAATGAAAAAATAATCTGCTAAATGCTAGATAAAGATCTCAGTTTTATTGTCACTCACACAGTATCTATTATACTTAAAGGGATGCATTTGTAACCTAGCAGTCTTGTTAATTAAATCACTTACTCAACAGTTATTAGATCTTAACCCTAGAAGGGCCCCTGGCGGTCACTAATCCTCAGAGGAAGCACGCAGAGAAGTCACGGGAAAAGCACGTGCTGCGCTGAGTCAGAATGCAGCCACCTCCAGACAGCTGGTCTCCTCGGACCTTTTCATCTGGCGTGGGTCACGCAGTAACTAGCTCTCCCTTCGTCCTCATGGCTCCAGACGCACTGTGTTCTCGGTGGAAGGAGGTGGCGCCTGCCTCTGCCTTGTACTCTGTCTGCAGCTGTGCTTGAGTGGAGGCAGCATTGCCGTTTGCAGGGCCTCTCCTGGTCTTTTTTCAGATGGAAAGCTTTTCTCCGATGGGTGGTTGGGGGATTGGTGAGATTTTTGCATCTGTTTTCAGAAGATAGGACGAGGATTAGAGCATTCTGTGCCCCCCTCTTCACCCACTGACCCATATTGCTGGCACGGGTTAATAGGTGATAGTAATGGGGAAGGCCAACAGTGCCTTTACGGCGTGGAAACTTATTACCAGCCCGTTTTGCAGAAAGGATATTGAGGTGCTGAGATTTTAGTGCTTGTGCCCAAAGTACTTCACCAGCCTGGCTCCATTCCCAGACGGGAGCTTTAACTGGGCCCGGGAGCTTTAACTGGGCCCGGGGAGCCAGTGAACTCCCCGAAGTCGCCTGCGGGGCTGGCTGCTGGGTGACTCCCGCGAGGGGTTCAGCTTCTCTCTGCAGACGGCCAGCTGCTCTTCCAGGGGGTTTTCAGTTTTGTCCCCTTAAGGAATTTTTGCTTCTAAGGTTTTCCCGAGTGACACATTCTTTTTGGAAATTACCATAATTTTCCATTTCCCTTGTGAGTTTTTCTTTCCTGTTGAGAAGTGCTTAGTCACCAAGTCTTGTGGAAAATGTCTTAAAGGTTTTATGGTAAATAGAAACAAAGTTGTTCTGACTTTGTGGACATTTTCTCCCTTTTTTTTTTTCTATTTTAATTTTTTAGTAGATAATATTACAAACGGTGAACCAAAACATACAGAAAGAAATTGGCCGGTGTGGCTCAGTGGATTGGGGGTCATTGTATACGCAGGAAGGTCTCTGATTGCATTCCTGGCAGGGCTCGTGCCTAGGCTGCAGGGTCCATCTCCAGTAGGATGCGTGCAGAAGGCAGCCAATCGATGTTTCTGTCTTCACCTCTCCTTTCCTCTGTCCTCCCCCAAAACATGAATAAAATATATAAATATATATATATATACACACACACACACACACACACACATAGACATATATATTGACATACACATGTGTGCACGCACGTGCGCGCACACAGAGAAAGGATATACAGTGAAAAGTGTAAGTTCTTTCCCCTTCACCTTCTCCATAGGAGTCCCCTCAGCAGTGTCTTGGACATTCCTCCAGAGACATGTAAGAGGAATTCCCAGCCTAGGTTTATGGTTTTGGACAAACAACACAGTCCAGCTTCCCTTAGGAGGATCAGGTTCTGAGCGTTAAGGGACTCAGCCTCTCTGAGAAGAGGGGACCTTTCAGAGGGTGTTACAGTATTTAGTGGGAGGGCCGCTTGCACAGGCGGCTCAGAAAGATCCACGTGTATTGGATTCTGGGCACCAGCTAACCCTCCCAGGCCAGCGGGGGGTGACAGTGTCCCCCTTTCACGCCCCGAGGGGCCAGTGCTGTGGAACTCCCTATCGTATTGTCTGCTTCTGAGCTCCCCCTTTCAGTTTGTTGGAGTAACCTTCAGAAAGGTGAGCTAACCATGGCCTGCTGAGGATGCACGTTAAGTCCTGGCGTGGCGGGCTGGGCCTGCCTGGCCCTCTGCCTTGCTCATCAGAGGGGAGTGAGAGTCTGGCCTTATTCCCAGTGAGCTGCTAGTCCCCAGCAGGGTACCTGCACCAGGCAGTGCTCTGCACTTGACTTTGAAGTACATGTTCGCTACACTACCCCTCAGCCCACCGCACACAAAGGTCAGATCCTCAGATCCGTTCGCGTTTAACTCGAGTGGGCAGCTCTTCCTGGGCTTTGTGCCTGAGGTGGCACAGTGGCAGAGGCCTGGCAGCAGACGTGCGAAGCTGGCGGGAACCAGTGCGTGTGCTTTGTTGTCACATTGGGCCAGGCTGGGGCTCCTGTGGTCCCGCTGACACTTCCCGAGGCTCTGACCTGCTGCCTGCTGGAGAGGCGTTCACGTGGGGTGGCCTGCTTTGTCCTGGTCTCGTCACTCCATCTTTCCCCTTTCTGTTTAACCAGAATCAGTTAGTGCCTTGTGTTAGAGAACTAATATCTAATCCCATTTTGCCAGGATTTGTGCAATGCTTCCTGTTATTTATCTTCTTACTCTGCACAGCCATTGTTTATACCGTGGTTTTCCTGTGTAATGGGTGAGCAGTCTAATTCTCAGGCAAGCTCGCGTGAGGCCACCCCAGTAAGGCGGGAGCAGGGTTCTTTGAATCCGAGTCCATTATTCTTGCCTCTTCTTTATCGAGTATTCGCTCCTGTGCAGACCTCATCCCATCTGTGGCCTTGATCCCCAGTCCTGCTGCAGGCATCTCAGCTGGAATAGGCCAAAGCTTCCCCCCACTAATCTGCCCGCCATATTCCTCACCTCCCCAAACATAAACGGCACCTCCTCTCCGTGGTGTCATCCTTGACTCCTTTCTTTTTGCCCACGGCCCACACTTGGATCACTCGTGATGGCTCTGCAGGATACTCCCGCCTGGTGGAGGCTCCTCCATCTCCCGCTTCTCTGCTGGTGCCCCCAGTCCACTCCCGCCCCCTGACAATCTCTCATGCTCTGCTCTCAGCTCCCCGAGGGCATCCCGGTGCCCTTAGGAGAAACCCCAACGCCTAGCTTACTGCCGAGACCCTAGCGATGTCAGGGCCGCCGCCACAGCCCGGTCACCCTCACGCTCCACTCATGTCCTCCCCAGAGGCGCTGGCCCCTTGGCCACGGCGCGCTGGCTCTGGGCCTTTGCACTTGCTCTTCCGTGTGTCTGTCCTGATCCCAGGGCTTATGGTGGAGGGTCACTCTAGCACTTCATTCAGGTCAGGCCTCTCTCACATGTCACCTCAGCTAGGTCTGCTTTGAGCCTTCTCCTAAATAGTTGTTCCTACATTTTGTTTGTTTATTTTTCCATTACAGTTTACTTTCAGTACAATTTTATATTGGTTTCAAGTGCCTTTTCCCCGAATACTAGCTAGCCTCTGCCTCTCTGTCTCCGGCTTACTTTAGTTTTCTTCACAGCACTTATTACATGACATCGACGATGACGCTGATTTATTACATGTCTTCAGCAGGCTCAGTACCTGAGACAGCACACAGTGAGCACTCACTGATGCTTGTGAAGTTCATTAGCCTCTTCTCTGCCTGCTTCCTGATTTATGGGCAGGGACCCCCGAGGGGAATGCAGTGATTAGATAATTAGGGGTCCTCGGCAGCTGCATCACCACAGGTCTGTGTATTAGGGGAGATTTCTCATTCATGTACAGTTGTTTCTCAAGTAAATATAGATGCTATTGTGCTTGATAGAATGAAATTCATTTTCCATAATGGTCTTAGTCTATTATTTTCTCAGTTAATAGGCACCAAAAGTACAGTTATTTTGTAAGGTTCACAGAATATTTTGACTTGAGTTAATCATATTCAATAAGGCCAGGAATCATCACTTACCATGCTTGTTCCCCAACTTGATTTGTGATCATTTGAAAGCAAGGTCCTGGAGTGGGTGCCTTGAGCAGCTGTAAGGAAGAAGGAATGAGTCTATTAAGCTTGGAGGACTTAATACTGGGTGTACCAGTTAATAATTGGATTTTTTCAATAGATGGAGTTACACAATATGTTGATACTTATATATGTGATTTGATATGTATGCAGTTTTGTTGTGTTGATAGCAAGCTTCAAAACTTCATATGTCAAATTTTCTGAATGTGTTAACATCACAAATATTTTTATGCTTAAAAAAAGCATTTGCGGGAAGTTTTAATTCATTACTTTATTTTGGAGAAAAAGTTATTGTATACTTCAGGAAGCTTGTGGTGAACATGCACCATCTCAAAAACACTTATGAACGCTGGTTTATATGCTTTAAAAGTGATGATTTCTATATGAAAGACAAAGAACATCCAGCTCAACCAAAAAAGTTTGAAGACCAACAATTACAAGCATATTGGATGAAGATGCATGTCCAACTCACAGACAACTTGTAGAAAAATTAAACGTTGCTCAGCAAACAATTTCTGATCATTTACAAGCAATGGGAAAGATTTTAAAGGACAGAAAATGGGTGACACATCAACTGAATGAAAGACAAATGGAAAACCAAAAAGTCATCAGTAAAACATTGCTTCAGCGGCACGGAAGACTTTTTTTTTTTTTTTTTTAAATCAATCTTTATTGTTCATAATATTACAAAGGTTCCTCATTTCTTCCCCCCTCCACCAGGTTCCCACCCCACCCTCCACCCTCTCCCCATCCCCCATTGTCCTCATCCATAGATGCACAGTTTATGTTAAGTCTCTTCCTCCCTCCCTTTCCTCGATAGTAAATCCCTTTTCAGATAGTAAATCAGTTACTTAGCATTTTCTCATATCAATAATATCTCCACATACCCAATGATACACTTCAGACAAAAGACATTTCCAAATAGGTCAACCAACCTCATCCAGGCCCCACCCAAGGCGCTTACAGATCAACACCCCAGCGCTATACTAACTCAACACATCCAGATCTAAGCCTTCATCACTTGATTCAGCAGACCCTCAAGTTCCCGCAAAAGTTTCCAGCCATGTCTGAGAGGCAGCCTTGGGGTGGGGGCAGGCGAGGAGCGAGCTGTTTCGGGCCTGGCTGTACCGGGCCTGGCCTCTGTTGCTCTCGTTCATACCACAACCAGCTGCTCCTGGTCTGGCCACCGCCACTCCCGACCTAGTTGTTCTGGACTTGGCTGCTGCTCCTCCGGGCCTGGCCGCACCCGACCCGGCTGCTCTGGGCCCGGCCGTTCCGGGCCCGGCCACTCCAGGCCTGGCTGCTCCCAACCTGGTAGTTGCTGCTACGAGCCTGGCCGCTCCCAGCCTGGCAGCCGCTGCTCCGGGCCTGGCCGCACCCGACCCCGCTGCCCCGGGCCTGGCCGCTCCCAGTCTGGCAGCCGCTGCTCCAGGCCTGGCCGCACCCGACCCCACTGCCCCGGGCCTGGCCGCTCCCAGCCTGGCAGCCGCTGCCCCGGGCCTGGCCGCTCCCAGCCTGGCAGCCGCTGCTCCGGGCCTGGCCGCACCCGACCCCGCTGCCCCGGGCCTGGCTGCTCCCAGCCTGGCAGCCGCTGCCCCGGGCCTGGCCGCTCCCACCCTGGCAGCCGCTGCTCCGGGCCTGGCCACACCCGACCCGGCTGCCCCGGGCCTGGCCGCTCCCAGCCTGGCAGCCGCTGCTCCGGGCCTGGCCACACCCGACCCGGCTGCCCCGGGCCTGGCGGCACGGAAGACTTTTGCATCGAATTGTGACTGGCGATGAAAAGTGGATTTATTTTGAGAGTCCCAGATGCACAAAATCATGGGTTGATCTGGTTCAACCATCAACATCAACTACAAGAACAAATCGTTTTGGAAAGAAGACAGTACTCTGCCTTTGGTGGGATCAGGAAGGTGTGGTATATTATGAGCTTCTAAAACCAAGTGAAACCATTAATACTGATCACTACCAACAACAAATAATCAATTTGAACCATGCTTTGATCGTGAAAGGGCCAGAATGTGCCAGAAGACACAGCAAAGTAATTTTGCTTCATGATAACACATCATCACACACTTTAAAACCAGATAAAGACACGTTAAAAGATCTTGCCTGGGAAGTATGAACCCACCTGCCGTATTCACCAGACCTTGCTCCTTTGGATTACCACTTGTTCCCATCACGTGCTTTCTGAGCAGCACTTCAAAGCTTACGAAGAAGTGGAAAATTGGGTCTCTGGTTTGCTTCAAAACAAGGAAAGTTCTATTGGGACAGTATCCACAAATTACCTGAAAGATGGGGAAAATGTATAGCTGGCGATGGAGATTACTTTGAATGAAGCACTTTTGATGTTTCTCTTGAAATGATCTTGTTTTCTTTGATTACAAAATCCGCCGTTATTAACCGGTACAGCCAGTAGACGCCTACGGTGAATTTCAGGCTGTGTCAGCTTGCCGCCTCCGCTCAGAAGTATTGAGATGGGATTTGGGAGGATGTCGGAGAATGATCAGACCCCACCCCAGTCCCACAAGTTCTGATTTTATCTTTTTTGGTAGCAGGGCCCTTAATTTACCCTGTGTCACCCTTCAAGAGTTCACAGAGCCAGTCTCGGCCTAATGGACTCTAAACTGGCCTGGATGCGCCGAGGACAACACCTCTTCAGGGCCCCAGCCTTCCCGTTCGGCCCCGGTCCTAGAGCAGTGGGGCTCATGGGGTCAGGGGCAGGGGTGCCCTCTCCGTCTTCAGAAGAGCAGTGAAATCTCAGCGATAGTGAAAGTTGTATAATTTGAAAAGCAAATTCAGTATCACAATTTAACTTTATATTTAGATATCCTTTTTTTTTTTTTTTTTTCCTTTTAAAAATCTTTTTAGAGGAAGGAAGAGGGTGAGATAGAAACATCAACGATGAGAGAGAATCATCAATTGGGTGTCTCCTGCATCCCCCTCCCCAACTGGGGATGGAGTCTACAACCCAGGCATGTGCCCTGACCAGGAATCCAACCTTGATTTCCTGGGTCATAGGTTGATGCTTAACCACTGGGCTACATACTCTTTTTAGATTAAAAATAAATAAAATAATTTTTTATCACACAAACTTCAGTAGAGAAAATACTACCAGATCTTGGCTGGTAAGACGATATAGGTGGTAGCAGTGACTTTCAGTGTGGGGGCTACTGTCCAGCAGAAGATGAAGTCAGAGGCCCTGGCTGGGTAGCTTAGTTGGTTAGAGCATCGTCCTGATAGGCCAAGGTTATGGGTTCGATCCCCAGTTGGGGCATATACAGAAATCAATCAATGAATGCATAGATGAGTGGAACAACAGCTCGATGTTTCTCTCTCAAATAATAAATAAAAATAGCCAGGACCGGTTTGGCTCAATGGCTAGAGCGTCGGCCTGTGGACTGAAAGGTCCCGGGTTCGATTCCGGTCAAGGGCATGTACCTTGGTTGCGGGCACATCCCCAGTGGGGGGTGTGCAAGAGGCAGTTGGTCGATGTTTCTCTCTCATCGACGTTTCTAACTCTCTGTCCCTCTCAATTCCTCTCTGTGTAAAATCAATAAAATATATTAAAAATAATAATAATAAATAAATAAAACAGATGAAGTCAGAATTTGGGGCTGTTTGGAAGGGCTGAGCCAGCCTTGTGTGTTTATCTAAAGGGGGAATGGATTTTAAAAGTTTGAGGAACACAAACTTCATAGAAGAACTATGTTTTCTGGGTGAGGAACAAAGTGCCGGGAGGGCTGGTCTTGTGGATATTTGCCTCCTGCCACATAGCACTGAAAAGGGAGGGGGGATAGGTTTCTATCTGCAAGGCTGGCCTGCTGCGACCTTCCCCTTCCTTGGCCTGAGTTCAGGTGTGCTGAGCTGTGCAAGAGTCACCTGTATTTCTAGAAAATCAGGAACTATGAGCACTGGAAGCCAGATGGTGTTCCCTCTCACCTGCTTCGTTACACAGATCCCCTGCCATGCAGTGGCTGTGTCATGTCCAGGCCCGCAGCGGGCACAGCATGTTCCAGAGACCAGGGACTGTTGTCTGTCATGCTCAGTGTCTCCTTGTGGTAGACACAGTCAGTCTGCCTTGGGAAATGCCCGCAGTTGAGTGTGTGCTAATAACCTGATGATAATAACTATTTCATCTTTGACAAGTGCCCATTTGACTCTGAGATGGAGCAGGTCTCTGTGGGCCCACTCAGAACTCCGGGCAGGCGCTTCAGCCCTCACCAGGGGGCACCCTTGGGGTTTAACAGGACAGTTATTCAATATAAAGTGCTTCCCTGGCAGAGAAAATTGCTCTGATTGATTCTCACTCGGTGCCCCTCCCTTCACTCTCTCCCTCTCAGAATGTTGGTTGGGCTCTGGGGTTTTTCCAGACTGCATTTAGAAGGAATAATGGGTTATGATTACAACTTCTTATCAAGGTCAAGTCACCAAATGGTTACTGAGTGCATCTGAGGTGCCCAGCATAAAAGGATATTTAGAAATGGTCTGATACAATCTCTGGCCTAAAAACACCCACGCTGATCTGCATCTGTTTCCTGGTAACAGGAGTTTGGTGAGTGCTTACCACGTGCCAGGCACTGTGCTTACGGTTTCTAATTAAACCCTGATTCGGAGGAGGCAAGTAGTCCCATTGGCCCCATTTTGCCAGAGGACAAACTTTTTTTTAGTTTTTTTGTGTGTTTTTAGGTTTTCATAAGAGTTTATTTGAGCTAAACTAACGACCTATGCTCAGGATCAAGATCTCAAAAGCTCCCCGAGAGGAGAACTTTGCTGGAGCTCACCTGCTGGCATGGCAGGTGGCAGAACCTGGTCTCAGGTCCCCCGGCCTGACCTCTGAGGTTCTGTTGCCTCTATGGTACTGATCGGCCTCTCGAACCCCTACCTGGAAGCAGCAGTGCACGCTTGGCGCCCAGAGTAGCCATGTTTTTAGTTTTCAGGTGATCGGGCTGTGCCATGCATGCCTGGCACCATGTTGCTTGGCATATTGAATAGACCGTAAATGCCATTTCATTGTTCATTGTCACTGGAGGGACTCGGGGTTTGGCTTTTGTTGACTTGAGCAGAGTGGCTTTTATCACCCAAGGAGAAGCCTTTCTTTGTCAGCAGTGTGTTTATGGACGTTTGGGAACTAAAGAACAAATGAGGTGGCCAGCTCCTCCCCCGCAAACCCCACTCCTCTTGAGCCTGTGTAGCTTGTTCAGCTCCACCAAAGCCTGAGACCCCGGGCCTCACCAGCCTGGCAAGAGCAGTAGTGAACATGTTGGAAACTACCTGTCTGCATGGCTTGAGTGCGGCACCTGTACTTACTTTCTTTTATTAAAAACCAGAGGCCAAGTGCACAAAAATCAGCCCAGCTACACCCTTTCCAACCTGGGACAGCCCTCTCACAATCGGAACTGCTGGCTCCTAACAACTCCCCTGCCTGCCTGTCTGATTGCCCCCCTAACCACTCCCCTGCCAGCCTGATTGACGCCTAATTGCTCCTTTGCAGGTGGTCACTCCCAACTGCCCTTCCCCACTGGTAATCTTGTGATAATGTGGGGGCAGCCATCTTGTGATGCGAGGGTTTGAGGGTCAATTTGCATATTACCGCTTTATTATATAGGATTTAGCCAAATTTTGGGAAATGGCTCATTGGTTGAATGTCGACCTATGAACGAGGAGGTCACAGGGTACATGCCTGGGTTGTGGGCTCGATCCCCAATGTGGAACATGCAGGAGGCAGCTGATCAATGATTCTCTGTCATCATTGATGTTTCTATCTCTTTCTCCTTCTCCTTTCCTCTTTGAAATCAATAACAATATATTTTTAAAAATGAGCAAAGGAGCCCTAACCGGTTTGGCTCAGTGGATAGAGCATCGGCCTGCAGACTCAAGGGTCCCAGGTTCGATTCCCGTCAAGGGCATGTACCTTGGTTGCAGGCACATACCTAGTAGGGGATGTGCAAGAGGCAGCTGATCGATGTTTCTCTCTCATCGATGTTTCTAACTCTATCCCTCTTCCTTCCTCTCTGTAAAAAATCAATAAAATATATTTTTTTCTAAAAATGAGCAAAGGATATAAATACACATTTTGGAAAATGTTCCCGTACAAAAGTATCTGAAATGTACACATTTAGTTTAAATAATCAATCGAGGTATAGCCAAGTGAAGAAATAGAAATTCCCAGTATTCTGATTGCCCTTCCTCCCATCCAGAGAGAACCATTACCCCAAGTTTTTTGTTCTTGTACCTTTCTCTGTCTAGTTTACCATTTGTGTCAGTTCTCTCAGGCCATCTCCAAGCCTTGGGGCTTAAACATCAGCATTTTATTGTTCCTCCCAATTTTTGTGGGCTGACTGGCAGCTTACTCTGTGTGAGGTTGAGGTCATTCATGTGGCAGCATTCACCTGGCAGCTGGGCTCACCCCGGAGCCTGGACGCTGTCCGCAGGGCGCTGCAGTGCTGTGTCACGTGGCTTCTGCAGTCAGGGTCTCCTCCAGGGGACCTCCACATGTCCCCTCTCCCACCAGGAGGGCCCTCCGCATGTCCCCTCTCCCCACCAGGAGGGCCCTCCGCATGTCCCCTCTCCCCACCAGGAGGGCCCTCCGCATGTCCCCTCTCCCCACCAGGAGGGCCCTCCGCATGTCCCCTCTCCCCACCAGGAGGGCCCTCCGCATGTCCCCTCTCCCCACCAGGAGGGCCCTCCGCATGTCCCCTCTCCCCACCAGGAGGGCCCTCCGCATCTCCCCTCTCCCCACCAGGAGGGCCCTCCGCATGTCCCCTCTCCCCACCAGGAGGGCCCTCCGCATCTCCCCTCTCCCCACCAGGAGGGCCCTCCGCATCTCCCCTCTCCCCACCAGGAGGGCCCTCCGCATCTCCCCTCTCCCCACCAGGAGGGCCCTCCGCATCTCCCCTCTCCCCACCAGGAGGGCCCTCCGCATCTCCCCTCTCCCCACCAGGAAGGGCCCTCCGTATGTCCCCTCTCCCACCAGGAGGGCCCTCCGCATGTCCCCTCTCCCCACCAGGAGGGCCCTCCGCATGTCCCCTCTCCCCACCAGGAGGGCCCTCCGCATGTCCCCTCTCCCCACCAGGAGGGCCCTCCGCATGTCCCCTCTCCCACCAGGAGGACCCTCCGCATGTCCCCTCTCCCCACCAGGAGGGCCCTCCGCATGTCCCCTCTCCCCACCAGGAGGGCCCTCCGCATGTCCCCTCTCCCACCAGGAGGGCCTGACACCCCTGAAGCAGGGCAGCTGGGTTCCAAGAGAACAAAGCCTAATCTTCCAGATCGTCCGGGCCAGCCACAGGGGAAGCCATAGCAGCTGCGTCGGCACCGACAGGGAGGGGAGGCACTGCGGCTGCCTGCCGTGGAGGCTGGCACCCGCGCCATCTTGCCCAGATTGCTTAGTTGTGCCTGTTTGAGCCACACCGCAGGGGGCCCAGGACCCTCACTTCTTCTTTCCCAAATGCGTCCCTGTGAGGCGGGCGCTGGCCACGTGTCCAGCCAGGCTGAGGGTCCTCAGGAGAGCAGTCCAGCTCTGACTGTGGTCTGGCCCGGTAATCCAGGCAACACCGAGCGCCTGGCGCAGTCACGGGGAAGGTGCCCGGTTCAGCCAGCTGTCTGTGGGAAGGTCAGACCGGTCTCCTGTGCCAGATTGGCGCTTAAACTTCTGGCCTGTGGCACGAGGACTTGGGGTTCAGTGGGCGGTGCGGTCTTGTTCTGTTTCTTTCTGGAGTTCTGAGTTATTTTTATTTTTATTTATTTATTTTTAATATATTTTATTGATTTTACAGAGAGGAAGAGAGAGGGATAGAGAGTTAGAAACATCGATGAGAGAGAGTCATCAATCAGCTGCCTCTTGCACAGCCCCCACTGGGGATGTGCCCTCAACCAAGGTACGTGCCGTTGACCGGAACCGAACCCGGGACCTTTCAGTCCGCAGGCCGACGCTCTATCCACTGAGCCAAACCGGTTTTGGCTGGAGTTCTGAGTTTTTAGGGTCTCACGTTGGGGTAACTTTAAGGTCCCATTTATCCTCCTTTAGGCAAGATGAAATAAGGAGGGAGGGACCCCCACTTATGCTGGGTGATGGGCTGGTGGGAACAGCGCTTTGGTCATGGAAAGCTGATCTCATGACAGTCCCAAGTCTCCCAGACCGTGTGCAGGCGGAGCAGGCAGTCCGCACCTCCCTGCCTGGGGCACCGCATGCCCCACTGGGTAGCCCGGGCGGGTGTGTCATTTTCCTGGGCCCCCTCTGAGCTTGCCAGAACCTGGTGGGTTCCCATGGCCGTGCAGGAGGACACAGAGACAGCTGGAGTCTCCTTTCGGGCCATTCCCAAGCATTTCACCTAGGTGGGGAGGGGGGCACTGCCTAATTCTAGCTCAGCCCTCTGAGAGGACCAGGCCAGCTGGCCCCTCGCCTGCTCAGCACCGCGTCCTGGGGAGAGGGCTGTCTGAGCTGGTGGCCTGCGGCCAGCTGGTGCACTGAGAGCTAGAAGGCAGCCTGGGGCCTCTGAGATCCACAAGGACGCTGGCAGCATTGCCAGGGGCACCACTTAGAGTTTGGCAAACCCCTGCGGCTGCACTCACACTCCCTGGAGGCTGATCACAGGATTGGGCTCCTGAGCTTGTGTAAGTGCAGCTTCACTCTTCACAGGCTCCGCCCTTTTCTTTTTCCCCCTCTCCTTCCCCTTTGCTTCTCCTCCTTCCCTTTATCCTCTCCCCGCTTTCCTCTCCGTTTTCTTTCTTAGGTTTGTCAGAACAGATGCTCTGGGGAGTGTTTCTCTGCTGGAACAGCTTTGCAGGCTGCCTCGGGAGTTCAGGGCTCTGGCTTTCTCCTACGACACCCACCCCACAACCTGCCAGTGGTGGGCAGCATCTCGCTTCGGAAGAGTGTGGTTGGCATTGGGTGGCGAACATTACTCACGGCGCACAGCTGCTCTCCTCCGTGTGGGGGCGGGTGGGGAACTAGAGGTGCCGGGCCACCATCCGCCCATCCCAGGGACCTTCGCCTTCCTGCAAGGCCTCTGAAAATGAGAGCAACCCTCCTTCCCCCCGCCCTCCACCCCCGCCGCTCAGTATGTCCAGCCCCAGAGGAGCTGGCTCTGCTGCCCTTCCCTGCAGGCTCTGGAGTAGGCGGCAGTGTCAAGGCTTGTCGCAGGCAAGGCCAGCAAGTCACCTGACCTGTGACGCAGGCCCTCCACCCTGTTGGTCAGTTTTCTCACGTTTGCCTCCCAGCAGTCGGGTTGTGTTCTGCAGGCTCCTTCGAGGGCCGGGAACAGCTCCGTTACTTTGCGGGGGTCAGGCTGATGCTCCCAGGCTGTTTCTGAGCCCGCGAGAGACCTCCTCCCAGCTCAGTTTTTGGGTTGGCTCTTGGTGAAGGTGAGGGAGTCAGACCCACGCCCGGAGGGAAGGGTTTGGACATTCTCGCAGGGGCTCATTCTGAAGCTGGTGGAGGATTTGGCCTTGTGGGCCTGCTGGTTCCTCCCTCCTGCACTTGGGAGGTATTTCCCCTGGGGCTCCCGAGGACACGGAGGGTGACTGGTGACTGGGATTCAGGCTGCCCACACACACATACACACGCCTGTTTGTTTGTGGGGCTTTTTCCACAGCAGAGATGGCGGCTCTGGGATGACCTGGCCCAGGCCTCTCCTTGCCACCTGCCTTTGGTCCACCGACACTGCCCGGTGTGCACTCCCTTCCAATCCCAGGCCTCTGGGTGCTTAACCCCTGGCTGGACATCAGTTTTTTCCCAGTCACCTCTCTGTTTTAGCTTTTCCCAGCTCAGGATCAGGGCAGCGGAGTTCTCGCTTACATCCCCAGGTCACAAGTGGGAGCAGGAGGTCCTGTGTCAGTGTGGCACGTGCTGCTGTGGCTGGTTTGGCTCAGCAGCCGGCTCTTCAGCTCGTACCTCACTTGCCTCTGGGCTGGCTTCTGGCTCTTCTGCTTACATTTAGGCGCTCTCGTCACAGGCAGTTATGATATTACTGACAGATCCAAGGAGCTGGCCTCTGTCTGTGAGCTTGTAGGTGGAGGCTGGGACTGAAGGGATGTTGGAGGGAGGGAAAGAGTGTTTCTGGGTCAGCAGCAGCTCTGAACTACAGCTCAGAGGCTGGCACTCTGTGGTACGGGGCCTGCTGCCAATGCCACCCTCCCCCTTACTGGAGCCCCGCCCACCTGCCAGGTGACTTCCCCCAGCTCAGCAGATACATAGCCCACTTGTGGAAAGTTTCCAGACATCACGGGGCGGGTGGATTTGCTGTGATGCCACGGGTGAAGGGCTGGGGGTGTGGCTTTGGTTGTGGCTCATCACAGCCAGACAGCCATACATGGTCACTGCAGCGCCAGGGCTGTGGCCCGGTGACTCACCCCAAGAGGCTGATGGAACGGGAACAGCCAGGGCTAGTGAAGGGCTGTGAAACCTGGGGGCTGAGAGCCCCGAGTGTTACTGTCACCTGCCAGACACAGTCTGGGGCAGCTCTGCGGAGACTAGCCTCCGAGAAGGGGTTCCAGAAGAGCCGGAAGAGAAGCCGCTGCCACTTGTCAGATTCTGGGCCTGGCCCTGTCGCTTCTCTGTAATGTGGTCCTAGGAGTGGGCGTTGACTTTATTGTCAAATTGGTTCTTTCTCACAGGGAGGACCTGCTTGTTTTCCCTAGAAAATGCTGATCCTGAAACTGACTGGTGTGGTCTTTAGGGAGAGGAAAGCAAGTTTAGATACTTATTTAGTCATGGCTGGGGCAGTGCGGGCTCCCTTGGCACCAGGCCATGGAATTGCTCTGAGCATTTTTACTGGAGACACTTGTGGGATTTCCAGGCATTAAGTGAGGCCTTTGACAGAGAAACTGCAGCCAGACCAGCAGCTCTTGGGGTCAGGGTTAGGTTTATTCTCTCTCCAGGGACAGCCTGGGGAGGTTGCTGGAGGCAGAGGACTGTCCAGCTTTCTGCAGTTCCCTGAGCCTGTGAATGAGGGAGAGAGGCAGGGAGCGGCCCGGAGGGAACGGGCAGCCCTGTGGCTGCAGCAGGAAAGGGGCCCATTCCCCGGAGCCTGGTGGCGAAGCGTCTGCCTTCCCACACGTTCACCTTGCATGACAGACGGGCAGCTTAGAGCAAAGTCGAACTGTTTCCTTCGAGCCAAGTGTACCCACGTGAAACATCGCCCTGTATTCTGAGATTTGTAAAAAATGTTAAACTGACCCTGTCTCTCTCTCTCTTTTTTGCAATGCTGACAGTGTTTTGTGTGTGTGTGTTTACTTTTTAAAAAGTCATTACCTGGCAAGACACAAGGTGGCTGTTTCTGGGTTTCGAAGCTTTCCTGCCAGGAAACCCAGGAATGCAGGAGCCCGGGCCGTCTGGGCTTGCAGAGGGTGTCTGGAGGTGTCTGTCCTTCACGGACTTGTTTAAATTCTCGTCTCCCACATTTCTCACCGGGGAGCTTCTGGCCGTGCTGAGGCTGCTTGGCACCTCTGTCCGCACTGACACCAAGGCCCTTTGCCTCTCCCCAGCCATGGATTTCCCTCAGCACAGCCAGCACGTCTTGGAGCAGCTGAACCAGCAGCGGCAGCAGGGGCTTTTGTGTGACTGCACTTTTGTGGTGGACGGTGTTGATTTTAAGGCCCACAAAGCAGTGCTGGCCGCCTGCAGTGAGTACTTCAAGATGCTCTTCGTGGACCAGAAGGATGTGGTGCAACTGGACATCAGTAACGCAGCAGGTACCCGATGGGTCCAGGGGCCAGAAGCTCTGGCTGAGCCTGTGCCCTCTTAACACAGTTCCTGCCCTCCTGGAGCAATACCTTCAGGGTGTGGGGTGCACCAGGCTTCCCATACAAGACCCATGAGTGTGTGGTTACCAGGTTTCTACCACATTTTGGGGGCCTGTTAGACTGGGAGCAGGTGGTGAGGGGAGAACTGGCAGGAAGGGCTCACCATGAGCTCCAGGCCGGAGTGAACACAGACAACAGGTGGGCTCCGAGTCCTGAACCCCCTATTCCAGTGCTAACCATGAGGATGATGGCAAGGGCTGGGGTTGGGGCAGGGGATCAGGAAGGCCTTGGGATTGAAGAAGGAGCTGGTCAGTTTTGGTCTCCCAACTCAGCATGGCATGATGTGCTATGAGAAGGTCAGGGCAAGGTCATGTTCCCCCGTTTTATAGATGCGGAAACTGAGACCCAAAGAGGTCAGGTGACTGGCCTGGAGGTCAGTGAGAGAGTTTGTGGCAGAGCGCCGATGACAGTCATTACTATCACTTTGGTTGGATTGCCTTCTGGCGGTGAGGAGTAGCGGCTGGGTAGAGGGTGTCCAGGGTGGGCATTTACACCGTCTGTCCTTCACGCAGGGCAGGTGTTCACACCTTCTATCTTCTGTGCAGAGCAGGCGTTCACACCTTCTGTCTTCTGGGCAAGGCAGGTGTTCACATCCTCTGTCCCCCATTGAATCCTCTGTGCAGGCTGGGCTTTCCCACCCTCTGTCCTCGGTGTAGGGCGAGTAGTCACACCTGTTTTCTGTGTAGGGTGGGCGCTCACACCCTCTGCCCTCTGGTTGTACCTCCATTTGGAGGCTGTTGTCTGGGCTGAGACTCCCCCCGTTGCTTGCCTCTCTGCCGGCACAGGAGATGGGGAGAGGACGGCCTGTCACCTTGCTCTTTACCAATCCCTGGATCCTGCCGCCGAGTGGCACCTGCTGGTGCCAGGCCTGGAGGCGGGTCTGTGATGGCTGTCTGTGTCCTCGGCAGGCCTGGGGCAGGTACTGGAGTTTATTTACACGGCCAAGCTCAGCCTGAGCTCCGAGAATGTGGACGATGTGCTGGCCGTGGCCAGCTTCCTGCAGATGCAAGACATCATCACGGCCTGCCATGCCCTCAGGTCACTCGCCGAGCCGGCCACCAGCCCTGGGGCGAACGCGGAGGC
Source organism: Nyctalus aviator (assembly GCA_036971965.1). Lineage (NCBI taxonomy): Eukaryota > Metazoa > Chordata > Mammalia > Chiroptera > Vespertilionidae > Nyctalus > Nyctalus aviator. Next base: position 187,020,399 of record CM072923.1, read on the forward strand.
CGTGGTCAGGGAAGGTAAGATGATTGGCAGGCTTTCCCGGGCAGGCGGCTTTCCATGGCGCTGCCTCTGCGTCACCTCTCTGGTCTCAGTTTCCCCTCTGGCCTTGCCTGGGTCGTGGGTGCTGGTGAGGTTTAGCTGCAGTAAAGTCTGAGAAAGGCCTCTCGGAGGCGCTCTTTACCTACCATGCCCCCCTTTCTCCAGCTTCCCTTGTGCTTTGCTGCTGAGAACTGGTGGTGGGCCTGGCTCAAGGCCGCGCACACAGCGGGCTCCTCCTGCACGCTCCTCTCTGTGCCCTTCCTCTGGTCCCCTCACTGTCTCAGAAAAGCTCCCCACCCTGGTTTGGGCCAGGTTCCCTGGGAAACACTTTCAGAAAACCCGCTCCTCTCCTAAGCACTGACTCTGGCAGCATTGATATCTCACCTGTGAGGTCTGTGTCCCGGCCAGCCTGGGAGCCCCCAGAACAGCAGCTATGGTTGGTATGTGCAGGCGTGCCGGCAGCCAGGTGCACAGTAGGTGCCTTGTGCATAATTTGTTGAATGAAGAAACCACCTCTTAGATGTACCTCCAGGGAGGATCCAGAAGAGCTGGCGAGTTCTGGGAACCCTTACCTCCCCAAGGAGTGGCACTTGATGGGAAACAGGTCTATCTGGTTCCATCTCCAGGAGGGGACAGGAGAGCCAAAGAGAAGGCTGCAGCCACCACGCTGAGTGAGCGGAACCCTGCTGGAGGCAGCCCACCCAGGGGCCCGGGCCGGGACCCCAAGGAGGAGCGAGGCGGGCAGGCAGAGAGTGCGGCCAGCGGTGAGTTGTGACGCTGAAGCCAACCGTTCCACCTGGCCCCTGTACAGTGAGGGGCTTCCTCAGGAGGCTCCTGGCGCTGGGATAGTGACACCCTTGCACTCAGGTTACCCCGAAGGAACCACTGTTGATGGGGTGTCTGGTCCAGCCAGAGCAGAGGCCAAACAGCCTGAGCGTGGATGTGCTGGCCCCCAGACGCCACCCAGACCCCACCCACTCTTGACCCACCGCCACTACAGGGGCCTGGTCCAGGGGAGCCATTTGGTCCCTGGATAGAGTCTCAGTCCCACCTCCTCACCCCCAGGTGCAGAGCAGACGGAGAAGGCCGATGCCCCCCGGGAGCCACCGCCAGCAGAGCCCAAGCCCGACCCCACCGGCGGCATGGCTGCTGCTGAGGCCGAGGCCGCCTTGTCGGAGAGCTCAGAGCAAGGTACCGCCACCCAGCCAGGCCCGCCTTCACTCGCACGCCCCCTCTCGCAGTTCCCCCAGGTCCCTCTCCTCCTACAGCTGATCCCACTCTGAGCCACCCACCCGCTTCAGCTTTGGGGCGACATCTTTTCTCATTCTTGAATTTGGACATCAGTCTCTTGGTTGTGTTACCTGGCTGTGCTTCCCGCTGGGACAGAAGCATTGCTGACACCCACGCTGAGCACCAAGGGGAGCCTTATACCCTCACCCCAAAACCCCAGCTTGTTGCTGACAATGCCCTGAGGCTGCCTCCATCCTCCAAGCAGCCAATGTCCCGGTCAGCAGCTCCCCTGGCACTGCCTTGGCCGGGCTGGGACCATTTATTGGTGGTGCCCAGACATTACCAGGCTCTGCCAGGTGCCCATGCAGAGAGAGGGGCCTGTGGTTTGACATCAGGTCGGCTTCCTGGCATTTGTCTAACACTGAGGTCATGTCCCCTTGCGAGCCCCTCTGCCTCCCTGGCCCCTCAGTGTCTGCCCTCCTCATCTCAGAAATGCAGGTGGAGCCGGCCAGGAAAGGAGAAGAGGGAGAGGAGGACGCCATGCCTTCTGGGGTCAAGGAAGAAGGGCCGCACCTGGACAAGGGGGATGCCCCCGAGGAGAGCGAGGAGTCGGCCAGCACGGACTCGGGCCAGGAGCTGGGCGCAGAGGCCCGGGGCCTGCGCCCAAGCACCTATGGCGACCGTACCGAGTCCAAGGCCTACGGCTCCATCATCCACAAATGCGAGGTGCGGCCACAGGTGGCACCGCCCGCCCTGCCCAGCCGCACCCCCCACCCAGCACCCCCTCACTCCCGATTCCCGCGCCCTGCAGGACTGTGGGAAGGAGTTCACACACACGGGCAACTTCAAGCGGCACATCCGCATCCACACAGGCGAGAAGCCCTTCTCGTGCCGGGAGTGCAGCAAGGCCTTCTCCGACCCTGCCGCCTGCAAGGCCCACGAGAAGACGCACAGGTGCGGTGCCCGGCCCGCCGCTTGTCCCGCTGGCTCAGCCCCAGTAGGACCCCAGTGACCCCCCTCTCCCTTCTGACCACCAGCCCGCTGAAGCCCTACGGCTGCGAGGAGTGCGGCAAGAGCTACCGGCTCATCAGCCTGCTGAACCTGCACAAGAAGCGGCACTCGGGCGAGGCGCGCTACCGCTGCGAGGACTGCGGCAAGCTCTTCACCACGTCCGGCAACCTCAAGCGGCACCAGCTGGTGCACAGCGGCGAGAAGCCCTACCAGTGCGACTACTGCGGCCGCTCCTTCTCCGACCCCACCTCCAAGATGCGCCACCTGGAGACTCACGACACTGACAAGGAGCACAAGTGCCCTCACTGTGACAAGAAGTTCAACCAGGTGTGTGGGCACCCCCTGGGCGCCTCCGCCTGCACGCGGATGAGCGCAGGGGCCCTGGCTGAGGGAGCTCCCGCCTCGGGCTGGGCCCCCGAAGACACAGGTTCAGCGGGAAAAGTAGGTGCTGAGGACAGAGCTCTGCCGGGGAAAGTGAGGCGGCGGGTGAGGTCAGGATGGGGTGCAGACCAGAAAGAAGTGGAGTGGGTGTGGCTTCCCTCCCACTGCTAGGATCTGGGACCTTCCATTGTCCTTGAGCAAAGATGGAGCCATCCACCGGCTCCTGGGAGGACCCAGAACCAGCTGTTCCCTGGCGGAGGGGCTGCGGAGGGGGCCCACGGCCACGTTGAGTTGTGGCCTTTCTGACCCCTGCCCGGCACAGGTGGGGAACCTGAAGGCCCACCTGAAGATCCACATCGCAGACGGGCCCCTCAAGTGCCGAGAGTGCGGGAAGCAGTTCACCACCTCAGGTAGGCCGGGCTGCCTGGCTGCCCACACCCTCCACTCCTCGGCCGCCTCCCGATGCCTCACGCCAGGCCCTCTGCCCATCTGCGCAGGGAACCTAAAGCGGCACCTTCGGATCCACAGCGGGGAGAAGCCCTACGTGTGCAACCACTGCCAGCGGCAGTTCGCTGACCCCGGCGCCCTGCAGCGGCACGTCCGCATCCACACGGGTGGGTGAGCAAGCCCGGCGGCGGGAGCCTAGGAGAGGGGCAGGGCACACAGGGAGGAGGGGAAGTTGGCACTAACACCTTTTGCTGCCCGTCCCAGGCGAGAAGCCATGCCAGTGCGTGATGTGCGGCAAAGCCTTCACCCAGGCCAGCTCCCTCATCGCCCACGTGCGCCAGCACACCGGGGAGAAGCCCTACGTCTGCGAGCGCTGCGGCAAGAGGTCCTGCCCCTCCCATGCCCAGGGTGCTCTGGGGTCCCACACTTTGCAGGGCGAAGGGGTTCTGTAAACACACTAGGGTTCGGTTGCACACTGGGCTAACTGCTGCCCGAGCCCAGTCCAGTGGTCCCCTCCAGTTTAGAAGGAAAGGCAGGAGGCCAGCCCAGCTCCCCTGACCCCGGCTTGGGCAGTTGAGGCCAGCCCCTCCCTCTGTGGCCTGCAGATTTGTCCAGTCCAGCCAGCTGGCCAATCACATTCGCCACCATGACAACATCCGCCCCCACAAGTGCAGTGTGTGCAGCAAGGCCTTCGTGAACGTGGGGGACCTATCCAAGCACATCATCATCCACACTGGTGAGTGTGTGCCCTGCCAGGCCGGCCTGTCCCATGCCCTGAGCTTGCCGGGGGAAGGGTGGGTATCCCCAGATTGTAGCCTGGGTACTGGCACTTAGAACAGGTGGCTTTGAAGGCAGTTCAATTCAAGTGAGGACCCCATTTTCCTAAGGGCTTCTAGAAGTGCAGGGGCCACCGGAGGCTCCTGTGCAGCTCTGGTGGCTGCCCCCGAGCACTTACTACTGGAAAATTCAGGGCTGCTGGGGAAGCTGGAGGCCACTGAGGTCCTCCCCCCTCCCCCAATGGCAGGAGAGAACCTTGCCTCCCCCCCCAGGAGAGAAGCCTTACCTCTGTGACAAGTGCGGTCGCGGCTTCAACCGGGTGGACAACCTTCGTTCCCATGTGAAGACTGTGCACCAGGGCAAGGCAGGCATCAAAATCCTGGAGCCAGAGGAGGGTGGTGAGGTCAGCGTAGTCACTGTGGATGACGTGGTTACGCTGGCCACTGAGGCACTGGCGGCAACAGCCGTCACTCAGCTCACAGGTGAGGGCTGTGGGCAGCAGAGGGCGGTCACAAGCAGCTTGCCTCTGGGGTGGCAGTGAAGGGGCAGGTGCCTCTGGCCTTAGGCCCTGCTGATTCTGCCCACAGTGGTACCAGTGGGGGCTGCAGTGACTGCCGACGAGACGGAAGTGCTTAAAGCCGAGATCAGCAAAGCTGTGAAGCAAGTGCAGGAAGAAGGTGAGTGAGAAGGGCTGACCAGGGTTAAAAGCTGGTGGAGCTCAAGGGTCCTTCACATCCTGACTGTGGCCCCCACCTCCCACAGACCCCAACACCCATATCCTCTATGCCTGTGACTCCTGTGGGGACAAGTTCCTGGATGCCAACAGCCTGGCCCAGCATGTGCGGATCCACACAGCACAGGCACTGGTCATGTTCCAGACGGATTCGGACATCTGCTACCAGCAGTACGGGTCAGGCAGCACGTGGCCGGCCGGGCAGGTGTTGCAGACTGGGGAACTGGTCTTCCGCCCTCGGGATGGGACTGATGGCCAGCCCGCTCTGGCAGAGACACCCCACACAGCCCCAGAATGCCCACCGCCTGCTGAGTGAGCAGGCATCTCTCCCGACTGTTTATTTAAGGATGGGTGGCCCCGTTCCCTAGAGAGAATAAATTTGATTATTTTCTAATGCTGCCTACAGCTCCCTGTGGGGATGGGGTGGGGAGCTGGCAGCTGTGGCTGATGCCCCAAAGGGCTGCTCTACCCCAGAACCAGTTGGGAAAGCTAGGCTGTCCCTTCTGCGGAATGGGACTGGAGCCTCGGGAACTGTTTAGAAGCAAGCTGGCTGCTTTGCCCAAGTCAGGGTGCAGAGCTCCATGCACCCCATCCCCTCAAACCAATCTTCTCTTTGGAGGCTTCTCACCTGTTCACCATGAGGACCCCAACTCTCTTCTCTGCCATGGAGCTGTTGTGACCCTGCTCCCTCTGCCTGGGGGTTGGGAGCTGGGCCAGCAGAGGCTGGCCACACTGCTTACCAGGATCCAGGCAACCCAGAGAACCCAGCTCAGGGGCCATTAAGCCAGAGCAACAAGGTAGGCAGAGAGATCCAGGCCCGACAGGCCATATCCCTGTTTGGTTGTTTTTGGGGAGGCAGAAGGGCTTACAGCGACTTCACAGAAACCTTGGCCCTAGGATCATGGCCAAGCCAGTACCATCTTTTGGGAACTTTTACTTGCCTTGAGTCAGTGGAGTCTCTCCCACCAGGTGAGGGCCTGGAGGGACAATGAGCAGCTAGGCGCTTTGATGGGGAGATGGGAGACACAGTACTGCTTACACTAGGAGCAGGTGCAGAGGCTGGTAGGGCAGGGAAACATGAGATGCCCCTTTCCCGTAGTTTCCCCCGAGCAGCCGTAATCCCTTACTCAGAGAGAGTAGCTTCTTGCACCAAAAGTATAGGTCTTTGGAGGAGCCCCATGGGCATTGCAAGTGAAACCACCAACGCTGCGTTCCATGTTCCCGTCCCCGCCCAATTCCTCAGCTTGTACTTCCGGCTGCGGGGGAAGCCCGGCCCAGCACCCCATCTTCCTGTCAGGAATCTGTTCCACCAGGCTGCCGGGCTGTGCCACTGCTGCCGCAGGGCTGGCCTGCACCACACGCAGAGGAGGAAGGGTGAAGAATCAAGACGCCAAAGCTTGCTCAAGATGTTTGAGTGTGCATGGGGTTGGTTTTACCTGTAGTGCCTTCCACATTATCCAAGAACCAGTCAGAGCCTTGAAGTATCACAGGTCTTCACAGCACCACAGCATTGAGAAAAGTTGGGTCTGTGACAAAGATCTGTTTTTTACCAGATAAAATGCTCCTTGGGGGGGGGGGGGGGTGGTTTAAGTGGTAGATCGGAAATAGGTCCCTTATACAGGCTGAAAGCAAAAGTGGAATGAGGGCTAGCTACGCCCATAAGCCAAGGACATTTACTTGGTCCTCCTACCCAAGTGACAATTACATCCACACTTGACATGTTTTGTATTTTTTAATAAAGTTTGTAATCCAATGGACACACAAAACAAAACTGCGCTGAGAAAAACAGTTTTATAAATTAATAAGTGTTAGGAAGTTGTGGGAAGAGGTCAAGGTCACATAGGAAGAGGAAAGCCAGTCCTTTTTGAAGTGTGTGTGTGTGTGTGTGTGTGTGTGTTTGTGTGTGAGAGAGACAGACACACTTTCAGATTGCAGGGGCAGGGCCCGGGCCGTAACGAAGCGCACTTATACAAATGAGTGACAATACAAAGTCTGAGTATGAAAATAAGATTTTTCTCTTAAAACACATTTTTGGCACAGATTAAAAAAAATGTATGTCAGGGGGATTTGATTTTTTTAAGTCAGTATTATATATATTTATATATATTATATATTTATATATACACACATCCCAAGTTCTGCATATCCCACCGACAGAAAATCCTTCGGTTTGCTCTTTTTTTCGATTGTAAGCTGTACATCCTGGGTGAATCAGATGGTGGTGGCAAGAGAATTAAGACAAGATGACAGCCAGATGAGCAAGGAGAAGGGAGGAGATGGGGACAAACCCAATGAAATGTTCCTTGACCCCAAGGTTTCAGCAGCAGTTTGAAGTCCTGCGTTGAGTCTGTGACGTGTTCGCACACACCAAGACTCCAGAGTGCCACAGCCTGTCCTCACTATGCAAAAGTCCAAGTCACTAATTTAGTGCAAAGGCAGTTCCGTTTTCTTGTTTCTTAAAAACAAAACAAAAATTTAATTCCACTGCCCTTTCCTTTTCTCCGAAAAGCGGAGAAACCCAGCCCCAAGGTGTCTGCAAGTCCATCGGTTGGTGGTCTGTCCTTGGGCTCAATGTCTTGTAAACATACAGAGTAGCAGCACCACTGCCCAGAGGGGTCTGTCCGCCTGAGCTGGGCCGGCAGGCCAGGAGGGCAAGGCTGGCCGTCTGGCAGTGGAGTCTGTCCCCTTCGCAGCTTCTTCCTCCACTTGGCTGGGTTGTCCTGTTTGTGTTTTCTGCAGAGCCGCTGACGGACCAGTGGCTCACACCGAGGCAATGACGATCATGAGGTGGGGAGAAATGTTGGAAATGCTGGCCAGAAGGTCAGGGGCCAGGCGGGACAGGTGACTCTCCGAGAACTCGCAGGGGGGGAAGATCTGCAGCACATAGGCGGGCTGGAGAAGAGGACGAGCAATAAGTGGGACACTTGTCTTCACGTCACCAACCCCACTGCCACTCTGAGCAGGCCCCACGCACAGAGCCCGCTTTAGTCAGTTTCCCAACCAGCTGAGGCTCCGGGGCTCTGTCAGAAAACTATAATGAACTAATTTCCCGTGACCCTCTTCGATAGCATTAGGCTCAAGAAAAACCTGCTGTATCAGCTGTCCCTTGATTGTCTCCAGGATGGGCAATGGTGGCCCCACCCAGACACTGCTTATTCCCTCTACCCAGATGCCCTTTGCCCACCTCTAAGAAACTGCTCTGGCTGCACTAGTAGGCCATGCCACCAGATTAGTCAAACTGCATAACCTGTCCCACCTGTGCACCGAGGAAAGACTGGGCAGGGGGCTGACCTGATTGGAGCCAGGGTTGGGAACATTGATGATCCCTGCCGCCTGCTTGGCCTGTAGATAGGTGATGAAGGCAGCCTTGAGGGATTCGGTCTGGCTCACGACATCCTCTTGGTCACGGCCACAGGGCAGAGCCAGCAGCAGACAATACTCTGACTCCACCTGGGGGAGAGGCAACTGTCAGGGGCCTCCTCACAACACAGAGGCCTGTCCAACCCAGGGGGTTTGGCTCCCATGTCCACAAAAGCTCCTACCTCTAAAAAGACCTGAAAGTCCACCCCTAAATTTGCTGAATGAAAAAAAAAAAGCCATTTTATGTCTAGAGGCATTTTACAATCCAAGGGAAAGAACACGCCCATCGTCATCCACACTAAGGAGGCAGCTGCGGGCAACCCACACCTTATATCCCTGGGTGGGGCAGCTGCTCACCTGGGCCCCATCTTACCGTCATCCTTCGGGTAACCCCTTCCAGCTGGGAGGCCTCTAGCCGCATCCTCTGAGCGATCCTCAGTGGGGGACCTCCTTCCGAGAGGGGCAGAGACCGATGGGCCAGGACGTTGTTGCCAGAGACAAAGTGGAGCTGCACAGCAGCTGTGTCGTTCTTGAGGGCCAGGAGGCCCTGCCACACAATGGGGTACTTCTGTTCAAGGGGAGACAGACAGGAAGTGAGCTCATGACTGGCATGGCCCTAGGCAGCAGGCTTACTGTGCTAAATAAAGTGGGCTCTTAGGACACGAACACAGCACCAAGCTTGGAGAGGAGTGGGGGCCCCCTCCCAGACTTGCCTTCAGAAGCTGCACCATATCCACAGGTCTCTGGGAAGTCAAGTGTGGAGAATCTTGTTTGGGGGAGAGCTGGGCTTCAGTGTGCAACAGAGCCAGTCCTGGAGGGGTGCTAGGGCCCGGGGTCGTAGGGACAAACAATGGCTGCTTTGGGGCGGCCTGGCCAGGGAGAGGGCCCGGGAGGTCAGGCTTCATGGAGACAGACACGGGGGAGGGATAGGAGATCTGGCTTGTTTCTGGCTGGGTCCTCTGAACCGGGGCGTGAGGCTCGGCTGGTCTGTTTGCAGGTAAGGTTGGGAGGCAAGGCTGTTCTCCTCCTGTCTGGGTCCCTTTCGCCTCTTGGGAGACCTGAGGCATCTTGCTGCTCGGCTGGCTGAGCTGTGAGGGCTGCGTGCACTGGACGGGCTGTGTAGGCTGCACAGGCTGAGTGGGCTGCAAAGGCTCACTTTCAGGAGGGGGACCCTAGGGTTGGGCAGGAAGAGATAGGGACATGGTCAGAGTCTGTTATGAACCACACCCAGCCTCCAACTTACTGGCCCTTGGCCCCAGCGAGTCTCAGCTAGGGGCTCCCCCCCGGGGGTGGGGGGAAATACTTTAACCACTTGGTGATGCATTATGGGACTCAAGATTGAGGGTTCTGGTAAGAGGAAGGAACTCGACCCACAAAGAGCTCCTTCCCGTGTCCTTCAGCTCTGTGCTGTGATCTGACCCCTGAAATTTAGGAAGTTTCTCTTTAAACCCACTAAAGAAGGACACACTTTAGGAACCACACTGGCACCTCAATCACTATTTGCACTAGAAGGCGGGTTTACTGAGTGCTCTCACCTGAGTGGGAACCTTGGTCCGGGAAGGCAGGCCAACGGAGGCGGTGGCAGGAAACTGGGTGTGAGCGAGCTGAGCTGGGCCGTGGTAGGTGCGGATATCCCCGCACCTGTACTCCTGGAACAGCTCCCCGCCACTGGAGTGTACGATCTGCACCCCATGGGTCACCACCACAGGCGGGCTCAGAGGCAGCCCCTGGAGCTGGTTGCTGGGGGTGACTGTAAGAATCCGGGCCTCACTGTGAGGGGCATGGGCTGCTTTGGCATCCGTCATCTTGGCAGCTTCTTTCCCTGGCTGCTGCGGGGCCTTGCTGGCTGGTGAAACCTTCACTATGCCGTCTGCTGCCCGGGGCTGCTCACCGACTGCTGTCACATGAGGATGCACCATGATCCTCACGTCCCGGGGCACAGTGTAGGGGTGCAGTCGGTACTCCGACTGCATGACCAGTACTTCCGACTGCACAGGGGCTGCGGCTCGAGCCACAGGGAGGTGATAATGCACTTCCTCCTCTGGAGCGTGCTGGGAGGCCAGGGAGGGCACACCAGCTGTGGCTGGCTGGGGCGTGCCTGCCCGCTGCGGGGCCCTGACCTCTATTTGCTGAGGTTGCAGAGGGGCCCGAGGTGAGTGAAGTGTCTCTGGCCGGATGCTGTAGGTGATGCTAGGCAGTGTGGGCGTGTTCATTCTCACTTCGCCCTGGGACAGATGACTAAGGGAGACAGTCTGGGTGATGCTGTGGGGTGGCATGATGACAGACTGCTCTGGGTGTATGCTGGAGATGAACTGAGGCACAGGAATGCCTGCAGCCAGCATGACTGTGGCATTGGTGGAGAGCGCATTGGACGTGGTCCTGCTGGGTTGGCATGCCCTCGGGAAGAGAGATGGAGCAGGCCCACTGGGTCGAGGAGAATGTGCGTCTGGCTTTGTGGCTGCCAAATGGGAGACAGTTCGATCTGTTGGGGTGCTGGGCCCTGAGGTGACGTGGTTTGCTTCTGCAGGCAGTTTGCTGGGCAGAGCGGGAGGGTGGTGGGGAGTGAGAGCAGACCCCAGGTTAGCTGGCTGAAGGACCTTAGTCTCTATTTTGAGAGTGACGGGGTCAGCAAGCTTTTTATTAGTGGTAACTATGCTTGGGGTGAGAACCAACTGGTTGTGAACCAACACTGGGGATGTGTTTATGCCCTGGGTGAGAACCTTCACTGTGCCACCCTGGGTGACAGGTGTGGACACAGAGAGGTGAAGGGGCTCAGGCTTCTCCAAGGAAGGCCGGTCAGCTTTAACAGATGAAATCACCGGAGATGCGTTGTATGTCTGGGCAGTTAGCACTAGAGTAGAGTGGGTGGCCACATTTGCATAGCCTGAAGGAGTCTGAGGGCCTTTGGGTGGTGGCTGCGATGGTGCAACAGAATCAGGTTTGACCTGGGACTTGGATACTGACTGTTGAAATTCAATGTCCATGGCACTCGCTGGGGGGATCTGGCTAATCTTGGCGCTGATCCGCTGTGGGCCTTCAGTCTTCTGCCCCGAATAGCTCAGGAGCACAACTCCTTCAGAAGTGTTCACGCGCAGCCCAGCTCCAGAGCCCGTGTCTGCTGGACGCTCGTCAATCACGGACATAGACCCCGGGTGGAACCGGCTGTTTTCGTTAGTGCTTGTTCTCTGCTTGCACTTTGCTGGTGGTGCCACCACTGCACCCGCCACGGTCAACGCACCTGTTGTGGCGGCAGTCACAACGCCAGAGGCGGCAGTCACCGCGCCTGCTGTGACTGTCACTGTGCCCGCTGGAGCGCTCACCGCAGCCGCTGGAGCGCTCACTGCAGCCGAAGCTGCATTCACCACGCCGGTGGCAGTGTTCACTGCGCCCACAGTGGCATTCACCGGAGTGGTGAGGACATTCACGGGCCCTGTCAGAACATTCACTGGCCCCTTCAGGACGTTGACGGGGCCAGCAGGAGTGTTCACCAAACCTTTCAGTGTCGTCACTGAGCCCTTCACAGGGCCTTTCAGGGCGTTCACTGGGCCCGTCAGGGCATTCACTGGGACCAAGGAGACATTTACCAGGCCGGTCAGGGCGCTCACCAGGCCAGTCAGGGTTTGAGGAGCCTGTTTTGCCAGAGTTATCTTTTGCGAATTCTCCAAATCAATGCTGACAGGCATCCGGCTAATAACAGAAGTAATTTTGGGAGCAATAGCTGGAGCCACCTTTTCTTTGTCAGTAGCTACTGGACCCTCTGAGGCCTGTGTGTCAGAGGCACTAGTTACTGGAGCTCCTGGTTTTTCTTCTACAAGAGGCTGTTTAGGTTCAGCTGGAGGGATTGGTGCCTCGTGCAGACAAGGGGCAGCACTGACAGGCTCTGCAATGGCAGCAGTGACACTCGTGGAAGTGATGCCTGTGGCAGATACATATTTGGGGTCCATGAGAATCTTTCTCAGCGTACTAGAGCTGGTGTCAATGTCAGAGGCTTTTGTGTCTGGGGGAAGAGCTGGTGATGGGGTGGACTGAGCCCGAGGTTCCTCCTGTCTTGTGATCCACTCTGTCACCTTCGTAGGGGGACTCTGATGTGGGATCCCCACAGAGGTCATTGGGGGTGGGAGCTTTGCTGGAGTTACAGGAGGAATTGTGGGGGTAGGTATGCTTGAATCACTGGGTGGGGTCACTGGATCACTCTCAATGATGGAATGCACCCTGAAGCTGGCTCGGGACTCACTGTCCACCGATACTGGCTGGGAGGGAGGGAGGGGGTCTGGGAGCACAGTCCTTTTGGCCGGAGTCTTTTCTTCGACACTGGTTTCTTGGGACAAGTTTTCCCTGGGTGGAGTCTCGCTTGGGTCAGAAGCATGTGTCTCCCGAGGGGTGACCTGGGGATTTTCCGTCTGCTTTTCTTCTTGTGGAGTTTCTGAGGGTTGTGCCATTGTCCCCTCATTTGTGGCAGGATTATTGCTTTGAACTTGGTTGGGTTGGGAGACACGGGTCTCTGCTGTGGCCCCCGTTTTCTTGTGTGCATTCCGTTTGCGGCGTGATCTAGTTTTATGGCGCCCTTTTTCTTTCCGAGGGAGAGCCACTTCAGCTTCTTTGGATCCCTTCGTTTCCAGCACTGGGCGGGAGGTTTCGCTGCTGTTCCCTCCAGCTTCCTTGGTATCTGCTGGGCCTACTGAGGGGTTAGGGGCACTGGCTGGTGGGCCAGAAGATTCTGTAGTAGCCTCAGTCTCCAATATGCCAGACACAGCCTCATTGGTCTCAGGCTCCATTCCCTCCTCGGGAGTCTGCAGCCCTTGTGAAGGGGGCTGCAGATCTGTCTGAGATTCTGCAGGGTAAGGTGGAGGTGCTGGGAAGTTTTCTGGCTCCCCAGAAATATCATTGATGATGGAGCCAATGGCCGCAGCCAGTTCTGTTTCACTCGCTTGGTGCGCAGGCTTGTCCCTGTCCTCTGTGGAAGAGCCCTCTGGTGCGTCTGCGGCTGCTGCCTTGAAGGCCGCTGAGGCCGAGGTTTCAGTGAGCTTTTCGATGTTCTCCACAGCCTGCTCAAGCTCCATCTGCTTGGTTAGCCGATTTGCTTCTGGGGACAGCTTAGAGGCAGACAGGTCTTCCTTCTCTGGCTCCTTGTCTGGACCAGCTGGATCACTGTTCGCCTGGGATGAAACATCCTCCTTTGGTGGACTCCTGCTCTTTTCTGGGGAGACTGCCACCACCCCAGCTTCTTTCTCCACAGCCAGCCCTACAGGGCTCAGAGCCACAGTGGGACTAAGACTGGCATCCACGGTTTTCAGATTTGCGGATTTGTCCACTGCTGACCTAGCGTTTCGAGATCGTCCTCTCTTTGACTTGGAATTTTTTTCAGGGGCTGTTTTTTTCTCTACCACTTCAACTGGGGGGGTTTCAGGTGGATTTTTGTCTGTGCCAGTTTCTTTTTTGTCTCTTTTTGGTTCACTTCCTGCTTCTTCTTTATCAGTCTTAGATTTTGTATTATTTTCTTTCACATTTACTAGGGGACTCACCTCAGTGTTGGTCTCAGGACGTTCAACATCAACTTTAGGTTCATTTCTCCCCCTTTTCGCATGTGGGCCACTAGCAGCTGCTGATTTTTGGGACCGTGGGGATCTCCATCCCTCAGCTGGTTTAAGTGTTTCAACTGGCTCTTTCACCTCAGTCTCTTCTTCTTCTTCAACTCGACGGCGTGTTTTTGGAGGCCTTCCCCTCCGAGGGGTAGTAGGAACTGCCGGGGCCTCCTGAAGCTCCCGCTCCAGTCTCTTTCTGGTCACCCTCGGTTGCTCGATGGGCTCCTTGATTGGAGAGCGGCTTTCGTGGTCACCCATGGTTGCATAGACACTCCTTACATTCCGGCGCCTGGTTCGGCTGAGGGGCAAACTTGGCTCGGGGTGTTCAGTGTCCGTGGCTGAGTTTTTAGAGGAAGCCCTTGTAATCTTCTCGGCCTCCATCTTCAACTCTAAGAGCTTCTGGGCTTCTCCCCGAGGAGAACCAGACCGCTTGAGTTTTTCCCGGTCTATCCTCTCACTCTTCCTTGTGACAGGCTTCTCCACAATACTTGGTGCAGCTGCCTGCACGGGGGTCTTGGAACGTTTACTTTTATTTGGCTTTTTATCTTTTGCAGCAACTGGAGGATCCACCTCTATACCTTCGGAAGCTTGAGGCTGAACCTCAGCGACAACTTCAGCTTTCTGGTTTGCAATGGGCTCCCCACTAGCATCTGGGTCTGGCTTGTCCACTTTTGGCTCCTCAGTTTCCTTAGGCTTCTGAGTCAGTTTTGAAAGTGGTTGGGTCTTGTCAGGTTCTGGGTCCCCACTGATCTCTGCATGGGAAAACGAGGCCCCAGGAGTTGGAGGCTTGGCATCCAGATAAGGCAGCTGATCAACTGATGAACTTTCTCCAACAGCTAAAGGAGTCCTGGCAGCATCCTTCTCAGGATCCACTCCTGAGGGCAAGCCTGCCTGTTCAGGTTGTCCCACAGCAAGGGGAGCCAGTTCAGATGCAGGTTTTGCTTCTTCTGAGACAGAGGCTGGCTCCATGGTCTTCTCTTCTGTCACCGAAAGCAGCTCTCCTGTTTTATCACCAGCTGTCTTCTCCGGTGGTAATAATGCCGGCGCTGGAGTTGAAACAGTGACACAAGGAGGCCCTATAGAAGATGGGGTTTTCAGTTCTGACTCTTTATTCTCAGAAGATTCTGGAGTCTTGGGATGATCCTCTGTATCTTCCTGTTTCTCAGCCTCTTTAGGTTTTTGTTCTTTTTCTTTTTCTTTCTGTTGCATTCGTGTGAGTTCCATAAATTTGCTATGGAAAAGAACTACTGGCTCTTGAATCAAATCAGTTGTGCTGTTCACTCCATCAGATGTCTGCCTCCCATATAACCTACCAGAAATGAAGTCAGATTCCTCATCTTTTCTCTCTAGGTGCTGCAAGCGCTTAGAATCTTGTTCAAAGATTGAGCTGTGTAAAAAACGAGAAGCAAACAATTCTTGCCTTTCCTGTTCTTCTTCTTTATGATCATCTTTTTTATCATCAATTTTTCCTTCTGAATCAGTCCGAATTTTCTTCTTTTTCATGTACCAAGATGGAATAGGTCTTGGAGCAGAGTCAACTTTTTCTTTATCTTTGTTGTTTCGAAAATTAGCAAATCGAGAGTCCCAATCGAGAAAAGACCAATTTTCTTCTCGAGATGAAGAGAGGGATTTAGCTCTTTCAAGCAAAGCCTTAGTGTCTGGAGTGATTGTCTTATCCAATGCAAAAGAATAAAATTTGTTCTTTTCTAAAGAACTAGAGAGTCTATCATCTCGCTCCCGTAGTTTGTCTTCTCTATCCCTCAATAAAAAAGATAATCGAGAACTTTCATACAATGCTGATGCTCTGGGTGAGTGGGATTTGTGTTCAACATCTTCATCAGAATCAGAAGGCACCTCACCAGGTTCCAAGTCACGTACAGACCTCTTTCGAAGGCTGTCCCTCTTAATTATGCTGTTTGGGAAACTCACATCAAATCTGCTGGCATTTTGCTTCATTTGAGAGTCCCACTGATTTAGTTCCTCTTCAGAATTCAAGGCAGTCAGTTTTATTTTGGCCATGTCTGCCATCTGTTCTCTCTTGCTGGCGTCATAAGGATTAAATTTTAAGGATTCTTCTCGGACTGTCATGTTAGAATAAGGAAGTCCCTTTTCATCTACTTTAGGAGACCCTTTCACTGACATTAGCCTAGGAGAGCCTATGGGGTCATCTTCCTCATGGAAGGAACCGTGTCGGATACTGGGAGAACAACCAGTCCTTTCAGAATCTTCACTGATTTGGCGTGAACTTCTGTAATTCCTCTCTCTCTTGGTGCAAATATCAAAATCAACATGATCCATCTTTTTCTTTTTGCTGGGAGGAGAGTCATCAGTGACATCTTGAGGGGGTTTACCTACCTCATGAACAAGACTACGCCTTTCATAGTCATCTACATCTTTTTTAGGACTGCCAAACTTCTCAGACTTGGCTATTTCCATCTCCATCTGCTGTTTTCTACGACTCTGCTCCATTTGTTTTCGGTAACTCTGCGTGTAATCAATATCAATGCCAATTTTTTCTTCAGTATTTACTGAATGTGGTTTCTCTTGGCCTGATTTACATTCAAGTGCTTCATCACGAAGACTGCAGTAGTTTTTCCTAATCTCTTCTCTCTCTGGTCCTTGCTCATCCAATAACTGCAGCTGTTTGAGCTGTGGTTTGGAGGGAGTAGGTTTTTTTGACTGGATTTCTTGATTTTCTGCAGATTCACCTACTGGTTCTCCCAGCCTTGCTTGCACATCTGAGATGGGTCTTGAGCCAGTCCCAACAGAAACACTGACAAGTTCCTGACAGTCTTTGGGGCTGGGAACAGCATTAAGTCTGTCTAGTTTGATCTTTTTAGAGTCTCTTTTAAGAATTTCTTTCCTCATGGGCTTTCTCTCAGACTCTCCTTCCTTCAGCAGAATGACATCTTTAGATGGCATGTCAGGCTGCTTTTTTAAAAGCACCCGAGCATCCTCCTTCTCTGGACTACTTTTCTTGACTTCTGATTTTTGCCTTTCTGCTTTCAAATTGGAATCTGCAAAACGCCTTTTCCTTGCTTCCAGCTTCTCCAAATCCACAGCACTTACCCCATCAGCAGACTGCTCTGGTTTTAGGTGCTTCCTGGTTTTAAGCCTGCATTCCTTATCTACCACTTCTATGTGGCTTGAAAGTGCCTTTTCCTTTGGCACTTTCATTCTGACAGATTCCAGTTTCGATAAGTCAGATTTTGCAGGCTCCGTGTGAGAAACTTGCAGTTTCTGATCCACAGCAGAAGACTTAACAGTGTCATTATCAGGCTTGGCTTTCAGCTTTTCCAATGGAGTGTGCTCAATCACCTTCCCCTCTTTTTCTTTCACTCGAGTCAAAACCACACAAGGCATGAGTTCTAAGCGATTTTTTGCTATTCCTTCTTTGTCAGCTTTCTCTCTGCTCAGTTTACTAAAACTCCTTGATTTTTCAGGGCTCTGTTCTCTTTCATTTTCTTGGTCTGTTTCTGAAGTCTGGGAAGTAGGAGAAGGAACTTTTCCTTTTCGTTTCTGCTTGTCAGTTTTGTCCTTTTCCACCTTCTCCTTTCTTATTAAGCGTCTCTCTCTTTCTACTCTCTCAGGATCAAAAGTTCGTTCTTTATCTGTCTTTTCATTTTTTGTATAGCGTTCCAAACGAGGTTTTTCAAGTTTATCATATCTTGGAGGGGAAAGTGAGCTGCAGCTTCCACTCCGGTCTGAGGACCGGCTGTAAACCCTCCTCTCCGAATCACTTGGTAATCTCTCAGACTGTAAGGGAGATGTTCCAGGACTCTGTGGGCGCCGCAGGTGCACTGGACTCTGACTGCGTTCAACTGGCCTCCTCTCATGGTCTCTGTCCCGATCAGGGTCAAATCTTTCACGTTCTCTTTCTCGTTCCCGCTGCCTGTAACTGTATTCCCGAATATCTTGTTCATAAGGATCACTTCTGTAATCCCTGTATTCCCGAGGATCATCATAATATCGAGATTCATAATAGTCTCCTTGGTAAGTTTCCCATTCTGAATAAAATTCTCTCCCTCGAGCTGGATAGTCCCGTCGAGAGTCCTCAGTATATGTGCCTGGAGTACGAACATTCTCATAATATGTGCGATCTTGGCTATAATCATAAGATCCCCTTCGTTCCTCTCTGCCAAAAACAAACAAAAAATATTTCATTCTTTTGTTTCCTTGTCATTTATACATTAAATCATACATGTGAGATTACAAAGTCCTGCTTCTAAAAATCTTTGTCATTAGTCGTTAGACCTGTAATGTCCAATACTATAGGCACGAGCCACATCTGACTATTGAGTACTTGGAATTTGGCCAGCTTGAATTGACATGGGAATGTAAAATAAACACTGGAATTGGTAGATATAGCTTTAAAAAAAAAAAGATACTTCAGTAATTTTTAACTTGATTATATGTTGAAATGATATTTTACATATACTAAGTTAAATAAAAGTTCACTTTTTACTTTTTAATGTCGCTATTAGAAAATTTAAAACCACAGATATAGCTTACATTGAATTTGTATTGAATATTGAATAGCAACCCATTTTATTCCTTTAGTATTAGGTACTGTGGCTTTTAATAAGCACCAGCATTAATGGGTATCACATCCCCACATTTGTAAGTCTTTTATAATTTACACCGCAAGCCCTTATGCAAATGGGACGTTATTTGCATTCCTGAGCTGAACTATCATTAGAAGTAAAGCATTTTTAAAAATATATATATTTTATTGATTTTTAACAGAGAGGAAGAGAGAGGGACAGGGAGTTAGAAACATCGATGAGAGAAACATCAATCAGCTGCCTCTTGCACACCCCCTACTGGGAATGTGCCCGCAACCAAGGTACACGCCCTTGACCAGAATCAAACCCGGGACCTTTCAGTCCACAGGCCAACGCTCTATCCACTGAGCCAAACCGGTTTTGGCTAAAGCATTTTTTTCATTTCATGCATCAACTATTCAATGAGATGACTACCTTCAGCTCTATGGAAAAGCAGACCACTAAGTTTTATTCAAGCATCCTCTACCTGTGGTCCACTTTTCTTGACTTCTAATTTTCCATAAGCACTACCATCCGAAACCAAATAAGGCAAAACTAGTTTATAGTGAAGTCCCACACCCTCCCATTTCCTACTTAGGTAGATACTATAAACTCCATTCAACAGGGATTAAATAACCATGGGTAAGAATCAAAGAAAAAAAGCTGGAATGAGATCATCAGTAAAATAAGTGAATTTAAGTAGTACTATATAAAAGTTAACATCCAGTCCTAGCTGGTTTGGCTCAGTAGATAGTGTCAGCTGGCAAACTGAAGGGACCCAGGTTCGATTGGGGTCAAGGGTACATGCCCAGGTTACGGGCTCCCTCTGTAGTGGGGGGCATGCAGGAGGCAGCCTATCAGTGGATTTCTCTCATCATTGATGTTTCTATCTCTCTCTCTTCCCTCTCCCTTCCTCTCTATAATCAATAAAAATATATTAAAAAAATAAAATAAAAATTAACATCCACACAATATTATCCAACCTCAAAAGATACTGCTCTTTGAAAAATAATATATACACAGAGGATCTTTTTATGTGTTAGGTACCAGTAGACCACGACCACTTTTCACTCAATTATGGATAAGAATTCCTGTTAGAACTTAAAGTATTAATGGGAACTGCAAACTGAGCCAGGATAAAAAACCTTTTCTCTGTCTCTACATATACATACATTCTCTTGCATACGTGCCTAT
The DNA here is from genome assembly GCA_036971965.1 of Nyctalus aviator. Taxonomy (NCBI): domain Eukaryota; kingdom Metazoa; phylum Chordata; class Mammalia; order Chiroptera; family Vespertilionidae; genus Nyctalus; species Nyctalus aviator. The sequence goes on from CM072923.1 coordinate 187,039,694, forward strand.
GAGTTTTCTTTTTCCCTCCCACCTTTACTCCTCTCTCCCTCTTCGACCCCTCCCCCCCAAACACACACACACCTGACAAAGGAAAGCCTTCTATCAACACTGAGATTCTGGAGGACTGTTGATTTTTTTTTTTTTTAATCTTTTGGAATGTGGATTCCAAACTACTAGTGAAAAATCATCAAGAAGGTTAAGCTTTGCCCTGGCTGGGGTGGCTCAGTTGGTTGGGTACGGTCCCATGCACCTGAAGGTGATGGGTTCAATTCCAGGTCAGGGCATATGCTCAGGTGGAGGACTCAAACCCTGGTAGAGGGCATGCAGAAGGTTGAACTTTTGGGAATTTGGCTGTGGGAGACATTTTGCATTTAAAAGCTTTCCAAGCAATGGTAAGATATGTACACATATAATACCTTAATAAAAAATAAATAAAAGCTTTCCAAGTTAAGGCCCCAGCTGGGTGGTTCAGTTGGTTGGAGCATTGTCCCATATACCAAAAAAGTTGCACATATCTAGGTTGCAGGTTTGATCCCTGGTTGGGGCACATACAGGAGGCAACCAATCAATGTTTCTCTCACACCAATTTTTTTTCTCTCTCTCCAAAACCAATAAAAAAAAGACATATCCTAGGGTGAGGATTAAAAACCTTCTAAGTTGCTCAGCTGATGTGACTCAGTGGTGGAGCATCAACCTATGAACCAGGAGGTCACGGTTCGATTTCTGGTCAGGGCACATGCCAGAATTGCAGGCTCAATCCCCAGTAGGGGGCATGCAGGAGGCAACCAATCAATGATTCTCTTTCATCACTGATGTTTCTATCTTTCCCTCTCCCTTCCTCTCTGAAATCGAAAGAAATATATTTTAAAAAGAAATACCTTCCAAGTTATTCAATGACCACTACACAATATTCCACATGGAAATGACTCAAAGAAATAAAAACTTCTATGATTTAAATAAAAATGAAGTGACAGCCAAAACCGGTTTTGCTCAGTGGATAGAGCATCGGCCTGAGGAATCAAGGGTCCCAGGTTCAATTCCAGTCAAGGGCATGTACCTTGGTTGCAGGCACATTCCCAGCAGGGGTGTGCAAGAGGCAGCTAATCAATGTTTCTCTCTCATTGATGTTTCTAACTCTCTATCCCTCTCTCTTCCTCTCTGTAAAAAATCAATAATATATATATATATATTTTTTTTTTTAAATGAAGTGACAAGAGGCAATAAAAAAAGAATGCATTCAACAGTTTTTAGCTGCTTGATCAGGATTTGGCTCATTCTTGTCAAAGAGCCTTTTATACTCAAACTAGAATGTCTAAAGACATTTTTCACACACAGCCTTTTGTCTAACACATGTATGGGGGTGGAGATCTAGTGGTAACATTCCAGAAGACTTAATCTCATAGATATGTTTGGACAACCAGATTGATCATATGGATGAAACTTCCAATTTCAAGTGTGATCAGTTATTGAATGTGGTGACATTATGTTAGGATATTTTAATATATTCAGACCGTCTAAAAAAGAATCATCAGTTGGGGGGAAGTTTTAAGCTAACAGAAATAACATGATTCAGACAGTGAGAGCTTAAATTATTCTTAACTGTATTGGTTCGTACAAACAGCAGAAAAAAAATATAAAAACTATATACCATAATTGATTGAAAAAATTAATGAGAAAAATAAGGTTTACCTTTTACATTGCTAAAGTTAGCAATTCATATAAATTTTAGATTACTGACTCACAAATAATTTAAGAGATTTGAATTTAAAACAAAGCTCTTTAGTCTTTTGAAAGTTTTTTTAAAAAACTAATTGTATAAGTACATGTATGTCGACAACCTGGATGTTCTCATTTCTAAATATATAGGGCATTTAATAATTTATAATGTACTTCAACATGTTATTATATATAATTCAAAACTATACAGCAGGATGATCTATACTAATGTGGCAAAAGGTAGGAGTAGTCAGTAAGAAATACAGATAGGGCGAAACCGGTTTGGCTCAATAGATAGAGTATAGGTTTGGGGACTGAAAGGTCCTGGGTTCTATTCCGGTCAAGGGCATGTACCTTGGTTGCGGGCATATCCCCAGTAGGGGGTGTGCAAGAGGCAGCTGATCGATGACTCTCTCTCATCGATGTTTCTAACTCTCTCTCTCTCTCCCTTCCTGTCTGTACAAAATCAATAAAAAAATTAAAAAATAAAAAGAAAGAAATACAGATAGGTTACTCAACTCCCGTGGGCCACGTGAAAACGGGATTCATAAAAATAAACCCATTTCTGTATGAAGGAAAAAGGTTTCTTGGAATAAGAGTACAAGTAAGAGATGAAAAATAAAATTTAATCCCATTTAAATCTTATGTATTAAAATTTTAAAAAATCAAGCTATGCTAACTTTAAAATACATACCTTCTTTCCATTAACATTTCATAAAAGTCTCTGATATCTTGACCAGATTTTTCCATACAGTGATAAAATGCCAGCTGACTTTCCCGATTTGCAAAATCCACCTTAAAGAAAAAAGAATAGCAGGTGTATGCTGCAAGTTTCAGATTTAAAAAATGGAAAGTGTTACCAAATTTTTAAATTATTCCCAAAATAGTCCTCAAGTCTATTTCAAGAAAGAGTAATCGTTCTCAATTAGTGAAATAGCCCTCATAACAAACTATATTTTGTTACTCTGAAATCTCTCAAATTCAACATAAATCTTGATAAAGAATTATAAGGTTCTAGAAGGAGCTAGATAAGCAAAGTGGAAAACTAAAATGATACCTAATAGGATTCTAGATTGTCAATTGAATAATCAGAACAATTAAATCCAGCAATCTCTGTTGTGCATAAATTTGCTGAAACCATAATAAAAATACAAAATAAACTATGAAAGAACATTTAAACTTTATTTACAGATGGGCTTCTGAATCACTAAAAAGCATATAATATCCATTCTATCAATACCTTTTTTTTTAATCAATATATTATTTGGAAAATTTATTTAAATCTAATAACCATCAATGTTCTCTCTCATCATTGATGTTTCTATCTTTTCCTCTCCCTTCCTCTCTCTGAAATCAATAAAAAGAAGACATTTAAACCAAAAAAGAGGGCAGGATCTGAATATAATTTTGTTTTGCTTCTGTTTACCTTCCTTCTGCATACCTTAATTTTATTCCCACCGATTTTCCTCCCTTTGGTCTCTTTTACAGCTGCTTGTGCATATTCAATTTCATTGTAGATAATCAGGGCCATACCTTTTAAGCGGTCAAACACCACCTGTAAAGAAAAAAAGAAAAAAGGAGCCTCATCCACTAGTTTTAGTATGAGTCCCAAACAAACTCCTAAGTCACAAGGACACTGTCAAGATAAAATATACTTACATTTTATTTACTTACTTATTTTATTTTTGTTAATCCTCAATCAATAATATTTTGCCAAAGATTTTTAGAGAATGGAGGGGGAGAGACAGAAAGAGAAACGCCTTGATTGGCTGTTTCGTGCATGGGGATCAAGCCTGCAACTAAGATGCATGTTCTTGACCGGAATTGAACCCGGGACCCTTCAGTCAGCAGGCTGAAGTTCTATCCACTGAACCAAACCAGCTAGGGCTATTTATACACATTTTATTCTAGAAAAAAATTCAGCCTTTTCCTGGTTATGCATATTGTAGAGAAAACAATAAGATTTGTAGCAACTGTTTGGAATCATGGCTACTGTGGTTTGAGGTATATTATTCCTTTACTTTGTTTTTCTGTATTTTACTTTATTTTCCATATTGACTGAATACTGTCCATTTTAACACTGTTGAGAGGTTCTGTGACTTTAAGTAAAATGACATATAATAAAACAAATTTTACCAAAGGCTAATTGCTATAAACAAGAATTAAGTTCCAGCATCATCTAATCAACATTATAATGAAATGACATGGAACAATACATTTAAATAAGCATTCTAGTTTTAGCTAATAAATAAATAAATAAACAAACAAATAAATAAATAAAATCAATACTCTTGGCAGAGAGAAAAAAATGTAAAGAATACTAGATGAACAAAAAAATTTAGTGACTCTTAGTCATAAGTGGCACTACCATCTTAGCTGTTGGATTTTTATTTAAACTAGCAGTCTTTAAGGTGTATTTCTCCAAACAACAAAAGCTACATTTAAAGAAATGTCAAAATTATGCAACATGTCCACCACAGTGTAAATCTGCTTTTTAAAAAGCTTTACCTTTACATAATAGAATGAGGCCAGAGATTGTTTTCCTGTTTTGTTTGTGGGTCTGTTACATAAACATTGGTTAGATGAATATTCTGTTGTGTGACTGTCTTGATAAAGTTATCATCATTTTAAAAAAATCAAATCTTGCCGAAGTCGGTTTGGCTCAGTGGTAGAGTGTCGGTCTGCGGACTGAAAGGTCCCAGGTTCGATTCCGGTCAAGGGCATGTACCTTGGTTGCAGGCACATCCCCGGTAGCGGGTGTGCAAAAAGCAGCTGGTCGATGTTTCTCTCTCATCGACGTTTCTAGCTCTCTATCTCTCTCCCTTCCTCTCTGTAAAAAAAAAAAATCAATAAAATATATATTTTTTTAAAAAATCAAGTCTAATTACATATTAGTGTGAATATGAACAATCCTATATTAATAAACAGCTAATATGCAAATTGTCCCCTTGGGAGTTTGACTGACCAGGAGTTCAAACACTCGCTATGATGTGCGCTGACCACGTGGGGGTAGTGTGGAACAAAGGAAGCCTCAGCCAGCAGCCAGGGGAAGGGCAGGCCCTGATCGGTGGCCAGGCCTAGGGATCCTACGCATTCATGAATTTTGTGCATTGAGCCTCTAGTTTTGTAAAATTTTGCCAGCTGGCATGGCTCAGTGGTTGAGCATTGACCTATTAACCAGGAAGTCATGGTACAATTCCCGATGAAGGAACATGTCCAGGTTGTGGGCTCAATCCCCAGTGTGGGTCATGCAGGAGGCAGCTGATCAATGATTCTCTCTCTTCATTGGCATTTCTCTCTCTCCATTCCTCTGAAATCGACAAAAATATACATTAAAAAATAAAAATAAAAAAAGCCCTAGCCGGTTTGGCTCAATGGATAGAGCGTCGGCCTATGGGCTGAAGAATCCCGGGCTTGATTCTTGGTTAAGGGCACATGCCCAGGTTGCAGGCTCAGTCTCTAGTGGGGCGTGCAGGAGGCAGCCGATCAATGATTCTCTCTCACCACTGATGTTTCTAGCTCTCTTCTCCCTTCTCTTCCTCTCTAAAAATAAAAATATTTATTTTTAAAAAGACTGTCTAATTTTACTGTGAGATAAATTATAAAAATCTCTAAGAAACATTTTATTTAACAGTACAGTGTACATTAGTTTCAAAATTAATCATCTCAGCTGGTTCAAAATAGTTTTTCAAAATATCATTCATATTCATAAGCTAATATAGATGAGCTGCCCTTCTAAGCCAAATTTTAGAAAAGAGAATTTTAATGTATGAGATATTAAAGAAAATGGCACTAGAAATTGAGACTGAAAGGACAGAAAATCCAGAAAAAGAGTCAGAAGTAGCTTTAAACTACATACCAAAACCTCCCACCTACCTTTATCACAGGCCCATATCGGCAGAAATGTCGTGTTAAATATTGATCCGACACATTTGCAGAAAGCCCATCTAACCACACGCAGTTTGTAGGCATGCTCTTTCCAAAACCCAGCTGAATATAAAAGGTGAAATTTCGTCAGTAAAGTCACCAATTATTCAACTACAGAATTCTGAGAAAACCTGTCTTCTGTAGGAATCTCGTCAAAGTAACATCTCAGGTGGAAATCATTGGGTTATATCAAGTAAAAACTTACAAAAAAGTAATCCTGCCTAAATAAGTAAGTCTTAATTTAGATTATAGTATAACAGCATGAGAATGCAGAAATGTACCACCTTTAGATTATCTAACAGTATCACTGAAAACTTAAATAATGGGACATATGCAAAAAACCAAAACACCTCCAAAATCTTAAAAATCATAACAGTATAGTAACTTATGCAAATTTCTTTACCTTAAGGCGGTTATTTCCAAGGTATTCCCCATCCATCTTCTTAATAGCCTTACAAACGCTGGCAATATCACAGTATTGCAAAAATGCATACTGAGGAACTCCATTAACTTTTTTAATATCAATATCCTGAAAAGGCCAAGGGATACCACTTAATAATACAAAAAAGTAATCAGAAATTTATTTTCAACAAGAAAATAAATCAAAATAAACCAAGTCCATATGAGGTATATATTTCTCAAAACAGTCATATTCTCAAAAATAATTTTCTTAGTTAATCTTCCCCAAGCAGCTCTCTGTAGAAGATCAACTGCACTACAACTCAAATTTTGAAATTTGTAATATCCGTTTTAAGAAAAATGTATGATAGTGAAAACAAGGCAGCCTATTTTATGAAAACCTAAAAATTAATTGTGCAGTATTTGACAGGCCATTTAAAATATATTATCTGGCCCTGGCTGGTTTGGCTCAGTGGATAGAGTGTCAGCCTGTGGACTGAAGGGTCCCAGGTTTGATTTTGGTCAAGGGCACATTCCTAGGTCGCAGGCTTGACCCCCAGTGGGGGGCATGCAGGAGGCAGCCAATCAATGATTCAACATCACTGATGTTTTTTTCTCTCCCCATATCTCCCTTCCTCTCTAAAACCAACATATATTAGATAGATAGGTAGATAGATAGATAGATAGATAGATAGATAGATAGATAGATAGAATGAAAGAATGAATCTGTGTTGGGGTGGGTGGAGGAATTGAGCAAAAAAGGAAAAAATAAAAGAGAGAGAAATCATGGACATGGACAACAGTGTGATGATTGTGGGATGAAGAGGCAGAGGGGTGATGGAGGTAAAAGAAGAGCACAGAGGGGTTAAATGGTGATGGAATAAATAAAAACAAAATAAAAGCTAAATTAATATTAATAATATTTGAGAAGAGTAAAATAAAACATCAAGTTTTCAAAAGTGATTTAAAATATGCAATTCTAAAACAGAAGTCTCATTCTATCAGTATATCTCACTGAACCATGCTTGGTGATTGATAAATATGGTAATGATCTCTCATCTCTAATATGAATCCTATATAAAAAGATACAATATGCAAATTGACCATCACTCCAACACACAAGAGGGCTGCCCCCATGTGGACACAGATGGCCGCTACAAGATGGACAGCAGGGGAGAGCAGTTGTGGGCAATCAGGCCAGTAGGGGAGGGCAGTTGGAAGGGACCAGGCCTGCAGGGGAGGGAAGTTAGGGTTGACCAGGCTAGCAGGGGAGGGTAGTTGGGGGTGACCAGACCAGGCCTGCAGGGGAGGGCAGTTGGGAGGACCGGGTTGGCAGGGGAGGGCAGTTAGGGGCAATTGGGCTGGCAGGGAAGTAGTTAGGTGTTGGTCAGGCTGGCAAGCAGCAGCTGTTAGGGGCAATCAGGCAGGGAGGCAGACATGTGGTTGGGAGCCAGCATTCTTGGATTGAGAGAGGAATACCTGACTGCCCGTTTAGGCCCTCGAGGGGTCCCAGATTGGAGAGGGTGCAGGCTGGGCTAAGTGACATACACACCCCACCACTGTGTATGAATTTCGTGCACCAGGCCTCTAGTAGATATATAAATAACTGAATTACTTTGTGAAAATGCATCAGAACACCATCCCTGGATTAAAGAAAAACTCTATAAAGGAACACCACATCTCTTTGGAATGCTCAAAACCTGTAGTCCCATTCAGACTGATTCTGCCTAGAGAAGGTGGTGGGGAAAAAAACCTAACTTACACAGGAGAATGGTCCAGAAAAACCACACACTTGGAGGGCAAAATATTGACTTAAACAATAATCACCTACCCGTTTTTCCCAAACTTTTGACATATGTGTACCCCTTCTATAACTTTCGTAACGCTGAGTACCCCTCATATTCATGAGAACGTAGAATTAGGCGCAGCTAAGCACAGTGCAGTGCATATCCCCATCAAACTCCAGTGCAACACGTACCCCCACCAAACTCTTCCCATACTCCTGGGGGTACGCGTACCACACTTTGAGAAACAGTGATAGACCATATATTGCAGAGTAAGTGTTATGATTATCTAAGCCTCTTTAACAGTCACAAATCAATAATCAAAACCTGAAACAGCAAAATGAATGTATTTAAAAGCTGTATGATGGGTCCTTTAAAAAAAAAATCAATAATTTAGCCAAAACCGGTTTGGCTCAGTGGATAGAGTGTCAGCCTGCAGACTAAGAGGTCCCAGGTTCAATTCTGGTCAAGGGCATCTATCTTGGTTGAGGGCGCATCCCCAGTAGGGGATGAGCAGGAGGCATCTGGTCAATGTTTCTCTCTCATCAATGTTTCTAGCTCTCTATCCCTCTCCCTTCCTCTCTGTAAAAAATCAATAAAATACTTTAAAAAAACAAAACACACACACACAATAATTTACACTCAAAATTGTTGTAATATTAGCATTCACTTTGATTTTCACTATTAAGTAGAATACAATAACAACCCAGGATAACTCTACTGAAAAGAAACAATCTCCAAAGAATATGGTGGGCAGACTCACTAACTACTAGGTTCTTTCTGGCTATAGCAAATCTGTTATCAGACTATTTCCCCAAAGTTTGTGTTTCATTAAAATAGTGATAACCAAGATCAATTGCAAACACGATGATATTATGGTTTCCAAAAAGAATACTAGTATGTCCTCCTTAGTGAGAAGCATAGCTCATAGGACAAATTAAAAAAACATTCATTAAACCATCTAAATATCATCTTTCCAAATATAAATCTGTAACTTTGCTTTGTCTTATGAAAAAGACCTAAAACTGTTTTTATTGTAAAAAGCAACATACCACAATTTCACCAAAGCGCTGGAAGATGTTTCGAAGATCATGATAAGTAGTGGTTTTTTCAAGGTTGCCAATAAAGAGGGTTCTTGTTGCTTTGGGATGAAATTCATCTATCCTTTCATCCAAAGGGCGAAATTCATTTTCACTTTCTGTTTCTATAAGTGGAATGGGGGCAGAGTAAAAAGAGAAGTGAGTGTTTTGATGTGTATTTATATATGATGGGGGAAATCTATATTTAAGAAAATAAATCTCTGAAACATTGGGGTTGAGTACTCATACAATTTGAAAAATTATACATACCTTCATAAATAGTTCTTATTAATATCAAAGCAAAAGAAGAATACAAAGGCTAATGAACTTTATCCAAAAGTAGGGGAAGTAACACTTTGATTTTTAAAATAGTAAAGTGGATGGAATTTCAATCTGCAAGTTGATTTGTTGAAAAAATAATCACTTAACACAGAAATACATTTTAAACCCCAGGAAAAATGATAATTATTTTAGCCTAATCTTAAGTTCCAAAATTATATTGCAGGCTCTCAATGTGGAATATAAACTATACATAAAACTCAGCTGAAATCAGTCCAGCTTCATTATTTAATTTACTTTCAACATTCTTTAAAATACTTAAGATTTTACATTTGTCATACTAATCATACATAACCAACACAACCCAAATGCCTGTCTCAATGCAGCAAATTTTAGATACAAGAATAATAATTACATGGTAAGTGACTTATGAAATATCTTCTTTTGGTGTTGTACAGACCTCAATGACAACTAGAAAAACAATAAATGACTCCTCAGGTTTCTATTTCTTATGATCAAAAGCCCTTATTTAATGTCCAATTCTAAGAGGTGCTTGACCTAAAGAAATCAGCTCCATGCATTTCAATACAAAACATTTATTACAAATTATCCAACAACAGAATTCCAACCAAGTCTCTATACTCAAATTTGATTGCTTTCAAATATCCCATTAAATAGGTGTTTCATGTTGTCCCATCTTGAAAAGGTAGCTTCATCTGTCCTATGCTTGAAATTAACCAAACTTCTCAAAATCTTCGCTGGTAGGTGATTAAAACCAAATTACATTCTGGGTTTTAGGTAAATGTTTTAGATAAAATATTTTTTTACTGTAAAAATCTCTAACCAACTGAGACCGGTTTGGCTCAGTGGATAATAGAGCGTCAGCCTGCAGACTCAAGGGTCCCAGGTTCGATTCTGGTTAAGAGCACATACCTTGGTTGTGGGCACATCCCCAGTGGGAGGTGTGCAGGAGGCAGCTGATCAATGAATCTCTCTCATCAATGTTTCTAACTCTCTATCCCTCTCCCTTCCTCTCTGTGAAAAATCAAAAAAATATATATATCTTTTTAAAAAATCTGGTACCAGCCCCACCACTTGAATATCAGTTAATCAGCTCTCAATAATGACCCTAAATTAGATCCTCACTACTTATATAAGATCCTCACTAATATATATGTCAGTTCCTCAATAATAGATGGCATTCTAAATATAATTCCAAATGTGTTAAATAAGAATTGCCCAGTATAACTGAAGGCAGTATCTCAAAACTGGCAGAGAAGTGGGAACATGAAGACATAACCTATAAATCTCTTGAAACGATAATATTCCTCTGAATTAGTGTTTTATCACAAAATTATGCACATTTTACATTATTCTCTCTAAAACCTCTGTGCCTGTTTTAATACACAAATAACATTCTTTTCAGGAATATTATTTTTCCTTTTAATTGTCTAATAAATTAAATAAGAAAATGAGCTATGTTTACCTTATAAATTCAAAGCTCAAAGTTTAGTCTTAAAGTTCATCTCAGCTACATAATAGGACTGTATAATTTTAACATTCCTATTCATTCCTTTACAAATTTACTCACAAGATGCCTTAAATTAGGGGTTCCCAAAATGCATATATGAATTTTGAACCAGCAAGTTGGGGTAGGGTCCAAGTGTCTGCATTTTAAACAAGCACTGCAGGTGATTCTAAACTGGAGGAATATTGGCCGAAGACATCCTGCCCTACAACAGGCCTTTCAGGTAAGTTTAAGCTAATAAAATGACCCCTTGAAATTCTCAGTGGGTCACACTTAGTTAGCCCTGCTTTTCTGTCACTATCTTTAAGGTCATGGAAGATAGAATAACAGATCCAATTGTGCTGGGCATAATGGAAATAAAACTGGTCTAACTAGCCCCTCAAATCCATATAACAAGTAGTTTATTTTCTAATTTAATTCAGGATAATTCTGTTGTTATTCTCCTAGGAACTATTTCCTTATCTTAATCAAGTTAATCCTTTTGGGAAAGCAGGACCCAATAAGGGGCTAAACTCTGCCTTTCAGTCACTCCTGTTAAAAGTCAGCATTTCTGCTGAATCCAAGATGGCTGAGCCCAGGTAAACACCTAGCCGCAGCCACACACAACAATTTCAATAAAATACAACTAAAGCCTGGACCGGTTTGGCTCAATGGATAAAGCGTCGGCTTGGGGACTGAAAGGTCCCAGGTTCGATTCCGGTCAAGGGCATGTACCTTGGTTGCGGGCATATCCCCAGTAGGGGGTGTGCAAGAGGCAGCTGATCGATGACTCTCTCTCATCGATGTTTCTAACTCTCTATCTCTCTCCCTTCCTCTCTGTACAAAATCAATAAAATATATTTTTTAAAAAATAAATAAATAAATAAATAAAATACAACTAAAATATAAAATGGACATTACCCAGAACTACAGGAAAGTCGACTGACTGGAAATTCTACAACGAGAAGCAAGGAGAAAACCAGAAGGAAGCGCGGAGGAGCTGAAAAGCCTAAGGTATGGAGACACACGGCTCGGAGAGGACGGAGCCGGAGAGGAGGGAGGCTGAGTGCCGGCTGGCGTTCCCTAACGGGAAGGAGATAAAACTCCGACTGTGCTGGGCCCCAGTTCTGACTGCTCTGAATCCCAGTTCTAGGCCAGACCCCGGTGACCCAGGCTCACACAGAGGGAGCTGGGCTGTAAGGCGGAACCCCGGGGGAGCGGCGAAAGGACGGTCAGCTGTGCCGCTGGGAGACTGGGGCTCCAGGATGCTCTGAACGCCACCTCCAACTCCACTTCCAACTGAACTGAACTGAACCCCAATACCGGGCTCATTGGGGGAGAGCATAGACTGTTTGGCAGCAGGCGAAAATCAAGGGCACCTTTCTCTCAGAGGTGCTGGCAGCGAGTACTGAAGGACCCACATAGGGCGGGGCTGACGGAAGCCAAGGCTGTAGGCTCCACCCTGAAACCCTGTCCCATCTGTAGCAGCGAAATGCGACAACGAAATAGATCACAAATGAAAGAAATGGAGGACAAAAAGCGACTGGATATAGAGTTCAAATCTACGCTTATAAGGTTTTTCAAGAATTTCCTAGGAAAGATTGATAAGACCTATGAGGATATGAAAAGAGATCAACTAGAATTAATAAGGAATCAACAAGAAATGATAAGGGATCAACAAGAAATAAAGAATACATTGTCTGAAATAAAAAATATTATACAGAGTCCTAAAAACAGAATGGAAGATCGCAAGAATCAAGTCAAAGATTTGGAACATAAAGAGCCAGAAGACACTCCTCCGCAGAAGCTAGAAGGCAAGAGAATCCAGAAAATTGAAGATAATGTAAGAAACCTCTGGGACAACTTCAAGCGAACCAACATCAGAATTATGGGGGTCTTAGAAGATGAGAGAGAGCAAGATATCGAAAACATACTGAAAGAAATAGTGACAGAAAACTTCCCCCACCTGGTGAAAGAATTAGACTTACAAGTCCAAGAAGCGCGCAGAACTCCAAACAAAAGAAATCCAAAGAGGACCACACCAAGACACATCATAATTAAAATTCCAAGAGCAAAAGACAAAGAGAGAATATTAAAAGCAGCAAGAGCAAAGAAGGTAGTTACCTATAAAGGAGCACCTCTACGATTGTCAGCTGATTTCTCAACAGAAACCATCAGGCCATACAGGAATGGCAAGAAATATTCAAGGTGATTAATAGTAAGAACCTATAGCCAAAGATAATCTATCCAGCAAAGCTATCACTCAGAATCGAAGGCCAGATAAAGAGCTTCACTAATAAAAAAAAAAAGCTAAAGGAGTTCATCACTACCAAACCAGAATTATATGAATTGCTGAAGGGGGTTCTTTCGGAAGAGAAAGTAAATAAAGATAAAAATTATGAACAACAAATACGTAACTATCAACAAGTGAATCTAAAAACCAAGGAAATTTTTAAAAAATCTGATGAACAATATTAACTGTTGAATAGAATAGAATCAGAGGTATGGAAGGGGAGTGAACTCACTATTCTTGGGGAGAAGGGGAGAGGGGGCTGTGAACCTATGGATGAGGACAATGGGGCGTGGGGAAAGGACAGAGGGTGGGGTGGGAACCTGGTGGAGGAGAGCAATGGTGGGGGGGGGAGGGGGAAGGAACATTTGTAATAATATGAACAATAAAAACTTATTAAAAAAAAAAAAAAAGTCAGCATTTCTGCCCTGGCTGGCTAGCTCAATTGGGAAGAGCGTTGTCCTGACATGCAAGGTTGTGGGTTCAATCCCTGGTCAGGGCACATACAAGAAGCAACCAATAAATCAGTCAAAAAATATGAGAAATTTTAAGTCAGCATTTCTCCCTTATAGAAACAATTTTTACCCTCCCTAACTAAAACAACATAGTTTATTAAGCCGAACATTAAATAAAGCTGGATTAGTATCCACCCATTTAAGATATTATGCTGCTGTTTCATGGGTTGGAATATAAATGACACAATTTCCTTTTTCTCTTACCTGGCCCTATCCATGCTGTTACTTCAATCTGCATGCCAAAGAAAAGTTTTCCTTTTGATGCAGTCAATGCTTTTTCTTGGTCCTCTTGCTGTCGAAAGAATACCAGGCCATACCTCTCTTCTGAAGCTCCATGTATTTGCACTGAAGTCACCTTTCCAAATTTCTTAAATTCATGGAAAAGGCCATCTTTAAGGCTTGTATCTAAATCCCCAAATAAAAACAAGTTGTTTATTTTTCTAATATATTTACAACTCATTAAGATACTAAATTATTAGCCTGATTTTTAACCTAAGTTTTGTTAGCATTAAAATATTATGTTTTCAAACACAATAACTCTAAAAAGCATTTTGGAGACTACTGTAAAATTCTGAAATAAACTGAGTATTAGAAGATTTATTTATTATTTTTTTAATCTGGACTATAGTGTAAGAAGAGTTCATTTTGCTACTCCTACTTTTGGTTATGTTTAAAACTTTCGCCCAGCTGGTGTGGCTCAGTGATTGAGCACCAACGTGTGATCCAGGAGGTCACAGTTCAATTCCTACTCGGCACACGCCTGGGTTACAGGGTCGATCCCCAATGGGGTGCATGCAGGAGGTAGCCAAGCAATGATTCTTTTTCATCATTGATCTTTCTATTTCTCTCTCCCTCTCCCTTTCTCATTCGTCTATTTCTTCCTTCCTCTCTGAAATAAAAAATATTTTTAAAACTTTCATAATAAAAACTTTACATACATGAAAACAACATATATAAAACTTTTAAATATTTTTTAAAAATATATTTTTATTGATTTTGTACAGAGAGGAAGGGAGAGAGAGAGAGAGAGCTAGAAACATCGATGAGAGAGAGTCATCGATCAGCTGCTTCTTGCACACCCCCTACCGGGGATATGCCCGCAACCAAGGTACATGCCCTTGACCGGAATCGAACCCGGGACCTCTCAGTCCCCAAGCCGATGCTCTATCCATTGAGCCAAACCGGTTTCGGCAAAACTTTTAAATATTTTGAAAAGAAAACCATACTTCTAGCTTCTCAAGCAATGTCAATGATAAAAATGTGTGGGAAGTGGCATGCAACATCCTAAACAACTTTCAGGCATTTTACAGATGAATCATGCCATCTGGGGGTGCTGTGTTAATTTGCTTCATCATAAGAAACAAGATTATATAAAAAGACAAGCCAATTTTATCTTTGTCTATTCCTAAATTACCAAGTAATCTAAATCAAAAGATCATCAACATTTGTGTCTCAATATCTCTATTCACAAACCTGGTATGCAGATTTTATAGGCTGTTTCATTTTATTTTATTTTTTAGAGGAAGGGAGATAGAAACATTAATGAGAGAATCATTGATTGGCTGCCTCATGCATACCCACACTGGGGGGGATCAAGCCAGCAATCTGGGCTTATGACCTGACCAGGAATCGAACTGTGACGACCTGGTTCATAGTTCCACACTCAACCACTAAGCTACGCCAGTGGGGCTACAGGCTGTTTTAATAATTTAAGTAATCACTGAAATGCACTTAGCCAAGAAATACTTAAGTTTGGTCTTTTTCGTTTTGATCATACACATGTTGTTTGCATAGGTAATATGCCTAATGTAGGAGTAACAGTATATTATTGTCAACTTAAAATACCAGGAGTAAAGGAAAGACTACAGTATAGCTTTTCACTAGACTTTTCCATTATTCATGATTTTCCTCATTTAAATTCAATATTTTTAAAAATATATTTCTGTTGATTTCAGAGAGGAAGAGAGAGGCAGAGAGTTAGAAACATTAATGATGATTAGAGAGAATCATGGATTGGCTGCCTCCTGCACACCCCTACTGGGAATCGTAACTTCCTGGTTCATAGGTCAACTCTCAATCCATGCCAGCCAGGCAAACTCTTAATTTTTTTAAATGGGTTTCCTATCATAATTTTATGCCTAAAGTTATTTCACATAACATAGGACTCCAGAGCAATATAATAAATCTAACTAAAAATAGTATTTCTACATTCTCATCATAACAAACTTCCCCTAATATTAAAATATTTAACAACCTAGATACTATATAAAATTATAATATCACTTGCTTTTTCTTACATGGCATTAGATGTTAATGAACCATAACAACAAAGCTTGTTGTGTGCAGGAGGGGAAGAGTTAGAGGGATGGAGCAAAGTAAAAAAAAAAAAGAGAGAGAGAACTCATGGACATGAACAACAATGTAATGATTGGGAGGGGGGAGTGGAGAAAGAGGGCATACCAGAAATAAATGGTGATGAAAAACAAAAATTTTTTAAAAGCTTGCTGTGCCTGGCCAGGGTTGCTCAGTGGTTGCACATTGATCCATGAACCAGGAGGTCATGTTTTGATTCTCGGTCAGGGCACATGCTGGGGTTTCTGGCTCGGTCCCCAATAGGAGGCATGTGGATGGCAGCCAATCGAAGATACTCTCTCATTGTTTATATTTCTCCCTCTCTCTTTCCCTTCCTCTCTCCGAACTCAATTTATAAAAAAAAAAAAAAAAAAAAAAAAAAAAAAAACCACCATAAAAAAAAAAAAAAGCTTGTTGTCACAATAAAGTATAGAATTCAAGTTGCTTAGTTTCTCATTCCCCAACAGCAACAGAGAGAAAAGTATAGTTTTTACCTGTAGAGCGTACTGGAAGATTCTGAACTTTGATCCCAAAACTTTTACGGGGCTCATCTTTTTCCAGGGATGAAAGCAATTGGGAAGTGGGTGCGGGGACTGCTGCAGATTGAACTGACCGGGCTGGAGAGTCATCACTTGAACTACTGCTAGAATCAGTGCTGCAGAAGGGGGAAAAAAAAAAAAAAAAAACTTCAGTGAAAAGAGAAACAAAATACTGTAGCATATAAAACTTCTTAAAATCAACAAGTGGCAAAAATTAAAAAGTTCTAAATTTTAGGTCTGAGACTTCAGGATGCTCTACCTTCTCCACATCCATTTCATACTATACCTTCACAGATAGCAAAAGACAGCAAACAGTGGCCTGACAATGTGGAGGCAAAATAAACAATCTTTTACACTACCACATGCTACCTAAAGGCAAATGTTTAATTCTTGAGCGCAAAATTTGAATAATTTTTCCAAGTAAGTAAGACTAATGAACACAATTCACTTAAGGTTCATAATAATAGTAGAATAATGGATATATGGGTTATTGATTCAGGACATCAATTCAAATCTTAGCTTAGACGTCCAGCAGATACTCTTGGACAAGTCATTTAAGCTCTTACTAAAGCCTCAGTTTACACATCTGTAAAACAGAAATAATAATAACAGTATCTATCTCATAGCTAGGAATTAAATAAAATAACCCACAGGCTGCCCTGGTTGGCATGGGTCGGTGGTTAGAGAATCGGCGCACACACACAAAGGGTCTTGAGTTCGATTCCCAGACAAGCAAGGGCACATAGCTGAGTTGCAGGTTCCATCCTCAGCCCCAGTTGGAGTGCATACTGGAGACAACCAATAGATGTGTCTCATATCAATGTTTCTCTCTCTCTCCTCCTCTCCTTTTTTCTCTCCCTCTCTCCCTCCCTCCTTTCCACTCTTTCTAAAAATAAAAGTCAATGAGGAAAAATATCTTCAGGTGAGGATTAACAAAAATAAAAGTAATTTACCCATAGGCTTAGAGAGTTTGGAATATGACAGCATTCAATAAATGAAGTAGCACTGCTCTATTACTATTATTACTACCACTATATCTCATGCATAAATTAATTTTTAGAAAAATATAAATATCCAAAATAATTTCCCAGGTAATTTTAATTTTAAAATTTTTTTGAAGGAGCAATAAAGAAATATTATGTAAGTTACTTGAGTCTTAATTAGTTTAGAATCTTTGTGACTAATATGGAAAATCAAAGTCAATAAAATTGATTACTCTCTTCAATTTAATATAATCCTTAAATGTGGCGACAATTGAAAGACAAAGAAAAAATATTACCAACATAGTCAGATCAAGA
This sequence comes from Nyctalus aviator, assembly GCA_036971965.1. Lineage (NCBI taxonomy): Eukaryota > Metazoa > Chordata > Mammalia > Chiroptera > Vespertilionidae > Nyctalus > Nyctalus aviator. The sequence continues at coordinate 187,057,370 of CM072923.1, forward strand.
GAGAGATATTTAAGCAAGCTTGTTATGCCTAAAAACTAAGTGAGGAATATAAAATTCTCTTTAGGCCCTAGTTTGGCTCAGTGGAGAGTCAGCCTGTGGACTAAAGGGTCCTAGGTTCGATTCTGGTCAAGGGCACATGCCCAGGTTGCAGGCTCAATCCCCAGTAGGCAGGAGGCAGCTGATCAATGACTCTCATCATTGATGTTTCTCTCTCCCTCTCCCTTGCTCTCTGAAACCAATAAAAATGTATTTAAAAGAAATAAATAATAAAATTCTCTTCAGGGCTGGATGTGTACGGCTGTGGTTGTTTTAAGTTCTTTCATAGCCTTCTAAAATAGATTAATAAAAAGCTACTTCCAGGTTTCTGAAATTTTGCTTCATACTCATACCTTCCTGTTGTGGAAGCCTTATCTCTATATAACTCCAGAAGGTTAACCCATTTCTTAAAAATATGTTTTTATTGATTTTAGAGAGAAAGGAAGAGAGAGGGATATAGAGATAGAAACATTGATGAGAGACATGGATCAGCTGCCTCCCGTACATCCCCCACCGGGAATCAAGCCCTCAACCTGGGCATGTGCTCTGACCAGAAAGTAACAGGGTTCATGAGTTGACGCTCAACCACTGAGTCATACCAGCCAGGTGCTTAAACACACCTGAGACTTGATAGTTTTATCATTTGTACTAAGACTTCAGCTCTCATATCCAGGACCATCTTTAAGCCAGTCTGATTAATAAGTCCAACCTTAGGATCTGAGACAAATTTGCTACTGCTTTTTTAAAAAAGAAATGTTTTAAGAAAATAAGGTGTTACAACAGCACTCACACAGTATTTTTATTTAGCTTTCACGTGCCAAGACAAAAAATTAAAAATTAAAACTTCATGAGGTTATCAGATCTTTCTGCAGTTTGAAACATAGGGAAATAAACCTATGCCAGTGAGGGCAAAAGGAGATATGTGAGTTCCAAAATACAAACTACTAGGAATAAAAGCCTCCAAATAGAACATTGGCAGGCCTTCTATAAATGAAAGGGCTTCAATTTTCCCTTCTACATAAAAACAATTTTCCTGGATCACCAAACAAAAGTAGTGTTACTAATACTAAGTGAATAGAATACTACATTTTCATTCAAATTAAGGGTTAACAAAATTAATATTCTGTTTTAATACAGTAGAAAATGTTTGTTATATGTACTAAGAACTTCAACCAATACAAGATTATTTACAAGGCCACCAAATGACTACAGTATAGAATGTCATGCTTAATTCCAATGAATAAGATAACCACTAGGAAATTTTTTTTTAATAACAATGGTACCAATATTATATACATCAAAATCCCTTAGCAATAGTGGATAAAGAAATAAACTAATAAGAGCAAAATTTCTGACTTTTGATATGAGTAATGAGCCAACAAAAACAAAGTTCGGTAGAAGTCTGTAATATAAAAATGGAGAAAGCCCAGCCTGTGCGGCACAGTGGTTGAGTGTCAACCTATGAAACAGAAAGTCACATTTTGATTCCCAGTCATAGCATGCCCGGGCTCAGTCCTTAATAAGGGGCGTGCAGAAGGCAGCCAATTGATGATTCTCTCTCATTACTGATGTTTCCATCTCTCTCTCCCTCCCCTTCCTCTCTGAAATCAATAAAAATATATTAACAAAAAGTAATGGAGGAAGGTGATCAATCAACAATAACAATAATTTTTAAAAATATATATTTTATTGATTTTTAACAGAGAGGAAGGGAGAGACATAGAAAGCTAGAAATATCAATGAGAGAGAAACATTGACCAGCTGCCACCTGCACACCCTCTACTGGGGATGTGCCTGCAACCAAGGTACATGCCCTTGACCGGAATCGAAACTGGGTCCTTTCAGTCAGCAGACTGATGCTCTATCCACTGAGCCAAACCGGTTTCGGCAATAACAATAATTTTTGAGGACAAAATTGTCATAGCCCTAGCTAGTTTGCTCAGTGAGTAGAGCATCAGCCTGTGGACTGAAGGGTCCTGGATTTGATTCTGGACACAAGTACATGCCTGAGTTGTAGGCTCAATCCCATCAGAGGCGTGCAGGAGACAGCCAATCAATGATTCTCTCTCATCACTGATGTCTCTCTCTCTCTCCCTCCCTCTCCCTTCCTTTCTCTGATATCAATAAAACAATATTTTTTTTAAAAAAATTGTCACAGATAATAGATTTGCTATAAATATCATCACAATCTTGGTGAATTCCCTGCTACCACACCAATTTTGAAACAAGATGTAAGAGTTAACTGGCAGAATTATCAGCTGACCAATCTAAAGTGATAACTAAAAAGGAGAAAGGCTTTAAAATGAATTGCCAAATGATAAAATGATATATAACTCTTGAGCCCTGGCCAGGTAGGTCAATTGGTCCTGATACACCAAGATTGCAGGTTCAGTCTCCTGACACTCAACCGCTGAGCCACACTGGCCAGGCTGCATAATAATACTATCTAATAAAGAGAAATATGCTAATTAACCATCACACCCTAACAAATACGGTGGTGCCCATAGCCAATAAGGAGAGAATATGCTAATTGAATGCCATGCCCTCAAAGATGGTGGTGCCCACAGCCATAAGATGGCAGCTGCCCAGCAGCAAAGGGCTGCTGGAGGCTCAGATAACCAGGGCCAGCTGAGGCTTGTGCTGCCAGCAGTGGCAGCAGCAGAGGTATGATGGGGGCATCGCCTTCCCCTGATCACCAGGTCACTTCGCACCCCTGAGGGCTACTGGACTGTGAAAGGGGGCAGGCCAGGCTGAGGGAACCCCCCTCCAGTGTATGAATTTTCATGCACCGGGCCTCTAATCCCATATAATAAAAGGCTAATCTGCAATTGACTGAATGACAGAACAACTGGTCGCTATGATGTGCACTGACCACCAGGGGGCAGACGCTCAACCAGGAACTGCCCCCTCGTGGTCAGTGCACTCACAAAGGGGGAGCGCCACTCAGCCAGAAACTGGGCTCATAGCAGGCAAACGCAGAAGTGGTGACAGGAGCCTCTTGCACCTCCACTGCAGGCAGGCAGTAAGGAGCAAATGGTCCCACACTATGAGAGGAATGTCCGACTGCCAGCTTCGGCCTGCTCCCTATGGGGAGTGAAAGGGCACAGGCCAGGCTGCCTCCTGGTGGTCAGGCCAGGCTGAAATTTCATGCACCAGGCCTCTAGTTATTGATAATCAAACAGAATATGGGGATGCCAGGACTCTCTTAAACACAATTACGCTGTTAAATAATCAACTATTCCTATCCCTACAGCCATTTTATACACAGAACTACGGTGAGCAGTTGACACTTAACATGGAAAATGTCAAAGCACTGGGTATACTAATCTATAAGAATAAAAGCATAATATGCTAATTAGACTGGACATCCAGATGACCTTCCAGATGAAGCCGGAGCTGTAAGGAAAGCCTAGGTCCCGGGTGCCAGAGGGAAGCCAGTGCCGATAGCCAGGGGAAGGAAGGCCTACTTTTGCACGAATTTCATGCATCAGGCCTCTAGTTATAAGATAATTCAGGACTGAATTTGTTCACATGCAAGAGTAACATCCAATGGTTGATTTCTATCTGTATCCCTATAATATTTATAAACATTTGAATATGATGTCAGTTTTTATTGTTGTTCTTTATTCTTTTTTATTCTCACCAGAAGATATTTTTCCCATTCATTTTTTTGAGAGAGAGGGAGGGAGGGAGTGGAAGAGAAGAGGGAAAAGAGACACATCAATGTGAGAGAGAGACATCAACTGGTTGCTTCCTGAACTCGCCCTAACCAGGGCCAGGGATCGAGCTTGCAACCCAGGTACATGCCTTTGACCAGGAACTGAACCCACAACTCTTTGGTGTATAGGCTGACACTAACCACTGAGAACACTGGCCAGAGCTATGTTGGTTTTTATAACTGGAAGATTAAAAAGCAACTACTCTAAGTAGGGGAAAATCTGGCATAAATGGATTTTTTTTTAAGAGGAGCAATTAAAAACAACTAGAAACTTTGCATTTAAAACAGTTAAAAGGATCCATTTATTAAAATCAGATATAATCTCAAGTGACAATTTGCCAAAACCTCTCTTCTCTCCCATCAGGCAGCTAATAATTTTTCTCTCTCTACATAATCAATAGTAAGCTTTAGTCAAGAGGGAAACGCTGCAAAATGCAAATTTCCCACCAGGTTTGGACAAATCCAAATGTGCCCACTGCCCTTGGTGCTTCCATCAAATGTGGAAGGGAAATCATGTCATTTCATAAATGCAATGTATCCCTGCCCCAGGTAAGAATCTCTCTACATCACTTCTTTTACATGTCCAAATTTTCAAGACAATCCTATCTTTTTAGTGCAGCAGTTCTCTAAATGTGGTTTGAGGACCTATGGAGGTGAAGGGCATAAGGTCATTTTAAGGATCTGTAAGGTTCTTCTTATTTCAATTACATATTTATGTGAGCTCAGATTTTTTGTGTAGACTTCATATACATGTATAATCATAGTGTGAATATAACAGTGGTTTTAAGAATCTAGTTATCTTACTAAATCAGACATTAAAGAGATTTGAAAGAAAGAAGAAAAAAGACAAGATAAAGCCACTCATCTTATCTTTTGTTTTTTAAAAAAATAGTTATATAGTAGTATGTGCTCTGGCCAGTGTGGCTCAGTTGATTGAATGTTGACCCATGGACCAAGAGGTCACCAGTTCAATTCCTGGCCAGAGTACATGCCTGTGCTGTAGGCTCAATTCCTGGTAGTGTGCATGCAGGAGGCAAGCCTATTGATGTTCCACTCTCACATCAATGTCACGTCTCTCCTCCCTTCTCTTTAAAAACCAATACAAATATATTTTTAAATGGTTATATCATACCAGCTAGAGATCTAAAATTAAAATTGATTAGGAAAGTTCCTCTCCAGATGCTGACAATATCTTTAAAAAGGGCAGGTCTCCCAAGATTATGAATGAAGATCTTCATCTCCATATGAAATTTTTATTCCTTTTGCCTTTTCACTACTTGCATGTTCTCTCTGTTAATACACAGGTAGACAATGCTCCTTAATCTGGCAATTGTCACTAAACCTACCACTAAGGCCATAGCTGCACAACTAAAATCTCTAGAATTTCTTGCCAAAGTGGTTTTAAATAATAGAATTGCTTTAGATTACTTATTGGCTGACCAAGACATAAATCTGTGCCATAAGCAAATACCTAAATCAACTTTTGGTGCTGTAGCAACAAAAAACTAATGAACAAGCTAAAACAGGTTAATGCACCTTTAGGTACATTCTTTTACTTATTTTGTGCCAACTGGTTTGATTCACAGGAAATCCTGACAAAGGAACATAGTTGTCTCTTGGTATTATCCAACTGATAAGTCATCACTGTAGTATGCCTGGTGGGTTATATCCTCTCAAAGTTTCACAAGACAAAAATTTCAACAACTTAACTAATAGTGAACAAGAGTGGCACTAATATCAATTTTTAGTTATTATTTCACATATGAGAAGATGACCAAAAAGGGCAGTTCTTAAATTAAACAAGGAGACCATTAGACTGAGGTGGTTCTAATACCTTAGAACCTGTGTAAGCAAATCAAAACCTAAGACTATAAATGCCTCAAGGTTAAGATATCAAAATTATGGATAGCCAATCACAAACAGGTTATTAGAACTTTCCAAATTAGGCAGCCACTTATGCTATAACCAAATAATTTTCTTGCTTTGCTTCCACCTTTTCTCTATAAAACTCTATCCCCTATATCATGTTAGTAGAATGTTTTAATCACTTCTGCTTTGGCACTGCCCAATTCAAATCAAGTTTTGATCAAATAAGCTATTAAAATTTTGTTTAAAGTCATGTCAAATAAATTAAATAAAAATTTCTAAAGTCATGTCAAATAAATTAAATAAAAATTTCAACCTGCCAAAACCAGTTTGGCTCAGTAGACAGCGTCTGCCTGCGGACTGAAGGGTCCCAGGTTCAATTCCGATCAAGGGAATGTACCTTGGTTGCGGGCACATCCCCAGTAGGGGGTGTGCAAGAGGCAGCTGATCGATGACTCTCTCTCATTGATGTTTCTAACTCTATCTCTCTCCCTTCCTCTCTGTAAAAAATCAATTTTTATATATAAATTTCAACCTAACAGTTTTAATTTCTGCCCTGGCTGGTGTGGCTCAGTTGGTTGAGCTTCATCCTATGCACAAAGAAATCACCATTCTAGGCTCAATCCTCAGTAGGGGAATTGCAAGAGATAGATGATCAATGGTTCTGTTATTGATGTTTCTCTCTCTCTTTCTCTCTCTCTCCCCCTTTCTTTTTCTCCCCCCCTCTCAAATCAATAAAAATGTCTTTTTAAAAAAAGTTTTAATTTTTAGCTATGGCCGAGAAACTCAGTTGGTTAGAGCCATGGTCAGCACACTGCAGCTCGTGAGCCACATGCGGCTCTTTGGCCCCTTGAGTGTGGCTCTTCCACAAAATACCACAGCCTGGATGAGTCTATTTTGAAGAAGTTGCATTATTTTAAACAATTTGGCTCTCAAAAGAAATTTCAATCATTGTACTGTTGATACTTGGCTCTGTTGACTAATGAATTTGCAGACCATTGCGTTAGAGTATTGTTTTGATACAACAAGGTTGAGGGTTCCATCCCTAGTCAAAGCACATACAAGAATCAACCAATGAATACATAAATAACTGGAACAACAAATCAATGTTACTCTCTCTCCCTAAAAAAAAAATCAATTTTTCTGTTTTAATTTCTAATATGGTAAATGTCAATAGATATTATCTAAAATAAACAAGTACTCAATAATTTAAGAATGTAAGTATCCTGAGCCCAGAAAGTTACAAAGCAAACCACCAGTTTGTAGACAGCCTGATGTGATTCCAATTCCTTTTTCAACTCTGCCACTTGTGATATAACTTGGACTAAGGCTCTATGTTTTATAAGAAAATGAAGAAGAAAATACTTAACTATATGGTCTATAAGGCACCTCATTTTGCCTTTCTAAACTTAATTTCCCTAGTGGGTTACCAGATTTCATGACCTTCCTTCAAAGGTCCTGCTAACTCTAGGGTTCTCTGACTCTCCACCTACCTTGCACCTACCAGCCATTTCTCAAGTACTTACAGGATAAAATCCACATTCCTCATCAAGAGATCTTTTACAGCAAAACCCCAAACTAATTTACTAGCTGCTCCTTCTCATTCCTTTGTCATGACCCTGTTACCCTATCCACTAATGTAATGATCTATCCACACAAGAACAGTTTCTAATCAGGTGCCTTTTAAAAAATTATTAGCTTTAAGCCCTTGGTTAAATTTACTCCCTCTCTAATCCTTAATTTTCTTGTATGTAAATGGTGATAACACCTAACACTTGGGAAGGGCTGTGGTAAGTTATGATTATAAAATGCTTATTAGCACCCTGCCTAGCATATAACGAACATGAGAGCTCTTGTCCAAACCTATTCCTGTTGAAGGCATCTGTCCATCCTTGCCTGCCTTAACTTCAAGGAATTAGTTCTGTTAGCCTCCTAATCTGTAGCTGTTCCTGACATACACTCCACGTAGCATTCATTGGTTTTTTAGCTATATATTCCTAAGCCTCGTTTACTACAGTGTCTATTTCAAATCTCTTCACTCTGTATCAAAGCTACTCGTTTGAAAACTCAACACTGGATTCATCTTTGTAAACACAGAGGCTGATAGGGTGTCTGATATGTAATGGAGATACCTCCAAAAATTATTGACTTGAATTGTGCAAGCAACTGAAATTAATGCCCTGAAAAGTACACCAGGCTCAGTAAAATAGATATTAACTAAACTCAGTATCTAAGCATGAAATGAAAACTGCAAAGTATTTCTTCTTTACTTACTAATTATCAAGAAATATGATAACCTCTAAGGTTCTAGAGCTATAACAGACATATTAATAAGCTGACTAAAAAAATCACTGATATCTATAGAAACAAAATCACTTCATGGATCCTATTATCTAGAACTTTGTTGAAGAGGATTTAAACACACAAACAACAACAAAAAAGAACCATTTTCTAGGATGGAAACAAAAGCACAATTAAAATATATATCTCCTCCTCCCCCCCAATTAAATGTCTAACCAAGCCCAAGTCTTTGGATACACTATTCTCTTTCATTCACAAATCCTATCCCTGGAATACCTACATCAGTAGCTCTTAATAGGGGTGATTGCTCCCCAATGGACATTTTTGGCTGTCACAACTGTGAGTGGGGATGAGGCTTACTGCCATCTAGTGAATAGAGACCAGGGGTGCTGCTAAACATCCTACAATGTACCAGACAGTCCTCACAATAAAGAATTCTCTGGCCTCAAATGTCAATTAGTGCCAAAGTTGACACCTACATTATTTCCTTGACTGTTTTCCCAACATGAAAACCCAACATGCTCATTTTAAGTGGCAATTCAAACATGAGACCCTTAAAGTGACCGTTCTTCCTTATTAGTAATGTACCACTTTATAAAAAGTCTTTGAATAATTCCGAAACTCAAGGGGAAAGAGTGAAAAAAAAAATCCACTTGTGAAAATTACACTCAAGAGGAAACTGGGATCTGAAACATTCTGGTATCACTCAATTTTGAAAAACACAGCAAAAAAGAAAACACCAAATAACTTTTTTATAATATGTGCTTCGCCATTTCAATTGCAAAGTCAAAGTACTTGTGAACAAAACTGTTTAATAATTTTCAACAAATGATGGATGAAATAATCAGTAATGCTACTCTTCTAGTAAAGTTTACATCAATGAAAAGTATTCCATTCATATTCAAGTGGTTCTTAGCACAATAACAGCTTTCTTTACTCTCAACACAGGGATTTAAGGTGGTAGTTTAGAATCACAAATTTTTCCTCACCAAAGTACCATGTTTAGACGAAATTAGTAAAACTTCTATTTTGCAAAAAAGAGCTTAATGGGTTTTTTTATTTTTTTGTTTGTTTGTTTTATAATAACATTAAGACATTTTAAATTTACACCAAAAATGTTTTGGTTTCGATTTTGATGAGGACACATATCCATGTTGCTGGTTCAAATCCCCAGTTGAGACATGTACAGGAGACAACAGATTCATGTTTCTAACAGTGATGTTTCTCTCTCCCCCACTAGCCCTTTTCTCTGCCCCTTTCTCCCCCCTTCTCCAACTTCTCCTTTTTTCCCAAATCAATTTTAAAAAATAATAGTAACAACAAAAACACCACACATGTCCTTGGGTATTTTTTTTAAAAAGAAGATATGACTCAATAGCCAAAAAACAAAAAAACAAAAAACAAACCCACAAAAATAAACCAGATACAAATGGGCACCTTTGAACTTGAACAGACATTTCTCCAAAGAAAATATACACATAGCCCAAAACACACACAAAAAGATGCTCAACATGAATACTTGTTAGGGAAATTTAAATAAAAACACGAGATACCATTTCACACTGAGGATGGCTACTATCAAAAAACAGAATATAACAAGTATGTAAAGAAACTGTATTCCTTGTGCATTGCTGGCAAGACAGTAAAATGGAAACAGTATAGCAGTTCCTCAAAAAATTAGAAGTACCACATGATTCAGTAATTCCACTTCTGAGTACATAACAAAAAGAACTGAAAGCAGGAACTGGAATAGACAATTGCACATCCACATTCATAGCATGTGTAATAACCAAAAGGTAGAAACAACCCAAGAAGCCATCAACAAATGGCTACATAAGCAAACTGTGGTATCAACATACAGTGGAATATTAATCAGCCTTTAAAAGTAGAAGGAAATCCTGACATATGCTACAAAAGTTGGATGAATCTTGAGTATATTATGCTAAGTGAAATAAGCCAACCACAAAAGGACAAACAAACACTGATTCAATTTATATGAGGTAACTAAAGTAGTCAGATTATACAGACAGAAAATCAAATGTTGGCTGCTAAGGGTTTGGGGAAGAGAATGAAGAGTTGTTAAATGGGCAGAAGCCGGTTTGGCTCAGCGGTAGAGCGTCGGTCTGCGGACTGAAAGGTCCCAGGTTTGATTCCGGCCAGAGGCATGTACATTGGTTGCGGGCACATCCCCGATAGGGTGTGCAAGAGGCAGCTGGTTGATGTTTCTCTCTCATCGATGTTTCTAGCTCTCTATCTCTCTCCCTTCCTCTCTGTAAGAAAATCAATAAAATATAAAATAAAATAAAAATAATAATAATTAAAAAAGAGTTGTTAAATGGATACTGACAACATCAGTTTGGGAAGATGAAAAGGTTCTAGGGACGGATGGTGGTGATGGTTGTACAACAATGTGAATGTACTTAAAATCACTAAACTATATTCTTAAAAAATGGTTGTATGTTATTTTAACACACACATACACACACATACACACACACACACACAATTCAAAATATAAATTGAGTGATTCTTTGTTCCTTAGGAAAAGATGAGAGATTCCAAATCAGTCAATGTAACAGGCTACCTGCTGCTTTGTCTCAATGTCTAATTCAAATTAATTTATTTGAATCAAGGGGGTCTCTCAACCCAATTTTTCCCAGGTAAAGTTCCTCAGAAATGATTCAGCTCTAACTGGTGATTCTCCAAATATTGCAAAAGATATGGAAAAGCACTACAGGACTAACCTGTATAAATGACAAATTAGATCTTCAGAGCCAAAGTTAATGAAAAGTGGTCTAAATTCTTCAAATTTAGTATACCTATTGAGAAAAATGTATTAATGTATTTTTAAAAAGTATTTTTATTATATTCCCAATACTTTAACTTCTATTTTGTTTTGGTCCACAGATTTCTTCTATTATTAGAAACTACAAAGACTTCTAATGGAAAAGATCGATTTTTTAAAATCTATTTTTTTGAGAGAAAAAAAATAAAATACAGTAAAATCTATTTTTTTTGTTATTATTATTACCCTTACCCAATAATATTTTTTCCATTGATTTTTAGAGAGTAGAAAGGAGGAGTGAGGAAGGAAGGGAATGAACATTTTTTAAATTTAATTAACAGAGTGAAACTGACAAAAGAGAAAAGCTTTCTCTTATGAGACAAAGGTAGAGGCAGAAAGAAAATCATAATCCATCAGCAATAATCTTTCTTTTTGCTGTCATCAGCTTTTATTGCTGATATACAAAATTAATTTATTTCCTAAAGATTTTTAAATACAGTAGAAATTCTAGACTTTAGAAATTATCTTTTTCTTGAGTCCTAATTTCCATCTAGCTTTCACCTATAAGTATTTTAAATTATCAAACATTTCTTAAACCTTAGACAGATACTGGCTCTACTTTATAGTTAAGATTAAGAGAAAATAGGTTTAGTGTTCATGGTCACCAAAGTAGTGGTAATTCAACCACAGTAATTAAAATAGTTGGTTTTATTTCTCTTCCTGTTCTGAAGTCTAATGAGTTATATAAAAGGGAAAAACAAAATTAGTAAAGACTACTTTTTTCTTTTACACACACACACACACACACACACACACACACTAAAGGCCCAATGCACGAAGATTCATGCAAGAATGGGCCTTCCTTTCCCTGGCTGCTGGCACCGCCTTTGCTCTGGCCAGGAGCTGCCTTTCTAACTTCCCACACTGCCCAGAGGCTCAGAGCAGCACCTGAATATGCAAATTAACCAGCCATATTCATTGGGTTAATTTGCATACTCACTCCTGCTTGGCTGGTGGGCATCGCAAAGGTATGGTCAATTTGCATCTTACTCTTTTATTAGTGTAGACCTATTGATTTCAAAGAGTAAGGGAGAGGGAGAGAGAGAGAAACATCAATGATGAGAGAATCACCAATTGTCTTGTCTTCTGTACGCTCTCTACTGAGGATTGAGCCCACAATCCAGGCATGTGCCCTGACTGGGGAATGAACTGATGACCTTTTGTTGCATAGGATGATGCTCAACCAATTGAGCCACACCAGCCAGGGCTAAAGACTATTGTTTTTATTTTATTTGTTTGTTTGTTAGTTTTTTTATTTTTAAATCCTCACCCAAGTATATTTTTTCATCTATTTTTAGAGAGGAAAAGACAGAGAGAAAAATCTATGTGAGAGAAACTGGTTGCTTCCTGCACACGCCCTGACCAGGGCCCAGGCCGAGAAGGAGCCTGCAACCAAGGTAAGTGCCCCTGACCAGAATCAAACCCAGGACCCTTCAGTCCACAGTTCGATGCTCTATCCAGTGAGCCAAACTGGTTAGGGCAAGACTACTTTTTAAAGGGCATTTTATTTTTGACAGAAAATAACCATTAAAATTGAGCTTAAAGCCCAGTCTATGTGGCACAGTGGTTGAGCATCAACCTATAAACCACGAGATCACGATTTGATTTCCGGTGAGGGCACATGCCAGCCAGCTCAATCCCATGTGGGATGTTCAGGAGGCAGCTGATCAATGATTCTCTCTCACCATTAATGTTTCAATTTCTCTCACCCTCTCCCTTCCTCTATGAAATCAATAAAAACATACTTTAAAAAATAAAGAATAAAAATAATAAAATTAAGCTTAAATGTGTTACATGAAGTTAACTTGCTCACAAAAGATTAAAAGTACAAGTAACTGTTTGGGATGCAATTACAGTGCAGTTTATGTTTTTAAGCTTATTACAGTCTTTGGATGGGGTTAAAAAAAGGAATATGGAAATGTGGCCCAGTTGGTTGGAGCATCATCCCATATATCAAAAGGTGTCAGGTTCCATTCCAATCAGGGCACACACCCAAGTTGTGGATTTGATCCCCAGTGAGGGTGCATACAGGGGCAACTGATGGATGTTTCTCTCTCACATCAAAATTTCTTTCTCTCTTTCTCCCTCTCTCCCTTCCCCCTCCTCACCTCCTGCCTTCTCTCCCTCTCTCTAAAATCAATAAAAAACATATCCTCAGGTAAGGATTTAAAAAAAAAAAAAAGAATTCTGACATTTTCTATAGCATGGATGAATCTTTAAAAGACTGTGCTAAATGAAATAAGCCAGACACAAAAGGACAAATATTGCATAATTCCATTTATGATGTACCTAGAGTAGTCAAGTTCATAGAGACAGAACATAGAAGGGGTGGCTACCAGGGGAGATAGAAGAATGGAAAATTGTTTAATGAATGCAGTGTCAGTCTAGGAAGATGAAAAAGTTCTGAAAATGGCTGGTACTGATAGTTAGACAACAAAATAAATGTACTTAATGTCACTAACTGTACGCTTAAAAAAAGTAAAAATTGTAACTTCTTTGTTATATATATTTAGTCACAATTTTTTTTAAATGAAGCCTTACAAGTTTTAGAATTAAAAACACAATTTGGTGGTTTCAAAATATTATTCTAATAACAATAGCAAAAATTAAAAGAGATTATGCTCTTGCTAATCTATTACTAAGAATATTGAGGCTTATTTTCTAGTGGGTTTTATGGAGCCCTAAAATTCCCTAGTTAGCTTTAAGAATGACAGGATGATAAACTAAGAGACACCAAGTCACAAACTTATCATTTAAGTTCAAATTTGGGGAGGGAACAAATATGTGATCAGATTTTGCTACAGACTGATTTGCTAAGAACAAAATTCATAGTGAAAATTACATATTCTGCATCCAAAAGAACCTTGGCCCAGAGTACTTGTATTTTTTGTTTTTTAAGTATGAAATGCTTTACATATTTGCATGTCATTCCTGCACAGGGGCTACTAGTTTACTAATTTTCTCTGTATCATTCCAATTTTAGTATATGTGCTGCCAAAGCAAGCACAGCCCAGAGTGCTTTTAGTATAAATTCCAAAGAGTCTGGGCGCACAGAGTCATTACAGTCTTAGCAATCTCTAAGACTCAGAAAACCTGCTACTCAAATAACTCAAAACAAAAAGCATCAAACACACATGCTCTCGGAAAGTAATAAGCAGATATGACAGCTCTGCCTAAGGAACGAGAAATCCTTCTGTGTAGGAGCACAGTCTTTAGGACACCTATGGGATGCCTTACTCGAGGGACAAACTAAGGAGAAAACCAAACTGTCAGTTATGACACAGTGAGATTTTTCTCACTCCTTTAACTGAACAGGGTATACAGAACCATATATATTTCTTGTATGAACAATAAAATGTCTCAAAAACTTAATCTGCCCTGGTTGGCATGGCTCAGTAGTTACAGTGTCAGTCAGGGCACCAAAGGGTCAAGGGCATGTGCTTGGGTTGCAGGCCCCATCCCCTGGTGGAGGCAAGTGTGGGAGGCAACCAAGTGATGTGTATCCTTCACACTGATCTCTCTCTCCCTCTCCCTCTCTCTCTCAAAATCAATGAAAAATAAATAAATAAAAATCAGTGAAAAAAATATCCTGCCCTAGCCGGTTTGGCTCAGTGGATAGAGCGTCAGCCTGGACTGAAGGGTTCCAGGTTTGATACAAACAAATGTACCTTGGTTGCAGGCACATCCCCAGTAGAAGGTGTGCAGGAGGCAGCTGATCGATGTTTCTAACTCTCTATCCCTCTCCCTTCCTCTCTGTAAAAAAAAAAAAAAAAAAATCAATAAAAATTATATATATATATATATATATATCCCCTCAGGTGAGGATTAACAAAAAATAATTTTAAAAAAAGGCTTAAACCGCCGAAACCGGTTTGGCTCAGTGGATAGAGCATCGGCCAGTGGACTGAAAGGTCCCGGGTTCGATTCCCGTCAAGGGCATGTACCTTGGTTGCGGGCACATCCCCAGTAGGGGGTGTGCAAGAGGCAGCTGATCGATGATTCTCTCTCATCGATGGGTCTAACTCTGTATCCCTCTCTCTTCCTCTCTGTAAAATATCAGTAAAATATATATATATTTTTTTAAAAAGGCTTAAACCAAGAAAGCGTGAAAACATGTTATTTTATTCCAAATGGTTACCTACAACTGCTATAGCCTTTACCAAACCCACAAATAAATTTGAACTTTGAGTTTTGCCTTTTTCCAATTTAATTTTAGTACCAAATCATCTTTTTCCTATTAAGAGTTTTTAAAAAGTTTGCTATTTTCCACTTCTGAACTCTCTATTAAGGAAGTGCCAGACCCAAGAGGTTATAAGGACAACAAACTCCTTATAAGGAAGTCTAAAGCCATCTACTATGAAGTGAACTTGTTTATTTATTTGTAAAAGACTTCAAATTACTAAGAAACTCCAACCTAAAATCCTTCTGCTTAAACAACTCCTTTGCAGTTTTTTCCAAAGGAAACAAACACAAAGCTACAGTCCAAATACTCCTAACCACCATATGACACAGAACATTCACCAGGGTAGTCTGACCCTCCCTTCACCATTGAAAATAACATTCAAAGAATCATACTGGTTATAAAAATCAAGTCTAGAAGCATGGTGTCTTATTCTAATTACAACAACAGAATTCCACTGTATGTTACCAGACACATTTTAAACCTCTATCGATCCCCAGTGTGGGGGTGTGCAGGAGGCAGCCAATCAATGATTCTCTTTCATCATTGATGTTTCTATCTCTCTCCTTCCTCCCTCTTTAAAAATCAATTTTAAAACACTAAAAAATACCACATTTTCCTTGATTTCTGTGCATAGATGATTCCTTGTTCAGAGCAAAATGATACCATGGCTTCTGAGAATGCCCACAGAATGTCTCCAAGTGAAAATAACCCAAACAAGATAAAAGAGAAGAGCATCATCACTCAAACTGCTGAGTAAACTTTTACCATAAGTATAAAATACTAACAGAAGTTTCAATCTCATAACAAAAATTTAAAACATAAGCAAGGCTGTAGAAATTTACATTTTCTATATAACCCTGACATCCAGAAAGACAAAAAAATAAAAGTACTTATTGTAGCTTTAATATTTCTTTCTTTTTTTATTTTTATTTTAAATATACTAGAGGCCCAATGCACGGATTTGTGCACCAGTGGGGTCCCTTGGCCTGGCCTGCAAGGTTTGGGGATGGGGCAAAACCGGCAATCCGACATTCCCCCAGGGGTCCGAGAGTGCAAGAGGGCACTCTGCAAAGTTGCTGTCACTTGGCATCTACTGCATTGAGCATCTGCCCCTGGTGGTCAGTGTGCATCATAGTTGCCAGTTGGCCGGCCAGTTGCTTAGGTGTATGTATGTAATTGATTTCAGAGAGGAGGGGACAGGGAGAGATAGATAGAAATACCAATGATTATAGAGTCACTGATTGGCTGCCTCCTGCATGCCTCTCATTGGGTATGTGCCCTTGACTGGAATCAAACCCGGGACTCTTCAGTCCGCAGGCCAACGCCTATCTACTGAGCCAAACTGGCTAAGACTTTATTATTATTATTATTATTATTATTTTTTATCCTCACCCAAGGATATTTTTCCAATGATTTTCTGAGAGGGGAAAGACAGACAGAAATATCCATGTGAGAGAAACACATCTATTGGTTGCCTCCTGAATGAGCCCTGACTAGGGCCCAGGCTGAGAAGGAGCTTGCAACTGAGGCACATGCCCTTGACCTGAATCAAACACGGATCCTTCAGTCCATAGGCCGATGCTCTGTCCACTGAGCAAAAGTGGCTCGGGCTTTCTTTCTTTTCTTTTAATCCTCACCAGAGGATATTTTTCCATTGCTTTTAGATAGAGTGAGGGGGAAGAAAGTGGAGGAGGAAAATAGAGAGGAGAGAGAGGTTGGAAGGAAAGGGAGTGAGGGAGGAAGAAGGGAGAGAGGGAGGGATAGATACAGAGATGTGTAAGAGAGACATATCAATTGATTGTTTCCCCTACACGCCCTGACCAGGCTGGGGATCAAACCTGCATCCTAGGCACATGCCCTTTACTGAGAATGGAATCTGAGATCCTTTGGTGCAGTGGTCGGCAAACCGCAGCTGGCGAGCCACATGCGGCTCTTTGGCCCCTTGAGTGTTCTAACGCCACTTCTTCAAAATAGATTCATCCAGGCCGAAAACAGACTTCTGCTCATGGGCCACGAAGTTTCAACTGCACTGTACGCGAGCTCACACATGGTATGTTGTGGAAGAGCCACACTGAAGGGGCCAAAGAGCCGCATGAGCCGCATGAGCCACCAAAGAGCCGCGTGTGGCTTGACAGCCGCAGTTTGCCGACCACCACTTTGGTGTATAGGCTAACACTCTAACCATTCCTCAGTTGGCTTTAATATTTCTTAGTGACTTCTGGGTGTTCTCAGATCAAGAATTAGGCCATGTTTTGCCAAGACCGGTTTGGCTCAGTGGATGGATCGTCGGCTTGGGGACTGAAGGGTCCCGGGTTCGATTCCGGTCAAGGGCATGTACCTTGGTTGCGGGCATATCCCCAGTAGGGGGTGTGCAAGAGGCAGCTGATCGATGACTCTCTCTCATCGATGTTTCTAACTCTCTATCTCTCTCCCTTCCTCTCTGTACAAAATCAATAAAATATATTAAAAAAAAAAAAAAAAGAATTAGGCCATGTTTAATCACTTAATTCTCTTTTTTCTCAAAGAGGCAAACTGAGAAAGAGGCTAAAAATTTGTAATTGAGGCACAATATTGTTGTTTTTTAAGAATTTATTTCCAAGTCAAACAAATGCAATTTGGCATAGTATTTTTTTATGAGACTTTAATATGGATTATTTTTTGTTAATTTTTAAAGCAAGGTTTAGAAAAATTACATCAAGATTAAATTAGGCCTGGTCAAGGTGGCTATTAGTTGGAGCATCATCTCATACACCAAAATGTGCCTGATTCAATTCCCAGGCAGGTCACATAGCCAGATTTCAGGTTCGATCCCAGTCTGGGTGTGTATGGGAGACAATACACATCTCTCTCACTAATGTTTCTCTCTCTTCTCTCCCTTCCTCTCTCTGAAATCAGTCAAAATTACCCTAGCTAGCCCTAGCTGGTTTGGCTCAGTGGATATAGCATCAGCCTTCAGACTGAAGGGTCCCAGGTTCGATTCCAGTCAATGTTACATGCGTGGGTTGCGGGCTTGATTGGCATTAGGCGACGTGCAGGTGGCAGCCAATCAATGATTCTCTCTCATCATTGATGTTTCTATCTCTTTCCTTCTCCCTTCCTCTCTGAAATCAATAAAGATATTTTTTAAAAATATATTTTATTGATTTTTCACAGAGAAGAAAGGAGAGGGATAGAGAGCTAGAAACATCAATGAGAGAGAAACATCGCCCAGCTGCCTCCTACACACCCCCCACTGGGGTGTGCCCACAACCAAGGTACATGCCCTTGACCGGAATCGAACCTGGGACCTTTCAGTCCGCAGGCAGATGCTCTATCCTCTGAGCCAAACCGGTTTGGGCTATTTTTATTTCTTCTACTTTTCAATCAAATCAAATAAACCCATCAAAACCCACATATAAAGAAAGAAAAGGGCCCTAGCTGGTTTGGCTAAGTGGATAGAGCATCGGCCTGCCGACTGAGGGGTCTCAAGTTCAATTCCAGCCAACGGCATGTGCCTGGGTTGTGGGCGCAATCCCCAGTGGGGGACATGCAGGTGGCAGCCAATCAATGATTATCTCTCATCATTGATTTTCTATCTCTCTATCCCTCTCCCTTCCTCTCTAAAATCAATAAAAATATATTTAAGAAAGGAAGGGAGGAAAAAAGGAAGGAAGAAAAGGGCTATGAGAGAGAGTTCTTTACCTTACATGTTATTTTTTTTGTAGAGGAAGGATTATTTTTGTTTTTGTTTTTTTTTTAAATATACTTTATTGATTTTTTACAGAGAGGAAGAAAGAGGATAGAGAGTTAGAAACATCGATGAGAGAGAATCATCGATCAGCTGCCTCTTGCACACCCCTACTGGGGATGTGCCCTCAACCAAGGTACATGCCCTTGACCGGAATAGAACCCAGGACCTTTCAGTCTGCAAACTGACACTCTAACCCCTGAGCCAAACCGGTTTCGGCGAGAGTTCTTTACTTTAGACTGATTTAACTGTAAGAAAGTTCCTGGGGAACTTTGTTAATCCTATATATTAATAGAGGAATATGCTAATTATGTTATGCCCTGAGATGTAACCACCAGTTCATGGATCTGCAGGAGGGTGGGAAAACAAACTACAAGCTACAAGTGGGCGGGGGGGGGGTGGGGGGGGGGGTGGATAGTTACAGGAGGAGAGCAGCAACCTACTGGTGCACGGATTCGTGCGCAGGGCTACTAGTTAATTAACAAAATAACATTCTGGTCAAATTCTTTATCACCGAATATACACCATGTCGTGATATACCCAAACAGTGGTATGGCAAAAGCTGGTTTACAAGCCTTAGGTACTAAAAGGCAGATTAAAATTTATAGTTAAAACAAGTGAGTAATAAGACAATTGAAAATAATGAGAATTTGCCCTGGCCAGTGTTGTTCATTTGTTAGAGCGTCGTTCGTACACCAAAGGGTCTTAGGTGCCATTCCCGTTCAGGGGCATGTACCTGGGTTGCAGATTTGATCCCCAGCCTGGCCCAGGCGCATGGGGGAAGCAACCAATCGATGTATCTCTCTTACACATCAATGTTTCTCCCCTCCCCACCTCCTTTCCATTCTATCTAAAAGCAATGAAAAAATATCCTCAGGTAAGGATTTTTTTTTTTTTTAATTTCTTAAGAAAAAAATGAGAATTCACACCAGCATTCTAGTCTTCAGGTCCTTACTGTGTCTGAAATGCCTCCTCCCTAGGAACAAACCTGGATTAACTGGCAGCTAATTCCAGCTGCTCCTCCCTGCAGGCTGCCCAGTCACAGCACAGAAGCTGGGACAGAAACTCTGACAGAATAAGAAAGCCTCTGGAATGTGGCAAGCAGCCAACTTAAACTGGATGATTCCAGTTTAGGCTGGCTGAGTCACAAACAAGCAGTTCCTAGCTTTCCCCACAATATTTAGACACCCTGGCTGTCCAGGCAGCACACAATGAACTCTCCTCATTTGCTCTCAGAGCTAAGTCTACTTGTTCTCATCTCCCTAGCAGCAGAAAATCTTAAATGAAAGCAGGGTTCCTAATTTAAGACTAAATATGGTGACTCCAACACTTGTTTCCAAAACTGCCTGCCTATTCCATATAGCCCTAAAATTGATAACACCTACACCTATACTTGACAAAAAAGGAAAACCATAAATGAAACTGATCTATTTATAAATCTCAATAATATAAGTTAAGTGCACCAGAGCAATGAAAAGCAAACACTTCAGCCAAGCCCATGTGGCTAAGAGGTTGAGTATCAAACTACGAACCAGAAGGTTACATTTCAATTCCCAGTCAGAACACATGCCCAGGTTACAGGCTTATCCCCAGTAGGGGACGCACAGAAAGCAGCCAATCAATGATTACTATCTCTTATCATTGATGTTTCTCTCTCTCCCTTACTCTATGAAATCAATGATTTTTTTAAATGTTTTTAAAGAAGCAAACACTTCCATTTATCATATTTAGAACAAAAAGTATTGTCTATAGGTTGAGTGTACTAGTAGCTTATTGACCAATAACAAACTATACAGCAGCCTAGAAAGGAATGTGTTTCAAAGATACAGGCTTTGCAAGTGATCTCTGCAATTTGCCTGCTACTGATGGAGATAGAAAAAATATTAATAAAAATTTTTAATACATATTTTTTATATTTGTTGTACTTTTCTCCAAAGCAAACACTGTTAAATAGTTATTCCATGCTTCTAAACAAGCACTAAACTGCATTAAGGAGAGAATGAGCAAATGCTTATTTTGGGGGACAGTAATAGGTATTTAATAAGGCAGCTATTCAAAGGGAGGTAAATTTTTTTAAAATATATTTTATTGATTTTTCAGAGAGGAAGAGAGAGGGATAGAGAGTTAGAAACATAGGTCAGCTGCCTCCTGCACATCCCCAGTAGATAGTTGAAATTATGCTGAAAATCAATATTATGAATAAACGCCCAGGTTACAGGCTTATCCCCAGTAGGGGATGTGCAACCAAGGTACATGTCCTTGACCGGAATCGAACCTGGGACCTTTCAGTCCACAAGCCAACGCTCTATCCACTGAACCAAGCCGGTTTTGGCAAAGGGAGGTAAATTTAATGGGCAATTTATTTTTTTATTTTTTTAATATATATATTTTTTTAATATATTTTATTGATTTTGTACAGAGAGGAAGGGAGAGAGACAGAGAGTTAGAAATATCGATGAGAGAGAGTCATCAATCAGCTGCCTCTTGCACACCCCCCACCGGGGATATGCCCGCAACCAAGGTACATGCCCTCGACCAGAATCAAACCCGGGTCCCTTCAGTCCCCAAGCCGACGCTCTATCCATTGAGCCAAACCGGTCTCGGCTATTTTTTTAATATATTTTATTAATTTTTTACAGAGAGGAAGAGAAAGGGACAGAGAGTTAGAAACATTGATGAGAGAGAATCATCTATCAGCTGCCTCTTGCACACCCCCTTCTGGGGATGTGCCCGCAACCAAGGAACATGCCCTTGACCGGAATCAAACCTGGGACCTTTCAGTCCACAGGCTGACGCTCTATCCACTGAACCAAACCGGTTTCGGCTTAATGTGCATTTTAAATCTAACCATTTTCTCCAGGATTGCAGACACACTAATATGCCTGATTTTCTTTTTTCTACCAACCCTTCTTCCTCCAAGTAGGTGACTTTTTAAAAAACTTAGATACCAATAGTTCAAGGAGAGAGAATACTGGTTGGCTTTCACTGAATTCCACCACAAATAAAAGTTGTAAATTTCAGCCTGCCTGGCTCAGAGGTTGAGCATCAGCCTATGAACCAGGAGGTCACAGTTTGAATCTGGGTCAGGGCACATGCCTGGGTTGCAGGCTTGATCCCCAGTGTAGGGTGTATAGGAGACAGCCAATCATTGATTCTCTCTCATCATTGGTATTTCTCTCTCCTTCCTATCTGAAATAATAAAAATATTAAAAAAACAAAACAAAAAAAAACACTTCATGTTGTAGCCAGAAAGATCCAGGACAATTAATACATTTTATTCATAATATTGATTTTCAGCATAATTTCAACTATCTAAAGCGGTAAAAATGAAGCAGGACAAAATTTTAGTAAAACAGGAAAAGAATGGTTGTAAAATAAAAATAAATTAGCCGAAACCGGTTTGGCTCAGTGGATAGAAAGGTCCCAGCGGACTGAAAGGTCCCAGGTTCAATTGTGGTCAAGGGCATGCACCTTGGTTGCGGGCACATACCCAGTGGGGGGTGTGCAAGAAGCAGCTGGTCGATGTTGCTAGCTCTCTATCCCTCTCTCTTCCTCTCTGTAAAAACTCAATAAAAATATATTAAAATAATAATAATAATAATAATAATAATAAATTAGCTATTTAAACCAACAAATGGCCAAGGCTAGTTTGGCTCAGTGGATAGAGCGTCAGCCTGCGGACTGAAGGGTCCCAGGTTCGATTCCGGTCAAAGACATGTACCTTGGTTGTGGGCACATCCCCAGTGGGGAGTGTGCAGGAGGCAGCTGATCAATGTTTCTCTCTCATCGATGTTTCTAACTCTCTGTCCCTCTCTCTTCCTCTCTATAAAAAAAAAATCAATAAAATTATTAAAAACAACAACAACAAAAAAAAAAACAAATGGTGTTTTACTTAGGTTAAAATAAGAGCACGGCCCTAACAGGTTTGGCTCAGTAGATAGTGTCGGCCTGCAGACTGAAAGGTTCCAGGTTCAATTTCAATCAAGGGCACATGATCCGGTTCTGAGCTCGAACCCCAATGGGGATTGTGCAGGAGGCAACCAATGATTCTCTCTCAAAACGGATGTTTCTATCTCTCCCTCTCTCTTCCTTTCCTCTCTAAAATCAATGAAAATATATTTTAATAAATGAGTATAAATATTTCCCTTTTAAATGAAAAAAAGGGGCAAAAGATAGAGAAACATCCCTAAAAATATTTATTACCTTAACTTTGGCTTCTTAAAGGCTTAGCTAAACCTTTATTGTTCCTCCTTGAAAGTCCTGAATGCTCCCAAAAACTTCTTGTTATCCCACCAAATCAAATGACAGGTATAAACAGAGTAGCAAGAAGACAAAGGTTGGAGAGAAACCAAGATGGCAGCATAGGTAAACATCTACAGACTGAAGGGTCCCAGGTTCAATTCCAGTCAAGGGCACATGATGGGGTTCTGGGCCTGATCCCCAGTGGGGGGCGTGCAGGAGACAGCCAATTAATGATTCTCTCTCAAGCATTGATGTTTCAATCTCTCATTCCCTTTCCCCTCCTCTCTGAAATGAAATATTTTTAAATAAATAAAAACAAAATGAGCATTCTTTCTTCAATCAACATTCTAAATGAGTATATTTCTGAGAAAAAAGGTACGCTGTCAATACCACTTTGATACGCGCAATAGCACCATTCCCAGCAGTCTCCTTCTCACCGTTCCAGCCTTATCACATTCTTTCACAAGGCTACAAGGTGACAGCAATTCTGAAAAATTTCCTACATGAACCTAAAGGGGATTCTCTCTCATAACCAAAATAAACAAATTGCAAAGTTCCTCATCAAATCACAAAGAACATTTTTTTTTTTCATTTTATTGATCTTTTACAGAGAGAAAGGGAGAGTTAGAAATGTAGATGAGAGAGAAACATCAATCAGCTGCCTCCTGCACACCCGGCACTGGGGATGTGCCCGCAACCAAGGTACATGCCCTTGACCGGAATCGAACCTGGAACCCTTGAGTCCACAGGCCGACGCTCTATCCACTGAGCCAAACCAGTTATAGCCATAAAGAACATTTTAATAAAATTCCCCCTCTAAGAAACTATAATCTATACCATCTAGATTGTTCACAAAATGATTAGGAGAACTGGTCTTTATTTTTTTAAATGCTTATTTAAAATAAATAAAAAAATAATAAAAATGCTTTATTAGATTTGGAACCCTCATGCTAATACTTTATTAGTTAAAAGGGTCACATTCTTTTTAACTGTATCTGCTGTAAAAATCCAGAATTTTTCAATATTCTAATTACTATTTATAACTCGGCAAAATAATTTAAAAATTCCTAATAGTAAAAATGAGTAGTGTTATAGAAAGCCTTTGATAGAATTTACTCAAAACATTAACCAATGTCATCCCCAATAAATTTAATAATTAATAAATGAAATATATAGCCCTGCCGAAACCGGTTTGGCTCAGTGGATAGAGCGTCAGCCTGCGGACTGAAGAGTCCAGGGTTCGATTCCAGTCAGGGGTATGTACGTTGGTTGCGGGCACATCCCCAGTGGGGGGCGTGCAGGAGGCAGCTGATAGATGATTCTCTCTCGTTGATGTTTCTGGCTCTCTGTCTCTCTCCTTTCTCTCTGTAAAAAATTAATAAAATATATTTTAAAAGAAAAAAAATATATAGCCTTGGTCAGGTAGCTGAATTGGTTAGAGCCATGGTCGGCAAACTGTGGCTCGAAAGCCACATTTGGCTCTTTGGCCCCTTGAGTGTGGCTCTTCCACAAAATACCATGGCCTGGGCAAGTCTATTTTGAAGAAGTGGCGTTAGAAGAAGTTTAAGTTTAAAAAATTTGGCTCTCAAAAGAAATTTCAATTGTTGTATATTTGATATTTGCCTCTGTTGACTAATGAGTTTGCCGACCCCTAGGTTAGAGCATCATCTGGATATGCCAAGGTTGTGGGTTTGATCTCCAGTCAAGACCCATAAAATTAAAAAAAAAAAAAAATTAAATATACAAACAAGTTCTACAAATAATACCAACAATAAGCCCTAGCTGTTTGGTTCAGTGGAAAGAGTGTCGGCCTGCAAACTGAAGGGTCTCTGTTTCGATTCCAGTCAAGAGCATATATGCCCAGGTTGTAGGCTCAATCCCCAGGTAGCGGGCATACAGTTGGCAGCTAGCTGATTAATGATTCTTTCTCATCATTGATGTTTCTTTCTTCCTCTTCCTTCCTCTCTGAAATCAACTGTGTGTGTGTGTATGTATGTATGTGTGTGTATAAAATAATACCAACAGTCCTATATAATAAAAGCGTAATATGCAAATCAACAGAATGGCAGAACGACTGGTCACTATGATGCATACGACCTGACCACCAGGGTGCAGATGCTCAATGCAGGAGCTGCCCCCTGGTGGTCAGTGTGCTCCCACAGGGGGAGTGCGGCTCAACCAGAAGGCAGGCTCATGGATGGCGAGTACAGCGGTGGTGGTAGGAGCCTCTCCCACCTCCACTGAAGGCAGGCAATAAGGAGTAAGAGGTCCTGGACTGCAAGAGGACTATCTAACTGCTGGCTTAGGCCCAATCCCCTCCCTCACACCCCTCCCGGTGGGACGTCCCCCAAGGGACATCCCCCAAGGGGTCCCAGACCGTGAGAGGACCCAGGCTGGGCTAAGGGATTCTCCCCCCGCCACCCCGCTCTTATGTGTCTTTTCCCCATACTGATTCCCCCCATTATCTTCCTTGTATATCTTCCAACTTATGACAGTTCAAAAAAAAATTCTAATAATGTAACAACTATACAAAGAAAATTTCAGAAAATTTTTCAACTACATTATTTAAATAATCTTATTCCAATTTTTTAAAAAATATTTTTTTACTGATTTCAGAGAGGAAAGGAGAGGGAGAGATAGAAACATCCATGATGAAAATCACTGATCGACTGCCTCCTGCACACTCACCCACTGGGGATTAAGCCCACAGCGCAGACATGTGCCGACTGGGAATCTAACCATGGCCTCCTGGTTCAGTGGTCGGCAAACTCATTAATCAACAAAGCCAAATATCAAACAGTACAACAATTGAAATTTCTTTTGAGAGCCAATTTTTTTAAACTTAAACTTCTTCTAACGCCACTTCTTCAAAATAGACTCGCCCAGGCCGTGGTATTCTATAGAAGAGACACACTCAAGGGGCCAAAGAGCCGCACGTGGTTCTTGAGCCAGTTTGCCGACAACGGTCCTAGTTCATGGGCCAATGCTTAACCACTGAACTACACCAGCCAGGACATTGGTTTTGTTGTTGTTGTTTAAGAGAGGGAGAGACGGAAAGACATCGGTGTGAGAGACATCAATTGGTTGCCTCTCACACCTGCCCCAATCCAGGCTGGGGATTGACCTGCAACCCAGGTGCATGCCCTTGACCAGGAATCTAACACAAGATTTTTCCATGCCCCGGATACTGTCTAACCACTAGACAACATCAGCCAGGATACAGCCTGTTATCTTATTCCATAAATTTAGTGCAAAAAAATAGTAGTATTTGTTAAATAGATGGCTAAATGTAAACTCAAAAGTGAACTTTTACCTATAAAGAGATTTAGGGAAGTAATCTATTGAGGGGGAGGAGATGGAGCAAGAAAAGGTTTGGGGTCATCCAAATCTCAACTCTTTCCTATTACCATTTTATTCAAATCTCTCCTACAGAAAAAAAAGAAAAAGAAAAAAAACAACATCTCTCCCGTCCATCATTAAGTGAAACCTTCATAGGATGTAGAATCAAAGGTTAACTGTAGCTACTTATGTGCCAAAAATCCTTTTCAACAAACTGGCAACGTCTCTGGACCACTTTTCAGAATAATGTTTCTAAAAGCATAGAGTAAAATGAGTAGGAATAAAAGGAAACCAATTATATTGACACAATTATTAAAATATTTAAATTATGTGATATAATGTATTTATTAACATTAAATTAAAACATCTATCACTGAGTTTAATAACAATATCCCAATAAAAATTAATATAAGCCCAATTCTGAGATATCTACAACAATAATAAATTACCTGTGGATTCTGATTGGTAACAAAGTAACTCACACTGATAATACTACTGTTTTGTTTTGCTGACTTTCACAATGGAAGGCAATGCTTAATTTCAGGTGTAGGTTAGGGAAAAGATATAATCCCCCCAAGTTCAGACTCTAAGACAGCCAATCATCTTTGGCTATGACCAAGGTAAACAACTAGGAAACAAAGCTCAGTCTCAAGTACTTGGAGCCTGACCGGGCAGCTCAGTTGGAGATAGCATTGTCCTGATACACCATGGTTGCTGATTCCATCCCCAGTAAGGGCACATACAAGAAACAACTAATGAGTGCATGGATTGGTGAAATAACAAGTCAATGCCCAACTCATTAAAAAAATTTACTTTGAAACTAGTTTGGCTCAGTGGATAGAGCGTCGGCCTGCGGACTGGAAGGTCCCGGGTTCGATTCCGGTCAAGGGCATGTACCTTGGTTGCGGGCACATCCCCAGTGGGGGGTGTGCAAGAGGCAGCTGATGGATGATTTTTCTCTCATGATGTTTCTAACTCTCTGTCCCTCTCTCTTCCTCTATGTAAAAAAATCAATAAAATATCTTTTTTAAAAATTTTACTTTGAGATATTAGGAAAGTTTATAAATTTCTATCACCTTTTATCCCCTCTATGCCCTTTTACAATCTCCATCCAATTTTTTTGGCTTGTATTAAAGAAAAGTCTTACAACATAATGGGGGGAGGGGATCCAATGATAGAAAACTACAGAAATAAAGTACATTCAACTTCAATCAAGGGCTTTTAAAATAACTGCTTTTACAAAATTCATGTATTTAAATTTTTCTGCTGTAAGGAAAGTGCTCCCTAAATGACCATGACAGAGAAAGAAAGAGACATATAGCAACACAGAACTGTACACAGCAAAGTTCATGAAGCACTAGTTCTCACCAAATACTATGAATAGTTTTGCAAAGATAGTAGGTGTATAAGGACTTTGAAACTAGACTGCCATTAATCCCCTGTTTACTCATTTGCATTGCTAATGCATTGCTAGACCAGGCCAGTATTTGACCAATGAACCTGGAGCTTGATTCCCAGTCAGGGCACATGACCGGGTTGTGGGCTCAATCTCCAGTGGGGGACTCTGAGAGGGAGGTGTGGTTATAGCAGCTGATCGAGAATTCTCTCATCATTGATATTTCTATCTCTATCCTTCTCCCTTCTTCTCTTTGAAATCACTAAAAACATTAGAGCCGAAGCCAGTTTGGCTCAGTGGTAGAGCATCGGTCTGCGGACTGAAAGGTCCCAGGTTCGATTCCAGTCAAGGGCATGTACATTGGTTGCAGGCACATCCCCGGTAGGGGGTGTGCAAGAGGCAGCTGGTCGATGTTTCTCTCTCATCTGACGTTTCTGGCTCTCTATCTTTCTCCCTTCCTCTCTGTAAAAACTCAATAAAAAAATATATTTAAAAAAAAAAACACACATTAGAAAAAAATAAATGACTTGTGTGCATACATATGAGCTTAACCAGTGGTCAAGGACAATAGGGGGATGGGAGCATGAGTGGGGAGGGGTGGGGGATTAGAATGGGGGTTGAGGACAAATATGTGATACCTTAATCAATAAAGAAATTTAAAAAAGTAAAAAAAAAGAAAAGAAAGAAATGCACTGCTAGGATTCTATTCACCAAATCTATAACAATAAGGGGAGGTGGAAGGTGATTAATTTCCTAGTCAGTCTTTGCAGACAAGAATAGAAACTTGTTTCTATAGATAAAACCAAACTATATTTTGTCTACTATAAAATGTTAGTTTTAAACTTTTTTTTCTTTGTTAATCCTCACCTGAGGATTGTTTTTTTCCATTGCTTTTCAGAAAGAGTGAAAGGAAGGAAGAGGGATAGAGGGGAAGAAAGAGCAAGAAAGAGAAACATCGAAGTGAAAGAGACACATGGACTGGCTGCCTCCCGCACCAGTCTCAATCCTGGGACAAGGAATGGAATGTACCTGAAACCCACGTATGCGTCCTTGACTGGAAATCAAACCATGAACCTTCAGTGTGGGGGGTCAATGCTCTAACTACTGAATGCACCAGTCAAGACAATTTTAAACAATTTTAAAGGATTTAGAATGTCACAACTTCACAATCATAAGGTTTTAAAGATTACAAAAGGAATTTATTACTTCCAACAGGATATTGAACATTCTGAATCTACGTGACATCTCAAAATATACTTTGAAGTCAATATAATTATGGAGGAAAAGAGGACATCTTGATAAAAGGGAGGCTGACCCCAAGGATGATGGATGTGCTCTGAATGCCAAGGAATATTTCTTTTTCTTTTTTCTTTTTTTAATATATTTTATTGATTTTTCACAGAGTGGAAGAGAGAGGGATAGAGAGTTAGAAACATCGACGAGAGAGAATCATCGATCAGCTGCCTCTTGCACACCCCCTACCGGGATGTGCCCGCAACCAAGGTACATGCCCTTGCCCGGTATCGAACCCAGGACCTTTCAGTCCACAGGCCGACGCTCTATCCACTGAGCCAAACCAGTTTCGGCGCCAAGGAATATTTCTATGCACTTGCTTTAATCACAATATCATGACCAAATCTTTCAGCTATTTATATCAATTTTGCTTTACCCCTCATATTAACTAAGAATCGTATCTCAGTACTTCAACTCTTTGTTGAACATGTACTCTGAGAAAGACAATGTGCCAAGACCTGGTCCTATTGTTTCAGGGTAGTACTGAAACACCCATCATTAAAGTTCATTCGGGGGAGGGGGGGGCCAATGTTAAAATATGTACACAGATAATAATTTAATTTAAAAAAATAAAATTTTAAAAAAAAAGTTCATTCGGGTTTTCATATATCAACATCGGGTTCTTAATCCAATGTCTCTCCCACTTGTCCCTAGTTAGGCATTCTCACAGTCCAAGTTTTCCTTCTCCAAGAACTAAAATAGCCTCTTAACCAGAATCTGTCTTTCCTATTCTATGCCTGTTTTATCATTATTATTTTTGATTTTTTAAAATATATTTTTCAGTGATTTCAAAGAGGACAGGAGAGGGAAAGAGAGACAGAAACACCAACGATGAGAAAGAATCATTGATCGGCTTTGTCAGGATCGAGCCCACCAGCCAGCATTGCCCTTGACCGGAATCAAACCGTGACCTCCTGGTTCATAGGTCGACACTCAACCACTGAGCCGCGCTGGCCAGGCCAGAGACCTTTTCTAAAGCACAGACTTCAACAAGCCATCTCCCTTCTCAAAATCCCTCCAAGGTTCATCTCTGCATAAAGAATAAAATGCAAAAATATTAGTGTGGTTAAGTTATTCTAAACTGTCTGCTATTCTCAAAACATTCTTCCACCCACTTTTATCTCTTCAAGTTGTTCCTTCCACCCACATTGTTCCAATGACTAGCCTAAAACTTTTTCTTTTTGCTAAAATCCTACATATTTTTCATAGCCCTAAATCAAAAAAATTTCCAGACCTAAGTATGAATCAGGCAGCTGACAGAAGAGGAAATATTCTTTATTTTAATTTCGTCCTTTAGTCCCCATGTAGATTTTCTAAGTTCATCCTGCCTTTGCCTTTTTGGCAGTTATCTTTCTGACTGTAAATAGTAAAAGGTATATAACTATTCTTTTGATTATGTAAACAGGACATATCCAATTCATCATATCACCTGTGGGTTCAAACTTCTGAGCCTACAATGCTAAGGTCCAAATTCCAAAACACTATAACTTCCCCACCCAAGTGCAATGACTTGTGTATCATGTTTCTCCTCTAACTTCAATACCTCCACAATATGTGGGCTTTTCAATAAATTTTCATCCAAGGGGATGCAGTGGCATCCCTTTAATGAGGTAGGTTTGGGGAAAATGACTAAAACTTAAATATCTTAGACAATTCTATGTAGGAGAAAATAAGGCGTAACAAGATTTTATAATCAGTTTATAGAGCTCAAATGAAGCTTGTCAACCATTTGTCTCAACAAGATACCAAAATGAAATCAAGAGATGTTGAGGATTCTCATCCATGTCACAGAGCTACAAAGCTAAAGCCAGAACCTAACTCTCCTGATTTCATAAACAAGAGCTTGCTTCGTTGTAATATGCTGTATCTTCAAAAATGTCTTAATTAGCTATAGATAAATGTATAAAATGTTTCCATTTATTATTTTGAATTAGAACATTTAGGAGGCCTAAAAGGAGACAATCATCAATTATATGATCATTTACATCCCCCCCTCCCAGAGATATAAAGGAAAAGGGAACGATAGAAACATCAATGGTGAGAAGAAAGAAACATGGATCGGCTACCCCCAATACACGCGCCTCCCCCCCACAATGGAGATCGAGTCCTGCCCTAACCAGGAATCAAACCATGACCAACAGGTTCATGAGTTACCATTCAACCACTTGATTCATACCGGCTGGCTGAGCATTTACTTTTCTTAAATTAATTCTAAGCAAGCAATATTAAAAGAAAAATAATCTGAGCATTTAATCAGGTCAAATAATCTGTATTCTGTAAATTTTTAAAATGCACACCATCAAAGCATGGCACAGACTGAGGGTTCTCAAAAGGAAGAGGAGAGAGAGGCAGGCAGAGAATAATCAAAGAATTTATATGCATAATCCATGGACACAGTGTGTGGTGGAGGCCTGTGGTGGGGTGGGAACCCAGTAAAGGGAGGCAATAGAGGACATCTATAATACCCTCAACAATAAAGATAAGTAAATTTTTTAATCAACATAAAATACACACAATCTAAATTTAAAACTAAGATATCTAGGATTAACAAGTTAAATAACAATAACTAGAAATGGGAAATGCTCAAAGACAACATTTGAAGTAGTAATAATAGCTAGCAATTATTAAAGACAGTGTCTATTTAACACATAAGGGTATCAATCTAAACATTTTGACACTTTTTTTTTTTTCATTTTCATCTTCACAGTAACTTTATAAAGCATGGTCTTTTAAAAGATGAGAAAGCTAAGGCCTAGACAGCTCAAATAACGTTTCCAAGATTATGAAAGTAGCAAACTATACCGTCTACCCAGATCTGTGTTTTTAAAACACAAATACCTAACCTCTAAGCTATTTCCTGTTAAGACTACCTACATTATTTTCATCTTTAAAATAAAATGCCTTTTGCCGTAACCGGTATGGCTCAGTGCATAGAGTGGATTGAAGGGTCCCAGGTTCGATTCCAGTCAAGGGCATGTACCTTGGTTGCAGGCACATCCCCAGTGAGGGGTGTGCAGGAGGCAGCTGATTGATGTTTCTAGCTCTCTATCCTCATTTCCTCCCTATAAAAAAAATCTATAAAATATATCTTTAAAAATAAATAAAATAAAATGCCTTTGTGAAAAAAACTTCCAACTAATGAAGTCAGTTTACTTAGCCTTAGTGAACAGCCAAGTTATAACCTGCATTTAAAGAAAGCTTTTCTACTTGTGTTTATAAATTGGCTGGCTACCTCCCTATGTTAAAATTAGTTGAAATGTATTCTTAAATTGATTTACGTAGTCATTGATAATAAATGTCAACCATAATACTTCACCAATACACCTTTAACAAAATACTAGTTTTTACAAATTGTGAACCAGAACAGAAGTAGGTTAATATTATATACCGAGGAAATTAAAAACTTAAAAATAAATAATTTTCAGTGGCACCAGATCTGCTTCAACACAGCTAAACTTGCCACTTTTCTTCCTTTTTGGCAATTTTAATATTGAGCATCTGGAGGATGAAACAGTATTTGCAAATCATCAGTTTCGGGTGCATCAGTTTCTTTACTCATTATATACATGATCCAAGATTATTCTCTTTTAAAAATATTACTATTCTAAAAATCATTACCACTGATCATAGAGAATTTATGACAATTTATTCAACAGCTCGTCTATTGTAACAAAAGGCTGTTAACCTACCTGTCACTGCTGGTACTACTGCTGCTGCTGATTGAGTCACTACTGGAGGATCTACTCCTAGAGCCGCTGCCGCTAGGGGACCTTGTGAGTCTAGATGCTTGGCTAGCCAGCCTCTGAGGAGACTGATTTCTAGATTGGGATGAATGTGGTGACCGACTCCTGCTGTGCTGGTAATTCCGCTCAGGCCTTCTGCCTCGTACCTCCCGGGTAATATCATCCCTGTAGATATCCCTGTGTACCACACTGGGCAGCGTAAACTGCTCCCGAGCCCTAGGTTCGTATCGGGGGTCATGAGCATCAAAACGGTTTGGACTTCGACTCCGAGAAGAATAATAGAGCCCATGTTGTAAAGTCCGTTCGCGAGGATCTCTATAGTAATCCTGATCGTAATGTCTTGTCCGATCAAATCCTCCCGTCCCCCGTTCATGGTGTCCATAGGCACTATGTTCATAAGCACGCTCCCTGTTATCTGAAGCCCTGCATTTTAGGAGGGGGAAAAATATTTAATCAATCAGAAAGGGACAAGCAAAACTAAAAATAAGTCATGCAAACATTCACTTCAGCATTGTCTGTCTTTACAACTGATCATTTTCTAAACAGCATTAACCTACTTATTAAGCAAATACTAACAAGCTTAACATTTTACTTGACTCCAAAAGTTATTTTCACAGCTGAGTAATCATTGTTTTAATTGTACATTGGGCTTTCATGACTAGTGTTCTGCAAGTCAGTTACTCTTTTTATTAGGAATTTTCTGATTTATATACAGAAATAGACATATGCTATCTCCTTTCCATATTAAATTTAATGGAACAAGAAGAAACTGTCATTTTAATATGAATTTTCTATATTTTCATCTCATTAAAATATATACCAAACTTTTATTTTCTATGTAAGTTTTTTTTAAGGCAGAATTTACATGACACATTTCTAACACAGTCATGAAAGCCCTATTGTGATATATGTCCCAGCTGTAGGAGGGAATTTTCAAAGTCCAGAAAAAACTTCAACTATAACTTTTTCTCATTAACTTTCAACTTCTTAGGTAATTATAAAAATTACAAGATTATACAAACTGCTGTGCCCAATCACATTTAATTTAAAAAAGTGAAATCTAAAAAAAAAAAAAAAAGCAATACTTAAGATATTAAAATATTGGATTGCTACATACTAGTCTATGGTAAATTTAGCTAATTAAAGAATAAAGGTTATTTTACATCCTTATGCTATCAAATTCCACATAATTTTTAAAATGTCTATTCCACGATTCAATTTGTTAATGTATGCACTTAATGGTTACAGGAAATATGTTCACTTAGGTTTTAGCTATACTCAATTTGCCTATAATGAAATTAGGCAACTTTTGGAATTTTAAGAGTCTCTAAGGTTACTATTAGCAATAGTTTAACTTAAAAAACATTTTCTGTAGGACATATCTGTTAACCTAAGAGTGCAAAAATTGTTGCATGTATAATTACACAGATGCAATTAAGTGTTAGTACTTAAAACTAAGTCTAATCCTATAAATAAATCTTATATTCTCTACTTTGGTAGGAAACCAGACTCATTTCCTGAGTCTCTAAAAAGACCATTTCACTTGAATTTCAACATAAGATTGAGCTTCTTCTCAATGTTATATTTGGAACTACCTTCTGTCAAAAGAGATTAGGAATCATGAAAAATGTAGAAGAATTAGAATCTCTTGAATGAAGAATATCTGGCAAAAATATTACAATACTGCCGAAACCGGTTTGGCTCAGTGGTAGAGCATCGGTCTGTGGACTGAAAGGTCCCAGGTTTGATTCCAGTCAGGGGCATGTACATTGGTTGTGGGCACATCCCCGGTAGGGGGTGTGCAAGAGGCAGCTGATCGATGTTCCTCTCTCATTGATGTTTCTAGCTCTCTATCTCTCTCCCTTCTTCTCTGTGAAAAATCAATAAAATATATTTTTTTTAAAAATATATTACAATACTATGTCCCTACTACATTACTGGATTCCAAATTCCTCCACTAATCTTCATCTCATCTACCATTTCACTTAGTAGCAAATATACCTTCCTATGCTGCGTTTGTTTTTTGCAGCCATATGAAAAGTAACTGGCATGACAAAAAATTCAATAATAATATCTATCCTACTTAAATGACTTTTTCCTTTTTTATTCACTACATTTCTAGAACTTGGATATTTCAATTTCTAACAAACAAGGGTTTCCTTTCAGACTTAAGAGAAAATTTAATAAATAATTCTATCTGTATCCTATCAAATATTAATCAGTGAGAGCTATTATTAATGATATAATAAGCAACAGTTCTAAGAGAATTACAGCTACAGCTAATAGCTTATAACTATGTAAAGTTCTTATCCATTAGGAAGATACAGAAGGCAGGCACAAGAGCTAGCAGAGCTGAAATCTAATAGCTATTTTTTGATTCATCTATTAGTACTAAATACTTCTAGAGTTAGTGGGGGGAAAAGAGAGAGTTTGACTTGGGTTAGGAGAGGGGCTAATATACACAGGTCAGGACATACCAACCTTTTCCAAGTGTGGAAACACGACCTATAATCCCAATTAAATCTAGGGAGAGAATTGTGAACATAACTTCCCCAATTTTGGCCCCTCTTATGGGGGTAATCCACCTTCTTAATGGGCAAGGGTGTCAAATGATATTTAGATGAACCACAAGGAAAAAAAAAATCTTAGTGATCAGATAAAATAATTCCACTGGAAGCAAGTTGTCCCAGACAAACTGTAACTCTCAAACCCCCAGACTTCTTTCTTGAGATAGTAGACAATTATAAATTGATCCACATTCATAAAAATTTCCGGCCCTAAGTATGAATCAGGCAGCTGACCAGAAGAGGAAATGATTCCACCAAATGAGGAAGGCACAGTTGCTTGCCAATAGTTCACCTTTGTAGCCATCCAGCACAGTCAATTTGGATTGCAGTATCCACAACTGATCATCACCATGTGTTCAAACTAAAGTACCTTTAATTGGGCAGCAACTTGCTTCAGCAAGGAGATAGTAATCCTCTTCTCCTGGGCTAATGGAATTTTGACTGCATGACATCCCATAGATTCCAGAAATTCGGGAAACAATGGCTATATTCCAGGATTTAACAATGTCCATCATCTCAAACTTTCCCCATTCCATCCAGGAGTATAATTCCAACATGGAAATTGTGTAGATCCAAAATGGGAAAATCAAACATTGCCTTCATTCTTCTTCCTCCAAGTTACACATTTCCAGGTTAAAGTATTGTTTGTAGAATCCAAGGGGTTGAATCATTATGATGTGCTAGATTTTTTTGATGACAATCCAATTCATTTGTACACTTTATGTAGTGAAAATTGAGAAGCAGATATTAACTTCTAAAAGAATCTGTAGGCTCTAATATTCCAGAAATATTCCATATAGTATAACCACAAAATCTGTAGCCAAATAGCTCCGTCAGGTAAAAGGAATATATCCAAGGAAGGCCTTATCATCATCCAAGAGAAGAAATAAACAAATCTCCAAAACTCCAAAACTGCTGCCATACAAAATCTTCCACCACTTCATATCTCAGGAGTAGATATCCAACCAGCTGCAGGAAATATCCTCTACGATTCCATAATACCAGCCACTGAGATAGAAATTACTTCCGTTTCCAACCCAAAATAGGAAACATTGAGAATGCCCAAAACTTTAAATCCATCTGGGGCCCCTAAATATGAGTTTCTGTTTCTCACCATATCAAATACAAAATACCTGCCTACAGAAACCTTGGAACTTACCCATCAAGTCTCCGCTCATAACGTCCTTCTCGTGCATGAAGTGATGGTGGGGGGCCATAAGCAGGCCCTCCACCACCTCCTCTGAACCCAGAAACCTCTCTACTACGAGATGTTATGGAAACTGTATCATCCAATCCCCGAGCAGCACTTGGAATGGTGCCTGGTTCATTATAATCCGTGCGTAGGTCTCTATCTCCCATTTTGTTGACTGAGTTGTGAGCTTTCTGTGCACTTTTGATGTCCACAAAATCCACAAAAGCAGCCACTCCTCCTTCAGATCCCCTTTTAGGGAGAATTTTGACACTTTCCACGCGGCCATATCTGGAAAAAAAATAAAGTCAACATTATTGTTGCACATCAGTAATTTTCCAAAAATAGGTTTTTTAATTTGTTTCTTATTTTTAGAAAATGTATATTATGTATGAAGGGGAGAGGTTACAAAGTACCTTCCCCCTCTCCCCCCCTCAGAGAGAGGAAATGAGAGAGAAACATCAATGATGAGAGAATCATCAATCAGCTGCCTCCTGCATGCCCCCATTGGGATCAAGCCCACAACTCGGGCATGTGCCCAGACCTGATCGAGAATATCCTGTCCATGATATCCTTGTTCATGGGTTAATGCTCAACCACTGAGCCACACCAGCCAGACCAAAGCAACTTTTTAAATGACTTTTACACTCACGTTTTTCTTTCTTGGGGAAAATATTTAGAAATGTTGTTACCACATTATTACACTCACTCCTTATAGTATTTACTAAACTACCTTTTACCTTTCTAGAACACTTAGCTGAAACTTATCTCTCAGAAGATTTTAGAAAGTTGTACATTCTACAAAGGGATATCGGACCTAACATTGATCAAAGTAACTCAGAAACCTTAAAATATTTTTATTTAAAAATGTAGCCCATCCGGTTGTTGGCCTGTGGACCAATGGGTTCCGGATTCGATTCCAGTCAAGGGCACATACCTCTGTTGCAGGCTTCTCTCATGGCTGGGACCCAGTTCTGGGGCATGCAGGAGGCAACTAATCAATGTATTTCTCTCACATCAGTGTTTTTGTCTTTCCCTCTCTCTTCCACTCTTCTTAAAAATTAATAGAAAAATATCCCCGGGTGAGGATTAACAACAACAACAACAAAAAAAAACACAACAACAACAAAAAACCACAAAACCTGTAACTAAAAATAGTTATTCTACAGATTACATTTTAACTTAATTCATTAAATGAAAATGATCTTACTGAAAAGTGAGGTGATTTCAAATATTCCTTACTTAAAGACAAAATAACCCAAATATTTTATGTGTCTATTTATAAATGACAGCCTAATTGTTTTAATGTAATTTTTTTGCTATTTTCTTTTCTTTTCCAAAGTTAAAAGAAAACTGCTAAGATTTATAATTTAAGTATAATTAAAATTATTTCATATAAGTTAATAAATCTAAGAAAATCTTTGGTTTAACCATATGTTTTCATTTTTATTCCCAAAAACTGTTTACTATATGTGTAAAGAAAAATTTTAGGGCACCTTTTATATTTTGAAGCATATATGTTATGAAAGAAATATAATTATTTGGAAAAATTCAAGAAAATTCTACAAATTTCAGTAGGAGTGAATTATATTTTATCTACTTGCCATTTGGCCTTTGAGAAAGGCAGGTACAGCACTAGTATTATCTTTTAAATATATTTTTATTGATTTCAGAGAGAAAGTGAGAGGGAGGGAGACAGAAACATTGATGAAAGAAAATCACTGATCAGCTGCCTCCTGCACACCCCCGACTGGGGACCGAGCCTGAAATTCTATGTGCCCAGACCTGGAATTGAACCATTACCTCCTACTTCATAGGTTGACGCTCAACTGCTGAGCCATGCCAATCCGGCAGGTATAGCACTTTTAAATACAGACTCTTATTCCTGGACAATTGAAGAGCATAATTTTATACTTCCTCTGAAAAAGCTGACATTATCAGAAAGCAGAACTTTTCCTTTTATATGTTCTAATATAGTTTAAATTATTTCCTCTAATAAGGAAAATACAATAATAAAATCGTTTCAAAAAGCAATTGAGCTGAAACCGGTTTGGCTCAGTGGATAGAGCGTCGGCCTGCAGACTGAAAGGTCCCGGGTTCGATTCTGGTCAAGGGCATGTACCTTGGTTGAGGGCACATCCCCAGTAGGGGGTGTACTGGAGGCAGCTGATCAATGATTCTCTCTCATCGATGTTTCTAACTCTCTCCTCTCTCTTCCTCTCTGTAAAAACTCAATAAAATATTTTTTTAAAGCAATTGAACTGGAAAAACAAAATTATTTGATATAAATGAATTGATGAAAGAATCTTTTTAACTTGGAGGGGGGAGATGACAGAAATTAAAATAATTCATTACATACAAATATTAAAAATGCCTTCCAATGTATCTGACAAAGGATCTGTATCTGGAATACAAGAAATCTTACAGCCACCTAATTTTTTTTAATGGGCAAAACACTTCACCAAAGATATATAGATGGCAGATAAAGCACAGGAAAGATGCTCAAAATTATTAGCTGTTAGGGAAATGCAAATCAAAACCAAGATGACATACCACTTCACAGCCCCTAGGATGGCTAGTATTTAGAGGAAAAGAGAAAACAAAGAAAAGAACAAGTGTTAGCAAGGATATGGAGAAATTTGAAACCTTGTGGAACTGTAAAAATGTTACAGCTACTGTGGA
The DNA here is from genome assembly GCA_036971965.1 of Nyctalus aviator. Lineage (NCBI taxonomy): Eukaryota > Metazoa > Chordata > Mammalia > Chiroptera > Vespertilionidae > Nyctalus > Nyctalus aviator. Next base: position 187,096,497 of record CM072923.1, read on the forward strand.
AAGGGTTGGCATTTTCACAAAAAGTTAAGCATAGAATTACCATATGACCCGGCAATTCCAATCATAGACACATACTCAAAAAAATTGCAAACTGGGGCTCAAATACAAATATGTAACACCATGTTCATGGCAGTATTCACAATTTCCCAAATGCCAAAAGATGTAAACCCCAAGTGTCCATTAACAGATGAATGGATAAAACAAAATGTGGTATATACATAAATGGAATATTATATTAAGACATAAAAAGAAATGAAGTTTTGCCTATCTAATGTGGCTCCGTGGTTGAGCGTCATTATGAACCAATAGGTCAGGGTTTGATTCCCGGTCAGGGCATATGCCCAGGTTGCGAGCTTGATCCCCAATGTGGGCATGCAGGAGGCAGCTGATCAATGATTCTCTATCATCATTGCTGTTTCTATCTCTCCCTCCCTCCCTTCCTCTCTAAAATCAATAAAAAATGTATTAAAAAAATAAATGAAGTTTTGATACATGATACAACATAGATAAACCTTGAAAAACCATACTAAATTTTGAAAATCCAGACACAAAAGGACAGTTTATGATTTCACTTATAAGTGTTATTAGAATAGGCAAATTCACAGAGACATTAAGTAGAATATAGGTTACCGGGGCTTGGGGTAGGGAGAAATGAGGAGTTACTGCTTAATGGGTACAGGATTTCTATATGAGATGAAAAACATTCTAAAAATACTGATGGTTATATAACATTACAAATGTACTTAAAATCATTCCATTTTTGAACTCAGAACAATTAGATTATAAATATACCCATTACAGCACCAAATTATCTGGAATAATGCAGCAACATCAACAGTTATATTATCTCTGTATACAAAAAAATGTTATGAAGGAATTACCAATAAATCAACCCACTCATTACAGTTCTATCAACAAATTGGCTTCTTCTTTGTATCAGATCTTTATTTTACTTTCTACACCAGCAACTAGAAATGCTTCAAATATGCTAAAAGGCAGAATCAGATACATAGATTGCAAAACTCCCAGGATTTGGACATAACCAAATAAGGTGGCAATATTTGTAATCTATATACATAAAAGCCTAAGCAACCAAATGACCAAACGACCAAACTAAACAACCAGTCGCTATGGCGCATACTGACACCAAGGGGCAGACACTCAAACGGAGGAGCTGCCCCTGGTGGTCAGTGCACTCCCACAGCCAACCTCGCACAGCTGACTAACCTCCCATGGTCCCTCCCCCTCGCCGGCCAGCCCCTGATAGGCCCAGGTCAGGACTGGGCAAGAAGGCCCCAATAGATCCCACCGATGCACGAATTCGTGCTCCAGGCCTCTAGTATGTCATAAGTCTCAATACAACTGTTAAAATGTTAAAAACAAAAGTTAAACTTTAGTTTTAATAATTACCTAGAACTGCCGAAACCAGTTTGGCTCAGTGGATAGAGCATTGGCCTAAGGACTGAAAGATCCCAGGTTCGATTTCAGTCAAGGGCATATACCTTGGTTGCAGGAACATCCCCGGTAGGGAGTGTGCAGGAGGCAACTGGTCGATGTTTCTCTCTCATCTATGTTTCTAGCTATCTATCCCTCTCCCTTCCTCTCTATAAAAAATAAATAAAATATATATTTAAAAAAAAAAAAACACACAGTTATCTAGAACAGTGCTTTTCAACCCTTTTCATCTCATGCACACAGAAAATAGAGGCCTGGTGCATGGAAATTGCCAAAGGTAGGGTCCCTAGGCTAAGGAGACCAGACATCCTGCTTTCGGCGGGACAGTCCCGATTTTTTTTTAACAATTTGTCCCGCGTCCCGCAGCATTTTAAAAAAGTCCCTATCAGGACTGTCCCACCAAAAGCAGGACGTCTGGTCACCTTACACTAGGCCTGACCAGTTATCAAGACCAATTGGGGACTTCAGCTGCCGACCAGGGTCATCCTTCCCTCATTGCCGGCTGGGGCCTTCCTTCATTACACACTGCCCCCTAATGGTCAGCACACATCATAGAGAGAAATCGAACTCCTGGTCTCCCAGTCTAACTCCCAAGGGGACACTTTGCATATTAGCCACACACACACACACACTCACACTCACACACACTAGAGGCCCAGTGTACAAAATTCCTGCATTGGGGGAAGGGGGGTGAGTTTAGGCCAGGGATCAGGTCTAAACCGGCAGTCAGACATCCCTCTCACAACCCTGGACCACTGGCTCCTAATTGCTCACCTGTCTGCCTGCTGGCCTAATCACCCCTAACTGCCCCTATCCCCACCCCCTGATTGGCCTGGTCACCCCAGGCAGCCTGCTTGTTCAGTCGTTTGGTCATCCCTCAGCAACACCCCCCACCTCCACTGGCCTATTCTTAGGCAGCCGTTTGAGGGTGTGGCAGACAATTTGCATATTACCTCTTTATTATACAGAACTAGGGGTCCAGCACACAATTAAATCATGCACGTGTTGGATCCCCTAGGCCTAGCCTGCCATCAGGTCCATGACCGCCACCCTGCGATGCCTCACACACTCTGTGAACACTGCCAGCACCCCACCCTACCCACCACAAGAGCCACTACTCATTTGCTTGTGATGCTCTTACAGTGTCACAACCACAGGCCTTTTATGTTATAGATAAGATTACTAAAATCCTGAGACACACCAAAAATATATTTTTTGCCAATCTGACAAAAAGAAAACAAGGTATGCTTTTGATTCATTCACACCAGACCACTACTGTTGTGCTGGCTGTTGTGTGTTTGTTTTTTTTTTGTGTGTGTGTGTGTGTGTTTTTTTAATATATAATCTAAGAAAAAAGAGATCAGGTATTACATGCTCTAAAAATTCTTGCACCACAGCACACCAGTTGGAAATCACTGATCCAGAATGACAATGATGGATTTAAAATTTAAATTGTTAGCATGACAATGATAAATTAAAAGTTAATGATATATTGCCAAAACCGGTTTGGCTCAGTGGATAGAGCGTGGGCCTGCGGATTGAAGGGTCCTGGGTTCTATTCCAGTCGAGGTCATGTACCTTGGTTGCTGACACATCCCCAGTAGGGGGTGTGCAGGAGGCAGCTGATCGGTGTTTCTCTCTCATCAATGTTTCTAACTCTCTATTCCTTTCCCTTCCTCTCTGTAAAAAATCAATAAAAATATATTTTAAAAAAAAAAAAAAGAGTTAACGATATCATTCTATGTAAAGACAAATATCAAAAATTTATATAAACCAATAAATAAATAAATAAATAAAATTGATATAAACCCATAGAAAACTGGGGGAAATTTTTGCAAATTATGTAATGACTAAGAAATTTTTACAATTTAACAATGAAAAAGACGTAATGCAATTTAAAAATAGGCAAAGCATATCGCCTCGCCAGCATGGCTCAGTGGTTGAGGATCAACATTATGAACCAGGAGGTCACAGTTTGATTCCCAGTCAGGGCAAATGCCCAGGTTGCAGGTTCCATCCCTAGTGTGAGGCATGCAAGAGTCAACCAATCAATGATACTCTCTCATCACTGATTTTTCTATTTGTTTTTCCCTTTTCCTTGCTCTCTGAAATCAATTTAAAAAATTTAAAATAAAACTGAGCAAAGGGGGCATATCCCCAGTGGGGGGTGTGCAAGGGGCAGCTGATCGATGGCTCTCTCTCATCGATGTTTCTAGCTCTCTGTCTCTCTCCCTTCCTCTCTATGTAAAATCAATAAGATATATTTAAAAAAAAAAAAAAAACTGAGCAAAGGATACAAATGCACATTTCTCCAAAGGCAATATACAAATGGCCAATAAGCATATGAAAATCTATTCAACAACTTAGTCTTTAGGGAAATACAAACCAAAACCACAATGACATAGCATTTCACATCCACTAGGATAGCTAAAATAAAAAAGATAATAAATGATGAGGATAAGGAAATACCTAAACCTAATACATTGCTGGTGAGATTGCAAAGTGATACAGCTGGTGAGATTGCAAAGTGATGTGGCTGTTGTTATTTATTTATTTTTTTTAATATATAATCTAAGAAAAAAGAGATCAGGTATTACATGCTCTAAAAATTCTTGCTCTAAAAATCTAAAAATATAAACTGATAAAACCGTTTATCAGTTCCTCAAAAGTTAAACTTAAAAATTACTATATAAGCTAGTAACTCCAACTCCTACATATATAACCCAAGGGAATTAAAAATGTATATCCACATAAAAATGGTACAGAAATGCTCATAGCATTATTTATAACAGCCAAAAAAGTAAATAAACTAAATGTACAACAACTGATTAATGGATTTTTAAAATGTGGTGTGTCCATATAATGGAATTGTTCAGTAATACAAAGGAATGAATAATATATGCTATACAACATGGATGAACCTTTATTATGCTAAATGAAAGAAGCCAGTCACATATTATATAATTCCATATGTATGAAAGGTTCAAAACAGGCTAATTCACAGAAATAAAAAGCAAATTACTGGTTGCTACAGGCTGGGGAGAAGAGAGAATGAAGAGCTAATGGGTATGGGGGTTTCATTCTGCAGTGATGAAAATGTTTGCAAAACTCTGTGAATATACCAAAAAACAGCTGAATTGTACACTTTATACATTTACACCCTTAGTATAACAAAGCACACACCATTTTTAAACATTAACTGAAATATAATTTTTAAAACTGGAGCGAAGGCTGTGCCAGCAACCAGGGTAAGGAAGACCCATTCTGCATGAATCTTCGTGCATCGGGCATCTAATATACTTATTTATATATAAAAGCCTAAGCGAACATCCGACCATTCAACTGGTAGCTATGACGTGTAGTGACCACCAGGAGGCAGACGCTCCAACCTGTAGCTATGATGCTGACTACCAGGGGGCAGACACTCAGTGCAGGAGCTGCCGAGTGTAGTGACTTGGAAGTTGCGGTTCTCAGGTGTCACACCCAGAACCAGAGAGGAGAGAACCCGATTCTAGGGTGCATCACCCAAAAACCGCCCCCTTGCAATTCAGGACCCCTCAGGGAATGTTAGAGAGCCGGTTTAGGCCCGATTCCTGCAGGCCAGGCCAAGGGACCCCACGGTGCACAAATCCCTACACTGTGCCTCTAATACTGTGTTTCCCCAAAAATAAGACATCCTCTAAAAATAAGACCTAGCGCAACTTTGGGAGAAAAAATTAATATAAGACACTGTCTTGTTTTCAGGGAAACGGTATATAGATATCTGGCCCTAGCTGGTTTGGCTCAGTAGATAGAGCATTGGCCTGTGAAATAGAGCATTGGCCTGTGTACTGAAAGGTCCCAGATTCTTTTTTTTTTTTTTCTTCAATATATTTTATTGATTTCTTTAGGCTGAAAGGTCCCAGATTCAATTCTGGTCAAGAGCACATGCCTGGGTTGTAGGCTCAATCCCCAACGGGAGGAGTGCAAGAGGCAGTCAATCAATGATTCCCTCTCATCACTGATGTTTCTCTCTATCACTCTTCCTTCCTCTCTGAAAACAAAAAATAATTTTAAAATATATGTCTGGGATCTACTTCAATATAATATAAACTAGAATAAGACTCCAACATTCTGGACCTTGTACCAATGAATAAGAATCTTAATTCATCAAGAAACCCCTTGTAGCCAAAACCGGTTTGGCTCAATGGATAGAGCATCGGCTTGGGGACTGAAGGCTCCCGGGTTCAATTCCAGTCAAGGGCATGTACCTTGGTTGTGGGCATATCCCCAGTACGGAGTGTGCAAGAGGCAGGATCGATGACTCTCTCTCATCGATGTTTCTTTCTCTCTCCCTTCCTTTGTAAAAAATCAATAAAACATTAAAAAAAAAAAAAGAAAGAAAAAAGAAAGAAAGAAAGAAAGAAAAGAAACCCCTTGGATAAGGGCCAATGGTAGTATATAAGGAAAAAAAAAAAAAGTTGAGTGCAGCCACTATGAAAAACAATATGGAGGCTCCTCAAAAAATCAAATATAGTACTACTATATGACCCAGCAATCCCACTTCTGAGTATATGAATAAAATGAAAATGCTACTTGGAAAAAATACATGCCTCCCATATTTATTCATTGCAGCATTACATACAATAGCCAAGATATGAAAACAACATAAGTGTCCACCTACTTACTAGTATGCATGGATAAAGATGTGATATATAATGGAATACTATTCAGCCATAAAAAAGGAAATCTTGCCATTTTGTGAACACATGATGGACCTTGAGGGCATTATGTTAAGTGAAATAAGTCAGAGAAAAACAAAAATATCATATGATCTCACTTATAGGTGAAATCTTTTTTTTAAATATATTTTATTGATTTCAAAGAGGGAGAGAAACATCAATGTTGAGAGAGAAAAAACACTGATCGCCACCACACTGGGGACGGAGCCCACAACCCAGGCATGTGTCCTTGACTAAAATCGAACCTGGGACCCTTCAGTCCACAGGCCAACACTGAGCAAAACCATCCAGGGCTATGTGAAATCTTTTTGGGGGGGAAAGCTCATAAAACAGATTGGAGATGAGGGTGGGTTAAAATGGATGAAAGAGGGTCAAAAGGTACAACCTTCCAGTTATAAAACCAGTAAGTCATGAGGATTTAATGAGATCAATAAGGTTTGGGACAAGGTAGGGCCAGAGCAAATTTTTGCTGAGATACCACACAAAGTGAGGAACTGAAATCCAAACAAATGGAGCAATGATGATTCCAATATTATTCCTAAGAAACAAACTCCCTTCTCACTACCTCCTCTCTTCTGTGTGACTCAGCATGTAACAATCACAATGATCCAGTAACGAAACTCACATCCAGTAATGAAACAGTCAGTGGTAGAAGTAGAACCAAAACTAAAATTTTAAGAGTGGGATAGCTTTAATCTGCTTTAAAAATTGCACCAGAGATATGTGATCATTTATCCGCAAGTTGTCTCCTGTAGAGAAAAAATTAAAAGCAAAACATGCAAATCACTTCCAGTCTCACCTTCCTTTCCTTTCCTAGCCTGCCCTCCCTCGCCCAAAATGTTGGTTTCCAAATAAGAGAGTAGTTGAGAGGGAGGGGACTGGACATAGAAACAGCAGGACAATGTGCTCAAAGGTGGCAGAGGTGCGGGAGGCAGAGTGGTTGGGATGTTAGTTACATTGAGAACATAACTGACTGGGCAAATGAGTAAATACAACGAGAATACTGGGAGTCAAAATTCTCAGTTAAAGAAGGAATTTACACTCATGGAAATGAAGAAGTTATAGTCTCTTCATGTATTCAAACACCTGAGTTTTTAAATATATGACATAGAGGTACATGTATATCATGTGTCCACATATCTTAGCTTTGTAGCAATGATATGTAGCAATGATATTTGGTATTTACAAAACCCAGATTTTGGTTTGTAAATACCATCCTACAATAAAAGGAACTAAGACTTACAAAAATTGCTGATTCCAGGAGTAGGGCAGGGAAAGCACAATATGAGTCTATGTTGTGCCATAAATAAATGAATGCTTAGCTCAGCCAATGTGGTTGAACGTCGACCTATGAACTATGAGGTCACCATTCAGTTCTCAGGCTGAGCACCTAATGGTGCCGAGGGCTCAGTCCACAGTGGGTATGTGTGGGAGGCAGCCGATCAATGATTCTCCCATCATTGATGTTTCTTTTTTCTTTTTCTTAATATATTTTATTGATTTTGTACAGAGAGGAAAGGAGAGAGATAGAGAGTTAGAAACATCGATGAGAGAGAGTCATCGATCAGTTGCCTCTTGCACACCCCCTACTGGGGATATGCCTGCAACCAAGGTACATGCCCTTGACCAGAATCGAACCCTGGTCCCTTCAGTCCCCAAGCCATTGAGCTAAACCGGTTTTGGCCCATCATTGATGTTTCTATCTCTCCCTCTCCCTTCCTCTCTGAAATTAATAAAAATGTATATGTGTTTTGTTTTGTTTTTTAAGAGAAATATTTAAAGAATGATGCGGAGACAGGATGGTCTGCAATGCAAAATAAGGCCTGGACTAAGGCCCACTGAAAAAATTAAGAAATAATGCTGGCTGGATAGCTCAACTTGTTAGAGCATCAACCTGATATGCTAAGGTTGAGGGTTCGATCTCTGGTCAGGGCACATACAAGAAGCAAACAACGCCAAAACCGGTTTGGCTCAGTGGATAGAGCATCGGCTTGCGCCCAGATTCAATTCCAGTCAAAGGCATGTACCTTGGTTGAGGGCACATCCTCAGTAGGGGGTGTGCAGGAGGCAGCTGATGGATGATTCTATCATCGACGTTTCTAACTCTCTATCCCTCTCTCTTCCTCTCTGTGAAAAATCAATAAAATATGTATTTTTTAAAAAGACAAAGAAGCCGAAACCAGTTTGGCTCAGTGGATAGAGTGTCGGCCTGCGGAATGAAAAGGTCCCGGGTTCGATTCCGGTCAAGGGCATGTACCTGGGTTGCGGGCACATCTCCAGTAGGAGGTGTGCAAGAAGCAGCTGATGGATGATTCTCTCATCGATGTTTCTAACTCTCTATCCCTCTCCTTTCCTCTCTGTAAAAAAAATCGATAAAATATATTTAAAAAAAAAAAAAAAAGACAAAAAAGAAGCAGCAAATAATGAGTGCATGGATGTGTGGAACAAGTTGATATTACTCTCCCTAAAAATCAATAAATTTTTAAAAAGAGCCGGGACCGGCTTGGCTCAATGGATAGAGCGTCGGCTTGGGGACTGAAGGGTCCCGGGTTCGATTCCGGTCAAGGGCATGTACCTTAGTTGCGGGCACATCCCCAGTAGGGGGTGTGCAAGAGGCAGCTGATGGATGACTAATGTAGAAGGCATAACAATAATAGACAATCATTTGGCAATAGTAGATAAATCAGGCAAGAGTTATCAATGAATGCTGGTGGGTGTAGGTTTGATGACGTAAGAGACTATCAGTGTAATATTAATATATCTCCCTATAAATGCTGATCAAGTTGAAGGGGAGAATAATGAAGACACAAACTTGATGAAGCGATCAGAGTTCAAATTACCAGCAGTAGGATGTATCAATTTATTTTGCCTCCTTATACTCTGTGGTATTTTGCCAAGAATGCACAACCTGAGCTAGTCATGAGGAAATACTAGACAGATCCAGGTGGAGGGTCATCCTGCAGAATGAAAGACCAATGCTCTTTAAAACTCTCAGGCACATGCATGAGAATTAGGGTAAAAATGAAATACTGTCCAGACTGATAAAAAACAACCACCAAAGGCAAACGTGGTACTGGCTAGGATCCTAGACCAAAACGGAAAAAGACATTGTTGGAATGTTTGGCATCATGTCAAAGGGTCTAAGGATTGGGTAGCAATGTTGTGGTAATGCTGATTTCTTAACTGGGAAGACTCTCTAGTGCATTGCAGGAGAGGGTCCTTATTTTGGGAAGGTATACATTAGAAATTTTAAGAGTAATAGGACACCATGCCGGAAAAAGACACATGCGCGGAACCGGTGAGGGGACCCCGGCCGGACCCGCGCACGGATGGGCGCGGGTCGCGCGGATGCCTGGCCACCTGGCCGCCTGGCCGCCTCGGTCGGCGTCGGGCCTCGGCGGAGCAGGCGCAGAGGCTGCACATGTGACAAAATGTTAATGGGGAATTTGGGTGAAGGGAATGTGGAAATTCTTTGTACTATTCTAAGCTTTTTCAAAATTAATGTTAAGCCGAAACCGGTTTGGCTCAGTGGATGGAGCGTCGGCTTGGGAACTGAAGGGACCCGAATTTGATTCTGGTCGAGGGCATGTACCTTGGTTGCCGGCATATCCCCGGTGGGGGGGTGTGCAAAGAGGCAGCTGATCGATGACTCTCTCTCATCGTTGTTTCTAACTCTCTATCTCTCTCCCTTCCTCTCTGTACAAAATCAAAAAATATATATTAAAAAAAATTAATGTTAAATGGAGAAAAAATAACACAGGAAGGAAAGAAATGGGTCTATAAGTGTGAAGAGGCCTTTATTCTGGGGTAGCAAATCCATCCTTTCAAAGAAGCCTTCCTTATTACCCCTATCCCCTCTACTCTCTATCCCCTTCTTTGCTTTATTTTGTTCCCATAAAAGGATCAGCCGTGGTTGATAATGGTTGGAGCTAAATGATGGGTACACAGAATTCTTTTATTTTTTTTCTACATTTGTGAGTTCTCTGAGATAAATTTTTAAAATATATCTACAGCAAATATCAGTCGCATAATAATATATGTATATGCATCTTTATTAATGCATAAAGTATCTAGCAGCAGAATTAAAAATTACTGTAATTTCTAAGTTGTGATAAGCATAAATGAGATTGCAACAACTGTCATATGAAAGTACATCTGGGTTTGTGTTAATAATGAAATTACAGGTATTACTCATACTATCTACCATGTTGGTACTACCATGATACTACTATCTTGTAATAGAAGGAAATGCTGATAGCAGGTCAGTGAAAATGATATAATATTTTCCTACCCAAGTTTAAGTATCTCCTCCTAAATTCTGATCTAAATATAAATAATTTTCATTGGAGATTATAACATCCTTTGAGATAATAAAGTGATAAACTTCTTCATCTTTATTTTAATCCAAGGTGAATTTTAAAATAATATTGAATACAAAAAGAGCCTTTACTGCAGACAGCATAATTTGTAAAAAATTAATGGTTGACACCCAAAAAAATCTACCACCTACCAAATTATTGATTTATAAAGGACACAAAATCACTATATGCCACATGTAGTTTTGTAAAACACAAAATGTTTTTTTAAAAAAGTACAAATGTCTTAATTTTTAAATCAAAAGAATAAAATAATGGGAGGTTTAAAAAAAAAAAAACCACTTTGAATCTATTTTAAGAATCTATAAATGTATTATATGTAAAAGTATATGTACTATGTGTAAACAGGATAGAAATGTAACGAAGTCAATATAACGTATAATGAGAAAAATCTTCGTTTCTTTTGTCAATGTTCTCAAGTAGCCCAAACTCAGCATTTAATACATAGACACAAAAACATATTGGCACACATACTCCCAGCGTTTAATGCTGGACTAAAAACCTAGCACCAAGTATATAGGACAAACAATAACTGTTTCCCCTTTGAATTTTCCCTTAATTGAAAGAAATGGAGCAGTTTGTTATATGATAAATACCTTAAATATGCTAGGTTTAAATTCATCTATACACTCAAAATGAAATCTTAAGCAAGTCTAAAAATTCATTAAATTAAAAAAAAATCATTAGATCTAAGTTACAGTTTTATAGACATTCTATTGTGAGATTTTCTTTTTTTTTTTTTTTAATATATTTTATTGATTTTGTACAGAGAGGAAGGGAGAGAGACAGAGAGTCAGAAACATTGATGAGAGAGAGTCATCGATCAGCTGCCTCTTGCACACCCCCTACTGGGGATATGCCCGCAACCAAGGTACATGCCCTTGACCGGAATCGAACCCGGGACCCTTGCGTCCCCAAGCCGACGCTCTATCCATTGAGCCAAACCAGTCTCGGCTATTGTGAGATTTTCTATATGTTTATAATTTTCAACTTGGCAGACAGAGACACATGTAAAGGGAAAATCTGAATATTACAATACTTTTAAATTACACCAAGGAAATATTTCAAAGCACATTTCCACACACTAACACTAACTAGATATTACACAAAATGTATATGGCTTCTAATAAAATGATTAAACATTCTAATTGTTTCCCACAATAGTGTATGCTATTTTCATTCAAATTATGAATAGATTTAAGGCAAATAATAATTAAGCACAAAAATAAAGAAAACAAAGAGTAAAAGTTAGAAATTTAACTATAGAAAAATATTACTGTATTTAGTCTCCTTGTTCACCAGGTTACATGTCTGTTTCAAGGTGCTTAACTTTTATTTCAAGTAAACCAATAATGAAATTTAGGAGCCCAGTTTAAATAAAACTGAAGGTATTTCCCAACTACAATGTTTACTCTAAATACTGTATACCTGTTAACTACAGACCAAACATTACAGATTCTTTCTTAAAGGTAAAATCAGGCCGAAACTGGTTTGGCTCAGTGGATAGAGCGTTGGCCTGCGGACTGAACGGTCCCAGGTTAGATTCCGGTCAAGGGCATGTACCCTGGTTGCGGGCATAGTCCCAGTGGGGGTGTGTGCAAGAGGCAGCTGATTGATGTTTCTCTCTCATCAATGTTTCTAACTCTCTATCTCTCTCTCTTCCTTTCTGTAAAAAATCAATAAAATATATTTTAAAAAAGGGAAAAAAGTAAAATCAGAGAAATATAGAGTCTCCAATTAAATATACTAGTTTTCACAAAATATTTCAAACTTTCTTAATGTAATCAAAATTTCAAATGTAGGAGAAAGTGAGACTTGAAATATTTGAAAGAATTTTTATAATACTGCTATCTTTACAATTTCTAAATATCCCCAAAGCATTAGCTTGCAGGATTAAAAATGTTTCATAAATCAAGCTTGAAATTTCTTCATAAGCGTACCAAACAGCACAATGCTCCTACAATCAAGAGTCCACAATGAAGGTAGCTGGGAAAAGGTGGCCCCACAAAGTCAAACACCGTCCTTCTTTCTGACCCTGAGCCCTATGTTTCCTCCAATCTGCTTGCCAGAGGCATTCTACTCAGGAAATAAAATAACAATTCAAGCATCTGTATTAACTTTTAATGCTATTTTTCAAGATAACTGAATTTTTTTAATTTTATTGTTAAAGTATACAAAAGCCTACCATGAAAACATTCAAAATGTAACATTCAAAACCAGAGGTTTCAAAACATAGAAACTGACTGGGCTCAAAAGAAATGATGTGGCAATGGCGTAGGCTACTATGAGTCAATTTTGTTTAAGACTAAAAATATCCCTGGTTATAAGAGTATGTAAGAACAAGGAAACTCCTCCATATTTTATATTGTGTTCCAAAAGTAACGATATCCAAATACATGTAACACATAAGGTATATTCCAAGTATTTAAACTCAGGAAAACCACTGAGATAAGGCATTGAAAATTAGCAAAAAAAAAAATACATTTTTTAAATCGGTCTCATTCTTTGACAAAATTTTACACAAGCTGCTACCTTGCTCAACCTCTGCATAATCTTTAACCTACTCTCTAACCTGGGAAATGTATGGGAAGAACCTAAATATGTGATTTACTTAAAATCTGAAAAAAATACAGACAATTTTATATTCTTTGGAGGGTTCTATTCATTTACTCATTCTAATACAGGGAGGGAGTCCCTTTGCACACACCTCTCTTCCCCTGACAACTAAAAGACAGCAAGCAATTGTTGTATAACTCCTCCCTTCCCCCTTAAACCTAGCTACCATACAAAGGAAAGGACTTTCTCTATTGTGCAAATCGAGTCGCTGAAATGGATCTTTGTTAAATAAAATCTGATTCAGAAATAGTTGTCATTTAATTTTTTCAACTGGCATACTGAAAGCTGTAAAGGTAGTGAACACAATAGATGCATTCTTATTGTAAGAAGGTAAAGCCAAATTTTGGAAGTACTCTGATTACGATTTAAAGATTTGGTTTTTCTCTGGCACAGATGAAAAAGCCAAATCAGCATCCTTCCCTCAATCTATTTCCTAACAAAAACACAAATCAAAATATAAATAGTAAAAAAATTGGCTCTGACCTTCCACCCCCACCCTAACCCCAAAATGCCTCTAAGCTGCCTGCCCCTGCTCCCAAAGCTGTCTGGTTTAACCTTTTTTTATTTTTTTAATCCAAATACTTACTACAAAGGCCTAATTGCCGTTATGAGAACATTCATTTTGAAAACGTTTTAAATAATGTATTCCCAGTGTACACCTCTTAATCCTATAAAACAGTTATTAGTTAATGTAATCAACTAGGGAAAAGGGTAAAAGTAGGCAATATAGCCCCTCAGCTTTAATTTAGGTATTGCATGTTTTTCTCATCCGGATTTCTAGAAGACACCAAAAGTGACTATCCTTAAATTTTCTTGCACAGCTCTCTTTCTGGTACAAGTACATTTTTATCCCTTTCACTTAAATTATCCAGATTTGGCCAGTAACAATCACACGTTTGACAAAACACTTTCTACAACAGAGACAAAAGGCCATGAATTCCTCCAAACAAGGTCCATTTAGCTCCAGAGCTGGATCAGCAAAAACATTTCTTGTTCATGTTTAAGGATAAACAAGAAACCAGAAATAGAGATTACCTGTTGGGGGTGGAGGTGAGAAGGGGAGGATGGGAACTGGAAATCCCAGTGTCTGGGTTACACTCTTTAAACTCATAAGAATATACTATCCACTCAAAATTGTTTAACTCGCTTTTAAAACAAAGGAGCTTCGGGGACACAAGTCTGCTTCGTTTTAAGATAATCTGCTTTTATCAGTAGCATCTGCTTTAGCTCTGCAAAGGGTAAAATACTCCTTTAAGTGCAGTCGTGAGCACTGTGCCAGCTAATCCCTCTTTAATACAGTAACGTTCCTCCAGACCGCCGCTCTTCAAGGCAGCTCGCCTCCTCTGCCCCCTCCTCCCTCTGTGCATTCTGAGATCTGCTCGGCTGATTCCCACATAAAGTGGGTCCTGGCCGCCATTTTAGAAAGTCATTCACACAAGCCGGACCGCAGCACCGTCCAGCTAAAACCTTCCAAAATTCCCCTGGACGACTTCCTCTTTCCTCTCCCTCACATCTCATCTTGCAGAGGGGTCAAACTCCCCGCGACAGGCATGCAATGTCTCTAGAATCTGCATAATGCAAAATGACACCTCTGGCCACAGAACGCTGCCAAGTGAATGCTGCAATGCACGTGTTTGCACGTCGGAGCACACAAATTTCCCAGGCAGCAGAGATCGTCCACCAAAGAGATAGAGTGACCACATGACGTGCTTTTTCCACTCCAATGATCTGCACCTAAATTATTTTTCGACCAAAACAGGGAAGGGTGGGGAAGCAAGGGGCGGAGCAGCTCCAGGGAAAGTTCCCATCTGCTTCTCTACGGAGCCCGAGGTGTCTCCATTACCGCCGGGGTCAGAGGCGAGCTTTCGCCGGCGGCCTTGCCCTCGCCTGCTTTCCCAGCACAACGTAGTAAACAGCCGGAGAGTCCCTGGAAGCGCGCCTCCCCCCGTCCAGCCGAGGACAGCCGGTTATGAATGGCCCCACTATGCCCGGCTCCCTTTCACACGCGGACACGCGCACACGCGCGCTCCGGAGGTGAGGATTTAATACCCCGGTAACGGCCACCACCAACAGAATCAATGGCCCTCCATTTACAAGGCAGCGGAGCCCTGCCGCCGCCGCTTCCATTTCCTCCGGCAGGCTCTCCCTGAGAACGCCATCTATTTTTCCCAGCGTGACTCACTGAGAAGGGCGCTCCATGACTCCCGCCGCTGCCTAGGTCGCCAGAGGAATTAAGAGTAAAACAAACGTAAAGCCTTTCGGGGTGCTGCCTATCGGAACGAACAGCAATGTGTGGGAGGGTGATCACAGGCGTGCCGCCTGCAGCCCTTCTCACTGTGTGCACCCAGTGCAAGCAAAACGTCATTCCGGCGTTTCACAGGGAAGGCTGTTATGGTGCGCACCTATTTCACAAAGACAAGCGCTAAATCCGACTCAACCACTAAGAGGTGTCGAGAACAACACTTACTCCAACATTCCATAGACACACACAAAAATATTCTAGCCAAGTTTTGTTATTTTTAAGCCCCATCCTCTCCTTTTCAAAGGCTCGCATTTCCCTAACCATTCATTAGCGAATGCTGGGTGGGACCCTAGCGGCGGTGCCCGCGGCGGCCGCGGGGCAGGGGTCCCGGGCTCCGAGCGCCTGCGAGGCGGGGACCTGGCCGCTAGAGGTGGACCTGCCGCCGCATCCAGCGCTGAAAGGAGGCGAAAGAGCCGAAACGGGCGCGCCAACTCGTGACCGGGCTCGGTCCTCTCCCCAGCCTCGCCAAACAAAACCTGTGCATCGTACACCTTCCAGGAGGCCCCTCGGACCCGGCGTCCTCCCAGCCCCGGGATGTTCCCACATCACCCACACCGAGACCTATGTGTGTGGGACCTGCCCTTTCGCACCAAACCCTCTCTGGGTCCGACATTGCCGAGCGTCCGAGCTGAGGAGCGGGACTCGCTGCGGACCCCCGGAGCTGGGCGGGCGGGTTAGGGTTCCGGGCCGGCCCCTCGGAGCCGGGACAGCGGCAGCAAGGACGCGTCCCACCGCCGCCTGGCCAGCCGGAGGGCACCTTCCCGGCGCCGGCTTCGCGGAGGCCGGGCGGCAGCCTCCTCCTCATCGGGAAGGAAGAGCAGCAGCAGCCGCCGCCGCGCCCGCTCCGCCGAGGCCCGACGCCGAGCGAGGCGGCCAGGCATCCGCGCGACCCGCGCCCGTCCGTGGGTCCGGCCCGGGTCCCCTCACCGGTTCCGCGCACGAGGAGGGGCCGGCAACGGGCCGGAGCGGGCAGCGGCGCCCGGGCCTCGTGTCACTCACCGTTTGAAATGCTCGATGATCTTCTCCTCCCGCACATTCTCCGGTAAGTTGCCCACCCAGAGGTGCCTGGTTTCTCGGACCATGCTGGGCGGCGTGCCGGCGGCCGCTGGTGCGGGTTCTCCCTCGCCGGCTCCGTGGGAGCCCGTCAGCGCCGGGAGGCGGGCGCCGGGGCGGCGGCGGCGGCGGCGGCTGCGGCGGTGGCGTCGGCAGCGGCGGCGGCTCCTCCGGCTCCTCCCCGTGCAGAGACCATCCCTCTCCCCCAGGTTCTGACTCTCCGGGCTCGCAGCTCCGCTCTGCCGCCACCACACACCCGAAGCCGACCCTCGCGCTCCGGCAGCGCATGCGCCCGGGCGGCGGCGGGCGGGGGAGTGGGGAGGAGGGGCGAGCGGGACCCGGACTGGCGGCGAGTCGGACGGAGCTGGCGCTGTGGCGGCCGGACGCTTCCCACCACCGGCGCGCGCGGCCCGCCTCCTCCCCGCGGGCGCGCGCGCGTCCGCCCGCCGAGGCGGAGACGCCGAGTTCCTCTCAGCCGGCGCGCAGGCGCGCGGGGGAGGGAAGGAGGCTCGAGCGCTCGGCCCCGACGCGCAAGTGCGCAGGCGCGTGAGGAGCCGGCCGCAGCCGCGAGGCGGGCGCGCTGTCACTCAGGCCCTGGGCTCCGCCCCCGCCGCTGCTCGGGCGGCCTCCGGCCCCTCCGGCACAGGTCCCAGGCGCGGGTCTGGAAGGAGAAAAGAGAGAAAAGGGGTTGGTTTTGACAGGAATAGGTATCAAAGCGGCCGCCGGGCCCCTCTCCTTGGAGGAGAGGCTAGGACACCTACCCCGCTCGCCCTCCGGCCGGCTCCCGGCGGCTTCCCGGCTCTGGATCCCCGCCTGCTTGGGAAAGTGTCAGGACAAGGCCGCCCTCCTCGCCGCCCAGTTAGACAATGACGACGTCGGAAACCCGGCCCTCCCAAGGATCATTAGCTTGTACTATTAAGCAACTTTATTTCACATAGGAGCTTGCGAAACTTTCTGCAAGACTTTGCTGATCGTTATGGTATATTAGGAATAAAAGTGAAATGAGACGGTTACATGTTTACTATTGTTCCCTCAGGATTTACTATAATTTAATATTTAAGCAGAATTAAGGGACTGGAGGCCTAAGGGTTTTTAAAGCCTACAGTTGGACTTTTACATAAAGGCTAGTTTACAGAACCCTGGGGAAAACACGCAAAATTAAGACAACTGTATTGAGTTCAGAAAAATTTGTTTAAAACAGCAACTCAATTTTCTTTTCCATTTTTTATCTATATAAATAAAATAGAGATGTGGTGCTGCCATATTTTAAACATTTGGTCTCATTCACTGCCTCTTAAATACAAACCATCTTACCAAACTTCAATTGGAAAATATGACCACCATAATCAATAGCACTAACAAATTCATGGGGTCACCTCTGCATAATGGTTTCTTTTGTTGCAGGTAGTAAAGTTCCAAGTAGGTTTTGTTGTTTTCTATTATTGTCTGTGTTAAGTTTCTTAATGATTGTGTCAGAGTCTGAGAGTCACATCAGTTTTTCTTGCATTTGGTTTAATTAGTCTCTACTCTGTACTGAAAAAATGATCTCAGCAAGTCTGATGAGTTAAGATTCTCTCTCTTTCCTCCTCTCTTAGGACTTTCAGAAGGCCAAGCAAGCCCCCCACCTAGACAGTTGTAACAATTACAGTACAAGATGTGTAATCTTATCCTTTGAAATGCTTTTGGGGGTTTTGACAAGTTATTTTTAAAAATTATAGATTCTGAATTTATCCAGGTAATTTAGTTTGTATTCTATGCTGTATTCCTCATTTATGTTCACCCTATCCATTTCAACACACTTTTGCTTTTAATTGTTTTTGAGAACTCTAGTGAGAGGCAGAAACACAGCACAGCTGGTGTGGCTCAGTGGTTCAACGTCAACTCATGAACCAGGATGTCACCGGTTTGATTCCTGGTCAGAGCACATGCCCAGATTGAGGGCTCCATCCCTACTAGGAGGTGTGTAGGAGGCAGCCCAATTGACGCTTTTCTATGTCTCTATTACTCTCCTTGTCCTTTCTCTCTAAAAAGCAATAAAAACAGATTTTTTGAAGAATGTTAAGAGGCAGAAACAGAAAGAGGAGGTCAAGAAAATTTAGAGAAAAAGCACAACCACAATAGTAGCACCCATTAATAATTTAGTTAATGTATTTAGTGCCACCCCAGAAGTTCACGTTGTCTTCATGCAAATCAGTTATTAAATGAAATGGAAAATTTTGTTCTTGAAAATATTATGGAATTGGCCGGGACCGGTTTGGTTCAGTGGATAGAGCGTCAGCCTGGGGACTGAAAGGTCCCGGGTTCGATTCCGGTCAAGGGCATGTACCTTGGTTGCGGGCACATCCCCAGTAGGGGGCGTGCAAGAGGCAGCTGATCAATGATTCTCTCTCATCGATGTTTCTAACTCTCTATCCCTCTCTCTTCCTCTCTGTGAAAAATCAATAAAATATATTTTTTTAAAAAAAAAGAAAATATTATGGAATTGATTCCTGGCAGGTGTGTTCAGTGGTGAGTACATCAGCCCAAGCACTGCAGGGTTTTGAGTTCGATTCCCAGTCAAGGGCTTGTATTTGAGTCGTGCAGGTTCAATGTTCCATTGGGATGAGTGTGGAAGGCAACCAATCAATGTGTGAGACATGGATACTTCTCTCCTCTTCCTCCCTCTCTCCCTTTCTCTCCCCCCAGCTTCCACTCTCTAAAAATCAATAGAAAAAATATCATCGGGTGAGGATTAACAACAAAGTAAAAATAAATCAATCATTGCACTTTTATAAATTGGCAATTGTTCTGTCTCAACAATGATCAATATAAGGAATATAAGGCCAGCACACAATTACCTAAACTTATGATCTGTGTAGTTCCCTATATGTGGCTGCAATTAGAGTTGAACTGAAGTGCATTTTTCCATGAGGCACGAATTTTCCTGTTTTAAATTTGTATTTATTGATTTGAGAGAGAGAGAAGCATGGATTTGTTGTTCCACTTATTTACGCATTCATTGGTTGATTCTTGTATATGCCCTGGCTGGGGATGGACCCCAAACTTTGGCATATCCAGAGGATGCTCTAACCAACTGAGCTAGCTGGCTGGGCAGCCTGAATTTCAATATAAGTAACCACAATATGAAACACATTTTAAAATATGATATAACTTACTCATTTAAAACCTGATTTAGCTGAAGCCATTTAGGAAAGACCAAAATGTCACCACGAAGAACAGAAGAAGCTTTGCTCAATTGCAATAAAAGGGGCAACTGATGACAAGAGAGAAATCAAGCCGGGTCCGGTTTGGCTAAATGGATAGAGCGTCGGCTTGGGGACTGAAGGGCCCCGGGTTCGATTCTGATCAAGGGCATGTACCTTGGTTGCGGGCATATCCCCAGTGGGGGGTGTGCAAGAGGCAGCTGATCGATGACTCTCTCTCATTAATGTTTCGAACTCTCTATCTCTCTCCCTTCCACCCTGTACAAAAATCAATAAAATATATATATATTTTTTTATTTTTTTTATTTTTAAAAATTCATTTTATTGATTTTGTACAGAGAGGAAGGGAGAGAGATAGAGAGCTAGAAACAACGATGAGAGAGTCATCGATCAGCTGCCTCTTGCACACCCCCCACTGGGGATATGCCCGCAACCAAGGTTCATGCCCTTGACCGGAATCGAACCCGGGGCCCTTCAGTCCCCAAGCCGACGCTCTATCCATTGAGCCAAACCAGTCTCAGCAAAATATTTTTTTTTTTAAAAGGAGAAATCAAAAAACACATCTCGAAGTTAGAAAAATAAAGAGTGAATCTCACTTGAATGCAGCCGTCGGTTAAAATCATGCTGGAAAAAAAACCTCAAGAGCTGGGGGGCGAGGGGGGGGGACCTTTTAAAAGCAAAATTATTAGGAGAGACTAATTAGAGTTATAGTTAATATGGTATTTTATATCTGTGACTCCCATGGAACCGTAAGAGGATAAACTAGAACAAAATAACCAACTAATATGTACTTCTGTTCAAATCTTAATGTGCTCCTAGAATGCCAAAAAAATATTACTCTAATATTTTTATAGCAGATTAATTTGAAAATAGCTCACATACAAATGCTGGGTTCAAAAGAGCAATTCAGCCGAGACCGGTTTGGCTCAATGGATAGAGCGTCGGCTTGGGTACTGAAGGGACCCGGGTTCGATTCTGGTCAAGGGCATGTACCTTGGTTGCGGGCATATCCCCAGTAGGGGGTGTGCAAGAGGCAGCTGATCGATGACTCTCTCATCGATGTTTCTAGCTTTCTATCTCTCTCCCTTCCTCTCTGTACAAAATCAAAAGAGCAATTCAGGTGGGAATTCTACCCATCACTATAAAGGATAATATTTGCAGGTTAAAAAAAATGTCAAAAAAAATGTCTATCCTCCTGATTCTTTCAGCATAATAAACACTATTTGTCCTTGAACTTTGAGGGACACTGAAAAATACTAACTGTAGGAATGAAAAACATTTAGTATAATGAAAGTAACCCTGGGTTAAGAGTCAAAAATTCCAGTTCCACTTTTGTCACTGGCTATATGGCCAGGCAAATCAATTAACTCCCCAAAGTCTCAATATCCTTATCTGCAAAATGAGAATTAAAAAATCTGTTTTCTCTACCTAGTATGGTTGCTAGAGGTATGTAATAAGATAATATATGTAAGCCCAGCTGGTATGGCTCAGTGGTTGAAGGTCAACCCATGAACCAAGAAGCCACCGGTTCAACTCCTGGTCCATGGTCAGGGCACATGCTGGGGTTGCAGGTTTGGTCCCCAGAGGTGGCACTTTCAGGAGATAGCAGATCAGTGCCCCTCTTGTGAATGTTTCTATTTCTTTCTCCCTCTCCTTTTCTCTCTCTCTGAAATAAAAAAAATATATATATATTTTCAGCCCTAACCGGTTTGGCTTAGTGGATAAAGTGTCAGCCTGCGAACTGAAAGGTCCCAGGTTCAATTTCAGTCAAGGGCATGTACCTTGGTTGTGGGGTGTGCAGGAGGCAGCTGGTTTCTCTCTCATCGATGTTTCTAACTATCCTCTCCCTTCCTCTCTGTAAAAAATCAATAAAATGTATTTTAAAATATTTTTTCAAAAAAGATAATATATGTAAAAAATATTTGGAAGTAACACCATAAAAATATGAATAATATTAAGTTGACTATTAATTTCATATTAATATAAAAAATATCCACTGAAATTAAAAACATACCATTATTGCCCTAGCTGGTTTGGCTCTGGTGGTTAGAGCCTCAGCCTGCTAACTGAAGGGTCCCAGGTTCAATTCCAGTGAAGGACAAATGCCCGGGTTGTGGGTTTGATCCCCAGTAGGGGACCTGCAGGAGGCAGCCAATCAATTATCCTCTCTCATCAGTAATGTTTCTATCTCTCTCCCCTCTCCCTTCTTCTCTGAAATCAATAAAAGTCTATTTAAAAACAAAACAAAGCAAACATACCGTTATCAATTTATAATATTTCCATGATTACAGCCAGGTTCTATGGTCAAATCGGGATGCAATGATTGCATGTCAAATACACAGTTTCTTACAATTTTGGTTACTTCTATTGCAAAGCTCTTAATAACAAGTTATTAGTCTTAATAACAACAAGGTTAAAACGTACATGCTTTTTGCATGGCCCCAAATCAAGTGTTTGATTTTTCTCAGTGATTTCGTTTTGATTGGCAATGTATCAGGAAGCACTGGAGAAGCTTTTTCTATTTCTGACCTTGTTACAAAAATATTTACAAGGACAGAATTTCTTCATAAGCATTTATCTTTGTATGTTTTCAATAGAAAAGCAACTCTATTATTCTCTTATTTTTAATTTTAAAAGATAAATTGAAAAAGATTAAAAAAGTAGGGTGTGATCTCTTTTTTTCCATCTATTATAAATAGATGTTGAAGTGAATTTTCTCATGTGAGTATTAAAGATAACTCAGGAAGGTGACATGAAAGCAAAACCATTTGCAAAGGAGAATTAAAGTACATGTGCTATTATTGAGGTCTTATTTTCAGACTGTGAGGAGCTTCCATAGTTAGCATGCTAGAGTTCAGTCATGGGTAATGGATGCCCAGTTGGGGAAGGCACTGGAGCCTTTAACTCAGACTTTGAATGATAACCTCTTTTTTTTTTTTTTTTTCCATGTTACTTGGCTTTTATTCTTACCAATTATGATGTAATAAAATTTAGAATTTAAGCCAATAGAGCAATATCACCATTTAAACAGAACAGAATAATTACTAAATACTGAACATGAATTTGGTTACAGATCAAGTTCCACGCTACTAAAGTTTAGCTGTTTCGTGAGAAAACATACTTAAAAATATAGGCACCTAAATAGAAAATAATAAGTAAAATAAAATATAGGCACTTGTTCTTAAAGGTATTATGTAAAAATATATTAACTAGTTCTAAAATGATCAAAGCCTCTCCCTGGCCGGTCAACCAACTGAACTACACCAACTGAGTTACACCAGCCAAGGAGAATATAGATATATTTTTTAAGTTTTTTAAAAATATATTTTATTGATTTTTTACAGAGAGGAAGAGAGAGGGATAGAGAGTTAGAAACATCAATAAGAGAGAATCATCAATTAGCTGCCTCCTGCATACACCGCACTGGGGATGTGCCCGCAACCAAGGTACATGCCCTTGACCAGAATCGAACCTGGGACCTTTCAGTCCACAGGCCGACGCTCTATCCACTGAGCCAAACCGGTTTCGGCTATTTTTTAAGTTTTTAATACATATATATTTTTAATTGATTTCAGAAAGGTAGGGAAAAAGAGAGAGAGATAGAAATATCAATGATGAGAGAGAATCATTGATTGGCTGCCTCCTGCACACCGCCTACTGGGCATTGAGTCCTCAACCTAGGCATGTGCCCTGACTGAGAATCAGAACCAACCTCCTGGTTCATAGGTCCATGCTCAACCACTGAGGCACAGCCACGCTGACCGGGCTAAAAGTTTTTATTCATCAGTATTTTCTAAGCTTTTCTTTAACATGGATTGCTTTTATAATTAGAAAAAGTTATAATAAAGTAACTTTTAGAAGTCAGTATCTGGGTTACTTTAATTAAGGATTCCTTTGAAATGTTGATACTTGTCTACATTAGATCAACACATTTGTTTTAACTGATCCCACATGAACAAAATGTTATTCTCTAAGTTAACTCAAATATTTCATTGAAACTTTTAAGACTATATTGCTAATTCTCATGTGAAAAAAAACCTCTTCACTCTAACTCATATACATTAGCCAAAACATTCCAGGTCTAGGCGATTGTAACTTTTAAACACCTGGAAGCAGAATATAAATAATATAATTCAAGGCTACTTGTTAATTCAGAGAAGACTACCGAAGTGCACTTAATGGAATCTGTTTGGTAACTTGTTACATTTGCATTGAGATTTTCAGATTTAGCGGTTTGTTGGGGTTTTTTTTGTTTTTTTTTCCATGTTACTTGGCTTTTATTTTTACCAATTATGATGTAATAAAATTTATAATTTAAGTTCCCCTACCATTCCTTTCAAAGGCCTGGCTCTAGTTTGAAGCAGAAAATGTAAACAAAAAATTATTTATGTACTCATTCAAAAGATGTTTTAAAACTGTTTCCACTTTAATTTAGTTATTGCTGTTTAATAGTAAGTCTTCTTTATTTTTTAAATGTTTTTATTGCTTTTTAGAGAGAGAGGAAGATGGATAGATAGAAACATCAATGAGAAACATCATCAATTGGCTGCTTCCTGCATTCCCCTTACTGAGAACAGAGCCAGAAACCAGGATTGTGCCCTCACAGGAATTGGATGAGCAACCCCTAGGTTCACGGCTAATGCTAAACCACTGGGCCACACTAGCCCGGGCAGTAATGCTTATTTAAATCACATAACTGCCTCAATATTTGACATAATTTTCAACTTTGTTTCCCTCCAAATCAGTTTCCAGAGAGCCTATTAGCACACAAGAACTCTGATTTTATGTCTATTCAAAATTATAAAATGTACATACTCTGTATTTTCTTTCCCTTACCTAGTAGTGCTATCCTTGCTGTTGGAACTTTGACTTTAAAGACTCTCTTAACCATAATCTGTTAAGACACTCTCTAACAGAAATTCTGTCAATTTGCCGAAACCGGTTTGGCTCAGTGGTAGAGAGTCCGTCTGCGGACTGAAGGGTCCCGGGTTCGATTCTGGTCAAGGGCATGTGCGTTGGTTGCAGGCACATCACCAGTGGGGGGTGTGCAGGAGGCAGCTGGTCGATGTTTCTCTCTCATCGACGTTTCTAGCTTTCTATCTCTCTCCCTTCCTCCTCTCTGTGGAATATCAAATGAAATATATTTTTTTAAAAATTCTGTTAATTCAAGGAACAGTTGATATGGTCATTTCCAAGCTTCAAATTATAGTCCTGTTAGCAGGGGGAGAATTCTAGTGCTTACTTGTACTTCAACGGCCTCCAGATAGCTTTTTATACACTGAGAGTCCCTGTATATAAAATACAGCACCAACTCAAAATCCCCACCAGGAAGAAAGATCTCCCATCCTCAGGAGTGGCTCACCCCATGGTGCTAACCTGGGCTGACCTACATTCGCCAGGAAAGGGGCCAGCGGGCAGCGGTGCCTTGGCACCTAGGGGCAGGTGAGCACCAAACATCCTCATAGACAAGGATGCGGCTGGCAACTAGCAAATTGCAACTGCCCTGTAAGCCCAAGGTGCTTTCTTTGCAAACTGGCTCCTCTTTTAAACCTTACTTCCATGAGGATCTGAAGGCACACTACGTGCTAATATAGGAAGGCAGTCACTGCAGAGCAAGGAAGGAACTTAAAAAAGAAGGGTGGCTCAGGCGTGGCTCAGTGGTTGGGCATCCACCCATGAACCAGGAAGGAGGTCATGGTTCCATTCCCCGTCAAGGCACATGCCAGAGTTTGGTACTGGATCCCGTGTGGGGCATGCAGGAGAAGCTAATCACTGATTCTCTCTCATCATTGATGTTTCTATCTATCCCTCTCCCTTCCTCTCTGAAGTCAATAAAAGTGTGTGTGTGTGTGTGTGTGTGTGTGTACACACACACACACATATTTTTTTTAAAGGAAAGGTGGCAAGGAAACAAAGCTGAGACTGGAGAAGAGGCCAGCTTCAGTTCTCTGCCAAAGGAACCTTAACCTGCTGCATTTCAAAATCAGGGTAGGAGAGCAGTGAATTACTAGACCAGGTAAAGAGCTTTGGGGAAGGGGGCTGGGGGGTGGGGGTGTTATAAGAATCCACACCCTGGCAATAATGCCCACCGCAGTCCCTGAAGGAAGGAGGAATAAAAAAAGAGGAAGCACGGTTACTATGGTTACCACGCTTCCAGCTCAGTTCTGCAAAGGGGGACAGAACTGTCGCTCAGGCCCTTTCTTTGTCCGCATCCACACACTGAGGACAAGCCTAGCGGCCAAGCCGAGCGGAGGACCAAGGGCAGCTTTCAAAAAAAAAAAAAAAAGGACACCTTTCTTTTGACTTAGCGCTGCAGGCAACGCCTCTGGGAGCCAGCCTCGCCACCACCACGCAGTCCTTGGGCCACTGGAGAAAGCTTCTCCACCCTTCGGACCGACACCGAGCCCCGCCAGGAGCCTTCCAAACAGGACGCGGGGAAGGGGGCCAACCTCAGCCCTGAGGCACCAAGGGCAGGCTCCTCTCCAGGAAACCCGCGGGAGAAGGAGCCGCGGACGGCGCGAGTGGGAGATGAGGACCCAGTAACTAGGGCAAACGCGCTGCACATCAGAGACGCTGCCGCACACACCGTGGAAAAGGCCGCCGGGCGAAGACCAACCAGTGCGCAGGTGCGCGGAGAAACGACGGGCGCCGGGGCCCGCCCCGCCCGCTCCTTCTCTCCAAGGCGAGGGGAGTCGCCCCAGTGCGCTTGCGCAACGACGGAACGCGGGGGGAGGGGAGGAAAACCTGTTCCCTTCATTGTGACCGAACCGCCCGCCCCTCGCGGCGAGCGCGCACGCGCGCGCACGTCCCACGGTCACACGCGCACGCGCGCGCGCCGAGCTTGCCGCCGCGTCCCTCTGCGCATGCTCCAGGAGGAAGGCGGTGGCGGAGCTGGAGGCTTTTTGCTGAGTTTCTCTGACAAGTTTCTAGAAAGACGGAGCCCTATAGGGAAGCTGGGGGCTGGGCGGCGCAGGGAAGCAGCATTTGAGGCGAAAGGAAGCGAAAAAAATCTCAAGTCCACCCGCCACCGCCCTGCCTCCGGCCGCCCAGCCGGGGTCCGAGCAAAGTGCAAGCCCATCGAGGGCCTCACTCCAAAGGGGAAAAGCATGGGGACCTCGGCAGCCGCTCCTCCTTTTGTCTGCACCCAGGCCCCTCAGCACAGGGAGAGGGCGCGGGTGATGGGGGGTGGCCGTGAAAGGCCTGAACGGACCCCTGGATGTGTGCGCGGAGCGAGTGCGGCGCCCGCCCCGCGGGGCTGCCTGCGCGCTCCCAGGCCACAGGCCCCGGCGGCGCCGAGTGCGGGCCCAGGACGCTGGGATTCCACGCGGCGGCTGAAGCCCTGGCCTCTGGGCTCTTGGACCCCGTTTTCTTTCCTTAAACTTGGGTAGATCGTTTGATTCCCCTTCCCCGTCTTCTTGGGGACCTGGAGCTGCTGCGACTGTGGGGACCCTGAGGAGGCACGCCTTCTCCGCCCGGACGGGGGGTCCTGGGCTGTTCTTTTATACAGTTTTGTCCTTTTCGCAAGCGCCCCCTGCACATGGGGTACCTGGGAGAGTCACGGCAGCGCCCCCTGGACGGGAGCGGAAGGGCTGGTGTGGGAAGGCGGAGCGCGGCAGGGGAGCTGGGGCCACCAGGGCGCTCGGGCCGCCATGGCCGCGCCGGGGGGGAGGGGGAAAGGAGTCCGCGGCGCCTGTGTCGTCTCGGCGAGCGCCCGCTCGTGACCGTGCCCGGCTGCCATTTTGTGGCGTGGCCGCCATTTCGCGCCGCCGAGGGGGGCAGGGCGGCGGGGGAGGGCGGGGGCGGGGCGGCGGCCGCGCCCGGGCCCCCCTCCTCCCTCCCCGAGCGCCCCGGCGGCGGCGAGCGCGGCCCCTTTGTTCTCCGCCTCCGGCTGCGCCGCGGCCGCCCCGGGGGCGCGCGCTCGTGGAGCCCCGGGCCGGCCGCCGAGAGAGGCGTGCACGCAGCCCCCGGCTCCTCCGTCCTCTGAGCCCTCCCCAAGCGGGACCATGTCCGCCCCACCCTGGCTGTGTGAAAGGAATACATTTCGTGGGGGAGGGCTCGGAACTCCACCGTGGGAAGCTGGAATGTCACCCTGAGCAGGACGGCGCGCTCGGGAGCCCTGCGCTGGGGGAGGCGGCACGGCCCCTTTGTGTCCTCCGCCTCGAGCCATGATGGCGCCCCGCACCGCAGTCACACCGAGCGGCTTCGCCCGCGGGGGGCCCACAAAGGTGCTCAACGCTGGTGGGACCGAGAGGGCGGTCCCTTTAAAAAAAAAAAAAAAAAAAAAAAGCGGTGCCTTTGAAGGGCCGTCAGCCCTAGGAGAAGCAGGCGCTGGTTTCCCATTGGCTGGCTGGGAAGCTCGCCCTGCGCCACTATTTTCAGCTAGGGTTTTATAGCCCATTATTTATATCGGTCATAAACTGGAACAATAGTTGAGGATATCTTATTTCTGTCTGTTGAAGGACGACTTCGGTTTAAATTTTTTCTTTAATTCCCTTGTGAGTATGTAAATAGCAAATTGACTCAATAAAAATCTCTATTATGGGCCTTCCAAGTGTCATTTCAAATCCTGAAAGAGCTATTGTTTTCCCCGACTAAAAGGGAAATATTTAAATGTGAATCTTGGCATTTTAATGTTAACTTGGTGGCTGGAATCAACAAAGCCAGGAAATTCTAGAGGAATGCCGCTAAATTTGTCTTCCAGCCTTGCATTTTGTGCAAGGTATTTTAAGTTGTGTGGTTTGTTGTTGTTTTTTTTAAGTTTTTTTTTTTTTTCCCCCCTCACAGCAGCATGTGTTCATAATTGAGCTAGCCTTTTGTGTGTGTGTTTTACTATGTGTAATTATTGGGGATTGGTTGTGTCAGTAATGGAGGGGGTTACACTCATAATGATAGGATGAAAGTGTAAAAATATTTGTTGTTGAGGACACATCAGGATTTAATGACTTCTAGATAAAATATCTGAGGAGTGGCTGTTGCAGTCCAAATTTTGTTTTGTTTGGTTCAGTTGGACTAAAAGCACTGCATAGTTTTAATATTTTTGCTCTCCCAAGATTCTGTAAAGCACAAAACTGTGCATTCTTTTAGTGATGAAAATTTGTGAAATGTGCTTTTTTTTTTTGCCTGCAGAACCAAAATTAAATGAAACTATTAGTTTTATTGGGAAGTTAGGAGATGTTATTCTTTTTTTCTTTTTTTTAAAATATGGAACGCTTCACGAATTTGCGCAGGGGCCATGCTAATCTTCTCTGTATCATTCCAATTTTAGTATATGTGCTGCCGAAGCGAGCACTGGGAGATGTTATTCTTATGCAGACAAAATATTTTGCCCCTAGTTAGCCAGGCACTAATCAGAGGATTGCACAATCTATCTTTCACTTTGCACAGATGGAAAAGGATCTGTTTAGACAATTCTAATTACTAGCATTTGTTTTTATTTACAAAATGCATGCTTGATTCATACCTTTATTACATTTAAACAAAAAAGCACACCATTTTTTTTTTTGCACAAAAATGTCTGCAATATGTATTTTCTTAAGTGTAGGTGGTATTCTGCATAGTTCATCTCTCCCTTATGACCAGTGTCATACATTTGCAAAATAGTTGAACAGAAATTTGTAAATAACTCACTTCCCCCAACCTAATGTTGGCCTCAAAACATTTTCCAACTTCTAGGCCAAAAGCCGAAATACTTAAGCAGGTGGACTTTAGATGTGCAGAGAGCCATGTACAAATAAACAGATTTTGAAATCACCACCATCTCCGATTTGTCCCAGAAGTGAAAATGCTTTTGTGTATGTAGTCCTAGGTCTTTTAAGTTTGTCAAGCCAGGCAGGACTAGTGAATTCCAAAATTAGCAGTTTTTCTTACTCTAAAACTGAGGCTCTGAATTAATCTGTACCAGTTTGTGTTCCCTGAAAAAGATTAGGTATTAACCAAAACCTTTAATTATCATCAGATTCTTAAGGCAGCCAGTGTGAAATTCAAGTGGTATGTGCTGGGCCCCTTTGGCTCATGCCTTTGATTTCCTTGTTTGTTTGTTTGTTTGTTTTTCTTTATTGCCTTTGATTTTGTTTAGGGGTTTGTTTTTTTGGTTTTTTTTTTGGTGTCTGGTGAAGCTTATATGCACCTTTTCCAAACAACATATAAACATTATAAATATCTTTCCATTATTCCAGGAAAGGACAGCTTTTCATGCCAAACCCTGTAATAGGAGGGAATTGAATGATAACAGTAACCTTTTCCTGGTAAAGATAAATGAGCTCCCTTAGAGACTTTAATAATATGGGAAGTCCTTCAAAATATTTTTGGCAGCAGCTAAGCACTCCCACATGCTGTAATAGTCTTTTCCCCTTTGAGCCAAACTCAGAAGTTCAGAAGTATTGGAGTTCAAAAAACAAATCCTTGCAGCCAATGGTGTTTCTTGGAAAAAATAGAAAAACCAATAAAAATAAAAAATACTCCTGGAACAACCCAATATTTGTCCTGCCAGAGTACAATTGGTCTACCCGAAAACAAAATGTAATCCTGACAGTTGTGCAGATTACATGAAACCTGTAAGTTTATGAGTTTGGCATCATGGTTTAAATGGCTAGATAGACAATACATTAAAAAGACTTCTTAAAGTAAAGATCTTTATATGTTTAACAATTTTTGAGTATGAACCTTGTGCCAGATCTTTTTTTTTTCTGGGGAAAAAATTTATTTAAAAAGAACTTTAAATGTTATTTTTCAATTGCAGTTTACATTCAGTACTATTTTCAGGTGTACAGCTTGTGCCAGATCGTATTCCAAGTACTTGGGATACACCGATGAATAAAACAGATCCCTGTTCTCATGGAGCTTATCTTGTGGGAGGTGGGGGCAGGGTTTGTGATGGGAGAGGGAGGAGAGACAATAAATATAATAAAAAGGAAATTAATAGGAGGAGTAAGTACTATAGTGAGAATACAGAGAAGAGAGATGAAACGTTGCAATGTGGTCAGAGTACATCTCATTAAGAAGATATTTGAAGACTTGAAAGAGCTAAGGGCACAAACTGGGTATCTAGGGAAGAAGTGCCAGGGAGAAGGAACAGCAAGGGCAAAGGTCCGCAGATAGGAGCATGACTGGCTCATGAAAACTGGTAGGGAAACCAGGAGGAAAATACCGAAGACAGTGAATGTCAGGTAAGGGTGTGGGAGTGAGATCTATAGAAACTGGTAGGCCACAGCAGGAGGACTTTGGCTTTCCATTGGCATGGAGGTATTAATGTGAAATGGTTTGGTTTTGAAAGGTATTGAGAATAAGAGGTCAAGAATAGAAGCAGGCGCTCAGTGAGGGAGACTATTTCAGTAATCCAGATGGAAAATAAGATGGCTTCCATGACTAAGGGATCCTGGATATTTATTTTGAAGGTAAATCCAAGAGGACTTTCTGATGGATTGAGTGTAGAGTTGATAAGAAGAGGAGCCAAGGATGAGCCCAAGGTTTTTGACCTGGGCAACTAGAAGATCGATTTTTAATCAAGTAGGGAACATTAGATAGAACAGTTTTCCAGGGTGATTTCAGAAGTTCAGTTTGAGATAGTTATTAAATATTCAAATGGAGATATTTATTAGATGTTCACTAGGTAGGCTGTTGGATTTGAGTCTTAAGTTCAAGAGGAAGTACTGAAGATACATATTTTCATTTTTTCTTAATATATTTTTATTCATTTCAGAGAGGAAGGGAGAGAGAGAAACATCAATGATGAGAGAGAATCGTTGATCATCTGCCTCCTGCACGCCCCCTACTGAGAATCGAGCCACAACTCAGGCATATGCCCTTGACCAGAATTGAACCTATGACCCTTCGGTCTACAGGCCAACACTCTATCCACTGAGCCAAGCCGGCTAGGACTAGATACATATTTTTATATACAGACTGTCATATGTACATACATACTAGAGGCACCGTACATGAAATTTGAGGTCCCTAGGAGGTACCAGTACTGCTGGCCAATACTCTCTCCCGCCACCACCCCTCCCCCACCGGCCCTGCCCCCTGGTCGAACTGCCGGACAACTCCCAGTCGAGAGGACAATTTGCATGCTACACTTGTATTATATAGGATATACCGTGTTTCCCCGAAAATAAGACATCCTCCGAAAATAAGACCTATTGCATGGAAAGATAAGACATCCCCTGAAAATAAGACCTAGCGCAACTTTGGGAGAAAAAAATATAAGACACTGTCTTATTTTTGGGGAAACAGGGTTTATAGTGTGTGTGTGAGTTGTCGCATATAAAAGTCCCAATTGAATGAGATCACCTGGAGAGTGAAGTGTAGATACAGAAGGAAAGAACCGGGAAAGCCCTGAGGCACTTCACACAAGATCTCAGAAGTTAGGAACTTGCAAAGCAACAGAAAGAGCAAACCAGTTAGGTAGGAGGAAAACCAAGCAGTGTCTCCAGGCAAGTGAAGAGCCTGTTTGAAGGAGAGGGAGTGACTAACTGCGGAGGGTTGCTGAGAGGTTCAGATGAGGCCTGAGAATTGCTGTTGGAGCAACATGGAGGTCATTGGTGACTTTGGCAAGAGCAGTTTGGTGGAGCATGATGGAAGAAAAACGTGTCTTTGGAAAAGTGGAGCTGAAGAGGAATTATGCCAGGAACTGTGATGGTAGAAAGTACCTTCAGTTTTAAAAAGTTCCTGGGTCAGACCAGCTGGTTTGCTCAGTGGATAGAGTATTGGTCTGTGGACTGAAGGGTCCCAGGTTTGATTCTAGTCAAGGGCACATGCCCAGGTTGCGGGCTCAATCTCCAATTGGGAACGTGCAGGAGGCAGCTGATCAATGATTCTCTCTCATCATTGATGTTTCTATCTCCCTCTCCCTTTCCCTTTGAAATCAATAAAAACAAAAAGTATTATAAAAAGAAAAAAAAAAAAAAAGTTCCTGGATCAGCCCCAATGGCTAGCATTGCTCAGTGGTTAGAGCGCCGGCCTGCACACCAGAGGATCTCAGGTTCCATTCCAGGTCAAGGGCACATACCTGGTTCCATTCCAGGTCAAGGGCCCGATCCTGCCCTGTGGGTGAAACAAACAATCGATGTGAGAGAGACATAACTCTTCTAACAGAGGTTTCTCTCTTTCCCTCCCTCTCCCTTCCTTCCCACTCTCCATAAAAATCAATGGGAAAAAATATCCTCAACTCCTCATTGGAGGGTGAGGATTAAAAACAAAAAAAAGCCCTGACCAGTAGTTCAGTGGTTAGAGCATCAGCCCAAGGACTGAAGGGTCCCAGGTTCAATTCCCAGTCAAGGGCATGTACCTGGGTTTGCAGGTTTGCTCCCCACTCCGGGTCAGGGCCTGTATGGGAGGTAACCAGTTGATGTATCTCTCTCACATTGATGTTTCTCTCTTTCTCCTCCTCCCTCTCTCCCTTCCACTGTCTTTCTGAAAAGCAATGGGAAAAATATCCTCACAAGAGAATTAACAATAACAAAAATAATAATAAATAAAAACTTTAAAAAAAAAGAAAAGAAAGAGAAGCCCTAACTGGTTTGGCTCAGTGGATAGAATGTGGGCCTATGGACTGAAGGGTCCCAGGTTCGATTCCAGTCGAGGGCATGTACCTTGATTGCGGGTACATCCCCAGTAGGGAGTGTGCAGGAGACAGCTGAATCAATGTTTCTAACTTTCTCTCCCTCTCCCTTTCCCTTCCTCTCTGTAAAAATTCAATAAACTATATTAAATAAAAATAAAGAGAAAGTTCCTGGATCAGCCCTGATGGGGTAGTAGCTCAGCTGGTGAGATCATGATCTGGATTTGCCAATGTGCAGATTGATATCCATTCAAGGCACATACAGGAATCAACCAATGAAGGTTTGAGTGGGTGGAACAACAAATCAATGTTTTTCTTTCTCCCCCTTCCTATCTCTCTAAAATAAATAATCCCCCCCTTTTTTTAATTGATTAAGGTATAGCATACGTGTCCTTATCCTCCCATTGCCCCCCACCTCCTGTACATGCCCTCATCCCCCTGGTGTCTCTGTCCATTGGTTAGACTTATATGCATGCGTACAAGTTTTTTGGTTGATCTTGCCCCCTTATCCCCACCCTCCCCTACCTTCCCTCTGAGGTTTGAGCATCCGATCGATGCTTCTCTGTCTCTGGATCTGTTTTTGTTCATCAGTTTATGTTGTTCATTATAATAAATAATTTTAAAAATATTTTAAAATTCCTGGATCCATGCAGAACTTCTGGAGGAACTGTTACACCCTCAGGATATGGTCTGTTTCAGCCTTGTATCTGTTCCATATGACATGAATAATAGACGATTTCTTTGGAAAAGAATACTACTTCCTATAAAACCTGCAAATTCGGAACAACTTGGAATTTGGTCAGTGCTTGGAAGAATTTGGTCAGTAGGACAAAGAATGTAGTACAAAGATTCTCCTGGAATTGAAATAACCCTCAGTGCTCACCAGTGGTCTGAGGTGACTCAGACAGGCATGCCGTGCTGAGAGAGGCAGCAAAGCAGACTTTGTCCTGGTTTCTCAAATGTACACCTCTGTAAGCACTGAGGTCTTTGCAGCTTTTGTTGGACTTCCTATGAAAATATTAGAACAGCCGAGACTGGTTTGGCTCAGTAGATAGAGCGTCGGTCTACGGACTGAAAGGTCCCAGGTTCTATCCCGGTCAAGGGCATGTACCTTGGTTGTGGGCATATCCCCAGTGGGGGGGGGGTGCGGGAGGCAGCTGGTTGATGTTTCTGGCTCTCTGTCCCTCTCCCTTCCTCTCTGTGAAAAATCAATAAAATATATATATATTTAAAAATATATATATTAGAACAATGGGCCCTGGCTGTGTAGCTCAGTTGACTAGAGCATTGTCCTGATACACCAAGGTTGCAGGTTCGATCCCCAGTCAGGGCACATACAAGAACCCAATGAATGTATAAATAAATGGAACAAATCTCTCACACACAAATAAAATTTTAAAAAATACATTATCCCCCCTCAAATAAATACAAATATATATTAAAACAATAATGGTAATCTCACTCCATCACAAGAAAGGTAATACCCTAAGAGTAGAGCCCGGATATTTCCTTTAGACAGGTTTTTTGTTTGTTTGTTTGTTTTTTTATATTTTATTGATTTTTCACAGAGAGGAAGGGAGAAGGATAGAGAGTTAGAAACATCAATGAGAGACAAACATTGATCAGCTGCCTCCTGCACACCTCCTACTGGGCATGTGCCTGCAACCAAGGTACATGCCACTGACGGGAATTGAACCTGGGACTCTTTAATCCGAAGGCCCACGCTCTATCCACTGAGCCAAACCAGTAGGGCTTGACAGGCTTTTATTACTTGTCACTAGCAGCTTGGTCTAGTGCCACCAATCCCCAGTGAACATCAGGTACTTCATTTGAAAATGTACTTAGCACCCTGCGTTCAAGCTCCACCTCCGAATCCTGTGTACTAATATAGAAGTTAAAGTTTTTATCTTCAATTGTATTACTTTATTCTTTATGGAACGTGTGATAAAGTACAGATAGAGTATCTCGTGTATTTTATCTTGAAACATTGAAACAATCTTTGTTTTAATATCAATTTGGATGAAGCCTTGCATATTAAGTAGTTAAGTTTATATATATATTTTTTAAAATATATTTTATTGATTTTTTACAGAGAGGAAGAGAGAGGAATAGAGAGTTAGAAATATGGATGAGCCAAAACCGGTTTGGCTTAGTGGTTAGAGCGTTGGCCTGCGGACTGAAGGGTCCCAGGTTCGATTCCAGTCAAGGGCATGTACCTTGGTTGCGGACACATCCCCAGTGGGGAGTGTGCAAGAGGCAGCTGATTGATGTTTCTAATTCTTTTTCCCTCTCTCTTCCTCTCTGTAAAAAAATCAATAAAATATATTTTAAAAAAAGAAACATGGATGAGAAACATCAATCAGCTGCCTTCTGCACACACCCCCACTGGGGATGTGCCCGCAACAAAGGTACATGCCCTTGACCGGAATAGAACCTGGGACCCTTCAGTCCACAGGCTGACACTCTATCCACTGAGCCAAACTGCTTTTGGCAAAAGTTTACATATTTTAATTACTCATGAAATATTGCTCTCTCCAGCTAATTTTAGACTAGTCTCTAACTTTTCCCCTTGTCTCAATACTCACGATACTTCCATCAGTTACTCTGTCATACCGGTAGGGATTCCTTTGGGGACTGAGGAAGACTCTCCCTAGAATGGAGTATCAGAAGTCCAGAGAGCCCTGGCAGGTGTTCTCAGGGGTTAGTGCATGGCCTGCGCACAAGAGGGTCAGGGGTTCAATTCCTGGTCCAGGTCAAGTACCTGGTTCCAGGTTTGATCCTCAGTAGGGGGCCTACAGGACGCATCCAATCAATGATTCCCTCTCATCATTGATGTTTCTATCTCTCTCTCCCTCTTCCTTCCTCCCTGAAATCAGTAAAAAAAAAAAAAAAAAAAAATATATATATATATATATATATATATATATATATATATATATATATAGCTGAGGAACAAAAGACCTTTTTCTTAATCCAGTTAGCTGACTTGAGATGTATTTCTCCTATCCAAGTACTAACCAGGCCCGACCCTGCTTAGCTTCTGAGATCAGGCGCGTTCAGGGTGGTATGGCCGTAGACTTGAAATGTATTTCTGATGGTATGAGTGTACCATACCAGTGTGATGAAAATTCAACTTCCTTGGGAAGTCCAAGAATGCTGTATTTTGAAAGAAAATATTTTCTCTCTTACTTTGAAAAAGTGTAGCATCCATTATATTGGATTTGGGCAAATTGAAATTATTTATACAAATATGCGGAATGTTTATAACCATTAGTTACAGTTCTGCCTTTTGAAGAAAAATAGAACCAGTTTTGTTTGTTTTTTTATGAGAAGTCCTCTAAATATTTGAACTTACTTATCTTTATGTGAAACATCCCTGGTTCATTTAATTAAGCATTTGTTCAACATTTATTTTAATTTTAAAAAGTACTTTTATTGATTTGAGAGAGGAAGGGAGAAGAAGAGAGAGAAACAGCAATGATGAAAAAGAAACATTGATTGACAGTCTCTTGTACGCCCCCTACTGAGGGTTAAGCCCACGACCCGGGCATGTGCTCTGACTGAAATCGAACCGTGATTTCCTGGTTCATAGGTTGATGCTCAACCACTGAGCAACAGCAAATAGGTTGCTGAGGAGTTCTTAACATATCCCAAATATACTGGATTATATTCATGACACATCTACATGGTGTTTCCACATATTATAGGACTGATTTGGACCAAAGTTCTGGCTGAAAAAAAATAACTAAGGAAAACAAAACCTGCCCTGGCTGGTTTGGCTCAGTGGATAGAGTGTCAGCCTGAGGACTGAAAGGTCCTGGGTTCGATTCCTGCCAAGGGCACATGCTGGAGGCAGCCGATCAATGATTCTTCTCAACATTGATATTTCTATCTTTCTCTCCCTCTCTCTCCCTCTCTGAAATCAATAAAAATATATTTAGAAAAAGAAAAGAAAAAAAAAACCCATTCAGTGCATTTCCATTTTCTTAGCATTCCAGGGATTAAAGTAAGTAATACAGTTAATTGCTCGAGTTTGAAAGCAATTTCCAATATGCTGAGGTTTTATTCCTAGGAGAAAGCTTTATCTTTGGACCTGGTGGAATACCTACAGGAAGTGAATCCACTCACTCATGCCATCATTTTCAAGTTTTCATCATTATCACTGGCAGTTAGATGGTACATAATTAACCAAGGTCACAACAGAGGATTCGGTGGAGCAATTTAGGATTAAATTTAGGAATTATACATTAGGAGCTCGTTGGGATTCCCATAAGTGTTTTTAAGTGTTGCAGCATGGGGATGCTTAATTAGGCAACCAGCCTCGTTCCTGCTGCTGCCCAGCCCCAGGTCTTGCAGGATTACTTAGGAAAAACACCCAGATCTCAGAAAACCTCAGAAGTCAAGCTCAAGCTGAGGAAAGAAATTTGCTGAGTCATTCAACCAAGTCCCCTTCCTGGTAAGGCCGGAAAGTGCCATATGTGTTTTTCTAATTAGGCCCACGAGATTTCTTCTAGGTGCAATTACATGTCATGAAGCTAAATGTGAACGTAAAAAAACAACATTGAAACCCGTAAAGAATTTTTGTGAGTTTATTTGAGCCAAACTGTCGACATATGCCAGAAAGCAGAACCACAATGAATTGAGATGATGCCCCGGAGAATGGCGGGTTACATCTGTATTTATACATTGCAATCAAAGGAAAGGGAAGTAGGTGGGTTACCTGAAATCCTTTGGTGATAGACTAGAGAGACAGGAGAAAGCTAATCAGGGAAACCCCTGGGATTGGATAAAAAGTAAAATGATAGGCATATACTTAGGAGAGTGCAGGGACAATTAACATGATAATGAAGGAATTTGTGGTATCTGTCCTGGAGCCTAGGCACATTAGGTTATGCCCCAGGGGGTCCAGAAATAGGGAAATTACAAGTTACCCAGACATTTCAAGGGTATGTTAGCATAGATGCAAAAAGATAGGTAAAGACAGATAGATGCAAAAAGACAGTTTAGGTAAAGGTTGACCTTGTCAGTGAAGATACCAGCCTAGGACGTGACTACCCACCTTCACTGCTTTTAGTTAAAGTTTAGTTTCAGACCATCCTTTGTGGTGACTTTAGGTCTCTGAGTTTGCAAGACCGCCATGCAGACCTCTCCTGAACTTGTCAGGTCAGCATGTGGCCCCTTTTGTCCACAAAGCTATTGTGCCTGGGGGGATGTATGCATTCTGAGAAATTTCTCTACACCGGCTGATGTGACAGTCTGCCTCTACAGGTTTCCTGGGGCCCAGTTCTAGGTCATGTTGAAGGATCGTGCCACCTGGTCTTAACCTACTTACTCCTCCCCTCCCCCTCACTGACTCGGTAAACAAACAACAACAGTGGTGACACCCACAAAATACATCTGCCCTCGCAGTAACACCAGTCCACCTTGCGTCTTGCACAGAGGGCCTTTTAATCTCAGGGATCTCAAAAGCCCATTGCAAACATTAATTATTCTTCAGAAGTCACCTCATTGATTCTAGGCTGCAAGCTCCAGTAGCCCCGTTTTATAATCAGACACCCCACATTGAAGAGATGGAACCCCGTTCCCCAGCCCACGTGGAACAAGGACAAATCTGGGTCATGAGCACAGCTCCAGCTCACCTACTTAGATGGTCCCTCGCGTCAGGGAGAACTCATTTCCTCTCTGTGTTCTCCCAATACTCAGAAAAGAGGTGCCTTTTTTTTTTTTTTTTAAAGGTGTGGGTGCTTCTGTCTTAAATGACCAGCTTTCTTTTGTTGCTGATTTGGCTTCTGTACCTCCCATTCTAGCTAGATGTGGGGATGCTTTTGCTTGAATTCACCTCTGGCATCCAAACAAACAACAAAATTGAAAGTATCTTACATCTATCTACACTAGTGTTTATACAGATCATCAAAACATCAACAGCAATTCAGGCCCAGCACGCTCTCTCTCCGGAGCATGCCCGTCCCCATTCTCTTTCCACCAAGTGCCTTCCTTTACCTTTCTCCTAACTTCCAATGCCTCTGTCATTTGTTTCTTGAGCCCATTTTTTTTTTTTTTTTCTTGAGCCCATTTCTATATGACTCACTACTTCCACCTCAGTGACTTTCTAAATAAACTTTCTCTTATTTAAAAAGGGGGGGGAAAAAAGCAGTTCAGGCCCTTTATTTCTTTTTCTTCTTTTAGGACAGGACAATATGTTTATTGATTCTGTCTTGGTTGTCTCTCGGATAGAGATTGCACTCTGGCGTCAACCCGCGTCAGTGCTGCCCTCTGCAGGTTACAGACGCAGCTGCCCATACGGGAACCTCTGCTAGGCCTGTGCGTGAGAATGAGCAGAGATAAAGCATATTAGAGGGCCAAGCGATCACTGTCAGGACACACTGAGAGACTTGTTTATCTGCTTCTGTGCAATAGCGTAGTGAAAAGAGCGCTCACAGGGCGCCGCAGAGTTCCCATTTCAGCCGCTGGCTGGCTGTGATCTCAGGACGTTTTTTCTTTGTGCTTCAATCCCCCCATTGAATGGGAGCTGGTCCGGGCTTCAGCCAACTTTTTCTTTAAGGGGCCAGATAATACTATTTTGGCCATGGTGGGCCATATCGTCTCTATGGCAACCACTCAACTCTGCTGCTGTAACTCAAACGCAGCCACAGACAGAATGTAATAAGAGAGTGTGGAGGCGTTCCAATAAAATGTTATTACCGACACTGAATTTTGAATTTCATACAATAGTCGTATGCCGTGAAACATTATTCGCCTATCAGTTTTTTCAAAACCATTAAAAAACCATTTTTAGCTCTCACACTATAGAAAAAAACAGGCAGAGGGCCAGCTATGGCCTAGGGCTGAAGTTGGCTCACGTCTGGGCGGATTTCAGAGAACCCTTCTCACGTAATCCTCTACGACCTTCCAAGTGGATTTAACTGTAGGTCCTTTTCATTAACTTTCCCTGGCAAATGACCCAGCACATGCTTATCTAGTGTGATGTGAGGGGCATTGGAAGAGATACCTTGCCCCAGCTTGGCCAGGTAGTTAGAGCATCGTCCCCATGTGCGAGGTTGCAGGTACAATCCCCAGTCAGGGCACGTACAAGCATCAACCAATGAATGCAGAACAAGTGGAATAACAAATCTGACAGTCAGCTCCAAGGGAGTGCCTCGATGGGTTAAGCCCACATACCTCATACCAGTCACCATACCTTGCAATGTAATTCAAATGTGCAATGCTTATTCCCACCACGGGACTTGGTCTTTGCTGCGTCCCCTGCCTGTCATGAATGCTTTGCCTCAAGATTTGCATAGCGCCTGGCTGGTGTTGCTCAATGGCTAGAGTTTGGATTCATAGTCAAAGGCACGGGAAAATTAGCCTAGGGTGAGGATTAACAACAACAAAATTAAACAGAGAATTTGCACATGGACGATTTCCTGACATTGATCAATCTCAAATAGCACTTCCTTAGGCTCTTTGTGACCATCAAGAACACCTCCCCCTAAAAAAAAAGACCCCCCCCCCAGTACTTTTTCACTTGCTTTATTTATTTATTTTCTTACTTAATTGCTTATTTATTTTTGCCCTTGTACTCATTTCTGCCTGCAACCTCTTATTTCCTTGTGGGGTTTTTTTTGTTTTTTGTTTTTTTTCCTTCATCTCAGACTGAAACGTAGGCTCCAGTAGCTCAGAAGGTCTGGCACTAGGCACCCAGTTCAGTGAGTCTCCCCCCCCCCCCCCCCCCCCCCCGACACACTTTACTTTTTCAGCTCTGCCATCTCCCTCCCCCAACCAGATCAGTCTCCGTGCTACCCCAATGGGGGTGCGTGGGGGAGGGCCGGGCCTCTTCATGCAATATACATGTTCAATTATGCATTTGTTAAATGCTCTATTAGTCAGAACCTGTTAGGGAAACCAGAGTATAATGTAAGTAGTTCAAATAGAAGTGGACATTCTGTAGGCGATCAATTGCAAAAAGGTTGAAAAGGCTCGAGGAACAAAAGGAAGACCGAACCCAAAAGCCCACTCTTGTCACGATGCTGACAGGCCGCCTGTGGGTCAGGTTTCCAACTTACTTCAGGGGCTCACTGCCCTGGAACAGAGAACAGCCCGCGTCATTGCCCCTCGAAGCAGCCAGTTTCGTCTTGAAGGAAGTCACTGGCCTGGCAGCAAGATGGTATTGCAGCCGAAACCGGTTTGGCTCAGTGGATAGAGCGTCGGTCTGCGGACTGAGGGGTCCCAGGTTCGATTCCGGTCGGGGTCATGTACCTTGGTTGTGGGCACATCCCCAGTGGGAGGTGTGCAGGAGGCAACTGGTTGATGTTTCTCTCTCATCGATGTTTCTGGCTCTCTGTCCCTCTCCCTTCCTCTCTGTAAAAAATCAATAAAATATATTTTTAAAAAAGAAAAAAAAAAAAAAGATGGTATTGCAGAACGTCTTCAGGAAAAGCAGAAATCTGCCCCTGAGATGCTCTCAGGAAATGGTTGTTGCATTTCAAACGTTTGCTCTATGGATGGCTGCCTAGCCCTCTGCATGAAGGTCATCCCAAAGGGGGACTCTCCCTAGTCCCTGCCGATGCTGTCTGTTGCCACTTCCCACAATGTATTGTCTCTTCCCCTTCCCCCTTCCAATCCTACTCACCCGGCCAGCCCGGCCTCCAAGACTCACCTCCACGAAGGCATCCCTCTCCAGCCCCACTGGTCTCTGAGGTCCTATAGCATCTTCTCGATGTCACTCATCTCGGCCTTTTTCCTACGCGTGTTCCTGTTGTTTACGCCTTAGCTTCCTAGCTGGATGGCACCCTTCTCGGGGGCAGGGAGCCTTCCACACACAACTCCACACTAGGAAGGGTCTTGGTGTTTATTAGTCCAACCTCTCATCTAAGGCCTGAGTCCCACTTATGACATTTCAGACAACTTTTTTTTTTTTTAAATAATATATTTTATTGATTTTTTTACAGAGAGGAAAGGAGAGGGATAGAGAGCTAGAAACATCAATGAGAGAGGAACATTGATCAGCTGCCTCCTGCACACCGCCCCACTGGGGGTGTGCCCACAACTAAGGTACATGCCCTTGACCGGAATCGAACCCGGGACCCTTCAGTCTGCAGGCCAACGCTCTATCCACTGAGCCAAACGGGTTTTGGCTCAGACAACTTCTGATTGGGTCACTTGAAGACCTCCAGTGCGGAACTCTCCCTCCCTAAAGAAACCTGGCTCCATGCATGAACATAAGATGCTAAATACTAGGCTGTTGGATTCACGCTCCTTCTCCCTTAAGACTGAGTCAGCCCTTGGCTGGGGGCGGGATGCAGAAGAGGAAGAACACTGAGGAATGAACAACTTTTTGGCTAAAAATGTTGCGGAATGCTTCCAACGGGCTGTGTCCAGGCTGTAATTCATGTGCGGTGACTCAGCCCCGTGTTATTTAGGGTAAGTGACTTATAAAACCTGAACACATATTTGTTCCTTTTTTCCTCCCTGAGGAAAGACCCTGGAGAGTGACCCTTTGGGATGACCTTCATGTAGAGGGCTAGGCAGCCATCCATAGAGCAAACCTTTGACAGGAGCTGAAACCGGTTTGGCTCAGTGGTAGAGTGTTGGTCTGCGGACTGAAAGGTCCCAAGTTTGATTCCGGTCAGGGGCATGTACATTATTGGTTGCGGGCACATCCCCGGTAGGGGGTGTGCAGGAGGCAGCTGGTCGATGTTTCTCTCTCATTGATGTTTCTGGCTCTCTGTCTCTCTCCCTTCCTCTCTGTAAAAAAATCAATAAAATATATATTTAAAAAAAAACAAACAAAAAAACGTTGGACAGGAGCTTTGCAGCTTACAAAGCTCTTTCCAACGTCCAGCTCAAGAGAACTTTTTGCTGGAAGCAGCACTATCCGAGCTTTGTAAGAGAGGATTCCAGTAAGTCTGAGGGCAGCATACCCAGTGCTCAGACTCAGTTCTTGAGGGTTCAGAGTCTAGTGCTTTGTCTGGTTTTACTAACATAGAGAGCCATTCATCTAAAAAAATAATAATTCACCACTGGAGTTCTTCCTGCTGTATTAATTT
Source organism: Nyctalus aviator (assembly GCA_036971965.1). Taxonomy (NCBI): domain Eukaryota; kingdom Metazoa; phylum Chordata; class Mammalia; order Chiroptera; family Vespertilionidae; genus Nyctalus; species Nyctalus aviator. Next base: position 187,139,827 of record CM072923.1, read on the forward strand.
GAAGGACTGAATGTGTACCTGGAGAAAGAATCAGGATCAACAAGTAGGGATGGATGCAAATTCCCCAGACGCCAGGAATCCTGGATAAAAGGCAGAGGCCAATCAAATGCTTCTCCAGTCTTCCCCTCCCCAGTCTCCCCCTGGTCCAGTGGTCGGCAAACTGTGGCTCGCGAGTCACATGCGGCTTGCGAGCAGTGGTTTGCCGCTCTGTTGACTAATGAGTTTGCCATCCACTGCCTGGTCCAGTAGAGAAGTAAGTAAATTCCTCAAGTTACCCGTCCCAAATGCTGTGAAACGCTGACCCGTGTGCCAGGACCGGCGGGTGGGGCCTCTTGGGTGGCAATGATTTCAAGGGCCCCTTCACGTTGACGCTGGCCTCCTCCTCCCTCCAACACCCTCCATGGCTGCTGGCTCAACTGAAATGTCACTGCTAGCCCTTCTTTCCTTTGGCTTTACTCGCGAACCCTGTTAAATTAGAAAGACTCCTTGGGAGTGATATCATTTTAACACCATCAGCAACCACAAATCTCAGTGAGTGAGTGAGTTTCAGAGGTTTTCCTGAGAGTAGTGTCCGTTTGTTTTTCTTTCTTTCTTTCTTTTTAAATATATTTTATTGATTTTTCACAGAGAGGAAGGGAGAGAGATAGAGAGTTAGAAACATCAACCAGCCGCCTCCTGCACACCCACTACTGGGGATGTGCCTGCAACCAAGGTACATGCCCTTGACCGGAATCGAACCTGGGACCTTTCAGTCCACAAGCCGACGCTCTATCCACTGAGCCAAACCGGTTTCGGCTCCGTTGGTTTTTCATGGAAAGTCCAACGTATTTCACGAGCAATAAGTCATCATAGAAAGAGAGGCTTCCTGGTAGAACAGGAGCGAGTCCCGGAGCAGATTCACACCGATGGGAAACAGGACTCATGCGACATGTGGCATTGCCACCTTGGCAAAGGACGAGCTGGTGAGGAGACAGTGCTGGGATAATCCCCACCCACTGGGAAAGACTTCCCATGGCCTTATCTCACTACCCTGGGACAAAGGCAATCCAGGTATCAAGTATGAAAGCAAAACTCAGAAAAGATATGGGCAACTGTTACGAGCTCAGGGTAAAGAAGGGTATAGTAAGCCAAGGCCGGTGTGTTCAGTGGTTAGAGCGTCGGTCCACGCACATAAGGGTCTCGGGTTTGATTTCTGGTCAAGGGCATGTACCTGGGCTTGCAGGTTCGATCTCGGCTCCAGTTGGAGCACGTGCGGGAAGCAACCAATTGATGTGTCTCTCTCATCTAGATGCTTCTTTCCATGGCTGATGGTACCAGGCAGGAATGAATGACATCCATCAGGTGACCTTAATCTTGCATCGCATTTCCAGGCCGCACAGCCTGTGGTCTGTCATGCCCGAATATTTTTGTAATTCCTACAGTCTTGTGACTAAGCATAATTGCGTTGTGATTTGTATGTGTCTTAAAAGGGTTCATGTGTTTAATGAAGCATTTAAAATGCTGGCTGATTTGGCTCAGCGGATAGAGCATCAGCCTGCGGACTGAAGGGTCCCAGGTTCGATTCTGATCAAGGGCACATGCCCGGGTTGCAGGCTTGATCCCCAGTAGGGGGCGTGCAGGAGGCAGCTGACCAATGATTCTCATCATTGATGTTTCTGTCTCTCTCTTCCCTCTCCCTTCCTCTCTGAAATAAAATAAATAAAATGTACTATAATTTTTACAAACCTATTTTAGCATTGCTTCATTTGGTATTGTCCTGGGAAGCCCAGAATGGAAGCATTCCACGGCTCTCTTAGTCTCTACAGGACCCTCATTCAGAGGCATTGCCTCTTTTTCTTTCTTTTTTTTTTTTTTAAATAATATATTTTATTGATTTTTTTACAGAGAGGAAGTGAGAGGGATAGAGAGTTAGAAACATTGATCAGCTGCCTCCTGCACACCCCCCACTGAATGTGCCTGTAACCAAGGTACATGCCCTTGACCGGAATCGAACCTGGGACCCTTCAGTCTGAAGGCCGGCGCTCTATCCACTGAGCCAAACCAGTCAGGGCGGCACTTGTCTTTATTTATATTTATTTATTGGCACTTGTCTTTAAATTGTGACTATATGTTGTCAACTTTTTGAAGGCAGGAGGCAGTGTTCTGTCCACAGCTGCACCGATATTCGTCAGGGAGATCACTGTCAATGGAAGTCACCACCGTGCCTGTAGCCGGTGGGAGAATGAGGCAGGCACATCTCCCACCAGAGAGAGCCAGACTTGGGACTTGGGTCTTATTTCCCCACAATGCCCAGAGAACACACCCCAGCAACCCTCCCAGGGGTTTTGTTTTCCTGTCCTGAATGTCTGGTCAGGATGAGCTGGGAGTCAGAGCCAGAGACCCCAGCATCCAGAGACAAACTCACATGCTGGGAAGTGACAGATTGATCTGAGGGACACTCTTATTATTATTAAGGAACCAGCATAGAGTTGGGCATTTACAAAAAAAAATTTTTTTAAATTATTCTTATTCTGCAGTTCATTTATTTATTTATTTATTCATTTTTATTTTATTATTTTTTTAATTAAATTATTATCTGTGTACATATTTTAACATTGCCCCCCCCCGCAGTTCATTTTTTAAAAAATATGTTTTTATTTATTTCAGAGAGGAAGGGAGGAGAGAAAGATAGAAACACCAATGATGAGAGAGAATCATTGATTGGCTGCCTCCCGCATGCCCCATACTGGGGATGGAGCCGGCAACCTAGGGATGTGCCCTTGACTGGAATCGAACCTGGGACCCTTCAGTCCATAGGCTGACGCTCTTTCCACTGAGCCAAAATGGGTAGGGCTACCAAAATATTTTTAAATTTATTGATTGATTTTAGAGAGGAAGGGAGAGAGAGAAACATTGATTTGTTGTCCTGCTTATTTATGCATTCATTGGTTCTTTTTAAAAAATATTTTTTTTTATTGACTTCAGAAAGGGAGAGGTAGAGATAAAAACATCAATGTTGAAAGAGAATCATTGATCGGCTGTCTCCTGCACACCCCACACTGGGGATCAAGCTCAAAACCTAGGCATGTGCCCTGAGTGGGAATCAAACCATGACCTCCTGGTTCATAGGTCAATGCTCAACCACTGAGCCACACCAGCCAGGACATTGGTTGATTCTTGTATGTGCCCTGAATGGGGATCAGACCGGAAATATTGGTATCTATCTAACCAACTGATGCCTACCTCGGTCAGCTAGAGGTGGGCATTTGCTCTTTTAAGCAGATCACCTATTTTCCACTTCCGGTCACAGTTGTCAGATACTGTTTCCACTGCTCACGTGTCGTGGTAGGAGAAGAAAAGACTAAGCAGGCTCATCCAGGTGCAGTGGCACCTGGACCGGGGGCCAGAGGGAGGCTGAGGTGGCCGCTCTGTGTTGTAAGCCAGCCAGCCTACACATGGCCCTCGTGCTGTCTTCGTTTCATTGAAACAAATACACGTTTGTCTCGGTCCCTTCGGGCTGCTATTACAAAACACCGTAAACTGGGTGGCTTATAAACAAAGTTATTTTCTCATAGTTCTGGACACTGAGAAATCCAAGATCCATGTCTGTGCCATTCGGCAACTTGCTTTTTACACGCGTGCCCTCAGAATATTTGGGTCCATTCTTTCCAACGCAGTGCTCTCGGGAGACAAGGACCCAGCCATGTTCCTGCCTTCAAAGGACTGCCACGCAGGTGGAGGAGACAGACACAGAGGAGAAACAGAGCAACAACTCGTCATGAAAACCAAGAGAGAAATGGCAGGAGACCAAAGTTAACAGGAAGGCGGCGTGTCTGGCTTTATGTCATCTTCTAGTCATCCCAAGGCGTGCCACGGGGTTTCCAGCTTTTCTCCCTCATACTCCAGGCTCCGGGGAACATGTTAGTCACGTAAATTTGCATGTCTACAGGAGCAGATCTTAGGGCTTCGATATCTGACACCCTTCTTCCACCTGGGCTAGCAACGGTTGCCATGGCCACGGCTGAGGGGTGGCTCCCCTGAGCAGCAGGGCCTCGAGCACCGGGTTTGGGGTCAGACTGGAGAGCACACCACGACACCATGTGGCAACATGGAGCAACCTTCTCACCTCACAGGACGATTGAAAGGGGGAAGTGACACTGTTTCTCCTCACATCCAACAACTAAGAGAGATCCATCCAGATCCATCCACGAGGGTCAGGTTTCCCGCATAAACAATGGCAGCCGCTGGGGACCCCTGGGTAGGAAAGCTGGAGCCCTGCTCTTTACATTTCTGGCCTGGGCACCTGCAGCATTGGCCCCTCCCGGGGCAGCCGTCAGAACCACGGAACCTAAGGGCCCACGTCAGACACTATCGGTTCAACATTTGCATATTAACAAGGTGCCCCGGATTCTGTGTGCACCTGTCAGGTGGAGAGAGAGAGAGATACACGGCCCATAGAGTTAAATAGGGATCGGAGAGGGTGTGACTCAAAGCATTCTGGGTTTAATTTGGCCTTGTTGCCTAGACAACAAATATTATGGTATTTATCCTTCAGGGAGAGGAGACAAGATCACGTCCTTAATCTGCCTCTCTCACCAGGTGTGGGACCCACCTGCCTGCACAGCCGGAGCTGTCAGGGCTGGGAGGGGCCGGGGTGGTCTTCGTTCCAGCTCAGCCCTCAGCCCTCAGCCCTCAGTGGTTACCTTGCCCACCCGGCCCCCTTCCCATCCCATTTCCACTCACAGGGGAGGGGGGTCTCAGAAGGGTGGTAATTTGCTTAAAGTCACAGACCCACCAGTGCTGGCCTCCTCCATCCTAGCGGTCCTTATTCTTCCCTCTCTCAACATCTGGGCCATTATTATTATTATTATTATTATTATCTTCTATGGATTCTGCTGATCCTTTCAGAAAAAGAATTTATTAGAAAATAGGTGTATTGTAAAATAATGATGTGCTAATTGTAAAAAATTCATTCCAATTCCTAACAATGTAAATATCAACCCAACAATTCCACTCTTGTAACATACCCAAGAGAAATAATATGTTCACACAAAAACCCGAGGAGTGTTTACAGCAGCGTTATTCGCAACAGCCCCAAATGGAAACCACCCAGGTTTCTGACAAAAGGATAAGCAAGATGCTGCAGACAATGGGATAGGATTCAATGATGAAAAGGAACGGAGAGCCGATACATGCTGCAGCATGGGCGAACCTTGAAAAGGCAGTAAGTGAAAGAAGCCAGCCACAAAAGACCAGGTATTGCATGATTCCATTTCTAAAAATGTCCAGCATAGGCAAATCCATAGAAACAGGAAGTGCATTAGTGGCTGCCAGGGGCTGGGGAAGGGGAACCGGGAGTGACGCTCATGGGTTTAGAGTTTCTGTTTGAGTCGATAAAAAGGCCCTAAAATTAGATACAGTGATGACTGTACAACTCTATGAATTTACCAAAATTTACTGGTAAAAAAAAAAAATTAAAGGCTGAATTTTGTGGTATGTGAATTATATCTCCATAAAGTTATTTTTTAAAAAAAGAAAATAAAACATCCGTTAAGCCACCCCACCCCGGATTTCCCATTCATTTACGCCACGAGTATTCACTGTGGGCCTCCGTGTAGCACATGTACTGGGGACACGAGCAACATGAGACAAAAGCTCACATCCGAAGCACAATGGCACCCCACTGTTCAGAGCCCCACGACCAGTGCCTGCACCGCCTGACCTCTGACCTCCCTCACCTCCTTCCTTCCCTCTACTGCCTCGCTTCTGGCATTCACAGGCCCACGGCTGTCACTGTCCCTCAGCCCCATTCCTCACCGCCCCTCCACCCAGCCGCTCGCCGCTGCCACAGCCCTCCTGCACCTGGTATCCCCGGTCTCACCTGACAGAACCCCCACCCTGGTCAAAGTCAGCCCTGCCCCTGCACCGGGGTGGCCGGATGTGGCTGGAGAAAAACACTCCACCTTGCCCACCGTCTCACTTTATTTTTTTTATTTTTATTTTTTAAATATTTTTTTGTTGATTTTTTTACAGAGAGGAAGGGAGAGAGATAGAGAGCCAGAAACATCGATGAGAGAGAAACATCAACCAGCTGCCTCCTGCACACCCCCCACCGGGGATGTGCCCGCAACCAATGTACATGCCCTTGACCGGAATCGAACCTGGGACCTTTCAGTCCGCAGACCGACGCTCTACCGCTGAGCCAAACCGGCTTCGGCCCACCGTCTCACTTTAAATTCACAACATATGTCTTGAGTGGGTTCTTTTTTAATTTTATTGATTTTATTTATTTATTTTTTTTTACAAAGAGGAAGGGAGAGGGACAGAGAGTTAGAAACATCGATGAGAAACATCCATCAGCCGCCTCCTGCACTCCCCCCACTGGGGATGTGCCCGAAACCAAGGTACAAGCCCTTGACTGGAATCGAACCTGGGACCCTTCAGACCGTAGGCTGATGCGCTATCCACTGAGCCAAACCAGTCAGGGCTCAAGCGGGTCGTTAGTGCTGCCCGGATGTCACAGCCATTCACTCTCCCCGTGCGGCACACCCTTCTCCTCTCCGTAAAACGGGACAGCCACGTGTCTGCACCCCGGGGCTGTTGGCTGGATGGGCAGCACTGGGCACACAGTAGGCCCTCAATCACTGATAGTCCCTGGGATTGTCCCCTCTGGTCCTCAGTCCAGGGGGTCCCTGGTGACCTGGGCTCACGAGGAGACCCACCCTGCAGTCAACTCTTTGTTCCCTGGCTGGGCGGCCCTGGGTTCCTTGCCATGTGGGGCGCGGAGGGGACGTGGAACGGGGCGGTGAGCGCGTGGCCACGCTCAGTGGTAACACAGGGAAGCTTATGACTTCCTGCAGCCGATGGCCCCGTGTGAAGGGCCGAGCCTGAGTCAGCTCACAGGGCCCAGCGGAAAGTTACCGGGGCCTCCGAAAGGGCGGACGGGCAGGAGGCTCTCGGGGGCAGCCAGCCAGCAGGGCAGTCTGAGCAGAGCGGGATGGCTGCCCCCCGGAATCCAGGCTGCCCCGCCCTCGGGGAGCCGAGATCAAAGCCCAGAGGAAGGAGGAAGTGTGAGCCCCATGACTCACTTCTTCCATCGGGGGCGAGTCACCTCTCACCCCGCAGGCAGCCTGCCCGAGGCCTCCGCACCAGGCGGACCATCCGACCTGGTCTGCCTGCTCATAACACCGGCCTGACTCACCCGCCGCCCGCCCTCCATGCCCCTCCACCTCCACCTCCACCTCCATGTGGACCTGCTGAGAGGTTTGCAGGTGGCCGAGCCGACAAGCAGGTCTTGGAAAACAAGAAAGAGAGAGAGAGAGAGAGAGAGAGCGCACTCGGCGGGGGTGGGAGAATCCCTGCTCAGGAGCAGGACACTGGGTCGTGGTTACTAACCGCTGTGTGAGCCTGGCAAGCCTCACACCCTCTCTGGGCTCCAGTCTCCACTTCTCCGAGAACGTGCAGCCCGACTCCCCATCCTACTGGCTCCTGGGCTCTGGAATGCTGCCGGGGCTAAGGGTTCCTCACCCCGCATTGCCCTCTGGGAAACAGCCCTACAGCCTGAGAGGCCCTGGATGGCTTGCTGCTGCCACACCTGCACCTCATCCCCGTGATTCCTGCACCCCAGCAACGTTCAGCTGGGCCGGCTCCTGCTCCCGGCTCCCCGGTTCCCGGCTCCCAGCTCCCGGCCCGGCTCCCGGCTCCGTGCTCTCCACGCGGTGCCTCGGCCGCTAAGCGCTGGCCTCCGTGGGGCCGGCTTAGACGTCACTTTCCCCCCTGCCTTCCTCTTCCGACCTGCCAGCCTGTGCGCCCCCAGCAGAGGCCGTTCTGTTCCTCTTCCTCATTCAGCCAAGCGCTGTGCCTGGCCCCCAGAAGGGGTCAATAAATAAAGGATGAATGAATGACGGTGGAAGCTCCCAGGCAGGCTTCCCTCAAGGGGTGTGCTTCCCTCGAGGGGGCCCTGGTGTGAGGCCACCCCTGAGCTCTGCCCTCCCCCCAGGAGGCGGAGGGGGTGCTGGTGGGAGGGGTGTAGGGCTCCGAGGAGGAGGTTCCAGCTGGGCCCCCGCCATGCCGCAGCCCCAGACTGCCTGGCCCATGACTCACGGGCCCCAAACAGCTTTCTTAACCCTGGCTGGCCTCGCTCTGCTGCCTGCTGGTCGGGCCTGCAGGCTGCTGGCTCTCGGGTTTCTCTCCAGCTGGGCCCTCTCTCCCTGTGGGCTGGAAGCGTCCAAGAGCCCACTGCTTAAAGGGCCAGCTCCGGATTCCGGGGCTGTCTTATGTTTTCCCCAGGAATCCCTTCTCTGTTTACCGAGGGGAGAAAAGGTGCCAGCTACCCTGGCTAAAAGTCATCCTGGTTTTCTGAGCCCTCTCACCACACACCTCCTACTTGGCATTTGTCTGTGGGTTGCGGGGAGGGGGGAGGGCAGGGGGAGCCCCAGCACTTCCCCTACCCCAGCGTTCCCACGCTCAGGAGGCCACCAGGTCCGGGAACGCCGGCCCCAAAGCTCTGGTGTGCACACTGGCAGCCCGACCTCGGCCATCGGGCCAGCAGGGGCTTGCTCCACCTCCTGGGAGCAGTCAGGAACCCTCAGCACTGGCTGGGTCCCGCGTCGCCCCCACCTCTGCCCTCTCCTCTCCCCGTGGAACCCCTCCCCCATTTCCCAGACATTTCCTCTCCTGCGTCCCAGTTTGCAGGTTAAGTGTCTGACAGGCCTCCTCTGGTCCTGTGTCTTCGAATCGGTGAGAGACGGCGTCTCCTGGAGATCACAGCCTCTCTCCCCCCGATCCCGTGTCTTTTTATTAAAATAAACGTTTAATTTTGGAAGGGTCTTAGATTTGCAGAAAGGTTGCAAAAGAGCACACAGGGTTTCCCAACACCCTCCCACCGTTCCCCTTCCACGACGTCTTACGTCAGGACACAGGAAACCCACAGCTGCATTCCGTCCGACCGCTGTTTAATCTCTCTCCACGCGTGGATGATGGTAATTATCTCGGATGAAGGAAGAGCCTGGGAGGCGGGCGCCTGGACATAGGGTGGGAACTGAGGCACGAGGGGCGGGACCGTGAGCCCTCATCTCCCGGCCCGAAGGGTGGGTCAGAAGTAATTTCTTCAAGGACCACATGAGATCACGTCTCTGGGAATCTCCCTGCCCCCGAGATGGTCTCTGCGGTCATTGCTGTCGGCATCACCATGACTAAGAAGCCCAGATCGCTTAGTGTTATGGTGGAATAAGCCCGCCTTCCCCCCCTCCTCCGTCCCAGCACCTCCGCTGGGGAGCAGACGGGCCGTTCCAGACCTCGCTGATTCCTGGCGTTAGGAATCTCAGGGCGCAGCCCCACTGTGGCCACTGGCTGTGGGCGAGTCAGAGCCTCTCCCTGAGCCTCAGTTTCCTCACCTGCAAGATGGGGATGATCAGAGCCTGCCCTGCAGAGGTGTTGGGAGGATCCCAGGGCACAGGCATGGAGAAGCCGGGGACCAGCCCCCCGCAGCTGATGTGTGGACCCTCGTGGCCCCGAGGGGCAGGCAGATCTCCGCCCGCCCGGGACTCTCCCTGTCCCTCCCCCCGGCAGGCAGTACGGTTACCTGAACCGGCAAGCTACCTAACCCTGCTGAAACTTGCTCCTTGTCAGGAAGAATCAATCACCGGGCCTCTAGCCTCACCCCACCCCACACAAGAACTCAGGAAATGAAAGTCAGTTCCTACGGTCCTCAGCCTAAAGGGTTGTCTGAGGGTCAAGTAGCTGGTGAGAGGCTCCGTCCGCGGGAGCGGCTAGGATGTGCTGATCCCTTGTCCCATCACCTGGGCACAGCCACCCGCCCCGCATTCAGAGACTGTTTGCGGGGGGGTTGGGGGGGAGAGGCGCTGCTACCTGCCTTCTGCTTCTTTTTTCTTTTTTTAAAAATATATTTTATTGATTTTTTACAGAGAGGAAGAGAGAGGGATAGAGAGTTAGAAACATGGATGAGAGAGAAACATCGACCAGCTGCCTCTTGCACACCCCCTACCGGGGATGTGCCCGCAACCAAGGTACGTGCCCTTGACCGGAATCGAACCTGGGACCCTTCAGTCCACAGACCGACGCTCCATCCACTGAGCCAAACTGGTTTTGGCTGGAAGTGATTCCGCCACAGGGGGCCGAGGAGGACTGTGTACCGGACAGGACGGGGCCAGCAGCCCGCAGTTTACACTGTGACAGAGCTCAGAGACAGCGCCCGGCGGGGGCCGGCACCCAGGACGGTCCACTGTGGACGGTGCACCCTTCCTCGGCAGCAGGAAGGTCACGACGAGGGTGCCCTCCGTGGTCTCTAACCTGATGGCCCGTCAACGGGTTAGGGTGACTCACTCGCTGAACGCAAAGTCCTCTCTGAAGGAATTGGGGAAGTTCAGCTTCCGGGCAGGCGGGAGGCCTACAGCCCGAAAGCATCAGCATTTCAGAGGGAGGGTGCATGGCAGCTACGGTGTTTTTTTCAGCTGGATGTTGGCATCTGGAACATTCCAGAATGTATGTGTGTTGGTGACAGAGGCCTGTGGTTTTCACTGGGCAGTTACACCACTTCTCTGATGTGCACTGTCCCTGTCTCTGAATTGGGACAGCAACAGTACATAGATTGTGAATGCTTTTTTAAAAATATATATATTTTATTGATTTTTTTACAGAGAGGAAGGGAGAGGGAGAGAGAGTTGGAAACATTGATGAGAGAGAAACATCCATCAGCTGTCTCCTACACACGCCCCACTGGGGATGTGCCCACAACCAAGGTACATGCCCTTGACTGGAATCGAACCGGGGACCCTTGAGTCCGCAGGCCCATGCTCTATCCACTGAGTCAAACTGGTCAGGGCAGATTGTGAATATGTTTAATGAGCAGCTATTCACCGTATGAAAAGTGTATTTTAAATAGATCAGACTAACCGTTTCTCTGACATGGTCACTGGGGTATTCTCAGATCAGCCTGGCCTTCTCCTGTCCCCTGTGTGGCTCTCACCAAGTCCTCATTTCCATCACCTGTGTTCCTAGCAGCGTGGGGAGCAGCATTCAGCCGCCACGGACATGCTGGCGTGAACTACGCCTTCAAACACCTGGGTGTGGCCTCAGGGGAGGGGGTCCGGGGAGGGGTGACAGACCAGCACAGGTTTCCCTTCTAGAGGGTGTATTCTGGTCACAGGAAGGCCACAGTTTTCCAGTTTGTTTTCTTCTCTCATCCTCTTTGCAATCGCGCACGGTAGGCGGGCAGGAAGTATTCCCTTCTTGCATCTGGAGAAGCATGCCTAGCTCGCTAGCCCATGCTGCCCTCTAGTGGCTGTGCCCGGTAGCCCAGGGCAGCCAGCAACGTCTCCCTGGGTTTGCAGGCTGCATGGCCAGCCTTCCTAGGACCCCAATCATGGGCACCTGTCTCCCTGCTCAGGACTCCTACATCACTTTATCAGCCACTCTCTGTCCCTGAGCATTAAATATACATATCTAATTGTCATAAAATATACATTACAACATGTAGCATCGTGATCATTTTTAAAATATATATATTTTATTGATTTTTTACAGAGAGGAAGGGAGAGGGATAATCAGAAACATCGATGAGAGAGAAACATCGATCAGCTGCCTCTTGCACACCCACTACCGAGGATGTGCCTACAACCAAGGCACATGCCCCTGACCGGAATCGAACCCGGGACCCCTCAGTATGCAGGCAGACGCTCTATCCACTGAGCCAAACCGGTTCCAGCCATCATGACCATTTTTAAGTGGCATTAGAGTCAGTCTATTGTGCAACCATCTCCCCATTCATCTCCCAACTGTTAATCTTGCCAATTGAAACTCCGTAACAATTCCCATCTCACCTCCCCAAGTGTTCTCCGTGCTCTCCGCACAGGACCTCCTACATCCTGTCTCTATGAATGTGACTACCCCAATGCCTTATCTAAGTGGAATCGTTCAGTACTTTTAAAAAATATATATATTTTATTGATTTCTTACAGAGAGGAAGGGAGAGGGATAGAGAGTCAGAAACATCGATGAGCGAGAATCATCGATCAGCCGCCTCCTGCACACCCCCCACTGGGGATGTGCCCGCAACCAAGCTACATGCCCTTGACCGGAATCAAACCTGGGACCTTTCAGTCCACAGACCGATGCTCTATCCAGTGAGCCAAACCGGTTTTGGCTCAGTACTACTTTTTAAAAAATATGTATTTTATTGACTTTTACAGAGAGGGAGAGGGATAGAGAGTTAGAAACATCGATCAGCTGCCTCCTGCATGCCCTTGACTGGGGATGTGCCCAAAATCAAAGTACATGCCCTTGACCAGAATTGAACCTGGGACCCTTCAGTCTGCAGGCCCACACTCTATCCACTGAGCCAAACCAGTTAGGACTCACACAGTACATCGATGTGACTGGCTTATTTCTCACTGCAGGAACCCTCCTCCCACCCCCCCGGAAGTGTCCCCTTTATAAAGTGGTGTATACATGTGCAGCCTGGAAGACAAAAGCACCCCCAGAATTTCACCCAGATAGCAGACCTGCAAAACAAACAACGGGACTCAGGCTGGGCCGTGAGGAGTCACAGCACGAGGGTCCAGCTTCATGGCAGGAAAAGCCGGGCAGGTGGCCCCTGACAGCAGAGAGCCGGCCTGGCCCTCAGCGTTGAGCCTGGGTGAGCTCCAACCTCACAGCTCACTGTGGCCGCCTCTGGGCCAACTGCAAAGATGACCAGCACCCCATCCTCCAGGCACTGCTGCCCCCCAACCAAGCACAGCTGTAGGGCCACACCCTCGATATAAAAAAAGCTTCTTGATCACGATCCTAGCATTTTCTCTGCTTCCGGAGCACACGCTCGGAGCAAACCCCCACTTCCTTAGCTCCTCTCCCAATTCCTCACACCTGCCCAGTCCCAAGTCCCTCCTCACCGGGCCGTGCAGCAGCAAGCACAGCGAACCCCACGTGGTGGCCTGGGGTATGTCTCTGATGGATGGGCCTCCACAGGACCACCAGGAATGCGGATACAAGGCGTGATGACCAAGGACTGCCGGCCAGTGCCCCAGAGGGAGCAGTCACCTGCTCCCTAGTCAGCAACCCACCAGCCCAACATTCTGTCCTCCACAGCAACTTTATATTATTATTCTTTTTAAAATATATTTTATCAATTTTTTTTACAGAGAGGAAGAGAGATAGTCAGAAACATTGATGAGAGTCGAAACCGGTTTGGCTCAGTGGATAGAGCATCAGCCTGTGGACTGAAAAGTCCCGGATTCGATTCCGGTCAAGGGCATGTACCTTGGTTGCGGGCACATCCCCAGTAGGGGGTGTGCAAGAGGCAGCTGATCAATGATTCTCTTATTGATGTTTCTAACTCTCTATCCCTCTCTCTTTCTCTCTGTAAAAATCAATAAAATATGTTTTAAAAAATATCGATGAGAGAGAAACATCGATCAGCTGCCTCCTACGCACCCCCTACTGGGGATGTGCCCGCAACCAAGGTACATGTCCTTGATCGGAATCGAACCCGGGACTCAAGTCCGCAGGCCGATGCTCTATCCACTGAGCCAAACGGATTAGGGCACAGGATAGATATTATTATTAAAGTTGTTCCCATCTTACAGATGAGAAAGTCAAGGCTCAGGGGACTCAGGACTAGTCCACATTACTGAGTGTCAGCGCCAGGTGTGAGATCCGACCTGCCTGCTCCAAGTCCAGTGCTCTTTCCTGCCATGCACCCCTCTCTCGGGAGCTGCACGCACCAAGCAAACCCCGGTGTCAGGGTACGAGTGTGCAGTGAGCACATCCTGAGGGTGGGTGTGGGCTCTGTAAAAGAGTGGGTGGCCCTAGGTGGCCCCCCACAGCATAAGGCTCCACCCTGGACACCCTGCAGCCAGGCCCCCCCACAGGCAGCCCGTGTCCGGGAGCAACACGCCGGGAGTTGCCTGGTGCAAGTCTCCCTTGCTGGGCGTGAGCCCCTCGACCTGCTGAGCCGAGCCCCACACTGCAGGAAAGGACGTGTCCCCATGAGCAGGCGCCCAGTGAGCACTGTCCCCCAGTGAGCACTGTCCCCCAGTGAGCACTGTCCCAGGGCTACTTCCAGCGGTTTGTGTCCAGCTGAGTGAGACCTTAGACGGAACACAGACGGACTTCTAACAGTTATGCATTTATTTCCATGTAGAATAGGAAAAACACAGAACTAGCACATCAACAGGTGACTGCGTGGATATATTGTTTAGCACAAGACTAAAGCTGGGAGTAAAAAATAAAAAAAAGTATGTTGATTTGAAGAGAATATTAAGGACAGGAGAGGATGTGAGGTCTTTGATCATGACCGTGAGGAGGTGGTGTGTGCAGCCCTGGGGTCTGGGACCCCCTCCTCCAGGCTTCATGCAGGAAGCTGGCTCAGCTCTGAAGCCCCCAAGAGGCTCACAGGCAAGTGCTAGGAGCCGGGAGCCGGGAGCCGGGGCGGCCTCACAGGAGCCTGTGGTGCATCCAGACCCCACAGAGCAAAGCACATCTTAACCTGCTCACGTCCTACAAAAACGTCTCTGCGTTACAAAGCAACAGAAGTGATTGTCCCTAAAAGGGAAGCAGGATCTTCTGGGTATGGCCTCGAAGAGGCAGTGGTCACAGGGCAGCCTGGAGGCAGGGTCCCAGGGGGACTTGGGGGGGTAACCAAGGGGCTGCAGGGGCACCTCTCCCCCCCACCCCCGGCACTGTCCTGAAGAGTGTGGGTGTGTGGGGTGCACAGCCCTAGTCAAGGCTGCAGGAGGGACACCCAGAGCGTCAGCTGCCTCTCCCACAGGAGCCCCAGGCGGCAGGGTGGGGTATGGCCAACGTCCTTGGGTGTCAGCACGTGTCACCCTCTCCTGCCCCTGTCCTAGTTCACCGCTGGGCCTGGGCCCCATGTCCCCCGGGGGGGGGGGGGGGCAGGGGGGGAGTCCACGGCCATGCTCCGCCGGGTCCCATCCTCGTACATTTATGAACAAATGGGAGACATTTCCTATTAAGATATAACACAGCCCCCCCCCCAAAAAAAAAATCCAAAGAATGTTTCCCATCATTTCAATTTTTTAAAAAGCACTTTTTAAGGAACCTTAGAGTTTTACTCACATGGCCAGCAGAAGGCACCCTCGTGCGTCTCTTTTCTGCAACCGCCCCCTTCAGGGACATCTAAAGTGTCATTGCTTGGGGACCCAGGGTGCCACCTGAAACTGGCCCCAACTCACTCCTGGAAACGGGGAGGTCGAGGCCGGCACACAAGAGCGGCCAGAGCCTCGGACGTGAGTACCCGGTGCGATGCTCATGGCGCAGACGCCCTGCGCCCAGAGGATGGAAGGAAGAGTGTGGCAGTCCGAGGGGCACCGGGTGCAGCCACCCACCGCCAAGCTGGGAGGAGGCGGGGCCGGGGCGGGCGGCTCAGCCCCGCATCCCAGACTCAACGGGCCCGGTCCCTGTAGGGGCTCGGGAGAAAACTGTGCAAGAGCAGGCCAGGAAGGGAAACTGAGTCGGGGAAGGGGCCCGGACCCGGGCTAACAGTGGGTGCCCTCAGCAGCACCCTGCAGCGCTCCGCTTCACGTGGCACGGCTTGCAGAAGAGACGGTTGTTCAGCGGGTAGCAGCCTTGGTCTGTGGGCTCCACGGACAGGAGGATCCTGCAGTCCTGTGGGGACGAGAGACCGGCGGGTGGGCCCAGGCCGGAGGCGGCACGGGGCCTCCCCAGGGAGGGCTCACCCCGCCCCTGCCCGGGAGATGCACCGAGTGACAGTCTCCTCCTTCCTGTCCCCCAGCATGCCGGGGCCGACGGGGCTCCGTCAGGGAGGACAAGGGGCTTTGGGTGATGGGAGCAGCCATCAGTCGAGGCGACAGCTGAGGACACAGGGAGACGTCCCTTGAGGGGTTACGAAAAGAGCTGGAAGGGGCTTAGGCACTACCCAGCAGCCCTTTAGGATGTAACCTCTGAGAGGTAGTGATCCTACTTCCTGCTGGTTCCTGCCCAGACCAGAGCCTGGCACACCGAGCGCTCACCATAAACAGCTGCTGAGTGAGTAAGTACACCCAGTCCCGGCCTTCACCTCACAGGTGGGGAAACTGAGGCCCAGGGAGGGTGGGGTTTGCCTCAGGTCCCAGACTCAGGGTCCAGAGGGCTTTTCACCGCTCCACTTCCTGCACAGCTTCAGCACTGGCACACACACTAAAATCCCAATTTTTGCCGAAACTGGTTTGGCTCAGTGGATAGAGCGTCGGCCTGCAGACTGAAAGGTCCCAGGTTCGATTCCAGTCAAGGGCATGTACGTTGGTTGTGGGCACATCCCCAGTAGGGGGTGTGCAGGAGGCAGCTGGTTGATGATTCTCTCTCATCGATGTTTCTAGCTCTATATCCCTCCCCCTTCCTCTCTGTAAAAAATCAGTAAAATATAATTAAAATAATAAATAAAATCCCAATTTGTTAAATCACCAAAGGATGCCAGACCAGGAAGATGGGCGTCTGGAGCCCAGCCTGCTCAGTCCACCCCTCTTGTAAGCCCCGACCTCATCCGAGCTGCACCAGGGCACATGCTGGGAGCAATAATGGGGACGAGGAATGCCCGCGGCCTCGGTCAGGGCATGGCTGGCTTCCTCTAGAAGCTGCATTATCAGTTGGTCTCCACAGAGACCACTTTGGGCACAGGGTGCCATTCGGACCCAGCAAGGCCAGCAGAGGGCGCCCTCGTGAGTCTCTTTTCTGCCACTGCACCTGGCGTCTCCCATTCAATGCGGGGAGCCTGGCTATTCCCGCCTGCGGCTGGCGTGGCGTTCTGAGAGCATCAGTGCCAAAGGGGCACATGTGACCTCTTCTAAATTAGAATCCAGGGAGGAAACATCTCCTCTGGGACCGAGTCACAGGGCCCGGGAAGGAGCTGTGGGGCGGCAGACAGCGGGCTGGACTGGAACTTTTCTCAGCCTCCGAAATAGAGACAATAACTCCCATCTCGCAGGATCGTCATAGTTGGTTAAATAAGGCGATGTCCACAAAAACACTGTATGAATTAAAAAATATGACCCCGCCGAAACCGGTTTGGCTCAGTGGATAGAGCGTCGGCCTGTGGACTAAAAGGCCCCAGATTCTATTCCGGTCAAGGGCATGTACCTTGGTTGTGGGCACATCCCCAGTAGGGGTTGTGCAGGAGGCAGCTGATTGACGTTTCTCTCTCATTGATGTTTCTAACTCTCTATCCCTCTCTCTTCCTCTCTGTAAAAAAAACAATAAAATGTATTTTTTTAAAAAGAGAAAGAAATATGACCCAGGCACAAAAGCATTGTTCCCCTCCCAGCAATGGAAATAAACAATGGGGACCACATTGGACAGGGCTGACGAGAGGAATGGGCACAGAGAAATAGCACCCCGATCAGCTCCAGGCCGCCGGGGTCTGAGCCTTCCCATCAGAAACGCAACTGCTCGAGTCCACACTGAGGTTTTGCAGTAGCCGGGACGCCCTGCAGCCTTGGCCATGCTGACCAAGGCCATGCAGGGAGGGGCTATGCACTCACTAACCGGGCTCGGGGGAAATACGAATCCGCCCTGGACCTTAGGAGGGTTGTGGGGGCGATAACAGCTCTCGACTTTCCTCATCCTTCCTTCAAGATGCGTTATCAGTGGGACTTTGGACTCTAAGCAGCAGAGACAACGCGATGATGAAGCAACCTGTCAACTCCAGGACCAAGCCCCCTGGTCACACTCGGTGCACACAGCCTCTCGGTCCCATTATCTGAGTGGATCAGAATTCCTCGCTGGCTGAGGAGAGGTGTGCCCGGGGAGCTCCCACTCAGGTGACACCCACAGAAGCTGCTCCTGTTTTCGCCATCCCCAGAGACGACAGACCCCTCAGGGACGTGGAGGTGACCATGGGAGGTAGGGAGGACTCCTAGAGACTCCCAACAGGACGGACTATATAATCTGCAGGGCCCGGGGGGAGGGGGAGTGAAAATTTACACCCGTGTTCGAACATGGAGACGTCACAATGGGAACGGCAGAGCTTCAGCGTTTCTGAGTGGGGGCACGTCTCGCTGGGACGCCTGCACCAGCTTCTAGCCAGCCTTCCGCCTCAGCCCCATCCCTGCCTGCAGCCTGAGACCCGGACTCCTCAGCCTGGAGCGCGGGTCCTGTCCTGCTCCCGGACCACCCCTCCCACACGCAGCACGCCAGACACAGCCCGCAACTTCCACCTGCTGGATCCTTCGGGCCGGTTCATGCCAAAGTGGGTGTCCACAGGCCTGGCCTCTTTCTGGGCGTCCTCTTCTCTGAATATCTGACGGACGCTTATCCCGCAAGACCCGCCCTACGCTGCACCTCTGCTGCCACCGCCCTGGTTAGACTCCGTCGCTGCCTTTATAGTCCCCACTCTAATTTACTTATTTATGTGTTTTTAATTTTTTTAAAACACATTTTTATTGATTTCAGAGAGGAAGGGAGAGGAAGAGATCGATAGAAACATCAATGATGAGAGAGAATCACTGACTGGCTGCCTCCTGCACAACCCCTAGTGGGGATCCAGCCCACAACTCAGGAATCAAACTAGTGACCTTAGTTCATGGGTCAAAGCTCGACCACTGAGCAACACTGTTTGGGTTTTTATCGATTTTAGAGAGAGGGGATGGGAGACAGAGAGACAGAAGCATTTGTGAGAGAGAAACATTAGTTGGCAGCCTCTTACGGGCACCCTTTTGGGGATCAAGCCTGTCACCCGGGCATGTGCCTTGACCAGGAATTGAACCTCTGACCTCTTGGTTCATGGGTCAAAACTCAACCGCTGAGCCACCACAGCTGGGCCCATAGTTCCCTTTCTTGTGGAAAGCAGGTTTAGTTTCTATCATTAATCCAAAGAGTTTTGATTAATAGACCCTATTTGTAACTACTTCCATTCTTAAAAAAATAAAAAAATAAAAAAATAAAAAATAAAAAAATATATATATATATATTGATTGATTTCAGAGAGAAACATCAATGATGAGAGAGAATCATTGGTCGGCTTCCTTCTCCACACCCCCTACTGGGGATTGAGTCCACAATCCAGGCTGGAATCAAACTGGGGACCCTTTAGTCCGCAGGCCAACACTCTACTCACTGAGCCAAACCAGCTAGCGCTTCTTTCCATCCTTATTTATTTCTGCTATTGGGCAGGAGGCCATTGGAGAGCCGAGCCGACCCTGGCCTGTCCCAGCCCAGGGCCCGGGCGGTGGCGACCGGAACCCGCAGCATCGTTCAGTCACTGCTCTACTCACCTCGCACCTGTAGCAGTTCTCATGGAAGTTCCTTCCCATGCACTCGATCTTGAAGGCGTCCTTCCCATCCCGGGGGATGATGGGATTCTCACAGATGCTGCACACGGGGGCGAATTTCCTGGAGGGAGAGGAGCCCACGCTGGGAGGAGCTCGCGCCAACCACAGAAATTAGCCGCCAGGACGGGGCTGGCTCTCACTCCGCTCCCGGTGCTATTTCAGACCGGTTGCTATGTGACTGCACCTGGAGTGCAACCGCGATGCCTATTCCTCCCGGCGGGAGCGGGAGGAGAGACGTAATTAGACCGGCTTCCCAGGGTGTAATTAGCTGAGGCAAGGACGTGACTGGGAACGTCAGCGTTGGAGAAAGCAGACTTCTCACGTGAGCTGGGGGTGGGGGTGTGGGTGTGGGACGGGTGGGGGCCCATTTCATTTGTCTTGTATTATAGGACGCTACTTTTCCTTCTTTCTTTCTTCTATTTGTTTATTTACTTATTTAATATGTTTTATTGATTTTTTTTTTTTTTTACAGAGAGGAAGGGAGAGTGATAGAGTTAGAAACATCGATTCAACTGCCTCCTGCACACCCTCTACTGGGGAATGTGCCCACAACCAAGGTACATGCCCTTGACCGGAATCGAACCCGGGACCCTTCAGTCCGCAGGTCTACGCTCCATTCACTGAGCCAAATTAATGTTATTATTGATTTCAGAGAGAATAGGGAGGGAGATAGAAACATCAATGATGAGAATCACTCATCAGTTGCCTCTTGCACGCCCCCTACTGGGGATGGAGCCCGCGGGCCCAGCATGTGCCCCGACAGGGAATCGAACCCTGACCTCCCTGGTTTATAGACTGACACTCAACCACTGAGCCACGCCACTGGGGCTCGCCGCCGCTTCTTAGGGCTCCAGCTCTGAGGGAGGCGCTGTGACCTGGAGGTGGAGGGCGAGCCCCAAATTCAGGTTGACAGGAGTTTGCTGCAGCTCCCATACTCCCAAACTCTGCCTCAGTTTCCACATGCGGCGAAAAGGAACCCTAATGGTCCCTGCCCCACAGGAAGGGATGTAAGCGTACTTCATGGCCTGACTCAATTAAGCTTTCTTAAGTTACTGCTATATTAGTTTTGAGGATGAAATGGCCTAACCCAATGGTCGGCAAACTGCGGCTCACAAGCCACATGCGGCTCTCTGGCCCCTTGAGTGTCCTAACGCCACTTTTTCAAAATAGACTCGCCCGGGCCGAAAACCGACCTCTGCGCACGGGCCACGAAGTTTCCATCGCACTGTAGGTGCGCGCCAGCACGTGGTATTTTGTGGAAGATTTGGCTACACTCAAGGGGCCAAAGAGCCGCATGTGGCTCCTGAGCCGCAGTTTGCCGACCCCTGGCCTAACCCAAGTGCAGTGCCCGGCACAGTGTAGGTGCTCAAAAAGGTAGCTGCAGCCCTGGCTGGTGTGGCTGAGTGAATAGAGCGTCGGCCTGCGGACTGAAGGGTCCCGAGTTCGATTCCGGTCAGAGGATTGTGAGCTCTATCCCCAGTGGGGGGTGTGCAGGAGGCAGCTTATCGATGATTCTCTCTCATCAATGATCTTTCTCTCTCTCTCTTTCCCTCTCCCTTCCTCTCTAAAATGGTAGCTGCAATCAGCCGAAACCGGTTTGGCTCAGTGGATAGAGCGTCGGCCTGTGGACTGAAGGGTCCCTGGTTCGATTCCGGTGAGGGGCATGTACCTTGGTTGTGGGCACATCGCCAGTGGGGGTGTGTGTGTGTGTGTGTGTGTGTGTGCAGGAGGCAGCTGATCAATGTTTCTCTCTCACTGATGTTTCTGGCTCTCTCTCTCTCCCCTCCTCTCTGTAAAAAAATCAATAAAATATAAAAGATAAAAGGTAGCTGCAATTCGGTACCTGGCCAGATAGAGGGTGTGGAACAGGCAGACCCGGTTTCTGCAGGAAACCCAGGACTCAGACTCAGTTCTGCGGCTCTGCCCGAGTCCCACCCGGACGCTCCTGCCCGCCCAGAGCCCCGAGCCCCCACACGCACCGATAGAAGTCGTCCAGGCAGTACACCTCGTTCTGGCTGTCCAGGGCGAAGTTCTCGTCCCCGATGCACCGGGCGCAGGCCACGCACGTGAAGCAGGCCGGGTGGAAGGCCCGGTCCAGGGCCCGGATGATGTGCTCGCGGACCACCTCGCCACACCTGCCACACTTCTCCAGGGTGTCCTGGGGCAGAGGGCCCGGCTTCAGAGCCATGCCGCCCGCGTGCCCGCCGCACGCCACAGGGGCTCCGTGCCCGCCCTGAGGCTGACCCAGGAGGCCGGGGGTACAGGGGAGGAAGCTCAGATCCATGCGGGTGACCTCACTACTGCCCCACGCCTCCACTGCTCCCTGAAACGGACCACGCCTGGCCTGGTGCCTGGCTCCCAGAGAGGAATCCTGCCACAGGGCGAGGGCTGAGTGTTTTGCCGTTCGGAAACGCCGAGGCCAGTGCCCACGAGGACCCGCAGGAGAAACTTCTCTTCAGCCTCAGAGCCGGGGAAAGGAGTGCCGAGAGAAACGGGTGACAATGAACCTTGAAACGCTTTCCCTTTTCCCTTTGGCCACCGGGAAGCTCAGTCAAATTCCGTGCTCCACTTTTAGGAACAGCTGTCGGGGTCTTTTATGCATCTATGCAGGTCACCAGGTGCTGCCAATTCAGGACAAGGAAGGCCTCCGGATATCCAGGTGAGGTGTCTGTGCGTGGTGTGCACCCCGCACCCCACCATGGAGCCAGCAATTCCAATACCTTGGCTCCCAAACCAGCGCTCCCAGACTGTATCCGGTTACTCAGAGGTGACCCAGACGCCCCCTTTACATCTGCATCAGAACCCCACGGTGCTAGGTAAGAGCGGCAAGGCCACAGGCGGGCCCCAGGACCAGATGGGCCTGGGGTAGAACCCCAGTTCCACCAGCGTCGGGAGTGTGACCCGGTGCAAGAGGTGAGTGACAACCCCAAGGACAGCCAGGTCTTCGCCCCGGAACCTGTGACTACCTCGAATGGCAATGTGACCGAGGGGAGGCTCCTGAGACGGGGAGAGCATCGGCGTCATCCAGATGGGCCCTAAAAGCCATGAAGTCCCTGTGAGCGGAGCCCCAAGGAGATCTGACACAGGAAATAGGATACTGAACGCAAGACGCCTCCCTGCTGACTTTGAAAGTGGACAAAGGAACCGAGGAATGCAAGGAATGCCGAGTTAGACGAGGCTGGAAAGGGCCAGGAAATGGATTCTCCCCCAGAGTTTTGGGTGGGTGTGGGGGTAGAGCTCAACACTTTGGTTCTGACTTAGTAAAATGGGTTGTGGACTTCTGACCTCTGGAACGGTAACAGGGTACATGTGTGCCGTTTGGCGTCACCAAGTTTGTGGTAATGTGACATGAGTCACAGGAAAAGAATACGCCTCGGCTGAGCTCCTCCCCCCTCTCCGAGCCTCAGCTTCCTCATCTGTGAAATGGGTCAGTAGTGCCTACCGCCCAGGATTGTTGTGAATGAAATAATATACACCGAATGGCAGATTATTATGATCTGTGAATGCATAATAATCTGGCCATTCAGTGTGTGTGTGTGTGTATGTATGTATATATTCTAGTAGCCTGTTGCAGGAAGATTCCTACAATAGGGCTTCCTGCTGCTGTCTCTCCACACCACCTGCTTCCCTTCCTTCTCCCCGCCCCACTTGCTTGCTTCTCTGCAGCTTCACTCCCTTCTGCAGCGCCTGTCTTGATATGCAAATTAAGCACCATCTTGGGTGGGTTAATTTGCATACTTGCCCTGATTGGCTGGTGGGTGTGATTTGGGTATAGTGGATGTGTGGTCAATTTGCATATTACTATTTTATTAGGTAGAAGATATATATTAATTAGAGGCCTGGTGCATGAATTCATGCATGGGTGGGGTCCAGCCATCCTGGCCAGGGGAAGGGGACATGGGCAGTTGACCGGCCTGCCTGCTGGTTGAACTCCTGGTAGAGGGGACAATTTCCATATTAGCCTTTTATTATATAGGATAGACATTGAGCAACCAGAGATCATAATAATCTAGCCACTCAGTGTAACATCTCCCACGTGCCCGGCTCAGTGCCTGGCACCTGGGGAGCTGCTGTGTGTGTGGGGGGAGGCGGGGAGGAGAAGGAGGTTACCTGGTAGCAGGGTTCACAGAGGGGCCTCCCATCCTTCTGGTAGAAGCTCTGCCCGGCCAGCTGGCGGCGGCAGGTGCGGCACGTGAAGCACTGGGCGTGGTATTGCCTCTTCATGGCCTCCACGGCCAGCTCTCGGGGGGACACGGTCTTGTGGCAGAAGGCACAGACGTCTGGGGTAGGAGAGACACAGGCCATGACATGCCCAGCCTGGGGGCACTGTGCCCAGTCACCACCCAGCACCTGCCCAGGAGGACATGGAAGATTTGGCTATACTCAAGGGGCCAAAGAGCCACATGTGGCTCGTGAGCCGCAGTTTGCCGACCCCTGGCCTCGAGCCCCTGGGGGCCCTAGTGTGACCTGGTTTCCTGGGGAGGGTCATGAGGATCAACAGAAAGCAATATGGCCAAAATCAGTTTGGCTCAGTGGATAGAGCGTCAGCCTGCGGACTGAAAGGTCCCAGGTTCGATTCCAGTCAAGGGCATGTACCTTGGTTGCGGGCACATCCCCAGTAGGGGGTGTGCAGGAGGCAGCTGATCAATGTTTCTCTCTCATTGATGTTTCTAGCTCTCTATCTATCCCTCTCCCTTCCTCTCTGTAAAAAATCAATAAAATGTATAAAAAAGAAAAAGAAAAAGAAAGAAAGAAAGAAAGAAAGAAAGAAAGAAAGAAAGAAAGAAAGAAAGAAAGAATGAAAGCAGGCAACATGAAGGGCCTTTGGAGAGAGATGCAGTGTCGGGACAGCTGGGTTATCATCGGCAAAAAAATTAACATGCGGGGAGGCCTCCCTCACAACACCTCACAGCCAGATCGTTCCAGATGTGCGGAGGAAGTGGAAAACGGGACCAAGAACACTAGAAGGAAACCAGAGGAGAAGTGGTGTAGCACCTTGGTGTGGCGAAGGCCTTTTGGTACGTGGTAAGCACTGAATACTGTTTGTAAAGTGAATACTGCACGGTGCCAGAGAGGCTGCGGGGAAGAGGTCACGCCGACCGTGAAGGGCAATTTGGCAAAAATATCCAAGTTACAAATGCACCCCCCTCTGGCCACAGCACTTTCTCTTCCAGGAATTGATTTCACAAACGTGCACACTGGCAAAATGACCCATGTGCAGGACAATGCATCTCGGCCTAATTTTTCACAGCAAGAAGCCACCTCGGCGCCTGTTCATGGGTGACTGGGTCAATGCACACAGTAGGGCCACACTGAGGAATACTATGCAGCTGAGAAAAAGAGCGAGGAGCTACGCTATGTTCTGATGTGGAACGAGCTCGAAGATGCCCGAAGGAAAGAACGTGCAGAGCAGCGTGGAGTTTGCTCCCATTTGTGGGAAAATGGAGGTGGGGGGCGGGGAGAGGAGTGGATACATATCTGAGTTTGCTCACATACACATAAAAGGCAGCTGGGAGACTGTTAACCGCAGAGGCTGTCGGGAAGGGAAACAGGGTGATGAGGGGATGGGGTCGAGGGAAGAGTGCACCGTGTCCCCTTGGTGCTTTCTATGTTGTCCAAGGGGAGGGTGTTCTATACTCAAACAATTAAAGAGCAAAAAAAATTCAAGGTGTTTCTGCTCTCAGAGCAAATCTGGTGATCCAGCCGAAACCCGTTTGGCTCAGTGGTAGAGCGTCGGCCTGCGGACTAAAAGGTCCCAGGTTCGATTCCGGTCAAGGGCATGTACCTTGGTTGCGGGTGCATCCTGGGGGTGTGCAAGAGGCAGCTGGTCGATGTTTCTATCTCATCGACATTTCTACCTCTCTCTATCTCTCTCCCTTCCTCTCTGTAAGAAATCAATAAAATATTAAAAAAAAAAATCTGGTGATCCATGTTAAGCGGGTTTTAGTGCTAAAGGAGAATCAGTTCAGGCAATAAGATAACTATAAGGCCCTCAGTGAACCGTGAGCTGGGGAAGACACCCGTGATCCCTGCTGTCCTAGTTCCCACATGGAAGCCCAGGCCAGCCCCTGAGGGCCCCTCAGAGCCCCCCAGCCCTGTGCCCTTACCAGTGGACGCCTCTCTCTCCGGGAAGCCAAGCGGCTCCTCTGGGGGCGGCGGCAACTCCTCCTGGGCGGGCCTGAGTCGACTGGGCCCGGGCTGGGACGGAGGCCCCTCTGCCAGGGCCTGTGGGGACACAGGGGGTGGGGGATCGGAGAGAAGTCACCCAGGGGGGACCCCACACGCCCTCTCAGTTTCGCTCCTGATCTGGTGGCTCCCGGCACCAGGAGCCCCATGGAGCAGAGGAGGAAGCCGAGGCCCAGAGGAGCCAGGGACCCTGCTCAGGCCGCTCAGCAGGAAGGCTGCAGTGGCGGCGGGAGCCCAGGGCCCCTGACCAGTGAAGCCACCTCCTTCTCCTCCTAGGGAAGCTCCTGGAAGCAGGGTTTTCCTTGCCCAGAGCCCCTCCCACTTCTGTTAAAGGCGGAGGATTGAAAACGGGTTTCACCTGGACCGGAGTGCAGAGCCTCAGGGAGGCGGGGAGGGAGGAAGGTGATCAATCAAAGGCCTGTGAGCACATGTGCACGGCCCACGGACAGCCAGCAGGTGCTGAAGGCCTGGAGGGGTTCTGGGTGGTCCCCAGGGGGACGGGAGCGGGCTGGAGGGGTCAATGGGCGGGGGACACATATGTAATACTTTCAACAATAAAGAATTATACAAAAAACGAAAGTGGGCTTCAGCCCAGCCAGGTTTGGCTCAGCGGTGAGCGTCCACCCAGGAATCAGGTCACCAGTTTGATTCCCAGTTGGGGCGTATGCCTAGGTTGTAGGCTCAGTCCCCAGTGGGGGTGTGCAGGAGGCGGCCAATCAATGACTACCACTCCTCATTGATGTTTCTACCTCGCTCCTCCCTTCCTCTCTGAAATTATTCATATATATATATAAAATTATTTTTTAATATATATATTTTTTATTTCTTACAGAGAGGAAGGGAAAGGGATAGAGAATTAGAAACATCTATGAGAAAAACATCGACCAGCTGCCCCCTGCACACCCCCTACTGGGGATGTGCCCACAACCAAGATATATGCCCTTGCCGGAATCGAACCTGGGACCTTTCAGTCCGAGGACCGATGCTCTATCCACTGAGCCAAACTGGTTTTGGCATATATATATATATATATATATATATATATATTAAATGGGCTTCATATCTAGCATAAGGGATGATGTGGGTTAGACCCAGGGGAACGTCTTCTCAGAGCTGAAGGGGGGCTGGAGGGGAAAAGGGGTGCACAATCAGTTTTACAGCCTCAAACAGCTTCAGAGAGGGACTGTCCTCAAACAGGAGAACGGACCGATCTCCAGGCTTAAAAGCCCTAAAGGCCCAGAAAGCTCAGACCCTCCCTCCCTGGCCCGTGGGGCTCCGCCGGCGATCAGGGGTGGGCCTACCTGTGATGGGGGTGGGGGTGGGGGCAGGTGTAGCTGCTCGAAGTCAGAGATGAGCTCAGCCCCCGAGACTGGCGGCTCCTCGTCAGGGGGCGGCGGGTATGCTGGTGGGGGCGGCGGCGGGAGCAGGTCCAGGTCCGGGAGAGCGTCCTCGCCGTCCTGGGGAGGAGGTGGGAGAGAGCGGCCTGCAAGCGGAGGGGGCAGTCATACAGCGTGCAGGCTGAGGGCTCAGGTCCAGGGGCACCCCAGCCTGGGGGTGTGCAGGCTGAGGGCTCAGGTCCAGGGCACCCCGGCCTGGGGGTGTGCAGGCTGAGGGCTCAGGTCCAGGGGCACCCCAGCCTGGGGGTGTGCAGGCTGAGGGCTCAGGTCCAGGGCACCCCAGCCTGGGGGCGTGCAGGCTGAGGGCTCAGGTCCAGGGGCACCGTGGCCTGGGGTTGTGCTGGCTGAGGGCTCAGGTCCAGGGCACCCCGGCCTGGGGGTGTGCAGGCTGAGGGCTCAGGTCCGGGGCACCCAGGCCTGGAGTCCATCTCTGACTCTGCCACTGGCTGGATGCGATGAGTCCTCCGGCAGAAGACGTAGTCTCTCCGGGTCTCAGTTTGCTCAGCTGGGAAATGGGTATCAGCTGCCCAGGGTGGTTATGAAAACGATGAGCTGATGCAAGCAAGGGCTTGGCACGTGGCACAGGCTGAGAACAGCAGCTGTCAAAGCAGCTCTCCCCCTCCCCCTGCAACCTGGGTGCGAGTGTGCCCCAAATCCCTGTGGGAAGGCCCTTGTGGGGATACAAGCAACACCAGCCCCGAAGGCTGTGGTTCTCACACTGGCTCCTGGACCAGCAGCACCTGGGGCAGTGAGGCTCGCACCCACACTGTAGCTCCCTCCTGACCCTCCAATGGCGGGGGGGCGGGGAGGGGGGCGAGGAGAAAGAGGGAGAGATCTTTAGAATTAAGAGACTTTAGAGGAAAGGACCACATATAGTGTGCACACTTGTCCTGTCCTATAAGGTTGCCTCCAGCCACAGGTGGCGATGGGCTGAGGGACTCAGGACAGAATGTAAACTACCTCATCATCACCTTCACGATGATCCCAAGCTGAAATGACAATCTTTGTATATTGAGTTGCATAACATCTATTATGAAAAGTAATATCACTTAATTCTTTTACTTTTTTTCCAACATTGATCCTAGAAAAATTTAAATTACATCCGATGCTTACATTTATAATTCACAATATATTAGTCTATATATTTTTAAAAATATTTACTTAAAAAATTTTAAAGAGAAAGAAAAAAAATATTTTTATTGATTTCACAGAGGAAAGAAGAGGGAGAGATGGAAACATCCATGATGAGAGAGAATTATTGATTGGCTGCCTCCTGCACGCCCTACACTGGGGATTGAACCCACAACCAAGGCCTGTGCCCCGACCGGGAATGAAACCGTGACCTCCAGGTTCACGGGTCGAAGCTCATCCCCTGAGCCACACGGGCCGGGCACACGTCATTTTTACGGGACAGCATTGGCACAGACCTTGTTGGGTCCTGCTTCAAAGAATGAACTCTCATTTAATTCTCATCTTGCAGGCGAGGGAAAGCTAAAAATCCCACTACATGATACAGCTCAAAAGGAAGGCAAGACGCCCTGTAACGCCTTCATTCCACTACAGTCCCACAGCGAAAAGGCATTTTATGACAATCCGGCCAAATTAATGATGGATGGTGTACTAGGTGATCAGAGGCATTCTCGCCGATTTTGCTTGGCTTCGTGATTATGATTTTTTTAAAAAGGCCGCATCCTGAAGAGCAGGGGCTGAAATGACCTGCTCACTGGAGTTTCCTCTAAAATACTTCGGAAAAGGAAAAAAATAAATAAATAAAAAATAAAAAAAATAAAATACTTCGGAAAAGGAAAGAAAGGCACCGATATGGCCAAAGTGGCAAAGCCTTAGCCCTTGTTGAAACAGGATGTGGAGTGCACAGGGTTCCTTGTACTGCTCTCTCCACCTCTGTGCATGTTTGAAAGTCTCATTAAACACACACGCACCCTAACCAACAGCAAACACACGGACACCCGGGACAGGAGTGGCATGGGGGCGTGGTCCTCCATCCATGGCACAGCCTTTCCCGGGCACCTGGCTGGGAGGGAGGAGGGGCTGGCAGATCACGGAGCTCCCGTCTCAGCCCCAGGGCCTCCCGATCCAGCAATCCCGACTCCCAGGAACTCCCACCCTCCAAGCCACCCTGAAGAGGGGGCCGGGCCAGGAGGGAAGCTTGGTGTGGGGCCGCTGGACATGCCCATGAAGATCCTGCCACTGCCCTTCAGGGTGAGAACTAGGAAGTGTCCCGGCCCTGACGGTGTGGCTCAGCCGGTCGGAGCATCATCCATCCCACACACCGAAAAGTGGCAGGTTCAATTCTGGGTCAGGGCACACACCCAGGTTGCTGTTCAATCCCCAACTGGGGTGCAAAAGGTGCAAAGGCAACCGATCCATCCCTCACTCTCTCTGTCTGTCTCTCTTCTTTTCTCTTATAAAAAAAAAAAAAAAAAAGTGGCTCTAGCTGGTTCGGCTCAGTGGATAGAGCATTGGCCTGCAGACTGAAGGGTCCCGGCTTTGATTCGTGCCAAGGGCACATGCCTGGGTTGTGGCTTGATCCCCAATGGGGATGTGTAGGAAACAGCTGATCAATGATTCTCTCTCATCATTGATGTTTCTCTCTCCCCCTTCCTCTCTGAAATCAATAAAAATATTTTTTAATGCCCTAGCTCCGTGGTTGGCAAACTGCGGTCCTCGAGCCACATGCGGCTTGCAAGCTGCAGTTTGCCGCTCTGTTGACTAATGAGTTTGCCAACCACTGTCCTATACTACCCTTTACCTCTTTGCACATAATAAGCCACAACTGCCTAATCCTCAGAGCTTCCAACTACACGGTAACATTCAGTCTAAGTCCAATGGTTGGCAAACTCATTAGTCAACAGAGCAGTAAACCGCAGCTCGAGAGCCGCATGTGGCTCATGGGCCAGTTTGCTGACCACTGCCCGAGCTGGTATGGCTCAGTGGATAGAGCATTGGCCTGCAGACTGAAGCGTCCTGGGTTCCATTCCAGTTAAGGGCACCTGACCATGTTGTGCGCTTGACCCCTCCAGTAGGGGGCGTGCAGGAGGCAGCTGATCAATTATTCTCATCATTGATGTTTCTCTCGCTCTCCCTCTCTGAAATCAATGAAAAATATATATTAAAAAAGTCCTGGGAGGTGCCCGTCAGCAGATGATTGGATCCAAAAACTATGGTACATCTACACAATGGAATACTATGCTGCCATAAAAAAAAAAAGGAATTCTCATCATTTGCAGCAACCTCGATAGAACTAGAGAACATCATGCTGAGGGAAATAAGCCAGTCAATGAAAGGAAATACCACATGGCCTCACTCATTTATGGGTATTAAAGAACATTATAAACTGACAAACCAAAAGTCAGATATAAAGACAGTAAAGCAACAAGCAGACTGTAAAATTACAGCAGGGACAGTAGGGAGATCTGGGGGAGATAAGAGATCAACCGAAGGACTTGTATACATGCATATAAGTACAACCAATGGACACAAAACTCTGGGGAGGGAGGGTATGTATGGGAGGGGGGAAGTTAAAATATGTACACAGATAATAATTCAATAAAAAAATATTAAAAAAATTTTTTTCAAAAATAATAACGGTATAAGATGAACTGTGAATATCTGAATATTTTTTTAAATATATTTTATTGATTTTGTACAGAGAGGAAGTGAGAGAGATACAGAGTTAGAAACATTGATGAGAGAGAGTCATCGATCAGCTGCCTCCTGCACACCCCCCACTGGGGATATGCCCGCAACCAAGGTACATGCCCTTGACCGGAATCGAACCCGGGACCCCCCAGTCCCCAAGCCGATGCTCTATCCATTGAGCCAAACCGGTCTCAGCAATATCTGAATATTTTTATCCTGAATTAATTAGACTCATAATGAAGCTCAAGCATCAGCTAAAAAAAAAAAAAAAATAGATTGAGTCCAATCTGCAGTGGTGTCATTTACCCATCAAATACTAAAAATAAAATAAGCCATACAAAATAATTTTTATAAAAGAACTTTTAAAATAAATAATCAAGAACTTCACACACATGTATAGTCATTATCATTAATGTAATTATTAACTTTATATAAATGTGAGCTACTCTGTTGAAATGATTCTGAAATGTATTAAAAATGTCTCTACCTCATTGGGAAAAATACAGGCAACAACATATAACAAAAAAAAAAAAGAAAGAAAAGAAAAAATAAATAAATAAATAAAAATAAAAAAGTCCTGGGAGAAGGGACACTCCACCCACATCCCGTCTCAGAGGCACAAGGTGGGCCAGCCCCAGCGAGGCAGGCCGCCCTGTGCCCAGCCTGAGACACTCGTGGAAAAGAGGGAAAGCGCCCAGGGCGCTGTCTGCCTGTAAAGACCTGGGTTTGGGCCATTCTCTGCCGATTCACTGGCTCCCCTCCCGGCTTCGAGTTTCCATCCACTGGATGCAGGTAATGTGTCTGTATCCAATTGTCCCACGGGCTGAGAGGACTGGACAGAGGGGAAGCTTGTTCCAGCCCTGTGAGCACCCCACTAGACTCAGGGGGACTTGTTCTTTTCTTCTTCTTCTTCTTTTTTTTTAAAAAAATATATTTTACTGATTTTTTTGCAGAGAGGAGGAGAGAGGGAGAGAGTTAGAAACATCTATGAGAGAGAATGAGCGATCAGCTACCTCTTGCACACCCCCTACTGGGGATGGGCCCACAACCAAGGTACATGCCCTTGACCGGAATCGAACCTGGGACTTTTCAGTCCGCAGGCCGACACTCTATCCACTGAGCCAAACCGGTTTCAGCTTGTTCAACTGCAGGGGGATGGGCGTCACCCCAGAGCTCCTGACCCAGCAGGTGAGGGGTCCGTTCCCAGAATTCAGATCCTGCAGAGCTCCCCAGGCTGCCGGTTCAAAGGCCACACTCAGATCTGCTCTTCTTCAAACCACAGTTCTCCAAGTGCAGCCCCTGAGCAGAGCTTAGCATTACCTGGAAACCCGGCAGAACTGCTGAGTCAGAGCCATCCACCTGCTGAGTCAGAGCCACCCGGGTGGGGCCCGGCGGCTGCTGGGACAGGCCCGGAGAGGCTGAGGTTGCTAAAGTGTGAGAGCCTTGAGCGGGCCTGACGTGAGCTGACCTGACGTGAGCTGGTGAGCTGACCCGAGGTGAGTCAGCAGCGGGAGCTGGATGGGAGACCCAGCAGGAATGCCAAGCCCCTCCCAGGACCTGCCTCAGGGTCCAGACAACAGGCCAGGAAGTGGACAGTCCTGGCGGGGCAGGAATGCAGGAGAGGCCCCGGGGCCCAGTGCAGGAGTGCAGGAAGCGGGCAGAGAGCAGGAGGAGGGGCAGCAGCCTTTCTACGAGAAGCCCAGAGGAAAAAGGACTCAGGAATAGGAGTCTGAGGAGGGGAGGAAGGAGGGAGGGTGGGGCTTGTCAGGATGAAAGGGCTGCAGACAAGCGGGTGGATTCCTGCGGGGACACTGCGCTGTGGACGTGGCTGGAAGCAGCTCGCAGCCGTAGTCAGACCCGACTCATGACCACGCTGCTCCCTTAGAACCTCCCTCACACCTGCCAGGCTGAACCCCAAGGCCACCCAACCAGCAAACACGGTGGCTGAGCAGTCCCTGGGAACCACCCTCCCCCAGCCCCGCATCCCCTCTTCCCCCTCCCCCGCCACCAACTCCTCCCTTCCTGGGGAAGGCCCGGTTTTGTTGTCACACTCCCGGGATCTTCTCCCTGTAATCCCCGTAACCCATGGGAATGTTCAGGAAAATGTGGCATCTGAGGGATATTTTTGTCTTTCTTAATCCTCACCCGAGAGTATCTTCCCACTGATTTTTTAGAGAGAGTGGAAGGGAGGGGAGGAGACAGAGAGAAACATTGATGTGAGAGAGACACATCGAGTGGTGGCTTCCCACACGTGACCTGACCAGGGCTGGGGATTGAGCCTGCGCCCGAGGTGCGTGCCCTTGACTGGAACCAAACCCAGGGCCCTTCAGGCTGCAGGCCAACACTCTATAAATTATATTTCTTTCTTAAAAAAAAAAAATATATATATATATATATATTATTGATTTTTTACAGAGAGGAAGGGAGAGTTAGAGAGAGATAGTTAGAAACATCAATGAGAGAGAAACATCGACCAGCCGCCCCCTGCACCTCTCCCACTGGGGATGTGCCTGCAACCAAGGTATATGCCCTTGACAGAATCGAACCTGGGACCTTTCAGTCCACAGGCTGATGCTCTATCCACTGAGCCAAACCAGTTTCGGCTAAATTATATTTCTTGAGCTCCCTCTCCTACCCATAAGGGATATATGTATTTTTCCCATTGGATCACATGTCCTGATGCGTGCATCTGGGTCACCAAGGTCCTGGCTCTGCTAATAGGAGACCAAGAATGTGTGGTTAGGCTGAGTGGTTGGGATGGAAAGATCAGTGCAGGAGGTTGCATCCCAGTGAAGACACATGCTACATGGATGTTCACGTACTCCCATGTGTGCGCTCATGTGGCCCCTTCTCTTGCCCTTTTCTGGCCTCCTGTAATTGGCACCTCCTATTGGTCTCTGCGTGGTTTCCATGGTGATGGCTGCCCAGGGCTACCCTAGGCTAGCAGGATGCCTGGCTAGGCACCGGGGGATCCTGAGGGGCTCAGCTGCCCCCCGGGAAATGGAAATGATTCCTCCTTGTTCCAGCTGGTGCTCTGACCGCGAAGGAGCCGCCCCTCCCCCCCTCCGCCCCTCAGGCCCGGCTTGTCATCCTTCATCGCTGCTACCAGGGCAGCTCAGACAGGGCACGGGGGAAAAAGATGGTCATTTACCAAGCACCCGCTCTGCGATGGACGCGTCACATACACCACCACGTTTTCATTTTCCAGAGAAGGACACTAAGCGGGGAGACAGCTTGTCTAAGATCACGCAGCAGGAGAACTGCAGAGCCCTAACCGGTTTGGCTCAGTGGATAGAGCGTCAGCCTGTGAACTCAAGAGTCCCAGGTTCGATTCCGGTCAAGGGCATGTACCTTGGTTGTGGGCACATCCCCAGTAGAGGGTGTGTAGAAGGCAGCTGATCGATGTTTCTCTCTCATTGATATTTCTGACTCTCTATCTCACTCCCTTCCTCTCTGTAAAAAAATCAATAAAATATATTTAGAGAGAGAGAGAGAACAGCAGAGGCCCAGAGAACATCCTCACCTTTCAGATCCTCCTGCCTGCCAAACCCACCCCTGCTCAGGGCCTTGGCACTTGCTGTCCCCACTGTCCTTCAAGCTCTCCTCTCCCCGCGCCCCCCCCCCAAACCCCCACTCCACCCTGTCACTCAGGCCTTAGCTGAATACCACCTCCTTGGAGACTCCATCCTGACCGCCCCGTAAAAAACTACACCTCCTCACCTCCTCACCTGTTTTATTCCTTTATAGCACTTGCGTTTTTATGATCTGTGTTCCCCACTAGGACATAAAGAGTTTCATGCCCGCTGACAGCTTGGTCTCTTTACTCATGTCCCCAAGTGTCTGGCCCAGAATAGTAACAACAGCTAACGCTCTTTTAGTATCTGACACTTTCTATGGTGACAGGTGCTGGGCTAAACGTATGTATCAGCTCAGCTAGTCCTCACAACGAACCTGTGAGGGAGGTGCTGTCACATCCCTGTTTCACAGGCAGGCGGCTGGGGAAGAGGGAGTTAGTGGCTGGCTGACTTCACATCCCAAGCAGTGGAGGAGCCAGGATTCACACCCAGGCCGATGGGTTTCAGAGTCTGCCTGGCACATAGTAGGTGCTCGATGAATGAATGAATGATCTCAGAGCCTGCCCTCTCCCCTGTGTCAGTGCACCTGTGACCGGGTCCCCTCCTGCCCAGGCCTCCGGTCTTACCTCCATTGGACAGCGGAGCCGGGGCAGCTGGCATCGAGGTGGCGGCCCTGCCGGCCGGTGTCCAGGGGCCGGGCCTCCCCGCCGGGCTGGCTCCGGGGGCCTTCGTGGCGGCAGGCGGCTCCCAGGGGCGGCCGGGCCGGGCCTCGCAGGCTGCCCGCCTCACGTCCTCAGCCACTGCCTCACCGCGACGTGGGGGAGCCAGGGTGATGAAGACGGACGAGGCGACCCGCTTCTCAGGCTGGTTGGCCATCGCCTCGCTCCGGGGGCAGGGCTGGGGGGGAGCGGAACGTGGGCTCAGGGCACAGGCACCTCCACCTGGACACGGACCCCTCCCTGGGCCTTCCTCCCCCAGCAAGATGGCCGGCCACCCCGGCGCACCAGGCAGCCCAGGCACCAGGCAGCGCAGCCGGCTAAGGAGGGGCCGGGATGTCCTTGGGGGAGGGCAGGTGCTCACCAGGTGACTCGGCTACAGGGTGGGACCCAACAGTCTCCACTGCCCCTCCCCCGAACCTACACATCTGGGGGGCAAAGGGCAGCCCTGCCCTGCTCACTCAGGATGACTCATTTTCCTCCAATGAGAAGTGAGGAGGCAGCAGCTCCTCCAGTCCCACCGAGCAAGCTGACTGCCTCCCAGCCCCGGGCCACCCCCAGGTTACCGCCCTCCCCGGGGGGTCCCCAAGGCCCAGGCCAGCTCCTCTGGGGGAGGGAGCCAGCCTGACCAGCTCAGGGCATCAGGGCTGGCCCCCAGAGGGCAGGGACAGGACCATCAGACCGGACACCAACTCTGTGCCTTAAGCACTTCTGCCCATTCACTCATCAATCCCCCCAGCTGCTGGGGGAGGGGCACTGCCTTCCACCAGGAGGTGAAGTCACCTGTTCAGAGGCTGCAGCGGCAGAACCTGGACTTGAACCCAGAGCCCATGTTCTTGGCCACTTGGCTCGGCTGCCCTCTCCCGGCCCAACCCACAAGCCAGCACCCTCTTCCCCACTTGCAGCCCCCATATTCGGTCAAAGCCTGATTCTGCCGCTGGACTCACAGCGCCCTGTCCCACTCCCAACACGGCAGCTGTCCGTAGAGTAACCTCTCCAGCGTGTGGGGTGTTTCTCCTCCAACCAAAAGCCTCGCGTGGCTCCCCGCCACCTTGGAGACAAAGCCCCCAAGCCCCCTGGCCTCAGCCTTTTTGACCACCTGGACCACTCCTCCTTCCTCGACTCTCCTTCCCCGCCTGGCAGTGTGTCCCCGACACAAGGCGATTCCCGTTTTCCTCAGAGGCCCCGCTCAAACCTCCACTCCCGCTCAAACCTCCGCTCCCCGGGGCAGCTGTCTGCTCCCACAGGGCCGACAGCCCATCCCCGGCACGTTGGCTCCCTCCCTGTCACCATGCCCGTCCCGTCCCTACGTGACCGCAGTGCCATCAGCCGGGTCCGCGCCCAACATAGGCACCAAAGAGCAGGGGAGCCCACGTTTCGCTTCTCAGGGGGTTTCTGCAGACAGTAGCCTCCGCGCGGCCAGGGCTGAGCTGAGGCTCTAGGCTGGCCAATCAACCACCCAGCTCTGGGGCTGCACTTGGCACCGTGGGGGAACGTGCCCTTTCTCTCTCTCCCTCTCTCTCTCTCTCTCCAGCTGGGTCACCCTGACAAGGCCTCAAAGCCCAGCCCACAGGTTCGTGGGGAGGAGAGAAAACGGGGACCCAGAGAGCAAACTTGGAGAAGAGAAGTGGGAAGTGGGGCTGGGGGGGCAGGGCATGGGCATCGAGGGGCCATAATGGCGGCCTCGGAGCCCAAGGGGCCACCCAAAGGCCTCCCTCAGCATAACGTCCAGCCGGCCACCGTGGGCCACCCTGGCGCCTGACATAACGAGAACAACACCGTATGCCCCGAATTCCTCCTAAACTGGTTTACGTGTTTGGTTAAAATGTATCGATCAGCCTGATACTGACACATCTGTCCCAAAAAGGAAGCCAGCACGGGAAGAAACCTTCAAACATTCTTTCAAGTGCCTCTCCTTTGCTTCTCGCTCTGTATGAGCTGCTGGGGAGTGTATACGCTTCTAGTGGCTGTCAGGGTCTTTGCTTTTATACTTTTCTACAAACCCACTATCTATGTTTATAAACAACTTCCAGAGGGCATCTGAGACCTCCACCCAAGAAATGACAACAAGGGGGCCGGCGGATAAGGCGCCCGCTGTGTGCCAGCCCCTGTGCCCAGTGCCCTGTGCCTCAACGCACCCAGTGCTCACACATCCAGCCCGTCCGTCCGCCCGCCCGCCCGCCGCGGTACAGATGGGCCGGCGAGGCCCCGGAGGGTGAGGGACCTTCCCAAGCACCAGGGGCAGACTCGGAATTCCAACAGCCCACCCTCCGGCGTGAGTCCTTGGGCCTGACACGCCCTTTACTTTCCTGGACGCCGTGGGGGCCCCCAAACTCTCAGGCCCGTTCTCACCCCAGAATGGCCCAACCCGGACCAAGTGCCCTCTGGGCTGTCCCAGAGCCCGCTGAGGCCGCCCTCCGCCTCCTTCCCACCCTCCGCTGACCCCCACTCCACCCCAGGAAGCTGGATCTGCTGGTTTCTCAGAAATCATCTAAGGCTTCCCTCCTCCCGAGGCCAGATGTTCACAGCTGGGCACTCCCCCCCCCCACACACACACACACTCTCTGCGGTTTCTGCAGGGACTCCAGGCCCCAGGGGAGGGGGCCCAGCTGGGGAATTGCAAAGCCTGGGACACGGGGCCAGCCAGGCCCCAGGAGAAGGGAGTGCTCCCTCTGCTCCAGGCCCTCGGCCCCCAGCTCGCCCTTGGCGGGGCGGGGCGGGGGGGGGGGTTACCTGTGTGAAAGCTCCCTGTGGGCAGCGCCCCAGCCAGCTGCCCCGAGACCCTCCACCCCACCCACCCTCCCTCTCGGCAGAGATCCAGTTGGGTAAGCGGAGAAAGTGGGAACAAAGGGAAGGAAAGTCATTTCCTGTCAAGAGGAAGGAAGGAGGCTGAGATCCAGCCAGCCAGCCTCCCAGCCGGGGCGAGGCTGCAGCCCGGGGCGGGGGCGGGGGCAGGGCCTCCAGGTAGTGCCCCCTCCTGTGTCCTCCTGCGCACCCCCTCCCCAAATTCCGGAACCTCCTCTGAGCTTTGTTCTGCACTTGGGTCAGCTGACGGTGGGGAAGCACGGCACCCCTCAGCCCTGCAGGGGTCCCAGCAGCCTGGATAGGGGTCACCCTCCCTCCCTCCCTCTCACCCCAAGAAAGGGGAGGACGCACCCAGCGCTGGGCTCACCAGGCCCCCCCCCCTTCCTGCTGGGTGACGCTGGGCAGGTCAGCGAACCTCTCTGGGCCCGGGTTTCCCATAAAGTGGGAATAATGAGTGAGGTGTGCCCTAATGGGTGGCCGGCCGAGTGGGTAAGAGGAAGGGCGCTCCAGACCTGGGTCCCCGGTCCTGAGGGCCAGAAGGACGGCTGGCTATTCAGCCGGGAGGGGGAGGCCCCGGGGGC
This sequence comes from Nyctalus aviator, assembly GCA_036971965.1. Taxonomy (NCBI): domain Eukaryota; kingdom Metazoa; phylum Chordata; class Mammalia; order Chiroptera; family Vespertilionidae; genus Nyctalus; species Nyctalus aviator. Next base: position 187,178,024 of record CM072923.1, read on the forward strand.
TGGGCTCCTCTTGGGGGGTGGGGGGGCCAGGACTTAGCTCCCAGCTTACGGAGCCGGGATCCGGGCGCTGCCCAGCTCTTCCCGGGCCCCCTCGCGTCCGGGCTGGGGGGTGGGGGTGGGGGGACCCAGGCCCACATGCATACACCTTGGGGGGCCCGGGATCGCCCCTTCCCTGCCTGGGGGGCGGGGGGGGGCGAGGGCCAAGGCCCCGGGAGGGGCAGCCTGCGCCCTCCCTCCCTGCCCGGCCCGGCGGCCCGGAGCCCGGACACCGCCGCCGTCCGTCCCGGGGCGCCGGGCGGGGAGCGGCACCGGCGCTCTAACCTAAGGCTCCATGTGCGGGACCGGCTCCTTTGTGCGGAGCTCCCGCCGCCCCCGCCGCCGGCCCGGCTCCCGCGGGGCACAGCCCGCCCCACCGGGAGGTGACCGGTGACCGGGAGGGAGGGACAGCCCCCCCCCCGGCCGCAGGCCCCCAGGAGCGGGGCCGGGCCGGGGTCCGGGGTCCCGGCGGGGGCGGGGTGCGCTCCGGCCGGGCTGCCGCTGTCACCGGGCGCAGCGGAGCCGCGGCGGGAGGACCCCCAGCCCCGCCCGGCTTACCTGGGCCGCCGCGTCCCTCCCGCCGGCTCGGCTCCGATCCCACCCGATGCCGGAGCCGCCGCCGAGCCCGCAGCCGCCGGGCCTCCCGCCCTCCGCCCTCCCCGCCCCCCGGCTCCCTCCGCCCCGGCCCGGCCGCCTGACCATAAAAGGTGAGGCTTGGGGGCGGGGGCCGGGGAGCCCGCAGGGCGGAAGCAGCCCCCCACCTGCCCCCCCACCTGGCTGGCCTCGCCCCGCGCCGCCCTCTCCCCTTCCCTTTGTTCCCGCGACCCCTCCTCCTTCCCCCGGGCCCAGGCCTGGAGGGGGCGGGGGCTCCCCCTTCTGCCCACCCTGTGTCCCCTGTGCACCCCGAGTGGTCTCTCCCCCTCCCCTTCCCCCTCCCCCTTGGGCTGGTGGCCCTACCTGCCCAGTGAGGTGGAGGGGTGCTTACACCCCGGGGTGGCCTGGGCGGTCACCCCATCTTCCTGAGCCTCAGTTTCTTTGTCTGTAAAGCCGGGGTATGGCTGCCTGTCTCTCAGGGTCAGGCTGAGAACCAAGGTGCCCGTGGCAGTGAGGAGAACACTGAGGGGGCACTCTATGCTGGGGGCGTGCATCGGGGCCTGGGCTTCTTTACAGGGTGCCCCCCCGGGGTGGGCACCCGGATGTGCTGTCCTGAGCTGGCACCACCTGTCTGGATCCTGAAGCAGGTGGGCCCCAATGCCCCCGGGGGCAGGCCCCTCCTGGAGGCCCGGCAGGCAGGGCCCAGTTGGCACCGCATCCCCTCCGGCCTCCCCCAGACCGGAGCGGGCAGATAATGCAGCGGAGAAGGGAAGCTGAGCCCGGCCCTGGGGCGGGAGATGGAGCCGGGATGGGCTGCCTGGGTCCCTGGAGGCCCAGGGAGCTTTGCTGGGAAAGGGGATCTGGGTCTGATTCAGAGGCAAACAGATTGTTCTTTTGATTACAGCCGCAGCGGCTGGGGCCAGTGCGCCGGACCCAGCGCCATCTGGGGGGGGCCAGGCGGGGCTGGCTCTCCTGGGCGGCCTGGGGCTCCAGCAACCTAGCCTGGGGGGCTCTGGGCTGCTCCTGAGGGGCTCACCCTCACAGGGGCTGGAAAGTGGGTGCCCATAACACTGTCCCATGCTCTCCACTCCCTAAACCCCTCACCCGCCTTCTGTCATCCTTTTTTCATTTGATCTTCCCAGCTGAGACCGAAGGTCCCTATGACTTGGATAAGGTGACCAGACGTCCCGCTTTTGGCGGGACAGTCCCGATCTTTAACCATTTGTCCCACGTCCCTCGGCGTTTTAAAAAAAGTCCCGATTTAAAAAAACAACAGTTTTTTAAAATGCCGAGGGACGTGGGACAAATGGTTAAAGATCAGGATATCTGGTCACCTTAGACTTGGATGGCATTTAGCTTTAAGCCCTAGCTCTACAAATCTCACGGGGCTCAGAGACCTATCCCCCCTTCCTCACCCCCTCCCAACCAGCCACCCTCCCCCACAGCCGGGACTGACGCTCACACAGCCAGGACACAGGCAAACGTTACGTTTCACCCTGACCTGCGTTATGTCCCAGCTCCTGAGCCCTCGGGGGACCAACCCCTCCGGCCACTTTCCCACGAGATGGAGAAACACAGAGAAAGATCTGGGAACTGTCCTCAAGACCTGAAGGGCTGAAACTGGTTTGGCTCAGTGGATAGAGCATCAGCCTGCGGACTGAAAGGTCCCAGGTTCGATTCCGGTCAAGGACATGTACCTTGGTTGCGGGCCCATCCCCAGTAGGGGGTGTGCAAGAGGCAGCTGATTGATGATTCTCATCGGTGTTTTTAACTCTATCCCTCTCTCTTCCTCCTTGTAAAAAATCAATAAAATATATTACAAAAAAGAAAAAAGAGACCTGAAGGGACCCTGCCCTCACTTCCCACCCACCAGCGCCCAGCACGCTCCTGAAACCGCAGCCCACAGGGTCTTGTGATTTATAGCCTGGAACCTTCACACCACTGGGGAGTCCGTTTATTAAAGCTTAAGCTCCCGTCTCCGCCTTGGCCGACTCAGTATTAACTATTTTTCTTTCTAGACTGCAAACGCCCGCCCGTGTGTTTCCCTGGGCCAGCGCGGGCAGGCAGGCCGGCTCGAAGGGAAACATGGGGGTTCCGGAAACAGAGCCACTGCGATCCCTGAGCAGAAGCAGCAGCTGCCGTGTGTGGGGCTCCCACCAGCCGGTGCCGGGCCTCCAGGCCTCCTTTCCGTGGGGCCCCCGGGAAAGCCCTGTGCGGCGGCCGGAGACGGGGAAACAGAGGCTCAGAGAGGCTCCGGGCTGCACACGGGGCGAGTGGCAGAGCTGGATTGGAACCCAGGCCGGTAGCCCCAGTGCCCGGCTCTGCTGGGCCCAGGGCTGGAGGCTGCCACCTTCAGACGGGAGTGGAGGCTGGACAGGCGGCCAGAGAGCTCTGGACGCGGAGGGAGAGTCAGACCTCAGGAGCCTGAGCCCCCGGCCGGCTCCTTCCTGGCTGAGCAAGGACGCCTCCCGCTCTGGAGTAAGAGTCCCTGCCGGGCTGGTTTTTCCAATGGTTAGGGTCCCCAAGACCCTCGAGTGCCGGCCCGCACACCGAAGGCTCAGGTTTGCTGCCAGCCAAGGGCACAGGCCTGGATTGCAGCTCGGTCCCTGGCCCTGGTCAGGGAGCATGTGGGAGGCAACCAGTCGATGTCTCTCTCTCACACTGGTGCTTCTCTCTCTGTCTCTCCCCCTCCCTCCAAGCTAAAAACCAAAGGAAAAAATCCTCCGGTGAGACTTAACCAACCAACCAACCAAACAAACAAACAAGAAAACAGCTTCCCTCCCGGGCACCGGAGACCGGAATGACCGTGGGAGGAAGGTGACACCCCGGGGTGTTCAGACACTTTAGGGTGCAGAACCCCCTTTCCAAGTGCTCTGTTGCCCCAAAAGCTTTTAAAAAAGAAAGTGCAGCTGCCCTCCTCCATCTCCATGCTATCCCCAAGCCCCTTGCTGCACCCCGTGGGGGGAACCATGAGGCACCAAAGGGTTGATGGGGGGCCTTGTCCAAGGTCACACAGACGCCGGGCCCCAGCACCCTCACCTTGAGGAAAGGTCAAAGGGGAACGTGGGGATCCAGCTGCCACCACTTACCTGCTACCCAGCACCCCGGCCACCTGTCCCACCTCTGCCGCTGCCGCCGCTGCTGCCAGGCGGAGGAGGGCGTCCTGGCCCAGGGTCCCCGCCCCGCCCACCCCGCCCGGCCCGGGGCCCGGTGTTGGTGTCACCTCGGCAGGTGCCAGGCTCCTGCAATGGAAACCCAGGAAGTGCGCCGAGAGAACACACGCCCTTTGTCCGCGCTCAGAGGCCCGCTCCCCTCCTCCTGGCCGGCCTGTCTCGGACCAGCTTTCTCCCAAGCAGCTGACGAAGAGGCTCAGGCGGCAGGGACCCTGGGGGGCAGGGCAGGGTAGGAGGGAGGTGTGGGGGCCAGACCCAACGCAGGGGGACCCTGGCCACTGTCCAGCCTGCGGGGAGCATGCACCTGCTGCCCACAGTGGGAGGAGGGCTCTGATCCAACCAGCACCGATGGGCACCGGCTAGGAGCTAGCTGGGCAGGAGGCGAGGAGCTCGAGGGAATCAGGTCAGACACAATCCATCCTTGTCCCCAGGAGCTTACAGAGAGGCGGGGGCCATCAACCCATCATCCCCATCCGTGTAATTACCAAGGAGAGGTGTGCTCGGAGGGAGGGAACAAGGTGCAGGTGAGGGGGGGGCAGGCCTCCGGGGGCGAGGCGGCAGCTGACCTTTAAGCCCAGATGAGGCGGAGTCAGGAGAAGATGGGGGAAGGGGAGGCAATAGGGAAAACCTTGGCTTTGAGGTCAGACTTAGGTAAGGTGACCAGACGTCCCGCTTTCGGTGGGACGGTCCCGATTTTTAACAATTTGTCCCGGGACGTCTGGTCACCTTAGACTTAGGCTTTGCTCCCAGCTCTCTGGTGCTGGCTGTGACCTTGGCCAAGTCCTTGCCACTCCAAGGACTCGGCAGAACCGCCGGGCACAGAGGCCTCGTCCATGGTGGGAGTCGGCTCCATACATGCAGCACTGGCTTCCTCCCATCACCTCGCCTGGTCTCTGAGCTCTCGGTGCACGTGGTCCATGGGCCCTGCAGCTAGATCCCAGGACAGGGACGGGGTTCCCTGAGCTTCAGTTCTGGGCCCAGAGGCTGAGGAAGGGAAGCATCTGAACAGCTGCCCTTCCCCTCGGGCTCCCTGGGGGCCGGCTCAGAGCAGACTGTCAGGCCCAGGTGTACAGCCGCAGGAAGCTGGACATCCAGGTCGGGTAGGGGTCACCCACTCGCTAGCAAACAGCCCCTCCCCAGGCATCCCAGCTTGGCTCCCTCATTAGCGCTGTGACCTTGAGCAAGTCACTAATCTCTCCGAACCTTGAGCTTCCTGCTGGGGAGAAAACAATAATCAACTCCTCACAAGGTTGTTCTGAAGGCTGGGGTGGGTGGGGGGAGTTAGGGAGTTAGATAATGCAAGAAAAATGCGCAGCCGAAATCGGTTTGGCTCAGTGGATAGAGGGTTAGCCTGCGGACTAAAAGGTCCTGGGTTCGATTCCAGTCAAGGGCATGTACCTTGGTTGCGGACACATCCTCAGTAGGGGGTGTGCAGGAGGCAGCTGATCAATGATTCTCTCTCATCGATGTTTCTAACTCTCTATCCTTCTCTCTTTCTCTCTGTAAAAATAAATAAATAAATAAAATATATTTTTTTTAAAAAAGAAAGAAAGAAAAGAAAAATGCGCAGCACGCACGGAGGTTGTCACTCCTCGAGGAGAGTTGCCTATTGAGGGCTCTCTGCAAGTGAAATGCAAATGTGCTCATCTTTCTCTGCCTGGGAACCTGCCCCTCTCCCCAGGGGTTCCTGCTCCATCGCTCGAGCCACTGCCTCGGCCCTGTCTCCTCACTCACGTCAGAAAGGTGTGGTTGAGGCGGAGTTCCAGCCCCTCCTGGGGGGACGGGCACCAGAGGCCTCGGACTGGCTCTGATCTAAGTGCCCTACCTCCACCATCTTGCTCAGTCCTCTCAACAAACGGGGAAACCTAGGTACAGAGGGTAACTTGCTCAAGGTCACGTCCATTAGTGAGCTTCGTTCAAACCCAGGTCAAGTTCATAGAGAAGTGTTCAGAAACCTCAGCCACAGCGATAGGCTCGGCGATAGATTCTGCTTGGCTGGCTCCCTCGGCCCATTCAGGCTCCTCAGTGAAGCCCTCTGAAGAAGGCAGCTTCTAGGGTGGCTCCCGGGGATCCCCACCTTCTGCCAAACCCTGTATAACCCGCCTCCTCTTAAGGGTGACTTGCTTCTAACCGATGGAGCACAGCAACAACATGGGAGGCTGCTTTTCACACTGGGTTACAGAAAGATGTGACTCGTCCTGCTGTTCTTCTCTCTCCCCCTCATGTGCTTGGTTGCTGGAGGGAAGCCAGCCATCAGGTGGTGAGCTGCCCTATAGAGAGGCCCATTTGGCAAGAACTGAGGAGCCCCTGCCCAACAGCCACAGGGGAAACCGAGGCCTGAGGCCCAGGAGCCCAGGACAAAGTGAATCCTGCCAACAACCATGGGAGTGAGGTTGGGATTGGATCCTTCCCCAGTCGAGCCTTAGGATGACATCACAGGCTCCCCCAACATCTTGACCGTGGCCTGTGAGACACTCTAAGCCAGAGGACCCAGTCAAGCTGCACGCAAGTTCCCAACACACAGAGAAAGTGAGACAATACATGTCTGTTATTTTTAGTTGCTTGGTTTTGGGGTCATTTGTTGTGCAGCTGTAAATAACAAAATACCCTCCCTAGCCTGTAGCCTCCCATCACTCCATCCCCTTACCAGATGTTCAGTAATTACTTGTGAATGAATAAATAGAGAAAGAGATGCGGGACACCCTGAGGGACAATGCTATCGCTTAGAAAAGCCAGAAAAGTGTGTGTGTGTGTGTGTGTGTGTGTGTGAGAGAGAGAGAGAGGGGGGGGGGGGGCTTAGGAGAGAAGTGGCTGGTTCCTCCCAATCACAGCTGCCCCAGGGGTTGCCATCATGCCCACAGAGCAGGGAGTGGGCACTCTGGTCTCCCACCTCCTCCTCCTTAGGATGCTGGTCAGGCCCAGGTCCGGACTCTTAGGGTCTCTGTGGGATCAAGTCCCAGAGTCATGCCCCTGCTCCAGGCCATCCCTTTTGCCTCTCCGCTGCCCTCTAGACTTCGGCCCCATTTCTCTGTGTTTGGAATGTAGATTTGCTAAATGCCTCTCTCAGAGTGATCTAATGTTTATACCCTGGTTGGACTTTTCACAAAAATAATTGAGTAGATAAGAAAAGAATCCCATTCCAGCCCACGTGGCCCAGGTTTTGTTTGGAAAATGGTCCCTGTGCCCATAAAAAGGAAAGGACCTCGAGTCCAATCCCTCCCAGCCCGTCCCCACTGGGTGCTAGGCTGTATGGGGCCAGAAGGTCAGGGAACCTTCCAGCAAAAAACGTCAGAACAGTTGGACCTAGTGCCCAGTCTGGGTCCAGCAAGGGGCTGGCCCTGTGCCCGCCTAACGGGGCCATTTCCTCCTAGACTGGGGCAAGCTTCCTGCCCAGAGGGACCGGGGTGCCCTCCCAGGCTGAGGGGGGCTGGGTTCTATGTTGGCGGTGGAGGGACCCTTAGGTCTGTCCCCACCTCAGCTACTCTGGGGCCAGAAGGCCTCTCCTGGGGGCAGGACAAAGCAAGGGGTCAGAGGTGGAGGCTCAAGCTGTGAGTTGGGTGGCCACTCCTGCAGGAGCTAGCTGGCACCCCCCATCCAGCCTGGGCCAGCCTGCCCTCTGTGCCAGGGGTGCCCCAGGGGGAGAGTGAAAAGTCCTAGGCTGGACTGTCCGCTCCAGTGCAGCCTTTGGTGACCGTGGCGGCCTTTGCTGAGAAGCCAGACCCGTCGGAGCCTGGACTCCTCCAAGAACCGTCTCCAGCCTCTATCCCAGCTGCCCCAGAGCTGCCTCTCCACCCCTTGGCAGCCTGGCTGGCCGTCTCCTTTGCCCCATGAGGCCCCTGCTGGCCAAGAGCCCCAGCTCGGTCCCCAGGGAACCAAGCGGCCCCGCGGGGCTGGGCGTCTGGGCCCAGAGAACGGGACTGTGATGGAGCCTCAGCCACTCCGGACAAAAGGTGGCCAGAACCTGCCAAGCATGGACCTGCCATATTTTCCAGGCCCGCCTGTTAGTGTTTCTGGCTCCGATGTGTCAACAAGAAGAGGAAGCAGGAAGTGTGCAAAGCTCTTGAGCTCGGGGGTAAGCCCCTGGATTCAAACCCTGACTTTGCCGCTCACTGGCTGTGGGCCCTTGAGGACGTTATTTAACCTCTCTGAGCTTCAGTTTCTGAATCTGTAAAAAGGAATAACATGCCCTAGCTGACTTGGCTCAGTGGATGGAGCTTCAGCCTGAAAGGTCCCAGGTTCAATTCTGACCAAGGACACATGCCTGGGTTGCAGCTTAATCCTCAGTGGGGGATGTGTAGGAGACAGCGGATCAATGATTCTCTCTCATCATTGATGTTTCTCTCTCTCTCTCTCTCTCTCTCTTCCTCTCTGAAACCAATAAAGAAATATATATATATTTTAAAAAAGGAATAACAGTACTAACCCCTTGGGGCTGATGTCAGAATGAAATGAGGTTATTAAAAAAGCATACAACCCATGGTAGTTGCTCTAACAGGCTCAGAGGGGGACAGCAGCCTACCCTAGGGTACACAGCAGGCCAGCAGAGGCGTCTTCTGTACCCGCTGGAAAAACAGGGGCCACGAGGCGGACGGAGCTGAGACAGGAAGCCGCCCCGTGGCCTTAGACAAGCCAGGAGCGGGGGGACCCGAGGCTTTCTCAGCCTTGCGTTCCCTCCAGCTGTGCCTCAGCCTGGGACGGGACAGGACGGCACCGTCCACCCAAGATGCACGGGGTGCTAGTGCGTGTCCACCCGCCACACCCACCGCCTCCTCAGCCACCTCCTGACACATCCCGGGAGCCGCCCGGCCAGGAAGCTGTAGAGGAAGAAGCTTGTCCCGCTGCATGCTCACGACTCCGGCCACAGGGTGAGGAACCATCTTTATTGTCTGAGGAGAGGCCGGAGGCGGTGGGGGAGGCCCCTGGGGCAGGGCTCAGGGCTGTGTGCCCACTGCCCACCCTGCCCACCCGGGTGCCCCTCCTCACCCCAAACCCTCCCCTCCCTCTCAGGGGGCCCAGTGCGAGTCCAGGTGGGCAGTGAGCTGTGCCGTGCTGTGCCGGCTGCCGGTGAGCCTGGGTGCAGAGTCCTCTGTGGCAGGTCAGGAGGGGGCCGTGTCCTGGGGCTGGGCCGGTGCTGCGGGCTGGGGCTGGCTCGGAGCTGACACAGAAGGCCTCTGGGGCGAAAACTCCTGAGGGAAGGAGAGCGGGGAGGATGGGGGATACCCCACCAACGCCTGTCCCCTCCCTCCTATTCAGGGCCTCTGGGGCACAGGTCAAAGGCTAACACCAGGTCAGAGAGGGGATCCCCAAGAGAGGTTTCCCCAGCTCGCCCAAAGGTATATTTTTTTCCATTGATTTTTAGAGAGGGTAGAAGGGAGGGGGAAACAGAGAGAGAAAAAAACACCGAAGTGAGAGAGACACAGAGATTGGTTGGTTGCCTCCCTCACGTGCCTTAACCGGGACAGGGGATCAACCAAGGTCCGTGCCCCTGGCTGGAATCGAACCCAAGACCCTCCAGTCCACGGGCCGGCACGCTAAGCACCGAGCAGACCAGCGAGGGCCCGGCTCTTCTTGAACCTGGGCCTGGGGGGCCCCGGCTGTCCGGGGCAGGGCAGGGTGACCCTGCGGAGGGAACCCAGGGTGGTGCCCACCTGGATCTGGCAGAGGTCGAGCAGGGTGCGGACGCCCACCAGGCACCAGAGCTCGCCCAGCAGGGAGACGAGGACGCCCAGGAGGTCCAGCCAGCGGCCCACCGTCAGCAGCAGCACGAAGAGGCCGCCCATGCGCACCAGCACCGTCTGCACCTGGCTCTGCAGGCCCGGGCGCTGCCGCTGCTCCTCTGCGGACACACCGGACACACCGCCGTCACCGCACGCCTGCCGCGGCCGGCACCCACACAGGCCCGGCTGGGTCGGCTGCACCTCCCGCCCCCCTCCCAGGGCGAGCCTTCCCCCCCTCCTTCCCCCTGCAGCCCCTCTCCCTTGCTGGCCGCACCCCCATGCTTGGTGCCCTCTGCCTCCCGGGCCTCGCTGCTCGCCTGCGCCTCCCGCTGCTGTGCCCCTCCTATGCTCAGGACGGAGCGCGCCAGCCTGCAGCCCGGCTCCTCTCCTGCACGTCTACGCTCACCCCTCAGGAGCCTGTCCCCTCTGGCACGCAGATCCCCACCCAAGGCACCTCGCCACCCCACTGCCCACCTGGTCCCGGCCACCTTCATCCATCCAAGCAGTCTCCTGGCTTGTTTTATCTTTTTAAAATATATTTTATTGATTTTTTACAGAGAGGAAGGGAGAGAGATAGAGAGTTAGAAACATCCATGAGCGAGAAACATCAATCAGCTGCCTCCTGCACACCCCCCACTGGGGATGTGCCCACAACCAAGGTACATGCCCTTGACCGGAATCGAACCTGGGACCCTTCAGTCCACAGGCGGACGCTCTATTCACTGAGCCAAACCGTTTTCGGCTTGTGTTCTTTTATAAATATATATATAATTGATTTTTTTTACAGAAGGGAGAGGGGTAGAGAGTTAGAAACATCAATGAGAGAGAATCATCGATCAGCTGCCTCCTGCACACCTTCTACTAGGGATGTGCCCACAACCAAGGTATACACCCTTAAAAACAAAACAAAACAAACAAACAAAAAAAAAAACAAGGTACATGCCCTTGATCAGAATCAAACCTGGGACCCTTGAGTCCGCAGGCTGATGCTCTATCCACTGAGCCACACCGGTTAGGGCTTGGCTTGTGTTCTTGACCCTACAATTCAAGCGTCTACTCAACAGCTCACCACTTTCCAAACGCATCCGTGAGAGGAAGCCCTTCCTCTGCATGCAGCCTACCAGCACTTCCCTCGGCGCTTGGAAGAAGCTCACGCGCCTCGCCTTGTCTGAGGCCCTGCTGGGTGTGACCGGTGCCCGCACCAACCTCACCTCACCCCTGACTCTCCCCTTCACTCAAACCCGCGGCACCTGCGTTTCTCTGCTGTGCAGCGAGCGCGCCAGGCTCTCGCCCACCCCCGGGCCTTTGCACCTGCTGCCCTCGGCCTGACCGCCCTTCCTTTTCCGGCCACCCTCACTCTGTCCAGCCCATCCCACTCTGCAGCCAGGAGCCTCTTCCTAGAGCCCAGATCTGACCAGACCCTCTCCTACTCTCCCGCTCTCCAAACCCTGCCCGGTCTGGCCCACGAGGACTCTCCATCAGACCCCGGGGGACCTCGCCAGCCTCAGCCCCTCTCGGGGTGACAGCCACACTCAGCTTCTTCCCGTGGTCTGAGGTGCCGTGCCCTCTCACCCGAGCCTTGTCCCCCCCCCCTCAGGGGTTCTGTCTACCCTTCAAGGTCCAATTCCAGCACCGTCTCCTCAGGGCACGCTGCAGCCCTCTCTGAGCTGCCCCACCACGTGGCCTCTGCCACAGGCTGGGCGCCCTGGGGTGGCAGGGGCAGGAGCTAGCTGGTCAGCCTCCGGGGATCTAGGACAGTGCTGGGCCGTCACTCAGCAGGATGTGCGTGCCTCCGCAGCCCTCACCTTGCATGTAGATGACCAGCAAGAGGCATCCCGCAGCCCTCACCTTGCATGTAGATGACCAGCAGGGCCCCCCCCCAGCCCTCACCTTGCATGTAGATGACCAGCAGGGGGCCCCCCCCAGCCCTCACCTTGCATGTAGATGACCAGCAGGGGGCCCCCCCCAGCCCTCACCTTGCATGTAGATGACCAGCAGGGGACACCCCCGCAGCCCTCACCTTGCATGTAGATGACCAGCAGGCCCCCCCCCCCGCAGCCCTCACCTTGCATGTAGATGACCAGCAGGCCCCTCTCCCCCGCAGCCCTCACCTTGCATGTAGATGACCAGCAAGGGGCACCCCCCGCAGCCCTCACCTTGCATGTAGATGACCAGCAGGGGGCACCCCGCAGCCCTCACCTTGCATGTAGATGACCAGCAGGAGGCATCCCGCAGCCCTCACCTTGCATGTAGATGACCAGCAGGGGACACCCCCGCAGCCCTCACCTTGCATGTAGATGACCAGCAGGGGACACCCCCGCAGCCCTCACCTTGCATGTAGATGACCAGCAGGCCCCTCTCCCCCGCAGCCCTCACCTTGCATGTAGATGACCAGCAAGGGGCACCCCCCGCAGCCCTCACCTTGCATGTAGATGACCAGCAGGGGGCACCCCGCAGCCCTCACCTTGCATGTAGATGACCAGCAGGGCCCCCCCCCAGCCCTCACCTTGCCTGTAGATGACCAGCAGGCCCCCGCCCCCAGCCCTCACCTTGCATGTAGATGACCAGCAGGGCCCCCCCCAGCCCTCACCTTGCATGTAGATGACCAGCAGGGTGTAGCAGATGGTGAGCGGCGTCCAGAAGCGCACGGCCTCCGAGGTGGTCAGGAAGTCCTGGTTGATGAGGGCCACGGCCGCCAGGTCGCCCACGGCGAAGGCCACGACCAGGGCGCGGCCCAGCAGGCGGGGCAGGTCACAGGCCCGGGCCAGCAGGCCCAGGCAGACCCCGCAGTAGTGCTGGCTGCTGTGCAGCTCGTAGAGGCGGCAGACGTGGCGCAGGAGGCGCTGGGCCTGCGAGCTCAGCAGCGCGGCCAGCCCCAGGCCCAGCAGCAGGTTGAGCGTGCGGTGCGGGGCGCCCTCCTGCAGGAAGCTCAGGCCGCAGGTCAGCCCGCAGCCCAGCGAGTACTGGCCCAGCAGGTACAGCTGCAGCCGCTCGGTGCTCCCGGAGCCCTGGGGGGAGGGGCAGAGAGGGGCAGAGATGGTGGGACCCCTCACCCCGGGACATGGAGGGCTGGCAGGACACAGATGCTTCGGTCTATGGGAGGCTGGGCCCCAAAGAGGGACCATTCCCCAAGAGGGAATACTGGAGTCAAGCCCTAATGGATCCTTTCTTTCTTTCTTTCTTTTTTAAAAAAATATATTTTATTGATTTTTCACAGAGTGGAAGAGAGAGGGATAGAGAGTTAGAAACATCGATGAGAGAGAAATATCGATCAGCTGCCTCCTGCACACCCCCTCTGGGGATGTGCCCGTAAACTAAGGCTGACGCTCTATCCACTGAGCCAAACTGGCTTCGGCCTAATGGGTCATTTCTTCCAGCTTAATTCCCATCCTGGTGGTTACCTGAGACCCACGTGCTCGCGGAAGCGGTGGTGGCCGGGAGACATGGAGACCTGGGCTTAAGCTGACTCCCTTTCCTGTGGGTTACCCCTCTGAGCCTTCGTTTCCCCACCTGGGACATGGGGCTCCCCCAGGCCGTCCCTCCTGGTTGGGAGGCTCGTGGGAGGATGCCCTCAGAGGATCTAGCATGCGGGCCAGCAGCGCGCACCCACCCTTCCCTGGGCCTCACCTTGCCCAGGGACAGCAGCGTGGACACAGCCCGGAGGGAGAACTCCAGCACCACCAGGGAGGCCACCCGGGGCCCCACGAGGGTCAGGATGAGGGCCAGCCCGGGCAGGTGCGCTGTCTCCAGCAAGGCCCACCGGGCCTGCAGCCGCTCCTTCTCCGGCCGCCATTTAGGGTTGCTGTGGGGGCGAGGGGGTGTAGGCAGAGAGGCAGAACCACCAGCCTGGGCCCTGGAGGGGGTCCCTGGTCCCCGGCCACACTCCCTGGCCGGATGGAAGGTGTCTGGCCCCCAGTCCTCCCTCAGAGACCAGAGTCACAGCTGGGGGCCCGGGGAGGGGGTGCTGAAAGGGCCTGGGGGTGGCCGGGCAGTGGGCACTCACTTGGCACAGCCCACGAAGAAGTACACCTTCAGGAGGCTGCTCAGGACGGAGATGCCGCAGGCCCCGATGAGGCCTGAGGGGAGGGAGCGAGGGAGAGTGGGCGTGCTCGCAGGGTTAGAGGAGGGGCCGCCGAGGGCTGGGAGACCTGTGGGTGGAGGGAGCAGGCCCTGGAGGGGGTGGGGGGGGGGCGCTCACCTTTCAGGGCAGAGTCGAGGAGGAGGCTGGAGCCCCACTCCAAGGAGGAGAGGCCCGGGAGCCAGGAGGGGAGGGCCGGCAGGGAGAACATGGCAGCCGGATCCAGCCCAGCCTGGGGCCAGGTCTGCCCCGGAGAGGCTGACGTCACAGGGCAAAGGTACCGGCGGAGAGGGAGGTGGGAGGGGTCAAAGGCCCGGGGCTGGAGGGCAGGGAGGGGAGCGGGAGGGTTAGGGGCGACGGGCCCACCAGGTGAAGGAAGGGGCGTCTCTGGGGCTGGTCTCTGTCTCTGCTCAAGTCTGGTGCCCACTGTCCTCCCTCTCCCTTGGGGCTTGCCACACGGTGGCTTCCTGAAGCCCAGGCCTCTGTCCTGTCACCCGTTGTCCCCGCCTTATGGCTCTGTCCTCTCAGCCCAGAATCTGGAAGGGGGCATCTATCCCCTTACATTCCTGAGGTCAGGCTCTACTCTCAGCCAGAAGTCTGGAGAGGGGGGCATATATAACCCCCCCACCCCCCCAGCCTGACCCCTTCAGCCACTGGCAGCCGCCTTGACTATCCTCTCTGTGTCCACTAGGTGGCAGGCTTCCCTGGGGCCAGACGGGGTGGGGCTGGATGGCCCAAGGCTTTTGGATCCTCCTTTCCCAGACTGAAGTAGCCAAGGGAAGGGGTTCAGGGGAGGGGGAGACTGCGCCAGGTCTGCTCTGGAGAGCCAGAGGGGGATTCAGGGGAGGGGGAGACTGAGGCTGCCGGCAGAGGAGACTGATTGTCGTAAAGAAAATAGAAAACTTTATTGGAGTGTTGGTAGGCGTGCCCCCAGAGCAGCTTTTCCACGACGCGGGTGTTGGCAGGGAAGGCAGTTCAGGCTGCTGGGCCTGGGCCGGGCCTCCCCCTCCAGGGGCCTGGTGTCCACCTGGTAGCACAGAGGTCACGCAGGGAGTGTGGCTGCAGCTCGAGGGGAAGTGCCGGAGGAGGACGCCTGGCTCTGCTACTCCCCTTGGGCCAGTCACTCCCCCAGCCTGGCCGCTGGCTCTGCTACTCCCCTTGGGCCAGTCACTCCCCCAGCCTGGCCTCAGTCTCCTCATCGAACCACGGGCTGTGGTTCCTTTCCAGGGTCGCCATGAGGACCTGTGCGAATGCCCGCAGTGCTGGGTCCCGGGAGAGCCTCAGTAGAGCCAGCGTTGATGTGGCAGGCTGAATTGTGTCCCCCCTGCACCCCAACTCACTATAATGAAGTCCTACCCCCCGCCCCAGGACCTCAGAGTGTGGCTTAGTTGGAGAAGGGTCTTTACAGAGGTGATGAAGTTGACATGCAGTCACTAGGGTGGCCCTAGTCCCCTATGACTGGCCCTATAAGGTGAGATTGGGGCACAGCCACACACAGAAGGAAGGATGCAGAGAAGTCAGCCGTCTCAAGCCAAGGAGAGATGCCTGAGAAGACACCAGCCCTGCTGACCCCTGGATCTCGGACTTCCGGCCTCCAGGACTGGGAGAAACAGCTGCCTGGTGTCCCAGCAGCCCTGGCTGACTGCCACGGAGGTGACACGCCTCCGGGCACGCAGGGTCTCCTCCCGTGTGCAGTGATCCCGAGGGGACACTCCGCCCCGCGTGCTGGAACTTGCCAAGGGCACAGCTCTGGGCTGGGCAGGGTGGCTCCAGTCCCGGCTCTGCCATCTCAGCGCTGTTGTGTGGCTTCGATCAAAGCTCTCCACCCTCTGAGCCACCCTTGCTCCTTGGTGAGAGGTCTGTCACGCCCCCTGTGATTTCCGGTGGAAGCAGCTGATGCAGGTACGGGACCCAGCTCCTGGTTGCCCTCGCTCGGGGCAGTCATGATACCGGTGAGGATGGCCCTGGGACAGGCAGAGAAGGGCCCCCCAGGCAGAGAAGGAAGGGTAGAGCAGAGGTGGTGGTTCGCAGCAGGCTGGTGGGTCCCGGGGCTGGGCGGACCGGCTGTCCACTCTCCCCAGACCTGGGGCAGAGCCTGGGCCTGTGGCTGGTGAGAGAGGGCCATGCCCAGCCGGAGCGGGGTGACGGGCTGTGTCGGGATGTGGGGTGAGGGACGCCCCGGGTGCCCGGGCCCCCCCTATCGGGCCAGCTTCCGGAGCTCGTCCCAGAAGAGCATGCTGAGGATGGTGTGGGGGCCCAGGCGCAGGTAGGCGGGGCCCAGGCCCTTGTAGAGCGCCGGGGGTCCCTCCTGCCGCCAGATCTTCACCAGGCAGTCCGCCAGGCCCCGGTACAGCCGGCCCTGGGGAGACACAGGGGTGTCATACAGGGGCCTGGGGCCCTGAGTGTGTCTGTGTGTGAGGGCTTCTGTGGCACCTCAGAAAAGGTACCCCCCTTCCCACCAAGCTAGGGAAATTTCAGAATGAAGGACCTTTCTGTAATGTGGCAACATTTTAAAAAGAGTCTCTCCCCTCAGGCAGCCCCAGCCCAGCCCCAGCCAGGGGCTCTGTTTGGCGAGTGGCACACAGGTGGGCTTCGTCCCTGACTCAGCCTGTGGAGGGCACCTGTGTGTTGGGCACAGCTGTGCCAGTGTACACGGCGGCGGGCACCTGTCTGTGAGGCCGGGGGTCGGGCCTGGGTTCCAGTGCAGGGTCCTCCACAGGCCAGCTGAGTGACTTCAGGCAAAGCCACCTGATAGCTCTGAGCCTCAGTTTCCCCATCAGGAAAATGAAGGTGGGTGTGAGGATGGAACTGCTTAGCACGTGCCTGGGTCTTAGGTGCTCCGCACACAAGCCGAAGAAATGCGTTTGCATGTATGCCACATCTGTGTGTGTGTGTGTGTGTGTGTGTGTGTGTTGGGAAGGGTGCTCTCCAGCTCCCCACATCCTCGCCACCTGGTCCCCTGCTCACCCTGCCAGCTCCATCCACGGGCTGATTGTACAGCCGAGTGCTGACCACATCGAAGGGGGTCATGACGGCCACCACGGCCACACTGCTGATCATGCCTCCGGCCAGCGCCACCAGCCAGCTGTCCTCCGGGAGCCACTGTGGGGATGGCACAGGCTGCTGACCCCCGCTGCTGTGCCCACCAGCCTCCCTCCACCCGGGGGTCGGGAGAAGACAGGCCCCTCCAGCCATTCCCCACCCACATCTCCCCCACAAGGCCCCTCCCACCTTCAGGGCTCACTGCTGGCCCCCCATTCCTGCTGTGCCCAGAGGTCCTACGGGGCCCCGTCTGTCACCGCCCCCGGGAATTCCCTGGGCCCAGGCAGAGCGGGAGAAAGGAGGAGGAGGCCTTCTCGCCCCTGGGTGTCTGTGTCCCTGGCCCCTCACCTGTTGCTCCTGCACCCAGGCCTTGGCCGAGGCGAAGGTGGCCAGCTGGGCAGCGGAGCCAACCATGACTCGGGGCACAGCCCCGCCCACACCGCGCCACAGGCCTGCCAGACCCTGCTGCCGCCAGATGGTCTCCATGGCGCCCAGGAGGCTCTGTGGGGCGGGCACAGGGTCACTGGGCAGCCCCTGCCCGCCCAGGAGCCCACCCAGCCCAGGGAGCTCTGGGGAGTGGCAGTCCCACCTGGTGGTGGTGCTGGTGCCCCACGGCCATCTCGGCCACCGTCTGGGCCTGCAGCTGCGTTTTGACCTGTGAGAGCAGAGGTGATGGAGGGCTCAGGGCCCGGCCTTAGAGCCTGGCTGAGCTGTGTGGGCGGAGGGCACCCTTTCCTGGTCGCCGGGCAGAGTGCAGGCCCGGCAGCGATGTTTCAGGGAGCAGTCCCTCCTGGACCTCAGGAGCCCACGCCGGGAGCTTGGGGGGGCGGGGTGTGTGTGAGACAGGGTTGGGGCGAGCCTCCAGATTGGCCTGGGTCTGCACCACCTCCTGTGTCTGCTTACCTCTGGAAAGCTGTTCTGAGGGCAGGGGTGGGGGGAGAGGGGGAGGACAGTGCCGGCCTTGGCTCCCGGAAGCTTCATTCTTTTCTTACATTTCTTATTCATTTTTTATTTTTACATTTTTTAAAATTGATTATTAAAGAGAGAGAAAGGGAGAGGGAGAGATAGAAACATGGATGAGAAAGAAACATCATCGATCAGCTGCTTCCTTCCTGCCCCTGACTGGGCACATGCCCTGTCCAGAAATAGAACAGGTGACCTCTTAGTTCCTGGTTGATGCTCAACCACTGAGCTGTACCAGACGGGCTTGATTCTTTTTTATTTTTTATTGACTTTTTTAAGAGAGAGGGGGAAGGGAGGGAGAGGGATAGAGAGATGAGAAACATCAAAAGGCTGCCTTCCGTATGTCCCCCACTGGGGGTCAAGCCTGCAACCTGGGCGTGTGCCCTGACTGGGAATCGAACCCAGGACCTCTTGGTTCATGGATGGATGCTTGACCCTAAGCCACACTGACAGGGCTGGAAGCTTTATTCTTGACTTTACAAGCCACGTAAGTGCACATCTCCTGCCTACCTCCAGCCCACCCGCTACCCTCCGCCCCTGCCTGGCTCAGGACCTGCGGGTGGGGGCTCCTGGGGACAGAGGATGGACGGGGCAGGGTCCTGGGGCAGATTTCAGTCCTGGGAAGGGATGTTCCAGGGAGCAGCCCCACCCAGCCTGCCCCACCCACGGAGGCCAGCCCGGGAAGCCTCAGAGCCCGGGCGGGAGGTGGGTCCCGGGTGGCGGAGGATGGAGACGAGGCACTCACCAGGTAAGCAGGGCTCCCCACGAAGGCTCCCAGGGCCCCAGCCACCGCACCTGCGACCACGGTGCCCCCTGGCTGCTGCGTGAGGCCGGCCTGGCAGGCCAGGCTGTAGCAGTAGAAGCGGACGCCATTCATGAGGCCCTGGTAGAGCAGGCTGGCGGCCAGCCCCTTCTGCAGGCCACTCAGCCCATCTGCTCGGGCCACGGCGGCTATGGAGGCCACAAAGCCCCGGTAGGGCTGAGGGTAGGTGCCCGGGGCCTGCAGCTCCCCCTGCAGCTGCAGCCGAGTCTTCACCACCTCCAGGGGGTTGGTGAAGACGCAGGCCAGGCAACAGGCCGAGGCGCCCAGCACCAGGTCCACAGCCGGGGACACCGCTCTCGTGTCATCTGTGCCAGCAGCCGGCTCTGCCCGGGTCAGGGGCATGGCACAGACCCTGGGGTGGAGGCGCTCAGGCTGCCGGTACCCCTGGAGCGTCACAGGGCTAGGGATCGAGAGGCCCTGGGGCCATGTCTGGAGGGCAGGGACAGGCCTGCAGCTGCCAGGCCGTTGCTGATCTATCCGGGGAGTCCACCTGCTCCGCTCAGCGCCCGGGCTGAGGGCACCTAGGACACACCCCTGCTGGGCTCTGACCAATCCCAGCAGCCTCTGTTCTCCACACCTCCCTGCGGGGGCGGCCCTAGACTCTGGGATCTGGGGCGAAGGTCAGCTGGATCAGAAAGAGGCTGGGGGCGGGGAGAAGGTGCCAATCAGCGGAAACTCCTTCCTCTGCCCCTTGTCCTCCAGCCCTCCCTGTGGTCCCGGGGCAAAGGGCTGGTGCTGCCACCCACCTTTGGCTCGGCCAGTCCTGCCGCAGCAGAGCCCTGGGCATGGGAACTGCCCGGAGGCTCCGGGCCACAGCCTGCCTGGGCACCTCAGCAACAGCCCCACTCCTGCCCCTGCCCTGTGAGGTGCCCTTTCCGGCCTCAGCCTCCCGGTCTGGCTCCCGCAGTCCGCGGTCCCGCTCAGTGAGCGCGGAGGAGGGGACGGACCGGACCCCCAGCTGTGCAAATCGCTCCCCTCGGAGCGTCACTCCCCATTTGTAAGGGGGGCATCCATCCCCCACAGGGTTTCTCTGGAGGGTCAGCGATGTGAGAAAAGCACCCACCAAAGGTGGTCCCCATTGCCCCTGCGGGGGGCCCTGCCGGGGAGGGGACCTCGGGAGTGACAGTGGCCGCTTCCCTGGTAGGGACTTGTCCCTCAGCCCCCCCCTCCCCACGCGGAGCCCCTCCCGGGCTGTGGCTTCTGGAGGCGGCCCTGCAGGGTATGGCCCGTTGTGCCAGGTGAGGAGGGACTCCCCCCCCACCCGCACTGCTGCCAGGCTGCTCACCTTGGCCTCTGCCCTCAGAGCAGCTCTCCTGCCAGGGCCCTGCATCGCCCTAGGTGCAGTGTCAAAACCGGAGGCAGAGGCGCCCTGCCTGGAACCCCGCCTCGGTGGCCGCCACACCCACCGCCTCCCGAGCTTCCCCTCTCCTGTGTGTGTGTGTGTGTATGTGCGTGTGTGTGTGTGTGTGGCCCTGCAGGAGCCCGGCAAGAGGCCTCAGGAACGGCGTGAACTCTCCCAGGTTTACCCGGAGTGGTAGGCTGGCACCTACCCCCTGGGCTGGGAGGCCGGGGGAGGCATGCTTTTCTGGTTATGGAGACTTCTCCAGGACTCGGGCCACCCCACCCCTGGCCCTGCAGGACACAGGAGAGAGGGCAAAGGTCAGGCCGTGACACTCCCAGGCCTGGCTCCTCCAGACTGGAGTGCCCAGGGCCGTAGGGGGTCTGGTTCCCAGTGTTGACACCGGCGGCTGATGGAACACTGTGGAATGGAGAATGAGGGGCCTGGGCAGAGGGACTGGAGGTCCCCACCTCCATCCTGGACAAAAGGGCCAGCGACAAGCCTTGGCAATATAACATATCTATTTTATTTTAAAAAACAAAACCCAGACCCAACTCTTTCCCCAAGAGGGCCCTGACAGGCTCGGTGGACGCCAGGCTGGTGGGCTCTGCCCCACTCCACGGCCGCCTCCCTGCCCTCTGCTCCCGGTGCAAAGACTCAGCCCGATTCCCGGGCCCACAGCACTGCCAGGTTCAGGGAGAGGCGAGGGCAGGCAGCAGTGCGCGTGGGACGGGTTAGTGAGGAGATGACATGCACTAAGAACTCAGTGTTCCGCTTCCCTGCTCGGCCAGGAATACGTTCAAAAATGAACAGGATGACCAGACACTCTGGCCCCCAGGGCGGCCTGAGCCTCTGCCGGGCCGGACAGGAAGAGGGGACCCTCCCCTCCCCATCCTTCTGCTCCCTCAGGGTCGATAGTATTCCCATTGCCACCCTAAAGTGACGGCGTGGGCCGAGCCGTGGCCCTGGGAGGAGGCTGTGCAACTACAGAGCCCATAGGGCTCAGACCTCTGCCCCTGGCATGTCCGGTGCCCGCTGCTGGGCAGGTGCCGGGGTGTGCGCACTCACTCTGACCACAGGGAGGGACAGACTCTGCCTCAGGCCCCGCCCGCCGGTTCTGCCCACGGGTGGAGTGGGCTGTGGAACGGGCGGAGGCCCGGCCCGAGCAGTGCGCTGCCACCGTGGTGACCGCGCGTGTGCCCCGTGCGCCGCCCTGCACTGCCCCCAGGACACGCCAGCTCCGCCTCAGCACCAGGGGTCCCGGGAGGCTCGGCCGCGGCACAGGCTGTCGCTGCGCTGCCACGCGCTGTGGATGAGGCTCAGGGCGTCCTCGAACTTCTTGGTGGAGGCTTCCTGGATGGCTTTGTGCGGGAGGTCCACCTGTGCGGGGGGCAGGGCATGAGGCCACAGAGCCACACCCTGTCCGCCCAGCTACACTGTGCCCTTCAGGGAGGGGCTGAAGCCGAGACCGGGGGATGCTGTGGGGCGGGTGCCACCCGGCAGGCCCTGCGCTCTCGCTGGCTGTGCACCTGAGTGTCCTGCTTGCCTGGGACAGCTCGGCCGCAGCCCCACCGTCAGCACTCAATTCCTGCTGTTTTATTGGAGCCAAGCAGCCAGGGATGTGCTAAGTCCCAGACCCTGGGAGGCAGGGTTGCCTTTGGCCCTAAAGTTCATGTCGCTCCCAGAGCTACAGGCCGGTGCTGTGCCGGGCGCCCACCCCCTGCCTCGGTGGTGCCACGCAGGGCTCCTCTCCGGGGCAGGCTCGCTCCGCGGGGCCCGGGCAGCTGGGTACCTGGTAGATGGTCCTCCACCCGGAGCTCAGTGCAGACAGGAATCGGTCCAGTTCAGACGTGCAGCTCAGGTAGATGACCCAGGGCGGGAGGGGCTGCTGGCCGTCCCGGGAGAACTCCTGGGGAGAGCGGGACCCCGTCAGCAGACACAGGGCTCCTTCTGCAGGACCTTCCTTCAGCACCCCCACCGGACTCACCAAGACACAGTACCCCCTGCCCGGTTCACCCCCCACAGGACTCACCAAGACATAGTACCCCCTGCCCGGTTCACCCCCACCAGACTCACCAAGACATAGTACCCCCTGCCCGGTACACACACACACACATACACACACACCCGACTCACCAAGACACAGTACTCCCGGCCCGGTTCCGTGGAGACGGCGCTGATGTCGGCCAGCGCAGCTGTGCCCAGAGAACGGAAGAAGCTGGTCTGGCAATCCTCGTGGCACGTGAAAAGGCGGTCGTCGGTGATCACCAGGCAGCAGGGGATGCAGGGGCTGGGAGGTACACCCTGAGGGATGACCTGAAGGCGTTGACAGAGGGGCAGGAAGCAAGCTGGAGCTCCTACCACTGGTCTCCCCACCCAGGGCCCAGCCAGCCCTTAGCCCCGCCTCCAGAAGGCAGGCTCCGCCCACTCAGGGCTACAGCTGGGGCTGGGGTGACCAGGAGAGTACAGGGCCTGCTCCTGGAGGAACCTGACTGGTCCCCACGGGCTGCTCCATGTCTGGTGTGGGCTTAGGGAAGGGACACAGCGGGGTCGGGAGGCCAGGTGAATGTGGAGGCGGGAGCCGCTCACCCCTTTGGACACGGCCTGGCAGAGGTGTTGCATCCAGTCGGCCATCTCAGCCTCGCTCTCGGCACTCAGCTCCAGGCACGGCCGGTCGGCAAGGATGACCTGGAAGGCGTGGGGCCGATCCGTGGTGTTGGACCTCCGACAGCCACCGCACTGCTCCCCCCTGGGCCAGAGGAGGAGGGGTGAACCGGGAGCGAGGAGGCAGGGCTGGCTCGGGGTGGAGCCCCTGGGTGTGGCTCCAGCCTGTGGGCACAGGGCCTGCCCAGTCCCTGGGCGGAGGACACCGGGAGAAGTCCAGACCCCCCCGGCTCTCAGGAGAGGCTTAAAGCTGCTGGGCAGCACCACTCCATCCTGTGTAACCCCTTTTATGTCCAGATTCACCAAGATCCTTCTGGAGCCTAAACACGGCCACGTGAGGGGAGAGAATCAGTTAGTAGCTCTGGCCTTCAGAATCCGTGCACATCCTCATGTTCCCTGTCAGCCTGACGCTTCCCCCAGTCTGTGTGCACCCATCTTCCCCTCAGGGCAGGCGCTTCCCGGGAAGGGAGTGCCCCTAGCAGGCGGGGGACTGCCCCCTAAGGGGCTCTCCCTTCTCCCCGCCCTGGGTCCCTGCGGCCCTGAGCTCCGCAGGACTCGGGGCACGGGGTCAGGGCTGCTGGGCGCAGTGGGGTGAGGGGCAGGCGCAGCTGACAAGAGGGAGAGCCAGGAGCGGTCTCAGGGGGAAGAGGAGCGCGGGCCCCAAGCTCAGCCAGAGCCTTGACCTTCAGGCCACGATGCCAGCCCCACCTCACCCCATGTTCACCAGGACACTCACCCCATGTTCACCGAGAGCAGGGGGATGACATCGGTGCGGTCGGGGTACTGGTAGAGGATCCCGTTGCTGCAGGGACACACAGACGGGGCTGAGGCCTGTCCCAGCAGGACCAGTGGAGCCCAGACCCCGGGACTCCCCCAGGCTGGAGCCCTGACCCAGAGGCCAAGCGGGGCCTTCTTCTGTGGCGGGGAGGGTGAAGGAAGGACTGCAGAGGGACACAACCTGGGAGCTCGGTGCAGCCCTGCCCGGGTCTCTGCCTGCAGCATTCCAGGTGACCGGGTGGACCCTGAGTGGCCCCTTAGGAGGCTGCTTCACAGAGAAGCTCTACTGCCCTGGATATGTGCCCCTAAGCCCTGTGGGGAGGGAGTTTCCCCTCGGTTCCTGCCTGCGACGTGCTGCAGAACGCTCACAGCCTGTGAACCCACCACATCTCAGGGTGAGCCTGACCAGAGTCCCACCTGAGCACCACGAAGCACGTCTTCCAGAGCTCCTTGCCCAGGTAGGAGGTGCCCGCCTTGTAGTGCAGCATGCCTTCTTTGGTGATGGTGCCCTCGGGGGGTGAGCAGTGGCAGGGGACGGGGCCCAGGGACTCGTCAGTGGGGTCCTCCCAGTGCACGAGCCCATAGAAGCGCACGGTTACAGCGGCTGCCTGGGGGGCGAAGGGGAGAGAGTAGACAGAGCGATGAGGTCCCAGCCAGCACCAGGGCCCACTGAGAGCAAGGACACGCCCCAGGCCCAGGCCCTCCCCCCTGCCCCTGCCTCCCCAGCTTCTCACCTCACACTTAGATTCCTGGGCCACGAACTTGGCCAGTGCCAGCTTCTCCATGGTGGCGTCGGTCAGGATGCTGGGGTACGGGGGTTCCCGACAGCCTTTGATCATGGCCGACTTCAAAGAAGCCAAGAAGAACCTGCCCGGGGAGTGGGTTTGCCGTCAGAGGCACGTGCCCCCACCTTCCGGGCTCACAGACACTTGGGGGAGGGACCTGGCTGGAACCAGAGCTCAGGGCGGCGGGCGGGCAGTGACGGGACAGCAGGCCAGTCACTCAGTGGCAACTTAGAAGAGGCCCACCTGTTCCCCAGTGGCCAAGGGGCCTCGGGTTCTGACTGAGGGAGACTGGCAAGGGGCTGCAGCGGGACTCGAACGCCAGTGCCACGTGGTTACACACAGGCTCCGTGAGGAGCTCTGGGGGCACGCTGCGGTCAGCAGCCAGGCCATGCTCTCTTCCTGCTAAGCTCATGCCCTTCCTCTCTGCAGGCGCCTGGGTTGACCATGAATCAGCCAGGGCCCAGAGGGAATGCACCTGTCCCCACTTCCTACCCTCCCCCCGAAGGCGGGAGCCCAGGGCACAGCCACCCAGCGGGCGAGGCTGACCCTCCGGCTCAGCGGAAGGAAGGCGGGTGTCACTCACTCAGCCAGAGCCGCGTCGGCCGTGTCCAGCAGAAACTGCTTCCTGCGGTTGGTGCACACCAGCCTCACCGCCTGCTGGTCCAGGCCCACCTGCCAGAGACCACACCTCCATGCACCTGGGCCTGGCCACTGCCAGGAGAGGCAGCACAGCCGGACTGAGGGCCAGCCGGGGGGAGGGGGAAGCAGGGGGGCGGGCAGGAAGCGCCCCTGGGGTCACCATGAGGCAAAGCTCCAGAGGCCTGGGACCCTGGCCGATTAGGGAGGATGGACGGAGAGGCACCCTCCAGCTCGGCTCCCATCCCCAGCACCAGGGACAGAAGCTGCTCTGAGAGGAGCAGGGGAGGCAGGGGCTGCTCCGCTCTGCGTATGGCTGGGCCGACAGCAAACAGCAGCTGCGGAGCCTGGACTCACCGACACGTAGTCAAGCTCATTGTACGAAACGGCCTCTTCCACCAGGTATGGCTTCTCCGTGGCCCCTGAGAGAGGAAATGCCGATGCTCATTACCCACGCGGCCTCTCTTCCCTCCCCTGCCCACCTTCTAAGCCCTGGCCCCTCCCCCCAGGAGACCCGCCTGGGCCCAGGATCTGAAAGGATGGAGGATGATGGGTGCGGATGAAGAGGAGGCCCAGGCTCATGTCTTGGGGCTGCTGCCCGCTGGCAACACCCTCCGTGGAGCGTATTTTCATCGCCACATGACAGGCGATGGGACCCCGGGGGTGTGGAGAGCTGGGGAAGGGGGCGGCATGCCAGGCAGCTGAGGGACCCCGGGGTGCAGGGGGTTTGGGGGAGGAGGCGGCGGGCACCTTTCCGGAGCAGGTAGACATAACAGTCTGTGAGCAGCACGTACAGCAGCTGCAGGGTGCCCTCCATGTGCCCTGTGCTCATCCGGATCATCTGCGGGTGAAGCAGAAACCGCTCAGGCTCCCACCCTCCAGCCCCAGGCAGCACACTTCCCCTCCTGACTGCTCCGCGGCCACCCGCCCCGCCCCGCCCCGCCCCGCTGGGACTCACTTTGAAGAGCTGCTCTTCGTTTTCTCGAAACACGTGGATCATCAGCAGGAGTAAGTGGTTGTTGTCGACTCTGTGAGAGGACAGTGTGGGAGGGCGCGGTGTCAGGCTGGGGCAGGGGCAGGGGCAGGGGAGGTGAGACAGGCACAGAGAGGAGATGCATGTACAGAGAGGGGGTACAGGCACTAGAGGTGGTACAGGCACCCAGAGGGCATAGAGACACCCAGCGGTGGTACAGGCACCCAGGGGTGGTATAGGCACCAAGAAGGCATAGAGGGACCCAGGGGTGGTACAGGCACCCAGAGGGGGTACAGGCACCTAGAAGGCGTATAGGCACCTAGAGGGCATAGAGGCACCCAGGGGTAGTACAGGCACCCAGAAAGGGTACAGGCACCTAGAAGGTGTATAGGCACCCAGAGGGCATAGAGGCACCCAGAGGCAGTGCCCGCAGAGCTGTGCAGTTGTGGCAACTCTGCCCCCTCCCAGGAGCCACATGAAGGAGGGAGGATCACACCCCTCCTGCCTCCCAGCCAGTTGGGTCCTCAGGAGCCATTAGGGATTGGGAGGGCAGACCCCGGGCCCCTGCTCCCAGCACCGGAGTCTCCCCAGCGCACAGCCCTGCTCACCTGAACTCCGCCGCATGGGACATCTCAGAAGGGCTCCCCTGCCCCTCCTCCACCCCCGAGTCCTCGGCGCTGCTCAGGCACGGGCTGGGCTGGTCCCGCTTGAGCTGGCAAAGAGCCTGCTGGGTCCCAGACTCTGGCTCAGGCCCGGGCCCCTCCCCGACGGGGGGCACCTGGGCCTCTGGGTCCTGAGCCTCCCCCAGGGCGGCCCCTAGGGGCGGAGGCGCCTGTCCCTCTCCTCCTCCTCCTCCCTCTTCTTCTTGGCCAGCAGCCGCAGGGCCACCAGGAACATGCAGCGGTTGGCCAGGCCCTGCAGGGTCATGGTCGCCGCCACCTGCTGTAACAGTGCTTGGACTCTCGACGGTAAAGCGGTAGAAGTCCATTGGGGCCGGAAGCCCCTCACTAAAGTCACAAAACGGCGGTCTCTCCGGGGCGTCCCCCGGAGAGCCGGTCCGAAAGGGCTGGTCGGGGGGCTCGGCGCGGGAGACCCAGGTGTGAGGGTCCAGCTGCCCGTGGAGCTGGTCCATGACTTTGCTCAGGGGCTGCCCCAGGCGCTCCATGGAGGTGTCCTTCATCGCGGGGATGAGCAGGCCCATCTGGCCGGGCTCCGCGCGCTCGCTGCTCTCAGCGGCGCTGCTGGGCCCCTCTCCCTTCTCCTGGGGGCAAGCCACGGTGGCGTCCGGGGAGCCCCGCCCGAGGCCTGGGCTGCTGACCCGGCTGTCGCCATCCCCCCTCCTGGCACCAGCGTGCTGGGCAGAGGCCGGGCGCAGTGGACTGGCTTCCTCATCTGCTCTGGTCTTCTTCTTCTTGCCAGTTTTCTTCTTCTTGGTGACCCTGGGAGAGAGGCGAGGGGAGACATCAGCATCTGAGCGCCGGGCTCTGAGGGACATGATGGGTGGGGCCAAAAGAGGTGATCCTGGGTGTGTGACCTCTGAGGGCAGAGCTTCAGTGGTCCCGGGCAGTGCTGGGTGCAGGGTCCTGGCTGGGGGCAGCGGCGGCTCGGCCCCTGTGGTCTCCCCCATGGCTGGCAGAGGCAGGGGCCAGCCCGAGGAGGCACAGATGGCAGCAGCCAGAGGCCCCTGAGCAGGTCCTGCAGCGCAGCTAGCTGTGCTCTAGGGAACAACAGGCCACGGTTGGTCAGGCCAATGGTCCCTCTCCTCAGCCCTTCCCTTAGGATGTGGGCAATGGGCCCTGCGCTGACCTCACTTCCCATCACGGACAATTCAACCAGAAATGCACTCAAAGTCTCTGGGCTCAAACTCCTGGCACCCACTCTTGGTCCCACGTTGGCTGCAGTGGGCCTGGCTAGGGGACCCCAAGCCTGAGCGGCTCAAGCTGCTCTGGACTCGAACCAGCCAGTGCCTCTTGTCTTCCGGGCCTGCTGTTCCTCCTGCTGGAAGCGCCACCACGGGAAGCGGGTACTCATCTCCAGGAAGGTCCCACCTGCCTGCCCGGACTAAGAGGGTGCCCCCCGCCCGCTGACCTGATGACTTCGAGCTCCGTGCTGGCGTCCAGCGGCTCCGGGGGGTGCGGCTCCGTGCCCGGGGAGGAGGTGCGCCCCGGGGTGGTGTCGGAGGAGGACACGGCCTCCGCCTGCTCCTCGTTGAAGGGGTTGTGGCGCTGGGTGGGGCTCTTGGTGGACGCTTTGCTGCTGGTCAGGTCGGAGGCAGTGGAGCGGGGGCCACTGACAGTGTCTGTGAGGTCCCCGTCTGCAAGGAGGGGGAACGGGAAACAGGACACAGCCCATAAGCCCCTCGGGGACCCCACAGCATGCCTTTCCTCATGCGGAGGGCGGGTGAGTCCCCCCCAGGGAAGACTGATTGGGGTGGCCCTGTTCTGAGTATAGAAGCCCAGACCCAGCAGGACATGGGATCTGTGCTTTTAGAGCAACTTACAGGGACCACCACCACCACCACCACCGTCACCACCATCACCATCCACCACCACCACCACCACCACCACCGTCACCACCATCACCATTCACCACCACCACCGTTACCACCACCGTCACCACCATCACCACCTCCATCACCACCTCCACCGTCACCACCACCGTCACCACCACCGTCACCACCACCACCACCGTCACCACCATCACCACCACCATCATCACCATCCACCACCACCACCACCACAACCACCACCTCCATCACCACCTCCACCACCATCACCACCATCATCACCAACCACCGTCACCACCACCACCACCGTCACCACCACCAGCAGGAGGCCCTGAGAGCCACGGCAACGTGGCCACATTGGAGGTAGGAGCTCCAAGCTGAAGCCGCTGGAGGATGGTGACCTCGGTGCCCGCAGAGGAACGGGCCGCACGCCTCAGTCTGACCCTCCACGAGAGGAGGTTAGAGGGGTGCCCGCATCCTCTTTAGCACCACAAGGCAGGGCTGAGATACCCAAAGTCCTCTGAGGGTCCCCCAGAGGCAGGTCAGAAGGAACAAAAGAGAGACCAGAGACCAGAGAAAAGGTGGGGTGCAGAGTGAAGGGCTAGGCTGGGGTGAGGAGCAGGGGGAAGGGCGGAGAGAAGGCCAGAGCCCAGGAGGAGATGGGAAGGGGACGAGAAGGGTGTGCCAAGTGGCTGCCCCCCCAGATGCCTCGTGGGCCCTTCAGTGGCTGCTTCTCTCCCTGATGACCCACATGCTCCAGGGGCGGCACCAGGCCCCTGTAAGGGTGCTGAGAACTCGATTTCACTCAAGCCTCAGCGTGCATATGGGTCCACTGTCACCCAGCCTCCGCCCCCGGGAGAGGACGGTGGGGAGGCTGCTGTCCCCCAGAGCGGAACTGATCTACCCCATCCTTCCGCCCCGGACACCAGACAGGACATGGCGAGGAAAGCACACGGGAATTCATCTGGTGGCAGATGGCTGCCCGAGCAGAGACCGAGGCCGGCCGGTGGAGGTTAACGGCAGGGGACGCAGGCCGTTCACGCTCCATTAGCCACTTTGTACACATCTTCCTGGCCAATATCTGCCCGGAGACGGGCATGCTGCCCACCCTCAGCCTCACCCGAAGGGCCTGGCTGCCGCCAGCTTCCAGGTGGATCTCGGAGACTGCTGGCCGCTGCCTGCTGACACAGCACGCCATCCATATTTTTCAAAAAGTACATTATTTTTTAATATAAGGGCAAAGGAGGCAGCTAAAAGCAATTGCCAGCCGTGCCAGAAAAAAACCACAAAAACACCGGCAACAGCCTGGCAGGTGTGGCTCACTGGCTGAGCATCGACCCATGAACCAGGAGGTCACGGTTGGGTTCATGGTCAGGGCACATGCCTGGGTTGCAGGTTCGATCCCCAGTGTGGGGTGTGCAGGAGGCAACTGATCAATGGTTCTCTCTCATCACTGATGTTTCTCTCCCCACCCATGAAATCAACAAAACATATTAAAAAACCCCAAACCAGCAGCAATAGATGAGACTTTCTCTCGATGTCCTGAGACCACAGCGCCCTGGTTCTCAATGCAGAGAACCTTGCCCTTCGGTCTCAGAGAAGGTTCCTGCAGAGCCCTGCGCCTTGTCCCAGGCCCTGGGGATCTGCAGCTGCTCCGAGGAGCCCGAGAGGAGAGCGAGCAGACCACCGACACTGTGGGTGTCAAGGCCGAGGTACCTGCCAATCCTGTAAATGAGCCAGGACCACGCGACAGCCGCCCAATCCCCACCCAATCCCCACCGGGGCCCACAGGGCCCTGCTGGGCAAGCAGTGCAACAGGCAACAAGGAGCGGCGGGGAGGGTTAGCTGTTAGAACCAGAGGGACTGTCGGTGCCCAGCGCGCCTGCGGCAGGAAGAGAGGCTGAGAGGACAGGTGCTGTCAGGATGGAATTCTGGACTAGACACTACTCTGGGAGCAGGACCCTGATGCTATGCTCTTGGCAGATGAGGGTCTTTAGCACGGGGCCTGGTTGTGGCCTCAGACTTAACGAGGACGCGTTAGCGTCAGGGACGTGCCCTGTGCTCTGAGCAATCAGGGAATGTAAAGAACAGCGTCACAAATGTTCACAAGCCCAGAAGTGGGCACCCCTACCAGCAGGAAAATGCCTGAGCATTACTGCCACCTAGTGGACACGGTGGGAGGTGGGCTGAGTATTTTAATCTGCCTTGAAATCGAAGACTCTCTTTCTCCATAGGAAGTTTCATCTGTATGTGGGCAATTTCCCTCAATCTCATTCAAAAATGTCCCAGAGGAAGCCACCAAGAACGGACTGAAGGAATCAAGCCCTCTGCCTTGGCTTCTTGATGCTTCTGACACAGGAATGTGTGGGCTGTATTTGATGCTTCTGACCTACAGGAATGTACAGCCCACACGTTCAAAGGCATCTCTTTCTAGAACAAGTCTGCCCCCAGTGAGTGCCCACGGCCGCACGTCCAGTGAGTGGCGTGGCGCCAGAGGCAGGAAGGGAGATGTGTGTGTCCCTGCGGAGCCATGAGGTGACTCCACAAGCCACTGCGTCTGTCGGCGCAGGCAGGGGTCCTGTCCTGGTGGCTGATGGGAGCTGCCCGGGGCTGCAGGTGGGCCTGGGGCTGGAGGGGGGCCTGGGGCTGGAGGGAGGCCAGGGGCTGGAGGGGGGCCTGGGGCTGGAGGGGGGCCCGGGGCTAGAGGGGGGCCCGGGGCTGGAGGGGGGCCCGGGGCTAGAGGGGGGCCCGGGGCTGGAGGGGGGCCCGGGGCTGGAGGGGGGCCCGGGGCTGGAGGGGGGCCTGGGGCTGGAGGGGTGCCTGGGGCTGGAGGGGGGCCTGGGGCTG
This sequence comes from Nyctalus aviator, assembly GCA_036971965.1. Classification (NCBI taxonomy): domain Eukaryota; kingdom Metazoa; phylum Chordata; class Mammalia; order Chiroptera; family Vespertilionidae; genus Nyctalus; species Nyctalus aviator. The sequence continues at coordinate 187,208,977 of CM072923.1, forward strand.
GAGGGGGGCCTGGGGCTGGAGGGGGACCCGGGGCTGGAGGGGGGCCTGGGGCTGGAGGGGGGCCCAGGGCTGGAGGGGGGCCCGGGGCTGGAGGGGGGCCCAGGGCTGGAGGGGGGCCCGGGGCTGGAGGGGGGCCCGGGGCTGGAGGCGGAGCTCCTCCTGCAGAATTCCATCTATCGGGACACCAGGCTGGGCTTTAGTACAATCAGTGACATGATTATAAGTATCGAGCTGATTTTGATCATGCAGCAAGCTTGGCATGGAAACGTGGCAATAACAGGAAACGAGAGTAAGAACGGACTTTGCCCACCTTCCCAGTCTGTGCTGGGTACCGACGGCACTGCCGGAAACACATCTCCAAAATCATAATCTACGAAAACGGGGACAAAACTGACCATTAGAAACAGGAAGTGGGAGGACAGGGCGGGAGGGGGCAACAGGGCAGGGACATGGGCGAAGACACGAGGAAAAGTTAAACTTTCCACGTTTTATCTAACAGCCAACCTCGGGCCCCAGTGGCCTCTGAGGGGCTGGGAACCTGATTCCGGCAGAGAAGGTGGGCCCACCTGCTCCTGACCGGCCCCAAGCCTTCCTTCCCTCCGCACCAGCGGCCGAGACAGGGGGGCGGCTCCTTCGGGGCGCCCCTCCGCCTTCTCTGAGGCAGCCCCTGAGTCCGACCTTCCGTCCACTTGTACAGGAGCAATGCTAACAGCAAGTCTGACAGTAACTGCCCTCTCCCTGGCGATGCATGGCTTATGGCACAATTAGAAATAAAGAGAAGGTCAAGGCCTCAATGCTGATGCAATTCTGGGGAGTCCCAGGCCTCGAATCCCCTCCCTGGAGGCGAGGAAACAGCCAGTTTTATAAATGAACACAGCCCAGCCGCCCAGAGTGGCTGAGCATCGACCTATGAACCAGGCGGTCACGGTTCCATCCACGATTAGGGCACATGCCTGGATTCGGGCTCCATCCCCAGAGAGGGGCAATGAGTCTCTCTCGTTGTTGTTTCTATCTCTCTCCCTTCCTCTCTGAAATCAGTAAAAATATAAATACAGCCAGGCTGTTTGGGTAAGCTTTTGGATAAGACAACACAATGACCTCCGGCTGCGGTGACCTTTTTCAGACTCCGGTGTGAGGGGTTCGATCCCCGCGGACACACTGACAGTGAGGGGGGGACTCCTGAGAGATGCTGGCAGGTTTCCCCTCAACTTCGCATCCGCCCGCTTTCTTCTCCTTCCAGTGGCTCCTGAGCCTCTTTCTGCCTAAAACCTGGGCGGCGGCCGCACCCAGCAATGAGAGGAAGTCTGGTCACACCTAATCCCTCCTCACTCGGAAACTGCCTTCTAGAAAAGGGTCCAACATCCCCAAGATCTGTCCCACGATTGTTTGACTTTTTGTCTCCATAGTTGGCTTCTTTTCCCCCCCGCGTTAGTTTCTTAGCCTGCACAGGGACTTGGAGGCAAGAGGATCTGAGAGACGGCTGACCCTGTTTGACCTTCACTTCAGCCACGGGACCAGGACGAGGGACCAGAGGAGCCGAGAGAGACGCCGCCCCGCCAGGAGCCAGTGGCTCTGGAATCGGTTTTGGCGCGGGCCTGGCTCCTGTCCGCCGGCCACCTACCCTCGCTGGACGGGGCGATGGCGCTGTCGTCCCACTCCAGGTTGGTGGAGGTGACGGAGTTGAAGGAGTTGAGGGACAGGCTGTCGGAGCCGTGGGCCGAGCTGGGAAGACGGTCCTCGAAGTCCAGCAGGTGCTGAGGCTTGTAGTAGTCGGGCATGTAGGGGGCCAGGTCTAAGTAGGGGGCGTCCTGAGGCGAGAGGAGAGAGGCGGGTCTGGGTGGTGGCCTCCGCTGGGGGCAGGGTCGGGAGCCCCGGGCCTGCCTGTCATACCCTCCCCCGTGCTAGCTTTTCCTTGGGAAACCAATGGGCTGAAGGCACTAAATGCAGAACCCAGCTGCTGAGGAGTAATGTGATGGGTGTGGTGCTGAGAGCTGGGCCTGAGGCCCACAGAGGACCGGAACCAGCGGGGCCTTCTAGCCTGTCTCTGACCTCTCACTATTCAAATTGCTCTTTTCCCCCAATTCCTCTGCCTCTTCAGTCTGTGCCGACAGGGCAGGGACCCAGGAAGGGGTTTGGATTCGGCATCTGAGGCACCGTGGGCCCCTTCGCCTCAATCTGGGCCGGCACTGAACGTCTCTAGTGTGTGAATGTAGGAGAGAGGCTGGAGTCGGAGCCAATTCCAAGACCCCAGGAGGCACAGGGATGAGTCGGCCATGTCCCCCTCAAACACTCATGTCCCACACATCCAGGCAGCGGGCTCTTCTCCCAGGCGGGACAGAGATCGGAAGGAGTCAGCTGAACCAGATCTGGCCTCAGGCCAAGAGAGAATCACACCCACCCCCACTCCCACGGCAGGCCCTGACCCGGCCCTCAGCTGCTCAGGCCGGGTCACACCTGAGGCTCCCGGAGGGGCCTGAGCATGGACACCACGTGCCCGCCCGCCCACTGCTCTGCCCCGAAAGCGGGAGCGCATGGGGTCTCACCAGATCCAGGTCGAAGCGAATGAACTCCAGCCCAGACACCAAGGTCAGGAAGAGAGTCAGGTGATCGTGGCTGCAGACCAGGGCATTCCTGTGGGACACAGAGGGGACAGAGGGGACGGCGGTGGGGCTGGTTTGTGTCCAGCTCGGCCCTCCCTCGCCAACAAGCGCCGATGTTGAAATGCGACATGTGACAGCCCTCTTCCTGAGGGCGCCTGGCAGGAGGCAGCTATCCAGCCCTTCCCAGCCTCTCCTCCTGGGTTTGGGCCACACGGCAAGCTCCCGCCAGTGTCTCAGACAGGGGCCTGTGGCATGAGGCCCGCCTGGCTCGCCACAGCTGCTATAAATACTCCGATCCCGCAGTCACCCAGCAAAGGCTGCGCATTCTAGTCCAGTCTGAGGCCCGGAGAGGGACCAGCGGAGGCAGAGCACCAAGCACAGGAGCCCCGCTGGAGCTCAGTGCTCCTGGCAAAGCTGCCCAGGCCGGGCTCGGAGCGCCCCGTGGCCATCACGGACATGTCCTCCGCAGGCAGTGCCAGGCCGGGCCTCTGAGGTGCAGATCACGGTGTCTGCGTGTGAAAGCGCCTGTGGGACTAGGCGCCAGGACAGCCCGGAGGCCACGGGCACAGACCGCACACTCACTTGACGTAGTACTTGTGCAGCAGGCCCAGGTTCTCCTGGAACAGCCGCAGGTAGCTCTCCAGGGAGTTCTCGTTGAGGGCCAGGTACAGCCAGGCCCTGCCTGCAGACAAGGGCAGGAGTCATCGGGAGGAAGGTCTGTCAGGGCGCAGGCAGGGGCAGGAAGGAGAGACAGAGCGGGGGAGGGGACTGTGCATGCCAACAGCCTGGCCTCCTGGAGGGACATGACCCCGAAATCTTTATTCTCCGGGGAGCCCCCAGCTTGTGGCTGCCCGGGAGGCTGGACAGAGGGCAGATTTTAACCTCAAGGGGGTTGACAAATGCAAGGATCCTGCACGACCCTCCAGGCTAATACTGACCCTCACCGAGGAGGGGAGTGAGACCATCGTGTGCTCGGCTGGGGTGCTCTCCCGTATCCCACTCCCCTTCACTGCCCTCCGCGCTCCCACAGACTGCCATTCGCAGGAGGGGCCTCTGGAGGGCACCGGCATTGGGGCCCCTCTGCCTCTGGATATCATGGCTCCGCCCCTTAGCCCCGAGCCACCCACAGGGAGAGCGGAGCTGGCCCTTCCCAGCATCCACCTGCACTACTCACTGCGCCCCAGGTTGGTGGCCACGTGCTGCAGCACCTCGATCTGCTTGACGGCCTCCCTCCGAGTGAAGTGCACCACCAGCACCCAGTAGCCTGAGGAGAGGTCCTGCAGCCTGAGGGACAGGACAGGTGCTGCTGGACCCGGGCAGGGCTCCCAGAAGGTGCCACCAGCGGGCCCACCAGCTGCATCAGTCCTGAGCTCAAGGCCAAGAGCAATGGCTTCCCAGCGAGACCCACAGGCACCGTGCCTTCCCGTTTCACCTGCTCCTTCTCTCCCCCTGCGTGTGTCCGCTCAGAGACAACCTGCCCGATAACCCAGACCGCCTGCGGCCCACCCGAGCCGGACCAACTTCTCCCCGCCCAGGGAGAGGAGACTCAGAAGGCGGACGAGGCCGGGGACTTGTCTCCGAGGCCGTGCCCCGTGGTGCCCACCGCCTCCCAGGAGGGCCCGGCTCACCCGTACAGCAGGGCGTGGTCCAGGTGCTCGCACAGGCGCTGCAGCACCTTGTCGTGGTTCCGGATGGCAGGCGTCTCATCCTCACACGCAGCGAAGTAGCTCTGCAACTGAAGGGGGACAACCGCCTTAGACCGGAGATGGCATAGAGGGGCCCTTAGGCCGGAGATGGCACAGAGGGGCCCAGAGGTCCGGGACCGACCGGCTGCTGAGAAAACCAGTCGAATGGCTCTCCGTGGTGACGGAGAGAGGGGCCTGCCTCAATCTGTCTGCACTGCTGCCATCCTGCCTGCGGGGCCCGGAGACCACGGCTGTGTCCCTGTAGCCCAGGCCCCACAGGCACTACAGGGGCTTTGCACAATGACAGCAGGCGAGGTTGTCATGTCCATGCGGAGGTCTCAGGTGGCACCAGGTCCAAGCCTGGGTCACCGAGCTGCACGGCACCAGGGTTGCTACCTAGGATGTTACCACCCACTTAAAGGAACCCCGTGCCCCTTGTGTCACCCGGAGGCCTTGCTCCAAGCTGCTCCTCTGGAAAAACTCAGGCTGATGGGCTGGGGCACCGGCTGCCACGGTCTCCGTGCCAGCCTCTGGCAAGGATCTGCCTGAGGAGCCTGACAAGGCTGGACACGGACCTGGGAACATGCCAGGCTCATGCAAGCCCTAAACCCAGAAGGACACTGTCCCCAGGTGGACTGACACAGACGTGGACAGCGGCGGGATGAAGTGCAGCTCCGAGCTAACGCCACCCGGCGGGCCAAGGTGAGGCAGCTCGACCCGCTTAGTTGAGGGGAAGAAAGCCCAGATATTTGTGGGGGTTATTTATTTATTTAACTTGTGTGTTTAAAAATAATGTCTTTACTGATTTTGAGAGAGAAAGGAAGGGAGAGGGAGAGTGGAAACATCACTGATCAGATGCCTCTGCGTGCCCCCTAACTGGGGGTTGAGTCTGCAACCCATGTGCCCTGGCCAGGAATCAACCTCTTGGTTCACAGGCTGACGCTCAACCACTGAGCCACACCAGCCGGGAAAGCCCGGATATTTGGACTGAGTTCTCCGCCACCAGCTGGGAGGCAGGAGCCCTTTCAAGTAAAGCCCGGGAGCCGCCTTAGCGCCTTCCCTTCAGCCATCCTGTCTGCCTTCGCCCTTGCCACGGCGCGGAAGGACACGATGGGAGAGCGCCACCCCGTTGGCTCAGCTCAGGTTCAAGCCCTTGGCGTCAGACAAACGAGCTCTCAAGTGTTTCTGAGCCGCAGCGGAGGCAGCGGCGGGCGAGACGTGTCGCCCACACCAGCAGGCACGCGCCCCTGGCGGGAGGCCGCCAGCCAGCCGCCCCCCAGAAACCCTCTTCTCCGTGGCCCTGCGTGCACCCAGCCCTGCTGGCCGGAGGCGCAGTCCTGCGGGTCTGCGCTGAGCCCGGGAGGAGAGGTTTCCAGAAAGGACGGGAGAGCAGCGAGCCCGTGAAAACCACACAACTCCCTGGCAGCAACGGCCCCAAGTCTCCTGTGCACGTGACCACCGAGAACCACACCCCAATGCCCGTGGCTCTCGCTTTATTTTTTTTACAGAGAGGAAGAGAGGGGGATAGAGAGCCAGAAACATCGATGAGAGGGAAACATCGATCAACTGCCTCCTGCACACCCCCCACTGGGGATGCGCCCAAAACCAAGGTACATGCCCTTGCCCGGAATCAAACCCGGGATCCCCTCAGTCCACTGGACGATGCTCTATCCACTGAGCCAAACTGGTCTCGGCTGTCGCTTTTATTTCATTTCAAAATCCAAGGAGATCTGAGGCCAGGAGCTTAGTCGTTGGATCCTCAGAGATCTAGTGCGACGCCCTACTTAACGGAGCAAAACCGACAGATCCATCCTCTTTGCTGTGAAAGTAGCCACACCCACTCCCCCACCTGAGAACGTGGTCATGGTTTAAATTTTTACTTATTTTTAAACAGAGAAGATGACCGAAGCCACCTTCACTATGATGTTTAGCGAAATGAGGGAGCCACGGCTAGAACGCAGACACCTTTCTCAGGTTAAGATTCCTTAAAAAAATTATTCCTGCCTGGCCAGTGTGACCGAGTGGTTGAGCATCCACTTATGAACCAGGAGGTCAGGGCACATGCCTGGGTGTGGGCTCAATCTCCAGTGTGGGCCGTGCAGAAGGCAGCCGATCAATGATTCTCTTCCATCATTGATGTCTCTCTCTCTACCTCTCCCTTCCTCTGAAATAAAGTATCTTCTTTTTTTCTTTTTTTAAAATATATTTTATTGATTTTTTACAGAGAGGAAGGGAGAGAGATAGAGAGCTAGAAACGTCGATGAGAGAGAAACATCGACTAGCTGCCTCTTGTACACCCCCTACCGGGGATGTGCCCGCAACCAATGTACATGCCCTTGACCGGAATCGAACCTGGGACCTTTCAGTCCGCAGACAGATGCTCTATCCACTGAGCCAAACCGGCTTCGGCTAAATTATCTTCTTAAACAAAATTATTCCTGAGCCAGCTGCTGTTGGCGGGCTGCAGGGGGTGAGGGTGGTGCCAGAGGGGCCGGTCTGGCTCCCGGAAGTGCGAGACCCAGGACCCATGGAGGGAACCGCGGGGAGAACCAGGCCTCTGCGTCAGGGACGGCCCTGGGATGCAGCCCGTGCCGAGTGTTATTTTGGGAGCAGCAAAGGCCTTCCACTGACTAATGTGGGTAAGCTATAAACACAACAATGTCCTTTTTATGTGCATTTTAAGTCAAGCCAAGCACAGATGCTGGTGATGTGCAGATTATTATCTTTTCTACTAAAGCAAGAAAAGGCTCCGTGGCTCCTGCGTTAGCATGGGCTGTGTCCTGGCGGAGCTCGGCATGTTTTATTACACTAAAGGAGTCTCTTCACAGTAAAAAAAAAAATATTCTGGAAACAGTATTTGTTCACCCTAAAAATGCAAGTGACGTGGAAGTGGATATAAATATGAAAGCCACCTGCTCCCTGTTCCTCACTGCCAACAGCTTATGTGTGTGTCCTCCCAACCCTTCTCTGCATACGCCGATTTTATTTTTATTATTCTACCATGGGAAGTACCTTGCTTTAACCATGGGTAGATATGGCTACTGGCTCCAATTCTCTGATATTACACAAAACATTGTGATGAGCATGGGTGGATCCCTGCATGGGTAATTCTGCCCGGTGAGTGCTGAGTGTGGAACCGCGGAGCTAAAGAACACGCGCTTTCAGTGTGGCTGCAGCCAGCCACTGGCCTGTCTGAAGGTGGGTCAGTTTCCACTCTGACCAAGCTGGCCAGCACAGGATGAAATCAGTTAATTCCTGCCACTCTAACCAGTGAAAGAGAGTTCTTAATTGCTTTAAACTGTATTTCTCTGCTCACTAATGCAGTTGGACAGTTTTATTAGCCATTTGTATTTCATATTTCTGTGAAGTGCCTATTCATAACCTCCGCCCAGTCTCCTGGCTGCTGGTCTCTGCTTTTGGTGTGTTTTGTCTGCTCCAGCTCTTTTTTTTTTTTTTTTTTTAAAGTCATTATTGTTGAAAGTATTACATACGTCCCTTTTACCCCCATCCGCTGCAGCTCTTTATTTGTTAAGAATTTAACCTTGTTTGTTGCACTGTTTCTTGTTTTGGGGTGTTTTGTTTGTTTTTGCCTAGTCTCAACTGACATTTAAACTTTGCTTTTGGTGTGCTTTTTCCTACTGAGAAATTTTAATTTCTTTATGTAGTCAAATCTGTCAATATTTTCCTCTATAGTTTCCCATTTTTCCCATTCTAATATTACAAAAGTACTTTATCCTTCTATAGTTTTAGGACTTTAAAAAAAAATGCTTAGCTCTATCTATGATATGAGGTGAGGATCCAGCTGGTTTTTTTTGGATGGATAATCCATTTTCCACCTTTATTAACGGCCCCTTACTGATTTGTGATTTTTAAAAAATATATTTTATTGATTTTCCACAGAGGAAGGGAGAGAGAGAGTTAGAAACATCAATGAAAGAGAAACATTGATCAGCTGCCTCCTGCACACCCATTACTGGAGATAGGCCCTCAACCAAGGTACATGCCCTTGACCAAATTGAACCTGGGACCTTTCAGTCCACAGGCCGACGCGCTATCCACTGAGCCAAACCGGTTAGGACTGATTTGTGATTTAATACGCCAGCTTTCTAGGCTGTTTTGCTTAACTGGTCCATTGTCTCCTCCTGTTCGGCAATCCCTGCTTTTAATTATTTCTACGTCACTCAGTATTTTGATGTGAACAGAACAAGCCCACCCCTCCCCCAATTACTCATTTTCAACTGTTTACACTATTCTGGCACATTCTTTAGAATCACATTTCATTACAATTCCCTTTGAATATGGAGTAGAATTACACTGAATCCAGAAGTTATTTGTGAGAGAAATGGTTCTTTTGCAATACTGAGTCTTCCTACCCAAGAACGTGAAATTTCCCCCCACTTATGCAGGTTTCCTCCCTCCCCTTCGGTAAGTCTGACAGCTTCCTTTAAGAGGTCGTGCACATTTATTTCCAGAGGGGATGCGCGCGCACAGAGTCTTATGAATTAGGGAACAGTCTGTAACCAGAAAACAATTTCTGCAGAAAGTCTAACGGAAGGGGGTGTGACATGGTGGTGAGGAGCGGGGCTCTGGGCAGGAATCCTGGGCCCACAGCCGGCTCTGCGCTAGTCGAGTACCTGCAGCAAATTACCGAACTCTCTACCCCTCATTTAATTAATTAATTTAGTTTTAAAATATATTTTTATTTATTCCAGGGAGGAAGGGAGAGGGAGAGTGGGATAGAAACCCGCTCAATGAAGAGAGAGAATCGTGGATTGGCTGCCCCCTTCCTGCTCCCACTGGAGATCGAGCCCACAACCCGGGCATGTGCTCTGACCGGGAATCGAACTGTGACCTCCTGGTTCATAGGTCAATGCTCAACCATCGAGCCACGCTGGCTGGGCTCTAACCCTCATTTTAAAATGGGTTAACCCTCTACCCCCTCTCCTGTAAAACGGGTTAAAAGAATCTCTCCATACTAGTTACATGTAACTATTTAAATTAATTAAAATTAAAGAAAAAGAAAACTCAGTTCTCCAGTTGCACTATCCACGTTCCACATGCTCTGAGACCACGTGTGGCTGGCAGGTGCTCCGTTGGACCGAGCGGACACAGACGTCCATGGCGGCAGAGAGCACTGCACAGCGCTGTGTGGGGGAGCGAACGGTACAAAGTGCGGAAAAGGCTCAGCGCAGGTCCCGGCATCAGCCAGTGCTCAACAGACAGGAGCCAAGATCGTGAGGAAGAGTGAACCCCCAGTCTCCGTCACACTCCTAAGACAGCACTTGGCCAAACGTAAGCTCAGGTGAGAAGACAGGATGGCGCCTCTGCTCTCAGGACTCATCTGCTCTCCTCACGAGCAGGCGGCCCCAAGGCCTGTCCTTCCACCCTCTCCCCGCAGGCGGATAAGGATTTCCCGCGATCCCAGGGGACGAGGAGGGTCTGAATCACCGCTGCAGCTCAGCAGAGTCCGAGAGGAGCAGGACGAAGAAGGGGGACATCTACGGGTCAGCGTCAGCAGCCCGAGCGCTGCTTGGGGAGCTGGTCAGCGATGCAGGACATAAGGCCAACAGCAGAGGCATTCAGCAGGTGGCCACTCACTGCACCAGTCAGACCAGCAGGCTGTGAGAGAGCCAGGCGTGGGAGGAGAGCAGGATGGAATGAATGAGGGCTCCTGAGCAACAGGAGGAATGGAATGAGGAGAACGAACACGGCTCCGCCTGGAAGTACAATGACCAGCTCTATTCCAAATTACTCTGCGGTTACCACCCGCCTCCTGGCAGAGCCGAGACCGGCTAGAATTACCTCCACCGCCTCCTGAGTGCTTATTAGATGCACCAGGCAGGAGGTAAGAGCATGGATTCCGGAGCGAGATACCTAGGATTTGAATGTGGCTCTGCTACTCACCACTGTGTGACCTTGGGCAAGTGAGCTAACCTCTCCGAACTCGGTTCCCTCCTCTGTACCATGGGCTTCGTGACAGGACCCTCCCCTAGAGAGCTGCGAGGGCTCAGACACTCCTATAGCACAGCGAAGTGCACGGCACCTTGCAAACACTTCATGAACGTAGCAGCCATGATGACTCACTTTACAAAGACTATTTACTGTAATCATCACAGCACCCCACAAAGCAGGTCACAGAGCGAGTAAGTGGCAGAGCCTGACTTTAAACTGTTTCCAGCTATGCCGGGTCAAAGACCCCTGAATGAATAATAAATATAAAGCGTTATGGTCTGCTCTGTGTGTGGTAGAGGGAGGGCAGCCCCCCTCTCTCAGTCCCAGGTGGATGAGCTCACTGTCCTGCAGCTCTGCTTTTGGAAGACGGAACAAGGAGAAAAGCCAGCGCGGCCTCTTTAAGAGGCAACTTGGCCCTATCGGCGTGGCTCAGCGGTTGGGCATCGACCTATGAACCAGCAGGTCAAGGTTCATAGTCAGGGCACATGCCCAGGTTTCGGGCTCGATCCCCAGTGTAGGGTGTGCAGGAGGCCGCTGATCAATGATTCTCTCTCATCATTGATGTTTCTCTCTCTCTCTCCCTCTCCCTTGCCCTCAAAGCAAATTAAAAATACACATACAGCCAAAACCGGTTTGGCTCAATGGATAGAGCGTTGGCTTGGGGACTAAAAGGTCCCGGGTTCAATTCCGGTCAAGGGCATGTACCTTGGTTGCGGGCATATCCCCAGTAGGGGGTGTGCAAGAGCAGCTGATCGATGACTCTCATCGATGTTTCTAACTCTCTCTCTCTCTCCCTTCTTCTCTGTACAAAAATCAATAAAATATATTTTAAAAAAATACACATACGTTTTTAAAAAGACAGCTTTCCCATGACCCACTCCCTCCTCTTGCCCCGGCGGGCCCTTTGCCAGGAGGGTGTGTGCGGTCTGGCTAATGCAAGCCGCCATGGCCGGGAGGAGCTCCCTCACTTCCGGGAAGAAGTTCATCCGCTGCTCAGACTGCCAAGTAGTTTGGAGTGTTTCCTTCCCGTCCGGAGAATTTCAGAGCAGGGGTCGGCAACCTGTGGCCAGGGAGTCTACTGATGTTTGTAAATAAAGTTTTATTAGAACACAGCCACGCCCTGTGGTTGTGTATTTTCTTTAGCTGCTTTCGAGCCGTGCCAGCGAGTGGAGCAGATGCAGCAGGTCCTGTGTGGCCTGAAGAACTAGCGTGTGGACTGCCTGGCCTTTACAGGGGAAGACTGTCCCAAAGGGGGGGATCATCAGCCCATCGGGGTCACATTCCCACGGAAAGGGAGGTCACAAAGGGAGGTGACGGGGGAGGGCCTGGGAACCCTGGCAAAGCACGTGAGCTAAGGGTAGGGAGGAAGGCTGGAGGGGCTGTCAGGAAGGGGCAGAGCTTACTTGGGTCCTGCTTCCAGCACAGGAGGTATTTTTATTTATTTATTTATTTATTTTTAAAATATATTTTATTGATTTTTTTACAGCAAGAAAGAGAGAGGGATAGAGAGTTAAAAACACCAATGAGAGAGAATCATTGATAAGCTGCCTCTTGCACACCCCCTACTGGGGATGTGCCTGCAACATCCCTTGACCGGAATCGAACCTGGGACCTTTCAGTCCGCAGGCCGACACTCTATCCACTGAGCCAAACCGGTTTTGGCACTCCCTCAGGGGAGACCCATGCGGCAAGTGGAAGTTGAAAACTTAGTAGATATTGGATGGCATCGAAGAAAGAGTAGTATTAAAGTGTTAAAGGTGTGGCTGTGGGGCTGGGTGAGGGGAGGAAACATCCTCCTCTCTGAGCAGTGGTGACTGGAGATGTTCTGGTGCCTCTGCTTCGAAACAGCGAAGGGAGGGTTTAGCAGACACAAGAGGGTCCCAGCGATGAGAGGAGCTGCCAGTGGGGCCTCCGTAAATTATCAAGTACTGCCTATTGGGTTAGGAGAGAGGGCAGAGATGAAGAAGGGGGGAGGGGAGAAGAGGAGACCTCTGAGCGGTTTTGCCAAAAAGATGGCAAGAAAATGGGGGTGGAGTGAAAAAGTCAAGCCTTGGGTGGGAACAGGACGGCCCCCATGCGAGCTCAGATGGGGCTGGTGCGCTCGGAGGTGGGAGCGTGAAAAGGCTCTCAGCGGAGGAGAATCTAAAAGTAAGCACGGTCAGCCTGAGCCAGCTTGCCTCAGTGGATAGAGCGTCCGCCTGCGAACTGAGGGGTCCCAGGTTCCATTCTGGTCAAGGGCACATGCACGGATTGCGGACTAGATCCCCAGAAGGGGGCGTGCAGGAGGCAGCCGATCAATAATTATCTCTCATCATTGATGCTTCTATCTCCCTCTCTTCTTCCTCTCCCTTCCTCTCTGAAATCAACAGAAATGTATTTTAAAAAATAAAATAAGCAAGGTCAGCTGAGGATGAGAAGAAGGATTAAGATGCAAAGTGGTAACAAAAAAGGAGCTGTGGCTTCCCCAGCCCAGGCCTGTTCTCAGACCACACCCTGGGCCGGCCCAGCGCTCCTCTCTCCCGCCCCTGATGCTCTGGGTGTGCTGGGCACCAGGCGGGGAGCTGGCCCAGCCCGCCTGGCTCTGAGAGCCAGGAGGACAATGCTCCCTGCCCAGCACGCCGGTTGGACTGGCCGGCAGGACTGTGCCAGACCCCGTGGCTGCGGGGAAATGTGGGTGGCAGCTCCAGCCGCCCGGACAGCCTGACTCAGAGCATGTAAATCAGGGCGGGTCCCACTCTGTGCTCTGAGCTGCCTCCGCCCGGCCCTCGAGGTCCTCGGGTCTCTTTCTTACAGACACAAGCACAAATCTGTTTCTGGGCCTCGGATGGTACTGAGAAATCCTCCCAGAATCCGTCCCTAACAGGTCACTCCAAGGCAGCGGCGAAGAGCGGAAGTGGCCACATGAAAATAAGGCGCTTCAGGGGCCCTACTTCCCCTCTCCTCTCAGGTAAGACACAGAGGCTGTGGGGCTGCCAGTGAGATTCCAGCCGGAGACCTGGAACCTAACTGGGCTGCCTACTCGGCGGCTGCGCTGCGGGGCGTCCTCCTCACTCACAGACAGGTTCAGCTCCCTCCCCAAGGACAGGAGAGTCTGCGTGGCTGGAGAGACCAGGGCTGAAAGGCGCCTGTGCGGACTGCTGACCACTGCGCGGGGCAGCGCTGGGTGGGCTTCCCCCTCCGGCTCAGTCCTCAGGGGGCTCGGACCGCTCGATGCTGCCGGGGAGGCATCGCCAGGAGCAGCAGCCTCCCTAGTGGCTCCACGCCATCGGATCCATTTAAACAACAGGAAGTCTAGAACAGCCGCAGCAAGCCAAGTCTAGGAGGTGGAAATCCAAAAGCAGAAAAGACCCCAAATGAAGGAAGGGTGGGCTGCCACTTGACAAGAAATCAGCTCTTTAAAAAATAAAAAAATATATACACATACATATATTATACACACACACATTACACATACCCACACACATACACACACACACATTACACATACCCACACACATTACATATACCTACACACATACCCACACACATTATACATACCCACACACATACACACACATACACAACATTACACATACCCACACACACACACACTTAAGTGATTTCAGAGAGGAAGGGCGTAGATATAGAAACATAAATGGACTGGCCAGCATGGCCAGTGGTTGAGCATCAACCTATGAACCAGGAGGTCGCGGTTCAATTCCCAGTCAGGGCAAATGACTGGCTGTGGGCTCGATCCCCAGTGGGGACATGAGGAGGCAGCTGATCAATGCTTCTCTCTTATCATTGATGTTTCTCTCTCTCCCTCTCTGAAATCAATAAAAATATATATTTTTAAAGAAATATAGATGGTGAGAATTATTATCAGCTGCCTCCTGCACAGCCCCTACCTGGGATCGAGCCCGCCCTTCCTTCAATAATGCCTCTTTCCCACGATCGAGGGCTGGAAGGCCAATGCCAACAGCGTTTCGGTGAAGATTCTCCACTGGGATCTAAGACAAGGCCAGGTGCTGGCCGGGCTGAAGGATTTCAGGACCTAAGAGCAAAAGAGCCCGTAGAAACCACTGAACTGCTAAGCGGAGTTTCCGAGGAGACTCATAGTGAGGACGCCCTGGGCCACAGGGGGTGAGCCGGAGACAGGCCATCAGGGAATGAAACACTGACTTCGGCGAGTGCTGAGGATCGCTTGGCCAGACCCGCATGTTGCAGGCGGGAGATCGGGGCCAGGGCGGTGAAGCGACCTCAGAGCTCCTGGCTTGGCCCCTGGGCCTCTGTGTCACTGCAGCCTTGGCCAGGGTGCGCAAACGCCAGCGGGAGCTTCTCTGCTTCCATCCCCCTGGGCACCTGCGGGAACCACCTGCAGATCCCACACCGTCCGGAGGGCAGGGCAGGGGGCCGTGGCCATCCTGGGGCTCTGTGAAATGGGAGCTGGGGGTGAGGGGCAATGCCAGGGCGTCCTAACCGCTTCCTTCCTGGACAACATGTGAGTGCCCACTGCCCCACCCACCCAGGCAACCACAGTGCTCCTGACTTACTGTCCTCATTTTACAAAGTTCCCTGAGAGCCCACCCCACGTTGGCCTGGAAGATACTTCACGCCCAGGGACAATCAATTACAGCAGATTAGAACCAGAGAACTCAGAAACCACCCCTGCATGAGAGCCAATCAGAGGTCCCGGTCGTGAAAACACTGCCCTCCGGCCAATGCCCTGCCCAGGATGGACTCGTGCCCAGGCTGGGTGGCTTCCTGGGGCGGGCTGGCACCCCCACACGCGGAGTCGTCGCGAGGCAGGTGCTGTTGTTTACCATAGGGGCCAAAGTCGGGTGAAATCAATGCTTCTTAACCATTCCTTCGCCACTCATGCCCCTGTGCCCACTTTCTTCCCCGCCTCCCCGGTCACTGCGCATGAGCCTCCGGCCGGGAGCTGCAGGCTTTTACTGGCAGCTCTGCGGAGAGACATGCAGGGGAAGAGCAGGCGCTTGGATTTCGGTTTTCTGTGCCTCCTTCGGGCGTTGGGACAATGACAGCAGAAGGGGGCTGGCTGGCTGGCTGGGCACAGGCCTCTGGGTCATGTGACGGAATTTGGAGTCCAAAAGCAGAGGAGTGCTTCTCCTTCCTGGAAGGGGCGTGTCCAGCCCCAGGTTCTAGGGTTGCTCCGCCTCTGAGCCCCGCAAGGGCCTTGACCTCCTGTGCAGGAGCCAGGACTCCCTTCAGAGCGGGGAGGGGATGCAGGAGGCTGGGCCAAGGGGCAAACACCGGGGCCAGCGCCAACCACCCACGGCCTGAAAGAACACGCACGCGCGGCTCTGTTCTGGTTCTACTCCGTGCTTTGCCGCTGGCGTGGGAGCAGGGGCTGGCGGGAACCCTGTGGGCTTTCCGAGTGCTTTCTGGGCGCTCCACGTTCAGTGTACTCTTAGCATTGGGGGAGGGGGCTCTCAAAGCCTCATTTTAATCAGCCTTTCGAGGCCTGGCGCCTTGGCTGGTTCTGTGTTCATCTTTCACTTCCCCCTTCCCCGCTGCACCTACTGCATGACCCTCTGCGTGCTTCCCCTCCCAGACAGCGCCCTGCTGCTCAGGAAAATGGCCACCCAGTCTCCAAGTCACAAGATTAGGTGGGTGCGGTCAGATCTACCCGATGGACACGGGGACCCTGGCCTCCATTCCATCGAGGCCTGTGCGATGCAGCCCGAGGCGTCAGAGGTTGAAAATGTAAACACAGAGTCAGGAAGCACACGACATCCCCGGGGTTACCAGGCCATGGCGGTCCTTACGGGACACGAGAAGGCCCGAAGACACTGTGATCTGCTCAAGGTCAGTCTCTCCTTCCAGAGTGTGAGCCCCAAGGGGCGGGGACGTGGTGGGGTCTGTTCGCTGCTGATCCTGGGACTAGAAAGAGAGCTCAGCACAGCACAATCACTCAACAAAGTTTCTGTTCAACGAATATGGAGGCCTACCTACAAGATGGGCCTACGGTTATCATTTCAAGACAAACATCATGGAGATGGAAAAGGGTCAGAGACACGAAAGGGCAAGAGCCAGAAACATGGTTCAAGCCCAGCTCTGCCCTCACGAAGGCCATGACCTTGGGCAGGTTACTGCTCCGAAGCTCCTCTCCCTCAGCATTAAACAGGGACCATGACTCATCGGGAAGTGTGCGGGAGCCCAATGGAGGAAATGGGTATGAACAGCAGGTGCATAGGCAGGAGTTAAAGTGAAGGATGCTCTGGCATTATTACTCTCAGTGTGTTTGGACATTTCCTGCCTCCAATGGTAGTTTAAGACCAAAAATAAAGAACTGAGGGTGAAAGTGTAAATGGAGGTGGACACCTTACAAAAATTAAGGTTTGAGATTTCTGTGGATTTCAACTCTACAATAGTCTTTTCCTTGTTCTCAAACATTACCGGGTTTCTCAGAATCTCAGTTCCAACCACAATGACC
Source organism: Nyctalus aviator (assembly GCA_036971965.1). Lineage (NCBI taxonomy): Eukaryota > Metazoa > Chordata > Mammalia > Chiroptera > Vespertilionidae > Nyctalus > Nyctalus aviator. The sequence continues at coordinate 187,225,650 of CM072923.1, forward strand.
CAGGGAGGAAGGGAGATTATAGGAAACGGACACTTTCTTCCTTGCGTATTTCTACAATGTTGTCAGCACTTCAAAGCAACGGGGGGGGGGGGGGGGGGTAAATGGCAAATACATAACACGGGGAGAACGTCCGTGTGGCGTGGCCAGCCACTGAGCCAGGGGAGAGGGGCTCCCAGGACCCCGGGTGGTTATAACCGACAGATGGACCACCGACCTTTCGGCTCCAGCCAAATGGACTCGCCCGGAAGCTGTCCTTACTCACAGTGATAGGAGGTTCTAGGCGCTCGCACCAGGAGTGAGCAGCAGCAGCAGGAGAAGGAGGAGGACGGGGCTGGGAAGGAAAGTCCACCCAAACCCAGGCTGAGAGCCCTGGGCCCAGTGGTGTGTCACCTGGAGCCCACACTGGCTTTGGCAGCAGCAAGGCCACCAGGAGAGCTTTTATCCAAAGGGAGGGGCAGAGACCCCCTGACTCCCTCAAACGTAAAGGCACCGCCAGCTGCAATGGCACCGTTCTACTGCCAAGGTGGGAAGTCCGCATGCCTGAGAGGGGCACCACAGACTGGAGGGGGAAGAATGACCCACTCAGGAGCCCACAATGACTAGAAATGCCAGCCTCCTTCTTCCCACAGTGCTTGCTCCCCATACCAGCTCCTTTCTGTCCACGTAAAAACAGGGCTTTGCCACCACACCCCTTACTCAACATTGGTTTCCAGGCCTAACATTTTTGTCCACCAGCAACAGATTTCCAATTCTGCTGGGAATTTATTTTCATAACTAGAGCCCTGGTGCACAAATTCGTGCACCAGGGGGGGGTCCCTCGGCCTGGCCTGTAGGATGGGCCAAAACTGGCTCTCCAACATCCTCCGAGGGGTCCCGGATTACGAGAGGGCACAGGCCGGACAGAGACACCACACCGGTGAACAATCAGGGCCAGGGAGGGATAGGAGAGGTTGGCTAGCCGGGGAAGGATTGTGGGAGGGCTCAGGGCGTGTCCAGCTCGTCTTGCTCAGTCCCAATAGGCCAGACCCCAGCAGCAAGCTAACCTACTGGTCAGAGCATCTACCCCCTGGTGGTCAGTGCACATCAGAGCAAGCAGTTGGGCAGCCTTAGCATATCATTAGAATAGTATGCTTTGATTGGTTGAAGGGCCAACCAGTTTACTGGACACTTAGCATATTAGGCTTTTATTATATAGGATGGGCTGCACCTGGGTGAGTTTGGTTTTCTTTTTGGGGGTGTGGGTCTGTGAGATTCGCCTCTGCTCCATCTGGAACTCCGAGTGGTAACTGTGACTATAGAGATAGCTATAGCCCACCCTGACTGAACAGGGGCCACCTGTCTATGTCCACCCCTAAGAGCAGGTGAGTTTCTGTCAGGCCCCCAATCATCTGGATGGGCCTCACGCTAGAGCAGGAAACAGAGAAAGAGGGAGGACCACCCTGGCCTGTTTAGCTCAGTGGGTAGAATGTTGGCCTGCAGACTGAAGGGTCCCAGCTTTGATTCTGATCAAGGGCACATGACCACGTTGTGGGCTCAATCCCCAGTAGGAGTGTGCAGGAAGCAGTTGATTAATAACTCTCTCACTGTTGATCTTTCTATCTCTTTCTCCCTCTCCCTTCCTCTCTGAAATCAATAGAAATATATTAAAAAAGAAAGAGCGAGCCCTGGCTGGTTTGGCTCAGGGGACAGAAAACTGGCCTGCAGACTGAAGGATCCTGGGTTGGGTTCCGATCAAGGACACATGCCTGGGTTGTGGGCTTGGCCCCCAGGAGGGAGCCTGCAGAAGGCAGCCAATCAATGATTCTCTCATGAATGATGTTTCTCTTTCCCTCTCTCTTCCTCTTTGAAATCAATAAAAATATATCAAAAAAAAAAAAAGAAAAGAAAGGAAGGAGGAAGAAAGAGGGAGGACCACAGTCACAAGGCTTCAAACAGAAACCTAGTGTTAGAGAAGCACTTAGTAAAAGGAGAACCATCCTAAAATGGAACGGGCAGGGCCGTTCACACTTCTCCCCGGCATCTAGCGCCAGGCCTGGGCGGGGTCACCATGGGCCAGTGCACACGCCTGCGCTGCCCGGTCGGGGGTCTCTGGCCCCTCGCACCCCTCAGTAGACAGCCTCTATGCAGCGAGAGGACAGGCGCGGAGAAGCAGTGCTGCCAAGCCAGGACGCAGCAGGGAGAGGGAGCGAGGAGAAGCCGGACCTTGGCCTCCAGTTTATAAAACGTGTGTGGATATTGTTTTCTTTAGCGCTTTGCCCAGTGACTTTTCAAGATTCTTAAAATCTTAAGAGTTTTTCCATGAAACCAGAGAGCACAGAACTGTTGACTGAAACCAAATGGTCAATATAATTCCCACATTTATCTGACTACCAGGCCTTGTCTAGGAATGAGTGCCCTGACTAATTGTTAATTTCTGGCAGACCGAAGCTGTCTGGAGGAGTGGAAAGATGGGAACGGGGAAAGCCCCCCCCCCACACACACACAAACACACATACACACACACACTGCACTGACAGGCTGCTCATTCTCCGGCTGACCCTATGGGAGACCCAGACCCCCTGCCCTACGAAGGCTGGGCTCTGGGCAGGTGGGGCAGTCACTGAGGCGGGCCGGACACTGGGTGCCCTGGGCGAGGGAAGGCCGGCACAGCCCAGCAGCATGCCCGAAGGGTGACGACTTTACCAAAATTCATCTATTTACCCTGAGAAGACGGAGGACAGGGACCGCTGACTCTTCCTTTTATACACTTCCGAGCTCCTTGCCTGCTTTTCAAAATAGCTGCTCCTCCTCTGGTCCTAGGCGGTGCCCCTCGCTGGATGCAATGCCACCTCCTCAGGCAGGTCTTAACTGACACCTCATCCACAGCAAACTCCCTGGCAAGTTACTGATCACATTCTCCTGCTAAAGACATGTCATGGTCTGAAACTATCATTTTTTAAAAAGTTTTTTTTTAATTATTTCAGAGAAGATGGGCATGGCGGGGGGAGCGGGGTTTGTTGGGGGAGGAGAGAGAGAAACATCAATGATTGGCTGCCTCCCACAGGGCCCACATGGAGCCTGAAACCCGGCATGTGTCCTGATGGGAATAGAACCGTGACCTCCTGGTTCATAAGCTGATGTTCAACCCCTGAGCCACGCCGGCCAGGCTGAACCCATCTTTGCAGACATTTGTCTACTCATTTCTCCTCCTCCTGGAATACCCACTCCGTGAGGCCAGGGATCTCACCTGCCTCGCTCGCTACCACCCTCCCTCCTAGGGCCCAGGACAGCGGGGACATACGGGAGTGATCAGTATGTCTTTTTGAAAACTGAATACACGGACGTATGATGGGATTGACCAGTGTCCACATTCATCCCACGAGCCTCACAAAAGGTGCTCCAACAGTCACCACAGAGATTTGATTCACTGGACCGGTCGGACCAGTCTCTGGCCTTTTCCCTGTGAACACACATGTACACATACAAGCCTGCTGCCTGGAGCCGGAACGAAGGTTTGCTGGAACGCAGACATGAATGGCTGTCTGAGGCTGCTTTTCTTCCTACCAGGGCAGAGCTGAGTGGTTGCACCAACAAGCGTATGTGCTGATGGTATTTACCATCTGGGCTTTTAAGAAGTTTGACAAACTCTGAGCTTGCAAAAAATGGAAAAGTGTAGTGTTACAACTCTGCCTGCCCAGCTGGTGCGGCTCAGTTGGTTGAGCGTTGTCCTGGGCACCGAAAGGTCACCAGTTCAATTTCCGGCTGGGCATGTGCCCGGGTTATGGGTTTGGTCTCCAGTCAGGGTGCAGAGGGAAGGAAACGGATCAATGTTTCATTCTCACACTGATGTTTCTCTCTCTCCCCCCTCCCTTCCTCTCTCTCTCAACTCATTAAAAACATTTTTTTTTTTTTTTTAAAGAGTTTTCCTGAAAACTGCATGAGAGTGCATGCCGAGTCCACACAGACACCCGCAGGTGCGGATGGCAGCTGCGTGTCACTCAGGCCCTGCTGTGTGCTAGGCTTTCGCTGAATGCGTTCGGTGTGCCCTCTCCAGCAATCTCATTCTCATTATGACACCACGAGTAAGTGGTGGCTGCTGAGGCCAACTGAGGTCCACTGGCCAGGGTCAGCGTGGTCAGTGACGCCCAGCTCCGGGCCTGTGCCCTCCGTCACCTGGTTTGTGTCCACTGTCAGCCTCCAGGGAGAGCACTTCCCGGCACAGCGAGCCGCGCCCTCGCTCACGGGTCTGTCTCCTCGCCGTCCTCAGGAGTCCACCAGACACCCCCACTTCCTTGGGGATACTTAGGCTGCTCCTTCTATCTTGAACACCAGCTTCTTCTCTTTCTCTCAATTCCACCAATTTGTCAAGACTCAGTTAAGTCCTCCTCTGAGGCTTCTCCTTGCCCCAGTGATTTTTATTTTTTTTTTAATATATATTTTATTGATTTTGTACAGAGAGGAAGGGAGAGAGAGAGAGAGAGCTAGAAACATCGATGAGAGAGAGTCATCGACCAGCTGCCTCTTGCACACCCCCTACTGGGGATATGCCCGCAGCCAAGGTACATGCCCTTGACCGGAATCGAACCCGGGACCCTTCAGTCTCCAAGCCGACGCTCTATCCACTGAGCCAAACCGGTTTCGGCGTTGCCCCAGTGATTTTTAAAATTCTCCCTCCAACCAATGCGTAAACTATCGGGGGCGGGACAGAGGCAGCCTCTCACAGCCCCCTTCCTCATCACAGCACCAGGTGGGGAAACAGCTGAACTCGACAGCAGCGCTTGGGGAGAGGGGCTACACACACTTGGGGGTGCAGTGGCTGGGAGGGGAACCTGGAACCGGAGAGGGGGGCTTCTGGGTGACAGCTATGTTATGTTTCTTGACCTAGGTGCTGCATATGTGAATGTTTTCACGCTGTGAGAACGCACCCAGGTATACAGGATGTATATATTCTGCTTCAATAAAAAGTCCAAAACCACCCTCTCCAAACAATAATACACAGTGGATCCTTAAATTTTTTTTGCAGAAATACACATCTCATTTTTTCTTTAAAAATTTTTTTTAACAACTATATATTTTTATGGATTTCAAGAGGAAGATGAAAGAGAATCATTGATCAGCTGCCTCCTGCACGCCCCACACTGGGGATGGAGCCTGCAACCTGGGCATGTGCCCCAACCAGGAATCGAACTGTGACCTCCTGATTCCTAGATGTTGCAGACTGAGCCACACCAGCGGGGCCACACCCCGTTTTCTTTATGCAACAAGGACCCGTAGACCAATTTGCCGGTGGTGGATGGGAGAGGGAGGTGGAGCCGCTCTCACGAGCTGGAGAACGAGTTGCAGTGACACCGGAGTTCCAGGCACATCTGCCCCACGACCGCCAGCCCGCCCCGCCCCCTGCTGCAACCGAGCCAACCGATCCTCCAAGAGGCAGAGCCTCAGGAAGCCAATGCACCTCATGGTGCAAGAACCGTAACCCAGTTCTCGGAGACAAGCTCCAGGCACACAGAGGACGCAGGCGACAGGTCCGGAGCTGTTTATAGAAACCTTGAGGTGGTGAGGCACTTGGCCGTCTCCAGATCTTATCAAAGCAAGGAATTACTGACTCCATGACAGACAGACAGAAGTAATGACCACTTAGCTACAGACATGTGTCCCCCGGATTCAGAGGCTGAATCCTGACCTCCAGTGGGGTGGGATTAGGAGCCAAGCCTACCGGAGGTGCTGGGTCATGAGGTTCCCAGAGAAACCCTGGGGGGTCCCCACGCCCCCTCCCCCAGGTGAGAACACAGTGAGATCAGCCTTCCTCGCCCAGGGGGAGGGGGAACACACACACACACACACACACACACACACAGTGTGTACTGTGACCTGTAAGTGCGAGTTGTTTTATAGCAGCCCAAACAGACTACCGTGGTTGACAAACTGTGGCTCTCGAGCCACATGCGGCTCTTTGGCCTGTGAGTGTGGCTTTTCTACAAAATACCACGGCCTGGGCGAGTTTATGTTGAAGTGGCGTTAGAAGTTTAAGTTTAAAAAATGTGGCTCTCCAAAGAAACTTCAATCGTTGTACTATTGATGTTTGGCTCTGCTGACTAATGAGTTTGCCGACCACTGGCCTAAGACAACTTATTTATGGACCCTGGGTCAAGCTTCGGGTGCCGAACACTCTACATACACACTCTCCTTCACTCCTCAAAGCAATCCTAATTTCATCCCTGCCTTACAGGTGAACACACTGAGGGGTGGAGAGGCTGACAACCTACCCAAGATCACAGGGTTGTTAACAGGCAGGGCGGGGATCAGCCACGCAGCTAGACCCCAGAACCCATGCCCTGCACCACGATGCCCGTCAGCCAGGCCTTCCTTTGGGTTTCCGGTGTGCAACTTGCATCGTGTGGCGTTCGTTACAGCTCAATACAAGGTGCCTGTCCAAGCCCACACAACGATAGGAACTCTAACAACTCCATCATCTACTCTGATTTGCAGAGCGTGTCTCTGCCTTCACCCAAACCCACGTTTACGCCGATGACAAAGGGCCCATGTCCACCGCCTCGATACCCCAGGCTTCCCCGCTTGTCTGTTGGAAATCCAGAGACACCAGCCTGGCCTACCTGAAGCCATCGCCAGCCCAGATCAGAGGAGCCGAGTCAGCAATCTCTCCCTTCCATTACGAAAGACGGATTGCCGTCTTTTAACCGAGTATTGGCTCATTCTGCATTCCCTGGGTAAGCAAAACCTATACCCCAATTGCACTAGCAAAGCCGGGGGAATGAGACAAATGGAACTTTTGCTGGGTGCCTGCAATGTAGCTTTCCGTTGTGCTCTTTATTTTGGTAAGAACCTTTCGAACCTTCTTTTTGAAGCCACACGGACCTTTAGGAAGGGCAAAACGGCTTGGCTATGTTACTTTTGAGGCATTTAAATGGGGAAAAGTTATTTCAATATAACGGTTGACTTAAGTAACTTTCTTCCTTTGGTTTGTTGAAGTGACAAAATATTGGGATCAGCCCTCCCCCACAAGTCACCCCACCCCATCCCGCCCCCAGTTGCTGAGACAGGTGATCGAGGAATTCAAGTCGGGGGGAGGGGAGAATAAAACCCAACGACATCCTGACGTGCTTGTCAGTTAGTTCTCGCCTGGTTTTAGGCGACTGTTCATTCTGCCTCCGAGAACAGGCCCTTTCCAAAGAAGCGGACTTCCCCGCGCACAGCCGCGGGCCCCGCAATGGGCGATATTCTCTTCCACCTGCAAGTGGGGCAGCGGTCTGGCCTGCGGGGAGCCCCTCACAGCGCCCCGGAGTCACCAAACAGCAGGCACCCCGGTGCTCCGGCCCAAAGCTCCGAGCAGCCCCTGCAAACGGCGTCCCGGGCCGGCGGCACCGCCCGCAGACCCTGCCCCCGGGCCCGACGCCGGCGGCGCGGGATGCGGGATGCGGGGCGCGGGTCCCGGGCGGCGGGGATGCTGACCTCGCTCTCCGGTAGAACAGTCGAGGCCCCTCACGTGAGCCCCGCGCCGGCCGGGCCCGCGCCGGCCGGGGGTGGGGGGGACCCCGGGCGGGGAAACAGGGGGGCCGAGCGGCCCGGGCGGGGGCGGCCCGGGGCCAAGGCCGCGCTCACCTTCTTCACCGACAGCGAGATGTTCTCCAGGATCCGGTCCTTCACCTCCCGCGGCTCCATGTCGCCGCCGCCGCCCCGCCGCCGCCTCCCCCGCCGCGGGCCCGGCGCCGCCAACCGCCGCGGCCGGCCGTGCGGGGGCTCCGTGGTGCCGGCGCGGGCCCGGCGCCCGCCCCCCGCCCGGCCTCGCCTCCCCTCGCTCCGCCGCCCCGGCTCCGGCCCCGGCTCCGCCGCCCGGGCTCCGCGCCGGGAAGGAGGCCGCGGGCGGCGGCGGCGGAACTGACGTCAGCGGGGCGGCGCCGGGGGCGGGGCGTCCGGTCCCGGGCTGCGGGGCTCCGAGCGGCGCCGGGACCCCGGGACCCCGGGACCCCACTGACCCCGGGACCCCGGGACCCGACACCCCTGGACCCCGGGACCCCACTGACCCCGGGACCCCACTGACCCTACACCCCGGGACCCCGGGACCCCACTGACCCCGACACCCCGGGACCCCACTGACCCTACACCCCGGGACCCCACTGACCCCGGGACCCCACTGACCCTACACCCCGGGACCCCGGGACCCCACTGACCCGGGACCCCCGGGACCCCACTGACCCTACACCCCGGGACCCCACTGACCCGACACCCTGGGACCCCGGGAAACCACTGACCCCGGGACTCCACTGACCCCGGAACCCCACTGACCCCGGGGACCCCGAGGCTCCCTTCGGCGTGCAGACCCCTTGACCCTGGAGACTCTCACATTATCCATCCCCCCCCTTCAGCCTGCAGACCCCCACCCCCGCAAGCACCCTCCGCTTCCTTTTCTTCTAATTTATTTTGTAACATTTTTATGTATTAATTGATTTTAGAGAGAAACGTCTATTTGTTGTTCCACTTATCTTTTTAAATATATTTTATTGATTTTTTTACAGAGAGGAAGGGAGAGGGATAGAGAGTTAAAAACATTGATGAGAGAGAAACATTGATCAGCTGCCTCCTGCGCACCCCCCACTGGGGATGTGCCCGCAGCAAAGGTACATGTTCATGACCGGGATCGAACCCGGGACCTTTCAGTCCACAGGCCAATCAATGGCTCTATCCACTGAGCCAAACCGGTTTCGGCTTGTTCCACTTATTTATGCATTCATTGGTTGATTGGTTTTTTTTTATTATTATATATATTTTAATATATTTTATTGATTTTTTACAGAGAGGAAGGGAGAGGGATAGAGAGTTAAAAGCATTTGATGAGAGAGAAACATTGATCAGCTGCCTCCTGCACACCCCCTACTGGGGATTTGCCCGCAACCAAGGTACATGCCCTTGGCCGGAATCAAACCTGGGACCTTTCAGTCTGCAGACCAACGCCCTATCCACTGAGCCAAACCTGTTTCGACTGATTTTTTTATTTTTTTTTAATCCTCACCCAGGGATATTTTTCCCACTGATTTTTAGGAAGAGTAGGAGGAAGGAGACATCAATCCCACAGGAGAAAGCCACATCAATGGCTGCAGGTGCCCCCAACTGGGGGACTGGGGTAGGGATCCACTCGCAACCCAGGTGCCTGCCCTAGACTGGGAATTGAACCCTTCCAAGCGGGAGTGCAGGCCTGTGCTCTAACCACTGAATCTGCTGGCCAGGGCCCCAGAGAGGCTGCCATGTTGGGATCTCCAGACCGCCATAGTGCACAGGCCTAGGCCCCAGGCACTGAGGAGCCTAGAGACCCCAGCACCCCCATCTTGACCTGCCCCAGCCCTCTGGCCCTCACTGGCCACCCGGCCCTCCAGTGCTCAGTTCCTTACCCTGACGCTCAGTCCGACGCTTTCAGGCCATTCAGGTCCTTGCTGCCCCTCTGAACCTCCAAACACCCTCTCCGCCATCTGCAGCCCCAGCGCCCTTCTCCTCTCACCCGTCCCACCCCACTGCTTCACGGGGTCACACACCCTGAGGGCGCCAACTCCCATCAGCCCTGAAACCCACAGCACTGCTACCCCTCATGCATGGCTCTCCTCCCCTCTCCTACCTCTCCCCTATCCCTCACACACTCTCCTGTCTGTCTCTCTTCACTCCTTTGGACCCAAATAAATACATTTCTTTAGTCTCTCCTTCTTATTCTTTATTCAAATGTCAATATATACTTATTTTTTCACTTCCAAAAAATTTAAATATAGCTGACAAAACATTGGTTTCAGGTATGCAACATGATTCAAGATATGTATATATTGCAAAACCATCATCCCCCCCTTTTATGCTTAAGACACCCCATTTCTCACTCCAGCTCCCGTTTTTCCTCTTCTCTGCTCAGGTTACCCCTCCTGCAGCCTCCCACACTTAGTTACCCTAGCACCTACGTGAAACAGCTTATTTTGGTCATGGGTGGGGAACCTTTTTTCTGCCAAGGGCCATTTGGATATTTATAACATCATTCACGTAACATAATTCACTTAATATGGGATTGATGTTGCTATGAAAAGAAGTTCCTAGATTTACTGAATTTCGAGTTCTGCCTGCAGTTCCCTTGGCAGGGCCAGACCCAGCGACTTCTCTGCCCTTACACAGCCCCGGGAAACCTTGGTGGCCCTCTCCACCTCCAAACACCCTCCTCCCTCCGGCATTCCCATCCCTGTCCTAGCTGGGCCTCACCCCATACACACCAAAGACCCCTCCCCATCCCTCCGTTTCTCAGGGGACACCCAAGATGGTGGCAGTTGCTTTGTTTGGATGTGACTGACTAGGGGACGCGTGTGTGTCAGGAAAAGGAAGAGAACAGCTAACTGCTCAGGAAATTGGGCTGCTGCCTTCTGTCACCACCTCACGGTCCAGGGTGAGAGCTGCTCACGGGAACGATGACGACGCTGAGGATGTGTTGGATGCTGACGTGCCCCACACGCTGAAGTGCCTTACGTTTGTCTCACCGATTCTCACCGCCTTCCTGTACGGATGACATGGACGGGTGGGGTAATTTGCCTGAAACCACACAGCAAACGGTGGAGCCCAGCAGCCATTGGTATCCTTTTCTGAGCTAAAGATCCCCTCTTACTTCTTCCTATTATTCTAGGAGGCAACCCTTTGGTCTAACCCTTTGGGGGAAGAAGTAAGATCTCTGAACCCAGGGCATCTTCTCGTTAGTACTGACTTTAGGAAAATAGCCTCCGTGGAGTTGGGCAGGGGCAGAGTGACAGGTGGGGACTGAGGCTGCAGCTACTGAACAGGTGGACAGAGGCGGAGAGCAGAGGCCACGTTACTTGGGAGGAGGAAAGAAATAGCCAGGCGTCTGAAGTGTTTGTGGGGAGGAGGAGGAAGAGGAGGAGGCAAGCCGGCTTGAATGACCAGTCTCATAGCTTGGGTGCACGCCTTCCTGCTCCGCCCGCCCGTGTTAGGGTGCCTACAGGCCCCAACCTGTTGCATGCAGCCCCAGCTCCTGAGAAGCCATTAACCAAGAGTGGAACCGACTAGCTCTGTAATCCCACTGTTGGGTAGCTAACCCCATGAGGCAGCGACTTCTGCTGGGCGCCACCTTCCTGTCAGGTGCTCGGACACTTGACACCTTCGCTTGGCTGCATCCTGTGGTGTGAGAAGGCTTTCCTCCGGGTCTGGCCACGATCAACTGTTTACAACAGTCTCACGGCCTATCCAGCCCTAAGGTTTGCATGGGTATGAGAGTGGGTGGGAGAAGGAAGTGTTGATCTCACAAGACCTTTTGCAGGAAAGGGGAGGGCCCCCGTGTGGGTGTTCATATGCAGATAAATGTCCCATGCCGAGAACTTAAACATGGAATCGTCAAAAGCAAGGCGATTCAGAAACAAACACCCACAACCGGGACGCCTGTCAATCCTGTTATTGGGAGTCATTTGCATTCAAAATTGAAGCCCAGGCATTTATTGCACAACCCTCTGCTGATCACATGTGAAGGGCACGAGACTCTGAGGCATCGGAATCAGAAGCTCCGACTGACTCATGCGAGGGCCTCGAGCAAATCACCGCCTTCGTTTCCAAATCAGCGGGTGACACAGGGAAAATGATTTTTGTTGTTGTTGTTCCTCTTCTCCTCTTCCTCTTCCTCCTCCTTCATTTAGTTTTGTCCTCACCTAAGCCTCCTACTGCTAAACTCCGTCAGCTGAAGGAAGAGGTTGGGAAGAAAGGCAAGATCTTAGAGAGACCATGGCCCTGGCCCACAGGTCTCCTTTACTCTTCTTTCCAACAATGTGTTACGCCTCAGAGGAAACAGAAAATCATTCTGGCACCTTCATCCTATCACATCCTTAAAAGGTCATTGGACAGGACTATAAAAAAAAAGTGCAGGCTGGTTTAAGGGACTAATTCCTCTCTTTCCTCCCAACTCAAGGCAAATATATTTGTTTCCAAAGCAGGGAATAAATATAGGGTGCCCTCCCCCCCATGTATATACACTGTAACAGCTGTAAGCTCAATTTTGAAAATGAAATGTATTTTTAAAATATATATTTTATTGATTTCTTACAGAGAGGAAGGGTGAGGGATAGAGAGCTAGGAATATCGATGAGAGAGAAACATCAATCAGCTTCCTCCTGTACGCCCCCCCACTGGGGATGTGCCCGCAACCAAGGTACATGCCCCTGACCGAAATTGAACCTGGGACCCTTCAGTCTGTAGGCCGATGCTCTATCCACTGAGCCAAACTGGTTTTGGCAATGAAATGTATTTTTAAAAAATATTTTTATAATTGATTTCAGAGAGGAAGGGAGAGGGAGATTAGCAACATCAATGACAGAGAGTCATTGATCGGCTGCCTCTTGCATGCTCCTACTGGGGATAGAGTCTGCAACCCAGGCATGTGGCCTTGGCCAGAATCGAACCCAGGACCCTTCAGTCCGCAGGCTGACGTTCTAGCCACTGAGCCAAACCAACTAGGGCTGAAATGTATTTTAATAAACACCATCTTAATAATTATTCAAATGTTTGTATACATTTTGGGGGGACACCCTATATTTCCTGTCCAACAGGCTTGTGAAGCTGATTCCATGTGAGAGAGGGAGGTAGGAGGGGCTGGTTGTACGTTAACAGCAGTGGTTCTGCAAGTGCAATCTACAGCTCTAGGACCGAGTAAACCCAAACAAGACAGCTTTAATCTAGGTGATTTTATTTATTTTTAAAAATATATATTTTATTGATTTTCCACAGAGAGAAAGGAAGAGGGATAGAGAGCTAGAAACATCGATGAGAGAGAAATATCGACCGGCTGCCTCCTGCACATCCCCTACAACCAATGTATATGCCCTTGACCGAAATCGAACCCGGGGCTTTTCAGTCCACAGACCGACACTCTATCCACTGAGCCAAACTGATCTCGGCTAGGTGATTTTATTTTTAAAGGATATATTTTTATTGGTTTCAGAGAGGAAGGGAAATGGGAAGGGAGAAGGATAGATAGAAATATCATTGATGAGAGAGAATCACTGATCAGCTGCTTCCTGCACGTCCACACTAGGGATTGAGCCCACAATCTGAGTATATGCCCTGACCTGGAATTGAACCCTGACCTCCTAGTTCATAGGTTGATGCTCAACCACTGAGCCTTGCTTGCCGGACTTTAGGTGGTTTTATTTTATTTATTTAAAAATATATTTTATTGATTTTTTTTCAGGGAGGAAGGGAGAGGGATAGAGAGCCAGATACATCAATGAGAGAAACATCAATCAGCTGCCTCCTGTACATTCCTCACTGGATGTGTGCCTGCAACCATGGTATATGCCTGGGACCAGAATCGACCTGGGACCCTTGAGTCCACAGGCCAACGCTCTGTCCACTGAGCCAAACCAGCTAGGGCAGGTGATTTTATTTCAAAACTAGAGCCCAGTGCATGAAATTCATGCATTGGGGGGGATGTCCCTCAGCCCAGCCTGCACCCTCTCCAATCTGGGACCCCTTCAGGGATGTACGACTGCCCATTTAGGCCTGATCCAGGTAGTCGTACATCCCTCTCACAATGTAGGACTGCTGACTCCCAACTGCTCGCCTATCTGCCTTCCTGATTGCCCCTAACTGCTTCTGCCTGCCAGCCTGACCACCCTTTAACCATTCCCTGCCAGTCTGATGCCTAACTGCTCATCTGCCAGCCTGGTCACCCCTAACTGCCCTCCCCTGCAGGCCTGGTCACCCCTAACTGCTCTCCCCTGCAGGCCTGGTCCCCCCCAACTGCTCTCCTCTGCAGGCCTGGGGCCCCTCCAAATTCCCTCCTCTGGCCATCTTGTGTCCACATGGGGACAGCCATCTTGTGTGTTGGAATGATAGTCAATTTGCATATTACTCTTTTATTAGATAGGATGTTGAACATCAGTCCCTTCCTCATTACTGTCCAGTCAGCAAGGTGGGGTTGGTGAACATTGGGATATAACCCAACCTCCTGGCTTAAAAGCCTCCAACAGTTTCTGGTCATAGCCTCTGGACTGATATCCATACGCTTCTCTCTGGCCTCCAAGGCCATAGCTGATACCTCCCTCCCTCCCTGACTCATGTCCTATTTTCTACAGGTGTCCACACCAACCTTGTTTCTCAAACATGCCAGTGTGTACACATCTGAGGGCCTTTGAAGAGGCCTCTCACTGTTCACCCAAATCTGCTCTCTCCACAGTGATGGAACTGTCGTCAGGCAGTGCTGGACTACATTCCCAGCCTCCTTAGCAGTAAGCAAGACTCTACCATCAAGTTCTCCCCAGCACAGCATGAACAGAAATAAAGTGATCCACTTCTAGAATGGGCTTCTCCATGCTGTTTCTTCTTCTGTCTACCAGGTAGGATGAAGCAAAGAGGATGTTGGACTTATAAGATGTGAAGAGCCTGGTTCCCTGAATCACTACGTGGAGAGCTGCCCATCAATCAGGAACACTTGTCTCTGACTGCCATAGGCAAGATCAAAACTTTTGTGGTTATAAATTTTGGAAATTTTAGGTCTCTTTGTTCCCCTCTGCCTAGCCTAACATAAACATCCCACATCCTCACTTGGTACTCAAATGTTAAAGGTTAGTTCTCAGAAGACCTTCTCATTGATTACTCAACATTAAGTAGTCTCTAGCTCCTTCCATCGTACCAATCTACTCAATTTTCATCATAGAATTTATTACTTGGCATTTTGTTTGCCATCATTCTTCAAAGAGACTACTGTCATGTAAGGTCTATGGGAATATGCATCTTTGCTCGATTCCTGCAATCTGGCACATGATTCAGTGTTTATTGAATTAATATCTTCTGATGAATTATTTAACTCAAAGGGATGCAGACTTTTTTTTAGCCATCTATAGAATTAAAAGGCCATATAAAAACAGGAACCAATAGAAGGCTGCTTCTCCTTGTACCTGATTTGGGCCTTTCTGTTTTAGGAAGATAGTGGATGAAGAACTACAGCCAGTCCGTACAATCATTAGCAGAGAAGTGCAGTTTGTCAATATTTCAAACTAGTCTTATATTTGGATGTAATAAAATTCACATAGATGCTTGCAAGCTTATTAACCTCAGAATGTCATCTGTCTTTTAAAACTTACATTAGCCTAGTGCGGTGTGGCTCAGCAATTGAGCATTGACCCAGGAACCAAGAGATCACTGGTTCAATTTGAAATCAATAAAAAAATATTAAAAAAATAAAAATAAAACCTTTATTACTCAAACTCAACAGTCATCCTGGTCTAGAATCCCTAAAATCTGCAAACTGACCTCAACAACCCAGTTCTGCTATGTCACCCCACATATGGTACAACCACCCTAGGGCCTTTGAGCTGAGAAACTGAGGCAGTGTAACAATGTTCATGGATTTGTTCATTCGAAACCCTACTATGCATCAGGCACTGGGGATATGTATAGCAGTGGAAAGGACAGATGTAAATCCCTATCCTCACAGACCCTATTTGAATGCGGGAGGGAGACAAACTAGGTACAGAAATGACATGCAGAGGGTGTTGGGTAGTGGGGTCACTGCTGAGGAAAGTAAGGGGGGTGACACAGAAAGAGGAGTGGGTGGCTACAACTTTAGAAAAAGGAGCCAGAGAAGATGTTACTGAGGTGACATTTGAGTTAAGACCTGAAGGAAGCAAGCGAGAGGTGCCTCGGGAAAAGAGCATTCCAGACAAGGGACATATACTGAGGTCCTAAGGCCGAGAGAGAGCCGGTGAGGTCATGGTGAGGTCAAGCTCGGGCACAGGGAGGGAAGCAGGAGGTAAGGGCACTGAGGACTGTGGCTTTCACTCTGAGATGGACTCTCTGGAAGGTCCCAGCTCATGCTGGCAGCTGCCCCAAGGGAATACAGGTAGACAAGGGCAGAGCAGGGAGACCTCCTGCAGTAACCCCACTGAGAGGTGCCTGCCTGGGACCAGGGCTCTAGAAAGGATCAGATTTCAAACAGACTTTGAAGTGGAGCCAATAGATTTAGGGTGGATGGATGCAGGGTGCGCAGGTAGTCAAGGTTTGAGAGTGAGCAACCAGAAGGGTGAAGCTGCCACTTACTTCTCCAGGGAAGACGGTGAGAGGAGCAGTCGGGGGTGGAGGATTTGGGGCTCGGGGCACTTCAGATTCCTGAGGCAGAAGAGGAACCAACCCCCTCTAGCTCTAAGCTTTTAAAGGACAAAAGCCACAGATAAGGATTGATATACTAGCTTAGTCCCATTCCCACACCAGCTCTGAGCAGGGATGCAGTGTAAGCTGATAACTGAACCCTTTTATGAATCTCTATTGCAGCTGTCTGTCCCAGTGCCAACACTTATATATGGGTAGGGGCAGTTAAAGTACCTCCAGCTGTTTGTCAGACCTTAAAAAGCCACAAGCCAGACCTCAAGGAAGAGAACAGGGCATCGCAGAAGATTCTAGAGGGAGGTTAGTGGCATGCTGGGATGGGGCATGGGACACTCCACTTGGGAGAAAGGCTGCATGGTCCATGCTGAGGTGAAGGTGGACTGCTGGCTAACCACCACACTGTACTCATCTTCTCGGGCACACAAGTCGATCAGCCCTCACAGCCTGTTTTAGGAAGATAGTGGATGAAGAGCTAAGGCCAGTCTGTACGATGTGGCATGGCCACGCGACCAAGTTCCAGCCTGTGAAATGCGTAGAGAAGTGATGAACACCCTTCCAGGCCGGACATAAAAACTTCACTGAACTCCTTCTTTTCCTGGTAGGTCAGCTACATCCGGGTGTCCAAAGCAATCTTGGAAGCCACGTAGCTGAAAAGGGCAGAATCCTGGTAGCCTAGGGCCCTTAGTGACTGAGCCCTCCCTTCCCACACATCGCTGCTGGAGTTGCCCGACTTGCGGAAATTTCCTTTAGCATCCTCAAATCTCGCGTGATGCAACGGATACTAGTTAATACCTAATGAGCACTTTACAATGTGCCAGTAATTTTCTACGGACTTTATACGTATTGTTTCATCCCTGTGACCTCCAATTGTCCCTATTTTATAGAAGAGGAAACCGAGGCACAGAAAGGTTAGGTTACTTACCCAGATACACAGCTAGTAAGTAGCAAAGCCGAAATTCAAACCCAAGCAGCCCGGCTGTGGAGACAGGCCCGAACCACAGTACCCCATCCCAGGTCCCTATTACTGGCATCAACCGCCCACGTGGAGCCACAGCGCACACCTTGTGAACACAACAGCCCCTCCTGCAGTGGTCTGCACGTTACTTTAATGGCCCGGAGATGCCCGTTCTTCTGGGTTTCAGGCACATGACAAGTCACAGAGCCTGGGTAGAAGTTATTTAAAGGGACGGGGAGATAAGAGACAGGGGTTCAAATTAATTAACCATCTCAATGGAAAAGAAATTGATCAAACCAGAGTCTTATGATAAAAACTTTATTGTCTTAAATATCAAATGTTTTACACACCACTTTTCTTCAGAAAGTTCCTATTAAAAAAAAAAAAAAAAAAGAGGAAGTGTTTGGATTATTTAGGGCTGACTTACATTTCATTACGTGACACAACTCAAACCCAGACGCATCGCATCTACTTCGCTCAGCTACAGACTGGTCCTACGCCCAGCCCCTATGGCACAACGCAGCCAACTGTGGGTTCCTGAGTTTCCTCAGAGTTTCCCAACTCTCAAAACCAAAGCATTATGGGAGGGACTGAGCTACTGGCAAGCCTATTTTGCCAACCAGCCCAGTTCTTGTAAGATGCAGTAGTCTCCACGTGTAAAGGAAAGTCGGGAAAGCATGAGCAATAGCGAGAACGAACAAGGGGAAAAGAGCCATTTCTATTTGTTCAGATTTGCCAAATATGGCTACGAAACTGGTAAACAAACCTGGAGTGCAAAGGCCATTGGCTCAACTTGCCATGAAGATGAGATTTAGAATTAAAATGAGCAAATTAACTTCCATCAGAGGTGCAGTGAAAAAGGCAAATGCAATTTGTATGCTGAATTGCTCTGAGTTTATCACCAGAACTATCTCAAAAGAATGATAAAAAGAAGAGAGAATGGAAATACAATCACTCAGAGGGCAAGATCACAGATGGTGGCATTAACTCAGCTGGGAGCCTTCGGGGAAGGATAGAGAGGTCTGGTCAGTATCAGGTAACCTCAGACCAGAGGAATTTAGAAATAAACTAATCTGACTGCCTCCAGCAGGAATCCAGTAAGGGCCTGCCTGTCTTTAAGCCACAGACGCATCCATTCAAGGTTGTGTATAAAACAAACTCCTGGTAAATAGCATATTTCCCATTAGATGTGAATTTCCCAGGAAAAAAATCCCATGATGCCCCTTCCTCAAGTCAGCTAATGAAACCATATAGTACATATTTAAAGGGATATATTTCTATAAGCATTACCCTAATTTTATATTTCACATGCCTCCATTCCTGGTCTTCCATAGTTTGCTTAGTTTTAGGCAAAAAATATTTTCTAACTCCTACACCCTTGAACCACTCTCTCTGCAGATTTAATTCTATGAGATTGTGTCCTAAAACATATCAGCTACAGCCCCCAGAGGGTTTAGGTTACCGATCACTAATAAATACATAACTCGCTGCAAACCTGAATCACTAGCAGTAAAGTCCAGAAATCCTCCCTGTGTGCCGCAGGATCACCCGCGGTGACATTTAAACGGGATTAAGAGTGTCCTTTTAATGGAGCTGTCCTGTAGAAAGGTTTGCTAGAGCCTTGAATCCTCTTATAAACTCTGCCCATCACCGGCCCCACACCCTTGCCTGCTACATGTCCTGCCCTAGGCCCCCATGTTCATTGCCCTCAGCTGCTTTAGAGCAGCAGGCCCTGCAGGGCCCTCTAATCCTGCTGGCCCTGATGGTCCGTGTTCTGAGCAGCCACGCTCGGGGGACTGGGGAGGATGCTACAGCACACTCCATCATCTCTCTACCCTGCATGCAAGGGTCATCTTCCATTCACCTGTACTCCCCCCACCCCCGGCCCCAGCATGAACTGATTTCTGAAGACCTTCTCTCTCCAGTTAGTTCCACCAAATGACTTGGTGCAGGACGATTCTGAATGAACACGAATGGTGAGCCTCAGGCCACCCCATGTGTGCCCCTATCTTCAGGAGGCCGCTCTCGATGGAGCCCCCATACCTGTCAGTCCCCACCAAAATGAGATGCCTCTGCCATTTGGAGAAACTAAGGCACAAGAGAGGATCAAGCACATCCAAGGCTCACCTGAGGTTCTTCAGTTTATGCAATGAACGCCTAGTGACACCTCCTAAGGCCCCCCAAGGACCGGGACTCGTTTTACCTTTCCCGTCCTCAAGGACATGTTTTCGGCCTATTTTGTTAAGAGGAATTGGCATTGAAATTCTTTCAGAGGAAAAGATCTTTTTACTTTATGGTAAGGAAGCGGGACAGTCCCGATTTTTGGAAAGATTGGAAAGATCTGGTCACCTTACTTTATGGAACTCCTAACACGAAAGGGGACAGTCATCTTCTAGAATGGGAATGGGAAACCTTTTTCCTAGGAAAGCCACAGAGTACACTAAGTCACCTAATTCAAAGGAGAAACGTTTTTTTTGAATTTGTGCTCAGTTTCTCTTCCGTTGTTACCAGCTATAACTTTAGAATATTTGACAGTTCAAGTATCCTGTTTACCCTCAGGGCAGGTGTCAAACAGGTAAGACAAAGAAATCAGAAAATACTGCAATTCTTGACACTTAGTTGCAAGGCTGGTTTTTATATTGGGGGTGTGTGTGTGTAAAAGCCATATCTGTAGATATGAAAACTGTTTGCTTTTTAATCTATGTCAAGTTAACCATAGGATATTTGTCAAGCACACACAAGAGCTGGCGGGTAAACCAACGTTTTTATGGTTTTTACTAGAGACAGAAGTGCTAATCAAGATTCCACTTGAAATGGTTATAATGAAACCAGTGACATGAAGCCTCATGTATCTTTCCATTTTCATGGGACCCTCTTGCTGGAGGAGAAACACATGGGGTAGGCTGCAAGGCAAAATAGCCTTAACACACACTCACCATCTATCCAGTTCCCTTCGTCAAGCAATTGGTAATCTTTGTTTATGGCTAAAGCCCAAACTCTGGGATGAAGGCTACTGGCCTGGGGCCTAACCAGGGAAAAGTGGAAATAATTACTATCACCTTCAATGGGCAGAATTTATAATGTCAATATAGATATCTGGTTACCAAACACAATCTTTTTTTTTATTTTTAAAAATATTTTATTGATTTTCTTACAGAAAGGGAAAGGGATAGAGAGTTAGGAACATCAATGAGAGAGAATCATCGATCAGCTGCCTCTTGCACACCCCCTACTGGGGATGTGCCCGCAACCAAGGTACATGCCCTTGACCGGAATCGAACCTGGTATCTTTCAGTCCACAGGCTGATGCTCTATCCACTGAGCCAAACCGGTTTCGGAAGCAAACACATACACACAGGAACCAGCTTAAGGAGAAATGCGGAAGTTATACATAACAATCGCCTCCTCTCTGGTGAATAAACAGACCAGCCCTGGAGGTGACCATGAACCAGACCACTGTCCACGACTGGTAATGAAGGAGCCACCCGATAAAGGGTCCATTACAGGGCGGGCTGGCCCTCACCAGTTCTGCTGGTAACCAGAGGGGTTCCACAGTTTTATTTGATTTTTAGATAAAGAATAAAAACTGCCAGTGATAGTTCACTAGTGTTGCACTCTAGAACTTCTGAACTCACAAATGACTCAAAACCCTCACAATATCAACCACCTAACTTCCCTAAAAAATAAAAAAAACCCCACAAAACAAAACAAAAACCACGATGGACAGGAAATAAGATCTTAGAAATAAAAAGCAACTGTACATTAGGAAATAAATGATGGAAAAGGACAAGGATATTTGGGTTAAGTTCCCTCAAAATATTCCTAACAAGAATACATGGACACCTACAGGCCTAATAATAAACACACACACTTAAATGCTATTGCAATGAAACTTTTTCCGGACTGAGCTCCCATATTCCATCTTTGGGACTGATTCCCTTCTCCACACAGTGAAGACAGTGGCCATGCCTCTGGGCGGTGCCTGTCATGCTCACAGAACATGAGGCCCATCTTCACTCACACAGGCCTTCTGGTCATTTAGAAGTTCCTCCACCCCACCCACCACTCTGTGGCCCTAAAGATTTATAAACTCTGAATACATTCCCAATCACCGCCCACAAAGCAAATATAAGGAACCCTTTGCACTGCCACCGATCTGCCCCAGTCACAGCTCTGACCACCATTAGTCACAGCTCTCGGAGGTGGCTGGCAGAAACCCTACAAGCAGTTTCCCAGAGCATCTCACATCTTTGGTGTAGGGCGGGCGAAAGGGTCTGCAGCACGTGATTGTCTAACGGACATTGTGAAGACAACCTGGCTTGCCTGTTGTTTTGCGCGCCCTCTTGAAAAACGGTTAGTTAACTACAAGTTGTCACAACCCTGGCTTCAGAGGATTGTGACGGATCTAGGTGATGTCCCATCACTGAAGTCTTCTAAAACACAGCACAGCCTAGCCGAAACCGGTTTGGCTCAGTGGGAGAGCGTGCCAAGAGAAGATGGAACAGGGATTAAGAGAAATGCCTGAAGTAGCCACAAATTAAAATTTCAAAAACTCCTGAGATATGAGCCCCCATTCTGATTGTGCTAAATGACGTGAATTTTGATGGAAAGAACAAGCTTTTAAAGAGAGTCAGACTTTATAGACAAAATCACTTAACACCAAGTTCACAAATCACCATTTCAAAGGTTCTGTTTCAAACACATGGCAAACTGTAACCTGGAACTGGGAATTATCATGCTCAAAATTCTTTCCAATAAAACAAGATTTCCGATTCCTTCTGGGTACAGAAAAGAGCAGGTGTCCGTCCAGTAGGATTACTGCATAGGGGGGCCCACAGGACAGGGATTTCCAAGGGCTAGTCCTCACCTAGTAAAAGGCCACAAACACGATGCCCCACTCGAACTTGACATGGTAAAACACAATGTGATGAATCTTGTTTGATGAAAGAAACTCCTGAGAAAAGAAGGGGGTGGAATACACTACCAACCATCCAGTAAAAGGCAGTTGAGTCAGAAACTGCCATTACTATTTATTTCTATCGCCACGAAGCACACTCGCCAAAACGAACATTCCAAGCACCACGACCAACCAGCGGCATGGCTCACACTTCACTAGTTCCCCCAGATCCCATCTCAGACTGAGCTTTAGAAGAACTTCCTAGTAGATGAACTTAGAAAGGAAATACACTGCTGACCATCAGCCCATTAGCTGAGCTCGAGACCATAGTTTGTCATTGAGGGCTGAAGTGTGATCAGTGAGATGCTAGCAAACCCAATTGCTAGTAAATTCCACTGTTCAGGTCACTGTTTTTCACTCACAGTTCTTGAAACATCACCAAGACATTTCCAAGTGGAATTCCAGGTGTTTTTTTTAATCTGGGTAGCACCATGTTTCACTGTCCATTCCCCTACAATACCCCATCCAAGGTGGCGATCCATGCAGCAGCCTATGATGTACAAAGTAACTCAGATTTTAAACCCTCCCGATTCATCCCTTTACAATGTCAAACCACAAACCACGCCAGGCAATATTATTCAATTATTCTTCAATTTCCCTTTTATAGCTGATGAGTCATAATATACAGAGCACGGAGAAGAATTCCGAACGCCCAAACTATGTGATCAAAAGTTTGTAAGTGGACAACGGGACCAACAAGCCATACCTTGCCTGTGGCACAGACACAGCCGAGGGATTTCTCAGGGCTTCTGCTTCTCAAAGACTCACTCTCATTCTACAATGGTACGCTAAACACAAAGCCATCGATTTTATTCCAGAATACATCATCTTAATGAGAATAAAATGCTTTTGTATACATAGACTGACATTACACTTAAAAAGGCCCAAATTTTAACAAATAGACAAATTCATCAGACAAGAGATCATAAATTACTTTGGCTGAAAAAAAATCTTAAAAAAAAAAATCTGGCTCAACATTCTGCTTGCAGGTTACTACTAGTACATACGCTGTATATGTGGTGAGTGTGTGTATGTGTGTATAATAGCTTTCCCCCCACAAGGGAATGGAGTATGGTCTAGCCCACTTTTTCCATGGTTACGTAGGAACTACAATGTTCTTTGCTAGCAAAATAAGAAGTGCAAGGTCTGCGTTTCCACCAACTTGTTGCAAAGCCCCGAGAGCTTCCTGCAAGGTAAAGCCGGCGTGGAGAATCCGGTCAATGTCCGCCGCAGGGAAGAGTACCGGTGGGAGAATGGAGGGACCCGATGACGGACAGCTTGTAGGCGGCTCCAATTCAGCTTCAGGACAGACATCTTCTCTGGTCTCAGGCCCACCCGCCACCGGGTTCTGTGTGTCCGGACCCAAATCTTTAACCAACATGAACTCCGATGACAAGGTCTTCGTTTGCTCCGAAGTCTGCTTGAGTGCCTCCTCATCACCTGCTAGAAGTTTTGGTGAAATTTCTACACCTAAGGTGCAGTGTAATTGACTAGACGTTTTAGCTGAGGCTAGAATGACAGAACTGCTCTCATTTACTGATTCTGTAGATTGGGGGGCACCTTCCGAGTCAGCCACTGGGCCATCAGCTGGACCCCTGAAGTTAGCATCTTCTACATCTTCCATTCCGGTGCCAGCTGAAGTGTCTACCAATTTCTCTGTCTTTACTGAAACAGATGTGGCCTGATGAAAGGAGACCTGTGAACACTGCTCACTCTGGATCCATCCTTCAGAAAGGACCCCAAGACTTGTTTGGCCCTCGGTTACTGTTTCTGATTGACAGATAACTTCTTCAGATGTGATTTCTGAAGCTGGTTTGCTACTAGTGACCAGGAGTCCTTGAAGTTCCTTCAAGGCTGCTGTGATGGAGGAGCAAGATTCCTCTGCTGAGTCCACAGAGGGCTGACAACTGCCACAGAGACCTCCGGCGGGGGAGCAGTTCCCGCAGTCTTCATCTGTCCCGGACATTTCCGCACCGCTTTCTGGGCGCTGTAAATCCTGAGCGGAAAGGGAACTACTCAAGATTTCAGATGAAGGGTTGCATTTTGATGTTTCCATTTCCATCAAGGGATTATCGAAGGTGAGATCAGATGCGCTGACGCTCTCGACAATGGCATCCTGATCGCCTGCCGAACTAAGCACAGGGAGTGGGGGCTGTTCAACTACATCTACTTCCATGAGTGTCTCTGAACTGGAGCAGTCAGAGCACCCTGAGGGGAGACTGTTCTGTACAGCTGGGAGGGCCACATCCTGCCGCAGCCGGTCTCCTTTCATCGCAGCTTCCATATCCACACTTTTTGGTTGATTCTGTTGCCTTTCTCCAAGAAGTTCAAGGTCCCCCTTGTTACAAAGATGTTCTCGGTCATGTGGCACATTCTGTTGTACAGCCTCATGCTGTCCATCCCCTGGTTCCTCCTGCTGCAGAAGGCCATTCCCCTGACTCAGAGTCTGACATTCTGGATGCCAACCCTTTTCACCTAGAAGCCTTTGCGGGTCTTGCATCCTAGTCGCTGTGACAGACATTTCCTGTGTTGGGTGGAGAGGGGAGTTGAGGCTCTGGGTGCTTCTTTCAGCAGGAGATGGCTCCAGATTATCTGGAGCAGTGGCTTCCTCCGGTGAATTCTGCCAGGGCATAGCTGGACTCCAGTCTGCTGGAGAAGCAGGACCAGAGAGATCCTGGAGAGGAAGATGCTCTTTTTTTTCAGAGGGTATCTGGAATTCAGTGGTAGCCTTCGAGGCCTTCACAGCGTTCGGTGCGATGCTGTCTGGGTCACTGGGCTTGAAGGGGCAGACTGAAGCAGAGACAGAGTGAGCGAGACCCGCGGGATTACCAATCTCAGGACTCTGTCCTGAAGGACGGGTCGGATGGTTAAATCCATCTGAAGTTGGTAACGATGACATTCCCAGTGAGGTAGTTTCTTCACCACTTTTCTCTGTATGGAACAAAAGGGAAAGGAAAAGAGATCAGCAGGTTATGAAGGCCACTAAGTTACCAGAGGACACAAATTTAAACACGATAGGACAGGTCCTTAAACTTGGGTTTGCTTATATTCACAAACTTGCACAAGAACCATTCCCACTGTGGTAGACAATTTAACATCACAGCATGAAAATAAGAGTAGGAATGTTCCTAATAAGAGATGCATACTGCAATCAGTATTTCAAGTATCATTAATAAATATACACATGATGGCTGGTTTGTGCTCAAGACCGAAGGCCATTTCAGTACCTTTACTCTTTTTTTTTTTTAATATATTTTATTGAATTTTTACAGAGAAGAAGGGAGAAGGATAGAGAGCTAGAAACATCGATGAGAGAGAATCATCGATCAGCTGCATCCTGTACGCCCCCTACCGGAGATGTGCCTGCAACAATGTACATGCCCTTGACCGGAATCGAACCTGGGACCTTTCAGTCGGCAGGCCAAAGCTCTATCCACTGAGCCAAACCGGTTTCGGCAGTACCTTTACTCTTGGTGAGTTCTTCCCCCAGTGCGTTCTCCACCACTTGTCCTAAAATCACTGGGGTGTTTGTTAAGCACGCAGACTCTGGGACACTTTTCTTGGGAGTAAACCATAGGAACTTGCATTTCCAATGAGCTCCTCTGGTAATTCTTAAGCACATTACAAATTCTGAAGCTCTTCGAGTAGAACGATTCTCATGCCAACTACTTTCAGTGAGGTTGTAAATGAGAAGTCTAAACCAGGCATATCATCTGGGTCAGAGCAGGAATTATAGAAAGAACGAAGAATGTAATGCTTGGGGACCTCCAGAAGACAGAAAGGTAAACATTTTATTTATTTTTATCCAAACTTCCCCAAAATAATAAAACTATGTGAGCATTAATTGGGAGAACAAAAGTAAAGCTAGAGACCCAACAGATGTAAGTCCCAATTATCTTACCAAATAAAAAGATTATCAGTTACTTTTATCACAGGAACATAGTAGAGCTAAGTAAGAACATTTAAGTATGTTAAGGGCAAGGGAGTAGCAGAGGTAGTTGGAGGGAGAGTTTTCAATAGGCAATGACGATAGACCCATTGTAGCTCTGACCAAGTCTCACAAGGCGGCAGGGTTCAACATTACCTCAGTGTGAACATGCTGTCATGAAACATAGGTTCCAGCTCTCTTTTTGCCACTGATCAGTTAAAAACTGTCTTCTATGCAGTTACCACACAATCTTCAAAAGTCAAAGGCTGGTAACAAAATGACTGCACAATACAATCTATTAGGGCAGATGCAACTCAGTTGCTTCATGCTCATCGTTAGTGTCCAACGAGGGGGCTTGATCTTGACTTAAGAAGTCATGAAGCAATGCGGTTCCAGTTCAAATGGCTCTAGATCATTCTGACACAACACTGGTTAACAGCACGAGACGATGAAGCATCATGCCAGGGAGCGACAGGCTTCTAATGAAACAGTCTTTCTTATAGTTTAGGGGCAAACAGGAAAACAGCATTTATCTCAGTGCAAGCCATATCCCTTAGAGTCTGAAACCAGTTATTAGTTTTACTTGTCAATCTCTAAGGCTGACTCTGAAAAGATTCAATGTTGAGTTACTGTGAACAGGAAAGACGCATTGTAATGAAATATCCATGCCAACAGCATGGCTGGGGCAGAATGATAATGGTCTTCGGGCAACTGATAACAATTTTAACAACTGGGTGAGGTCAAGGTGAACACAGCCTGAGTGTATTGTGTACTCACTATGAAAGCAGCATACAGTCCGCCTGTAGCTGAGAGGGTCAGTTCCACTGGCCTAAGTCCTAAATGCAGGGGAGGATGGGTCAGAACCATCAGATAGGAGAAGATGATGAGGACAATGGATATTAAGAATAATTATACCATGCCTGCTTTTAACCCAGCCTTTCAAGAAAAAGAAAGAAGAAATTAAGTCCCATGTATCTCATTACAACCAGCCTGCGAATCCCTATCAGGTGGGAGGTTGATAATTTTTACCGCTACACAGCTCCAGGCAACTGTGTGCAGCCATGTGCAAAAAGAACTGCCAGTTTTTCATGAAATCCCTAACAGACTAGCTATCCAACAAACGGCTGGGAGGCTGACATTCTTGATTTGACAGTCACAATGGTCAGTCAGATGGACACTGCTTTTCTGGGATTTCCCCCGTGGACTGTCCTAATAATTGATAAAATTTTAAATTAGAAATGATGTTTAGATGTGTATGTATGCTAACATACAAACACATACAGGCTAGTTGTAACCAGATTCAACAAGGTGAAATGGTGAATGACGGACGGGAAATTCCAAAACTGCTGCAGATAGAGACCACAGACGACTGATGGAGGCTTAGGCAGGGTCTATAAATACCTGGTCTGGGGCCCACTCCAGCTGCAGTACACACACACTACATGCATCATGGCTTCTGACGCTCTGTTTGAATTAGGAAACAGACAAGCAAACTCGGGTTAACAATGCAAACCACACAGCATGCAGGTTATAGTCTCCATTCCTCGGCCATCTTTAACCTCAGGAACTGGCAGTCAAAGCTGGGGAATGTTTCCGTAGTTTGGACATCAGAAGAATTCTCCCACAATACATAAAATAATGCGTCCATTTCAACAGATTTTTACTAGAACTTGGAAAGAATTAATTTACACACAGAAAATTCATGGGCAAACACGTCAGACAGGTGAAGAGAGGTAGGCCCATGCACAGAATTACGTGACATGGACATCCTCTATGGAGCACAGGGTAAGTGAACACACATAACGTCACTTTCCAAATTCCTTTCTCAGTTGAGACTTATTTTTAGAAGAAATACAAACCAAACATGATTATCTAGCTTGACTTAACTTCTTTATCTTTTAACCAGTTTGTAGAAAACATATCAGATACAGCTCTTATTCTGAATTATTTTTTCAGAGAAAAGATAAATATTTTGATAATGAGAAGCCGCCAAGGAAGCAGTTTTTAGCAAAAATATTTTCACCTTTTATGTCCAGAGTTTTAACTTTGATGATACTGGGAAGTCAATGTCTCAAACAAATAGAACCTCATGTTGTAGAATTACCTCATTACTTCAACATTACACACAGCACAAGCCAATACGCATCAGCAACAAAAGATCACATGGGTAAAGAGCCATTTCCATTTAATCATTTAAAGTGGATACATCTTCACTATCTGAAAACATCTGTGGTTTCTATTTTAATCTCGTAAGCTTTTTAATAAAAGGTAATTACCCAAAGAGGGTAACTGTTATTAGATAGCACTGCTACCATCAGCTAGTGTTTCTTAAATAAAAGCACCAAAACCATGGGGACAAAGACAGAGGTTTCACAAAATGATAATATATTCGTTTATTTTAAAAAATATATATTTAATTGATTTTTTACAGAGAGAAAGAGAGAGGGATAGAGTTAGAAACATCGATGAGAGAATCATCGATCAGCTGCTCCTTGCATACCCCCTACTGGGGATGTGCCGAAACCAATGTACGTGCTCTTGACAGGAATCGAACCCGGGACCTTTTAGTCCGCAGGCCAATGCTCTATCCACTGAGCCAAACCGGTTTTGGCTCTTCTAGTTTATTAATACAGAGTATTATGACTAAGCTGACAAGTTAACTAAGAAAATGTGAAACATTCTAAGTAGGTATGTCAATCTCTTTCAATTTTGCCTTGCAGGTAAGATTAAAATTGAATTTGCCCTGGCTGGATGGCCTAGTGGCCTAGTTGGTTAGTGTCATCCTGTACACCAAAGGTTGATTCTGGGTCAGGGCACATACTCACGTCTCGGGTTCAATCCTGGGCAGGGGTGCATAGGGAATGCAACTGATCAATGTTTCACTTTCACATTGATTTCTCTCACTCTCTCTCAAATCAATAAAAACATTTCCTTGGGTGAGGATAAAACAATTTTTTCTCTGTATGGTTGCTCAAAATCCTCCCTTTCCTACAAAATACTTAAGTCGCATTTAAAACTGTAGTCTGTATGTAAATCTGAACCATAAGGTAGACTGTGAACAAGGCCAGCTCGGAAGTCTCCATCTGCTACCCATGTCCATTGGAGGGAGGTTCAAGGCTGACCCACTGGGTGTTCTCCAGTGACAGACAAATCTGCCTGCTTATTTTTAAAGCTCTTAACTTTTTTGTCTTTAGAAGAAAGCTAGTCCTTGAACTTGTAGATCCAATATACTTCACCATATTGAAAAATGCAACGTTATACTAGTCACTGATGAATAATTATAACTCGACTTTAAAATAACCCAAAGTTAAAAGTTAATTCTCTTCAGCTTCTAGAAAACGCACCCCAGTCAATTATTCATGGGTTTCAGCAAAACTTTCCCCTCCATTTTACCCAGAAACTTGGCTTGGACTTTAGGTTGAAATGGGCGACAACAATTCAGACTTAGAAAAAACACACATATTAGGTGACTTCATTTCAATAGCTCACATCCTGTTCTAACTGGCTCACTACTGTGATCTCATTGACGGCATAATCCTATATGCTGACTAACGCTCAATGATGCTTCTCATTGTTGGTTCCTTTGGTAGCAGCACATTTAGTTGATAAAAAAAGGTTTGGCTGCTTAGTCACAGAGATAATGCCTACGAAAATGGGCCTACAAAAAGGAAAAGAAATCTTCAGGGAGATATGCTGGATGCAAAAGGAAGTGTCTGCTTACTGTTACAATTTTCTTTAGGAAAAAAATACAAGGTTTTTCAGGAAGCCTACCAAAACGTGCCTAAGCCAACAGCTCCCACTCTGCTTCCACAGAGCCGGGGACTGCCGTTCGTGGCCCTGGAAACACCACGTTCTGTCTGCTGAGCTGAGAGACAGGGGTGGTAAGAGGACAGAAACACACCTGACAGGACGATGAGACCGATCACGACCTGGAAGGGTCCCTGTCCTCTAAAGCTCAACCGCCAGTGAGAGGTCGCGCATTCAAGAGCCCGGCACTGCAATACCTGCATCCTGTACGGACTTCTGAAGGGCTTCCGCTAATTCTCGGTCTGCGATCTCCTCCGGCCGCAGCGCCTCCTCCCGCCCGGCGCCGTAGGCCAGCCGGGCGCACTCGGGTAGCTCCGCCTCGGGGAGGAAGGTGGTCTGGGAGCCTGTGGTGCCGATCACGAGGACGTTTTTCTTGAGGTCAATGGAACACTTAGGAGGAAGAAACCAAAGTCAGATGATAGCAGATAAAACACCATGCAGGAAAATCATGATCCTGAATTTAAAACTCATTCACAAAGAGCAACATGGACAGAGACAGAGATGGTTCCAAACAACTTTGCCTAAAAGCATTTAAGCTTTAACCTCGGTGACAGTTAATTTAGAATTTGTTTAATGAAGTTTAGAGCAGAATAATCTCTACAGAATACAGTTGACACTTATTTGTCTAACACAATATATTCACTTTTCAATTTAAATGTAATACATGTTCATTGTGCAAATTTGGGAAATGCCAGGCATAACCAATGGCCCCACCTTTTATTTTTACAAACATGAAACTTTTTAAAATAAAACGGAGACGTATTGTTTATAGTTTTACATTTTTTTTTTTTACATATACAGCTTATATTTAAACTGTGTACTAATGGTCTCAAAAGTGATCTAAAGGAAAGGCAATCTATATAAAACTCTAATTTATTCCATTCTTTGTGTATTTTTATAATTAATTAATACAGCGCAATTACATATATGCTGTATATCTGTAATTGGAGATATCATGGTCTATACCAGTGGTCGGCACTCATTAGTCAACAGAGCCAAATATCAACAGTATAATGATTGAAATTTCTTTTGAGAGCCAAATTTTTTAAATTTAAACTTTTTCTAAGGACATTTCTTCAAAATAGACTCGCCCAGGCCGTGGTATTTTGTGGGAGAGCCACACTCACGGGGCCAAAGAGCCGCATGTAGCTCACGAGCCACAGTTTGCTGACCACAAGGTCTATACCATAACTAAAAAAATAAGGAAAGATGGCGACGATAAAATAGGTTTTATTTATACATGCATTCACTCATTCCTTCTACTTAAAGTCTGCACACTGAATTTAGTATTAAAAAAAATTTTAAATAGTGACAAAAATACTGGCTAGATATAAAAACTTGTGAAAAATTTTACTACCCAGTGGACACTAATTGCTTTTTCACTGAGAGCTATTTATCTTTAAACACATGATTAGGCTTTGGAGTAGAAATATAAATATCATTGCGAATGAATAGTGACAAATCCTTCTCTCTGTACTAAACAAACATTTCCATTCCCAATAGCTACAGCTTCTCCCTTAATCCCTTGGGAGGAAGCTCTTCCTCCCAAGGACGTTCCATCAGATACTAAGGAACCTGCTAAAC
The DNA here is from genome assembly GCA_036971965.1 of Nyctalus aviator. Lineage (NCBI taxonomy): Eukaryota > Metazoa > Chordata > Mammalia > Chiroptera > Vespertilionidae > Nyctalus > Nyctalus aviator. The sequence goes on from CM072923.1 coordinate 187,257,000, forward strand.
CCGCACCTGCATGCAACCATCACCGTGCGGTGCTCACACTTCCCTACAAACCCATCCAAAAGTTACTTGGGCTCTAATCAGAAACTACACATTACACAAGGGAACTAAAGCCCATTTCTATCTCAAAACAGATGGGAAGATTTAACACACCGAGGATGGATCACTCATTTCATATTACATAGTGTTTCTCATTTCATATTACATAGTGTTTTACGAAGTATCATGCTTTAGAAAGATATTAACTTGTAAGAACAAGTAATAAGTAACTTCAAAATACAATTGGCATTTAATTTTAAAGTGTGCCTTCAACATTTATATAAAACATTTTTTATATTTGTTCAACAGAAACTTATCTGGCCACTGGGTAAAGCTAGCAATAAAACTACTGGTTTGCAACGTTTTTAAGATTCAGAGATTTCACAAAAGACTCTATTCCTCCTTACACATCATTTCAAACCTGTATGACACTGTCATCAATTAAAGACCTTTTCAGCTTCTAAGAGCCTGCTTGTTTTCCAGTGCACACGGCCACGGGCAGTGAAGCAGGAATGACCACGGAACATACAAAGGCCAATGCAGAAGCAGGTGGAGCTCTGAGTACCTGATGCCGCTTCAGCATGTCCAGTCCCAGAAGCATGTCCATGGGCTGCTCCTCAAGGATGGAGAAGGAGCACGGCAGGAAATCGCCCTCGATCTGCACCTGAGCTAAAGCACGTGAGGGAAAGACCATGTTACCGATTTTTATTCAGAAGCCCGACTCACTTTGGAAATGTAACTTTCATTCTGTGCCTTGCTTCTCCCAATCAGTCAAAACCAAGGCAAAGCATGCAAAGAGGGGGGAGTATAAAAAGAAAATCCTGTAAGACTAATAAGCAGTTTAAAAGCCAATGAAGGCACCAGATGGCAAAGAGGATTAAAAAAGGGACCAATCCCTCCAAAAAACCACTCACTTCCTATACACTTACAAAAGATTTTCTAGAGGGAAATAAATCTGCACACCCTAAGCCCTTTAAATTAGCCTCCAAAGAGTAAACTGTTTATTGCTCCCTGTGATTATCAAGTTCCTATTTGCCGAAGCAGAGACAACACCAAGGCCCGTGTTTGCCTCGACTCTCTCATCAATCTCTCCTTTACTTAATATAATATCTAAGATTAAAAAGTGTACTTTGCTATTCGTAAGTATATCTTATAAATAGGAGTGCATGAAACATATGCACAGCATAACGCCTGATAAAACTAACACCCACAAACCTCTCCCCCAAGATAAGAAATAGAAAACTACAAAGTCTCCATATGTCCTACTGACACAGCTTATTCTTCGCTTCCTCCCACCCTCCCACCTACCCTGGGCTTTGTGTTAATCACTCCCAGCGTTTCTTATAGTTCTTACCAGCTTTGTATGATTTCTAAGCAACATACTGTTAAGTTTTTTAAAATACATATATTTTATTGATTTTTTACAGAGAGGAAGAGAGAGGGATAGAAAGTTAGAAATATCGATGAGTGAGAATCATAGATCAGCTGCCTCTTGCACATCCCCTATTGGGGATGTACCCGTAACCAAGGTACATGCCCTTGACCGGAATCGAACCTGGGACCTTCCAGTCTGCAGGCTGACGCTCTAGTCACTGAACCAAACTGGTTTCGGCCATACTGTTAAAAGTTTTGTGTTTTTAAACTATGACCTGCTCTTTTACTCAAAAAATAATTTTAGATACTTGGTCCCTGTAGGTGCACATGACTAAGTCTTTTGTTTTACATCACTTCTTAGAGACTGCAATGTCTCACACTCCAGAACTGAGGTGCCCACTCCACTCTCACGGGCCTTTCTGGGCTGCTTCGTTTCTGCCCATTTGCACACTTCTGTACTTGTGTTCTGCTGTGCCACACGTTCTCCTAAGGTCCAGTTTAAGAAGTGGAATCACAGGGTTCTACTAGGCTCAACTTTGCGTGGTGATGCTGAATTATTTCTAAGAATGTTTCCAGCAGTGCATGAAAGTTCTCATTGCTCCACATTCTCACCAACGTTCAGTATGATTAGACTGAAAATTTTGCTAAATGTGGCAGTAATTTTGAATTTCCCTGGTTAAAAGGAGGGTAAGCCACTTTTGATATATAGCACTTATTAACCCTATCGGTTTCCTCTGAAATTATGCATGTAATTTTTAATATTGTCTTCCTTATGGAGTTGGAGGATATATGTATATTCTGAAGATGCATTCTTTATTAATTATATGCATTACTAAAATCCTTTCCTAGTGTGTGTTTGTTCACTTTTTTATGTCTTTTGATGAAAGGTTCTTAATCTTAATGTGGCTGAATTTATCAAATAATTTTCTTCCTATTTTTGAAAGAACCTCTTCCCTATGCAAGATATCCTCCTACATTTTCTTCTAAAAGCTTTTTTTAATTGATTTTTTATTGTCTAAAGTCTTACATATGTTTCCCTTTCCCACAACTGACCCCCCCCAAGCCATGCCCCGCTTCTTCTAAAAGCCTTGACTCTGACTTACAGGGGCCAGGGCTACCACAGCTTTTATCTGTGCAATATTGCTCCTATCTAGCAGTTTCCTCCCATGCTTAGTTCAACTTTCAGTTCCAGTGGAATCTGAAACAGTGTAGGTCTTTTGTTTTCAATCCTCACTGAGGATATGCTGAGAGAGAAGGGAAAGAGAAACATCATCAACTGGTTGCCTTCCGTTGTGTGCCCTGACCCTCTGACCGGGGACCTAACCTGAAACCCAGGGATGTGCCCTAACCCGGAATTAAACCAGCTGAGCCACTCTGGTTGGGCACATCGAAGTCTTTAATCAACTTTGAGTTAACTTTTGGGTGTGATACAAAAAGCCCATATAAAATCTAAAATTAGCACATCCTCTCTCTCTCTCTCTCTCTCTCTTTCTCTCTCTCTCTCACACACACACACACACACACACACCCTCCTGGGATTTAGATATATTAACAAAGCTTTTGTTAGTAAATCTCTCTTTATTGTTAAGTTCTTCATGCCAATCAGACGCAAAGTTGCAAAACAGTACAACTTGTCCATCCACAAGGAAGGACACAGGGGCTGGTATCACATTATCTATTATCCTCTCACTTAAAATCATGAAAAACCTGAGACGTCAGGCTCTGAAGCGACCAATTTGTGATATTCCTCCTCTACTTACGTTCTGTGTGTAGGAAAGTATAAGGTATTTAAATAATCCTATACAAATCAATGAAATAATAAGACTAATAAATAGACACATATTTAAAAAGAAAATAGAAACTTGACTTGCAATGAAAGAAAAGTAACATAATAAGAAACCACTTCATCTGCAAATTAAAGGAGATAAACTAACAATACTTGATTGTACTAGAACACTGGATGAACATTTATTTATTCATTCAATCAGCAATAACCACACCTCGGGTAAACCTCATTGGCTATGATATTGCCCCTGTGCAAAGTTGAGGTGAATATTCATTCAGGGCTGGGGAAACCAGATTGGTACCAGTTAACAAGGGTCTTAAAGTATTTATAACCTTTGATACAGTACTTACAGGAACCTTGTCTAAGAAAAAACACCAGTGTACTACACAAAATCCAATGCCATGTTACAATGACAAAATATTGGATAAAAATATATCCCCAAAATTTACCACTAAATCTATGACTGTTACTCATTTACTTAACGATACTTATGAAATTTATAGTAACATTTGAGAAATGGTACAACTGTTAATTTTTCTTAAAGCAGAGGATAGCTCTAACCGGTCTGGATCAGTGGATAGAGCATCGGCCTGTGAATTGAAGGGTCTCAGGTTTGATTCCGGTCAAGGGCATGTACCTTGGTTGTGGGCACATACCCAGGAGGGAGTGTGCAGGAGGCGGCTGATCAATGTTTCTCTCTCTCTCTGATGTTTCTAACTATCCCTCTCCCTCCCTGTAAAAAAAAAAAAAATCAAAAAAAAAATCAATAAAACATACAAAAAAGCAGAGGATAAATTTTTATTTGCCGTATCCTATGACTATTCTTTACAAGGAAAAAACACATGGAAACATGATCAAAAAGAGGCATGTCCAAGTGCTATTAATGGCTGATTCTCACCTAAAAAGATTTAAGATATTTTGGCTTCTTTTCACATTTCTATATTTTTGAAATACTCTGCCAGCATAAAATTACTAAGGTCAAAAATAATGAGAGAAGTGAAACACAATTTTGGAACTAGAAAGCAGATGACAGGAAGGAAAACTAAGAAGCAACCCAATTAACACCCAGACCTCCCCAGAGGCTGACACGCTGGTGGAAACAAGCACCTCTGAAAACGGGTGAAGCAGGTCCAGAGCAGAGACTCGCTGAAGGTCTACGCAGGACCGTTAGATCGTGGGGTCCTCTCCTGCCCTCTGCTCAGCCAGGTGGCTAAGTACCTCCCTCTACCTCAACAGCAGGCCTGGGGGGGGAGGGGGGGTTTCTCAAAGGGTGAAACAGAGGCTCTCATAGTAGATGGGCATGAGGAAGACAGGGACACCACACAAGCACCTAATGAAGACCCGGGGCATGAAGTGAAAGCTTACTGAGCCTCAGCTTCTAGATGACCCACAACCGCCCTGGCTGCCCACCCCGTAATCTTGCCGTTTGGTGTTCCAGTCTTCAGTATGAGCAGGTGACAAGGATCACCAGACATCTGAGAAAACTATCTAACGTGAGAGACAAACAACAACAAAATTCCACAAAAAAACAAAACTTAACAGAAAGGCTGGAGGGCAAAGCTGAGGAAATCTCACCCAAGCGCCCCCCCCCCCGCCCTCCCCCCTCCCCCTGCAGAACAGAACAAGCCCAGGACAGAGACCATCCTCCCTGAATTACAGACACCCTGGAGGGGAAAGTCATTCTCACACTGAAAGGCACTCAGCACAATGAATGGAGAGAGCCATACCCAAGTACATCATTGTGAAATCTCAAAACACTGAGGTCAAATAAGCTTCTACAACCTTCAGAAAAGGAAATCTTTCACATAAAGGATCAAGGATCAGAACAGCAGCCAACTTTTCCTCAGTGATACTATCAAAAAATTGTGAAAGAAAATGATTTCTAACTTAGCGGGACTGGTGAAATGTAGGGGGAAAAGACATGTTCTCATTTTCAAGAACTCTATTTATTACCATGCACTTTTTCTCAGGAAGTTACTGGGAGATGTGCTCTTATAAAGTGAGGAGCAAAATAAAAAGAGGGACGACACGGGATTCATGTAGCCCAACATCAGACCACGGAAACAGGAACCCTGGGGACTCAGCCAAGGGTGATTCCAAAACAGCAGCATGAAGCAGCCCAGGTTCTGAAGAAGCTTCGTCAATGGGATGGACTGCAGCAAGGACATATACACAACCAGGGAAGCGTTTGGGATGAATGACACACCAAAAAACAAATGACAAAAACAAACAAACAAACAAAAAAGATAGAGATATAGAGAGAATTATTAATTCCAAGAAAAGGTAAGGCAATTATTTTCAATTGAGTAGAAAAGAGAGAAGTACATAGGGGCCTGATGTTCTTTTTGCCACCTGCTAATATGCACGTATGTATATGACTTCAATACAGTTTAAATTTCTGTGAGGCTTGCTGGATCAGATGTCCTGTCCAAGAGAAAAGTGTTTAAGTCCAGTGTTCTGCCAAGCCTCCCAGTGCCTTTCACTCACCTAGATGCACCCTTCCAATGATCTTCTGGGTGCCCACTCCTTTGGCGATCCCCGCCCACCGACGATCCACCAGCCTCATTATGTTACACCTTTCCGCACAAGCTTGACTCATAATAGTCATCTGGGCACCTGGAGGTGGAGGGAAAGATCAGATAATAAAGACAAAACCCACATTTGTGTTAAGATTAAAAATGCAGCACTAAGAACAGGGCAAAGCAAGTATTCCCCAGGCCTTTTCTCTTATTTAACTATTTCTTTTTTTTTTTTTTTTTTTTTATATTTTTTATTGATTTTATACAGAGAGGAAGGGAGAGAGATAGAGAGCTAGAAACATCGATGAGAGAGAGCCATCGATCAGCTGCCTCTTGCACACCCCCCACCGGGGATATGCCCGCAACCAAGGCACATGCCCCTGACCGGAATCGAACCCGGGACCCCTCAGTCCCCAAGCCGACGCTCTATCCACTGAGCCAAACCGGTCCCGGCTTAACTATTTCTTTAGTTGATTTTTTAGAGAGGAAAAGAGAAACATCAATGAGGGAGAAACATCATCGTCTGCCTTCGGCATTCCCCATTCTGGGGATCAAGCCTGCAATAGCGACAAGTGCCCGATGGGCAACTGAACCAGCCCTCAGGGCTACCCCAGGCTCTTATCTGTGCAACATGTTCCTACCTAGCGGTTTCCTGCCGGGCTCAGTTCAAGTTTCAGTTCCACAGTGGAATCTGAAACAGTGTAGAACCTTGACATTGAGAGGAAGAATATTTTGTTTAAATGTAATTATTAAATGATACTTAAAAACTTTACCAACAGGAAGCAAAACTAGGTGAAAAGGATTTCCAAAGAGTCAAAATGAATACACACAGAAATGCTCACAAAGTCCTACTTTACATTCAGATGCGTTCCACAAAGCTTCTAGACATCTCGCCAAGTTATTGTCACTCCCAATTTTGTGACTCTAATTTACCAGTTAAAAAGTACACCATGCAGTCTCTCAAAAAACTGGACGTGAACTCCCTAAGCTCCAGCAGTCAGACCCTCTTCCTGCCCAGGAAGCAGGCAGTGAGGGACTTTTCTCCTGCAGTGACATGTACTCGGCCACAGCTGGAGTTGGCCTGGGGAAGGCACTCTTATCTTTACCCACAGTGCTCATTTCTCCCATAGACCCTAGTTCCCACTCCTGTGTCGGACATTTCTATTTCAAAGCCAACAGGCATAAAACGGTTTCTCCCCAAATAATTCTCGGTGGATTTCTCTTCCTGCCAACTGAGTAGTCTTCTTGCAATAATGAAACGTGGGCATTGTTCACTTTTGACTCCTTTTAGCCTTTCCCCACTTTCAAACTCTGGTCCAACCCTGTTAACAAGTTCTGTGCACTTGCTATTTCTGATGCGCCTTCTTCCACCCACAGCAGTGAGCTAGCTCACACTCCACCCCATTGCTAGTGGGCCGTCTCTCTGCTTTCCAAACCTCTCTGTGGATGTATAACATTAAAGAATCCTCAGTGGCAGAGTTCTCCAGATCTGTCACACTGCCTCTGTCTTGCTATTTATCACCTTCTTCAGATCACTTAACTCATCTGCTCGAAGATCCTCATTGGCTCCTATTCCTTATAAGACCAACTTCAAACCACATCCAGGCTCAGAACCCCCCTCATCCAGGCCAAACCTTTTCCAGCTGCTATAGACGAACGCTTCATGTTGAAACCTAATCCCCGATGCAATGATGCAGAGCGGCAGGGCCTTAGGGAGGGGATTAGATCACTGGAGTGGAGCTCTCCTGAGTAGGATTCACGCCCCTACGAGAGCCCAGAGAGCTCCCTCACCGCTCCCACCACGTGAGGACCTCGGGAGAAGACTGCCCTCTATGGACTAGGAATCAGACACCAACCTTCCAGCTCCTTAATCTTGGACTTCCCAGCCTCCCGAACTGGGAAATAAATGTGTTGGATATAAGCCACCCGGTTTATGGCATTCTGTTATGGCAGCCCAAACAGACTCGGACGCCAGACTTGCATTCCAAATGCTCCACACCTTGTACTTTACCAGAGGGATGTGTTCCCCCTGACCCTCCGGGAAAGTGCCCTCCCTGCGTTCACTTTCTAATTTTGCTGATGCTTTCGCCCGGTCCAAGGCCCACCTCCCCACCAACTACCTATGCTTTCCCCACGATGTCTCCTCAAACTCAATCCCAACACTTCCTGTTCATGTTGCTCATCAAGGCTTCTCACACTACACAGGCACTGGAAGGTCTTGGCATTTGAAGGCTAGAGTCAAGAAAGCCCAGAAATAATGAAAAGAAAGAAAAAAAAAAAGTTTGGGAAGGCGATTTTCTTTTATATTCCTCCCTCCCATTTTACTCCACAAGAACTAGTTACTGATGTACAGGAAACAACCCCAGGACGGGAAGGGTCCCTTTTACTGCACTCCTGCCTCTTTTCAAGCCTCAGCTCCAAGTCCACTCCTCTGCTCACGGAGACAGCTCAGGTCAAATGGCCTCTTTCGAAACCACACCTGCGGCGAAGTATCCCGGTCAGTGAGAATGCGGTTTCTATATTCACCCAACATGCATCGGATTTTTGCACAGTGCCTGAGTTCTGGCACCAAGCAGACCAGGGGCTGAATCCAAGATCTGCCATTCGTGAACTCTGGACCCCTGGGAGAATGACTTTCCCTCTCTGTGTCCAAGTTTCCTCCCCTAGAAAACAGGGGTAACAGTAGAACACAGTTCATGGGGGACATGCTGAGGATTAAGTGAAAGTGAATCAACTGATACATATTAAGCACCTTAGGTAACTTAGCATGAAGTAGCATGGTGCTTACCATATAGAAAGGGCTCAATAAATACTAGTGTCAGATTAGGGTCTCCTATAGGTATTTGTCTCTCTCGCTAACAGAAGCCTGTGAAGTACCAGTTAGTAAGTCTTACCACCTCCCCGCCAAGCACTCAGCACAAGGTCCTGTACACAGCATGCAACAGTTTTAAAAACTTAAATTATCAGCAGTTAACTTCTCCCAGGACTGTATGCATCTCAGTATAAACTATTTCCAATAGTTGAAACCTAGCATGTGCTCAAGTACTTGTGGATGAACAAATGGGAGGAAAAGTGCCCGGCTGGTGTGGCTCAGTGGTAGAGCACTGACCTGTGAACCAAGGGGCCACGGTTCAATTCCCAGTCAGGGCACATGCCCGGGTTGTGGGCTCAATGCCCAGTGTGGGGCAGGCAGGAGGCAGTCAATTGGTGGTTCTCTCTCATCACTGATGTTTCTCTCTCTTTTCTCCCTTCCTCTCTAAAATCAATAAAAATATATATTACAAAAAACTACAACAACAAAAAACAAATGGAGGAAAAGTTACTTGGGCAGGAACTTTTAGTACTCTAGGAAGTCATTCCCGCAAGGCCGCTGTCACACCCACATGATACTGCTTGTGTGTGGGCACTCAAAAAGCAAAGAGCTGTTACTAAGAGATAAGGTGACAGTTAGTACAGGGATATTCTGAATCTTCCAGTGCAAAACTCCCTGCCCCCCTACCTGGCCGTTCTTTCTTCTTTCAGGGCAAGAACCATGCCCTGCATCCCACACACCTCATTGTTCCTGGCCAAGTGATAGCACACAGAGGAGGCAGAAATACGGGTTTGACCTACACTATACGGCTCCTTCTTTTTTAAAAACATATATTTCTTTATTGATTTCAGAGAGGAAGGGAGAAGAGACAGAAATATCAATGAGAGAGTCATTGATCAGCTGCCTCTTGCACGCCCCCTACTGGGGATCAAGCCTGCAACCTGGGCATGTGCCCTTGGCCGGAATCGAACCTGGGACCCTTCAGTCCACAGGCCCACGCTCTATCCAGTGAGCAAATTGGCTAGGGCTACACAGCTCCTTCTTTATTAGATTTTTATTCTAAACTTATTCAAATGATTCCCCAATTCCTTAGAGGTATCCTAGAATTCAGGATGCCAACTAAGGGGAGCAGGAAGATAAAGGAGACACCGAAAATATAAAGCTGGCAAAGAAATTATTTAAAAAATAAGCCTATCACAAACAAGAAGAGATGGGAAGTGAAACAGCCCCCAGGCTTGCTGGTGAGCAGTCCAGAGGACGAAGGCCATCTTTAAGGACCCCGGGGTCTCTCCTTCTCCCGGTGTCAGGTCAGAACGTTTGCTGGAGACAAAGATACGAAGGACGGAGACGTCACCTGAGTCAACAAAGGCTTTCACAGGATGTCCATTCACTTTGCAGTTAATATAAAGCATCACTACTTGGCCAAAACTCTCCGGAGCCTCCTCCATAGCTATGGTCATGTTTTCCTCAATGTTCTGTTGCCTGTAACAAACCAAAACCAGGGACACTAAGAGCATTACTTCCATGAAGAAAGATCTGTTTCAAAGTCACGATATTAAAACAGATCTGTGCATATCTTTGCCCCAGCTATAGCAGCTGAGTCACAGAAATGGAAATTGGTCCTTTACCCTGCAGTCTGTGATTTAGTAGGAGGCAGTGAGATACACAGTTAGCAGAAAATTAAAGGCATACAAATTACCCTCATGTAAAATGACTATGTTTGTTCCCTTTACAAGCTCAGAAATAGGAAAAGAAACTTCTGGAGAGCAAGGGTCACAACCTTTTTTATCCTATAGAATGTTAAAACTTCATGAGTGCTCTAATTTTAACTGAGGACTTACTGGGTGTCTGGGTACATTTCCTAGGTCCAGGGCATTAAAAATTGTTTGCAAATACAATACCTATGTATTAACTGCTTGTTGTTGCATCTGCTGCTTAATCTCTAAGACTGTGTTTTCTAATCTGCAAAAATGAGGATAATTCATTCCTATTACAGGATTGCTAGAGGTGGAAAGCATCATTATATGATGCCAACGTAAGAGCAGATGTTAAAAAAAAAAAAAAACTGAGAAAAGATCCCTCTACCTATCACTTAGGAAATTGCTAATATATATATACACATATAAATCATTGTTCACCTGGTTATCAAATAATTTCCTCTAAATTTTCTAATTTTTACATGAGAAAGCACATAAAAGGGAGTTCCAGCTTACTCTAGCATCTCATGTCTCTCCATTCCCAACCTCCTTTTTAAAAAAATAACCAAATAGGACCAACGTTAATGGAAACTAGGGCAGGGGCTAGGCCATTTACTTGAAGGCTGAGACAGTAACAAAACAAGCCCAAAGTTTGGACAAGTTACACTGTAAACCAGGCATTATCTCTGCCATATCTGACCGCCCAGGCAGAACTGAGCACCAGTCATAGAGATAGTGTGGCCTGCAAAGCCTAAACTATTTACTATTTGGCCCTTGATGGGAAGAGTCTGCTGACCCCTGCTCTAAACTGTCTGTAGAAACACTCTAGCTCAACTGAACTGATGGTTTTATCAGCCATTCTCTATTAGAATATTAAACTTCTTATAAAAGCAAAGGCACATTCCTTTAACTTAGTTAAACACGCAAGCTGTTATACCTTCGAGTACATATTCCCTGTACAATCAATGGCGAAACATAAACTTTAACGGGCATTCAATAATTACAGCTTTCTTGTGTGCCGTATTATTTGTTAGAAATAGCCTAAAATTAGCTGTGCACTACGCACTCCTGACACTGCAGTGACTCCAAAAACCCTTCAAGACAATGCCAGTTCCTTCGGTATGCTGGGCTCTGTATGTAGACTTTACAGGCACCAGGCTTTCTCCTGGGAAAGACTGTGTGCGTTCCCCATTTCCTGTACCCCGCCCGGGGAAGAAACACGAGCCACATGGATAGGCCTCATTTCACTTCTGCTCTTCCAACAGCTCAGTGCCATGGTTTAGCTCCGATGCCTCACCACACTCCCTCCCACACCTCCTGCTTCCTGGGTTGAACATATTCTTGAGAATTATATAAGGTCCCCTTATAGTTGTAATGCAATCTCGTTCTGAGCGCACAGATATCTTCCTATTTCTCTGAGTAGATTTAACGAGTGAGACGTTTTTCAAAGATATTCATGAATTCTGATACAATTCCTGATATAATTAATGGGAACACTTAATAAGAACATAAGTAAATGTTCTTAGGGCTTTCACGTGATTCTAATGTACAATTTAATTTTTTTGATTTCAAATGCAGTCAGAGAAATAAGAAAGAAGAAAAGCATTATTTAACTTCCTAGTTGTCAGTATAATATAATGACCACTTAGGCTTCATGTAAATAACCAAAGATGATGACCAAACCCCTAAAAGTAGTACTGGTAAAAGTTAGGGTCTTCATATTTATACTAAAACCATTACAATGAGCCACAAAAACTGAGACGTGGGTGGTGGTGCTGAGGGGGTAGCAGCTGTTAGTTTGACTGAACATCATCTGGCTTGTGGGTAGTCACGGAACCAAGGCTGGCGTTAGCATTATTGTACCTGTTTTAGGAGTGGAGCCCAAGCATCTGCATTTTTAAAAGATTCCAACAAGATTTTAATGCAGCCTCAGGTGGGAACCACATCACTGAATCCTGGGGTCATCTACTGCGGCTGCTTTGATGACACACTGGGCTAGCCAGGGAGTCTTTACTAAAATTTTAGAGGAGAAAAGTCATTTGTATGGGGTACCTTTGTAATGCTGAATCAAAACGTGAGGAAAATGAGAGTGGGGATGAAGGCAAGGACTGAAGTTACTAGCTTAGGTGCGAAATAAGGAATCTACCTCAAAGCAGATGCCCCGTCAATACCAGACAGCCTGCAGTTTGGGAGTCTCCATTCGCTAACGCCTGCTGGGTAGGTGACGGCATCATTACCTTATATCTTCTTCTATTTTGGCCTGAGCTTCGAGATCAAAAGGATCAGCAGAAAAGAGACGAATCCTTTCTTGCTCTCTCCGGGCTCGGTCCTGCTGCTGCTCCACCAGCACCCTAGTGAATTTCTCTACAAAAGGAGGAAAATCTTAAGTACCACCGGATTTCATTCCTTACTAGTACTTTTCCACATCAGACAACCTCTCAAAATATAACTGTAGGAGATGCAGAAAAGATGCTTAAAAAATTATTTTTTGTTTCTTACTCCTTTTTCCCCCTTTTCAATGAATGCATTGGGATGATACTGGTTAACAAAACCATACAGGTTTCAGGTGCAGAATTCTACAAGATGCCTAAAAATAAATAAGCAATTACATTTACTTTATATTCTCCAAGGCTACACTATTTCTTCACCTGAATTTAGTGTAAATAAATATTTGGAAAAATCATTTAGTCTTGTAAGAAGTTATCCATCACATTAACTATACTCAGACATAACAACTTCTCGGTTTAAATCTGGAAAATGCTGTAAAGGACCCCGCTTGTCCCTTCCCCTCTGCCCTTGTTATTCTTTTGCTAGAAATAAAATAGAATGCTACCACCCCATTTCCTCTTCTGGATCATTTCCTTTATAATAATCTGCCTTAAAGCCGACAAATTAAATGCAAACTACCGTTAGCCTATCTACATTACTTGATGGGTAATAGACAGGAATAAAGTAAAGAGAAAAGATTGCTTAGTATAAGATACATTACAAAAATCACCTTTATTTTGCTATTTCTTAAATGCGGGTGCATTTAAATGTGCCATCACCATGGTCTTTGACAATTAAATATGCTGCATGAGAAATTAAAAGGAACCAAGATACTGGTCAGATGAACTAATACAATATACATGAATCTATAATCATTAAGTTAAATGAAAGAAGTCTGACACGAGAGAACATACTGCATGATTCCATTTACATGAGTATCAAATCTAGGCAAAATTAATTTAAAATGATTAAATTTTTTGGTAGTCTATAAGAAGAGGAAATTGACCGAAAGAGAACATAATGAAACTTTCTTTCTTTCTTTTTTAAATATATTTTATTGATTTTTCACAGAGAGGAAGAGAGAGGGATAGTGAGTTAGAAACATCGATGAGAGAGAATCATCGATCAGCTGCCTCTTGCACGCCCCCCACCGGGGATGTGCCCGCAACCAAGGCACATGCCCTTGACCGGAATCGAACCCGGGACCTTTCAGTCCCCAGGCTGACGCTCTATCCACTGAGCCAAACCGGTCCCGGCCATAATGAAACTTTCTTGAAAGAAATGTTCTAGTTCTCGATTGGTGTGGTGGATGTAGGAGTCAACCAAAACTCAAACTGTATATGTAAAATCTGCAAATTTCTCTGTAGGTAAATATTACTTCAATTTACAGAATGGTTAAGATAGGAGTTATTAAGTATCTGTTATGTTTTAAAATTTAATCAGTACAGTTTCGTAAAATGGGAGAAATTTACAGAGAAAGCCTGACTCATAAAGAGACTAAAAATAAAAGAGACTAAAAATAAATGTTCTGTTAAGTGAAAGAATGGCTCCAGTACAGCTCCAAACAGACTGCTGGTAACAGCCCTTCATTAAACTTGGGGTGGATGGGAGTAAGGGGGTTCAATCAGCCACACAGGCTGAAGGCCTCAGACCTGCTTCCTGTAACCAACAAGCACCATAGGCTCATTGGTGCTCTCTTTATTGAAGGTCTAACTAAACAGCTTAAATATCAGCACCTGGTTATGTGCTGTTGAAATAATATGGGGGAAAAAATAAATAAATGGAAGAGGCTGGTTTAACTGGATTTCAGGACTCTGTGCAGCCCTAAAATTTTGTCACTACTGTCATTAACTCAGCCTTTCACATTAGTGTTAACTTACCTCTCACAGACCAACTGATATGTTCATAACTCATGTGCCACCCTGGGCTGAACACACTAGTGGCTTCCAATTCTCCCACCTACTATGATCCACTACTTCACCTCAGGTCAGCCTGACAGCCTTTCAGATGAACTTACCAAGATCTCCACTGAGCAGAGCATCTGCCAGCGGCGGGTTGCGTTCCTTCAGCAAGGACAGCTCGTGGGGGTTGGACAGCAACATGTCTCGGAGCAAGGCCGGATTGTCCAAGCCCTGCGGAGATCCAGCTAGTTCTCCGGGAGATGAGCGGGACTGCTGGACCCCGGGTGGCTGCCGCTGCCGGGAGCTGGAGGTGCCGGGCACAGATATACTACGGAAGTCTATTCGGGGTATGTCTGTTGAGGAAAAGTAATGGTTTACTTTAAATGATCCGTGAAAACAAGCCTCTGAAGGAAACAGAACATGTGCTCATACATAGTTTATAACATAGTAAGTGGTGATCGCAGATATACTTATACCCCCTCCCTTTTTTTCAAAAAAGAAATATATTTCTTTATTGATTTCAGAGAGGAAGGAAGAGGGAGAAATAGAAACATGAATGGTAAGAGAGAATCATTGATTGGCTGCCTCCTGCACACCCCAAACTGGGGATCGAGCCCACAACCGGGCATGTGCCCCTGGCCGGAATCAAACCCGGGACCCTTCAGTCCACAGGCCGAAGCTCTATCCACTGAACCAAACCGGCCAGGGCCAAATGCCTTCTCCTTGCTCGAGTTTCTCATGTTGACTTTGAATATAAAGACTACAGCCTGAGAGTGAACAGGTAGGAAAAATGCCAGGAAGGTGGCAGAGAGAGACTATGATAGTAACCTCAAATTTTTGGCTTATAAAATATCATAAAATAGATGTTTTTCTTTTTGTTTTTTTAAAAAGTAAAGCTAGTCTCAAATGTAACTACAAAAATCAATGGGGTTCTTAAGAAAAACCGTGGTCTGCTTTGCAATATGCTTTGAGGACCCTGACAGTCTGGGTAAGGAATACTATATATATCAAGTGCACAGCACAAATGACCGAGGTTAAATTCTACAAGTCTGGGCTGCACATAGCAGTTCTGTGAATTTACACTTCCCTCTGGGCATCACCACTAACTCTTCCAATAGCCCCGGGGAGCTAGCAGGTGTAATCATTTTACAAGAGAGAAAAACAGAAGAAAAATAATGTGCTCAGGTTCCCAGTGCTGAGTACACTAACAGACATGACAGGTCCCTCATTCCAGGCTGAGCTGACTTATTAAACTAAAAGTAAAATAAAAGGGAGCCTTACACCAAGGACCCGGATACTATATGAATCCATTTCTATGAAATATCCAGAATAGGAAAAGACAGAGACAGTTAGTAGACCAATGGTTGCCAGGGCTAGGAGGCTTGAAGGAAGATGAAGAATTACATGCCGAAACCGGTTTGGTTCAGTGGATACAGCGTCAGCTTGCGGACTGAAAGGTCCCAGGTTCGATTCCAGTCAAGGGCATGTACCTTGGTTGCGGGCATATCCCCCAGTAGGGGGTGTGCAAGAGGCAGCTGATCGATGATTCTCTCTCATCGATGTTTCTAACTCTCTATCCCTCTCTCTTCCTCTCTGTAAAAAATCAATAAAATATATTTTAAAAAAAAGAATTACAGGGCTCCTTTAATTAAAGGGATGAAATGTGCTATAACTGATCACAGTGATGGGTTGCACAACTCTCAATATACTAAAAATCATCTAATTATATCCTCTAAATGAGAGAATGATGTGATATGTGAATGATCTCTTTAAACTATTACTTTAAAAGTTTTATTTTTAAAAGAAGAAAAGAGAAGCAGAATGAGCCAGGACTGAATTCATCCACATTTCTCCAATCACACTTGTCCTGAGCCCAGGTTATCCTGAAGCCCTTTGGACCTTAAGGAGGAGGGAATGCTTAAACTTGGGCATAAGGTTTCTGCCTCTTAGCATGGGTCCCACTAGTCATTCAGCTGGCAGTTAGTAGTGTACGTGTATGAACTTCCAACCAATGACAAGGTGAAGGGAATGCATGATCTCTGTGAGGGAAACTATACATAGGGGGGCTCTCTTTGTGGGTTGAGAAATTTTATCTCCAACCCAGTTACAATTATCTTGGGAATCTGTTCACTTTAGAAAAAATTTGAAAACTTGTTTACCTTGCAGGCCAGATCCCACTCTCTCCCTCCCCTGGTGGCTCTCTTGTCCACATGGGGCAGTCCAGAAAAAACAGCTATGTTTCCAGAACTAACAATCTCACCCACTTAATCCAAGAAGACTTGGTTTTTTCTGACTGGCATCTCAGAACCACTACTCTTTCTGAAGTTTATCTGCAGCCCCAGGGAGAAATGTCACCCCAGGCTGGGAGGAGCCCCGCCAGCGATCCCTTCTAGCCCAGTTCCCAGCTGAATGGAAGCACTGTGCTCTAAGCTCCAGACTGCATCACCCCGCCGCCTATCAGCTGTTACCAACAATTTTAAAACCAAGCGACCTGACCTAGAGAACAAACGCTGTTTAAAGAAACCTATCAGGATCTGATAGGAAGTGGAGAAAAACTAATACAGCCCATCGGTGGTTCCACATCAGAACCTTATAACCACCTTTGGTAGATCAAAAACCCCTTGGAGTGCCTGAAGCAACTTCCCAGCCCTGCCCCCATCAAACGCCCACACCCTCACAATCTGCCTTTTATTTCAGGGACACAGCAACCTCTTAAACCCAATGCACAGATTCAAAATTATAAGCACCTACTCTGGGTGGGACTCCCGAAATAAAGAGTCCTTTCTTCTTTTTACATGACCAACGAAGGTGGTGAGAAAGAAGCAGAAGTTAGTGGTTGAGCTGCTTAATGTTCCTAAAGTTCAGTATAATAGAAAAGCACGGAGTTATAATTCCTATGCCTTCCTTATTAGCTATGTAACTTGGAAGACATAATTTAAAATCAGAGTTTCAGCTCTGGCTATTGTGGCTCAAGTGGCTGGAATATCTTCCCTGCACCAAAAGGTGGTGGGTTTTATTCCGTCAGGGCACATACCCACATTGCGGGTTTGATCCCCGGTCAGGGGATATCTGGGAGACAACTGATAGATGTTTCTCCCCCGTTCTCTCTCCCTTCCTCTAAATCAATCAATCAATCAATCAATCAATCAGAGTTTCATACATTAATGACAGTAAATTGTAAAGAGGAATCTCTTCCTTTACATCCGAGTTAGGAGATCACGTGAGTACCTGGCTGACTGCAAAGACCTGCTACTGAACCCCAGACACAAGGTTGCATGTCAGTCAGCAATCAGGCCTGTGGAGCCTCTCAAGTCCTTGCAGGACACAATTATCATCGGTGACAACAGAAGCTAACATTTATAGAGGCTTGCTGTGTGCTCAAGGTTTTAAAGCATTATCTCACATCAATTCTAGGAGTTGAGTTAAAGGGGCAGAGTCAGGATCTGCACCCTAGTATTCTGAATCAAAAGCTAATTCAAAACTCTGCACTGCCGTGCTATGCTATCTAGTCATGCTTGTGTCAGGAGATGCTAACCCATTCCGAGATGTCTTACTTGGAAACTGCGGTGAAGGTCGAGGGTCCACATTCTCCTTCTGTCGTAAAATCACGACATCTCCATCTTTCAAGCCGTAAGAAGCCAGAGACCTGTGGTTGTCTGTGAGAGGTCTTTCAGCATAGACAATCTACAACCAGAAAAGATGTCACAGTACAAAGCACTGAGAAGTACCAGGAGCAAAGCAGACAGACTAGGTTTCCTCTTCATCAGATAGTCACTTCCTGCACGGCCCTCCGACGGTCTCCCATCACACCCGGAATAAAAGCCAGTCTCCTCACCACCTCCTGGCTCCCTCTGACCTGATCTCACGCCTCGATTGCTGTTTCTCAAGTAACGACTTCCTCTCAAGGCCGTTCCACTTGCTTCTCTCTACCTGAGGAATGTTCTTTCCTGTCATTTTTAGGTCTCTGATCAAACGTTACCTCTTTTTTAATCACCTTCACTTAACGCACATATTTCTTTATTGTCCTCCTGCCCCCACTACAATGTAAACTGCTCGAGGACAAGGACGTTGCTTTGCTTGCCCAATCCCAAGTGCCTAGAATAGGACCCATCAGATAAATAATGCCCAACTATTTGGTGAATTAAAAGACGAACGAATCTATGGAAGTTTGAAACCAAAGTCAAACTTCAGGTTTCACTTTGAGCAGAGAGGGAAACGGGAATGATTTACTCTGGGTTTGCAAACTAAAATACTATCAGATAATGAGTGCGCTTCCCCCCTCCCCAGAACTGACTTAAAAACTGGCATTATTTTTAGATATACACCATGGCTTGATATGTATATTTTGAGAAATGATCACAATAAATTAACTATCATCCATCACCTCACATAGCTACAAATTTTCTTCCCTGTGAGAACTTTTAAAATCTTAGTAACTTTCCAATATATGACACAGTATTAACTTTAGTTACCACACTGAACATTACATCCCAATGTACCCATTACTTATTTATTTTTTAATCCTCACCCAACCATATGTTCATTGATTTTAGAGAGAGGAAGGGAGGGAAAGAGAAACATTAATTGGTCGCCTCTTGTACACGCCCTGACTGGGGATCAAACCGCAACCTTTCAGTTTACAGGACGCTCCAACCGAGCCAGGACCCAATGTGTCCATTTTAAAAATGATCTTGCACACTAGCAAGTCTAAAAGGGTCCCAAACACCAACCTTCCTGCATTCTTTCTTCCTTTAAAAAAAAAAAATATCGGAGAGGAGGAAAGATGGCGGAAGAACAGATGGGAGGATTCTGAGCCCAGTCCCGAAGCAGAAAGAGAGAGCAGCTGATGGTGTTGAGCTGTGAGTGTTTATTAACAACCTGGGAGACAGCGAACCCCAGAAGAAACGGCTGAGGGGCCGCTGACAGAGGTACCTCGCACAGGGAGGCACCCACGCGGGCTGCATCCCTTCCCGGAGCTACCTGCCGGCTTGGACGGGGAAACCTCGCCATCTTGAGAGGAAGATAGGATCTTGTCAGAGGCCTGAATATCCACAGCCGCCAAGCAGCTGTGATCCCCAGAACGCGGATCCCAGGCGGCGCGAACACCCGGCCCCACAGGAGTGCCCCACTGCTCGGCAAGAAGGTCAGTTTTCCCCTGAGAGGGTGGAGAGCGGTCGTGGCGAAGAAAAAGGGCTGTTGCGCGCACAGGGCGCGCGGAAGCTGGAGACAAGGGCGGCGATTAGAAGTGATTATAAGTGGAAGCCCCAGTGTTGGGTGGGTGTCACCCGTGAAAGTGGACGGGGCTCCTAAACAGGGGAGATATCTAAAGAGCAACACATTGGATCTGCCGCGGAGGGATATCCGACAGTTGCGGGAGATTGCAGTTGCTCGGACCTGCCCCTCCCCCCTCCGTAGATCCTGCTTCAGAGAGGACTGAAAAAAAAAAAAAAAAAAGCTGAGAGGCTCTAGAGTCCGGGAAGTCAACCTAGAAACACTGCCCCCCAGCGGCTAATTTACAAATTGACTCTAGTGTAATAAAAACAAAGCAAAACCGCCCTGAAAATCAGACTGGATCATAACAATAGAGGAAGCCAACGACCTTCATTACTGCAAATTTTATTTAAATTTAATTTTTTTTTTTTTTAATTTTTAAATTTTTGTTTTTTATTTTTGTTCTCATTATTTACAACATTTTCTCAAGAAACTTTTTTTTTTTCTCACTTGATTTTATCTTTATAATTACTACATTGTATACGTAATCAACCACTATTACTGCTACTAATTTACTTTTTTCATCTGATTTATTTTTTTTATTTTTATTTTTTTTTTTTCATCATAGTATATATATATATATATATATATATATTTTTTATTTCAGGATTACTGTCCTACAGTCTTTATCTATCTTTCCTTCTCCAACGCTTTATTCTATCTCAACCCTACCTTTATGCCTTCACCCTCTTTCTGATCTTTTCCTTTGCTACACCGTTTATCTTAACCCTTCCTGCTCTAGATTTTCCCCATTCCTTCTGTCTATTCCCTCCTAAAACTTCACCCCACTTGTATATATCTAATTTCCAACTACCTGCTCCAAGCCCATTCACACCTCCCTCGCAGTTGTCCTAAAAACAAAACAAAACAAAAAAAAACAGTCTTTCTCTCTAACTCTTTGATGTTGTATGTTAAATGGTAACTATACTGAAGTTGTATGCTTTTTTTTTTATAAGATTAATTTGTCTATTCTTTTGGTTTGATTGTATGTTGATGTTAGCTGGGTTCTAGTCAACTTTATTGGTGGTTATTAATATTACAAACACATTTCTATTCAGTGCCTTGCGTGTTGTACCTGGTTGTGTTGTATTTTGTGCCTTTAAAACAAAGCAGAAGAGAGAGAACTACACAACCAGACATCCTAAATAATGGGGAGACCCAAAACCAGCCCGCATTTGAAAGAAAAAGCAGGCTTCACCAGAAAAGGATGGAAATGGGCTGGAAGCAAGGAACCTATGAGAGCAAGAATTCAGAGTAATGATCTTAAGATGGCTAAAAAGAATGGAAGACAAATTTGATAATATGAGTAAGAACCAAGAGGAAATGAAAAATGACATCGCTACTGTAAAGAACTCAATAGAAAGCATCAAGAGTAGATTAGAAGAGGCAGAGGACCGCATCAGCGAGCTAGAAGACAAGATGGAAAAAAATACCCAATTAGAACAGCTTCTGGAAAAAAAAATTAAAAAACAGGAGGAAAGTCTAAGGGAACTTTGGGACAATACAAAACAAAACAATATTTAGAATAATAGGGGGTTCCAGAGGGAAAGGGAATTGAGGAAGACATGGAAAACGTATTTCAAGAAATAATGCCAGAAAACTTTCCTGAGATAGAGAAGAAAAGCCCACACAAATCCAAGATGCTCGCAGAGTCCCAAGCAAAATGAACCCCAGAAAACCGACCCCTAGACACATTATAATTAAGCTGGCAAACACCAACGACAAAAAAAGAATTTTAAAAGCAGCCAGAGAGAGACAGAAAGTTACGTATAAAGGAACCCCCATCAGACTAGCAACTGACTTCTCCACCGAAACTTATCAGGCCAGGAGGGAATGGGATGAAATATACAAAGTCATGCAAAGGAAGGGTCTGAATCCAAGAATACTGTACCCTGCAAGGCTATCAATCAAAAGTGAAGGTGAAATCAGGAGCTTCCCCAGACCAAAAAACAGACTAAGGGAATTTATCTCCACCAAACCAGCAATGCAAGAATGCTAAAGGGTCTACTGTAAAATTAAAGAAATAGAAAGCAAAGAAGGAAACACAGGGTATAGAATAAAGATGGCGTCAAATAAGTATCTATCAATAATAACCTTAAATGTAAATGGACTAAATGCTCCAATCAAAAGACATAGGGTAATGGATTGGATAAGAAAACAAGACCCATATATCTGTTGTCTACAAGAAACCCACCTCAGGAAAAAAGATGCACACAGACTGAGGGTGAAGGGTTGGAAAAAGGTTTACCAGGCAAATGGAAATGAAAAAAAAGCTGGGGTAGCAATACTTATATCTGACAAACTAGATCTCAGAGTGAAGGACATAACAAGGATAATGAAGGCCACTTCATAATACTAAAGGGAGCAATCCAACAAGAAGAAATAACCCTGGTAAATATATATGCACCCAACACGGGAGCACCCCAATATATAAAAAAACTGCTGGAGGACATTAAGGGAGAGATTAATAGCAATACAATCATAGTAGGAGATTTTAATACCCCACTGTCACCCTTTGACAAATCATCTAAACAAAAAATCAGCAAAGAAATATCAATTCTAAATGACTCGCTAGACCAGATGGAATTAGTCGACATCTTCAGAACATTCCACCCCAAAGCCACAGAATATACATTTTTCTCAAGTGCACATGGGACATTCTCAAAGATAGACCACATTTTGGGACATAGGCAAAGTCTCTTCAAATTCAAGAAGATAGAAATCATATCAAGCATCTTCTCAGATCATAGTGGCATAAAACTGGAAATTAACTACAATGAAAAAAATCCAAAGAAATCAAACACATGGAGACTAAACAGCATGCTTTTAAACAAGGACTGGGTTACTAGAGAAATCAAGGAAGAGATTAAAAACATCCTGGGAAAAAATGCGAATGAAAACACAACTATCCATAATCTATGGGACACAGCAAAAAGCAGTTTTGAGAGGAAAGTTCATATCCCTACAAGCCTATTGCAAGAAACTAGAAAAAATGGTAACAAATGATCTAACTCTACAACTCAAAGAGTTAGAAAAAGAGCAACAAGAAAACCCCAGTGTAAGCAGAAGGAAAGAAATAACAAAAATCAGAGCGGAGATAAACGACATTGAGACCAAAGAAACAATACATAAGATCAACAAAACCAAGAGCTGGTTCTTTGAAAAGAATAAACAAGATAGATGGTCCTCTAGCCAGGCTAACCAAGAAAAACAAAGAGAGAGGACCCAAATAAACAAAATCAGAAACGAAAGTGGTGAAATAACAACAGAACCTACCAAAATACAACGGATTGTTACAAAATACTACGAACAACTCTATACCAACAAACTGAACAACCTGGAGGAAATGGACATATTCCTAGAAAAATACAAACTTCCAAAACTCAATCAGGAAGGAAGTAAAAATCTCAATACGCCAGTGACATGGGAAGAAATTGAAACAGTCATCAAAAAGCTTCCAATAAACAAAAGCCCAGGACCAGATGGCTTCACAGGAGAGTTTTTACCAAACATTCAAGGAAGAACTAAAAACCTATCCTCCTCAGACTATTCCAAAAAATTCAAGAGGAAGGAACACTTCCAAACTCCTTCTATGAAGCTAGCATCACCCTAATACCAAAACCAGATAAAGACAACTCAATGAAAGAGAATTACAGGCCAATATCCCTCATGAACATAGATGCCAAAATTCTCAACAAAATTCTAGCAAATCGGCTCCAGCAGAGCATCACAAAGCTCATACACCATGACCAAGTCGGATTTATTCCAGGAATGCAAGGTTGGTTCAATATCCGCAAATCAATAAATGTGATACATCACATAAACAAATTGAAAGATAAAAATCATATAGTCATATCAATTGATGCAGAAAAAGCATTTGATAAAATCCAACACCCTTTCCCGATAAAAACTCTCAACAAGGTGGGAGTACAAGGATCATACCTCAACATAATAAAAGCTATATACCATAAACCCACTGCCAACATCATACTTAATGGGCAAAAACTAAAACCATTCCCTCTAAGAACAGGAACAAGACAGGGATGCCCACTATCACCACTCCTCTTTGACATAGTACTGGAAGTACTAGCCATTGCAATTAGACAAGAGGAGGAAATAAAAGGCATCCAAATTGGAAAAGAAGAAGTAAAGTTATCCTTATTCGCAGATGACATGATATTGTATATAAAAAAACCCAAAAGACTCCATTAAAAAACTAATTGACTTTTAATAAATGAATTTGGCAATGTAGCAGGATACAAAATCAACGCCAAGAAATCTATGGCATTTCTATACACCAACAGTGAACTTATAGAAACTGAGACTAAAAAAGCAATTCCATTTACCATCGCACCAAAAAAATTAAGATACCTAGGAATAAACTTAACTAAGGAAGTAAAGGACCTATATGCGGAAAACTACATGACACTGAAAAAAAGAGAATAGAGGAAGATGTAAACAGATGGAAGAACATACCATGTTCATGGATTGGTAGAATCAACATCATCAAAATGTCCATACTTCCTAAAGCAATCTATAGGTTCAATGCACTCCCCATTAAAATACCAACGGCATATTTCACTGACCTAGAAAGAACTCTCCAAAAGTTTATTTGGAACAATAAAAGACCCCGAATAGCCACAGCAATTCTGAGAAAGAAGAGTAAAGTAGGAGGGATCTCAAATCCAGACTTCAAACTGTATTACAAAGCCACTGTTCTCAAAACAGCCTGGTACTGGCACAAGAACAGACATATTGATCAATGGAATCGAATCGAGAACCCAGTTATCAACCCAAATCACTATGCTCAATTAATATTTGACAAAGGAGGCATGAATATACAATGGAGCCAAGACAGTCTCTTCAATAAATGGTGTTGGGAAAATTGGACAGATACATGCAAAAGAATGAAACTAGATCACCAACTTACACCTTACACAAAAATAAACTCAAAATGGATACAGGACTTAAACATCAGACGGGAAACCATAAAAATACTAGAAGCATCCACAGGCAACAAAATCTCAGACATATGCCAAAAGAACTTCTTCACTGATACTGCTCTAAGGGCAATGGAAGCTAAAAAGAAAATAAACAAATGGGACTACATCAAAATAAAAAAGCTTTTTTACAGCGAAAGAAACATCAACAAAACAACAAGAAAGCCCACGGTGTGGGAGCACTTATTTGCAATTTTTACCCACTGATAAAGGTTTAATCTCCATCATCTACAAACAGCTTATACATCTAAATAAAAAGAAGATGAATGATCCAATTAAAAAATGGGCAATGGACCTAAATAGAATATTTTCAAAAGAAGACAGAAGGAAGGCCAAAAGGCACATGAAAACATGCTCAAAGTCACTAATTATCCGAGAGATGCAAATCAAAACAACAATGCGGTACCATCTCACACCTGTCAGAATGGCCAACATCAACAAATCAACAAACGACAAGTGTTGGCGAGGTTGTGGAGAAAAAGGAACACTCGTGCATTGCTGGTGGGAATGCAGACTGGTGCAACCACTGTGGAGAACAGTGTGGAGTTTCCTCAAAAAATTGAAAATGAAACTCCCATTTGACCCAGCAATCCCACTGCTAGGAATATATCCCAAGAAGCTAAAAACACCAATCAGAAAGGATATATGCACCCCTATGTTCATAGCAGCACAATCTACAATAGCTAGAATCTGGAAACAGCCCAGGTGCCCGTCAGCAGATGATTGGATCAAAAAAACTATGGTACATCTACACAATGGAATACTATGCTGCCATAAAAAAAAAGGAATTCTCATCATTTGCAGCTACCTGGATAGAACTAGAGAACATCATGCTGAGTGAAATAAGCCAGTCAATGAAAGAGAAATACCACATGGCCTCACTCATTTATGGGTATTAAAGAACATTATAAACTGACAAACCAAAAATCAGATATAAAGACAGTAAAGCAACAAGCAGTCTGTAAAATTACAGCAGGGACAGTAGGCAGATCTGAGGGGGATAAGAGATCAACCGCAGGGCTTGAACACAAGCATATAAGAACTACCAATGGACATAAAACTCTGGGGAGGGAGGGTATGTATGGGAGGGGGGGAGTTAAAATATGTACACAGATAATAATTCAATAAAAAAATATTAAAAAAAAAAAAAAAAAGAAGTTACTTAACGATTCTTAAAAATAAATAAATAAATAAATAAATAAAAACTGTCAAATGAAAAAAAAAAAAATTAAAAAAAAAATAAATAAAAAAAAAAAATATCCCCTAGGTTTTACCGCTCATGTTTGTGAGTGGACAATAAAAGTGGAAGACATTCCAGAAAGAATTAAGCAGAGTGGAAAAAAGGAACAGGGATGTACTACTAATAAAAATACTTTTATGGGACTTGGCAAGGTAGCTCAGTTGGTTAAAGCATCATCCAGATATAAAGCATCATCCAGAATATTTCAGGTTCAATTCCCAGTCAGGGCACACACAAGAATCAACCAATGAATACATAAATAAGCGGAACAACAAATCAATCGCCCTATGTTCCTCCCTCCCTCTAAAAACCAATAAAAATTAAGATCTATTTTGACGATGTGCAAACACTGAAGAAAGCTTGAGAGCATAAAAACGGGTGACACTGTGCTCTGGGAAGAAAAGGAACACAGAGGGCAAGCTATAAGTTTCCCGGGAAGGAACATAAAACCTCCCTGCATCACTCTGCTCCAGAGGGACATTCAGACTTTGAAACGTTTTCTTCCTAACAATTCGCTTTTCACAGGCCACAGGCAAAGAGAGCCTTCAGTTTTGTCCTGGCCGACAGGCCGTCACTCAGCTGGTCCAGGCACCTCACTTCTCAACTGTTCGGCAGGCAGTGGGGCTGGATCATCATTACAGCCGTCTCTTCCGGGCCTCTCTGCTGCACTCCCATTTACAGTGTCTCCTCACAACTCTTACAGCTAAGACTGCCTGGCACAGAACCTGAAACACCCAGGAGAAACGTGATCTGTCCTATCTGCTCTCACAATTTACACTGAAATGAGGAACAGAATAAGAAACTGAATGTAGCTCCCTCCAATGTAAAAAAGTTTCTGGGGATGAGCAAAAAATTGATTTGCAGAGTTTGTAGGTCCAATCATACTTTATAAGTTTTATACGTAACTAGAAAAGTATTGTTAGTCCCCTTACCTGCAAACTTAAAACACGTTACAACAAATTGCAACTGTCACCATCAACCTATTCACACTCCCTTATTTAAGTGTGTATCTCTCAATAAAAAGCACACCGAAATCAACACAGATTGTTTGCAATACAACCCAAGTCCTTCTATAACTTGTAGGATTGCTTGAAAAAACCACCATAAGCCTGAAGTGACCAGCATCCCAGGTTGAAGTGCACAGCCAGAAAGAAGGGGCATGCTAGGAGTAAGGCCGTGCAGACACTCTCGAGGTGGCACCAACATTATGAAGCCACCACAGTGAAGGTACCAGTGGGCCCAAGGCTTACTTCTTAGTTTTCCAGGTTCACAGGTTCAACAGTCGACATATTCTAAGTGTACTTAAAAGAGAACATTTAATTATCTACAAGGACTCAAAACCAGGAGTCAGAATGCTCCCATCCAGAGGATCGCAGTTCTCTTCAGGCTGGAAGTGACACATGGAAAGCCTTATTTATTAAAGAGTAGACAGCTACCACCGAGAACTTCCACAAAGAGCCTGAGTCATACCAAGTTCTTAGTCGCCCACATAATCCTCATATCCTCTCATTTAAATCTTATAATCATCCTGCCGAAGCCGGTTTGGCTCAGTGGTAGAGCATCGGTCTGCGGACTGAAAGGTCCCAGGTTCGATTCCGGTCAAGGGCATGTACATTGGTTGCAGGCACATCCCCGGTAGGGGGTGTGCAAGAGGCAGCTGGTCGATGTCTCTCTCTCATCTAGCTCTCTCTCTCTCTCTCCCTTCCTCTCTGTAAAAAAACAATAAAATATATTTTTTAAATCTTATAATCATCCTAAGGAGCAGGTATTATTTGTCTGCCACCCCCCCCTTTTTTTTTTCATTTGGTCCAATGAATGAGTGGGCTCCAGGGTGGTTAAAAGAATGACTAGTAGTTTCGGGGAGAGGCTCAGGCAAAGGCTAGACACCAGAGGGATGAAGAGGGGCCCCTCAAAGGCCTCTGGGCTCCAAAGGCTCCTAGTTGTGTTTGAGGGTGAGCCTTTCAAAGACACACTTGCCCTGCCCAGCCCAGCCAGCCTGTGGAGGTGAGTCTGCGGTCACCAATCTTCTTGATCAGTTTCACCTCCTGGTCCAGGAAGTGGTTCTCCAGGAAGTCACAGAGCTGAGGGACTACAGGGGTAGAACCCGGGGCCTGCAGCTCCACAAGGCCTGGTTCAGGTTCCTCTCCAAGCCCAGGGCGGCTTCCATGGCATCCTGAGTTTTGCCCACTCATCTTGGGAAGGCCTCAACATGTCCTGGAGGAGAATGCGGCCGCCATGCTTGTTTTGCAACTTTAAGAGATGCTCGGTGCCCTCACTCTTCTCCGCCAACTCGCGAAAGAATTGGCCACGCCCTCGAGAGCCACATCATCACAGTCGAAACAGTAGCCCAGAGACAGGAAGGCGTAGGAGGTCCGCAGATGCAGGCTGGCCAGGTGTTGAGCGCAGCCTCCACCTTGGTGGAATAATTCTAACGAATCTGGGAGCTCATAGTTGTTCAGCAATAAGGAGTTAAGGTAGAAAAAAACCCCTGTTGTGTTGTCCTGGAAGTGTTTCTGAAGGTGGTGACTGGATAAGACACAGGAGAGTGGTTGGAGGCTGGAAGAAGGGGCGTCCCTAGGTCTGTCCGCCCAAACCCTGTTGAAGCAAGAGACAGATCCAGGACCGCCGAGGGCACTGCCTATTTGTCCCATTTTATGGACAGGGAAACAGATGAGTGACCTGAGGTCACATAGCTATCAAGGAGAACTGGGAGTGGAACCACATCAGCCTGACTCTGAAGTCCACATGCAGGAATTCTCAGAACCACACACAACTTTCCTACACATAAGTCCAAAGTGTTCTGGTAAACTAGAGGCCCAGTGCACAGATTCGTGCACTGGTGGGGTCCCTCGGCCTGGCCTGCAGGGATCAGGCTGAAACTGACACCCCCAGAGGAGTCCTGGATTGTGAGAGGGCAGTTCTCGGGTGACGCATCCCAGAATCAGGCTCCCTCTCTCTGGTTCCAGGTGTCACCTGAGAACCACAGCTCCATAGCTCCTGCGCTGAGCGTCTTCCCCCTGGTGGTCAGTGTGTGTCAAGCTATCGGTCCGACAGTCAAATGGTTGGCAGTCACTTAGGCTTTTATATATATATAGATTACCTGGGTGACCTTAACAGGAGCTACTAAGCCATCTACCACCATCAAGGGCCTATACTCTCCAGCAGGATTAAAGCAGTGTCCACTGTTCAAAGCATCCCCTGCCCTGAACTCAGACAGGAACACTACCAAGTCCTCACTCTTTGGGGACCCATTTCTCAGACACTGTACACCACACCACCGTTCAGTTAGCATAGACTTTCCTCAGAAGACATACAATTTCTTTTTTAAAGGAGGATAGCTTGATCTAACAACTAACAATAAAAATGTACCAGGTAAGACCCAGATAATCACTAATGGGATATTGCCATCTGCCCCAACTCCCTAAAAATACTAGACTAGCCCTATCTGGTTTAGCTCAATGGATAGAGAGTCAGCTTGTGGACTGAAGGGTTCTGGGTTAGGTTCTGGCCAAGGGCACATGCCCAGGTTGCAGTCTTGATCCCCAGCAGGGGGCGTGGGAGGAGCAGCCAATGGATGATTCTCTCTCTTCACTGATATTTCTCTGTTGGTCCGAAGGTTGTGGGTTATTGTTAAGCTGATATTTCTCTCTCTCCTTCCTTTCTCTCTGAAATCAATAAAATATAGTTAAAAAAAACCAAAAAACAAAAAACACATACAAAGCTCAAAATGGAAGTTTTGACAGTTATGAGGGCATACAATTCCTACAGCTACAGGTTTTCATCTGCAGAAGAGGCACGCTGCTGGTGCTCACTCCAGGAGGTACCCGAGATTGGATTCTAATCTTAACCAATATTTAACAATAAGCTAATTCATACAACTCCAAGACCTTTAAGGATGATGTAAAATGTTTTATGATCTCTGAACAGAAATCATAACACTATTTCTAGCATTAAGGACCACAAACTGGCCACAAAACCCTTGGAATAGCATCTGAATGGCTTCATAATAGTACCAACCATGAACTGAAAACCCACTATATACCGAGTGATCTATACACACTATTCCAAGGAGTGGCTTGACTCTTACAACCCCTCTGGAAGATAACTTGGCAATGGTTACCAAAGCCTTTCAAAAGACCTGACAATTCCAAGAATTTATCCTGAGAAAATAATCAGAAATGAAGAGAAAGCCTTAAGTATATAGCTATCCATGGAAATGTTACCCATGACTGCTTCCAATTTCTCCCAATTCCAATATGCAGACATAGAGAAATTATTAAATTGTTGTACATCAATATGATGACATATCATTTAGCCATTACAGGGATGAGTTTGAAGAATCCTATATAATAAAGAGCTAATATGCGAATGGTCATCATCACACCCTCATGCTGTCACAATTCATCACCAGGAGGCTGCGTGTGCACACAGTTGGGCGGCTCTGTGTCTAGCCGCGGCAAGGCCAGGGGTCCTGGCAGCTCTGCCTCCATGCAGTGAGGCCAAAGACGCCGCTCCCCCCCCCTCCGGCCTACCCCTTTGGGGCAATCCATCCAGGAGCCCTGGATGGGTGGGCGGGGCCTACCTCTTTGGGGGAGTTTGACTGGGGGGCTCCCACACTGTGAGAAGGCACAGGCCAGCCTGGGGACACTCCCCCACCCCCTCCCAGTGCACGAATTTTGTGCACCAATCCTCTAGTTTATACTATATGGGAAAATGTGACAATGTAGTGTTGGCTGAAGCTATTGTTTATACAATTTAGGCCATGTTTAAAAAACACACTTTAAATATATAAAGGGAAGGAAATATTATTTTAAAAAATACATTAAAAAGTAAACTGCAGCCGGGACCAGTTTGGCTCAGTGGATAGAGCGTGTCAGCCTGCGGACTAAAAGGTCCCGGGTTTGATTCCGGGCAAGGGCATGTACCTTGGTTGCGGGCACATCCCCAGTAGGGGGTGTGCAAAAGGCAGCTGATTGATGATTTTCTCTCATCGATGTTTCTAACTCTCTCTCTCTTCCTCTCTGTGAAAAATCAATATATTAAAAAAAAAAAAGTAAACTGCAATTATCTTAAAAGTTAAGAGGTAATTAGTAATTGTGTTCTTTGTTATAAATTTTCTATAATGACTACATAGTATTTATCAAGGGGGGAAAATACATGAAAATTAACTGCAAAAATAAACATACCCAAACCAGCTACAATAGAAAATTTCAGTTCCCACTGGTTTAAAATAGTATTTTACAAACCACAACTCATGCTGTGTGCAGAGCTGAATTTCCAGGATCACACAGTTATTGCTATTATTTGGCATTTAAATGTCTTTCACTTGAGAGTACTTACACATTTCACACCCTCTTTCCCACATGCCACCTACAGGGGTAAATTACAACAGTGTTTCAAAAATACAGACATTAAAGGGAAGCTAAGTTCAGATAACTGTTTGAAGTTCGCCCAGCCAGGTCTGCATCAAAGCATCAAAGCATCAAGCAGAGCCACGACTGGCTTCCAAGCCCACACTTGCATTAAGCTTCAGTCACATGTAAAGTAGAGATGGTTTCTATCATAAATTTGTTATCACATTATAACTACTGGATATTAAAAATTAACACCTTTTCTGAGTGTTTGCTTAAACACAACTGATATTGTTGTGAAAGACTGAATTATAAACCAGTGACCCTCAATGCAAGATAATACTTGGATGTAGAAAGAAAACAGAAAAATATCAGAATTTCCATTTCACTTGTATCCTTCTTTAAATTCTATTCTGTACATTATAAACAGGCACAGAAGATATTACTTCATGTATATGTAATTGATGTTTACAGCTATCACATATACAATATACAGGCACTTATAACATTAGTTTGGGTATAGAACTTATTTTATGTTTTACATACATCACAAAGATTACGTTTCAAAACATTTTACTCAAGAGGGATACATGATAAAAAAAAAAAGTATGGAGATCAGTGGTCTGGACACACAGTGACAGAAAAGAATAGCCAGGAACATAAATATTTTATATATATATATATATATATATATTCCTTTTAAGTGAAGGGTGAGAATGGAGAAGATAAATAAGAAGAACGAGGTGGAGACCGGAACAAGGAGAGGGAGGAAGGGAAGATGAGTGCCAGGGGAGAATCCTGGGAGGTAAAGGTGGGGTTACTTCGAGGGAGCCAAGATGATCTATTTGTGGGCAAAAGCCATAATGTTTACTATTATGATTTGGTGAAAAGGAAATGACTCAAGTGCCTAGGGTGGATTCCATTCCTGCCTGATGGGCAAGCAACTGAAAGACAACCGACCACCAGACATCTTAAAATAGATACTGTGTTAGGTTACAGTAAGGCCGACAGAACAGACTTGAAAAACAGGAGTTGTTTACAGCTCTGCAATACAGGCTTAACACTGTTGGAGCCCAGGCTCCATATGCTAATGTGGCGTAGGACAGAAGTAAATGCCAAATGGTGACCTGAAAGAATTTGGAGTTAAGACTTTAGTTGTTCAATTGGCAAGGTATTCCTAACATTCTAAGCTGGCAGAGAACGGTGCCTGTTTTAACCATACAATTGTTTTTCAGCCTGCGCCCTCTATATTTAAATTTTGTCACATATGTCTTCTCCCAAGCCCTAATGACAACAAAATCAATTTACACTTTAATTTTATTTCCCCTACCAGCTGGTGATTATAACCAGGGTAATACAACAGCCTGAGGGAGAACAGTGGGGCTTTAAAACCAAGTCCAAAAATCTAAGAGTTAAATTTCCCTCCCTATTTAAACTGTCCTTTCCTATTCTGCACTTGAGGGATTGATTGACAGGAACTGGGTCCTTATAGAAGTTACAAAATATCCCTCATCCCAATTTCTTTGTAGCTTTTTCCGGAATGCATATTTGAGTGACACTGTGCCTCGAAATAAATTCTTTTTGATCTTCAGCTTTTTGCCAAAGTTCTAAAATTCACACAGTGTAAAGGAACCATACTCACTTCTCAAGAAAATATTAACCCATGTGTTTATGATACCACAGAGCAGCAGTTGGGCAATAGTTTTTTCTGTAACTATTTCATAACTGCAGTAGGGAATCAAGATTTACTTTCTGGGACCTTGGAGAACTTCTCCAATGTCCTTAATATTTAGACTTATCAAGTCAAGGTTTAAACGTTAGCGTGAAAGCCACGGTGTTACTGTCCCCAATTCTGTTTGGTGGCAGCCCCAAAGCATTGTGGGAATACATTGCTTTAGCTTATTTAAAATGTAAGGGCAGCTGAACTTCTACCCAGCAGGGAAGGGGATTGAGACATGCAAATCACAGAGAACACGGGCCATTTTTAAAGCAAATATCCTCGTAAAGCACCGAGCTTCAAACGGACCCAAGCTCTCCGTTGTGACCTGCAAGAGGGATTTTGGCCACCCGGGGAAGAAACCAGACACACAAACAGGTTGAACTGCACTAAGAACTGTTTTTTTTGTGTGTGTGTGTTTTTAAGAAATTTAACTGGAAACCAATGTGGTAGGGGGAGAGGGAAACGCATTTCTAACGGTCTCAAGGCAAGGCAGTGCCAGTCCCAAACTTTTCCCTTCGCTGAAGACTGCACTTAGGCAGGAACCCTCTCCTCAATGCAGATGAACATATATATCTACCAGGGATCCAAACTGGTATTTCTGGTTGGGGAAGCAGGATGTATGAACTCATGTGCGAACCGAGGGCTTCTTCCTACCTAGATCCACAACGACACCCCAAAACCAGAGCCATTGGAGGGAGAATGGGCCCCAAGAGCCAGAAGGGAGGGCGGGCCGCACGGCAGTCCACGCGCCCCTCGGGCTGCAGCAGGGGCGTCGGAGGTCAGGTTCTCCACTTCCTCCCCGAGCACCTCACCTCACCCCACTCCACCCACTCCACCACATCCCACCCCACACCCACCCCACCACAGGAGTGTGTGGGGGCAGCCGCCGACCCCCGCTCCCTCCGGCTGCGGGGGCGAGCTGAGGAATGGCCATCCCGCTCCCCGCCCCCAAGGCTTCCCCGGCAGCAGAGGAAGGCGTGAGGCCCCCGAGAGGGAGGAGGGCTCGCCCCGGGGAGGCCCCGCTCGCCGCCCGGCGTACCTGGCTCTCGGCCGCGGGGATGCCCGACTCGAGCTCGCACAGCGCGCGGAAGTTGTGCAGCTCGAAGTCGGCGTCGACCTGGAGGGAAAAGGTCACCTCGGAGAGGTCCCTCCGCACACAGTACACGGTGAGCAGCATGGCCCCGGCCTGATCCAGCTCGGCTCGGCTCGGCCCGGGCTCGGCGCGGGGCTGCGGGCGGCGGCGGGGCCTGGCTGGCGCTGCGGGGAGACGGCGGCGCGGGCTGCGAGCTCCTTCCCTCCCTCACACACGCTCGGCGATCCCCTCCCTCCCGCCCCGACGAGCGAGCACAGGCGCCGCCACCGCCTGCGACTCCGTCTGCCGCCTGCCGGCCTGCGCGCCTCCCCCCGCGGCCTGCCGCCAAGCGCGCCGGCCCCCGCGCCCCGCCGCAAACCGGCTGCCGTAAAGCACGCCCGGCCCGCTCCACCTTCGCGACGCAGCGGAAGGGCGGGGCGGGTCCGGGAAGGGAAGGGTGGCGGGAAGCCGGGAAAATATAGGAGGGGCTGTGGGAGAGGAGAGGGAGGGAGAAGAGGGAAGAGGAAGAGTATCAATGGGTTGATTTAATGACTTAAGTCTGTGGAGG
Organism: Nyctalus aviator; assembly: GCA_036971965.1. Classification (NCBI taxonomy): domain Eukaryota; kingdom Metazoa; phylum Chordata; class Mammalia; order Chiroptera; family Vespertilionidae; genus Nyctalus; species Nyctalus aviator. The sequence goes on from CM072923.1 coordinate 187,291,615, forward strand.
ACGCCACAGTATTATTTATTCACCCAGCAGGCATTTATTTCCCTGATTACATAGATGCGTCAAGAATATATATATATATATTTTTAGCCGGCACCGGTTTGGCTCAGTGGTAGAGCGACGGTCGGCGGACTGAAGGGTCCCGGGTTCGATTCCGGTCAAGGGCATGTACCTTGGTTGCGGGCACATCCCCAGTAGGGGGTGTGCAGGAGGCAGCTGGTCGATGATTCTCTCTCATCGACGTTTCTAACTCTATCCCTCTCTCTTCCTCTCTGAAAAATCAATAAAAATATATTTTTTTTAAAAAAGAATATATATATATATATATATATATATATATATATATATTCTTTTTTTAGCCGAAACCTATTTGGCTCAGTGGCTAGAGCATTGGCTTGTGGACTGAAAGGTCCCAGATTTGATTCCAGTCAAGGGCATGTACTTTGGTTGCAGGGACATCCCTAGTAGGGGGTGTGCAAGAGGCAGCTGATCGATGATTCTTTCTCATCAATGTTTCTAACTTTCTGTCCCTCTCTCTTCCTCTCTGAAAAAAATCAATAAAAAATATATATTTTTAAAAAGAATATATATATATATATATATATATTGTCCTTAAGGAACTCTGAAGCAAGTATAGGAGACTGAGAACTGAGCATAGTTCTAAGACATACTTTCCGAAGTAAAGATTGAGGCCCAGAGGGCTTAATTCACTTCCTGTCCCAATGGTTTAGGGTTAAAACCAGAATCATTAGCCTGGTCCATAGAACCTCTGGCCCGTCTTCTCCTCCAGTCCTGCCTCCCGAGCCCTTTCTACCCTCTACTCTCCCGGCCACATGGTGATTCAGCGTCTCCGAGGAAGGCTTCCTTCCCCTGCCTTATAGTTTCCTCTACTTGGGCAGTCTCTTTCCCAGCCCTGGCATGCCCCAACAACTAGTGAGGTGCCTTTGTTGGGCTTAGAATCCACTGGATAAAATATTTGTCATTTCAATGTCCTGTTTAGGCCACATAGCTGATGAGTGATAGAGACCCAGAACATGAGATGAGTCAGAAAACCAAAACAGAAAGAGAAAATGGATGCAAGACTGGAATCTCCCTGTTTTTCCCCTCCTCACCCATCCATGGAGTAGGGACCTGTGAAAGAAAAGAGCCACATGCTAACCTGACTGACTCAGAAAGGCCTGTGTGGCAGTCTTGCAAACTCAAGAGACCTAAAGTGACCACAAAAGATGGTTTGAAAATTAAATATTTTAACTACAAAAAGGTTATGATTGGCTAGTCATTTCCTGGGCCGATATTTTTCCAGACAAGGATCAACGTGGATCTGCTTTACTGAGCCCATTTGCCTTTTTACCTCCAAGATAACATATCTATGGGATGTCTGGATAACTTGTAACTTCCCTTTTTCTGGAGCCCCTGGGGCACAACCAAAAGTGGTGGGCGCCTGGACAGATGCCTCAAATTCCTTTGTTATCATGTTAATTGTCCCTGCACTCACCTAAGTACGCATCCTTCGTTTTACTTTTTATCCAATCCCAGGGGTTACCCACCGCTTTGCTTTCTCCCGCCTCCTTACTCCATGTAACCCACCTATGTCCCTCCTTTGATTGCAATGTATAAATAGAGAAATGTAACCCGCCATTCTTCCGAGCATTATCTCAATCCTTTGAGGTTCTGCTTCCCGGCATTTGTCGACAGTTTGGTTCAAATAAACTCACAAAAATTCTTTACAGGTTTCAATGTTTTGTTTTGTTTTTCGTTAACAGACCCCTTTTCTATTAAAATGGGAGGGAAGGAGGAAATGGGATGGCATGCAAGCAGGTAAATAGGTAGGTTTGGTGACAAGTGTGGATGACAAAGAGCCACATGCTAACAACCTGACTTAGGGAAGGCCTGTGTAGAGGCCTTGCAAACTAAGAGACCTAAAGTAACCACAAAGGATGGTCTGAAATTAAGACCTTTTAATTAAAAAGAAGTTTATAGTGAGTTGTCAAGTCTTAGCCCAGTATCTTCGGTCTTTACTGAACCTACTAGTCTTTTGGCATCTAAGATAACACACCTGTGGAATGTCAGCGTAACTTGTCCCTTTTTTCCTGACCCCCTCAAGGGCACAAGCAATGCGCCAGGGGGCCAGGGTGCAGGGCACAAAAACTCCCCATTGTCATTGTTATCTTGTTGACTATTATTTATCCTGTGCCCATCTATGTAAAAGAAGTATGTGTCTATTCTTTTACTTTTTATCCAATCCCAGAGGTTTCCCCACTTTGCTTTCTCCCTAATAGATCACCGAAGGAGTTCATGTAACCTACCTACCTTGAGATTATGCTTCCAGGCAATTATGAACAATTTGGCTCAAATACACTCACAAAAATTCTTTACAGGTTTGAATGTTCCTTATGTTAGCACAAGAAAGAGAATGACCAGCTGAAGATTTTTTTTTTTTTTTTTTGCCAAAACCGGTTTGACTCAGTGGTAGAGCATCAGTCTGCGGACTGAAAGGTCCCGGGTTCGATTCCGGTCAAGGGCATGTACTTTGATTGCGGGCATATCAACAGTGGGGGTTGTGCAGGAGGCAGCTGGTCAATGTTTCTCTCTCATCGACGTTTCTAGCTCTCTATCTCTCTCCCTTTCTCTCTGTAAAAAATCAATAAAATATATTAAAAAAAAGAAAAAGAAAAAGAAAATGTTTCTTAAAAAAAAAACACATTTTTTTTTTTTTTTCTGTAAAGGAGGAGAGAAGGTCATCTGTGGAGAATAGAGGAGGTGTGTTGGGGGGTGGGGGGGAGGGACTTTCCCTGAGGGTCAGAGTATGGCTGGCTGCCTCCGCTCCATACAGCAGCTCTTTTTCAAGGCAACTGCATTCCCAGAAGCCGCCCCAGTTGGTTTCTGTTTACATCTCACTAACCGGAACTATGTCACAAAGATGCAAGAAAGGCTAGGAAAGGGCAGGGAGAGAGAAAAGGGGGTGAGAAATGAGTATTAGGTGAGACATACATAGTGTCTATTATGTATGAATAGGCACTATGTATGAAATAACAGAGGTATGAAATAACCATTGCCAAGTTGAAGCAAGTTCAGCAGAGAAATGATGTAGGATTACCAGGTAGTATCAAGGATTCAGTTGGAGTTTGAATTATGAATTACTTTTTGTTACATTTTTTTTTCTAGTAGTGCTCAGGTGTCCAGTGTGACAGGTTTTATTTTTCAAAGATGGCCAGGATAGTATCTCTCATCTTACATGATCTCTCCACAACAATATTGTGACATTCCTCCCATTAAGAGATGGGGTGGATATCCCTCCATTTGAATCATGGCAGATAGATTCTGGCATAAGTATCATTGTGGATAGGTCATAAAAGCCAATATAGCTTCTCCCTGGATACACACACACACATACACACACACACACACACACACACACACACACACATATATACTAGAGGCCTGGTGCATGAAATTTGGCACTGGAGGGCGTGTGTCCCTCTGCCCAGCCTGCCCCCTCTCACAGTCTGGGAGCCCTCAGAGGATGTGCTAAGCGGCAGTCTGGCCTCCCTCTGCGAGAGGCAACCAAATGATCAGGGGAAGGTGCCACCCTCATCACCCCACTGCTCCTGACCCTAAAGGTGGAATAACTGGTTGCTATGACACACATGACCACCAAGGGGTAGATGCTCAATGCAGGAGCTGCCCCCTGGTGGTCAGTGTGCTCCCACAGGGGGAGCTCCACTCAGCCACAAGCCAGGCTGACAGCTGCTAGCACAGCAGCGGTGGTGGAAGCCTCTCCTGCCTCCTCAGCAGCGCTCAAGATGTCTGACTGCGGCTTAGGCCCACTCCCCTAAGCTGAAGCTGGACATCCTCCGAGGGTTCCCGGGCTGCCAGAGTGATGTCTGACTGACAGGGTAGCCCGATCCACTGGGAAGTGGGCCTAATCTGGCAGGTGGATATCCCCCAGGGGTCCTGGACTGCGAGAGGGCACAGGCTGGGCTAAGGGACCTCTAGTATATATATATATTATTGACTTCAGAGAGGGAGGGAGGGATAGAAACATTGATGAGAAAGAATCATTGATTGGCTGCCTCTTGCATGATTCCTACTGGGGATTAAGCCCACAACCTGGGCATGTGCCCTGAACAGGAATCGAACATGACTTCCTGGTTCATAGGTCAATGCTCAACCACTGAGCCACTCCAGCCTGGCTGTCTGGTTCATTTGGAACACTTGCTCTAGGAATCCAACAGCCATACTGTGAGGAAGCCCAAACTAGCCCCGGCAGTGAGACAACGTGGAGAGAAAAACGTGTAGATGTCCCAGGCAACAAACCATCTGAGATCAAAGACAATTATCAGGAAAAACCATGAAGCACATGAATGAAGATACTTCCAGTTGATTTCAACCCCAGCTTTTGAGTCATCTCTAGCCTTTGAGTCTTCCGAGCTGATGCCCAAGACATCACAGAACCATCTCCACTGTATTCTTTTTGAATTCCTGACCCACAGGATCTGTGAGCACACAAAAATGAGTACTTGGGGTGGCTTTTTACAAAGCAACAATAAGCAGTACAATGAATAAAGGCACAGCCAATTAACTCCTTTATATGAGAGAGAACTTTTAAAAATATATTTATTTCAGAGAGGAAGGGAGAGGGGGAGAGAGAGAAATACCAATGATGAGAGAGAATCATTACTTGGCTGCCTCCTGCACACCCCCTACTGGGGACCAAGCTTCAACCGGGGCATGTGCCCTGACTGGGCATTGAACCATGACCTCCTCATTCATAGGTTGATGCTCAACCACTGAGCCATGCTGGGAACTGTTTTATTCTCATTTCATGGATAAGGAAACTGACATATGGGGGTTTTGCACTTGCCCAACTTCATACATTTAGTCAGTGGCAGATTCTCCAAACTGGAAGAAACTTTGAGTGAAAACATCTATTTCCAACCCTTCACTAGAGCAGAAATGCCCTGCTTGTACATTTGCTGTACTCCCACACCCTGACTTTCATCACTGAATGGTCACTACCAGCAAAGTTTTTGCCTACCTCTAGGTTCTTGCCTAATTCTTTTCCATCAGAAAGAACAATCGGTAAACCCTTGTTGATTACAAAAACTCCTACACTAAGAACCAATTTCCACAAACACTGAGGTACTTGTTTGATATTTGTGACCTGTTACTTTTTTAAACGCATGTATAGATTGGTCTTTAATATTTTCCCTCCTGATCCATTGTGGGTTGCTCAAAGAAGCCTACCTCACCTTACTGTTTCTGGCGTGTCAACTGAGAGCCGATAGTGCTCCATTTTACTCATTTTGCCTTAACACAAACACTCTTTTTCATTCGGTTTCCTATTTCTTAGGCCAAGATCATGTGCATATGTATAATGCAATGCCTCCTCCCTTTCCTGCTTATCTTTCCAAACATCTGATAGCCTTTCAGTCCCACTGGGTCAACCCTTCCTTTTTCATTTCCAATGTACCTTGTACCTACTAGGTTATCAAAACATTTTAGGTAATTATAGCTATAATTTTAAGGCCATACTGAGAAATTTGGAGCAAGAGATCACATGTACAGCAAGTCCTCATTTAACATTGTCAATAGGTTCTTGGAAACTGTGATGTCAGTGAAACAAGGTATAATGACAACAATTTAACAACCATAGGCTTACTGATATAAACAAGAGTTAGGTTCTGGTCACAAAAACATCACCAAACATTCTAAATAAAGACCCAAAGCACTTCTAATATTAAACATTGAAGTAAATGTGAGCTATACAGATATTTAAGAAAGATGGATAAAAACAAGGTAATTATTTTCCAACCCACTTATTTTAGTTCAGGGCTATGGATGACCGGATCCTAACCTGGCAAGGTCCCTTTTCATTAAATATATTTTTAAAAATATATTTTTATTGATTTCAGAGAAAAAGAGAGAGGGAGAAATAGAGATAGGAACATCAGTGATGAGAGTGAATATCATTGATCGGCTGCCTCCTGCATACCCTCCCTACTGGAATTGAGCTAAAACCCAGGCATGTGCCCTGATTGAGAATGGAATTGTGGCCTCCTGGTTCATAAGTCAATGGTCAGCCACTGAGCTACACTGGCTGGACAAGGTTGTCTTTCCACTGCAGAGCATACACACACACACACACACACACACACACTCACACAGATGGGAACAATTTAGACACATCAATGCACCTCATGTGCACATATTTGGGATCTGGAAGGAAACCAGAGTATCCAGAGAAAACCCATGCACACATGGGGAAAACATGCAAACTCTACACAGTGGCCCCAACTGTGGTTCAATTTCTTTTATCAGCGCCATAGCAAAACATTGAGGACCTGCTGTATTTAGATTAGCAGACACAGCCCTGGGCAAAGCTACAAAACAGGCCAAAGTCTATCCTTGGCAAGCTCAACTTTATGCTCATTCCCTGGCTCCAGAACTTTCTCTCTGCTTAGTTCTCAAGTGCTCCTACTTTCTTCCCTTGCCTCTGCAAAACCTACTCTCAAGAAAAGATCTGGAGCTGAACCTCAGTATTACCTCTTAGGGTATTTTTATTTTAATAAGTGCTAAAGGATTAATCATCAGCTTTTTAGGCTTAAGGAAACTTGGTGGGGAAGGTAAATTTTCTGAGAACCTTCTGGATTGACACAAGCCTATTTCACCTACTCTGTTGATACCTGAGCAGGGCTTTATGGATCTGTCCTTGATAAATACCTATTTCAATACCCACCTTAGTCGTTAAATTGTTGATTTCTATTCTTTCTCTTCAAAAAAACTCCTGGTTTTTCATTAAAAAACTGGAATGTCTTTCTTCATGGAACACCACATCACAACGTGGAGGAATCTGTCACGGTTAAAAGTAGAGAGTCAACTTTTGAGATACAAAATGGATACAAAGAATCCTGAGAGTGGGCACTGCCAATGTCAACATCATGATAATATTGTAGATATAGTATCCTATATAATAAAACCCTAATATGCAAATCAACTGAACAGCAGAACAACCGTTCGCTATGATGCACATTGACCACCAGGGGCAGATACTCAATGCAGGAGCTGCCCCCTAGCAGTCAGTGCGCTCCCACAGGAGGAGCACTGCTAAGCCAGAAGCAGGGCTCATGGCTGGTAAGCGCAGTGGGAGCCTCTCCTGCCACTGCAGCAGTGCTAAAGAGCAGTGAGCCAAGCAGTAAGGAGCAGCAATAAGTAATGAGGGGTCCTGGGCTGTAAGACGGTGCAGGCCAGGCTGAGGGTCCCCTCCTACACACACACACACACACACACACACACACACACACCAGTGCATGAATTTCGTGCACTGGACCTCTAGTATTCAATATTAGCCACTTGGAAAAACTTTGCTACTCATCATAATGAAGAATAGAACCATAGTGGGCATACACCATTTATTCATTTTTTCAACAGTTAACGCCTACTGCAAACCATATATGTTCCAGGTACCAGTGGTGCAGCAGGGAACAAGACAAAGTGCCTATCCACATGGAGCTTATTACATTCTAGTCAGGGTGACAGACAACAAATATATGTGTCAGGGGTTGATAAATGTTAAGAGAGGGTTGGGAAGCTAGTATCATCGCTAGGGAGTGCTGGGGTGGGGGTTGGGAAATTGGTGCATGCAGTGGTTGTTACTTTACGGTACACAGGGCGCTCAGGGAAAGTCTGCTTTATAAGGTGACGTCTAAGCAGACTGAATGAAGTGAAGGTGTTAAGTCACGTGACATAAGGAGAGAACACTCGCACAGGGACGAGCAAGAGCATGCAAAGACCTAAATACGAAGCATACTTACCCTGCTCAAGAAACAGCATGAAGGATACCACTTCTGGGGATCCATGAATGAGGAGAGTGGAAGGAGCTCATGGGACTAGATTATGCATAAGGAGCTTGGCTTTTACTGACTAATAAAGGAAGCCACAGAAGGGCGTTGAGCAAAGAAGGGACATGATGTGACATGCGTGTTAAAAGATCACTTTGGCTGACTTGAGGAAGGGGATTGCAATAACCCAGGTGGAGGATCATGGAGTTGTGACCAGGGTGGTAGCTGTGCAGTAGTGAGAAGTGATCTACTCATTCTGAAGGTAGAGCCAAGAGGACTTGCTGATGCATTGACTAGAGGGCGTGAAAGAAAGAAACCAAGGACAGCTACAAGGGTATGGGGCAGTATTCCAAAGCAGACAGGGTGCCAACAACCTTCTGGGAAGTATTAAAAAGGAAAACGGGGAGGGTGAGCGTAAACCTATGAACCAGTAGGGCATTGGTTCGATTCCCAGTAGGGGCACATGCCCAGGTTTCAGGCTTGATCCCTAATGTGAAGCGTGAAGGAGGCAGCCAACCAATGATTCTCTCTCATCATTGATGTTTCTATATCTCTTTCCCTCTCCCTTCACCTCTGAAAATATAAAGAATACTCTTTATTTTTAAAATATATTTTATTGATTTTTTTTTTTTTTTTTTTACAGAGAGGAAGGGAGAGGGAGAGAAACATCCACGGGAGAGAAACATGGATCAGGTGCCTCCTGCACACTCCCTCCTGGGGATGTGCGCGAAACCAAGGTATATACCCTCGACCAGAATCAAACCTGCTACCCTTGAGTCCCCAGCTTGACGCTCTATCCACTGAGCCAAATCGGTTAGGGCTAAAGAATACTCTTTAAAAAAATTTTTTTTCCATTCATATTCGATGTTTCCTTCGCCAGGCCTCGCAGGCCTGTGGCGGGATCGCGCTGGGGCCTAGATTTCCTGAACTGACGTGCGGAAGGCTGGGCTCTTCCTCGCTCATTAGAGGCTGCCTTGGTCCTCCATATTCACAGTGGAGGTTCCACTGAACTCCTTCCGCAGGACAGCGCCCTGCCTCCCCCCGCAAACCCGGTGCTGCCCTCGATGCAGTCTCTCTCCTCAAGGCAGCGCTGGCTACACTGCCCGACTCCCTGCCCTTCATTCCCCGGTTCCCACCCCGTTTGTCAGGACGCTTCCCGCCATCCTAACGTTGCTGGTGTTGAACCGGGAGGCAGCCTCGGCCGAGCCGTACGCTCAGGAAACGCCTCTGCACGACCAGACTGGCCCCACGAGCGCCATACACCGCCGTCGCGCCGCTTCTCTACGGCTGGCTCGAGGCTTCGAGCGGCGCCGCGGCGGACTCGCCGGAAATCGGCGTAGAGCCCGCCCCCTCCTCCGCCCAGAAGCGTGTGGACACGCGCCTGCGCAGCATCACGTGCCTGCAGCGCGATCTCCCAGAGGGCAGTGGCGCATGCTCACGTGACGCAAGCTGGCCAATGGCGGGCGTCCGCGCTGCGCTCCTGGTTGCTAGGCGACCCGGGCTGCCGCGGGCGTTCCGCGTGGCTTTATTCAGACGCAGCTCGCACACTGGGGCTGGTGTCCGCTGCGGTCTTCTCTCCGGCGGAAGCTCTGGTGTGGCCCCCGCCCCTTTGCGTCTTCCAGGCTTGAACCCGGGCATCCGCGGGCTCTTGATCCTCCGGGACCAACTCGGCGGCTAGGAGCCCGCAGGGCCGCTTGGTTAGGTCCGGTCCACTCACGAGCTCCCTGCCCGGGCCTGCGCAGCTCAGAGAACCGGCTCAGGCTGTAGTGGGACCGAGGTGGGACCGAGGCAGAGCTGGGCCCAGAAACTGGTGCCTCGTAGAAGTCCCAGACTGGCTGCCTGCAGCTGCCTCGCAGCTTGAGCCAAGGTTTAGGCTTTGGCCTGAGAAGGGAAATGGCCAATAGGGACTCTGTCTATTATACTTCTTTTTCTGAAACGATTGTCTTGAATAGTTGCAGACTGAAGGATAACAGATTTCTATTTTCAAGAAATGCTATTACCAGAAGTGAAAAAAGAGTCAAATTTTTATGTATTGGATATTTTTTAAATTAAAATGATCTTGTTTTTGGAATTTCTAGAAACAATGGCAGTCTTTCTTTTGCTGTTCAGTGTTTTCAATTCAGAAAAACTTGTGCTTGGGACTTGTATGTAAGTCGCAGTTTATTAGAAAGTTTGCTAGTTAAGCCAGGCTGGTGTGGTTCAGTGGTTGAGCATCGACCCATAAGCCCAGAAGGTCAGGGTTGGTTTCCTGGTCAGGGCACATGACTAGATTGCAGGCTCAATCCTGAGAGAGCATGCAAAAGGCAGCTGATCGGTGATTCTATCTCATCATTAATGTTTCTATCACTCTCACTCTCCCTCTCTGAAATAAAAAAAAAAAAGTTTGATATTTCATGTGTACTTACCTACCTTATATTTGGATTTCACATTTCATTCTAATCATGAACTTGTGAAATAAGGTGGACAGGTTTCACTACCCTTTTTGTCATGCATAAGGAAACACGATAAGATAAATTATTTCCCAGACATCAGTGTTTCTCAATCTTGAATGTGTATAGCAACCACCTGGGGATCTTGTTAAAATGTGTGTGATGAGTCTTCAGGTCTGAGGGCCTGAGGGTTTCTGAGTGTCTAACAAGCTCCCAGGTGCAGATGCTGCTGCTGGCCTCATGCATACACCGAATAGTAACAGCTATTGTTATTGTTATTCCAAGTTAAGGGCACAACCGCCTCCTTTCTGTATCTGATCTTATGCACAAACAGCAATTTCTTAACATCTATAAACTTTTAGTTACATGTGAAGGTGAAGTCATAGAATGGAAATCGTTATTTTCATCTCTCCAAGTTCAATTATAATCTTTTTTTTTTTAGATCCCCACGACTCTACTTACCATTTGGAACATATGGGATATAGTTAAAATAACAGTTTTAATATCTTTGCTGCTAATTCTAATGTTTGCATCACATCTGGGTTAGCTTTTACTGATGGATTTCGCTCCTCATCATAGGCCGCATTTTCCTGTCTCTCTGCATGCCCGGTAATTTTTGATTGGATGCCACATGTTTTGAATTTGAACTTGTTCGGTGTTGGATAGTTTGTATTCCTGTAAATATTTTTTTAAAATATATTTTATTGATTTTTTACAGAGAGGAAGAGAGAGGGATAGAGAGTTAGAAACATCAATGAGAGAGAATCATCAATCAGCTGTCTCCTGCACACCCCACACTGGGGATGTGCCTGCAACCGAAGTACATGCCCTTGACTGGAATCGAACCTGGGAACCTTAAGTCCGAAGGCCGACATTCTATCCACTGAGCGGCATATTCCTGTAAATCTTGAGCCTTGCTCTGGGCTGCAGTTGCTTTGGTTCCTCTGGGTCTTGATTTTAAGATTTGTTAGGCAGGACCAGAGCAGTGCCAACTCTAGGGCCAATTATTGTCCCCGAGGCATGTACTCTTCCCAGTGTTCCATAAATGATGAGTTTTTCTAATCTGGCCGTGGGAATAGGCACTATCGCTAGCCCCAGGTGTGCATCAAGCATCTTTTCCTCTTTCCTTTCCAGTGGTTCTTTCTGCAGCCATAGGTAGTTTTCTCACACGTGCTAAGCAGTACTTTTCTGAATACTGGAAAAGGACCCTCTGCGGGTCTCCAGGGTTCTCTCTCTCCCTGTACAACTCTCTCCTCTCTGGAACTCTGCCTGCCTCAGTCTCCTTGGACTCTCAGCACTGTAGCCTCAAATCGGGGACTCCGCTGAGGTCTGCCTCAGTTTTTCTTCCCAGCACTGCAGCCTGGAAACTCAAGGCAGAAAAGTTGGGAAGTGCTCACCTCATTTGTGCTCCTTTTCTCGAAGATTACTGCCATGGGCCTGATGTCCACTGTATTGAACACTCAGTGTTTCATATACGTTTTTTATATGTTATTGATTTTTTACAGAGAGGGAGGGAGAGGGGCAGAGAGCTAGAAATATCGATGAGAGAGAAACATCGATCAGCTGCCTCCTGCACACCTCCCACTGGGGATGTGCCAGCAACCAAGGTACATGCCCTTGACAGGAATCGAACCTGGGAACCTTAAGTCCGCAGGCTCTATCCACTGAGCCAAACCAGTTAGGACTGTTTCATATGTATTTTTTTTTTTTCATCTCTCTTTTGGCTGTTTTAAGGTGGGAAAGTAAATCTGGTCCCTTGATCTCTCTCTTGACTTCTAGAAGTGGACGTTCAAATATCATTCCCACCTGGACCACTTCCACTCAGAACCATTGGCTATGGGAACTCTTGACTTAGGTTGCAAACTATCAAACTCAGCATTGACATCCGATTTATTCCAGGGAAGACAGCTGTTCTCCTGTCTTTGTATCATGGCTGGCTTCACCCATAGGCTGGCCCTGGGCTGGCACTCGGGGAAGCTGGAGTGGGTAAAGAGACTATTTTGAGCAAACAGCTGTCGATCTGCTTATGGTGTTTTCTTCCAACATTTGTTGATGGGCTTCGGCAATTTTCTTCTTGTCTGTCAGCAGGAAATGAAAGCTAGGCAAAATGGACATTTCTGGGACTTATTCATGATTATAATTATCCACAAAAATGCACCCTCTAAGCAAGCTCATTCACAGGCAGGTCAGAACTTTGTGGGGTGATGAACATGATCTAAAACAGGGTTGAACATGATCTAAAATTGTTCACTTAAAACAGGTAAATATTTAAGCTTATCTTGCCGAAATCGGTTTGGCTCAGTGGATAAAGCATCGCCTGTGGACTGAAGGGTCCCGGGTTCAGTTTCAGTCAAGGGCATGTGCCTTGGTTGCGGGCACATCCCCAGTAGGGGGTGTGCAGGAGGCGACTGATCAATATTTCTAGCTCTCTATTCCCTCTCCCTTCCTGATATTTTAAAAAATATTTAAGCTTATCCCAAAGATCTCCAAGACATTTGAAAACGTAAAAGGAAGTTGCCAACCACTGTATTTAGGCTAACCCCTAAATACTTTGATTTTTTTCAAAAGCCTTACATGCCTTTAAATACAGCCTTGATTTTGTAGACCAGTGGTCGGCAAACTCATTAGTCCACAGAGCCAAATATTGACAGGACAATGATTGAAATTTCTTTTGAGAGCCAAATTTTTTAAACTTAAACTTCTTCTAACGCCATTTCTTCAAAATAGACTCGCCAGGCCGTGGTATTTTGTGGAAGAGCCACACTCAAGGGGCCAAAGAGCCGCATGTGGCTCTCGAGCCGCAGTTTGCCGACCACAGTTACAGACCATGGTGGACTTTCACTTTGTCCAACACACATGTATTGCTTTTGTAATCAGAAAAAAAGCCAAAAAAAACAAGTTCTTAAAAGGAAGATGAAACATTTTAAATTGAAAGAGAGAGAAAATAAAGGGCAATACCAAGAGAGAGAAAAAAGTGTCTGTTCGCCCCACCCCCAAGGTAGGGCAAATGATGTTCAATTAGAAATCAGAAAGCAGGGATTCCAATTCTGTTGTTTGAACTCTGAGCCGAGAGAAATTATTTAGCTGCTGGCCATGGTTCCAGAAACCAGTTTTAAGCAACGAAGTGAACATTTGGAGCCTGGATCTGAAGTGAAGCTCTGAAGCAGTTTTGATAGAAGCTATGGGGATGATGTCAGTACAGGGCACTCTTTGTAACCTCTCAGCTAACCAGTAAATGATGACATTATCTATCTCCCAACCAGTCTGACCAAAGCCTTTGACAGGTAAAACCATCTCTAACTCTGGATCCTGGACGGGAAGTTACTGTGTAATATACAGTGACATCACTGGCCTGGCACTTCAATGTCTTTTTCAGATATAAATAATCTGTATTTATTTTCTAGGAAGGACAAGTGAGATGTAATATATATTGTGTTGAACTCAGAAGGAAATTATGATGTAAAAGCCAGTCATATTAAAATAATACTTTATCATACCACTGGTTTTATTTATATATTGTATCATGAGATCTCTATTTCAAGGATGCATTCTTAACTTTCAGACATGTGTAATGATGTTGAATTGCCTAGCGTGAGTTGGCTCAGAGATGGATTTACCTAAACAACATTTTCCCAAGTGTCCCATGGCTTGCTGTCACTTTAGAACCTGTTTTAAGCTACAGTCCCTTTAGTCATTAATTATTGAAGAATATTCAGTTCTACTAATGACTCGGGTCAGATCTATTTACTCAGAGTGTACCGTTTATCATGAATAATCAGCCCTTGCATTTGTCTAATGCCTCTCTCTCTAAGGACAGGTTGATTGTGTACGTTCAGTTGCAGATCATCTCCAGGAAATCAGGGAAAGTTAGTTCTTCCAGTCTACACTTTGAAGATGAAGAGGAGGCAAGAGGATGCCAACTAAAAGAAATGCTTAGGAAACTGGCTGGGGCCTGCAAAATCTAAACATTTTCTTCCAGAAAAAATTAAATGGTGCAGAGATTTCATGAGGATAGCCTGTTGATAATAAAACTAGAGACCCAGTGCACAAATTAGTGCACCAATGGGTTCCCTTGGCCTGGCCTGTGGGATGGGCTGAAACCAGCTCTCTATCATCCCCTGTGGGGTCCCAGATTACGAGAGGGTGCAGGCCAGGCCCAGGGACCCACTGGTGCACCACTGGGGCTGGAGAGGAACACAGGAAGTTGGCCAGCTAGCGAGGGATTATGGAAGGGCTCCAGGGTGTTTCTGGCCCACCTTGCTCAGTCCCAATTGGCCAGACTCAGCAGCAAGCTAACCTAGAGGTTGGAGCATCTGCCCCCTGGTGATCAGTGCACGTCATAGCAAGTGATTGAGCTGCCTTAGCATATTATTAGCATACTAATGGCCTGATACAGGAAATTCATGCATATGTGGGTGTGTCCCTCAGCCTGCCTGCACCCTTTCCAATCTGGGACCCCACAGGGATAAGGCCTAAACCGGCAGTTGGGCATCCCCCTTGCAGTCTGGTACTGCTGGCTCCTACCTGCTCACCTGCCAGCCTGATAATCCCAAACCACTCTGCCTGCCAGCCTTCTCACTCCTAACTGCTCTCCCCTCCTGGCCTGATCGCCCCTAACCACCACTACCTTGGCCCGCCACCATGGCTTTGTCTGGAAGGACATCCAGAAGGTCTCCCAGTCTAATTAGCATATTACCCTTTTGTTAGTATAGATTATGCTTTGATTGAACAGCCGACTGGACACTTAGCATGTTACCCTTTTTTTACATAGGATCATTGAGGTCTCAGGATGAAATCAGTCTGACTACGCAGCCTAAACTGTGTGGCACCTGATGGAGCTAGAAGGAGCGCTCTCCCCAGTTCCTGAATTCTTCTCTTCCTTAGCTGATCAAGCAGAAGTTTCCTGTGCCCCCTCATGGCTTGACTTTGAAACTTCATAACGTGATACTCTTTCAACTTCACTGGCCGGGTCTTTCCTTAGATAAATCCATGCTCTGCCCTCCTGTTCTCATTTTGCACTAGAGAGAGCCCAAGAGGACCAAGTTCTCGGGTGTCTGGATAAAAGAGGTCAGATTCATCAGGCTCCAGATGTCCATTCGACAGTCTGAACAGAGAGTCTAAACAACCGATCTCATGTCCAAAGAGTACATGTTCTTATTAATGTATTCAAAAAAGATGCTATTGCCGAGACTGGTTTGGCTCAATGGATAGAGCGTCGGCTTGGGGACTGAAGGGACCTGAGTTCGATTCCGGTCAAGGGCATGTACCTTGGTTGTGGGCATATCCCAAGAGGGGATGTGCAAGAGGCAGCTGATCGATGACTCTCTCTCATCGATGTTTCTAGCTCTCTATCTCTCTCCCTTCCTCTCTGTACAAAATCAATAAAATATATTTTTTAAAACAAACAAACAAACAAAAAAAGGATGCTATTATTGGGGATAACTCCAGGTGAGTGTGTGCAGTACCCCCTGAGGCATTGCTGAGGGTGGAAGTTACAGGGAAAAGAAGTAGGAGAGTGGAGATTTTTCGATAAACGTTGATGAAAGTATTTTGAACACGCTAAAAAATAAAAAAATATCTTTTTCTTTAGGGCCAGGGAACAAGGAAGGTAAAGGTACATGTCCGAGTCTCGGTCGGTTGGCGTGGAACAAGATCATTCCTGATCTTGGCGAGCTCAGACTCGCTCCAAGTGCTGACTCCTGGGAGCCCTTGCATCATGCACGGGGCCAGAGGGGATCCAGGCGGACGGCTCAGATGTACACGGTGATTTCCTCATACTTTGGCGGCCACAGTGTTTTGGCTGAAATGGTGATCTCCCCCGAGCTGCTCTCCACAGCCTCCAGCAGATCTGTTCAACCATTCACTTGCTCATCAAACATTTATTACTTGTGTTTTATTTATTTAAAAATATTTTATTGTTTTCAGAGAGGAAGGGAGAGGGTGGGAGAGATAGAAACATCAATGAGAGAGAGAATCATTGATTGGCTGCCCCCTGTATGCTCCTACATGAGGATTGAGCCTGCAACCTGGGCATGTGCCCTTGACCAGAATCGAACCTGGGACACTTCAGTCCACAGGTCAACGCTCTATCTGCTGAGCCAAACTGGCTAGGGCTATTACTTGTGTTTTTACAAGACACCGCACCTAGAGGCTGGCTTAAAGGATGAAGCAGGTGCTGGAACTTACAGTTTACCAGAACGGAGCTGTGGAGCCTTTATTCTGTCTTGGTACACAGAGAAAACCATACAATTTGTATGTCCCACTGAGGTAAACCAGGGACAAAGAGTGGGGAGTAGCCGAAACCGGTTTGGCTCAGTGGATAGAGCTCTGGCCTGAGAGCTGAAGGGTCCCAGGTTCGATTACGGTTAAGGGCATGTACCTTGGTTGCGGGTGCATCCCCGGTGGGGGGTGTGCAAGAGGCAGCTGATCGATGTTCCCTCTCTCTTCCTCTCTGTAAAAACTCAATTAAAAAAAAAAAAGAGGGGAGTAGGTTTGAGGGCATTTGTATTTGTTTTGGTAAAAAAAAAAAATTACACTTTCTACATATTGTTTAATTATGATTTGAAACATAAAATGAAAGCATTAGAGACAGAATTAAATATTTAGCTTAGCACGGCATATGGGGCTCAGTGGTTGAGCAACGACCTATGAACTAAGAGGTCATGGTTCAATCCCAGGTCAGGACACATGCCTGGGTTGTGGGCTTGATCTCCAGGGAGTGTGCAGGAGGCAGCCAATCATTGATTTTTCTCTCATCATGGATGCTTCTATCTCCCTCTCCCTCTCTGAAATGAATAAAAATATATTTAAAGAAAAAATAAAAATATTTACTAAAGTTAAAGTATTTAAAGAAATGTCTTGTCTTTCATTAACAACTATGCAATGGAAATTTCTTTTGATAACATTAATGGACTTTAAATTCAATCAAACTCATGTCAAACACTTTTAAGTAATGACAGAGCTCTGATTTAAAGCATGTTAAGAGCTCCTGTGTTAGCATCTGCCCCCTGGTGGTCAGTGCACATCATAGCGACTGGTCATTCTGGTTGTTCTGCTATAATGGTCGCTGGGCTTTTATATAGAGAGATTACATATATAGATGTGTGATTTATAATTGACCCTCATTTAATCCTCATAAGAACAACCAGTGAGGACTATCATCCCATTTTACAGAATGGGAAATCTGTTCAAAAGGGCGAGTTGCTCAGGTTGACATGCTAAGTCCATACTTCCCTTGCTGGTGCCTTAGGGACGAACACATTGATGGGCTGAGGAAAACAACAGATTATTGGATTGACAGCTTCACTTGAAAGTTTTGAGGGACAAAATAACTAGTAAATAATATAAAAGATCAAACATGAAACGCCAAAGAAACACTGTGCTTAATGAGGGCAACTTGGAGCTACACACACACATACACACACACACACACACACACACACACACACACGGCTCCCTCCCACCACCCCACCTGGTAGAAGGGGGGATGACTTAACTTTTTTCTGATTCCAGATCTCATCCTTATTCCAGGTAGAAAACTGTTACGGTTTTAAGAGAGTTTCAGAGTGGTTTCAGTTGAACACTGGGAGCTGGGGAGGGAGCATTGCAGGCTGAGGATGAGGCATGAGCCAAGTTAGTGGGGGAGAGAATGGGGCTGCGGAAGGTGAACAATGGCGGGAGGAACAAGTACAGGAAGATGCATCATGGGAAATACCATGAGAAAGGTGGGATGGCTTCAAGCTTCAGGCAGTATGATCTGGCAGAGAAGTCTGTGTATAACAGCGCTGAGACCGGGTTAGAGGCTAGAGGTGGGAAGCTGGGGAGGGAAGGAGTGGAGGGCTTGTGTGCAGGACTGTCGGGACTTACCAGAGGACAGGGCAGAGAGCAGGGCCCAGACCCAGAGGCGGAAAGTCGGCTGAACTTGCAGCCCACCTCAGGTGCTGTCAAAACGCCCAGGTGGGGGCTCAGCGGTTGAGTGTTGACCTATAATCCAGGAGGTCACGGTTCAATTCCGGGCCAAGGGTGCATGACCCGGTTGCAAACAGCCAATCAATGATTCTCTCTCATCATTGACATTTCTTTCTCTTCCTCTCTCTCTCCTTCCCTCTCCCTCTCCCTCTCCCTCTCCCTGCCCCTTTCCCTCTCCCTCTCTTTCTCCCTCTCCCTTTCTAAAACCAATAAAAATATAAAAGACAAAACCAAAAAGCACCCAGGTGGATTGATGATTCTCTTCCATCATTGCTGTTTCTCTCTCTCCTCCCTTTTTCTCTGAAAGAAAAAAAGAAAGAAAAAGCACCCAGGTGTCGAGTTAGCAGTTGGGTGACTGAATGAGATTGGGACTGGGAGTGACCTGCCTCTAGGTGAAAACTGCCACTGGAGGTGAGACAGGTGTAAGGAGAACAGGGGCTCAGCTGGCCAAAGAGGCCGCCAGAGGGAGGTCTAACGATAGAGAGAGGTTGGAGTCATTGTCCCTGAGTACCTGGCACATAGTAGGCACTCACATATTAGTGAGAAGAAGAAAAGAAAACCCAGGAGTAAGGAAACGCAGGACAAGTGATATGAAACAGAGGTGGAATTTGGGTAGAAACAAGAGATCATTGTATTTGTTCCAGGAAATGGGGACCTACTTCCCAGCAGCCTCTCCCAACCCTGAACGTCCCCGACTGACCCTTAGGAAGCTGCCTGCCCTGCAGAGCGGAGGCCGGTGGGTGGGACTTAATGTGCACCGCGCTCCCCCCCCCACCCCGCCCCCACTGAAAGTCAGAAAATATATAAATGCCACCAAGTAGCTGACATCACCATACAAATCACTTCCTTTTCCCCTGCAGGACTCCCCCCATCCCCACCCCTCGCCCCCAGAGGAAGAGGACTGCAGAGTGGGCTTCGCCTGAGAGACCTTTTTAGAAATTTGTTTAGAAAAGCTCGCTGCTTCCTGAGAATCCCACCCGGACATTATTTTTCAAAAGGCATTTTTTACTTGCTCTCACTTAGAGACAAGTTTCCCTTCAAATCGCTTGGGTTTTAAAAACTAAAACTAAAACAAACAAACAAACAAAAACCCTAGCTGGTTTGGCTCAGAGGATAGTGTCCGGCTGCAGACTGAAAGGTCCTGGGTTGATTCCGGTCAGGGGCATGTACGTTGGTTGCCGGCACATCCCCAGTGGGGGGATTGCAGGAAGCAGCTGATCAATATTTTTCTCTCATGGATGTTTCTAGCTCTCTGTCCCTCTCCCTTCCTCTCTGTGGAAAATCAATAAAATATATTAAAAAACAAAAACACTCTTACTCTAAAAAATACACAACAAAAACATTCAAACAAAAAAACCCTCGCTGGTTTGGCTCAGTGGATAGAGCATCAACCTGCGGACTGAAGGGTCCCAGGTTCGATTCAGGTCAAGGGTACGTGCCTGGGTTGTGGGTTGATTCCCATTGGGGGGCGTGCAGGAGGCAGCCAATCAGTGATTCTCTCTCATCACTGATGTTTCTATTTCTCGTTCCCTCTCCCTTCCTCTCTGAAATCAATAAAGATATATTTAAAAACAAAAACAAACAAACAAAAATAATCATACTCTAAGCAGAAGAAGCTGCCAAGGTCCTGGGGGTGGGGTAAGGGCAGACACTCTGGGCAGGGCCGGTGGGGCGAGCAGGGAGCCCTGGCCCTGCTTCATTCATCAAAGAAGCCAGAGGCCAAAGTCCAGGCCGGGGTGCGGGGAGACGCAGGTGCTGGGGCCCCTCCCCCGCCCTCCCCCGGCGCCCCTGCCCTTTGAGCCCCTGTGGCCGCGGGACAGGCTGGCCAGGCGGGGGATGCTGCGGCTGCTGGCGGCCCGCTGCGCCCGGGGCCCGGGGGCCCGCGGGGGGCTCGGCGCCCACTGCCCCCGGCGCCCGGCCTCGGACGCCCCCCGGAACCTGCCCCCCAGCTCGGACGCCGTGGCGCGGCCCGTGGGCGTCTGCTCCATGATGCGGCTGCCGGTGCAGGCCTCCCCCGAGGGGCTGGACGCCGCCTTCGTCGGGGTGCCCCTGGACGCGGGCACTTCCAACAGGCCCGGGGCGAGGTAAGGCCCCCGGGACCAGGGACACGTGGCTGGATAACCGGAGGGCCTCTGTTCACTAGGGTCAGGCAAAGGGCCTCTGACAGGTTGAGAGTTGATTTCCCTTTTTCTTTCTTTCTTTTTTAAAAAAAATATATATATATTATTGATTTTTTACAGAGAGGAAGACAGCGGTATAGAGAGCTAGAAACATCGATGAGAGATAATCATTGACCAGCTGCCTCCTGCACACCCCACACTGGGGATGTGCCTGCAACCAAGGTACATGCTCGTGACCGGAATCGAACCTGGGACTTCTCAGTCCGCGACGCTTTATCCACTGAGCCAAACCGGTTTTGGCTGCTTTCCCTTTTTCTTTATCAAGCATGACTGGCTTTCACTGGTAAAGAAAAGGGGGTTCTTCTACCGGAGCCTCTCCATGCCGAGACCCTCAGCCTTGCGGGGGTGGAAGCCGGGGTGACACAGCGCACGGTGGCAGGGTCCATTTGAGCCCGGAGGAAGCTGGTCGCTCCTTCCTAAACCTCCAAGGGTCACCTGCTGCAAGAATTGCTCAGACTAAGGCTCTGGCCGGTTAGCTCAGTTGGCTAAAGTGTGGGGCCTGATAAACCGAGGTTGCAGGTTCCGTCCCCTGGCCAGGCCTATACAAGAGTCAACCAGCCTTAGCTGGTTTAGCTCAGTGGATAGAGCATCGGCCTGTGGACTGAAGGGTCCCAGGTTCGATTCAAGTCAAGGGCACATGTCTGGGGTGCAGGCTTGATCCCCAGTATGAGGCATGCAAGAGGCAGCCCATCAAAATATCTACACCAATGAATGCATAATTAAATAGAACAATGAACTGATATCTCCTCTCTCTCTCTCATCAATCAATAATAATAATAAAAAGAATTGCTCAAATTAAGTCAATTTTTCTAAATTCAAGTCAGAGACGGTAAAATTCATTTTTCTAATTATTGAGCTTCAGCTATTTCTGATTCAGCTCTGCAGCAATACATCTGACTGCCTGTCTATATGATAAATGCCACTTTATTAAAAGTCGACCAAGTGCAAGGCTCTTTGCATAGGAAATTTCATTTAACTCACAACCATGAGGTGAGGTAAGTATTGTCATTGCTTTACAGGTTAGGAAGTTATCCAATGCCATTGAGTAAGTTGGGGGCTCCTAAATCTGTGCCTTTATTTTCTCTCTCTCTTTTTTAAAAAAACCTGTCTTTATTGTTGAGAATATTACATGTCCCTCACCTTTAATCTCTTCCATATGCAGCCTGGAACAGTGATTCTTGATCAGGTTTTTTGTTTTTTGTTTTCCCCTCAGAGTTGTTTTGGGCAGAGTCTGGAGGTATTTTGGGGTGTCAGAGCTTGCAGGAAGGGGTGCTACTGGCCTCTAGTGGGAATAGACCAGGAATGCTGCTCAACATCCCACAACGCACCAAGATGGGCCGCCATAACATCCAGCCCCCAATGCCACCAGTCCCGAGGCTGAGGAGCCCCTCCCTAGATGGGGCCCCTAAGCCTTTACGGATGCTCACAGGACCTTCCGCCTTCTTCCAGATTTGGACCCCGTCGGATCCGGGAAGAATCAGTGATGCTTCGGACAATCAACCCCAGCACGGGGGCCCTCCCCTTCCAGTCCCTCATGGTTGCAGACCTCGGCGACGTGAATGTCAATCTGTACAACCTGCAGGACAGCTGCCGCCTCATCCAAGAGGCCTTTCAGAAAATCGTGGCTGCTGGCTGTGTGCCCCTGACCTTGGGTAATGGCATCGGCAAGGGCAAGGGCAGCTGGCCGTGCTCAGGGACGGCTTATCCTGTCGTCCAACACAGCTGCTTCTCCAGGGCCGGCCACTGGGAACGCGGGGACAGGAGCAGGGAACCCGTTATTAATGCATGCATCTTAATCGCCGGGGAGAGGGCAGTTCAATGTTGGGCTAGTGTGACAGACAGGATTGGATCAGCGGGAGGCATTCGCCTCGGTACAAAATGTAAGGGGTGCCCCAAAAGGCAACAGCATTCCTGATTTTCCTTTTTTGCCTCAGGCTCCTCTATGGCTTAGAACAGAACCATTACTGGTCCTATCTTTCTTTAAAATTCGTCATGGAGAGAGATAGAAACATCAATGATGAGAATCATTGATGGGCTGCTTCCTGCATGCCCCCTACTGGGGATCGAGCCTGCAACCTGGGCATGTGCCCCTGACTGGAATCGGACCCAGGACCCTTCAGTCCACAGGCTGGTGCTCTATCCACTGAGCCAAACCAGCTTCTTCTTTTAAATGACAACGTAATTTCAAACACCCAGTGTCCCTTTCCTCTCGGAACAAGACCTTATTTTAGCTGGGCTTGTAGTTCTCCAGTCTAACAGAAAGGGGGGCAGAATCGGGCAAGTTGAGGATTGTCCTGGGTAAGGCACAGTCCTCTCCTCTTACCCACCTTCAGATGTTTTCTCTTTTCTCGTCGCAGGTGGAGATCACACAATCACATATCCTATATTGCAGGCCATGGCAAAAAAGTAAGTCCCAACTCTCTGGGCCCAAGCGAGGTTTCAAAATTCAGGAGCTGGGGAATGAGTTGTTTGCTGCCACAGGGCATCAGGTGACCGCGGCTGGCTCAAGTTATTGGGGGTGATTGGGACTTCCCGACCGAGTTGCTGGGCTCCAGGCGTCCCTGTCAGTCACCAGCTGGGAGTCAGGACTATTATTAACACCCCGGCCGCCTGCCCTTGGCCTGCGTCTGCTCCGGGATGCACGCTCAGTGTTGGCCTCTGTTTTGGGGAGATGAGCTCCGAACCCCAGTTAACTTGTTTCCGTTTTGCTCAAAGGCCAGTCCTACACACTGACAGGCTCAGGGGTGCTGCTTGTGGAGCAGGGCCCCTTCCCCAGAGAAGCTGGGAGAAGCTGGCTCTCCCAGTAGCAGAAGTCTCCCGGGGATGGACTAACCGTTAATTAGCCCCAGAAAGGGACAGATGGGCCACGTTGGTGGCAGCTCCAGAATTCATAGAGGGGAAAGACGCGTGGGTAGAATTCTGACTGGGCGGTGGGCGGGTGCAGGCATTTCTCGAGGCTGTGTTTGCCTAGCATTGCTTTGGATCGTGTATTCCTTCTGGGTGGCCAGCTGGGTTGATGAAGATGATGGTGAGAGAGCTGGGGCCAGGCTGCTTCTCGGGGCTACAGCTGAGCTCCCCCTTCGTGGTCACCCGCCCAGCTCTCCCCATCTGTGAGTGAGGAACTCCTGGGTGATAGGCAGTGGGTGGCAGCTGAGCCACAGGTCTATTTTGGGCCTGACTTGCCTGCGTGTATTGCTCTGAGATGCTAAGTCATTTGAAGACAGAAACCGGTTGCAAGGCCTGGAACTGTTGCCAGTTCCCCCCTCCTGGGCTCTGCGCCCTCAGCGGGGTTTGGTGGCCTGGAGGGTGGCTGTGCTGAGTAGGAGGAGGCCTGGCCTCTGAGCTGCCCCGCGGTCACCAGGCATGGCCCTGTGGGGCTGCTGCACGTGGACGCTCACACGGACACGAACGACAAGGCCCTGGGAGAGAAGATCTACCACGGCACGCCCTTCCGCCGGTGCGTGGAGGAGAAACTTCTGGACTGTAAGCGCGTGGTCCAGATCGGCATCAGGGGCTCCTCCATGACCCTGGATCCCTACAGATACAGCCGGAGCCAGGTGACAGACTGCGTGCCCTGCCCTCCGGCCCCCGCCCGCACAGGGCCCCCCTCTCCACGGCTCACTCCGTGGCGGTCACGGGTTCCACAGGGGCTTTAGTAAGCAAGTTCAGAAAAGGGGAGGACGGCTGCGTTGACGCCCGGAGGGTCACGTGCAGCAGAGCGGAGCAAGGGCGCGAGTTCATGAGGCAGAGGAGGCCTATGGCTGGGGTGGGGAGACCAGCAGGGACGAACCAACCCCTGGGGTGAGCTGGGGAGGTCCCCACCCGAGGTGAGGGGACACCTTAGTCCTCTTCACACCACCTGGGCAGAGTGGCTCCCAGGTGGACACTGTCCAGAAGACAGGCCTTGCATGGAGACTCGGGCTTTTCCTGTGGGGTCTTGTAACAAGCCCGAGTCCCCATGCAAAGGCCGGGTCTTGTGGACAGAGCTGTCGAGGAAGTGCTTGGGGGAGCTGTCCCCAGGTTTTTGCTCTTGCTTTAGCCGAGCTTCTCTCTGATCCCATCTCCGTAGGTCAGCTTGGACTTCCTCCCTGCCTCCCCGGTCACCGCCCCTCCATGCCTCGCCTGTAACACGGGGTGGTAGTTCCCTCCTCGTGAAGGTTCAGGGTTCCATGGGATGGGCGCGTAGCGCTGAGCGTGGGGCGGGCACAGGGAGATAGATGCCCGGACAGGGTGCCCTGCAGACGCCTTGACCTGCCCCTCGTCCGTGCCTCCGTCCCCAGGGCTTCCGGGTGGTCCTGGCCGAAGACTGCTGGATGAAGTCGCTGGTCCCTCTGATGGCGGAGGTGAGGCAGCAGATGGGAGGCAAACCCATGTACATCAGCTTCGATATCGACGGCTTGGACCCAGCCTACGCCCCAGGGACGGGGACACCGGAGATTGCTGGCCTCACCCCTAGTCAGGTATGGCGGCTCCACGGTGACCATTCCTGGGGGTGAGGTTTTTTTTATATGTATATAGGGGTGAGGATTTTAATGTCCTGCTTTCCTGGGCCTTGTGCTGAGTCTTCGGGAATCGGGATAGGATTTCCCCCCCCTTTTCTTTTTCTTTTTAAAAAAATATTTTATAGATATTTTACAGAGAGGAAGGGAGAGAGATAGGGAGCTAGAAACATCGATGAGAAACATCGACCAGCTGCCTCCTGCACACCCTCCACCGGGGATGTGCCTGCAACCAAGGTACATGCTCTTGACCAGAAACGAACCCGGGACCCTTCGGTCCGCAGACTGATGCTCTATCCACTGAGCCAAACCGGTTTCAGCTCCCCTTTTCTTACAGTAGTGATGAAAAAAAAATATATATTGTTGAAAGTATTACATGTATCCCCTTACCACTCCCAGGATAGGGTTTTAAAAGCCAGTATGTCGGCCTTTACTGTTCTCAGGGTTTAAATACTTGACTCCCTGAGAACTGAGTTTTAGCCAAGGCGCTCATTTCTTATCGGGCTATTACAGTCCTTCATTTGCTTTTCCTGCTGCTGGTCCTGCTGTAGTTTGCCCCTGGGAACCGTCCTGTAGTACCCTTCTCACGGACAGTAAGCCTATCATTTTGGGGTTAGAGTTTAAAAAAGTATGCACAGTGGGATTAACCAGCTACCAAGGTAGTTCAGGAGTTTTAGAACTACCCAAGTAATCCCCCAGAGGGCGTGCTGAGCACCAAGGCAGGGAGGCAGGCCTGGAGCGTGGTTACAGCCAGAAGTTAAGCTCTAGGGGGTGGAGGCCTTGGGTTCACTACCCTGTCCTTGGAGCCTAGCGTAGAGCCTGACACACACATGGTAGGCCCTCGAACTCCTCTTGTGAGGAAACGGAGATCGCTGAACCCCAATCCATTGCCTCACGCCCTCTGAGAGGATGCTGACAGCTGCCTCTTCAGAGCCCTTTCCCCGCCCCTGCCAGAGGTTTCTCACACACAGACCTGCTTCCTCAGCGTCTCGTCCTTCCGGGCTTTGCACCCGCACAACGAAAACTTGAGACAAAACTATTCTTCCTTCCATCCCCTCCTGCCCCCGTCCCCCGGCTGTGACTGACCCGGGTACCTCTCGTCTGGGCGCCTTTTCCCTCTGCTGCGCTGCCCTTCCCTGCTCAGCTGCTGGCCAATCTATTGCGCTAAGTGCTTCCTCCTTGGGGAGGCCTCCCCACCTCTTCCGGCTGTTACGTGTTCCTGTCCCGTGCTCCGCTTGTTTTTCTTCAAGTCCTCCGTGTGTGCCATTGAAATGGTTGGCTTGCTCGTCCCCATCACCACACTGTGGAGCAGGGCCTGGGCATCGCTCAGCTGTGATGCCCACCAGGGTGCCTGGCAGTAAATGCTCATGAGGAGAAGCAATGGTTCCAACTCAGAGGGTGGGCACATGTTGGGAGAAAGCCACGGAGGCCCCCCCGTTTTTTTTCTTTCGTGGTCAATGATTCCCACGTGGCTTGCTTGTGGACAGGCTCTGGAGATCATCCGGGGCTGTCAAGGCCTGAACGTGGTGGGCTGTGACCTGGTGGAAGTCTCACCGCCGTACGACCCTTTTGGTGAGTAAAGGAGAGACCTGTGATCTGCAGGCTGCGAGTTCAGACTTTATTCATCTAGTGAATAGGTAGCAGGTGGACAGGCCCTTGTGCGTAACTCAGAACCTGCTGAGAACGTCCTACAGTGAAGAAAATAAGCCTGTTATTGCGTGCCTTACAGACACAGCTAATGGGCCCTAACCAAACCCCTGGAGGTGGCTAAGTATCATTAGCTTGCCCACCGGCCAGCAAAAGGCAGGAACGAGCCTGCAGCTTAGTGACGGCGTGGCACACGGCCCTCCTACTGATAGTTCAGAAAAGTGAATTCCCAAAGGATAAATAATAGTTACTAATTCATAAAGTGGGAGTCAGTTGGCTTAGGAGAGAGGCTCAAAGCAGATGCCAGCCTCAGAATTTTAATGTAGAAAACCTTACAGTTAGGCCTACTAGCCTCAGAGGATAGATAATAAATACAATACACGCCATTATTATACGTTTCACTTCTGAGATTAAACAAAGAACCTTCTGTATTTTAATATCACTATTTCCAAGTGGTTGATGGAGCAGAATGCCAGGGAAAGCGTGTCTGTAGGGGGGCTGGCCAGCCCTGAAAAGATACGGAAGGCGGGGCCCGAAAGGGAAGACAGGGCAGAGGGCTGAGCAGTCCTGAGAGGCGTGGCTGGGAGGTGGTCTTCACGCTGGTGTACTTCTCTGTAGGAAACACGGCCCTCCTGGCAGCCAACCTGCTGTTTGAGATGCTGTGTGTTCTCCCCAAAGTGAGAGTCGTCTGAACCTCGTGCTCGTCAACACGGAACAGATTGCTTCGGGACAAATTTTCAAGCATCTGCCAGTGCTAACGAGTTTGTGCCAATAAAACTTTCTGCTCCAAGTGTCACCAGTGGCTGTAAAATCAGGGCACAGAGCAGAACTGGAATCCAGACGACTAACATTTCCGAGGAGTTTGAATTAGCAAAGCAGTAGCACTTGTGCTGATTTCTTCCTTTAATGAAAGGTGATGGAGGATAAAGGGGGAAGGGATGGAGAATTTAGTTCAAAGCTGGAGGAATTCCTCTAAAAATTGGAGGAATTAAATAAAGACTAATTTCGTGCACCAGGCCTCTAGTACTGTATAAATCTTCTATATTTCCATAGTATCTTCCTTTAAGGCAGGGGTGGAGAACCTCTTTTCTGCCAAGGGCCACCTGGATATTTATAACATCATTCACTTAGTATCAATTTATGTTGCTATGAAAGAAGCTTGGAGATTTATTGAATCTCGAGTCCCACCTGCGGTTGTTTTGGCAGGGCCAGACCAGATTATTTCTCCGGCCTTCTACAGCCCGGGGGCCGGGAGTTCCCCACCCCGGCTTTGAAAGAAAGTCTCGCGAAGATCCTAATAACCTTCCCACTCAAAAGCCCAGGAGGGTACACGAAACGCCTTCTAAACCAGCGACACCAGCTGGCCTCCCAAGAGCCCTCCTCAAGCTGTTACACATTATCCGTTCTTCCAGCGGCCCTCCTCCAGGACGGAGTTCCTGAAGTCTGCATAGCCAAGTGCTGATCGTAAGCATGTGCTGAGTTACATGCAAACTCCATTTCGCTGGGAATGGGTCCACCATAAATCATCTCGATGCAGGAGCTACCCGTAATCATCACACGTTAAAATAGTTTATTTCTGTTTCCAGTCGGTCATATTCTTAAAACAAAAATAACATCAACTTTAGTTATGTTCACAATACAAAACAAAAACAACATAAAAGGACACCATTTGCCAAATAAGTTATTTGTTCCTAAGAGTATCAAAAGTGCAAAATATTCACTTGCTTTTCAGATCTGTCTCAGAAGTCTAATTACAAACGGAACAGATAGAGTTGGCAGTTCTGCACTGCGTTTGCTTTCCGGGGACAGTGGCAGGTGTTTGGATGTGAGCAACATTTCATTTGGGAACAGGTTTTGCATCAGCTTTTAAAGAGTTTTCCTTAACATTTCCTTTTGAGTGTTTGCTTCTAATCCCACTTCCCAAACAAAGCAAATCATCCAAACACATTCAGATCCTATTTCTCTTTATATCAGGAAAACACTTATGTGCTGAATGAGGAAATCAACCTGTTATTTGAAAACCACAACCAGGTTTCGTGGTCAGTGATGGCAGCGAGACCATGGTGCCCAGTGGAAATGAGGGCAGCTTTGCTCACGGAACCAGCTCAGCTGGGCTGCCCACCTCTGCGTTAGACAAATCGTGCCCTGACACCTTGGCAAGAAAAATATATTTGGTAAATGGGTGTGTGTTCTACAAAGCCTTTTAGGACCAGTTTTCATCCCCTCTGCTGAACGTGATATGTAGACTCTATCAACCAGAAAAAGCTAACTCTAAAATCACCCATGTTGTCTTCTGAAGATACGCATTCGAAAACTAGGAAGTTGAGACTGGAACTGGGTCAGTGTGGTTACATACGTTAGGAAGAGAAATGGCGGCACTGGCTGAGCAGACTATGGCTCATACATTTGACACAAAAGCAAACGAATGAATGGAAACAATGTTCAGGAGGAGAGGCGTGGTGGCCAAGGGTGAAGTTCGTTTTAAAGGAAGACTCCCAGGGTCCTCCGGGCAGACACGGCTGCCTCAGAGAGATGTGGAGGATTGGTGGGCTGAAGTATTTGCCAGGAGTGTTTTCAATCCTATTATCTTTCCCTTCTTAGTGAAAATGGAAGGTGCTGCTGAGTCCAGTTTGGCTCAGTGGATAGAGCGTCGGCCTACGGACTGAAAGGTCCCAGGTTCGATTCGGGTCAAGGGCATGTACCTTGGTTGCGGGCACATCCCCAGTAGGGGGGGTGCAAGAGGCAGCTGATCGATGATTCTCTCTCATCGATGTTTCTGACTTTCTATCCCTCTCTCTCCCTCTCGGTAAAAAAATCAATAAAATATATTTTTAAAAAAAATGGAAGGTGCTTTTAATTTTAATGATATAATTTTTTAAAATCCAATCTGGTGAGGTTTTGGTTTTCAGAAATGATAGTCAGGAATCCCTTTAGTACCAGAAATTAAAATCTACCATAAAAGCAAAACATGCTCATTTAAGTAACCTGGCCCTAAAAGACCCAGGAAATAACTCTGAGGAGCCAAATGAATCCCGTGATCGTTTCTACCCGGTCAGGGGCCCTCAGAGGCGGCCCTGGGGTAAGCACCCACGTTCAGAGGACCACGTGGAGAGGGAAGCCTGGCTGTGATTCTTCACCTTTTCCAGAAAGCTGCAGATTCCATGCAAACTACAGAAATTCCTGGGCTCAAATAATTTACTACCTGTCCCTGTAGCTCGCTATTTCAGTCATTTGGGATCTAAATGGCTTAGTTTAAAGCGGTTATGATTAAAGAAAATACCGACTGACTTTGTCCCATCACTGATTTTTGAACTTTCACTTGACAAATGGCCCTTAAAGGGCCACCTGCTTTGACAGTGGAATAGACCACTCTGTGAGGCTGTCCACACCCCATGGTAGTCTTGCCCTAAAGAGAAAAGGTAAGCTCTCTAGCTCTGGAGTGATCCAGCCTGGCGTCCATCTCAGCTTGAGCTCAGCCAGCTGGTGCCAGGACAGGTGGCGTAGCTGTAAGTTAGGAGTGAGATGACTGAGACGAGACATCAAAATACAGGAGCTCAGAGTAAGCCTTTTGCACAACAGGAGTCTAGAACAAGTCTTGGTTCACTGGTCACAAATGAGGACTTGAAGATACAGTACTTTTGGGGTAACTGCTCAAAATACGATAGCTGAGAAATGTTAGGTTCTTTGATACACAGACGTGTCTGGTATTTTACTAGATACACCACTCATGGCAGGTGGGAATAGTGTGTCTTCAGTTTAACATCTACTGGCTTATAGCAGCTTATCTCTACGTTCAGAGAACAAGGTTCAAGTTATGGCTCCTAATATCCATACCCTACGACTGACAGAGGCAGAAAGGCATCTAAAACACACGCGTAAATGGCTCAAGTCGTCACAGTACTTCTTGCTGTGCGGGTCCCTCTCGCTCCTTCTCGTGTTGGGGAGGCGGCCGAGGGGACGCTCAGGAGGGGGTCACTTCAGTCACTGCCCAGCCCTCCCTCTGTTGCCTTGGGGAGGAACCCAAACTCACATGCAGAACCCCCACTCATCCCTATACTTTTAAAACCATGGCTGACAAACTGCAGTAGGGGGATACCCCCAAAATTGCCTTTAGCCGCTTACTGCCAGAAAGACTGCTGAACGAAAGATCCCGTGGAGCCAGGCCTCGTTCAGGCTGTGGGTCCAGAAGCTGCTGTGGGCTGTCCCACGGTTACAGCATGCACCGCAGCAGAAGCTCAGCGGCCGGGGGTGGGCTGGGGGTGGGGCGCGGGGGAGGCAGGTGAACACTGGGCCAGCGACCAGCACACCAGGCTCCTGAGGTTCCGTCCTGGTACTGCTGCAGGGCGAGCACCTGTGCTTCTCCGGGCACAGGCCCAGGACGGGGGAGGGGCTGTGAGCGCGGACAGGACCGTAGGGAAGAGGAATGAGCGGTCTATTTTAAATAGTGCGGCATTCGGACAGGAGAGAACACCCCAAAGGAAAATGTTTTCACTCCTAGGGTAGGACAGGACAAAGCAGGACGAAGGAGAGGGTCTTCTCGCACTGCTCTAGAAGAATCACCTAAAATCTAGACTCTGTCCGCTGTGAGAGTCGGAGTCCTGCAAATACCTGTGCGCAGGGCCTGCAGAGGGTCTGGGAGCTGCCGTCCCTCCCGCGGCCCCTCAGTCTAGCTCAGGCCAGGACGGGATGTAGAACCTCTGCAAGGAGCCTTCCAGCAGGCGCTCCATCCACAAGGACAGCTTGCTCAGTTTCCCTTTGAGGGGCTTGGGCCCCAGGCCGCCGGGTTTCCCTCGGGGCTCCCCCTCCGGCAGGGAGGGGTCCGGGTCACTCGCCCCCAGGGCTTCCTCCTCCTCCACGGTTTTCTGGGGCTTGAAGAGGCAGAAGTACTTCTTGTGGCCGTTCAGAGCCAGCACGTACCCCGTGTAGTCGCGATCCAGGAAGTGCTTGTCGTACTGGTTTGGGATGGGCGCTGCGTCCTGAGCAAATTCTAGCAGGTACTCCAGCCACTCCCTGTGCTTATCGAGGCTCAGGAAGGAGAAGTGCAGGCAGCTGCTCCTGTGGAGGGGAGAGAGGGAGGACTCAGGGGCTTCCTGACGCGCAGCTGCAGGGAACACAACACCTGCCAGTTCCAATAAGCACCGGCTTCACGCCGGGCGGGGCCGGGTGCATGCACCAGCAGGATCCTGTGGGAGCTGAGGGCGCCCCAACAGCGACACGCCACCCCCCACCTGGCTGGTGTCACTTATGTCGCTCTCAGTGTCCGGCTCCAGGAAAAGACACAAGAGCTGGAGAATAGTCAGTTTCCTGAAAGGGCCCGGAAGGAACCGAGGGGGCATGAAGTCAGAGGGGAAAGGCGCCCTCAGGTTGGCTCCGGCTTCTGGCCTAGAGAGGTCCCAGCCACACAGCGCTGCGCGGCCCCAGAGGAGGGGATGTAACTCCGCCAGCCCCCTCCTGCCCAGATGTGCCTGCTGCCCCCCTGCCCTCCCCCGCCAGGCGCTTACCCAGTGAATGTGTAGACCTCCAGCGCGAACTTCTGCAGGAGGCTGGTCTTGGTGGAGTTGGACAGGATGAGGACCACGTTCATGTGGCCTGGCCGCAGGCGCACCAAGTTGCTGGTGTACGTCACATCCGTGAGCTCGGTCACCTCCACGAAGCCTTTTTTAGGGACCTTGCTGTGAAGGAATATGGGAGAGTTAAGATGTTATCAGGGGCCCAGCCAGTGTGGCTCAGTGGTTGAGTGTTGATCTATGAGCCAGGTCACAGTTCGATTCCTGGTCAGGGCACATGCCTGGTTTGCAGGGTCAATCCCCACTGGGGGGCGTGCAGGAGGCAGCCAATCAGTGATTCTCTTTCATCAATGTTTCTCTCTCTTTCCGCCCTCCCACTATGAAATCAATAAAAATATATTTAAAAATATTATCAGGGTAATGGAATGCCATTACATTTAAAAGAAACAAGCAGAAGAAAGTGCTATGTTCGGACACTTGAGATCTTGCTCCCCAGGATATGTTATCAGTTTGGCTCAAATAAACTCATAAAAATTCTCTTAAAAAAAAAAAAGAAAAGGGCCCAGCTGGCACGGCTCAGTGGTTGAGCGTTAACCTATGAACCAGGAGGTCAGAGTTTGACTCCTGGTCAGGGCCCATGCTCAGGTTGCAGGCTCAATCCCCAGTGTGGGGCTTGCAGGAGGCAGCTGATTAGTGATTCTCTCTCATCATTGATGTTTTTATCTCTCTCCCTCTCTCTTCCTGAATTAAAAAAAATATATTAAAAAAAAACAAAACCCCACTATGTTCTAACCAGACTAAGTATGTTATTTAATACCAGAGGCCTCGTGCACAAAATCTGTGCATGGGTAGGGTCCCTAGGCCTGGTCCTTTGTGTGAGGGATGATCGGCAGGGCAATCGGGGCCCTGGCACTGCCACCTACCTCGGGCAATTGGAGCTGGCTGGCCGGGGGGAGGGACCGAGAGGTTGGCCAACAGGCCCTGATCGGCAATCGATGGGGGCTGCGGGCAGGTAGCAGCTCCTGCGTTGAGCGTCTGCCCCCTGTTGGTCAGTGCATGTCATAGCTGACTGGCCATTCTGCTGTCAGGTCAATTTGCATATTATGCTTTTATATATATATATATATATATATATCTATCTATCTAGAGCCCAACGCACTAGGAGGATTGTGTGGTCCCTGCTAGGCAGTCCTGGGCCTACAGAGATACTCAGTCAGAGAAAGCAACTTTAGGACAGGACGCACCACTCTCTGCTTCCAGCTCATCTAGCATCTCTCTGATGTGCCTCTTTGTCTCCTGCCCGCACTGTTAAACCTGAGATGGAGAAATGACGACACGGGCAGGAGGAGGTCCAGTGTCTGCTGTGGAGAGGGTCTCAGCGAACGGGATTCCGGTGACGTTCCCTGTTCCCACTCCCACAGCTGCAGGGGAGCCAGAGTTCTCTATACACACGGAGTCAAACTCTGCTTTATGAGACCACACGGGCTGTGGGTCAGCAGCCAGGGAGGTGGGCGTGGTGTTCTGTTAGACCGGGACTGGGAATGTCTGCTCTGAGGGCCGAACAAGGCCTGAAAAATCCTTTGGTCTGGCCCTGCTGAGGCGTTAGGGGTGAGTTAATTAAATGTTTGATCAAAATGCCAAGACCGGTTTGACTCAATGGATAGAGCGTCGGCTTGGGGACTGAAGGGACCCGGGTTCGATTCCGGTCAAGGGCATGTACCTTGGTTGCAGGCATATCCCCGGTGGGGAGTGTGCAAGAGGCAGCTGATCGATGACTCTCTCATCGATGTTTCTAGCTCTCTATCTCTCTCCCTTCCTCTCTGTACAAAATCAATAAAATATATTAAAAAAAATAAAATAAAAATGTTTCCATTAAAAAAAAAAAATAGATAAAATAAATGTTCGACCAAAAATAGCAGACTAATTTTTAAGCTGATAATTTTGTAGGGCCTGCGAGTGATCTTGTAAATATCCAGATGGCCCTTGGCAGGAGAAAGGTTCCCCTCCCGAGTCAGACAAACCTGGTGCTCTCTTTGGTGAGGCTGGACACGGTCTTCTCGGCCTTCTCCTGGGCTTTCCTTTTGTCGGGATGTTTTGACTCACGATCATAGTTGGAGTCACTAACGTGAGAAAAAAGGAGTTTTACCAAAAAGGAGGACAAACCTCCATGAGGCTTGGGCCCTCCCCGAGAAAGCCACGCCGAGAAGCCGGAAGGACTCACCAGAAGGCCTGGATGATGAAGGTGCCGAAGAGGACGAAGATGGTGGAGAAGGCCAGGGACAGGAGGGGAATCATTTCCCGCCTAAAACGAAGACAACAAGCTCACTCCTGCTCACTCTCCATGGGCTGCTGTGACGTCAATCAATGCCTTCAGGTTTCCTCTCTGGCTCAAAAGAACCAACCCCCACACCACCACAAACCGAAAATAAGAAAATATTTCCTATCAATAAACACTTTCTATTTCCATAGGAAGAGAGGTTCCTGGGGGAGAGGAAAGCAGAGAGTCCCCGTGGACTGTGAGAAATCACAGTGTGCTTATTTTAAGTTTAATTTTGTGTCTCCACATTACAGGCTGTGCCTGATATATCCTGCAGAAGGACACAGTAAGGGGGCAATAAAGGGTTAAGGTTGTGAGCATAGACGGGGCGGGGGGGTAAATGGTGATGGATGGAGACCTGATTCGGGGTGGTGAACACAATACAGGTGCAGATACCGTGTTGAAGAACTGTGCCCCTGAAACCTGAGAAATTTTGTTAACCGGTGTCACCCCAATAGATTCGGTAAAAAGGCAAAATACACGTCGTGGGAAGAACATTCCGATGTCAAGGGGAGTTACGATGTACAGGCAGGGAACGATCAATTCCTGACCGGCTTGGCCACCTACACACCGGACTCCACGTGTGCCAGGCTCTGGGCCGGGCCCCGGGGAGGACAGTCCCGGGCTCTGCTGTCTGGAAGGGCAGCCAGTGGGAATGAGTCCATCAGTAAATGTAAAAAAAAAGTGAAGTTGTGGAGAGAAAGAAAAAGGGGAACGGTGCTGAAAATGTGTAAATATTCTTCCACCCACTCTGGTGGATATACCTCAAGTCAAAGAAGAACAGACACTTTTCAAAAGAAAACAGCAGCCCTGCCATTCATAGAGCAAAAGGAATGCGATCTCACAACAGTCCTACCAGTTGTTGTGGTACAGGTCTTCCAAACAGTCTGCGATGCAGGAGGCAGCAGTGAAAAGCCACCGAACGAGGATCATCTATGGAGAGAATGAAGGATGGTCAGGACCGGGCTCCTGGGCCCCAGGCCCCAGGAGCACCAGCCTGCCCAGCACCCGCTCTCCTGGGCCACACGCGTACAGGGGCAAGTTCATCGATCAAGTCGGGGAGCACAGCTTCCGAGGACAGAAGAGTAGAGTCTTTCCGCAGCTGCTCGAGGTAACTCAGGAGGACGAATTTATCACTCTCGCTCCCGGTCCAGGGGTCCTGCAGGGTCTTAAAGAGCACCCTGCCCCCCATGTTGCGCCTTTCTAAGATAGACACCTGGGAGGAAAGAGAAAAACCGTCAGAATTCTCAAAGAACGGTACGTCACTGGTGTCTGGTGTCTTTTCAGGGAGGATGGGGGAAAGGGTCTAGGGAAGTCAGCAATAAACTCAAACGCAGATGTGGATGAGTGTAAAACATTTACAAGACTGAAATTTTTCTGACAAAAGAAATTGTGGTGGCTGTTTATGGCGACTTTCTGAAGCTTCTGTTAAAGTTAAAAGCTCTTCCTTTTGTTTTATTTTTATTTTTAAAAAATATATTTTATCGAGTTTTTACAGAGAGGAAGGGAGAGGAATAGAGAGTCAGAAACATCGATCAGCTGACTCCTACAATCTCCCCACTGGGGATGTGCCTGCAACCAATGTACATGCCCCTGACCGGAATTGAACCTGGGACCCTTCAGTCCGCAGACTGACGCTCTATCCACTGAGCCAAAACCGGTTAGGGCAAGCTCTTCCTTTTAATAAGCTTTGTTCGACAACCTCTTACTAATTTTTATAATACAGAAACCCTTTGTTTTTAGAGAGATTCTCCACGACTACCAGAAGGATGAAGAGAAAGCCAGGCATCTGAGAGTGATGACGCAGGGGAGAACGGAAGGAGATCAATTATGCTGTGAGTGCAGGAGGGGATATTTCGACGGCACCTTATTGGTTGTCTAAGAAAGGTTTTGCAGACTAGATAGGCAAAACTAGACCTGCCAAGGGCAAAACTGGTGAGAAGGACTGATGCTCTTCAATCTCTACTCATAGGAAAGGTGCTTTCTGTGAGGTCAAAGGCGAAGATCTAGGAGGTGGTCACCAGGGTGAACGACTTCTAAGAGCAGGCTTTCAAAACGGGCGCAGAGATTTCTGCGTTTCCTGGAATTTGTATTCAAAACTCCTGAGGAGTGCCCTAACCGGTTTGGCTCAGTGGATAGAGCATCGGCCTGCGGACAGAAAGGCCCCAGGTTCAATTCCAGTCAAGGGCATGTACCTTGGCTGTGGGCACATCCCCATTGGGGAGTGTGCTGGAGGCAGCTGATCGATGTTTCTCTCTCATCGATGTTTCTAACTATCTCTCTCCTTTCTTCTCTGTAAAAATATCAATAAAATATATTTTAAAAAAGTAACATTAAAAAAACAAAACAGAGGTTTGGATCCAAGATGGCTGCTCGGGTAGACACCTAACCGCAGCAGCACACAACAATTTCAATGGAATACAACTAAAAGGTAGAGTGGACATTGCCCAGAGCTACAGGTAGTCGACTGACTGAAAATGCTACAACAAGAAGGAAAGAGAAAACCAGAAAGGAAAATCAGAGGAGCTGAAAAAAAGCCTAAGGTACGGAGACATGCTGCGCGCCGCCGCATGCGCGGCGGAGAAGGTCGCAGCCAGAGAGGAGGAGAAGGCTGGGGGCCTTGCCTGGCGTTCCCTAGCAGAAAGGAAATAAAACCCCCGGCCTGGGATGAACTCCCAAACCAGCAGCGCTGAGCCCCAGTTATGGGCCAGACCCTGGGGACCCAAGCTCTGGCAGGGGGAAACGGGGCTGTGAGGCGAAATCCCAGGGGAGTGGCGAAAAGCAGGGTCCCCGGAATCGCGCGCACCCTGTGCGCAGAGGACTGAATGTTGACTCTGATGCTGGATTGCCCTAAGCGGGAAGAAACAAAGCCTCCGGCGGCGGCAGCGGCGGCAGCGCTAAGCCCCAGTCCGGACTTTCACCATTCTAGGCCAATCCCTGGGGACTCAGGTTTAAGCAGAGGGAGATGTGGCTGTGAGGTGGAGTCCTGGGGGAGCAGCGAAAAGCAGGGCCCCCGAAATCGCGCGCACCCTGCGCGCAGAGGACTGAATGTTTGACTCTGATGCTGGATTGCCCTAGCGGGAAGAAAACAAAGCCTCCGGTGGCGGCTGCTGCGGCAGCGGCGGCGCTAAGCCCCAGTCCGGACTTTCACCATTCTAGGCCAATCCCTGGGGACCCAGGTTTAAGCAGAGGGAGATGGGGCTGTGAGGTGGAGTCCTGGGGGAGCGGCGAAAAGCAAGGCCCCCCGGAGTCGCGCGCGCACACAAACAAAGCCTCCGGCGGCGCTGAACCCCAGTCCGGACTTTCGCCATTCTAGGCCAATCCCTGGGGACCCAGGCTTAAGCAGAGGGAGATGGGGCTGTGAGGTGGAGTCCTGGGGGAGCGGCGAAAAGCAAGGCCCCAGGAGTCGCGCGCACTGTGTGCACAGAGGACTGAATGTTGACTCTGATGATAGACGCCCCTAGCGGGAAGGAGAAAGAAGGCTCTAGACTGGGGGAATGCGATGAGGAGCAGGAGCCCCGGCCGGACCCGGGCCAGCCGGGCCCCAGCAAGGAGCGGGGCGACGGGGCCCCCAGTGGGGGGGGGGGTGCCCCTGAGCCTTTGACCGCTGAGCGCGGGCAATGGAGCCGAGGCTGGGGGCTGCTTCCTGGGCGGCGCCGACCCTGGCAACAGGCTGAAGCAGCGCAGGAACCCGCGGAGAACAAAGGGGTGCCACAGGCCAACCTGCTGAGCTTCCAGGACAAGGAGGAAGAAACCAAAGAAGTTCTCAATGTGAGGAAATCAAGTGAGAGCAAAAGATAGTAAAATTACTTAAGAAAGAATACAAAGAAGATCTTGAAAAAAATCAAAGACTAAGTCAGAACTCAACTCACCAGCCAACATTGCAACATAAATGCGTTGTTTTGTTTGTTTGTTTGTTTGTTTTTAAAAAAAGAAGGAAAGAATGTTGGAACAGCGGCAGCCAGGCCTAGAGTGGCCAGGCACAAGGCGGTGGCAGCCGGGCCTGGAGCAGCAACAGCCAGGCCCCAGAGCAGCAGCAGCCAGAACCAGAGCAGCAACAGCCAGCACTGGAACAGCCAGACCTGGGGCAGTGGCAGCCATGCCTGAGGCGGAGGCGACCAAGCCCAGGGTGGCCAGTCCAGGAACACCAAGACCTGGAGTGGCTGGGCTCAGAGAAGCTGGGCCCAAAGCAGCCGGGTCGGGAGCAGCCAGGCCCAGAACGGCAGTGGCCAAGATAGGAGCATCCAGGCTGGGAGCAGCCAGGCTCGAGCGGCCTGGCCCAGAGCAACTAGGCCCAGAGCAGACGGGTCGGGTGCGGCCAGGCCCGGAGCAGCGGCTGCCAGGCTGGGAGCGGCCAGGCCCTGAGCAGCAGGGTCGGGTGCGGCCAGGCCCGGAGCAGCGGCTGCCAGGCTGGGAGCGTCCAGGCCCTGAGCAGCAGGGTCGGGTGCGGCCAGGCCCGGAGCAGAGGCTGCCGGGCTGGGAGCGGCCAGGCCCTGAGCAGCAGGGTCGGGTGCGGCCAGGCCCGGAGCAGAGGCTGCCGGGCTGGGAGCGGCCAGGCCCGGATCATCAGGGTCGGGTGCGGCCAGGCCCGGAGCAGCGGCTGCCGGGCTGGGAGCGGCCAGGCCCGGATCATCAGGGTCGGGTGCGGCCAGGCCCGGAGCAGCGGCTGCCGGGCTGGGAGCGGCCAGGCCCTGAGCAGCAGGGTCGGGTGCGGCCAGGCCCGGAGCAGCGGCTGCCGGGCTGGAGCGGCCAGGCCCTGAGCAGCAGGGTCGGGTGCGGCCAGGCCCGGAGCAGCGGCTGCCGGGCTGGGAGCGGCCAGGCCCTGAGCAGCAGGGTCGGGTGCGGCCAGGCCCGGAGCAGCGGCTGCCGGGCTGGGAGCGGCCAGGCCCTGAGCAGCAGGGTCGGGTGCGGCCAGGCCCGGAGCAGCGGCTGCCGGGCTGGGAGCGGCCAGGCCCTGAGCAGCAGGGTCGGGTGCGGCCAGGCCCGAGCAGCGGCTGCCGGGCTGGGAGCGGCCAGGCCCTGAGCAGCAGGGTCGGGTGCGGCCAGGCCCGGAGCAGCGGCTGCCGGGCTGGGAGCGGCCAGGCCCGGAGCTCCAGGGTCGGGTGCGGCCAGGCCCGGAGCAGCGGCGGCCGGGCTGGGAGCGGCCAGGCCCTGAGCAGCAGGGTCGGGTGCGGCCAGGCCCGGAGCAGCGGCTGCCGGGCTGGGAGCGGCCAGGCCCTGAGCAGCAGGGTCGGTGCGGCCAGGCCGGAGCAGCGGCTGCCGGCTGGGAGCGGCCCAGGCCCGGAGCACCAGGGTCGGGTGCGGCCAGGCCCGGAGCAGCGGCTGCCGGGCTGGGAGCGGCCAGGCCCGGAGCACCAGGGTCGGGTGCGGCCAGGCCCGGAGCAGCGGCTGCCAGGCTGGGAGCGGCCAGGCCCGGATCTCCAGGGTCGGGTGCGGCCAGGCCCGGAGCAGCGGCTGCCAGGCTGGGAGCGGCCAGGCCCGGATCACCAGGGTCGGGTGCGGCCAGGCCCGGAGCAGCGGCTGCCAGGCTGGGAGCGGCCAGGCCCGGATCACCAGGGTCGGGTGCGGCCAGGCCCGGAGCAGCGGCTGCCAGGCTGGGAGCGGCCAGGCCCGGATCATCAGGGTCGGGTGCGGCCAGGCCCGGAGCAGCGGCTGCCAGGCTGGGAGCGGCCAGGCCCGGATCATCAGGGTCGGGTGCGGCCAGGCCCGGATCATCAGGGTCGGGTGCGGCCAGGCCCGGAGCAGCGGCTGCCAGGCTGGGAGCGGCCAGGCCCAGAGCAGCAGGGTCGGGTGCGGCCAGGCCCCGGAGCAGCAGCAGCCAAGTCCAGAGCAACTAGGTCGGGAGCGGCAGTGGCCAGACCCGGAGCAGCTGGTTGTGGTACGAACAGAGCAACAGAGGCCAGGCCCGGTGCAGCCAGGCCCGAAACAAGCTCGCTCCGCTTCGCATGCCCCCGCCCCAAGGCTGCCTCTCAGACACGGCTGGAGACTTTGGTGGGAACTTGAGGGTCTGCTGAATCAAGTGATGAAGGCTTAGATCTGAATGTGTTGAGTTAGTATAGCGCTGGGGTGTTGATCGTAAGCTCCTTGGGTGGGCCCCCTGGATGAGGTTGGTTGAACTATTTGGAAATGTCAGTTGTCTGAAGTATATCATTGGGCATGTGGAGGTATTATTATGTCTGTTGTCTGCAGTAAATCATTGGGCATGAGAAGGAATTAATGATATGAGAAAAAGCTAAGTAACCGATTTACTATCTGACAAGGGATTTACTGTCGAGGAAAGGGAGGGAGGAAGAGACTAAACATATACTGTGCACCTATGGATGAGGACAGTGGGGGATGGGGAGGGGGTAGAGGGTGGGGTGGGAAACTGGTGGAGGGAGGAGGAAATGAGGAACCTTTGTAATATTATGAACAATAAAGATTGATTAAAAAAAAATAAATAAAAAATAAAATTTTCAGGGGAAAAAAAAATAAATAAATAAATAAAAAATGCAAAAAAAACAAACAAACAAACAAACAAAAAAAACAAAACAGCCAGGACCGGTTTGGCTCAATGGATAGAGCGTCGGCTTGGGGACTGAAGGGTCCCGGGTTCGATTCCGGTCAAGAGCATGTACCTTGGTTGCGGGCATATCCCCAGTAGGGGGTGTGCAGGAGGCAGCTGATCGATGACACTCTCTCATCAATGTTTCTAACTCTCTATCTCTCTCCCTTCCTCTTTGTATAAAATCAATAAAATATATTTAAAAAAACAAAACAAAAAACAAAACAAAACAAAAAAAAACAAAAAAAAACTCCTGAGGAAATAGGCCTCAGAATCGAGTGCAGTGCTCGTGAAGAGCTCGGGTCAGGACCAGGACAGGAACCACGACTCACCACCGACTTCCCTCGGAATGCCTCGCTGTCCGGCAGGAAGGCGTTGGCAAACTCCGGCTGCCGATCGCTGTAGGCGTGCATGAACTGCAACATGTCTTGTGAGTTTGCCTTCGCGAAGGACAGAAAGGCCTCAAAGGGCTGACTGGACTTGGCGGCCTCAGGAGTCAGTAACACCACACAGTACCTGCACAATAGAAGACGCTGTGAGCGCTCCCGAGGCCACTAGAGCCTGATGGCAAGTGAGGGCGACGGAGAGGACGCTCACAAAGGAGCGTTTACATTTACTCAGGACGTGAATGCATTTACTAAGGGAACTCCATGGTCAAAGTCTAACGGGAGGAGATTTCCAAGTCGTTCCCGTCATGCTTCTCTCCCAGACCGGTGATGTTTTCCCAGACCCTCCCCTCCCCCAATGCTCCGGACTGCCGTCTGAGGCAATGGGCACTGAGCCTGGCTGCAGACGGGCCTTTCAGAAACAACGGGTCTGGTTCTCCACTGCAGGCCGGGCCGCTCCCCGCTCAGCTCCCAGGCCCTGAGCCTCATTCGGAAGGGCTTCCTTTGCAATGGCTCCGCTGGGAAGTCTGGCTTATCCTTCATTCATCCACTCTCCCGAGACTTCCCGAGCACTTCCTATGATCGTGCCTTGTGAAGCCTCTACTCGAGACCCGCAAAGACTCCCCCCACTATGATGGGAATAGTTACTCTCTCGTACTCAGTGCTTCTTTAAAGAAGCCTCTCTCCCTGACACCTGGCTACTCATCGTCAGGTCTCAGCTGAAGGATTACCTGGCAGGGAGATCTTCTCTGCCCCCAAGGACAGGCTGGCACATCCAAAGCTTAGTCCTAAGGGACCCTGAATTGATGCACCCCACTCCTGTAGCAGTTGTCAGTCAGTATTTGCTACATAAACAAACTCCCACTGCCCCGGGGGAGGTGGGAATGGCCTCAGGAAAGTGTGCGTGGCCCCTCCACTGCCATGGCAAGCAGAGAAAGCCCGGCCTTACTTCCTCTGGCGGTGAGACCGCTTCACCGGGCAGAGTTCCTGGAACAGCTTCTGGTTGGTGAGCCTCGTTGCAAACAGATACTTGTTTTGGGTGAAGAAGTTATTAATGGCCTCTTTTTTCATATGTGGGGCCTGGAAGAAAACCAAGAAATAGTTGACTTTATTCGTTTTCTCATTGCACATGAGCTTTATGTACAACTCAATAAAAACGAGGTTCACCCTGGCTATCCCATATAACAAAAGGCTAATATGCAAATTGACCAAAGAGGGGGTAGAAGGGGAAAGACAGGTCACTGTGACATGCACTGACCACCAGGAGGCAGACACTCAATGCCGGAGCTGCACACACACACACACACACACACACACACACACACACTGGTGTTATAAACGAGATCAGTGTTTAAACTGAATATACAATTTTGCATCTGTTTGCTCTTTAATGTTCTATTATGAAGATAATCCCCATAATTAAGTATTCTTTAAAAAAAATATTTTTATTGATTTCAGAGAAGAAGGGGGATGGAGAGATAGAAACATCAATGATGAAAGAATCATTGACTGGCTGCCTCCCGCACGCCCCCTACTGGGGATCGAGCCCGCCACCCAGCATGTGCCCTTGACTGGAATCGAACCCTGAGCCCTTTGGTCCACAGGCCAAGGCTCTATCCACTGAGCCAAATCAGCTAGGGCCGGTAAATACTCTCGAATTGCCATTCTAAATGGCTATATAAGGTCCCTGCTTGAAATGTGCCAATAATTATTTTCCGGCGTATAAGACCCCCTAATTTTACAGTTAAAACGTAGGTTTAGGCCTATATTCGCTGTATAAGACTACCCCCCACTTCCGAGGCAACACCAGTTCTTTTTTTAATAGTCCGCCTCTCTGACTCTGGCCAATCTGAGCAGGCTTTTTTTCGTTTCAAAGTCGTCTTATACGCCAGAAAATACGGTATCCTGCTGTTGGTTATTTATATTTTCCCCTCACTTTTGCTAGTATGAGTGACATAACATCTGTGTATGTAATTCTGACCGAGTTCCTATTCCCGTAGGAGAGGTTCCTAAAAGGTAATCTCATCTCCCTTAGGCCTTTACTCAAGCATGACCTTACTTTAAATGCAAACCTTCTTCCCTACCACTCCACATTCCTCTTACCTGCGTTATTTTAAAATATATATATATTTTATTGATTTTTTTTTTTACAGAGAGGAAGGGAGATGGATAGAGAGCTAAAAAAATCGAGGAGAGAGAAACATCGACAAGCTGCCTCCAGCACACCCCCTACCAGGGATGTGCCCGCAACCAATGTACATGCCCTTGACCGGAATTGAACCCGGGACCCTTCAGTCCACAGACTGACGCTCTATCCACTGAGCCAAACCGGTTTCAGCTGCCTGCGTTATTTTTCTCCTC
This sequence comes from Nyctalus aviator, assembly GCA_036971965.1. NCBI lineage: Eukaryota > Metazoa > Chordata > Mammalia > Chiroptera > Vespertilionidae > Nyctalus > Nyctalus aviator. The sequence continues at coordinate 187,335,291 of CM072923.1, forward strand.
AGCCCTTACCATTCACATTCCATAACAGAGTACATTAGGCTGTCTGTGGTCCCCACTAGAATACAGGACGAGGAATTCTGTTGATTTTGGGGAGGGGGCCGGATCCCCATACACAGCGCAATGCTTGGCACAGCCAGGGACTCAGGAGTACTCTTCATGAATGAACTGAGGTAGCTGACCGTTTACCACCCAATTGCTTTTCTGAAAAATTTGAAGAGTGTCTGTTTCTTTCTATCCTCAACATTTCCAAGTATTTTTATTTTTATTTTGAAAATCTTTTTTTTTAAAATATATTTTTTATTGATTTTGTACTGCCTCTTGCACACCCCCTACTGGGGATATGCCCGCAACCAAGGTACATGCCCTTGACCGGAATCAAACCCGGGAGCCTTCAGTCCCCAAGCCGATGCTCTATCCATTGAGCCAAACCGGTCTCGGCTTATTTTGAAAATCTTTAACAATTTGATGGGAGAAGAAAATGTTAAATTTGCCTTTCTCTGATTATTAGTGAGATTTAGTTAAAAAATGGATTTTTATTGATTTCAGAAAGGAAGGGAGAGCAAGAGAAGGAAACATCAATGAGAGAAAAACACTGGCTACCTCTTGCATGTCCCACAATGAGGATCGAGCCTGCAACCTGGGCATATACCCTGATTGGAACAGAACTGTGATCTTCTGGTTCATAGGCTGATGCTCAACCACTGACCCACACTGGCAGGGCAATGAGATTTAATTTTTAAAAGTTTATTAGTCACTTGAATCTCTTCTCAGAATTTTGACCATATTCTGAGCCCATTTTTTGGGAAAAAGTTTATTATTTGATTTTTGTGGTCAAATATACACAACATAAAACCTACCATTTTAACCATTCTTCAAGTGTGTAATTCTGTAGCATTATGGATCTTCACATTGTTCTGCAACCATCACTGCTACCCACCTCCCACACCTTTTCATCTTCCCAAAGGGAAACCATCCCCATCACAGACTAACTCCCCTTTCCTTACTCTCCCAGTTTCTGGCAACTGCCATTTTACTTCCTGTCAAAAGATTATCTTTTAGATGCCTGGCCGGTATGGCTCAATGGTTGAGCCTCATCCCATGAACCAAGAGGTCGCTTAGATTTTGGGTTGAGGGCACAGCATGATTTTCGGTTTCTATCCCCAGTAGGGGGGCATGTGGGAGGCAGCTGATTGATGATGTTTCTCTCATTGAAGTTTCTATTTCTCTATCCCTTTCCCTTCCTCTCTCTAAAAATAAAAAAATATATATATAAAAAGATTACTTTTAGAGCAAAAGAGTACCAATCAGATGGGAAACAAACTTGCTTTTAAATCCTGTGCCTCTGAAGGAAGAAATGAAAAGCTAGTTTCCCCTCACCTGCTCTGCTCAGTTTTGCTGTTCGGTGTTGACATGAAGGCGCGAGATAAAATGCTGAGACCAGCTGGCTCTCACGTACCTGGATGGCGTTTGCAGGCTTGTCTGTGTACTCTCTGAAGACCAGGATGGTGGGAGCATGGACGTTGACGTTGAACTGCCTCGTCATCTCTTCCGCCCCTCTTGTACCGACATGCACGTATCCAAATAAAAACCAGTCTTTGTGTGCAAACGCAGTCAGCTGTTGGGGCGCAACAGAGAGGAAGAAATGACATCGGTGGCACAGCATATAAATTACAAATCAAGTGTGACTTCTCACATCAGATGACACTAGCTTACTGAATAGCCCCACGTGGAATTCTATGGTGTTCATGTGCCAACATAGCTCAACACAACTCTTCTTTCAGACAGAGAAAATCATCTTACTGAGATGGACACGGGGCGAGAGGCAGGGAGTGTGTAAGGAGACCTCGGCTGTTATAAACCACTCGAAGTTCAGGATCTCGGTCTATAAAGCAGGGATGAAGTCTAGGTCCCTGGGTTTTTGTGAAGATTCAATGTGTCATGTGTGTGGAAAGCACAGCAGGGCAATAGCATCAGGAGCCGCTCAGTGTTTAAGGCGAATTTCTGGTCTTTGAACATTTCTCATGGGATAAGCTTTTACCTACAGAAGGACACTCCCACGGAAATAAGAGAAAACATTACCCCAGCGCACAGAGTACCTTGAATGGCAGTGGTATATCCGGGATTTTGTCGAACAGAAGGACATGTGGTTTATTATCTTGCTGCCAGCCAGAGAGGAATTGGACATAATTTTTGTTTGTAACCTTCAATTGAAAAGAGGATTTTAATTTCAATATTGAATTTTTAACCACTGTATTATCATTCAATCAACATTTACATAAAATCAAATGTGTAAAATATTTTGTAAAAAATAAGAAATGCAGGCAACTAAGCTTTTGTCTTCATTTGACTAAAACTATTAAAAAAAGATGTTGATTTCATATTTTCATGTGGTTCCAACTTTTCTAAAATAATTAATGACCATATTATTTTAAAAATGAGCTTTTGCCCTGGCCGGTTTGGCTCAGTGGATAGACCGTCAGCCTGCAGATTCAAGGATCCCAGGTTCAATTCCGGTTAGGGGCATGTACCTTGGTTGCAGGCACATCCCCATTAGGGGGTGTGCAGGAGGCAGCTAATCAATGTTTCTCTCTCATCAATGTTTCTGACTCTCTTTCCCTTTCCCTTCCTCTCTGTAAAAAATCAATAAAATATATTTTTAAAAATGAGCTTTCAAAGTTGGATCTTGCTTAATTACAGACTGTAATTCTTAATTAACCTTAATCTACTAACCTTAATCTAATGCAGAAGGTAATGCAACAACTGCTTTTAAAATAGTTTAAATAAAAATAAGTGGGCCTGAGCCAGAGTCAAAACTCCCATCACTCACAGAGCATGGGGTTTTGCCTTTTTGGTGACACAAAATTGGCGCTGGACTAAATGCTGCTCTGGCCTCAAGACCCGAAAAGACCATTGTTCCCAAGGAACTTAACCACACCCCAGAACAAAACTCAGGGGTATTTAGAGGAAACTAAAGACATCCCAATAGCAGTGCCCAACAGGTAAAATGTACACTATCTGTACCCAAAAGGAGAAGGCCCCGGCCAGTGCGGCCCAGTTGGATGAGCATTGTCCCATGCACCAAAAGGTCGCTGGCTTGACTTCCGTTCAGGGCGCATGCCCGGGGTGCAGGCTTGATCCCAGTAGGAGGTGTGCAGGAGGCACCGATTGGTGCTTCTCCTTTCCTCTCCTCTCTCTCAAATAAAAAACACCACACATATTTGAAACAAAACAAAAAGCAGGAGGCATGTAAACGAAGGGGGTCAGGCATATCAACTGAAATGAATCCAAACACATAACAGTTGATAAAAATACGTGGGCCCACCTCATCTATACATTACATGATTTCATTCATTGCCATCTGAATTGCTACTTTTGTGTTTCCCTGTTTATGCCTTAAGACAATCCTATTGAGAGAACAAATTAAAAGCACCAATAATTAAATTTCTATCTAGAAATATGTTAATAATTCAAAAAAGTATCTTCCCACTCTGCTTCTAGAATGATCTCTATACAACCTCAACCTGATCGTTTCTCCCCATTGCTCAGTGGCTCCATCACCTGCAGGCCACGGCCCAGGTTCCTGAAAGATTCCTCTTCATGCTCTAACGGAGCCCTCTCCCACGCACTGATGCTTACTTCATCCACAGCAGCCTGTTCCTGTCCTGCACCAATGCCTGCCGGGAACTCATTCCCTCCTTCCCTCTCCTCACCTGGCAAACTCGGAACAGGGTCATTTCTGCCAGGAAGCCTTTGCCAGCCCTAACATACCGGAGGAAAATAAGCACTCACTAGACTGTGAACTCCTTGAAAATTACCCAGTGCCAGGCATAGAAGAGATGTTATGTAAAGGCTTGAGGAACTAGCAGGACAACCTGTCATGGTTTCAGGAGCTTACCGTGTTCTCTGACAATTTCCTTTCCAGATAATTCCACCAAGTGTTTCTCCTGCAGGTAATGACCCTGCAGGACAGACTGAACAGTGCAGGTAGGAATTTGGTGGCAATGTCTGCATGCTTACTTTCCCTGGTATGGTTACAGGAACGAATCATTTAAAGTAAAACAAGAATCCTGTTTTAGTTCCTCTGATCCCTAACTTATGAGACAGGGGGAAATGCTTCTTATTTATGTATGTATGTATGTATGTATGTATGTATGTATTTATTTATTTATTCTCCCCCTTCCTTCCTTTACTGCCTTTATTTAAACTTTAAAATTTAAGAAAACTTCACTCCAATTTTCATTTCTTTACATTCAATGTTTTGACTTCAAGTTTTATATTAGTTTCAGAGTAGCGGTTAGACAATCACATACTTTACAAAGTGATCCCCAATATTTCCAGTACCCACCTGGCATCATACCATCATTATAACACTATTGACTATCTTCCCCATTTAAGTGACAATGGTCCCTTTCCAGTCTTTCTTTTGTGTTGCTCGCCTTGCTTTTTCTTTCTCACTTCTTCCTTACTTTCCTTATAACAGTATCTCAATTGGCTACCAAAGCTCAGTGAAGGCCATGGGACATGGTTGACCCATTTCACAGACCAGGACACCGAGGCCAATTCCAGTTGGCTGTGGAACTTGACTCAGTGCACGGGGAGCCCTCAGAGCCGTGCTCTCTGCCCTTCCTAAGAGGCAGCCTGGTCCCCTGGCCCCATTATTTACTGGCCCCCCTTCTCTGGAGCAGGTGGAAGGCTTCACACTCACCACCTAGGCATACTCTGCTGGGGGGCAGGGTGGCGTGAGCTTGCTTTTGGGCCAAGGCAGGAGCAGAAGTCGCTGCCTCTGAAGTGTGAAGGCCGCCTGGGTGAGGCCAGTGAGCACTTGGAGCTTCTGTGAATCGCCAGGCAGTCCGGTACCCTGCAGTGTGGCACCTCTCCAGGGGAATGCTTCTTAAACATAAAAAACACCCACTAGTATGAACTCTTAGTGCCTGGCTTCTTTAGCTCAGCCCCTTGTATGTGAAATTTCACCCTACTGCTGCATTACTATACGTTCTGGAAATTCCAAAAATAATACCTGTTTTCATGGAATCTGGTCTTTTCTATAGACATGGTCATTAAATCTATAATTAGACGTAGCTTAATTGCAATAGCCTCCTCAGAAAGGTATCTTCGGAGGAACAAGGCCATGAGTCGAAAAGAAATCCTTTATCTTATGTGTTGTGGTCCAACTTTTTGCTTGGGGAGGAAGAGTCAGTGTCCTTTCAGGCTCTGAGTCCTAGGACGGTAACACTGCACAGTGGTTAGTAACAGGGAGGAACTCCAGGTCTCTCTACTTCATCTGTTCAGTTTCAGTCTCTGACAGATTTCACGGGAAATACTTTAATACATTAATTAACTCTGCTCAAGTTGCTTGCCCTGCTCAAGTGATCAACAGGTAGAGTCCCGGCAACCAGCAGTCAGTCCCAGGCGCCTCGCCAAACACCTCTCCGCCAGGTACTTACTTTCTCCACCAAGTTCCCTGGAAGAAGATTCTCTACAAACTGCCGCAGGTTCTCCGGGACAACCGCGTTATGGAAGAAGGAGATTTTTCCGCTTATGACTCCGATGATGGAGGGTGTGCTCTGGGCCCCCAGATGACGGGCCAGGCGCCTCTCGTACCCGGCATGGACCACGCCAATGCCCACACCTGAAAAACACAGAAGGCCTACGTGAAGCCTTTTTGTCCCTGGCAGTTGAAGAAATGCTCAGTGATCTTTTGGTGTGAAATTATGACCTAGCAGAGGCGGGTATCTGACACTTGTCCACCTCTCTCTATTCCTGCTGCCTTCGTTCAGGCCCGTGGTTGCTGCCTCGCCGGGGCTGGTGGCCTCCTCTCCTCTGCTCTCACGTTCTGTAACCTGTTCTTCATGTAGCTTTAACAGTTAGCTTTTTATAGAGTAGGTCTGATTAGGTTACTCCTGTATATAAAAACTTTCCTTGGCTTTATGACACATTAAAAAAATGAAGTCCAGCTTCCTTAGCCTGGACTGTATGGCTCCTTACTACCTGCCTCCCAGGTGTTCCTGTCTTCCCCCCTTTCCCCCCTCTTACCTACACCCCGTCTCACCCTGCTGCTGCTGGCTCTTCTGAGAATGTTGCTCCTTCTGCCCTAATGTTACTCCCCCACTTCCTGCCCAACTACCTCCTAATCACCTTTCAAAAGAATAAGTAAAAAGCTGGTGCTTGATGGTCAGTAGACTGATACATTTCAGAAAGATTTTTAAAAGAAGCTTATAAAATGGGTGCTTTCAAACATTTAACTTTGGTAAACTAGAGAACCTAGTTAGTCGGGACAATTCCTAAGGTTAATTTAATAAGTGCTTCCTATATATCAGGCACTTAACAAAAAAACTGTCATTTAATATTCAATCTCAGAAAAGCATTTGGGCAAATCTGAGTATCTGTGTGCTTCTGGGCGACAGGCTGAAATGTCTGTTTTAGAAGAAATGAGCCAGTGGTTTCACAGTGTGGCCCTCTCCAGAGACACACCCCTCCGGCCCTATGGCAGAGTCTGTCCCTTTTTAGTTACTCAAAATAGGTTTACTAATGTCCCCCCCCCCTTCTCTCTCTCTCTCTCTCTCTCTCTCTCACACACATGCACAACACTTAGTTCAGTAATTCTAACTTTACGGCGTTATTAAAATAAATACCGTCCCTGAATCACTAAAGTCTTCCTGGCACTAAGTGGTAAGATAAACAAAGGAAAGACTAACCTGCGATCAAGAATGGTAACACATGACCATTAATGTTATGGGCTGAACTGTAAGACCCTAACCCCCAGCACTTCTGAATGTGCCTGTATTTGGGGAGAGGGCCTTTCAAGGGGCACTGAAGTTAACATGGGGTCTTACAAGGGCGGGCCCTAATCCAGTACGACAGGTGTCCTTATAAAAAGTTTAGTACACAGGAAAAGAGACACAGCAGACCATGCACACATACGGAGATGACCATATGAACACACAAGGAGAAGGCAACCATCTGCACGCCAAGGAGAAAGACTGCAGAAAAAACCAGCCCTGCCGACACCTTGATCCTGGCCTTCCTAATCTCGAGAACTGCAAGAAAGTAAGTTTCTGTTGCCTATGTGGCATTTTGTTATGGCAGCCCTAGCGAATTAATATCCAGCATGAAATCACAAATCCCATACGAATAATCTGAAAATCTTACCAGCCTTAACGGTGATGCTTGAGAACTGCATTGCTCACCAATCATTTTTAAGCTTCTCCTATGTATTAGGCCTCCAGCTAGATGTTAGAAGACTACCATGTTTCCCCAAAAATAAGACATCCTCCGAAAATAAGACCTCCTTTCAGGTTTCCTTCTGAGTGAAATATAAGGCCCCCCTAGGCTAAACATGAGAGATTTGGTCCACTGATTCTGAAAGAAATGGAGTCACAAGAAATTCACCAGGAAATTCAGGAATTGGATTGTTATGATGATGTTCCAGAAGATGATGACATGATTGTCACTGAATAAATGAGTAAATTCTTGATACTGTAGGATTCACAGTTTGTCTGATTTGTGTTGACAACTACCGTACTACCGTACCGTATATAGGTAATAAATTTCCTTTATTTTCATTTAACAATAAATGTGTACCATATTCTTCTTCATGGAAAAATAAGACATCCCTCTAAAAATGAGACCTAGCGCATCTTTGGGAGCAAAAATTAATATAAGACACTGTCTTATTTTCGGGGAAACAGGGTATATAGATAAAGCTTCGAATTAATAATGCAAAATGAAAGTGGCTGATTCATTTCCTCCTGAAAACATGTCCCTGGAAAATCCTAGTCACCATGAACTTGTGAAGATAAATCATACCGCTCATTCTCTCCAACATCCCATAAAATTCAAGATTTAGAAAATTATGCCCTCCCATCTAAATGTCTTCCGGTGAATAAAATGATCTTACCCAATACTTCCAGTTCTTCAACGACTTCTTTCCAAACAGGCTCTATGTGGGCGCAGGTAAAGCACCAATCGGAGATGACCTTAATGAGGTAGGGTTTCTTGAAGCTATCGGGGACCACTTTATTCACATAATGTGAAAAGTGCAATAAATGTTTCTCATCAATGGGCTCCTGATGATCCGAAGAACCAAAGGGGAAGTGCATAAAAGATTCTTCGAAATAAAAGCTTCCTGCGTGCTGGCGGAAGCGATGCTCATGGTGCCTCGGGAAGTCCGCGTTCTCTCCGCCAGACCCAAAGGCGTCATACTCAGATCTCTTTGCTTCTTGGGAAAGAATCTATAAAGAAAGAGAGAAAGAAAGAAAAAAAGAAAGCTATGGAACGAAAAAAAGTTTACCCAAAGAATGTTCCTATAAGCAGCTGGGAAGATGTGAGAAGAAAATAAATGTAGATATGACGTGATGAGATATTCTCAATCAGTCACGCTCCATCCAGAACATTCTCTCAATAGAAACATTAAGTATTTCAAGATTAAATTACTCCAGTCCCTTCCTCATGTTCACCTTGGATTTAAAGACTTTTGAACAATCATAATACTAAGCATCTCGGTAAAACAAATAAAACTTTACATAATGGTGACCACCAGGGCTCAACCACAAGAAAACTGACTAGGTCATGCCATCGAAGTTGGGATGATTCAACCCAAAATATGAAAAGCTGCACACTGCCGAAACCAGTTTGGCTTAGTGGATAGAGCGTTGGTCTGCGGACTGAAAGGTCCCGGGTTCGATTCCAGTCAGGGGCATGTACATTGGTTGTGGGCACATTCCCAGTGGGGGGTGTACAGGAGGCAGCTGGTCGATGTTTCTCTCTCATCGATGTTTCTAACTCTCTATCCCTCTTCCTTCCTCTCTGTAAAAAATCAATAAAATATATTTTTAAAAAAAGAAAAAAAAGAAAGAAAAAAAGCTGGACACCAAAAAGTAACCCCAGATTGAGTTCAGTGTCTTGTGTGTTGACCGACGTTGTTTTACTTAGAAGTGATTTTGACGCCTGAAATTGGAGAGCCCACTTTAGGATGATGTCACTCTAGGAGCGTTACTTCTGTGTGGTGAAGAGCATTACCCTGCCCAAAGCGGGAAGCTTATCTTTTGTGTCTTCCGGACACACTATTTGAGCTGCCATGTTAGAAAACTGTTGAAAACCTTGTGTTTAAATGTATTTGCAACCTTGTGTCACATTAATAACTACGGGCAAGTTGGTCTGTGGTTCTTTACATTTCTAGTAAGTGTGCTTCCAAAGGAGTACATAATATGTTTCTTTTTTTTAATATATTTTATTGATTTTTACAGAGAGGAAGGGAGAGAGATAGAGAGTTAGAAACATCGATAAGAGAGAGACATCGATCAGCTGCCTCTTGCACACCCCCTACGGGGGATATGCCCGCAACCAAGGTACATGCCCTTGACCGGAATCGAACCCGGGACCCTTCAGTCCCCAAGCCGACGCCCTATCCATTGAGCCAAACTGGTTTCGGCCATAATATAAGTTTCTAAAGAGGAAGTAGAGATACACCTTCACGGTAATTCTACAATTCTAATTAAAGCCTTTAAAATAGGCCATTTACCATTAATTTTTATTTTTAAAATATTTTTTTGATTTCGGAGAGGAAGGGAGAGGGAGAGAGATAGAAAATCAACGATGAAGAGGCTCACTGATTGGCTGCCTCCTGCACACCCTATACTGAGGATCGAGCCCGCAACCTGGGCAAATGCCCTGACCAGGAATCAAACTGTGACCTCCTTCCTGGTTCATAGGTTGATGCTCAACCACTGAGTCACACCGGCCAGTTTAGGCCATTTTTAAAAAAAGAGCTTCAGTGTGTCAAGTTTTGACACACTGGATGTGGCCAAATACGGTCTCTCTAAAATCACCTAGAAACTGGGTCAAGGGCATAGGGAATAGCCTTGCCTGAGAGGACTTTCTTAAACATTTAGACATGCTTTCTAAGAGCTAAGGGATGCACCCCAAAGTGTGACACGATACCTCGTAAGCTTTGCTGATTTCAATGAACCTGTCTTCTGCTTGAGGATGCTTGTTTTTGTCGGGATGCCTGAAACACAAAAGGGCAGGCAGTGAGAATGACGTCATTTCAATCCGAACAATTAGCATCCGTATCCACAAGGTTCACTACCTCAGAGGCAAGTGGAAGGCTATTTTGCTAGGACAGTTTCTTAGAAATGAACAGTAGATTGCCTCACATAACTATTTAAAAAATGCAACTTTAAAGCAGGCAATCTCTTCCAGGAGTATTTCAGCCGGGCACGGTTTCACAGTGCACCAGGAGACAGTCCTGAAAGGTGGGAAACGTGGGTGCCTTTAACTGCTCCCCAACACTGCTAACGCTGGCTCACAGCTAAAGTCACTTCCGTAAGAACCAACTTCTTTTCCCCGGATGGCGGCATTCCATCCCAATGCTAGAACAGTATCAACGATACCAATTTCTTCTCAGTCAGACCTAGGAAATAGCTTTAAGGATGCAACATGAATTTGTTTAGTAGCAACCATGTGTCAAATAGCATCTTGCTGCTATGTTCAAATGAGCTCATTTTAGTTGTCACTATTACTCCGGTTATTCCATTCTACCTATGAATGCCTTTTACCTGCAAGTAGATGTTTTCAAGGCCCCATGTTTTAGGATGTGAGCAAAGTCTACCGTTTAAGAAGCAAAATGCTTTCAACTAATATTGGGACAACTATTTGTTTGCTATTATCCACAGCCAGTTATCCATCTTGTGGTCATATCTTATTATGTAATCTGCTTGTGTTTATACCAATTTCAGCTTTGGGGATTTTAAAGTTCTGGAAAGTAGGGGCCCGGGTTTCACGTCCTTAGAATCCCCTAAGATCTAAATCAGTGTTTAATTTTTCAATGTTCATTTTATTGAAACTCTATTACAGACCTCATTCTTTATGTAATCTCTTCTGCTAACTTCCAGTTCCTCTAGTCAAGGTTCTGGAAAAGGAACATCCACTGAGAAGCAAATGACTACTAAAAACAGCACCAAGTATCCTATATAATAAAAGCCCAATATGCTAAGTGTCCTGTCGCGTGGTCATTCGTTCTACCAATTGAAACATAATATGCTAATGAGATGCTAAGGACACTCAACCGCTAGCTATGACATGCACTGATCACCAGGGGGAGACACTCAAACCAGTAGGTTAGCTTCTGCTGAGGTCCAGCTGATTAGGACTGAGCGAGATGGGCTGGACATGCCCTGGAGCCCCTCTCCCGGTCCCTCCATGGCTGGCCAACCTCCTGAGTCCCTACCCAGCCCTGATCATGCACTGGAGGGGTCCCTTAGCCTGGCCTGCACCCTCTCGCAATCTAGGATCCCTCAGGGGATGTTAGAGAACTGGTTTTAACCCAATCCCACAGGCCAGGCTGAGGGAGCCCACTGCTGCATGTATTCACGCACAAGACCTCTAGCATCAGAATAAAAACAGCTTACAACTTGACCAACTTATTCTAGCAGAAACATATTTTTAGAGAGAGATTTTTGAGAGAGAGATAGCAGAAACATATTTTTAATGAGTTATACCACATATTCTGATTTCACTAAAAATAAAGGGACTTCAAATGGTTGGTTGTTGAATTTGGACATCACTCCCTAACTAATACTTGTTATGAATATTAACGGAGAAAATCTCAGCTGGTATAATGAAAATAATATGAAAAAGGAGACATATGTAATAGTTTAAACAATAAAGGCTTAAAAAAGAAAAAGAAAATAGTATGACTTAAGGAAACAAGATGGTGGTTTTGAAGCATGTTTCTGGATGACAAAAAAAAGTGTTTTAAATATTCAAACTCAGGCTAGAGGCTGGCAAGATAAAAATTATGCGATCACACAAATAAAGATTTAACAGACAAAGCTCTGTAAGGGGTAAGGATAGGAAGGGACTTTTAAAGAAGCTGAACCAAAGAGAGTTGTGAGGGCAGCTAGGTTAAAAGCACAGATCCTGCAACAGAGAAAACTACAGGACAGTTTCAGCTTATCTATATAGAAAAGTCTAAGCGACTGGCCAGTAGCTATGATACGCACTGACCAGGGGGGCAGACGCTCAACACAGGAGTGGAAACCATAGGCATGGAAACATGGAACAGACTGATGAATCTCAGAGGGGAGAGGGGAGGGTGGGAAGAGATTAACCAAAGATCTTATATGCATACTAGAAGCCCGGTGCATGGATTCAGTGGGGTCCCTCAGCCTGGCCTGCATGGATCAGGCCAAAACTGGCTCTCTGACATCTCCCAGGGACCCCAGATTTCAAGAGGGCACGGGCCAGGCCAAGGGACCCCACTGGTGCACGAATCTATGCACCAGGCCTCTAGGAAGGAATATTTTTCTAATCACAGGGAGACAGCACAAAGTTGACAACAGGTAGGAAAAGACAACTTCAGCTCTAGGAAAGTACATTCCAATGCTATTTTCAGTGTATGAAACATTTCACACAGTGCAATATATACACATCCTTTAAATTTCAAAGGGAAGAATATACTGTACCCGGCATACACAGGTGGTCTAGCTACCTCTAAGGGAATAAAAACAAAGGTAGGAAAAGTAATATAGTTTGAACGTCAACTATAATTAAAAATTAAAAATACAAAAAATAGTGAAAACATGCATTAGAAGTAATATAGTAAAATATTAGAGAAATCTATGCACTGTTCAGGTGACTGACCATGCTATAACCATTTGCTTCAAATACAATTTTATGACATCTTTTCTTTGGAGTGGGAGGAATTGTTGATTTTGCCAATGTAGATGACAAAAGAAAAAGCACCTATGATAAAACTTCTTTACTGGAAGACAAACAGTTTTCCAGAGGGGGGGAAAAAGTAATTTTAAATGGTTTCACGAGGAAGGGGCAAACTCTTGACAAGTCTAAGCAACATTATAAAACACACGAGAGGAAGGCTATAATTCGGCAATTAACCAAGTCCCCCTGCTAAAGTCATTTTGAAAAGCCAAACTAAGATGCCGAAACCGGTTTGTCTCTGGATAGAGCGTCAGCCTGCGGACTGAAAGGTCCCGGGTTCGATTCTGGTCAAGGGCATGTACCTTAGTTGCAGACACATCCCCAGTAGGGGGTGTGCAAGAGGCAGCTGATCGATGATTCTCTCTCATCGATATTTCTAACTCTCTGTCCCTCTCTCTTCCTCTCTGTAAAAAAACCAATAAAAAAATCAATCAATCAATCTCTCTCTCTATGTGTGTGTGTGTGTGTGTGTGTGTGTGTGTGTGTGTATATATATATATATATATATATATATATATATATATATATAAAAGCCAAACTGAGAAAATACTACTATTTTTCAGGGCATATGAAAGCATTACAAAAGGTGACAAGGCTATTTCAGCGAAAGACACTGCCACAGCCAAAACTGAGCAGAAAATGATAGTACAGCGAAAACCCAAGGTAGAGTAAAATTTCAGTATTTCACGAGGTGATACTCTATATTACAGTGATGAATTACTCCTAGAGAGAACCTAATTAAGGAAGAGAATCGTATGACTCATTTAATTAATATAATACCCTTTCCAGCTTTGAAGACAGCAAAGTCAAAACTGCATGTTTTAATAGGTCCGACATACTCAAGCGATCCTTTCTGCTTCTAAAATGCTGCCAAAGGCCATGCCCCGTCCAAAGAGTGCGAGTTCCTTATGAGTTCATTGCAGATTTGTAAATTTTGCTTCAAACATAAAGAGGCAAGAGTTTGAAGTGATGTCAAAAGCAGCTATACTGTGAAGAGAGTCCCTGAAAATTCAGAGCCCACGCATAATTAGAGATTGTGCTTCTTAGTAACCAATTCTGGATTCTTCATGGTGTGAATAAGGTCTAAAATATCCATTCAAAACACTGTATTTTAAAACTATCTTTTGCCTGTATTGCAACCAGTTTAAAATGAAGATGCATGTTTCATTGAAGAATGGTGTCAGCAGTCACACACTGCCTGCAATGCCATCTGCATGTTGCAATTTTGCTCCTGCCTGACTTCCTTCCCACCTAAACTCTGACCTACTCACTCTTACTTCTGCCCAGATGGGTAAGTGATAAAAAAAAAAAAAAAAGCAATAAACTACCTGTCAGTGCAGAAGGTCAAACGATAGAAGCCAGAGGTAATACAGAATTAACCCATAAAACTGGGACAGTAAAACCCTTCCTGAAAGTGTAATTATAAGGTTTAAATGAGATAAACACAGAACTTGGAGCCTAGCATGGAGGTGCTCAGGATGGTTCCCATCATAAACCTTTATGCCTGGTTCACCCAGCTGTAGTCTCCCGTGTTCTTTCCCTCCTGCTGTTCCCTTCCAGCTATATGATCCACCATTTCCACTGAGGCGAGTCCACAGTATTAGTATTAGTGGAAGAAACTGATGCTGTCTGTCCAAAATAAAATTTAAATTTCTTGCTATCCTGCTAATGCACAGACATGTGATATTATCCAGCATGGATAATATCTACAGGTAAAATTCTGATTTTCCTAAAAAACAACAAACTCAGTCCCTGAATATTCATTTAAAAAATCGAGGGCAAAAGCTCTTATTCCAAATAAAATATTTTATATACATATATATATATATATATATATATAATATTTATTGAACATAGAGACAAATAAAAACTAATTAGAATTGAGGCTTCATTTCTTGCTAAAACTGCTAAGTTTACCTTAAACTATTTCTTTGTTTTACTTACCATTTCCGGACGAGCTTCTTATAAGCCTTTTTAATATCAGCCTGACTGGCTTTTTGGGTGACCCCCAGGATTTGGTATGGGTCAAAAGCCAACGCAGACAGAATTTGCAGGATCAGAATCAGAACTATCAAGAACTGCCTGGAAATGCTCAGCTTTTTCACTTCCATTTCTCTTCCTTTCCAGAGCTGAAATAACCGAAGAGGCAACAAGTTTCAGTGGTAGAAACCTGGATAGTCTTCCTTTTTAGGCAGAGCTATAAAATACACAGACGAAAAACAAAACAAAGAAAAGATATTTTGGCCCTAACTGATTTGGCTCAGTGAATAGAGTGTCAACCTGTGGACTCAAGGGTCCCTGGTTTGATCCCAGTCAAGGGCATGTACCTTGGTTGCGGGCACATACCCGGTGGGGAGTGTGCTGGAGGCAGCTGATGGATGTTTCTCTCTCATAGATGTTTCTAGCTCTCTATCTCTCTCTTCCTCTCTGTAAAGAATCAACAAAATATATTTTAAAAAAAAAAAGACATTTTGCAGGAAAAAGTGGCACGCTGTTTGACTGTATTTTAAAAAAGTCAACAACCTCACTATTGTTTACATCACAAGAACTATTATAGAACGACTATAGATGAAAAGATGAGCAATAAGAGTAGCTACTCTTCAGAATCCTTGGATTGAAAAGCTCTAGAAATAACTAAAAATGAGTTAATAAGCAAATGTGGGAAGACAACATATGAAAATCAAGGTGACTACATCTCAAATACACCGTTTCACTTATTCTGACAATAACAATGTAAACTTAAAAATACGAGGCTTAAGCATACCCCACTTAGTATATGCTACATAAATTCATCAGATATATCATGTGCACAATCACAGAAAGAGATAATTGTGGCATCCTTGAGAGTTAAGTAAGTTCAAATACAAAAGTGAGATGCTCTTAAAAAATGGTACAATTATGATTTATTATGTTCCAATTCTGTTCTTTCTCCCCAAGCCCATTAGAATCACAAAATGAAGCTGCTCATTAATTAATTTGATCATTAGCGATAAGTGGAAACCTCAAGAAACAGTTCAATTTTTTCACTTCCATTTGAGAGAAAAATTAGTTTTCCATGTGAAGGGGAATTAATAACAAAGACCGTAGACCGGACATGGTTCTCCAATATTAAAGCTCCATCTCTGGTGAGTGCAGTGCCTGAACTCATCGTGGGTTCTGGGAATGATCCCGGCTGGTTAATGAACGGCAGTGCTGTGTTGCACAGACACTCACACTCCAGGATTGTGATCTTGGTGATATCCATCCTACAAAGCTTTTCCGAGGAACAAATCTACCTTGACTTCTCATACATAAATTCAGTTTTAAGGTTCAAGGGTCTTCGTGTGGCACCTCTCTTGAGCAAAATCTCTTAACAGCGGTGGATTCTGACAGGTAGAAGTCTAACTGCTGTTTGAGAGGCCTCACAAAACGGACAAGCCGATGGCCACCGTTTAGGACTGCCTGCATGCTGACTACAATAGGAAAACCAGCGTCTTCCTCGTTCAGGCAACCTAGAACCCACTCTGCCCTCCAAGACACGCACAGCCCGCTACGAATCCGGATGGGGACGGAGCTACTGGTTCAGCACCTGGGCTCTGGGATCAGCCTAGGGCTGGGATCCATCCTCCACCACGTTATGACCTTGGGCAAGCTACTTAAATTTGTGAGGCCTCAGTGCCCTCATGCAAAAAATGGGGGCGGAGAACCCAGTCTTGAAAGGATCAACCTGGGAGCTAACTATATGGAAGCATTCACTGGGCACAGGGTCAAGTCAATCAGTGGCACTTGCTATCCTTCTTTTCTTATCGCGCTGTGCAATCATGCCTTACTCAACCGTGCCAGCCGCCTCCAGGGAGGGCCCCGGTGGCGGGGGCCGTGAGGGTCTTTTGCAGGCGGCTGCCCGGGCCGGCCTCAGGGCAGGAAACCACCAGCCCAACAGGTAGGCAGGCAACCGCCCTCGGGCCGCATCCCCTACACCAGGCAGCCGCTCCGCAGACACGCTCGGAGGCTGAGCCCCGCCTCGGCGGGCTCCCCCCGAGGTCGCAACCCTCCTCCTGCAGGAGACCGCCGCCTCCTCCGCTGCCCGCCGAGAGCCGTGGGCTGGGCCCTGTCGGCTCCCGATGCTCCCCCAGGCCCAGCAGGGACCCGGGACGCAGAGGAACCGAAGGGAAATCCCCGAGCCTGCCCGGCCCCCGCCGCGTCACGCCGGGAAGGAGTTACCGGGAAAGGGCACCGGCCTCAAGGGCTGCAGAGTCCGAGGTCCAGCTGGTCCTCTGGCCGGGAGGCGCTGGTCCACAGCAGCGCTCGCCAGGGCCCGGGGACGGGGGAGGAGGGAGAGGGACCAACCTGAAGGGAGTCACGTGGTCCTTAAAGGCCCAGCGCATCCAAGGCGAGGACTGAACGGGTAGGAGGCTGCTTGTGCGCAGGTGTATTTTGACCCTCGCCGCACGCCGTCCGCGCGTGGACCTAGCGCGGTTACCATGGGGACGAGGAGCGCTCTTCGGCTGGATCCAAAGGGATGGTCGTAACCAAAGAGGTCGGAACGTGCCTGCTAGCTAGGCTCAGTCGCGGTGCAAGATGGGATGCCAAGGAGACCTCCCCGATCCAGGGAGGAGTTTCCAGTGCTACCAGGAGAGATGGCCTGCTCTAGCAACAGTTGCTAGGGTGGGGAAGCAATCGCTGGTCCCGCTTCTCTTTAAGCCTATTCATAGAATCCTAGAGCGTCAGAGTTGGAAGGACCTTGGGGATTCTCTCTAGTCCAACTCCTCCATATGCTGATGGGAAGACTGAGGTTCAAAGAGGGGCAGAGACCTTCTCAAGACCTGGAACCCAGGACTCTTAAATCCATTTATCCCAAAGCCAGCTCCACCTGAGTGCCAGCCCCTGCCCTTAGCACGGGAAAGGGATGCATGGTGGTGTTGGGGAGAGAGAGAGGCACAGGTGAAGAGGGTAAACTTTCATTGAGCCAATGAGATAGGTTCTTTAGAGATATAAAGAGATTTCATATCCCCTCTGCACTGTTTTTAAAAAAATATATTTTTTTATTGATTTCAGAGAAGAAGGGAAGATAGAAACATCAATGATAAGAATCATCAATTGGCTGCCTCCTGCATGCCCTCTACTGGAGATTGAGCCGGAAACCCAGGCATGTACTCTTGACCAGAATCGAACCTGGGACTCTTCAGTCCACAGCCTGACACTCTATCCACTGAGCCAAACCAGCTAGGGTCCCCCTTTCACTGTTTTTATTTATTTTATGTCCCTTGCATTTATCACCACCTAACATACATCTTTTATTTTATCACTAGGGTCCCAGTGCACTTTGAAAAGAACTGTGGGCCAAGAGGCTGCAGGGAGCACAGGGGCGGGCCTCAGTTCATCATCCCATCCCCCCCACACCCCCTGCGTCTGCTGGCAGCCCTGCTCCTGCCGCTGCTTCCACGCACTGATGGCATGGAGTGATTTCAAACGGGGCTGGCACTGGCAGCAGGTGTGAGCACAGGGTGGGACCGTGGCATGCGAGGGAGCAAAGAATTTTCAGTAACCATACGAGGCTTGCCCTCATGACAGTGACCAGCTCCCTGCCTTTGTCTGGCGCCACCGCTCACCTGCTCCACCATTTCCCTCCCACTCCTTCACTGTGGCCAATGCCTGCCATGCTCCTTGTGCGCCCCTTGGTGGTCAGTGCACATCATAGTGACCAGTTGTTCTGTTGTTCTGCCATTTGGTCTATTTGCATATTAGCCTTTTATTATATAGGATTTGTTTTATCCCACTAGAATATAAGCTCCTAACATCAGGGCTTTTGTTTGTATGTGTGTGTATGTTTTTCTTGGAGATTGCATAGACCTTGGCACAGACAGGATTGCAATACATATTTGAGGAATAAGTGAATGAATGGGGCTGAGGTTTTGCTGCTCAAGAGTATACATTCTAAGAGTGTGGACTTGGAGTCAGGTTCCAGTGCAGATCTTTCCCGCCTCTGCCACTCACTGCCTCTGCGATTGTGACCGGTGGCTTCACTTTCTCGAGCGCCAGCGTCCTCACACGTGGAATGGGGGCAAGTATTTCCCTGGTGGTACCCCGTAGTCAGGCATTGATGAGGCAAAGTGGCTGGGACTCAATAAACCGAGCAATTGATTTTCAAATGTTGGAAATGAGCGGTGCAAAACTGGGACTTCAAGAGAGTAGATTTCGATCCGTGTTCTTCCTTTGTGGGAGGGAGGAAGATGGGAAGGGAAGGGGTAGGAGACCGTGTACAGTGGGCTTGATTGGAGGAGACGCGAGTTGGGAAATGTGAACGATGAGAAACAGGCAGAGGGACCGGCAGAGTTATGGTTTTAAGGGGGGGGGGGGCAGAGGAGGGGCCTCTAGGGACATACGTGGCTCCTGGCACAGCAGTGACCAGCAGTGAGAGCCTCTCCGCCTCTGGAAAAGCCAGCGGTGTGAATGCAGGCCCGAGGCCAGCCGCAGCGTCACGCGTGCGTGCTGGGCGGGGCGTTGGCGCGGGGTGGGTGGGGCCCGGGGCGGGGCTCGGGGGCGGAGCCTGGAGGCAGCCGGGCCTGGAGGCGGGGCTTTGGGGCGGGCCCTGGGAAGGGGGCGGGGCGCGGCGGCGAGGCCGGAAGCTGACGGCGGCGGGGGTCCTGGCTGTCTGCTCGCCATGGACGACGCTGACCGGCAGGTGCTGCGGCGGTGCCGGGTGCAGCTGGTCAGCGAGCTGCAGGTGGCCAACCTCTGGGACGCTCTGCTGACCTGCGAGCTCTTCCAGCCCGACATGATCGAGGACATCCAGGTGCGCCCGGTCTCTCCCCCCCAGCCCCCTCCCACCCGTACCCCCCACTTCAGTCACTGACGACGGGGACGGCGAGGCCGCGCCGAGAGGGTTGCTGGAGCCACAGCGTAACTTAATGGCCGAGATCCCCCCTCTGTGCCCACCAGTACCCCACCCCCTTTAGGAAACCGTTGTGGGAACCTTGTTTTTCTCCACTGCAGCGAGCCCCTGGCATTGCCCGGCCGACCCGCACAGTCCCAGACACGGCTCTGCACATCAGCGGCTCTGTTGCTGCTGCAGCGCGGTGCTTTTGCAGCAGGAGGCATGCTTGTTCCCCTCCTCGACCATGGAGATCCACAGCATCCACCTGGGGGACAGATGGCCGGGCACCCTGCCCTTGGGCAAGGCACCCTCTCTGCGCCAGTTTCCTGGGCTGTGAAATGGGGACAACATCAGTGCTGCCCTGAGGGCTAAAGGAGATAACGGCTGTGAAACAGGAGAGTGTCAGCCACAGAGTAGGGGCACCTGTTGTAGTTGGCTGTGCCCTGTCCTCCTTGGCCAGCCCCTCGTGTGTGAAGTTTATGTGTTGAGAGGGGTTTTGGAGATGAACGGCATTATGCAGGTAATGGAGGGAATAATAAGGACAGACATGGGAGGTTCTCTTTAAAAGCACTTTCTGAAATAAATAAAAAAATAAAAAAATATAAATAAAAGCACTTTCTTAGCTGCCATATTGGACAGCGCAGATAAAGAACATTTCCATGGTCTCAAAAGGTTCCCTTGGACCAGTGGTCAGCAAACTGCGGCTTTCGAGCCACATGCGGCTCTTTGGCCCCTTGAGTGTGGCTCTTCCACAAAATACCAAGGTCTGGGCAAGTCTATTTCGAAGAAGTGGCATTAGAAGAAGTTTAAGTTTAAAAAATTTGGTTCTCAAAAGAAATTTCAATCGTTATACTGTTGATATTTGCTCTGTTGACTAATGAGTTTGCCGACCACTGTCTTGGACAGTGCTGCTGGAAGAACTTGAGGATAGGGCAGTGTCTTATTCTAGTGGATCCTGGGAACTTGCCTCGTGCTGGGTCTCAGGACAACCAGCAGATAGCCAGTATCTTCTTGCTCCCACCCCACCACCTGTCTCAGTGACCTGCCTCTCCATCCCCACACTGTCAGCCTTACCCATTTCTCCATCTTCACCATCCACCCAATCAATGGCCAGATCCTGTCCCTTCTCCTTCCTTATTTCTGTGTTCTGTCCTCTCACTTCTCTCTTCCAGCTGCACCATCTTTGCCACCAGCCGACCTGGCTGTGGCTCCCTCCCTCCATGGTCCTCCCTGCCTCCAGGGTGAATTTTCTAAAAGGCAGATCTGATGCTGTCACTCCCTTCTGGAAACTCTTCAGTGGCTTCTCACAGCTTCTGTGACATGACCACACAAATGCCTGGGCACGCTGTTCCCCATCGCAAATTACAATTTCTATTTCACACTTCATTTTATTTTTTTAAGGCAACACATATTTATTTTCTTACCTTTCTGGTGGTCAGGGATCCAAAGTGAGTCCTAAGTGGTTAAAATAAAGGTGTCAGCTGGGCTACTTCCTTCTGGAGGCACAGGGGAGAATCCATTCCTTCGAGAGGCTGCCAGCATTCCTTGGCTTGTGGCCACATCACGCCAGCCTCTGCTGCCATCATTACATCCTGCTATTCACATCCTAATATTCTCCACGGCAGCACTCGCCAACTAGTGGTCCGGGGTGGTCCGTGAGGTCCAAAAGGTTGACACAGAGGGGGGAAGTCTTTCTGCTCATTGAGAACTGAGTTGGATGCCCTGTACTCTCCCAGTCCCTTGTGCTTTCCTGGGGGCACATCTCTCTTTGCTGTGTCATTACTGATTTATCTGTGTGCAGTCCCCACTCGATGTTTGCTCCTTGAGGACTGAGATGGTTCCCTGATGTATTTTCAGCACTTAGCACAGCACTGGGCACATAGTAGATGCCTCCAAAATACTGAATGAATAGATAAGGAAAGGCAGTTCTCCATTTTTGCCCATAGGGCTGATTGTTTACAGATTTATGCTATCTGGGAAGTAGGGGGCCAAGATGAGAATCACAGAAAAGTGTGAGAGTAATAAATAGTGCCATGTGTTTCCTTCCAAACAGAGGGCAGGCTCTGGGTCTCGGCGTGATCAGGCCAGGCAGCTGGTCACAGATCTGGAGACTCGAGGGAGTCGGGCCCTTCCTCTGTTCATCTCCTGCTTAGAGGACACAGGCCAGCATAGCCTGGCTTCGTTGCTGAGATCGAGTAGCCAAACAGCAAGGCGGGACCCGGAAGCCATCAGACACCTGAACCTCAAGCCTGTGGTGGTCAGACCAGAGGCGCTAAGAGCGGTGAAGCAGGACCCGTCGAAGCCGGCCCCAGGTAGACACTCTCCAGCGGTGTTGGGGCCAGAGGAGCTCTATCCACAGGTTCTCAGACCAGGTGTGCCCAGGCCAGTGGACATTGGTGCTGGAGGATTCAGTGATATCCATGAGTACTGAGAGAGGTGGGCGTGACCATTGGTGCGGCCGGGCAGGCTGAAATTCAGAATTTAATTTTGGTTTTGCCTTTCTGAATACTCATAGGGGATGGGTGGGATATTCTGGTAAGCTTACAGAAGATTTAATTTTGGGAGCCTCTCCCCTGAAAAGCATGTATTCTTTTCCGAACGGGTATTTTCAAACGACTCGTCTTCTGCTTCACAGATTCTTTCTTCTATCTGATCAAGTCTGAGACTGATGTTCTCTGTTGCATTTACTTTATTTTATTCATTGTATTCTTTAGCTCTAGAGTCCCTTTCCCTTCCCCTGGTATTCATGTTTTCTCTCTTTGTGTCTCTCTCCAGGTGCTCATGAGAGACAGAGGGGAAACCCTGACTTGGTGAGCATTCATGTGATTTGGGGCCAGTTGTGTTGGCTTTGGGCCCTCTTCTTACTCCCCAGGCCCTTCCCTGCAGCTGTGTTGGGAGTTCAGGGAACCCGGCCCAGCTGGAGAGAGGGTCCCAGTCCCAGGCCCCTACAGTTTCCTGACTCTGGCTCAGCTCTTTCTGGAGCAGGTTGGCCCACCCTGCCCTTTCCTCATCTGTGAAGTCAGGGGGTCAGAATCAGCTGTGGCACCCACCCCAGACCCAGTCACTCACTCGCTCATTCACAGCGTTTATTGTGTGACTGCTGGATGCCAGCTCTGGCCTCTGTGCTGGAATACCTTATATGTTTCTAGGACGAAATATATAAGCATAAAGAGTCTTATGTACCATAAACACAGTGAACAGGCTGATGGGAGAGAGGATTACAGGGGAAATGCTGAGCCTGGGGAGGAAGTGGTGTCAATGCTTCGAGGTGCATGCTCAGAGTCACCCACATGTTTCTCAGTGCTCCCCTGCACTGGGCAGTCTGTAAGGTCCTTTGGGGGTGTGTGTCTGTGGTGTTGGATTTCTAAGCTAGCAGCTCCCACTCCTGAGCAAGGTAGTGGGAACTGATCTCCCCCACTTTGAGCTATTTGAACATCACACCCACTGCTCCCCTCAGTCTGATTTGCAGTCTGTTTGCTGAGCCCTGCGATGCTGGGCGTAGACCCCGCTGTTCCTTCAGAGGCAGGGCAGATGCCTTTCCTGTCTCACTGCTCCCAATTGCCCACCACCCCATTGAAAGCCAGGGGCCGCCTTCCCGCCTTCCTGCCTGCTGAGTGCAGTGAGACCCCCGGTTTACGTGGGTCCCTGTGCTTGGCAGGCGTACATCCTGAATGCAGACCCCTGTGGCTACTGCCTCATTATCAACAATGTGAACTTCTGCCGTAACTCGGGGCTCAGCACCCGCACCGGCTCCCACGTGGACTGCGAGAAGCTGCAGAGACGCTTCCGCTTGCTGCACTTCGCGGTGGAGGTGGAGAGCGACCTGACTGCAGCGGTACGTACGGCCCCTGTCCTTGCAGAGAGGCGGGCGAGGCGGGGCGGACTCCCTGCGAGGGACCCTGAATGCAGGGGACTCCCCAAGTTCTCTGTAGGACCAAGAGGGGCAGTGTTGCCCAGTGGTTTCTAGTTTAAGCTTCAGGCTCGGAGAGCCCTGGGTGGAGTACTGGCCCTCCCGGTGCCTGCGGGTGACTCTCAAGCCTCAGTTTCATAGTCTAGAACAGTGGTCGGCAAACTCATTAGTCAACAGAGAGGCAAACTGTGGCTCTCGAGCCGCATGAGGCTCGCGAGCTGCAGTTTGCTGAGCACTGGTCTAGACAGCAAGAACAGGATTCACCTCCTGGGGTCGCTGTGAGGATTAAGTGAACAGTACCCAGCACAGCACCTTTGCCCCAAGAATGGTGGCTGCTGTGACTGCTACAAGTGTCATTATTGCCATGTTGGCCGTGGGAGCAGGGAAGGTGCTCTGCCCAGGAGCCCAGGGTGGGGACCCGATCCGCCGGTGGCTGGCTCACCCGCACCCTTCTCTCTGCAGCAAATGCTCCAGGCGCTGGAGGAGCTGGCGCGGCGGGACCACGGGGCCCTGGACTGCTGCGTGGTGGTCATCCTCTCTCACGGCCGCCAGGTAGGGGCCTCGGCTTCGCGGCCGGCGTCGGAGTCCGCCCCGGCTTCTTGGTTTTGTGACCGGGGGTCCTTGGTCTTCTAGGCCAGCCACCTCCAGTTCCCGGGGGCTGTTTACGGCACAGACGGGTCCGCGGTGTCCGTGGAGAAAATCGTGAACCTCTTCAATGGCACTCGCTGCCCCAGCCTGGGAGGGAAGCCCAAGCTGTTCTTCATCCAGGCCTGCGGGGGAGGTAAGCAGGCCCTCAGCCTCCCCGAGGAGGGAGCTGGTGGGGAAGGAGCCGCCGCCTGCCTCCTGCTCCGTCCACCCCTCACGATAGCCAGGGGGTGTCTGCAGGCGGGCAGAGGGCCCCAGACATGGTCGCCGTTGTTCCAGTGGCAGCACCTGCGTCTGGCTAGAGTCGGTGTCAGCTCTGTCCAGCCTTTCGAGGTCTCAGCGCAGAGGTTCCTGCAGCTCTGGGACCTTCAACGCCGGAGACTTCACAAAAATAAACAAAGTGGAGGAGAAAGAAAAACTCCTTCAGCCCTGGCCCGTGTGGCTCAGTGGGTTGGAGTGCCATCCTGTACTCTGGAAGGTTGCGGGTTTTATTTTTAAAATATATTTTTATTGATTTTAGAGAGGAAGGGAGAGCGACAGAAAAATAGAAACATACAATGACGAGAGAGAATCATTGATTGGCTGCTTCCTGCACGCCCCCTGCTGGGGATCGAGACTGCCACCCAGGCATGTGGCCTTGGCCAGAAGCAAACCTGGGACCCTTCAGTCTGCAGGCCCACACTCTATCCACTGAGCCATACCGGCTAGGACAAGGTTGCAGGTTTGGCTCAGCGGTAGAGCGTCAGTTTGTGGACTGAGAGGTCCCGGGTTCGATTTCGGTCAAGGGCATGTACTTTGGTTGCGGGCACATCCCCAGTGGGGGGTGTGCAGTAGGCAGCTGGTCGATGTTTCTCTCTCATTGACGTTTCTAGCTCTCTATCTTTCTCTGTAAAAAATCAATAAAATATATTAAAAAAAAAAAAAAAGAAAAAAAAAAAGATTGCAGGTTTGATTCCCGGTCAGGACATGTACCTAGGTTTTGGATTCAATCCTTGGTCGGGGCATGCGTGGGAGGCAAACGATCGATGTTTCTCTCTCACATTATGTTTCTCTCTCTATCTCTCCCTTCTCCTTTTCTTAAACATGCCCTCGAGTGAGGATTAAAAACAAAAGGAAAAGGAAAAACTCCTTCATTTTCCTGTTGTCATTGTCCTGAGCTCCTTCAACCAGATCTCCTTTCTCCTGCCCTGAGAAAGGGAGGCCAACTTTCTGGGAAACTTATCCCTTTTCCCAGCTCTGTGCCCACCCCCCAGCTCTGTGCCCGCCCCCCAGCTCTGTGCCCACCCCCCAGCTCTGTGCCTGCCCCCCAGCTCTGTGCCCGCCCCCCAGCTCTGTGCCTGCCTCCCAGCTCTGTGCCGCCCTAACACCCGTTCTTAGTAGAGGATCTTTGGACTCTTAGTGGGGCCTACAGGGCCCTGGGTGATCTGGCCCCGGCCACTTTGCCTTCCCCAGCCCGGCATGCTGTGCCTGCCCAGCGCCGCCCAACCTTCCCGGGATGCCACAGGCTCTGGCCTTCCCTTTTGCCACCCACTGCCTTATCTCCTGGCCAACTCTTGACCATCCATCCTTTCCTCCCAAAATCCCCTCTTGGGTCCTATTGTCACAGGCAGTCCCTCTGCCCACCTCTGTCTCCTTAGGCCATTCTTTGGTTAAAACTCACTGTCACCGCCTCCAGGAAGTCTTCCCTAAACATCTGCTTCCTCCAACCTCAGGGTTAGCTGGCTCTTGTGCTCCGGCCGTTCCTGTCCTTCCCTGTCACAGCCCCTTCTTGAGGGGTTGAAACAGCCTCATGCCCTGGTCAGCTCTCCCCGGACAGGGGCAGGCCTGTCTGCCCTGCAGCCGGGTCCTCCCCTCGCACAAAGCTCACAGTTTGGTTGCATCTCATGTAGCTTCTAATTATTTAAAATTAAAATAGAACAAAAATATCTGCGAGCGAAATTTGAAATAATGTAGACTCCCGCCATGAAAAAATAAACCCAGATAACTCGCTGGAAGAGCAAGGTTCCGGTGCTGGAATCCAGCTGCCTTTGGAGTCCTGGTCCCTGCGGAACCCCCTCAGGAGCCCGTGGTTACCGCTGTGGCCACATGGGGGCGCCTGTCACCTGAGCAGGGAAACAGACATGTCTCCCGTCTCGGTGGGTCTGGCGGGGTGTCCTGTTGACACGCAGCGGGAAGTCTGTCCTGGGTTCTGGTTGCTATTTTAGAGTTCACTGCTGTTGCAGTGTAAAACCATTTAAAAATCCTCTAACACTCTTCACGGAGGGGCAGTGCGGCGGGCGCCAGGGCGGAAACCGTGTCCCAAGTGGGTAACTGGTGTGGAGGGTTGGTAAGTAGCACGGTGCCTGCGACACGCGTGGCGATGCCTGTGGCGGACGGAGGCGCAGCGTGCTGCAGTGCTTGTGGAGGGATGAGAAAGTTCTGGAATCAGAGGGTGGTGATGCGAATGTGCTGGGGAAGTTTTGCTCAGCCCCCAGCTCCTCTCACCACGGAATGTCCTTGCTTAGGGGGAAGGGGTTAGTCCCGCCTCCCGGGAGTTCTGAGTTTGAAATAGAACCACATACAAGTACCTGTGAGTGAGATTTGATCGAGCCTCCTTCAGAACAAAGCTGTGCACACAGCGCATAACCCGGAGGCTAGGCTTTCGCATCCGATTTGTAGAATGAGGATGACCCGTGAATACACACGGCCGGCATCCCCTGTCCGACCCACGCGTTTCCCCCCAGAGCCCCCTCTCGGATCCTATTGTCACAGGCAGCCCCTCTCTGCCCACCTCTGTCTCCTTAGGCCATTCTTAGTCATCCCCCACTGTCCACTGAAGTGTCCCCCCTGCCACCCCCATACCCGGCTGCCCAGATGGCCCCAGCCGCAGTTCCGCGTTCACGTCTCAGGTCCCCTCCCTGGTCCACTGAGATCAGTCCCTCCCAGATTCTAGAAACTCAACCAAGAAAATACCAGACATAGCGACCTGTGTAAGCTGCAGTCCAGCTCCCCCCACCCCCTCAAACCCCCTTGGCAGGCGGGGGGGCCTCCCCGGAGGACAGCAGAGGGGCTGAGAGGCAGGAGGATAGAAGGCAGAATCCTGGCCCTGGCCCACGAGCTGTGAGAAGGCAAATTACCAGGTTTCTGAGCTTTACCCTGTGGGGTGAGGGGTCAGCAGACGTTGGAGTTGTTGCTATGGGGTTGCCAGCACCATCTCTGTCTCTCCTTTGTTCCTGCAGACGGGACCCCAGCTTCCTGGGTGGGCTGTGGCCTCCCTCCCACCTTGCTATTTCCCATCAGAGGTCGAGCCACCCAAATCGCCTGCCGTTTTCCCCACCAGGACTGTCCTCCCGTCTCCCATCGGAAGCTGGGGCCCAGTCCCCTGCCCCAGACGCCCTGCCCTCAGGGACCCTCTGGCCACTCTGCCTCTGCCTTCCTTTCTTGAAGCCCTTTCAGCTGCCTTCTCTCTGTGACCGGCTTGTTTTCCCTTGCAGGACGCCCCCAAGGCCCGTCCAAGCTGTAACACGTATCACAAGTTCCTTCCCATGGTTAAGGCTGAAATGACGTGACTTTGTTTTCTGAATGACGTACAGTTTGCTGTTTTAGCCCTTTTAAAGTACACAATCCAGTGGCATGGAGTCCATTCGCATCACCACCCTCTGATCCCAGAACTTTCTCATCCCCCCAAAAGGAAGCCCCGTACCCATCCCCGCCTCCTCCCGGCCCCTGGCGACAGCGAACCTGTGTCCCTCTCCCTGGATTTGCCTGCTCTGGACGTGGAGTCGTATCCCGAGGCCTCTAGTTGCCTGGCTTCTTTCACTCGGCCTGCTCCCAGGTCCCCCCACTTGTGCTGTTTATCAGCACTCTGCTCCTTTCTGAGCTGAGCGCGGTTCCGTCCGCCGCCTCTGCCCATTTCATCTCGTCATCTGTGGGTGGACACGTGCCTGTGTCCGTCTTTGCCAGTTGTGACCCTCGGGTGCACGTTTTCCTTCGGACACCAAATTCCTTTGGGTGCCTACCTTGTATCTTTTTACAGCTGTTTTTAAAAGCTCTGCATCTTTCCACCCTCTGCCCCCAGATTTTTACTTACTTAATGTGTAAAAGCCTTGTCGTAGACAAAAGTGAAGCCTCTGTTTTGGTTTCCGATGGAACGGGCCTGGGGCTGGGACAGGCGACGTTGGCCCCGTGCTGGGGTCCGCGTGTCTCAGTGCTGTCTGGTTTCGCTCCCTGCAGAGAAGAAAGACCAAGGGTTTGAGGTGGTCTCCGCTTCCTCCAAGGACAGGGCCCCTGGCGGGAACCCTGAGCCAGACGCCCTCCCGTTCCAGGACCCCCCCGGCGGCTACGACCAGCCGGACGCCGTGTCCAGTTTGCCCACACCGAGCGACATCTTTGTGTCTTACTCCACCTTCCCAGGTGAGTGCCTCCGCCCGGGGCCCCCCCCATCTGTCCCAGAAGCAGCTGTGGAAGCAAACGCCTGGGCCTGAGTCTCAGTTCCCCTCTGGACACAAGTGACTTCACCTCTCTGAGCCTCTGGTCCAGGCTGGCGAGGATACAAGATTTATGGAGGAATGCGCCCTGGGGCTTGTGTGCCTCGCCGCACCCTGGCCTTGCCTCAGTTTTCCCATCTTTAAAGTGGGACTGATGATCAGTCCCACTTGTCACGGGGATTCTCGAGGTGACCGGCACATCGCTGAGCGCCGTGCCTGGCACGAGGCAGGTGGGGCAGGAGTTCGTGTCCTTCCTTTCTGGTCCCTCGGAGGCGTCACTTGCCTTCTCTGAGCCTTGGTGTCCTTGTTGGAAAGCTGGAATCAGAGCCAGCATCAGGCGGCGGTGGTGAGGATGGAATAAGATGGCAGTGGGACAGGGGAGGGGGGCAGGGCGCAGAGCGGTGGGCCGCTCCTGCTGGATACGTGAATGGTAAGGTGACCAGACGTCCCACTTTTGGTGGGACAGTCCTGATTTTTAACAATTTGTCCCCAGTCCTGCCAAAAGCAGGACGTCTGGTCACCTTAGTGAATGGGTCAGTCGGGGGACAGTGGGGGAGTGACCCCGCCTGCATGCCTGGGGCGGGGCGGCTCCAGCAACGGCCCGGCCTTTCTCCTCCCCAAGGCTTTGTCTCCTGGAGGGACACCAAGAGCGGCTCCTGGTACATCGAGACCCTGGATGGCGTTCTGGAGCAGTGGGCTCACTCGGACGACCTGCAGAGCCTCCTGCTCCGGGTGAGCCCAGCTTCTGGGAAGGAGAGGGGAGGCTGCTGGGAGGGCGGGTGGTGGGGCGCACGTAGAATGAAGGCGAAAGATGCGAACCCCCGTCCTTGGCCACACCTTGGCCTGCCACGTGACAGTGCTTTCACTTCTCTAATGCGAGATGCCACTGCCTGTGGTGACACTGGCCCCTTAGGTAAGGTGGCCAGACGTCCCGCTTTTTAACAATTTGTCCCGTGTAACCGCAGCGTTTTAAAAAAGTCCAAAAGAGCCGAAACCGGTTTGGCTCAATGGATAGAGCGTCGGCTTGGGGACTGAAGGGTCCCGGGTTCGATTCCGGTCAAGGGCATGTACATTGGTTGCGGGCACATCCCCAGTAGGGGGTGTGCAAGAGGCAGCTGATCGATGACCCTCTCTCATCGATGTTTCTAACTATCTCCCTTCC
Organism: Nyctalus aviator; assembly: GCA_036971965.1. Taxonomy (NCBI): domain Eukaryota; kingdom Metazoa; phylum Chordata; class Mammalia; order Chiroptera; family Vespertilionidae; genus Nyctalus; species Nyctalus aviator. The sequence goes on from CM072923.1 coordinate 187,365,047, forward strand.
TCTCTGTACAAAATCAATAAAATATATTAAAAAAGAAAAAAAAGTCCAAAAGATTTAAAAGAATCTTTCCAAAAATCGGGACTTTTTTTAAAACGCCACGGGATGAGGGACAAATTGTTGAAAATCGGGACTGTCCCGCCAAAAGTGGGACGTCTGGCCACCTTACCCTTAGGCCAAGGGCCACATCCTCCTCGGCTTCTCGGAGGTCCCCAGGCTGACACCTTCCGCTCCCCTCTCCCCTGACAGAGCCGGTCCTCAGCACCGGGGCTGGCTGGCTCGGTGGACAGAGCGTGGCATCCCGAAGGCAGGTCGCAGGGCTGTCCCTGCACCCTTTGCCCCACTGCAGGTCCTATACTCTTGACCCTCCAGAGTCATGACTCCTCTTTAGGATGAGGCCCCAGCGAGAGGGCAGGAAGAATGCCCTGAGAGGCCCAGGCTCGCTGAGGGAGGTCCCATCAGAGCAGTGGCTCCCTCGCAGGGTCCCAGGTGCCTGTGCCGGGAGGGGGGTGTCTGGGCAGGGACCTCCTGTCTTCTGCGCAGCCTCTGGCTCCGCTTTGCTGAGCAGCGTGGAGAAGAAAAGCCAGGTGCGGGCCCCACATGCAGGTGAACTTGGCTAAGTTTTGAATTTGGAAATTTCGAATTCTGAGGGTTTTTTTTTGCATTTGCGGTTGGGATGCTTGTTCTTGTACCACCCCCGGCTGCCCGAGGAGCCTGCGGCTGAGCCGTTTAAAAGTGCTTCCTTCAGAGGCATTTCCCCTTCCCCCTCCCCTCTGGGGTTCCAGACACGGGAGGAATTCCTGGTTGGATGGCATGGCGAGAACTCACCGAGCTCCCCCCAACCCCCAACAGGTCGCTAACGCTGTGTCGGAGAAAGGGACTTACAAGCAGATCCCTGGGTGTTTTAATTTCCTCCGGAAAAAACTCTTCTTTAAAACTTCATGACGCCAGGGCCGCCGACCTGCCTGACCTTTCACCCCCTCGCCTTCCTGCTCCCGCCCGGTACCCGCTGAGGCCTGGGCTTTCCTTCGACTCCGGCCGTCCCCTGTGGAAGGTTTTGTAGCCGTTGGGTGTCTGCTCTTTCTCAGCTGGTGGCAGACAGGCTCTTAGCAACTTCCAAGTTGGAGACAAGCAACCGACAGTGATGGAGGGAGGGAGCAGAAGAATGCCATGGACGGCGTGCGGCTCCCCCCGATCCCTCCACTCCCGGGGCTGGCTGCCTGGCTAGCGACCGGCCCTGATCCTTGTATCTCCTCTAGAGCAGGGCTCTCAGCCTCAGCACCTCTGGCATTTGGGGCCAGACACTCCTCTGCCGGGGGTGGGTGCTGTCCTGTGCATTGTAGGATGGTTAGCAGCGTCCCTGGCGTCTGCCCACGAGTTGCCTGCGGTGACATTTGCCCCGACTGCCAGTCGTATCTCTCTCTGAACAGTGCCAACCAAAAATGCCTCCAGACCTCGCCAGATGTCCCCCGGGGGCCCCCACTTGAGAACCACTGACCTGTGGGGATGTCTTAGCTACACACAAACCAGCATCTCTTAGATCAGCGAGTTTGGGACTACTGGGGTCTGAACAGCTGCCATCTGTGAATCTTTTTTTTTTTTTTTTTAAATTTTATTATTATTTTTTATATTTTTATTGATTTGAGAGAGGTAGAGCTGGAAACATCAATGATGAGAATCATTGATGGAATGCCTCCTGCACAACCCCCTACTGGGCATCTAGCCCACAACCCAGGCATATGCCCTTGACCGGAATCGAACCCGGGACCCTTTCGTCCACAGGCCAATACTCTATCCATTGAGCCAAACCAGTTAGGGCTCATCTGTGAATCTTGAAGTCTTAAAAATTATTAATTTTTCCTGCATTGTAATATTCTTAACAAAATAAACCTCAGGTGAATCTGGACTCTCTTGTGCCTATTTGCCCCCTCACTTTGCTTCAACCGTTTGTCCTTCCTTTTAAAGGAGACTTTGTTTTTTCCAAACATTTCATTTGAACCCCACCCTCACCCCACCCCAGGAGGTGACTGGGGAGGGAACCACGTGCTCAGGGGGGTCAGGTGGCTTGTCCAGGGGAACCCCGTTAACCAGCGGAGAAGCCTCGCCGCCTGGGTCCTCTGAGTCCAGCCTGTGCTCCAGGTGCCTTCCTGGCTGGAGCGCCCGGCACTGCAGGGCGGCCGTGCTGGGGGTGGGGACATGCTCGGCCACCCCAGAGAAGGCCCCCACCCTGAGGCTTTTTTTTTTTTAATGTCCCTGATCTGGCCTCTTTCATGCTTTCAGAGCCTTGGCTGTGAGGATGGTTTGGGAATAAGACTCTCACTCAGGTGTGATTCATGTTGTTGTCACTTTATTCTTTTTCTCTGTGGCCTGTCCAAGTGCTGGGAGCTTCCAGTGGTTAGTTCTTCTCCATCACCTGCGGGACACACACCAAGAGAACAGGCAGGTTAACCCCGCAGAGCAGAGAGCTGCGGTGGCAGCACCGGCCGGCCTGCTTTTTCCTCCGGCTCCGCGCTGCTCGGTCACCCAGAGGCGGCAGGGTGGAGCAGTGCCCGGCTGGCCCACGGAGTTCTAGGTATCACAGCTTCCCACCGGCCTGCGTGAGCACTCCTACAGATGATACGCTTCTCGACTCCAAGTGTCTCGCAAAGGGTTCGAGAGCCCTGGACTTGTTAGCAGGCACCGCTGTCTGCAGAGCGCTGCTGCAGGCTGTTTTGCGAGGCGGTTTAGCAGCTTTCTCTGAAATATGTTCACACGCCACCCATTACCCAGAGATGCTGCTGGATGGCTATAGCAGATGCTCAACCCATGTGCAAGAATGCATGTCCTGGATGTCCCTGGCGGCCGTGTGGGGGTGGGAACCAGGAAGTAGGGGGAAGCTTCGTTCATTGTATTCACCCCATGGGATATCATGTAGTTGTTCAAGAGGATGTCATAAATATATGTGCTCATGTGCAAATGTGGTACGGTGCTAAGTGAAAAAACTAAGTTGCAAAGCAGTATGAAGACTAAAATTCTACTTTTGTTTAGAAGACAGTGGTAGATCTATATATATAAAAGCCTAAGTGACCGGGCAACCAGCCAGTAGCTATGATGCCCACTGACCACCAGGAGGCAGGTGCTCAACACAGGAGCTGCCAAGCGACAGCAACTGCAGAGTGCCCGCTCACATCAGGGACCCCTCGGGGGATGTCAGCCTGCCGGTTTCAGCCTGGTCCCTGCAGGCCAGGCCGAGGGACCCCACCTGCCGGAGGGAGCCCACTCACTCAGCAGACGCCTGAGCCCCAACGCTGCCCCAGGTGCAGCCGGCCGGGGAGGGACTGAGGGAGGTTGGCTCCCGGGCATTTCCTGCCCGTCTTGCTCAGTTCCGCCCTGCTGGCCATCTCCTAATTAACTTACTTTCAATGTGTACGGATCTGTGCCCTGGGCCTTAGTGTGGACACAAAGTCCAAAAGACAGCACTGTTCGCAATGCTGATCTCTGGGGCGGGGATGGAATTGGAGATGCAAGACAAGGGGGACATGTGCTTCTCCCCCCGCCCCTTTTTTTGGTGTACTTTTTTACTTGCTATACTATATTCTTTTAATGTTTTTGAAAAGAGGATGTGTAACTACGTTCTAAAATAAAAATGAAGTGGTGAATGCTGAAGACGCGCGTGTTGCTGTCGTTCAGTGAACACTAGTCGAAGAGGTGACCGCCCTCGGCCACCTGTCTCCTGTCATGCTCCGGCTCTTGCCTTTCCATGGCGACCTCCTGCCCCGGACACCCGTCTGGGCTTGTCGGGGCTGGTGCTCCCCAGAGCCTGTGGGTGACACCTGTCGCGCCGCCGGGCTGTGACGGCTGTGACCTGAGCCTCTGCAGCTGCCGTGCAGCCTCCACGGGGGGACAGCGGGGGGCGGGGTTCCGCCACTCCTGGAACCGGGGACAGGCGGATGTGCCTGCTGGCCGCGGTCCCGTGAACCCGGGGCCTCGCTGCCTCCAAAGGCTTCCTTTCCCGTGGGTCCCCTCTGACATCTGTGGGGCCCGTGTCTGTCCCCGGGAACAGCTGACGCCGGGACAGAAACGCAGGAGCTGCCCTTGGCCTCTGCTCTGGGCCCTCGAGGTGCTGCCAGGACCAGCTGCCCGGTGACTCACGCAGCAGCCGGGGCTGGGAAAGGTCCTGGGATGCGTCTGGGAAAAGTCCTCTGAGCATCCTTCCGGCCGGCCGGTCTTGGGGGCCAGGCTCCTTTGACATGCTGGTGACGCCGTAACAGCCAGGCTCCCGTCTTCCTCTGCCAAAACGGAGTCGTGGCTTTCCCCCAGTTTACCCAGCACAACGCAACACGAAAACAAAGCGCTCCCCGCGAATAGCCGCTCTGTCCTTGACGTTTCACTTTTCTCCGAGAAACTTGCCGGGAATCCCTGGTGCCTGCGACACCCGTTGGCAAAGCGGAGCCGGCGGCAGACGGACGAGCAGGGAGCCGGCAAGTGTGAACGGGGGATGTGGAGGCAGCCATCTGCTTGTTTTGACGGGGCCCGTCTGATGGCGCAGCTCCCCCCCCCCCCCCCCCCCCCCCCCCCCGGTGACCACATGCTCTAGGCTGTGGCTTCGTGTTTGGTTTTATAACAGTGTCACTTGGAGTCGGTTGAATAGTTTTTGAAAATGGAAATAATGAAATCGGATGCCAGCCTCCCCTTCGGTGGGGCTTGGCCACACACACACACACCCGGCTCCCACTTGCTCTGGCTTTGAAACCCACGGAGGAGTCCTGGTTCATGTCCCATTTCACAGAAGAGCACACTGAGGCGGGGTGATGCCAGAAGGTGGGTTAAAGGGCCCCTAATCAACACAGAGTGTCTGCTTCCCTCCCAGCAGCCATCATGAGGCACAATGCCTCCTCCCAGGCCACCTTTTTTCCCCTTTTTTGTTTTGTAATCCTCACCCAAGGATTCCTCCCCTGCCCTCCCATTGCTTTTAGAGAGAGTTGAAGGGAGGGGGAGAAAGAGAAAGAGAAATATAGATGTGAGAGAGACACATCGATTGGCTGCTTCCTGCACTCACCCCGACCAGCGCCGGGGATTGAACCTGAAACGGAGGTATGTGCCCTTGACCAGAATCCAACCCAAGACCCTTCAGTCCGAGGGCCTGACGCTCTAACCACTGAGCAAACCGGCCAGGCCCGTCTTTGTTGCAATGACTCTTCCCTTTGGGGCTGCTTACACCTGCTGCTGATGGTAAGCCCCGCTTCTTCTAAGGTTGGTGCCAGTCTTTTAAAGGATAATTTTTGTGGTCATCATGGCGGACTAGAGGCCCGATGCATGAAATTCATGCAAGAGTAGGCCTTCCTTCCCTCAGCTGCCGGCACCGGCTTCCCTCTGGCACACGGGACCCGGGCTTTCCTCGCAGCCCTGGCTTCCTCCAGAAGGATGCCCGATCTAATTAGCATATTACCCTTTTATGGTTATAGAAGATGCATGTTCTTTGATAAAATAGGGATTGAGCTGGTGTGGAAGCTTATGAGGCTCTGGTTTTGAGCCGCCAGGAGACACAGTCCCATTTGTCCGGCCCGTTCCCATTAAAATGGAAAGTCCCACAACCCAGGAAACCTCCGGTCCTGGCAGAGCGAGATGGTCGGCACTACTGTCTGCACTGAGGATGCATGTAGCTAGGGGGCCCTTTTGGGGGAGTAGTCTCCATGACGACGACAGGTCTCAGCCTATCAGGCTCTGGCCTTTGCAGGTAAACATGTTGATAGCATTGGCAGGTGGGGTCTGGGCTTACACGCAGATACCCCACTAATCCTAGGGAACCCACGCTGAGTGCCTGAGGACTGTCCTTGGTTTTCCATCGCTACGTGCATTTTTCACTCCACGTCACCCACTCAGAAATTGTGGGGCCCGCAGGGGGGGCCCCTCAGGGGTTGCCCAGGTCTGCAGCCTCCTCTAGGGGCTCCGGCCTGGCTCTCAGGAGGAAGGAGGGGGTTCTCAAACCCCAGATGGAGCCAGGTCAGGAGGGCAAGCCCCTGGGGCCCGAGGCGCGGCCGGTTCTTACCGCTTGGATCCAGTCGATGTAGTTGGAGACGCGGGTGAAGACGGAGGGCTTGTGGTAGTAGTTGCAGCCGAGGGAGGACCCAAAGCTGACCACGCCGTGCACCTCCCACTGGCCGTTGGCCTTCTGGCAGTTCAGGGGTCCCCCGGAGTCTCCCTGGGGAAGGCGGGGCTCTGTCAGGAGGCCCTGGAGCTGGGCGGGTACCGGGAGCCGGAGAGGCTGCCCCTAGAGACCCGGGTTGCCACGCTTGCAGAATGTTTACATTGTTCCCGCCACAAGTCGCCGTGGTCCCGGACCTGCCCCTGTGGTCACAGCTCAAGGCGGCCCCATAATACCAACAAGAACGAACATTTATCCTTTCTGGGTGCCTGGACCTGAGCCATGCACTTCCTACTCCTCATCTCACGGATCCTCACAGGAACCTACGTGGTAAGCGTTAGTATTCCCATTTCACTGACAGGAATACTGAGGCCCCCAGAGGTGGGGACTTGCCCGAGGCTGTACGGGCAGCAAATGAAGGAGCAGAGACCGCGACCCGCAGTTAGAATGGCGGGCGCTCAGCGTCCACCGGCCTCCTCCACCCAGGATGAGGGACCTTGCCGGGGGCTGGCCCGCGTGGGGGCAGCGTGGAGGGCACAGTGTGATTGTCAGGACCTGTGAGGCTCCTTGCTCTTCCCTCCCTCTGATACAAGGCCCACCCCATAGCAACTCCTTTCAGTTAGGACACTGTCTCTAGGAAGGCTCGGTGGCAGCTACCCTAAGGGGACACACTGGGCCATGAGTGCAATTAATTCAACAGATAAACCCAAAGTCACCTTAGAGAGGCCCTGACCCAGAGCATGCACCCCTCTGGCTCCCTTCCGACACAGGAGAGAGACTAAGAGAGATGATGGAGATGAGAGACCCCAGTGAGACCCAAGGAAGGACTTCCCAGCAGCGAGAGGGGAAACAAGGAACTCAAACATCTTTTCTGGAGACAAGGACAAAGGTCAGGGACTGAGAAGTCTGGAGCTGTTTCTGGTGCTTCAGGCAGGGGACAGATTTTAGGAGCCCCGAGAGCCTCTCCCCACCCCCAGCCCCACTTTCTGTACTCACGTTGCAGCTGGAGATTATGCCATCGCCGCCAGCACAGACCATGTTGGTCTTCACGGAGTTGCCCCACCAGTCAGGGCGGGAGCACGTGGCGTAGTCCACAACCAGCAGCTTTCCCTGCTGCAGGATGTCAGGAGTGGCCCCGTTGGCTGATGAGACAAGAGAAGAGAGGCGGCGTTACAGGGACAAAGGGACTCCTGAGAATAAGGAAGCAGTAGGCGCCTGCTGGGTTTCTGCCCAGCCCTTTTTTTTTTCTTTTTTTTTTTTTTCTGGTCACTCGGACTTTCCATCCATCCACGGTTGCAAGGGGAGCAGCCATGTTTGTTTGTCCAGTATCCTAACAGTTGATTGGTTAGTGTTCTGGCCACGGATGATTGGTTCAGGGGCGAACAGCTGACTCAGCCTCAGCCAATAAGCTCCTTCCCTGGGAATTTGGGATTAGAACTCAGCCATTCCAGGCAGAGAGGTGGTAAACCTGGGAGCTGTTGGCAGTGGCTGCCGTTTTCTTCGAGGGAGAGAGGAACTAAGTGGATCTACCAAGAAGACATTTTGAGAGAGGGTTTCTGGAGGTTTTTTTTAGTCTTCCAGCCCCTGATTCTATCCTGTCCCTGAAGCCTGGCTGTGTCTCTGCCCTTGGTTGAGACTGGCTATTTTCTTTTTAAAATATATTGATTTTTTTTTTTTTTCCAGAGAGGAAGGGAGAGGGATAGAGAATTAGAAACATCGATGAGAGAGAGACATCGATCAGTGCCTCCTGCACACCCCCTACTGGGGATGTGCATGCAACCAAGGTACATGCCCTTGAGCGAATCGAACCCGGGACCTTTCAGTCCGCAGGCCGACGCTCTATCCACCCTGCCAAACCGGTTTTGGCAAGACTGGCTATTTTCATGGGCTTCTATCACTTACCTTAAAAATAGCAGAAAGACTTCTGGCATTTTGAGCCCCAGTTGGGAAAACTATTCTAATGTGGCTAAGGTAGAGCTTTCCTAATGGTCGATAATGATACTGTCACCATCACCTCCATTACTATGATTGTTGCTACTTATGGCAAGGATTAACAGTATTATAATTCTACGCCTGTGCTTTATTAGGCTTTTCAAAACATGCTAAACCTCCCAGTAAATTTTCCTGTAAGACAGATGGGATCTTGAAGCTGAGAGAAGTTAAGCAGCTTGCCCAAGACCACTTGAATAAATCATTAACCTGTGTAATGTCTTACAATGTGTAAAGCAACTGTCACCTCTCTTAATCTTGCCAACTGTATTTCCGTTTTGCCAGATGAGGACACGGAGGCTGCAAAGTGGCTTGCATAGAGCTCACCCACCGAGCTGGGACCGAGGGCCAAGCATGTGGACCTTGGCTCTTGCATTCTGCCCCGGGGCTTTCTGGGTAAATGAGCAAGAGGCCGTGCTTGTGACGCCTCCCCTGCTTCTCCCTTCTGTGGAGTTTCCACGCGCCCTTGTTTTTGCACACACACCCGTCCAGAGGGTGGTAGTAATTTATCTGAGTGCACGTGTGTGGATGTACCTCTGGGAAAACACCTCACTTACATCGATGGGTTTCCGTCCCTATGAAAGGGACGGCATGGGCACGGCTTCCAGATCTCTGGTGACATGACGTGGGACAGGCAGGCCCTCTGGGACTTGGGGCCCACCATCACTGGGGTCCTGACCTTGGAGTTTATGTCAAAAGGAGACTCACAGGAAGCCAGGTCTGAGCAGGGAAGTCAGGTGGCCCGTGGAGGGGGAGTCTGGTGTGTGGAGAGGAGCGGGTAATGAGGGTCCAGGGACCTTTATGAAGCCTGAGGTCACAAAGTGGATGCTTTTCTGGACTCCGGAAACTTCTTAGCCAGACGTCATGTGGTCACTAGTACCCTCCTTCTGTCATAGTGACAGTGACAGCTGTCACACAGCACCTACTACGCGCCAAACACTGTCCTAGGTGCTTCCCATGGACCACTTCCGTCAGTCCCTGTGTTCCCAAGTCCCTGTGATGTGGGTGCTGCTAGTATTCCCTTTTTACAGATGAGGAAACCGTGGTACAGACAGGCTAAGTCATGTACCCAAGGTCACAGAGCTAGCCAGTGGAGGAACTGGGATTCGAACCCAGGCAGCCCGACTGCTTATCAGTCTGTGCTATCCTACCCCTCCGAGGCAGCCAGCATTTCTCCCGGCCACCCTGCGGTGAGAGTGTGCAGAGAGCCCCTGGTTGGACAGGGGTGATAGTGCCTTCCTCCCTCCCTCCCAACCCTGGGCTCCGGCCCCCACTTACTCTGCAGCCTCCCCCAGCCTGTGACGTAGCAGGCGTAGTTGTTGGGAAGGATTTTGCCGGCGGGCGGGAGGCATGCCAGCTGGATCTTGTCACTCAGGGGGACGGCGCTGGCCAGCTTGAGCATGGCAATGTCGTTCCTGGTCGGAGAAGGGGGAGAGCATAAAGGGAGGGCAGACTGTGCCCGTCCTCATTCCGGTTCTGGTCTGGCCCCCGCTGGACCAATGAGCCCCCCACCCCCTCCTCGGCCAGGGCTGCGCGGGGCTGGGGAGCAGCTGCCTTTAGCCCTGGTGCAGCTGGGGTGGGCAGAGGACGGCATCTGATCATCTGAGAGGAGAGGGGGGACAATGACTGTGGCTGTGAGAGCTCAGAGACCCCTGTCACCTGCCTGTGTCATGACCCCCGGGCTGTCCCGCAGGCTCCCAGGGTCTCTTTGAAAGTGTGAAAGGCCTGTACGGAGGGGTACGGGGCGGGGGAAGGCAGGAGTGTGAAAGGCCTGTACGGAGGGGTACGGGGCGGGGGAAGGCAGGAGACACCGTGTCCTACTCCACTGCGCAGTCAAGGAGCCTGCAGACCCGTCCCCGTGTCCCCAGGGATTGGTGTGGGATCGATACCTTGTCAGTGAGTGCCCGGGTGGACGGGCATCTGCCCGCTTCCCTGACAGGAGCCCCCGGGGGCCCTGACAGTCGTGGCTTCTCCCTCCCCCAGTTCACGCCCTCACCCCAGGCATCTTTGGGGCTGGCTCTATTTCTAAAGGTCATATAAAGGTCAGAGCTTTCCCCCCCTCCCTACCTTAGGAGCAAAGGAGGGGGTGCCTTCTGGGAGACACCCTCCTGTCTGTGCCCCCGCTGCCCCCGCCCCCAAGCGCGCCAGGACAGGGGGTACGGTACCCTTTGGAGAGCTGGCTGGAGTTCCAGTCCTTGTGCACCACGATCTTGGAGACCTTGACGGCCAGGGAGCCACGCTCGTCCACGGAGAGGCTGTGGCGGCCCACCACCACGCGGTAGGTCCTGGAGGAGCTGGGAGAAGGGAGCGAGCGGAGAGGGTCAGCTCCCGGCTGTCTGGTCCTCTCCCCGCACCTCCCCGCCCCTCCCATGGGCAGGGACACCCCAATGCACAGTCCCCAGAAGCCTGGCTTTGGATAATGCTGGGATGGGCCCAAGGATGCCACTTGTTGGCACTTGGGAATTTTTCTTCCCTGGTGCCGTTGGTTAGTTATAGTTTAACCTAATGACTATACCTATACAAGCATTATAACTAAACTGTATGAACGATAAGCTATAATGTAAAATAAAAGCTATAGGAATGTGAACTCTACATTACTATGGGGGAATGAGATGGGCACAGAGAACACAGGGCCGTTTGCCCTCAAGGGCATTTTTTCAGTTGAATCTCCCAAACCTCTCCTGTTCAGATGGGAAACTGAGGCTCGGAGAGGAGTGCCTGGTCCAGGGTTTGACAGCTAATTAGTGAGAGTCCAGAACTGGAGGCCAGGACTCCTGACGCTCAGGTCTCTAGTATTCCCTCCCCCTCCCTCAAAAAGCTTAGCAATTCGGTGAGGAGAAGGGACCCTCCAGGCAAGGAGAGAGCCATATCAATCAACCCAAGGCCAATGCCGCTGAGCACCTGCTGGTGAGATCAGCAGGGGTCTGAGGAGGGGAAAAGACGGGTGAACAAGGAATGTCACGGAACCTCTTTCCTGTGGGCCTTTGTAATGGAAACAGTTCACAGAGCACTTACTAAGTGCCAGGCCTTTATTTATTTACTTTTAAAAAGATACTTTATTGATTTTTTTTTACAGAGAGGAAGGGAGAGGGATAGAGATCTAGAAACATTGATGAGAGAGAAAAATCAATCAGCTGCCTCCTGCACACCCACTACTGGGTAGGTACCTGCATCCAAGGTACACGCCCTTGACAGGAATCGAACCTGGGACCCTTGAGTCTGCAGGCCGACGCTCTAGCCACTGAGCCAAACCGGCCAGGGCTAAGTGCCAGGCCTTTAACACCACATGAAATTCTGTTATCGGCATTTTTTCGTAGGTGATGGTTTTGAGGCTTGGAGAAGTCATTCAGATGGTTCAAGGGAACCCAATTCCAGATCTGAAGGCTGCAACCAGTACCCCAAGAGGGCAGGAAATGAGCCCCTCCGTCCCCCCAACATTCCTGCTCAGTGTCCTGCACAGGCCACTCGGTCTATGTCACCTATTGATCCATCAGTTGCCCAGCAGACCAAAGTGAAGGTCAACGAAAGCTTGTTTCTCGGCCAGGCAAGTGGCTGTTTGCAAGGCTCCCTTATGTAGGGAGGTTCCGGGCGTCGGGGCTGAACTCTCGGAGATGGGTGCTGGCTGGGGGTGAGCCGCTGGGTGTCTGGGAACCACTTACCTGATGCAGTGGGCGGCCGTCAGGACCCAGTTTTGGGCCACCAGGGTCCCTCCGCAGGTGTGGCGCCACTGGCCATTGTAGCTGAACTGCAGGGAGACCTGGGGAGAAGCATGGGCGCTCTGGTAGCCGAGAGAACTGGGCCTCAACCCCCGACCCCGAGAGCAGGGCGAGGACCGGGTGAGCCAGGCACACATCTCAGGTGCGAAGTGTAAGGGGCACCAAGAAACTCGGGAGTCGGGATCAATCACATTTTAATGCAACATTAAAAAATAAAATTAACACACCATATCCATGTTTCTTCTTTGCCCAGACCCGCCAGTGTAAAATCCAGATCTGTACAAAGGCCTCAAAGCTCTACATGACTGCCCTCACCTCATGGCTCCCTCTCCCCTCTGCTCCAGCCACACCGGCCTCCAGGGCGTGGGAAAAGACACCGAGCCCACCCTGCCCCAGGGCCTTTGCACGTGCTGTTCCTCCTGCCTGGAACATTCTTCTCCCCGTATTAGCATAGTTGTCTCCTTCACTTCCTACAGGTCAAGGTTATCCTCTCCGGTCCTAGCTGGTTTGGCTCCATAGATAGAACGCCAGCCTGCAGACTGGAGGGTCCTGGGTTCAATTCCAGTCAAGGGCACATGCTCGGGTTGTGGGCTCAATCCCCAGTGGGGGACGTGCAGAAGGCAGCCGATCAGTGATTCTGTCTCATCATTGATGTGTTTCTCTCTCTCTCCTCCTCCTTCATGTCTTTAATCAATAAAAAAATATTTTTTTTTTAAAAAAAAGGTTATCCTCTCCAGGAAACCTCTATGACCACCCTGCACACGCATATGTGCACACTCCTATCCCCACACTACATGTGCGTATGGACACACACATGTATGGGTAGTTGGATGGGGCGGCTCCTTAGTGCAGCTGGAGAAGGTACCCCTTCCTCCTCCCTCCAAGGTCGGCCAAGGCCACAGACATGAATTCTATTGGTGAATTTTCTCGTTGTTGCCAGGGCAACAGACCCCATGGCGAAGGGCACGGGGGTGGTGTGAGGTGGTGGGGCCGGGAGGGAAGAAGTGGAGTGCAGGCGACTCACCTGCCAGGGCCAGCTGTTGGGCCTCACATCTTCACCGCCGACCACCCTGGACAGTTGGGGCAGGTACGTGGGGAGCCCACAGCTGAGAGCTGTGCAGAGAGAAAGGGTTGTGAGTCCAGGGAGCAGTGACCCCAATAGTCTCACCTACACTTGCTGCTGTCCCCGACTCCAAAGAGAAAATCCTGTTCTAGGGGGGTCCCCAGAGGCCATCGAGTCCTGCCCATGGCTGCATGTCTTGGGATTGTCACTCGGCTTTCTTACAACCAGAGGCCCGAGCCCAGTGTGGGGGTGGGAGTCCCGGCCCCAGGCCCGCCAGGGGACTTACCTCCAGCCACCAGTGCCGACAGCAGCAGAGCCCTGATCATGGTGAGTCCTTGGGAATCCTGGACATGGCGGGGGCCCCGGCTTTATGAGCCGTCTTATCGGCCAGAGATAGACCAGGAGAGCACAAGGTGGGGATTTTCTCAAAGCCCCGTGGAAAACAGGACTGTGTTCAAATATTGTTTTTCCATTTTCTCCTGTCGGTCACCCGGGAAAGACTTTGAAAAAAAGATGCCAGAGCCGAAACCGGTTTGGCTCTGTGGATAGAAAGGTCCCAGGTTCGATTCCGGTCAAGGGCATGTTCCTTGGCTGCGGGCACATTCCCAGTGGGGAGTGTGCAGGAGGCATCTGATTGATGTTTCTCTCTCATCGATGTTTCTAACTACCCCTCTCCCTTCCTCTCTGTAAAAAAATCAATAAAATATATTTTTAAAAAAGATGCCAGAGGTGGATATTGAAATACGAGTTCAAGCTGCCTTCGAGAGAGTGTGTTATGTGCCAGAGAAGAAGAAAAAGATGGGTTGCTGGTCCTTGGAGGTGAGTTCTCAAAGACAAAGCTGGCATGCCGAACGAAAGGCATTCTGGGCAGTGGTCCTCCCTGGGGCTGGGACTGCCCCCCAGGGGACAGTAGGCAATGTCTAGAGATGTCTTTGGCTGTCATGGCTTGGGAGGGGCACTACTGGCATCCGGTGGGTAGAGACTAGAGGTGCTGCTAAACATCCTATCACACAGGCACGATCTCCTTGCCAATGTCGATGGTGCCAAGGTTGAGGCCTGCTGTTCCAGGCTGTGTGACCTTGGATGAAACATGTGCACCCCTGGGCCTGGGGCCTGCCCATCTGACACGGGGAGAGGAAGATGTGCCCACTGTTTTGCAACATTGTGGAGAGGATTTGAAAATCACGATTATGACCTCTGAACACATAATCTGGCCTCGCAGTATGTGTGTGTGATTATATATATATATATATAATAATAATATGTGTGTGATTATATATATATATAATAATATGTGTGTGTGATTATATATATATATATAATAATATGTGTGTGAGAATATATATATATATATATATATATATATATATAGGCCTGGTGCATGGTGGGGTCCGGCCAGCCTAGCCAGGTGGAGGGGACGTGAGTGGTTGGCCGGCCTGCCTGCTGGTCGAACTCCTGGTTGAGGGGACAATTTGCACATTAGCCTTTTATTATATAGAATCATAATAATCTGGCCACTCAGTTTAGTCTATAGCAGCCACTACAACAGCAAACTATTTCTGGAGTCTCCTCTTCTATCTTGAAAGCTAATGTGAATCTGGCATTCTGCTTCGCGAAGCTGTTGTTTGTTTTAATATAAAAATACAGTTTGCCCTGTATGAGGTCACTGAGCAAATAGCAGTTGGCACGTGCCATGAGCTTGCTGTGTGACCTTGGGCCAGTCAGAGGGGCTCTCTGGGCTGGGACTGCCCATCTACAAAGCAGAGAGAAGGGCATGTGCCCACCACCTTGCTTTGAGGAGTTGAAAGTGACAGAAAACTTAAACAGGCGTAAGCCACAGGGCCCTTGATGGGGCCACAACATGGAAAAGCATGGAGCAGTGCTGGCTTGTGGCTCAGCCGGGTCCGGGGCTGTCAGGGTGTCCCCAAGGCTCAGCTGCTCTGAGGGTCCCTTCTCGGCTCCACGGCGTGGCCTGGAGCAGTGTGGGCACAGGACGGCTACAGGACCTTGGACCCAGGGTTTCCCACCTGCAGCGCTATGACACTTTGGGCTATGGGGGCTGCCCTCTGTGTTGTAGGAGGCTTGGCAGCATCCCTGGCTCCCACCCTCCTCTCCAGCCCCAACTCCTGACAACCAGAAACGTCTCCATACCGTGCCAAGATTATTCCCCAGGGAAGCAAAATCACCCCTTCTTCCCGTTCTCTCCCTCTTGCTGTTGTCCCCTCACACCCCCCCATCCTGCAGCAGGGAGTGAGAGCCTTCTTCTAGGGTTCAGGAGTCCCACAACTCTCTCTGATTGGGACCTGCCTTAGGTCACATGCCCATCCCTGAGCCAATCGTTGTGGTGGTGGTGGGGATGCAGCACAATGATTGGCCAGGCCTCAGACGTCCCACCCCCAGCTCTAGGTATGAGGCTCCACCCAAACCACGTGTAGGAGGAGTGGGGAAAGGGTGGCACAAACACAAAAATCCAGGGTTCTAGAGAGGAAACGGGGGCCAGGGAGGAAGAACGAAAACAGCCACTGCAGCCCACTTCCCCCTCCGTGCTGGGTTCACCATTTGTCTGTTGTTGGACAACGAGAGAATTTGTCAAGTCCTAGAGGTCTCAGTGGGGGCAGGGAGATGGAGATGCGAACTTCTCATGGGGTTTATGACTCATATGTGCAAAAATATTCTTCTGGGAAGCCGTGCGGCTCAGTGGTTAGGGGCAGGGTTCACAGCCGGGGCTTCCGTGTGCTGACTCTGTGGCTTGGGTCCTGGCTCCTCAGAGTGGTGTGGGCCTGGAGCGTCCACACAGCTAAGAGCTGGTGAGAAATGCAGACTGTCCACCCCAGACCGCCAGCTCAGCACCTGCAGGTTAGCGAGATCCCCAGGCGGTTCTTCACATGTGTAAGCCGGGAAGAACAAGGCTAGGGCAATTTTCATCCAGGTTCTCACTTTCTTTTTTTATTTTTTTAAAAAATATATATTTTATTGATTTTTTTACAGAGAGGAAGGGAGAGGGATAGAGAGTTAGAAATATCGATCAGCTGCCTCCTGCACACTCCCCACTGGGGATGTGCCCTTGACCAGAATCAAACCTGGGACCCCTCAATCCACAGGCTGAAGCTCTATCCACTGAGCCAAACCAGTTTTGGCCATTTTCTCACTTTCTTTATCCAATAGAACAGCAAGCATCCCTCCTATCTCGTAGGTTTGTGGGTAAAATCAAACAACAGCGTATTCACTTAAAACAGCAGTAAATGTGCAATACAATGTTCACTTCAAATCCTGAGACTGTGGGCCCCGGATATGAATAGCACAGAACTCTTCAAATGCTTCCATCAAAGAATCCCAGCAGACCGGGGCTTGGCAAACGGTTCCTGCAAAGGCCCAGACAGTAAATATTTCAGCGCGTGGGCCATATGGTCTCAGCTGCGACTAGTCAACCTTGCAAAAGAAGCCATCTGGGCATCGCTGGGCTCCAATAAAACTTTATTTACAAAACAGATTTGGTTCACGGGCTCCGGAGCTGAGGTCTAGCGCAAAGCAGTCTCCAAAGCAGTAAGATGTCTCCGGAGTCTCAGCCTTCATCTGGGAAACCTCGTCTGCCTGTTGTAGCTTCCTTCATAGCATCGCTGGCTCCAAGTCAACTCTCTCTCTTCCCACCCAACCTTAATGGAAAACCGAAGCTTCCGGTAGATGCTCCGTGTTTATTCTCTGTCTTTACATGCCCCCGCTGGGCGCACCACCACGAGAAGTTTTGCAGACACATGCCCCAACCTCCAAAGAGGGAGCGTGGGGGAACCGGCCCCGAAGGCCTGCTGGGAATGAGGCTGCCTCTCCTAAGGAACAAGGGGAGAGGGAAGATTTGCTAATAGGAGTGTCTGTGTGAGGCCACTGGGATTAGCCAAAGTGTGGGACCAGTAGACGTAATCACTCCAATCACAAGCCGCTGTGATTTCACTGGGAAACGGAGAGGGAGGCAGGTGCCCATTTCACAGATGAGGAAAACTGAGGTTCTGAGAGGTTAAGTGACTCAGTCACGGTCGCTGCCTGTCAGGGGCAGAGTTCAGCGCTCTAACCCCGAGACTTGACCAGCCAACCCCCAGGCCCTTGGACAGAGGAGGGATTCCAGCCACAATCCGCAGGGCCATGTAGCTGGTCCCCAGCTGCCCCCACACGTGTGAGCAATAACTCCTGCCTGGGATGCCATGGAGGGTCTGAGGCTGGTGGGTACGCAGCGTTATTAATTGTGCCGGCAGTAGCTGGTGCTTTGTGAACATCGGTGAGCCACAATCTCCTCTCCGGTTTCTGTCTGTCTGGGCTGGTTGCCAGCTTTGCTCAGCTCACCCACAGGCTGCACCCCCTCCCCTCTGACAGGGCCAGCAGAGGGCTTCTACGTAGAGGGGCGCCTTAAGGTTTGGGGATTCATGGCAGAATAATAGGGGTGCCAGCTGGGTTCAGGACCTGGTGCCCCTCACCAGCAGGGTGATGGCGAGCACGTTTCTAAGCCTCTCTGAGCCTCAGTTTGCTCATCTGTAAATGGGGGTAATAATCAGGCTGTCATGGTTAGTGACTGAGACAGTGCATGGGGAGTGCTTGGGTGGTGCCTGGCACACAGAATCCCTGGGGCTCACTGCGCGCCAGCCATGGCGACTGCATCAGACACACACACGGTGGAATTCTAGCGGCTGCTGGCACGGGGCTCCCAGAAAGTGGGGCCAATGGCTCAGTGCCCCTTTCCCTCGCTCCCAACCACCGGTTTGTGATTTCTTGGGCAAACTGCCATCACTGCAGCCAGACCCCAGGAGTCCTTCCTGCCCAGCCCTTCTCCCCCCCCGCCCCCCAACCCCACCTCGGACTCTAGGTTTCTCAGAAGAGAGGAGAGACGGTGTATGTATTTCCTGTTGCTGCCTCAACAACTTACCGTGCCTCAGTGGCTCCAAACGCAGACCCGTGTCCTCTCACAGCTCAGGAGGCCAGAGGGCCACACCGGTGTCACTGGCTGGTCCCTCCTGGAGGCCTCGCGGGGAGCCCTGTTCCCGCCTGTCCCAGCTTCTAGCTAGAGGCCGCTGCCTGCTGGGCTCGTGATCCCTCCCACATCAACGAAGCCAGCATCTTCGCATCTCCCAGAACTGGCCCTTGCCCCGACCCCCCGGACCCGGACCGGGACCCGGACCCCCTGCTTCCGTTCTTAGATCTCCTGACTCTGACCCGCCTGCCTCCCTCTTATAAAGGCCCTGTGGTTGCATCGGGCCCACCTGGCTAGTGCAGGACACTCCTGGCCCAGGAGCCTTAAATCATTCGCACCTGCTAATCCCTTTGGCCATATCAGCGAACCTCACAGGTTCTGGGACGGGGACCTGGACCTCACATACCCACTGACTCCTGGACACAACAGTGGCTCCTGCCCCTGAATTTCAGATTTGTGTTCTCGTCGAACAAACAGAACCATGGCTTATGTTTCAACGTGTATTAGCTGATACCACCAGGTGTGCCAATGCACCCACATTCCCACAAGCTGCATGGGCTGGGCACTGGGGCTGCTGTTTAACACTGCACAGGTGCCTCTTAAGTAAGGCTGGCCTTATTACTGAGTTCCCGAGCCCCCTCGCTCCTTTCTGTCACGGCCTCAGACGGGGCCACAGTGATGTTTGCTGACAACTGGCTTAGACCAGTGGTTGGCAAACCGGCTAACGAGCCCCATGCAGCTCTTTGCCTTTGAGTGTGGCTCTTCCATAAAATATCACGGCCTGTGCGAGTCTATTTTGAAGAAGTAGCGTTAGAAGAAGTTTAAGTTTAAAAAAGAAATTTCAATCATGGTACTATTGATATTTGATTCTGTTGACTAATGAGTTTGCCGACCAGCTGGCCTGGACCATTGCAGCTGGCCTTCCTGTCTCCAAGTCACCCTCCATCCATCAGATGAACACTCCAGAGTGTGCATTGGACCACAGCCGTCGCCTCTCTACCTAAAACCCTCGATGGCTCCCTGTTACCCTGCAAATAAAGTCCCAACACCCCCTACCATGGCTCTCTTTGCTCATGCTTGCGTCACATCTCCTGCCCCTCCCTGCCAGGGTGACCAGCCCCCCAGTGTGCCTGGGACTGTCCTGGTTTTAGCGCCGAGAGCCTCACGTCCTAGGAAAGGACTCAGCACCGGGCTGTGGGTCACCCTCCCTGCCCCGCACCACGAGCTCTGGCAGCACCAGCTGCGTGGAGCTATTTCTCTTGTCGAATGAGCCGTCTTTCTCGAATGAGCCTTGGCGTAGTGAGGCAGGAGAGGGTCTCCTGGGGCCAGAGTCCGTGGGAAAGCTGGGCAGCTCAAGGACCAGCCACAGGGCGGGGCAGCCCAGGGCTCGCCCAGGAGGTGCTGGGAGTTCAGGGCGGGGGTGGGGGCACCTCCCTTTCTGGATCAGCACCTTCTCAGGAGCGCTGTGGTCAGGGTCAGGGCCCCCGCTCGGTCTTCCCTCCGTGGACACTGGGTCCCCCTCTTTCTTGGCCACACTTGCCCCCAGTGGCCTCAGGAGGGCCGCTGTGGCAGGCCCTTCACTGGGAGACTCTGCTCCTGTGACCTGCCCGGCTCCCTCCTCTCTCTAGGCCTCAGTTTCCCGGCCTGTCTAAGCCGGTGAACGTTTTTCCAGCTCTGACTGCTGTGATGGTGTGTGTGGCAGCCATTGCTTTCCTCAAACCTGTACCCCGGAGGGCTGGGCCAGGCTCTCCCCCTCAGCCCGCACCCTCCCGTGCCAGCTGCTCTGGGGTAGCTGTCCCTGAGCAGCGGGCACCTCCTAGGGCTGCAGCCTGAGCCAGCGAGGCTGTCCTTGGGGAGACCCCTCCTCCACTGGCAGCTGACCTGCCAGGCTCCTCTGCGGGGGGGAGGGGAGGCAGGTAGGGAGAGACAGGATCAGGAAGATGGTGATTTGATCAGGGCCACAGCAGTGAGAAGTTGGGGGCAAGTGTCTGGTGTGTCCCTCACTCATATCCCCTCAGGCACTGGGGCCTCCTGGGGTCCCCTCCGCTAGCACCTCCAGGCCCAGGAGCAAACTCCAAGGCCTGACCAGCCTGGTTGGGGGATAGGGGGGCTCTCTTTGCATTCCCAGTGTGGGATGACCCCCCACTTTTCCCCCACCCAGGGCCCGGGAACTGCTGCGGAGACGCAAATCAAGAGTGAGGCGCTGGCTCAGGCAGAGAGGTTTATTGTGGTTGCGGGGGTTTGTGGCCGTGGCTCCCGAGGACGGATCACTGCTGCATTTTCTGCGGGAGCAGAGGACAGGGTGAGCGTGTGTGCGCCTGCGCCCGCGTCCCTGTCTCCTTGTCCCCCGTGTCCCCTGTGTCTCCTGTGTCCCCTGCTGCGGGGGGCGGAGGGCCGCCCCGGACTTCACAGCCAGCCTCCCTCTGCCCAAGGGCTCCGCACCCCTCCCCCCGGGGCTTCAGGCTGCAGTGCAAACGGGACTCCGAGCACATCTGCCCCCGCCCCCCACAGGAAAGCTGCGGTCGAGTGACCCCCTGCTCCCGTCCTCAAGGCCTATGTGGCCGGCCCGCTGCCCCGCTCCTCTGCTGAGCCCCGCTCTCCGGGGGCCCCGTTTCTCTTTGGGGGACCGGTGTGGTGCCCGGGACCCGAACACGAGGATTTGCTGAAGCAAAGGGAGGAATGGGAATGACTCAGGTACAGCAAGCATGCAGTACTTCCTGAGTGAGTACATGAATGGATGACTGGGAGCAAGCACCGAATGAATGAATGATGGAGTCAGCCAATGAATGAGTGAATGAGTGAATGAGTGAATGAGTGACTGAGTGAATGAGTGAGTGAGTGAGTGAGTTGGTATGGAGTGGGGGTGTGAGGGCCAGGGAGGGCGAGGGGCTAGAAGGAGGCTGGGGGCCGGCACGCACCTCGTTGATCCAGTCGATGTAGGCGGACACGCGAGTGTAGACGGCGGGCTTCTTGAGGGTGTTGCAGCCCAGGCCGGAGCCGAAGCTCACGATGCCCCGCACCTCCCAGGAGCCGTTCTCCGCCTGGCAGTTGAGCGGGCCGCCGGAGTCCCCCTGCAGCGGACAGGCCATCAGTCCCAGGCCCCCCCAGGCGGGCTCGGCGAGCCAGGGCGAGTTGGGGTGGGGGTGTGGGCTCCTCACAGCCTGTACCCCCTCTTTTGGCCTCAGCCTGTCCATGGTGAGGGGGGCAGAGAAGAGGTGGCGTGGGGCCATCTTGGCCTCCTTCTAGGAGTCCCTGGGGTGTCTAATGAGCTCCTGATGTGCTGTGTGACCTTGGGGTGACGGTAACCCTCTCTGTGCCTCAGTTTCCCTAGCTGTTCAGGTCACCACGTCCAGAGAGAGATGCCCAGCGGGGTGAGGAGGCTGCGAACTATGTTGGAGAGCCGGGGACGTGAGGCAGGGGGATGGGGAGAGGGACCATGCGTTTGAAAACGGGACAGTCCCTGATTGTCCTAGGTGTCTCCTGGGTCTGTGTCAGGCTCCCCGAGTCCCCGGTCTCCCTGGACGATGGAACTGATGGTGTGTATAGAAACATGTATAGGGACTTCCGGGAAGTTTCTTCTCCCCTTGCTAGAATTGGTTACTCGACACGGCAACCCCGTGAAGCGCCCACTCTATGCCACTCTATGTCCGTGTGTTTATAGGCCGGGGTGCGGGCCGGGCACTCACATTGCAGGCGGAGGTGACGCCGTCGCCGCCGGCGCACACCATGGTCTCCTTCACCATGGCGCCCCACCAGTCGCTCTGGGTGCAGGTGGCGTGGTCCACCACGGGCTGCAGACCCTGCTGCAGCTCCTCGGCGATGGGGCCGTTGGCTGTGGAGAGAACGGCGGTGAGGGGCGTCCGCCCGGGCAGCCCAGGCCTTCCGGGTGAGGAGGCTGGGCTAGGTCCCGGGGGGTTTGTGGGAACCACACATGGGCCTTAGTGGAGAGGAGAGAGAGGCTCTGAGCCCATGGCCTCAGACTGTGTGGCTGGGGCCCCACGGGGAGGGGGAAGGGAGGGCAGGCTGGAGGCGGGACCAATCACAGAAAGCCCTTGGAGGGGGTTCTGGGGTTCCGTTGTCACCCGTTTCCTTGTGAGATGCGGCCGTGATGCCGCACAGCACACGGTCTTTCTCGCCCCCAGATTTCCCAAGTATTGATCTGCATTTCCCTCTAAGTCCTCCACAGTCCCATCTATTTGCATTTAACCTTTTCATCTGGCTGGAACTTATCGGGTGTGTGGTACCATAAGATCTAACCCTCCACATCCCCCAAAAGCTGTTGAGCTTATTGAATAGTCACTTATATGGCACTTAGCATGTGCCAAGCCTTTTAGAAGCCCTGGACCAATTCTAATGCATTCGATCCTTGTAGCACCCCTTCTTACACAGCTGTTAGAGTGTCTGCTGCTTAATCAATACCAGCTGTCGTGATGACAACGTTAAGAGAATCTGAAGAAGAACCGTGATGGGCAAAGGGACCGATGTGCTTGTTGGGAGAGCCACTTCCTCTAGGAAGGCCCCCAGGATTTGCCAGGGGGAGGCGGTACTCACTCCAGAGACGGCCCCAGCCGGTCACGTAGCAGGGATAGTCCCGAGCCAGCATGGCGCCCTCCTTGGGCAGGCAGGCCAGCTGGATGGTGTCACTCAGCTCCACGGGCTCCGCCAGCTTGATGAGGGCGATGTCATTGCTGGAATTCAGGGCGGAGGACTGACTGAGCAGGAGGCCTTGGCTCCCCCGCCCGCCAAGGCAGAGGGGCCCGGCTGTGAGCTCAGAGGTAGGCCCAGGGTGACTGGGGTCCTCCCTGAACATCCTGACGGACTGCCAGCTTCTTACTGGCTGACAGATGTCGGAGGACAGATGTCTATCTGCCTTCTCACACTGTCACCGCCCGCCCCTTTAGATGTCGATGAAGCCTTTGGCACCAGCAGGTTAAGTACCCACCAGCAATTTAGCAAAGGGAAGGAGGGAATTACAAGGATCGAAGAGAGACATCTGTGGATGCAATTCTTAAAATGTTTTCCTGTCGCCAGGAGGAGAGCTGGCAACCTGAGCAGGCCTGGTCTGGTTTCTAGTTCTGACAGGTTCGGCCTGTGGGACCCAGGCCCTAGTCCCGAACCTCTGACCTCCTCCTGCAGCACCGTTGTGAGGACTGAATAAGAGACGGCACAGAAAGCACTTATTGCAACGCGCAGGCTTTCCGTGAAGGCCAGTGCTGGCTCAGCCCTGGCTGGGGGGGGTGCAGGTCAGACCCACGGGGGGGCTCCCTGCATCCCCCTGGGGCTCCCTGGCCCACGACGGAGGCGGGCAGGGTGTCTGTCCCCACTGAGCATTTTGCCGTTTTGCGTAAAGGAGTCGTCCGCTGGCTGCGCAGGGTGAGGATGGGCCGGGGGTCAGGGTGCAGGCAGGCTCTGCAGCGCTGTCTTGGGGTCCCCTCCTCGTCCCGAGCCGCCCCTGAGATGTCCGCGGGGCACTCACCGCACCAGGAAGGAGTTCCACTTCTCGTGGACGAAGATGGTGTCCACGTCCACGAACACGGAGCCGGGCTCGTCGTCCACGGCCAGGTTGTTCTTCCCCAGCCCCACGCGGTAGGTCTTGGATTTGCTGCACGGAGGAGGGGGGCTGGTCAGCGTGGCCTCCCGCCCCGCTAGCCGGCCGGGTGGAGAGGGAACGCCCCCCGGCCTGATTGGCTCAGTGGACAGAGCGCCGGGCCTCGGGCGGAAGGGTCCCGGGTTCGATCCAAAGGGCACACGCCTCCGTTGCAGGCTTGATCCCTCCCCAGCCCTGGTCAAGCCTGTGTGGGAGGCAACCATTAAAGGTGTCCTCTCTCTCATCGATGTGTCTCTCTCTCTCTCTGTCTCTCCCCTCCCTTACACTCTCTAAAATCAGTGGGAAAATATCAACAAAAACATATAAATAAAAATAAAATAAAACTAAAAAAAAAGGAAACTCAGAGCTTCAGTGGCCACGTGGCAATCATTTGGGGGACGGGAGTGTCCGTCCCTTTGACCCTTCCCACCAGAGAAGGGCCCTGGCCAAGTCCACTTTGGGTCCTAGGTGTGTAGCCCCGGACCTCAGTTTTCTCATCTGTAAACTGGAGACGACAGCGGAATTCCCTTGCAGGACTGCTGAGAGAATCCGTGGCTTCCTGCCTGCATCATCTCACCTGCGTTTCTCTCTCACTCCCCTCCTTCGCCGCCGTCCCCTCCCCCGCCCACTGCTTCTGCAGCCCCAGCTTCCTCCTCCTTCCTCAGGCGTACTGAGCGCCCTCCTCCGGGCCTTCGCACAGGCTGCTCCCTGCACCTGCAGCCTCCTTCCCCGAGACCGCGAGTCCTCGCCTCACTTCCTGCGGCTCTTTGCTTGCATGTCCCCCTTGCAGAGCGAGCTTCCCTGGCCTTTAAAATAGAACCCCTTATACTCTCTATTCTCTTCCAGCCTGGTCTCTTCACTGACATCTGGTATGTTACATAGTCACTTGTTTAATGGTCTGTTGCTCTGTCTTCTGCTGGAATATAAGCTCGCTGAGAGCACAGGTGTCATCCTGACTGCTGTGTCCCCTGGCACACAGGAGGTGCACAGTAAACGCTGTTGGCTGGAGAAATGACAGCGCGGTTACTGGAGATGAGTGGCTTATTGAGCGCCGTGCCTGAGTGTGTAGTAGGTGCTCACTAAAAGCAGCCCCCCAGCCCCCCCCCCCCCGGCCCCCGCTCTGGGCGTCCGCCCCGCTCGCCTGATGCAGTGGGCGGCCGTGAGGACGAAGTTGTTGGCGATCAAGGTGCCGCCGCACGTGTGCCTCCACGTGTCGTCCTTCAGGTACTGGAGGGAGATCTGGAGGAGGGGCCTCGTGTCAGTCCACATGGACCCCCACCCCACGCCCCTCTCCTCCCCACTCGCCCCTCCTACCCCCCACTCCCCACCTCCCACCTCCCACGCCTGCAGCAGTACTGACCTGCCAGGGCCAGCTGTGGGGCACGGCATTGTCTCCGCCCACCACCCGGGCTACGAGGTTGGGCTGGAAGGTGGGGACCCCGCAGCTGGAGGCTGGGGAGACAGGGGAGGAAGGACACAGGTGAGGGGGCTGGCATCGCCGCTGGGGAAGGGGCAGGGGGGGACACTGGGGCTGGGCAGACACGGGTTCAGATTTTACTGGGTGGCTCTGGGGGAGCCCTCTAGATCGCGGGGCCTCGGCTTCCCTGTCTGTGAAATGGGAAGAAGAGCACCGACCGGGGGTGCTGGCCCTGGGAACAAATTAGGCCATGCCTGCGAAGAGTTCCGCGGAAGGCCTGGTGCAGAGGGCCCCAAAGGTGGCTGGCGTGCGTGCGCTGACGGGGACCAGCAGGGTCCTTCATCCTTACCCTGCTGTTCCTTTTTAGGCCACAGCGTAACGGGTGTGTGTGTGTGAGCACTGAGACCACAGAGGCCCAGACGGTCATCGCTGGGAGCTGTATGGCGTGGTCAAGAGCATGGGCTCCACAGGGAGACAGACCCAGGTTCAAATTCTGGCTCTACCACCGAGCAGCCACGTGACCTTGGGCGAGCTATGGAGCCTTGCTGAGCCTCTGTGTCTCATCTGTAAAGTGGACGTACTGACAGACCCTGCCTTCCAAGGTCAGGTTAGCTCCTGCACGCGGAGGGCTTAGCACAGAGTAAACACGCAGTAAACAGGAGGTGCTATCATTATTTCTGCCGTGGTTGTTAGCTGGAAGGACTCTATTACAAATAATTAAAAAAAAAATTGATTTTGAGAGAGAGGGAGAGAGAGAAACATTGATGTGAGAGCAGAGAAACATGGATCAGTTTTGTCCTGCATGACCCTCACCGGGGATTGAGCCTGCAAGCCGGGCTCTGTTCCTGGCTCTGACCAGGAACAGAACCAGCAGCTTTTAGGTGCAGGAGAACCACAGCAGCCAGGGCAGGACTCTTAATCAAGCGCTCTCTCTCTTGTCTGCCAAAAGAGCCAGTGAGATTTAAGAGGTGAAGTGGCTTGTCTCGGTCCTGCCGAGAGTGAGTGGCATACAAGCCACGCTTGTTGATTCCTAACTGGGCAGAAGGCCACCAGCACGGGGAAGGAAAGAATCCCCAAGGGAGAGGATGCCCACGCTGGCAAAGGCCAGCCCCGGCGGTCCCTGAGTGCCAGGGTGAGCGCGGGCCTGGGGCTCTCCACGTCTCCGCTCTATCCTCGCCCTGGGCGGCCAGATCATCAGCTCTATTTGCAGAGATGGAAGCCAAGTGGGCAAGTGGCTCATCTGACACACAGGGGGTCAGCAGTATCTGAACCCTCACAGGACCCCAAAGCTCCTTTCCTGTATCCCCCCACCCTCTGAGAGCAGAGGGCCCCCTGCTCTGCTTCTTGTTCCTGGGAGGCCCGTGAGCTGCAGCTGGTCCCCGACCCACAGCTTACCGCAGGCCAGGAGCGCGGCGAGGACGGTGAAGCCCAGCATGTTTGCGTGCTCAGCAGCGAGTGGCCGGTCCCGGCGGGAAGGGCACATTTATAGGGGGCAGCGGGGAGAGCCCACTGGTCAAGGCTGAGCCACCTCTTGGAAAGAAACCTGCTCCCGCAAGGCCCTTTCCCTGACCTTGGGTGGTTACTGTTTAATTTGGGCAGGAGACAGGGCTGGCTCGAGGCGTGGATTTTCCCAAATAACCAGGGAGAGCAAATTCTGAGGTGGGCAGGTTTTGGGGGCCCCCACCACTCTGCCGGGAGTGTGTTTTTCTCTCTCCCTGACTCATTCTTTTAGGTCTTAATTACTGAGCACCCACTGGGTGCCAGGCTTGTGCTCAATGCTTCTTGCATGCACACAATTATCACAACAACACGAAACAGCTCATTAAAGATGAGGCAGCTGAGACTTGCGGGTGTGGGGCCATCCATGGTCACTCAGCTGGGCAACACAGAACCGGTCCAGGGCTTCACTCTGCCGACACACCCACCCCTTCTGTCGTCATAGCTTCCTCTCATTTTCTTTCTTCTCTTCCTGTTGTTTCTCTTTTTCTTCCTCTCATTCAACTAGTATTATCTGGGTTTTGGTCATCCTTGGTCTCCAGTACCTCTTCCCGGGCTGAGAACGGAGCCTGAGGCGTGGGCATCTCCCGGCCAAATTCCGACCCGGAGCCAGCTCCGTTGTCTCCCTGCAAGGCCCTCCGTCTCCCCATCTCTAAAATGGGCAACTAGAACCAGACATACTCTTGGGTTCCTGTCAGTCCTAAGCTTCCATGACTGGAACGTCAAGGTTGAGCAGCAGATCTGGGTCTATGGCCCTTGGTGTGGATCTCGTGATGGTGTGCCCAGCGGTTCCATCCGGGGCCCCAGCAGTTTGCGGTTAGTCTGTCCCTTAGAGCATCTGGTTTAACCCATTTTTCCCCAAGGCACGGCCTCAGCCTGGGGGGTTAGCTTCTGCTCTTGTATGCCCAGACGGTGAGGCACTGACATACATACCAGGCACACAGAGGCCATTCATTCATTCATTCATTTGTCCCACATTCGCTGAGCACCTCCTTTGTGGAGGCCCTGTGCTAGGGCTGGGACCTCAGGGATACTAAGACCCAGTTCAGCATTGCTGAAGTCCCTTGCGGGGCAGGGTGGTAAGTGTTCCTGGGAGTGTCCCTGAACCAGAAGTTAGTTTGGTTGGGAGCTTGATGGGGTGTGAGATGGAAAGAAATCCTTCTCTTACAGATTCCAAAATGCACTGGAGGACGTGAGAGAGTGAGGTTGCTGTCCCAGGCCAGCCCCCAGCCGCTGAGGGAGCGGGGCCTGGGAGGATCTGGGACCTCAATGACCCACAGCCACTCGGGGTCAGACTGCGATGGAAAAATACCCAGATGACTCAGTGGACGCTGGGCTCCGAAGAGGGGGACCTCAGGAGAAGCAGGCCAAGGTCAGGGAGGCAGTGATGAGTCTGAAAAACAGCAGGTGCCATTGATCGGGGACCATATCTCCCCGCTGCTGGGACAGAGCAGGCTGGTGGCAGCTGTTACATCTCAGGTGAGGTCCCTAAGGGGGCGGGCTGTGGGGCTGGCAGGTTTCTCCTTAAAACAGGATGGCCCTAGCAGTTTGGGCTCGGTGGATAGAGTGTAGGCCTGCAGACTGAAGGGTCCCGGGTTCAATTCCGGTCAAAAGAACATACCGTGGTGGCAGGGTCATCCTCAGCCTGGGCCCTGATCAGGGCTCATGCAGGAGGCAACCAATCGACGTGTTTCTCTCACATGGATGTTTCTCTCTGTCCGGGTAAGGATTAAAAAAACCTAACCCGCACTCCCCCCAAACCCATGATGGAATACTGGGAGTTCAGAGAGGGTCTGGGGGCTGTGAGGGGAAGGCTTACTGAGAAATGGGACCAGGGGAGGGTTTTAAGGAGCTGTGTCCTTTCTCACTCTTTAAAAAAAAAATTAAAAAAAAAAAATATATTTTTATATATATTTTTATTGATTTCAGAGAGGAAGGGAGAGGGAAAGATAGATGGGAACATCAATGATGAGAGAGAATCATTGATTGGCTACCCCCTACTGGGATCGGCAATCCAGGCATGTGCCCTTGACCGGAATTGAACCTGTGAAACTTCAGTCCTCAAGTTGACGCTCTATCCACTGAGCACAACCAGCTAGGGCTCCCTTCTCACTCTTTAAAAAAAAAAATATTTTATTGATTTTTTACAGAGAAGAAGGGAGAGAGATAGAGAGCCAGAACGTCGATGAGAGAGAAACATCAACGAGCTGCCTCCTGCACACCCCCCACCGGGGATGTGCCCGCAACCAAGGTACATGCCCCCGACCGGAATCGAACCCGGGACCCCAAGTCCGCAGACCGACGCTCCACCACCGAGCCAAACTGGTTTCAGCTCCCTTCTCACTCTTGATCCCCAAATCACTTCAGGCTTCTTCATTCCTCAGCCTGTGCCCTCTGCCCAGGCTGGGAGTCGGGCAGAGGATTGGGGGGGGGGGAGGGCATGTCTTGTGCAGGGCCCCCTCCCAGCTGTGACCCATTGGGGAGGCCCTGACATGGGACAGCGCAGGCTCAGGGCATCCTGGCCTTTGTAATACCACCGACGTCCACCCGGGGGCAGTAATGCCCAGCCTAAACCCAAAGTCCAGGGGCCCCGGGTTGGACCTGGGAGAGGGGGTGCTTGGGGAGTGCTTTGATGCCACTTCCAGCCACAGCAATGTGCACCACGGCCCCATGAACATGTATGTCCCCCTGAACTGGCTGGGGGCACGGGCTGGGGGCTCAGTGGCCCTTGGCCTGCACCCTGCTTGCCTGTGGGAAATTTTCTGGGTCTCCCTGTTCTTTAATATATTTTATTGATTTTTTTTTTAGAGAGGAAGGGAGAGGGATAGAGTTAGAAACATGGACGAGAGAGAAACATTGACCAGCTGCCTCCTGCACACCTCCTACCGGGGATGTGCCTGCGACCGGAATCGAACCCGGGACCCCTCAGTCCACAGGCCGATGCTCCATCCACTGAGCCAAACTGGTTTCGGCCCTGTTCTAGCCTGGGAAAGAAACAGCACCCCCACCCTGGGCTGGCTGTGAGGATTAAACGCATTGACCTGTATCCAGTGTCAGCAGGTGGACAGCAGACTCCGCCTCTCCCGTTAGGAAGGGCCCCTCACCCCTGGCTTCCGACACCACACAGGAGCCCCCTGGCACCCGGGTGACCTCAGCCCTCGCCCCCTCCCCACTCCCCCCCCCCACCAGCCGACAAGAACCACGTGCACATAAGAATATAGAATTTTTATCTTATTTTAGTTTAAAAAAAATAATTGTACCACCGAATGAAGAAGTAGCTCTTTGGGGGGGGGGGCGGGGGTGGGGAGGAGAAGGGAGAAGAAGAAGAAAAAAAAAAGCAACAAGCCAAAGAAAAAGAACTTCTTATATTCATCTGTGTAAACAGATCCACTAAGGCAAACGCAATCCAGGGCCGGGGCCGCCGCGGGGGGTCAGGGTCCCCTTGTTTCTGTAGATTCTAAGGCCAAAAAAATAAAACCTCTGCATGTCCGACCGGGGGCTTCTTAGACTCTTGGGGGCATTTTTACTAAAATAAAGTTATGGGGTCTGAACAGCAGGGGGCGCTGTCGGGACACACCCCGAGAAGTTGCATAACCGTGGCCCCGGCGGCCATTCACTGGTTGGGACTGGGTGGCGGGCACAGCTTCACGACACGGCGACAGACACACAGAGACACGCACACACGTGAGCGAGCACATGGGGGCTGCGCGGGACCGGGCCGGCGGCACAGGGGGGCTGGGGTCCCCATGCTTCCTCTGGGGGGGGGGTGGTGGTGGGGGGTGTGACAGGACAGTCCAGTTGCTGGTGACAAGGCCGTGGAAGTCCCTCTGGGGAAGGGGGGTGTGAAAGGCCCAGGGAGGTCCCCGGCTCCCCACGGCCTGGTCCGTGCAAACCTCTTAAAGCATTCCTGGGGCGCCTCCTGGAGGGCGGAGACGTCCCTGGTTTCCTTCCTGTGAGGGGCGCCCCTGACCCCGCCCCCCGCTCTCTCCAGAGCCCCCGGGGACCCGCAGGCTGTCCGCGGGGACTAGGTGGTGTTCTGTCCCCAGAGCCTTCCCTGCCATGGCTGCGAGAGCGAGGTAGATTGACACAGCTGTCCCCTCACCCTGCTGGCTGGGCCGAGCACTGGGGTGGCGTGGGGTGCCAGGGCCTGGGTCCCTTCACAAAAATAGAAGCCTTTCCCCTGCTTGCCCCCTCTCCAGCCATGCCAGCAGGGAGGAGGCGGGCTGGAGGAACAGGTGCAGGGCGTGGAGCACCCTGAGGTCCCCCTCTACGAGCCAGCCGAAATTCCTGCCATCTGTCGCTCCCCCAGGCTGGGGAGGGGCGGTCAGCCTGCCGGTGAGGGGCAGGGAGGCCTCTGGGCAGGAGGGGAGGAGGCAGGGAGAGGCGTGCGTGGCAGGCAGGCTCACGGGCAGAGAGCAGCGCTGGAGCAGGCGGGGGACAGCCAGGGGTGCGAGAGAGGCAGGGACACAGGGGGGCCGGGCCGGCCGGGAGCCAGCGCTGGGGGCACGGCCCCAGGAACGTGGCAGAGCGCGGGAGAGGCCCGGCCACTCTTCCAGACCCTCGATGGGCTGTGTTCACAGACGTGTGTGGGTTTCAGTGTGGTCCCTTCAGACACAGGGAGGACCCCAGCTCAGCCTCCGCTCTGCCCCCCTTCCACCTTCCTCGCCGGCCGGCCGGGGCTCCGGGCCGGGGCCGGCGGGCGGGGCAGCCCGGCTACTTGAAGGTGGACTGCAGCTCCTTGAAGGCGGCCTTCCGCTGCTTCATCTCCTCCGCCTGCTTCTTGCGCTCCTCCTGCTCCGCCTTGATCTCCTCCTCGAAGCGGCTGGACACGTTGATGGCCTGCACCTGGCGGAGGGAGGAGGCGATGGCGGAGGGCTGGAGGGGTCTCTGAGGCTCCCCCACGTGGGCTTTCTCCGCCCAGCAGTGCCCACACGGCTCCCCCTCTCAATGCCCTGGGCCGGGCTCTTCAGTCACTGCTGGAGCCTCCGTTTCTCCACTGAGAGCCTGAAGCTCGATAACTCTGACCCCGTGGATTTGTTGACAGAGATAACACGGCGCCGTCCTGTATGTGGGGGCTTCGGATACTGCATTGTTAACCTGCTTCCTGTCTCGGGGAGACAGCTGCCCGGGGTCCCCCCACCGATGGGCCTGAACACCCCCTCAGCCCCAGAAGCTCAGGAGGAGGGGGGAAGGCGACCTCTGAAGGGATGTTCTTGGCTAACATGGGAAGAGGGAGGAACAAGGGAAGGTGGGCACCCCGGCCCTAGGAGGCTGGGAACCAGGATCCAGGAACCACGGTCCCTTCCATCTGAGCTCCCCTCCATGAGCTCCCCTCCATCTGAGCTCCCCTCCATCTGAGCGCGTGCTGAAAGGGTGCTGTGCATGTAAGTGGCCTCTGGGGTGCGCCATACATCCTTCAGGCGGGGCAATGTCTCCCACAGGCCCCAGGAAGCCAGTGTGTGTCTCTGGGCCTGCTCTTCTATCTCTGGGCCTACCCTTTACGGCCTAGTCCTGAGTTAGTGGCCACCTCGTCAAGAATACACACCCCTCACCCACCCCAGGGGCAGCGGGAAAGGATCACAGCCTGGGCGTCAGCTCCCCATCCCCGCCTGCAGCCTCTCAGGGCAAGACAGGGCTGCTGACCCTCGAGCTAACCCAGGGCCGATCACATCCGGGCCACCCCCAGCCCCGGCAGCACCGGGCTCGGTCCTTCCTCCCACTCCTCACCTTGGCCTCAAAGAAGCTCTTGGCCCCCTTGACGCCCTCGGTGGAGACGTCGATCTCGGAGAGCCGGGCCAGCACGTGCAGCCCGCTGTCCTCTTGCAGCTCCCCGGCCGCCGCCTTGCGGAAGATCAGGAGGAACTGCCGGGGGAGAGAAACGGGGGTGTCAGGGCGAGGGAAGGGAGCCGCCCAGCCCCAGCCGGGCCCCCCTGGGAGCCGGGGGTCTGGGTTCTGCCTTTCCTCTCCGGGCCTTGGTCTGCCCATCTGTACAATGGGACACCAGGGGACCCCGCTCATGCCCTCCCAGGACGCGGGTCTATGGCAGGCCTGCTGGTCCACACTCAGCGGCTACCACGAGTCTTGATGACCCGGTCTCTCACGTTCCCCAGACTAATCCACGCTACGTCCCCATTTACCGAGTCCTAACAAGACAAGACGGGGTCCACGTCACAGAATGAGGAAGGTCCAGGGGCAAGAAGGAACGTGCCCCAAATCTCAGCCCCAGAAACGGACGAAGGATGTGAACACATGTCCTGAGTCCAAACCCTTATCCTGGACTGCCCGCCCCTTTCTCCGTGCTGCCTGCTAGTTCTCCAAGGCCTGGCCCTGGCTCTTTGGAGGCCCTCTCCGCCCCCCGGCATTTAACCCTATGCTGCCTGGGGTCCACTGCCGCTGGGGGGGCCTGACCCCCTCCACGGGACAGGCCTGCCCGTGGGTCCCGTCTCAGAGTGAGGCCTGAGAGGGATCCGGCGTGCAAACTGCCCCCGTCCTCAGCTCCTCTCGGACCCGCAGCCCCCGTCGCTCCCTCCGCCCGGCCCCTCTCCTCCTGAGTCACAGCAGCGTGTCATTTCATGCTGACGTCTCCCACTCTGCACTCTAGGACCGTGGGGCACAGGGCCTTCGCTGCTCCCCCAGAGCCCGCACAGGGCCGGGTATACAGAAGTCACTTCGTAAGTGCTCAGGACAAGAAATGGATGTCCCTCCTCACCGAAGACAAACCCCCTGTGCTCAAGGACAACGCACGCGATGGCAGAGAGGGGTCTCACCTCCCGGAAGCTGAGCTTGCTGTCAAAGTCTTCGTCCACCTCCTTGATCATGTTCTTCAGGCCCAGGTGGGTCTGCGGGGCGCCGAGTTTCTCCATCATGAGCTTGAGCTCCATCAGGTCAATGAAGCCGTCTCGGCCGGCATCGTATCTGTGAGCACAAGGAGACAGGCCTGAGGACGTCCGGACACCGCAGACGGTGTGCCAGGGCTCAGAGGGCACCTCCCACCAACATGCCATCCTGGACCAGGCTGAGGTCCCAGACGGAGTCCTGATCTATGGCCCAGCGAGGGCTTGGTTACTTCTGATGATGGGGTACTCACTACCTGGCGTGGTAGCCTCCTGCATGTTAAAAAAAAAAGTACTGTTTTGGGCAAGCCTGCTGTACGAGGAAGCTGAAGCCATAGCCCCTCTGTCCCGCATGAGATCTGAGCAAGCAGGGAGAGGAAGTTCGCAATACCACGGGGGTACGGATTGGGGGTGGGGTGGGCTCTCATGCTAGCATTCATTGACCATTTCCAGGGTTACCCCCTCTCTCTCCTATCCATGCCTCCTCCCAGGAGGGAGGCAGAAGGTGCTACGAGTCACAGGGCAGGCCCAGAGGTCACAGGAGGTGGGCAGGGCGCCTGCAGAGAGCTGTGATTAGATGACGGTTCAGGTCTCTTTCTATCACCCAGCGCCCGGCACAGCCAGGACAGGGTGGGGAGGGGAGTCTAAGCATCCCTCTCACTGGCCTCCTGGGTAAGAGCCTGGAGGGCGCTGGCCTCCAGACCTGTCCAGGGGCCCGGGCGGGGGAGGCGCTGCCTTGGGGCGCAGCTCGGTGGTTGAGCATCCACCTCTGAACCAGGAGGTCACGGTTCGATTCCCAGTCAGGGCACATGCCCGGGTTGCGGGCTCCATCCCCGGGGGGGCGCGCAGGAGGCAGCCAATGAATAATTCTCTCTCATCATCGATGTTTCTGTCTCTCTCTCCCTCTCCTTTCCTCTCTGAAATCAATAAAAAGTTTTAAAAACAAGTATTTTATAATGGAGGCTCAGAGAGGTCCAGTGTCCTGCCCAAGGTCACACAGCAGTGAAAAAAAGAGCTGGCCTATCCCCTCCCCCCAGATTGCATCGGCTTGGCTTATCAACCCGCACATTTGGTCTGGCCCAGCCCCTCCACATGTCCTGGGGCTGCCAGCAGCACAGAGACGCCTGCCTGGAGCGGAGCCTTTGTGCGAGGGGTATAAATAGTTCCTCAAGCAAGTGAGTCAGTGGTTGGCAATGGCGCGGCGCAGGGAACACAGGGTCCCGAGCCTCCTCCCCACCACGCGAGCGGGCGGAGTGGGGACAGACGGGCCCGCGGTCCCCGGGGCAGTGGCCATGGCTGGGCTGGAAGCAGATGCGAGTGCGTAGAGAGCTGCGGGAGTCTGAGGGTTGGGCAGGCCCATGGTCCCACGGTCCAGGCTCTACTCAGAGCCGGAGGAACCTTTCGGGGGGCAAAGCAGCGGCCCCTCCTTCCCGCTTTGGGGCCTGTTTGCCAGTTGGGAAGGGGCTGGGTGGCCCTTAGGGATAGGTTGGAAACAGCCTGGCGAGGACACCAGCTTTCCCAGGGGCTCCCCTCCTGGGAAAACAAGGCTCCGACCGCTTCCTGAACTTGGGCTCCAGTGAAGGTCAGGGGCATGTCAGGGCCGGTGCCGGCTGCCTGGGTTCCGGCAGCCGGTGCCATGTAAGCCTCCAGCCAAGGCTGAGACACCCTGCCATCCTGGTGACTCGCACCGGGTCACTGTGAGGGCTGGGCTCATACACGCCAGCACTCAGCACCTGCACCCAGAGCTGGCTCCACCCCTGTAACAAGATGTCGTTACCGTTAGCAAGCTCCTACTATGCAGCAGGCACGTTCTCTTTACACCCCCTGTGCTCAGCCATCCCGGGAGGTCAGCACTCTGTCCCCGTGGGACTGAGGAGGGAGCCAGGGCTGCAGAGGTGAAGGCACTGGCCCGAGAACCAGCAGGCCGTGGATTTGAACCCCCTCCCTCCGATTCCCGCACTCCACTCTCCGCCACCCCGCCCTCTCCTGAGCCCAGCTTTATTTACTGCTCAGCGGCCGGGCTTCTCCCGCAGCTGGAGGCGGCTCAGTTTCAGAGGAAGTGCAGATACAGTGTCCAAACTTGGACGCACACTTGGGCTCCGGATCGCTTGGTCTTTGGCAGCTCTGGGCCTGGCTGGGCTGCAGCCTAAACCACAGCTTGAGCCGCCGCCTGCATCAATCAAAGGTCGATCAATTACTGAGCCTGGGCTCCGTCCTGGGCGGCTCCAGCCCCCAGGGGGGCAATGCAGGGACTGGCCAAAGTGCCAGTGGATTGATAGCCAAGAAGCGGTGTGTGTGATGGAGGTCAGGGAGGGGCCAGGTGCTGGGGTGGGAGCTGGGCCCGCAGAGGTGACATGGGAGAAGGCTGTTCCCATGAGATTCCGGGAGCGGGCACCCACATATGGGTCGGCTCTGACGTGGGTGGGCTCAGCCAGGTACCAGGGTTAACCTGAAGATGACCTTGAAAGGTTGTGCTCACATCAATTCTGCTGAGACTGACCTGGGTCTGAACCTCTGACCTGTCACCTGCTGGCTGGGTGACCCTGGTCAAATCACCTGTTCCCCAAAACCTCAATTTCCCCATCCTGGGTATCAGAGGAGCCACCTCAGGATGGAGAAAAGGGTCAAAAAAGACCCTTAGCACAGATCCTGGTCTAGGGTAAGCACTTAATACAAATAAATAATTTAAAAAATAAAATAAATTTATCATTGTTCATATCTATCTTTAGGATCAAAGATTCCATGAGATTAGAGATATACAACGCCTCATACACAGCAAGTGCTTAAAAGCTGCTAATGTCATTATAACTACAGTGGCCACTGAGAACCTTTTGAGAGCCAGACACTATGTTCAGTACTTAGCACATTATGGTGACAATCACATTCGTGATAATAAAGATTACAACGGCTTCTCCCCTGGCGCCAGGCCCGATGGTGCATGGCTGGGTGGACACGCCTGTGGTAGAGTGGCTGGGAGACAGGGGGTGGACAAGATATCCCCAAGGTCCCTCCAGCATCTCCCCCTTTTTTGAAGCCCCCCCCCCCCCGCCCCACTCCCCATACAAGGCCTAACTCAAAGACCCCGCCCCTTGGGGGAGGTGGAAAGACAGGACACAGAGGGAGAGAGGAGCTCCGGCCCTAGGTTACTCTCTGTCCCTCCTCCTCCAGGGAGGGAAGGGACAAAGGCAGAGACTGTCATTGTGCCCCCGCAGGCGGGCGACTGGCCACACAGGAGAGAACCATGTTCTAGGCGGGAGGGCAACAGGCACCCCCCTGGCTGGGGAGGGTCTCTCATCCATCAGCCCCTCCCTGAGCTGGAACAGAGGCCGCAGGAGGCTCAGAGGATCCAGGGGAAGAGTTGGCACAGGAGAGCCATCTGAACAGCCTGGTCTACCCCCTTCATGTCATGTGGGGGCACGGGGGCCCAGAGCGGGCAGCAACCAGCCAGGGTCACCCAGTTGGCAGATCGCAAGATTCCAAAATCTGTCCTCCCTGCCTGCCTGCCTGCCTCCCTCTTCTTCCTGGTCCCATGGAGGGTCCTGAATCCTCAAGTTCGCAGGGTGAGGGGAGGCTGGGCTGAGAGCCCGGCGTGGGGCCTGCCTGGGGGGCCCCATTCCATTGGCGAGACTGGCAGCAAAGCTCCCGGGCTGGGAGCTCAGCACTTTTCTCCGGCCCTGGAGGGAGGTGGCTGCCCCTGGCGCCGTGCCCACATTCCTGCCCGCCTCCCCTGCATAGCTCTCAACAGGGAGGGCGGCAGCTGCTGCCCCGGATGCTGGCGACAAAATCGCCTCCCAGCCGTCCTTGGAAGTGGCACAGGCGGCACCACCCAGCGGACTCTGCCCTCCGGGAAAAGCAGGTCCCACCAGCCGGCTGCTCCTCCCCGCTCCCGCCCTCGGTTCCGATACCCAGGAGTCATGGGGATAGGCACTAATGATATTCTTATGAAATAATGTCCCCATTTCATAAAAATATTATTTTTTAATAAGAATATTATTAGTGTCTGCTCTTTACTGAGCACTTACCATGTGCCAGCACCGTGCCGGTGTCCTGAACCAGATCCTCACAAGAACTCTGTGAAGCGGGCATAAACATCCCCATATGACAGATGGAGAGACTGAGGCTCAGGGGGGAAATGACTTGGCTGAAGCCACAGCTCACAAGAACACAGCTGGGGTCCGAACCCAGGCCGGGTGGGAAACAAAGCACTTTTAGCTGCTACGCTGCATCCTGATGCTACAGACCCTGTAGTGGAGAAGCCGGGGTTGGGGCAGGGACACCGGAGGCCACCGCAGGGAGCCATTGGTGAGGGCCGGATTCTAAATGTGCTTTTCCCGCTTAAATGTCCGGAGGACGGGAGGCTCCCTGCCTCCTTCGGGCAGCCCATTTTGGCTTAGGAGCTGCGGTGGAAAGCTGACCCTCACACACCACCCTCCCCACCCGTCAGCTGTGCTGCACAGCCCGCCGGCAGTGAGGAGCCATGGCGGCTTCTGCACAGGGGGAGGCAGGAGCAGTTGGCTTGGGAGCACAGGGCACCCCGATCAGTCTCTTCTGATTCCTGTCTGAGGCCTTTGCTGATGGCCCCTCTGCCCACAGGAGTCCAGGAGGACAGACAACAGGAGGCGGTGTTTATGGACCAAGAACCCGTCTCCCCGTTCCCCCCATCCCCACCCGGCTTTGGTCTCAGCATTCACAGACCCAGTCCCCCCCGCCCGCCCCCATCTTGTCTGGGGAGGCCCCAGGAGCTCCTAGGCCTCCACTCTTTGTCCTACGAAATGCGAACCTCGGTCCCTTAGGGCAGGACAGTTCTGCCAGCGAGAGAAATCCTGGCTTTGCTGTTCCGTACGGCCGGCCTGGCCCCGCGGCCAACCCCCGGAGGGTGGACGCACACACGCTGGGTGATGACGGCCTGGCAGTGCCATCCGTTCCGCACGCCCCCACCAGACGCTGCCTGACTCACACGGGGAAAACCCAGCCGCTCACCACTTCCTCCCGTCTTATCTGCAGGATCTGAAAGGTAACCCGTGGCCCTGCGTCAGCCCTGGGTGTGTGTCAGCCCGGGCTGTGTGTCAGCCCGGGGTGTGTGTCAGCCCGGGGTGTGTGCGTGGGCGTGTGCTGCTCTGAGGATCCAGTGGGAGACCCGAGGCTGATGGCAGCCTGCTGGGGGTTGGGGACCATCCTTAGTGGGGGTTCAACCACTTCATACCGGCCCGGGCGGGGCAACACCCTCCACCCCTAGTGTCAGGGTGGGTTTCCTGCCAGCTCACCCTAAACCGCCTCCCTCCCTGCCTGCCCTTAACACGCACACCCGGTGGATCTGGTTAAAATGCAGATTCTGATCCAGGAGCTCTGGGGCGGCACCTGGGCATCGGCGTTCCTACCAGCTCCCGAGCGATGCGGGTGCTGCTCTGTCTGGGTCCCATGGGAGCAAGGACCTGGAGGGAGTGGAGGCAGACCTGGTTTCAAGTCCAGTCTCATGTTTCTTACTTCCTGACCAGCGGTGGGGCTTTGGACAAGTCCGGTGAAGCTTCCCAGGCTCAGTCTACTTATCAGTGAAATGGGTATGATAATCTCGCAGGGCGTTCAAGAGATACAGGCCTGGAAAGGAGTGGCCCTTTCAATCAGACGGAGGCGGAGTGCTGGGGAGGGCTGGAGCTGGGAACCTGGGGGGGAGGGCCTCCTTCCTGGCATGGAACCCCACTTCTCTGCAGGCCTTGAAAAGCAGAAGTCCGCGCAGCAGAAGGCTGCCCGGCCGATGCCAGCGGGAACTCAGCTGCTGGAGGATGTGGGGACCGTCCCTGCTGAGGTGGCAGTGCCGCCCTCCTCGGGCTCCCCTGGCAGGAAAGGCCTTTAACCTCCCCTGAGGCGGCAGAGCCTGGTCAGCTGAGGCCGGCCTTGTGCCCCGGGGGCAGGGCGGAGAGAAGGCTGCCGGGAAGGGAAGGTAAAAACCAAACGGGAACTAAAAGTGCCCGGAGGAGAAAGGTGACTCAGAACCCAAAGGGGAGGAGGGCAGGCAGAGGGTGAGCACTGAGGCTGGAAATCCTCCCTCCCCAGAGTCAAGCTTCTGGCTGCTGCTGGTGGGAGATCCCAACCTCTGCACCCCCCAGAGGGTTTCCCCCTGAGGCTCTGAAAGCCCCCCGTCCCCCAACCATAAACACAGCCCTCACCCTGGACCTGGTTCTAATCCTGCCACCAATATAGGGAGTCTCTGGCTGAAGCCGGTTTGGCTCAGTGGATAGAGCATCGGCCTGCGGACTGTGGGTCCCAGGTTCGATTCCGGTCAAGGGCATGTGCCTTGGTTGCGGGCACATCCCCAATGGGGGTGTGCAGGAGGCAGCTGATCAATGTTCTAACTCTCTGTCCCTGTCTCTTCCTCTCGGTGAAAAATCAATAAAATATATTTAAAAAAATATAGGGAGCCTCAGTGTCCTCATCTGGTAAATGGGGATAAGGATAGGACTGACCTCCCTGTGTGGGTGTGAGGGTTAAATTCAGTTTCTGAAATAACACCACAGGCCACTTTGGGAGTAAGTGGCCTTGGTGGCTCCACTGAGCAGAGAGAGGGTGGGAGGCAGGGGCTGGTGGAGGAGGGCCCAGGGTCATGGCATTCCTTTGGGACTTCCAGTGCTCGCGGGAGAAATAAAGAAATGGGACCTCCCGTCTTGAGCCCAGTGGGCCCCTTCTCTCTCCCCAAAGGCCCCTGTACACACTGCTCTCCGGGCCGTTAGGCTCCTCGAGGGCAGGGACGGGGACCCCGTAGTTTCTGGGTGGGACTTGCTCACAGCAGGACCTTATGTAACGTCTGTTAGATGAGTGATCCAAAGAGGGGGTGGAGGTTTTCCAGAATGCTCCACCTATGCTCCCCAAGACCCACAGACCAGACCCCATGGTGGACTCTACAAAGGCTTAGGGCTCCTGGAACCGAATCCTCAGAACTTCACCTGGCTCTGAAGCCCCGGGGGAAACTGAGGCTCGGAGAAGCCGGGCATCCGATCGGGCGTCGGAGTTCTGCTTCTGTGCCACTCCGGAGCCGCTGTCAGCTCTTCCCCTTTCTCTGCCGCCTGCCTTCCCGTAACTACGCGATCATGAATTCCTGTCCCTGTTTTTGCTATGTATCAAAGCCACGTGGAGCTGTCAATCAGAGCGTCTGTCGGCAGGGGCGTCTGCTTTGCTGGGTCCCTGTCACTGGCCCGAAGCGGGCGGCGTGCTGCCAGTCCAGGAGCTCCCTGGGGGTAGGCGGAGGCAGCGTGGTGACAGCTCAGACAACCGCCATTGGGGCTGGCGCTGATGGTGACAGGAACTTATTAAGGACTTACTTCGTGCCAAGCCCCGGGCTCAGTACCACGTGCCACCCCCGTGAAGGGGGGTTCCCTGACTCTCCCTGTTCTGGGGTTCAGAAAGGGCTCAGTGTTCCTTCCGTCCCAGGGCCCAGAGCCGCAGAGTCCAAAGGCCCTTCCTCTAACCACTGCACCACACTGCCTTCCAGGAAGGAGAGGGGAGGAGCTGTGAGCGGCAAGGATCCTAGCAGGTGAAGAGGAAGGAAGAGGAGTCCAGCAGAGGGAAGCCTGCCTCTGACGCAAGGGGTCATGAGATGAGGTGGCTGGGGAGGGGCTGAGCGAGGCAGGGAACTAGGGCATCTTCCTCGGATTCCACAGCCCGCTCAGAATTACACGCTGCCTACGTCTCCAGCGGGTCTCCGCTTACAAAACCCTGCAGAGTCCCACGCAGGCTGCTGCCAGCCCAGAGGGGCCCCCTGGACGTTCTCTGGGGCCACGCCTTCCCCCCTTGCCTGGAGGTTCCAGAGACGGCCCTGGGGTGAGGGTGGGAGGTGGGGGGTGGGGAGAGGGTGGATCAGAGGCAGCGGGCGCAGCCCGAGCTGCACAGGGAGGGAGGATGGATTGTCCAGGCTCTGCTGACGCGGTGCACCCACGGGCCGGCACTGTGCCAGGCTCCACACGTGCCATCTCGCAGCTCCAGCCCCAGAAGCGGGCACCATTGTCCCCGCTGCCCGGACAAGGGCGCTCTGCTCAGCCACTGAAAACCTCCCTGTGACCTCACTGCACCTTTCCGGGTCTCAGTTTCCTCTTCTGTAAAATGGGGAGAAGGGCTGGAGTACACCCTCGAGGTCTGCCCCTGCTGGAACCTGCATGGCTGCGGGGTGAGGTCAGGGATGGGGGTGCAGAGCCCATGTCCCCCGTCCCCTTCGCTGTCCCCCACCTCCCTCCTCTGGGAGCATCTGCCCACGAACACGGGATGGGTGGACTGGAAGACCCTGGGAGGGAGGCAGTTCTGCCACCAGGAGGGCTCAGGACCCCTCGGTAGTAAGGTCACTGCCGAATCCCCTTTGCGAATAATCAGAGAGAGCATGCTCCTTACAGGTGGGAAGACTGAGGCTCAGGGAGGGCAGGTACACTAGTAACGCAGGGGTAGAGTTAGGTGACCAGACATCCTGATTTTTAACAATTTGGCCCGCGGGAATTTTTAACAAATTTTAAAAATTCCAATTGGGAATTTTTTAAAACGCTGCGGGCCGCGGGCCAAATTGTTAAAAATTGGGACGGTCCCGCCAAAAGCGGGACGTCTGGTCACCTTAGGGCAGAGGCACAAGACGCCCAGGCTCTTGGCCACCACGGGAAGGCCGGCTCCCAGCTCCCTCTGCCCTCCCATCTCCCGCACGGGGCTTTGGCCTCTGGCGGACGGCTTCCCAGGAGGGCCGGACCCCCCTCCCTGCCCCGGGAGCTGGGGACCAGGGGGACAGCCGCTCAGCGGAGCCCTGGCTGTGGTCCCGAGGCCCTGCTGGGGCCCAGCGGGTGGCAGCCCCCTCGGGCAGCAGAAGCAGAACGGGCGTTTTGTCCTCCACGAGAGCCTGGCTGCTGGCCGCTCCCCGCCGGCCTGGGCCTCGGCTGGCACAGAGAGGCCTTGTTTCCTTGAATACAAAACCTGCAGAGCTCCATTCAGGACGGGCCCCCGGCGGCGGGCAGCACTTCCTTCCCTCGAAGTCCAGCTCCCGGGCCCCTTCCTGCCCCTCCCCCCCGCCCAGCGCCCCCAGCAGCAGCAGGCAGCAGCGGTGCCAAGAGGCGGCCTGCAAGGGCCCCACTCCCCCAAGTCCCCCTGAAGTTCTAGTCAAACGAACACCAGCAATAGCCTCTGCAACAAGCCAGCTGGTTCTGCAAACGCGGACCGCTCCCCCAGCCCCGAGGCCCTGCGCTGGGGGCAGCTCCGCTGGGCTCCCCAAACAGCTCATGCTTTTCTTGGGGGGGGAGGGGGAATGGGGGAGGGGTACTGTGGAACCCCAAGAGAAGGAGGGCTCCGGGGGAAAGGAGGGGGCTGCTACTGGGTGGGCTCCCAGGCAGAAAATCACCCATGAACACGGAAGGGGTGCTGGAGGGGCGTGTTTTCCCACGTGGGAGCCGACGGCTGTGACGGGGAACACGGAAAGAACGTAGGTTTTT
This sequence comes from Nyctalus aviator, assembly GCA_036971965.1. Taxonomy (NCBI): domain Eukaryota; kingdom Metazoa; phylum Chordata; class Mammalia; order Chiroptera; family Vespertilionidae; genus Nyctalus; species Nyctalus aviator. Next base: position 187,407,673 of record CM072923.1, read on the forward strand.
TGAGTCAGAGACTGGTGGGTTCCGATCCTGACAAGTTACGTCTGTGCCCAAACCCCCCAATGGGCCATGGGAATGACGGCCCCCCTTGGCCCGGAGAGGCAGTGAGCTCCTGGGTGCCTCAGTGCTGCACCGAGTCACCTCGCCTGCACTCCCCCAAGGGCAGCCCCTACAAGGAAGTTCCCGACAGGCAAGCGACACCCATTCTGGGCTCCAGGAACCCTCAATCTGTTCCTGCCAGAGTTTTGGAAAGCGTCACCTCCTGGAAGTCCTGGAAATCTCCTCGTTGGGCCATTTCCTCGCTTTCCTGACCGTGCCAGTCTGCGGCTGGGAAGAAACTTTAGAACTCCCAGCAAGCCAGTCAGAGAGGCAGCTGCCGGGCCTGGGACCGGCGTGCAGAGGCCCAGAGGGGGTCCAGGACTGCTTTCCCCCCAGGGTGGCCCCTAGAAGAGTAGGGGGCACCCAGCCCGCCAGGCCTGGGAACCAGAAACCTCTTCCCCTGTGGTTGGGGCCAAATGCAGAAGCAGCAGCTGCAGCAAGGGCGAGAAGTGGGAAGAGCCGTGATCCAGCTCTGAGGTTGCAAAACCCCACCTTGTTGTGCTTCCGGCTGGCCTCGGGCTGGACAGCCAGCTGTCTGTGGCGGAGACACAGCCACAGCCCCCAGCCCCCAGCCCCCAGCCCCCAGCCGGCTCTACCTCCCGCCTGGGGCTGTTTGTCCCTGGTCAGAGGCCTCCTGACTCCTCCACCCCAGACCTGCTCTCCACTTCCTCCCAGACCCACTCAGACCAGGACTCCGGGCTGGGCCCCCTCTGGGACAGGAAGTGGGAAGGGTGCCAAAGGAAGGGGGGCCAGAGGGTCGTGTGACTGACCATCTCCATCCCACCGGGGCTGAATCAGGGATGCCCAGGGAGGACCTGGCATCCTTTCTCTCCTTCAGCAGAGCGAGTAAGGGTGTTTTGTTGAGGGGGAAGGGCTAAGTCCACCCACCGGGTGCCTGTCCAGCCTGCCGAGCACACAGGTGTGGTCCCATGTGCAGGGAAGGGTAAGGTTGAGAGCAACTGGGAGGTGAGGAAGGTGTGGGCATCCGGGAACCTGTGCGGGGCGGGAAGGGGACGCACCGTAGCAAGGAGGGCACAGGCGAGGGGGCGCAGAGCGATGGGACTTTCTGAGAGGAAGCAGGGGGCAGTGATGGCAAAGCGGCTGGGTGGGGGTTGGGGTGAGGGCAAGAGGAGGGAGGGCCCGTATGTGGGGAGTGGAGGGGACTGAGCCCTTAGGAGATATATGTGGGGGTGGGGGGAGGGAGAAGTTGCACATACCTGCCAAATGGGGAGGGGCAGGGGCTGAGGGGTCCCTCTCTGGGGAGATCACCGGAGGGTCAGGCTCAGGGTCCTGGCTAACACTGGAGGGGTTAGGGGTGGGAGGGGCTGAAGGGTTCTGACCATAGTTTGCTCAAGGTGCTGAATATCTACAGGGGGAGGGGAAGGGGATCTGAGACAGGCAGAGGGAATGAAGAGACCCCAAGTGAGGAATGCGTGTGGCATGGGGTGCAGGGTATGGTTACCTTTGCTGGGGGAGGGGGGTGGTGAGGTGGGGGTGGGAATTCCCGTAGCTTGTGGGGGGTGGAAGGGACGTCTAGGGTGTCCTCAGTCTCAGTATCAGATGGTGGGGGGAATGTCACGAACAGGGCAGGTCCTAGGCCGGAGACCCGGCGTGTTCAGAGCCATGTAAACAGGGATAGCAGGGGCTCCCCGGGCTCGTGACGATCTAGAAGGAGCCGCCGGGTCCCCTACTCTTGTGCCTGTGTCTGGTGCACTGGGGGTGTCGTCACCCAGCGGAGGGGTCGGAGCCAGGGCCTGGGGATGCCCAGGTGGGGCGGAGGGTCTCTGCAGCTCGTGTTTATCTGGGAGGGGCCACCAGGTCCCCATTCCTGGTGTGCGGGGGTTCAGTGAGCTAGGATGGCAGTGAGGGTCCCCATCCCTGGTGTGCGGGGATCTGGGGAGCTAGGCTGGCAGCGGGGGTCCCCATCCCTGGTGTGCGGGGCTTCGGGGAGCCAGGCTGGCAGGAGGGGGCCCGCGGCGGCCGCCGGGGGGGTAGAGGGGGCACTCACTGCTTGAACATCCTCTCCATGTCCTTGATCTGCTTCCTGGAGAACTCCTTGAACTCGGTGTAGGGGTTGAAGACGCGGCGGCTGGGCGACTGGGGCTCGCCGAGGCCCTGGTTGAGGTCGGCGCGCCGCAGCAGCTTGGCGCTCAGCTCGTCGTCCGCGCTGCCCAGCGCGTCGGCCGCCTCGTCCTGCGCCCCGGCCGCCGCCGCCCCGTTCAGGCCGGGCTGCCCGGGGGCCTCGCCGCCAACCTCGCCCTCGTCCTCCATCTGCAGCCGCCGGCTCAGCTTGCTGGCCAGCTCGTCCGTGGCCATGGTGGCCCGCGCGGCGCTCGCCTCGACCGCCCCTGCTCGCCCGCCGCGCGCCGCGCCGCCTCTGGCGCGTCTCCTCTTCCTGACACTCCCCGCCCGGCCGGCCCGCCCCGGGGGAGGGGCCTGCGCCCCGCGGGCCCGCCCGCTCCCGCCCCGGCCCCGCCCTCGCCCTTACCCCGGCCCCCCGGCCCCGGCTCATAGCCCCGCCTTCGCCCTCACCCCAGGCCCCGCCCCCGGCTCACAGCCCGCCCTCGCCCTCATCCCAGGCCCCGCCCCCGGCTCACAGCCCGCCCTCGCCCTCATCCCAGGCCCCGGCCCCGGCTCACAGCCCCGCCCTCGCCCTCACCCCAGGCCCCGGCCCCGGCTCACAGCCCCACCCTCGCCCCAGGCCCCGCCCCCGGCTCACAGCCCGTCCTCACCCTCACCCTCACCCTAAACCCCGCCCCCGGCTCACAGCCCCGCCCTGTCCCCGGCCCCTGCCCAGGTCCGGTGCAGCGGCCCGGGGGCTCGGAGTCAGGTGCCGGGGCGGAGTGAGCCGGGGGCGGGCTGGTGGGCTCCGCGAGGACCCAGCTCCGTCTCCATGCTCCCTGCGCCCCCGGAGCCGGGGAGGTCGGGCCGGGGCCCGGAGCCCGACGGGAAGGAGGAGGGGCTTCCCGCTCTGCAGTCTGGGGGGAAGGGGGGTCAGGGCTTTGGGGGTCGCCGCCCCCAACCCCTTCTCCGGGATCTCCACGCGGTGGAGTCGAAATCACGGCTGTGTCCGTGACACCCTGTCGGTCGTCATGGAGACGGCTGGTTGTTACACACTGGCGTTGTCACAGGGGGTTGCATGGGTGTGAAGAAGGTGGGCCCAGGGAGCAGGGACTCCCCCCGCCCTCCCCCTGACGCCCCCCCACTCCTCCGGTTTAGATGTAAGCTGCTGCATCTGTTAGAAAAGGATGGACCAGCGGCCGCGAGGATATCGAGATGCGGCTGGGCCTCAGCCCTGAAGGGTGTCAGAGCCTGGGGGAGAGTGAAAGGGGCTCCCCCCGCCCCACCCCCTTCGGCCCAGCTCATCGCAGGGATGACTTAGCGGAATGGGTGCTGGGCCATGCTGTCTGCTAGAGCCTCGGAGGAGACGCGTCCTCTGCAAAGGCGCACAGGATGCGGTCTGGCCTGTGGTCTGGCCTGTCACCTTCACACTGCAAGCTGTGGACCTGCAGCCAAAGCAGCCCACGGCGGGGCCTGCAGAGCGGGTAGGAGGAGGGTGACGTTTAATAATCAGAGTCCCCGCCTCCGATCCAGACAGACAAACCCGGATCTCTGGTGTTCGGCCCGGAACTCTGTATGTCAGCCAGCACCCCAGGGAGGGCTGCTCTCTGACGTCAGAGAATCACTCATCTAGAAGGAGGGGCGTGCTTATTCTCTAAAACCTTGGGGTGCTGGAGACCCCTCTGCAGACACCCCGCCCACCAGCCCAGGCGCAGAGAGAAGATGGATAGGGTTCAGGGTTTAGGAAGCCGTGTCTGGAGGCAGGGCAGCGCCCTGGAGGGAAGAGCCAGCAGCGGTTCCAAAGTGATGTGAACGAACAGCCTCTCGATTGATAGTTGTCGGTTTGCCAGAGTTTAAAAATATTGCCAAATTAATTTAAAAGGCAGTTTAAAGAGAACAAAATTGAGAAAAAACCTTGGCGTTCAGAAAACATGAAATTTTCATTAACTTATTTTTGAGATAGTTTCTGGATTCAATAAAGCAGCTCAGGTTAAATGACATGAGTGTGTGTGTGTGTGTGTGTGTGTGTTTAAAGCTTGGAATTACGCTCCTGTTGGTGTAAGGCAGTTTGGCCCAGCTACTTGCAGGAGTCATGTTTTATCTCCCCCACACTGACCTTGAAGGACCTAACAGAAGTACTTAGTTTGCCTGATATTGAATGCACAAGACTAGGGACAGGATGTAGACTGAAACTCCAAAAAGTGTGTCTACAAAGGCTGGGGTTTGCCAGATTCTCAGCCTTCCTCACAAAGCAGCTGACAGCTTTAAAAATCGGAATGAACCTTGACTTGCCTTAACCTGTGCTTTGTAACGGGCCTGTATGAGGCAGGGCTGCCTTGTTATGAAATGCCCTGCATCTGCGTGATGTGGGAGCACGCCTGTAACAGGGAAGAGGGTTCGAGTTCTTAAAAACAACATGCGTGTGTGAAAAACCTGTTTAGTTTGAATTATTCCCACTGGCTGTATGTCTCAAACACCCCGATCAATGACCTATTTGGCTTGTGTGGACACCTCTCTCGGGAGGTGGGGCGGGTGCCATGATGCACAGGTGGGGAGTTCTGGCCGTTACCTATTTCAGCTGGTAACGGGGGTGGGTGGGGAGGTGGAAGGGTGGTACTTGCAGGCAGAGCTTAGGAAAAGCTGCCTGGAGGGGCGAACCCTGGGAACACCTGAGATCGGTCTCTGCACAGGTTCCCTGGGTTTTCGGGGTTCGAGGCTCTGTGGCTGCGGGGTGAGAGCTCACGCCGCCAGTGCTCAGCCCCATTTGCAGGCCTTGGGCTGGGCTCTGCCCTTTTCTTTCCAAAAATCAGGACTTTTTTAAAATGCCGTGGGACACGGGACAAATTGTTAAAAATCGGGACTGTCCCGCCAAAAGCGGGACGTCTGGTCACCTTACTTAAAAGACAGATGTTGATCTGCTCTAACGACAGAGATGCATGTTGGGGCTGCATTTTAATCAATCATTAATCAATCAATCAATCAATCAAATCCTCACCCAAGGAGTGAGGATATTTTTTACCACTGATTTTTAGAGAGAGTGCAAGGGAGGGGAGAGGTGGGGGAGAGAGGGGGGGGGGAGAGAAACATCCATGTGAGAAAGACCCATCGATTAGCTGTCTCCTGCACGTACCGGACCTGGGGCAGAGTGAACCTGCAGTCCAGGTACGTGCCCATGACTGGGAATCCAACCCGAGACCCTCCGGTGAGCAGGCCGGCACTGACCACTGGGCCGTGCTGGCCAGGGTGGGGGACTGGGGGGCTACATGTTATGTGAACATTCTGAGGCGACTGGACTTCGTTGAAATCACTTATTTAGAAACCGAAGGTGCGGCGAAGGAAGGAAAGGCGCCGCTGAGCACTGACGAGGTGGTAAAACTCCCAGGAACTCTCGGTGGAATGACCGGACCGCTCTGGGATGACCCCGGCGGCCCGCCCCACGCACGGATCTGGGCGGAGAGAAGCGATCTGGACTGGTTGCGCGTTACAGCATGCGGTCATGTGGAAAGAATGATCTTCAGGAAAAATCACACCCTCGGCGGAGGGTTTTTACAGAGGCGGGGCCGGCGCGAGCCAATTCTGACGGCGTCCCAGCAGCGAGCGAGGCAGCTGGGCTGGCTTAGTCATCATCGACTTGTTTCTCTCCTTCCTCCCACATCCACTTGTGTAACTGTCTTCTGGGGAGGGGTAAAGTGGTGTTCAAAAAACACAACAGCACTTTGAAAAAGAAGGGGGAGACTCCTCGCCGGTTTGGCTCAGTGGATAGAGCGTCAGCCCATGAACTGAAGGGTCCCAGGTTTGATTCCTGTTAAGGGCACATGCCCCAGTAGGGCGTGTGTAGGAGGCAGCCGATCAATGATTCTCTCTCATTATGGATGTTTTTATCTCTCTCTCCCTCTCTCTTTCTCTCTGAAATCAATCTCTATCTCTATCTCTATCTCTATCTCTATCTCTATCTCTATCTCTATCTCTATCTCTATCTCTGTATCTATATCTAGAAAAGAGGGGGGAGAAATGGGAGATGATGGGGCAGATATTCACTCCAATTGCTCCATCAGAACTGGGTGGTCCCTCCACCCTGAGATGCTGATAAACAAGAAGGGGTTAGGGAGGCTGCTGAGATAAAGTTGGCTCAAAGTGCAGTCCATGCTCAGCACTTTGTAAACACCAGCTTACTGATTAATCGTCGAAGGCACTCTGTGGTCACCAGGAAACCCTTGAGGGAGCAAGCAGACATACAGAGGTCAAGATGTAGGATCAGCTCAAGTCCGCATCTGGAAGCATTGGAGGGGAGATGGCAGGAACGGGTCACCGCCGGGTGGGTCTCGGAGGCTCTCTCAGTTCCTGCCGGGTCTGGGAGCCGTGGGGAGGGTGCCACGGGGAAGGAGCCATGTCCGGCTCCCGCTGAGGGGCCCGCTGAGCGGGGCGGGAGGGAAAGGGCGAGCTGGGGACAGCGGCAGTGGCCCCATTGGCAGGTCATTAGAAACCGAGCATCTATCTATAGAGCGCTCTTTTTGTGGTTATCTCGGAAGGGAAGAATCTACCTGAAAACTGAGATTCCCCTTTCAAATTAGTTGCATATGCTCAGCAGGGCAGGCTGGGGGAAAAGCTGTTTTCTGCTTCTGTTAAACCCCAGGCAGTTAGTTCACTGTCCAAGGTGAACAGCCTGAGTTTTAGCCTGTTTTAGACTTTCAAAGAGCCCGTGTGTTGTGTGTGTGTGTGTGTGTGTGTGTGTGTGTCTGTGTGTGTGTGTCTGCACCTGAGGTGCCCTGGGGACCTCTCCCAGAAGTGCAATGATATGCGCAGCCGATTATGATTGTTATATTACACCGTGAAAGCAGTGCAAGTCCACATCCGGGCAATCAAGCCATATTCATTCGGTGTGTTGGGCACGGGCTCTGGTCCTGGAATTCTGGTCATGGGCAGGAGCGTGGGAGGAGCAGGACTTGGCAGTTGGAAGAGTGAGATTTGTTGGACCCCGTGCTGGGGAGCTGGGCAAGGCTCTGGCCTGTGGCTGGGACCTGGACTCAGCACGTATTACACCGGCAGTGAAGCTGCTGATAAGATACCTGACTCTGCCCTGGCCGGGTGGCTCAGTTGGTTAGAGTGTCAGTCCTGTATGCCGATAGGTTGTGGGTTCAATTCCAGGTCAGGACACATCCCTAGGTTGTGGGTTTGATCCTTGATTGGGGGCATATATGGAAGGCAACCAATTGATCTGCTCTTTCACATCATTGTCTCTCTCTCTCTCTCTCTCTCAAATCAATCAGCATATCTTCAGTGAGGATTAAAAAGAAAATCTGATATCACCCCACTGAGCCCCACACAACTTCCTGGGGGAGAGAACTGTCCCTTTGGTTCAGTGCTGGCTCCTCAGTGCCCAGCATGGGGCCGGGCCTGGCAGAAATCACTGAGGAATGAATGCAAGATGGCCTGCTCTGTCCGGGGGCTGGGGTCAGGCTGGGTGCTCTCTCAGTGTCCCCTCCATCGCATCAGTGGCCCATTTTCAGGTCTCAAGGTCACTGCCAAGAAAGAGAAGCTGCTAAAGTGACACCTCTATGCACCCACATGACTCAACACAAAAGATAACAGGAGCTCCACACAAACAAGCCTCTCAAGTGTCCGTCCCCTACGCCTCTGAGGACGGTGTCAGCGGCGTCAGATGGAGGCTGGTGGCTGCCGGTCCGGGGCATCAGGGTGGCCAGAGGTCACTTGGAGCCCTCTGCTCAGCAGGCAGGGTGGAAGGAGTAAATGGAAGGTGCAGATAGACACCGCATGTGGCCGATGCAGGGGCACCCGAGTATTTGGGAAACGGACAGGGAAATTATAAAATCGGCACCGTGCAGAGGTGGGCGAAGTCAGATGAGAGGGAGGGAGCCCCGAGCCTAGGCCAGTTACGCCTGAACTAGGGAAAGCAGGTGACCTCAGAAGGGGGCTTGTGACCAGGTTGCCTAGAGCAGCAGTCACTAACCTTTCGGACCTCAGGGGCCACCAGCGGTCTGCGGACCACCGGTTGGCGTCCTAGAGGAAGGATGTGTGTGGTGAAGACTCAGCTTTCACGCTGGGTCCAGTGGAAAGCAGGCGTCCAAGCTCACCAGCCAAACTCCCCATTGCCCAGGCATAGGCGTAGTGAAAGGCAATGTGGGGTGGTGGTTAGGAGTTTGTAAAGCCCAGTGGGCGACCTTTCATTGTTTATAGAATGGCAATAATTACCTCCTCCTGGAAAACTCGAGAGGATTAAATGAAAACATTTAAGTACAATCTCAACATGCTCTCTGTGGTGGAGACGCTGAAAACCTGCCTTCCAGGTAGCCATGCAGCAGGCTCTAGCCCTGCAGACATTAATAATCTAGTCTGGGCGAGAGTTTAATACAGGGCCAGCATGTCTGGCCCACTGCCTATGTTTATAAATAAAGTTTTATTGGAACACAGCCATGTTCATTTGTTTGGGTATCATGCTGCGAAGGCAGAGTCGAGCAGTGAGGAAAGAGACTCTCTGGTCCTCAGAGTGAAATGGCCCTTCACAGGAAAGTTTGCTGACCCCATCCCCATGGAGCAGTAGATAATCTGCTTAGTCCTGGACTTCACTGAAGAGAGAGTGATAGTGGAGTTAAGGGTATGAAGTCTGGCTTATGACACGTTTGGTTTTGGTTACTTCCTACTCATCGTTTTCATAGGTAGAACAGGAGTCATACCCACAGTGAGTGCATGTCTGGACTGTGCTTAGCACGGTGTCTGAGGGCTTGCCAAGGGCACTGTGAAAGGTTTGCTATTTCCCGACTGGCATGGCTCAGTGGTGGAGAGGTAACCTTGAAGCAGAAGATCATGGTTCAGTTCCCAGTTAGGGCACATGCCTGGGTTGTGGGCTCTATCCCCAGTGTGGGGCATGCAGGAGGCAGCTGATCAATGTTTCTCTCTCAACATTGATGTTTCTATCTACCTCTCCCTTCTCTCTGAAATCAATCTATAATATCCATAATAATAAAAGCATAATATGCTAATTAGCCTGGACAGCCAAACAACCTTCCGGACGTCATTTCGGACATCCTTCTGAATGAAGCTGTGGTGGCGGGGGCCGAGGCAGAGGTGGTTAGGGGAGATCAGGCAGGCAGGCAGAATGGTTAGGGGCAATCAGGCAGAGGCAGTTAGAGGAGATGAGGCAGGCAGGCAAGTGGCTAGGGATGATGAGGCAGGCAGGTGAGTGGTTAGGGGCAATGAGGCAGGCATGCAGAGTGGTTAGGGGTGATCAGGCAGGCTGGCAAGCAAACAGTTAGGAGTCGGCGGTCCTGGATTGTGAGAGAGAGATTCAAAATTGGCAGTCAGACATCCCAAGGAGTCCTGGACTGCATGAGGGTACAGGTGGGCTGAGGAACCCCTCCCCCATGCATGAATTTTATGCACTGGGCCTCTAGTAAAACTATATTTAAAAAGAAAAAAAAAAAGGTTTGCTATTATTAGCTACTGAACTTCAACTGTTGGAAGGCAGAGAGAAACTTCCAGAAAAGGGTCATTGCTGCCCACAGCTCTCACTACAGAATACCCTGCAGTGGTCCTGTAGAAAGCCGAAAAGCAGGACGTGAACACCCAAGGCCCGCTCTCCCTGCAGCATACCCAGAAAACGGATGACCCCCTTTTCTGGAGAGCAGCAGGTCCGAACAGGAAAAGAAAGGGGAGCAAAGGTCAAGGCCCCAAGATCTAGTACCCATGAGTGCCTGGTGCAGAGGAGGTCCCCAGTATTGGTTGCCTGAATGAACCAACGCTGGTGGTTTAGCCACAGAAGCGACTTATCAAAGAGCACCTCTAGCTCCTGCGACGAGGAGATCACAATTAGTCAGAAGATAAAGTGTTCTGCCTCCGATATCTGAGGGTCTTAGAATGAAAGCGATATGCTGAAGCCCGAGAGGAAGATCAAGGCCAGGAGGCTGCTGGGACCTCCCGCTGTGGGACAGGACAGGGTGATGGAGTCCCGGGGAACAGGTAGGCCAAGGAAAAAAACGCTTAAAAACAAAAGCAGGCACATAAGGTCATGCATCGGCCCAAAATAACTTGGGACACTGAGCAGACGGATGCAAGCAAGCGGCACATCTTGATGGAAAAGAGGCCAACCAAGCTGATAAGCCGAAATAGTTTCCCCTCCCCGGCGACCTGACTCCTGCTTCGGAGGCCCCGGCGGGAGCAGAGGAGCCATCAGCACGGGCGGGTTTGGGTTTCCTCTCATCCTTAGGGCGCTGCTTTCTTTCCTGAGACCCCCCACATCTTACCGGGAGTGCACATTGGAATGCGATCTGGAAGCTGTTTTTCTGCAGACGCTTCAGGCCCGGTTTCCACAGCAGCAGCTGCGGGCACTGCCAAGTCTCCAGAGAAGGGCACCTTATCTGCAAAGTCACGAATCCAGGCATCCAAACGGGCTGCCATTGGCGCGGGTGGGAGGAAGCTGTTTGTCTTAGCTCCTTGGCGGATCAGGAGATTGGGAGGGTTTAGGGACAGCGGGTCCCTTGCTGGACCGAGATAGAACCCCCGGGAAAGGTTTCTGGTAGCTTCCCGGAGCGGGCTGTGGAGCAGAGTAGAGGGCATTTTGGTAGCAACTAACAAACTCAAACCAGCTGAAGCAAAAAGGGAAGGAAAGCCAGTTTCTGATGGTCCTGGCTCCTCAGATTTACTTGCCCTTTGATTCTCTAACTTTCCTCCTTTCCTTTCTTTTTTTCCTTTAAAAATATTGTGTTTTCTTGCCAAAGTCGGTTTGGCTCAGTGGATAGAGCGTCGGCCTGCGAACTGGAAAGGTCCTAGGTTCGATTCCAGTCAAGGGCATGTACCTTGGTTGTGGGCACATCCTCAGTGGAGTGTGTGCAAGAGGCAGCTGATTGATGATTCTCTCTCATCCATGTTTCTAACTCTCTATCCCTCTCTCTTTCTCCCTGTAAAAAAATCAATAAAATATATTTAAAAAATATTGTGTTTTCTTAAAAAAAAAGATTTTAGTCAATTTTTTTTGAGAGAAAGAGAAAGAGAGAGAATCATCAATGTGAGAGCAACACACCTATCAGCTCCCTCCCGCACGCCTCCTACTAGGGATCCAGCCTGAAACCTGAGCATGTGCCCTGACCAGGAATTGAACCATTAACCTTTCGGTGCACGGGAGGACGCCCAACCAACTGTGCCACACCGGCCAGGGATCCTCACTTATAAACTCCCTTTCTGCCTAAGTTAGCCACAGAGGTTTCTGTTGTTTGCAATCAAAGAATTTTGAGTGATACAAAGGGTCCTAGTGGAACTCTGGGGCAGGCATTGGCACTGGCATTCTGAAGAAGAAAGATTAGGAACCAGAAAGTGATCAGGAATCAAGGCAACTTTCTCCATCGGTATCAGTTGGACTGCAGTCAGTTTCCAATGACAGAACACTGGACGTGGGTAGATTGTAAAAATCCGGAGCCCCTCCCCAACGAACTCCAGCCACGTGACTTGCTTGTTTGATGGGATATGAGCAAACACAAGGCAGGTAAGTGTTTATGCTTTGGGGTTTGATCTCCCCTGCTGCTCTTGGGAACCTGTGCCCACCACACACTAAAGAGCCTGGTGTAGCCCAGCCGGCATGGCTCAGTGGTTGAATGTTGACCTGTGAACCAGAAGGTCATGGGTTTGATTCCCGGTCAAGGCACATGCCCAGGTTGCATGCAGTGAGGGGCATGCAGGAGGCAACTGATCAATAATTCTCTCTTGTCATTGATGTTTCTCTCTTTCCTTCTCCCTTCCTCTCCAAATTCAGTAAAATAAAATTAAAATAGAAAAAAAGAAAAAAGAGAAAGAAAGGGCCTGGTCTAGCCAACTGCATCATGGGAGACCATCCCAAGCAGAGATAGACTGTCCCAGATGTAACCTCTCTAGATGGTGGTTTCTCATTCTCGCTACTGCTAATTTTGGGTCAAATCTGCCCTTGTTGTGGGGAACACTGTGCACTGTAGGATGTTCGGCACCCCTTCCCCAATTGTAAGAACAAAAATTGTGTCCAGAAATTGCCAGATGTCCACTGGGGGGGCAAAATCACCCCAGATGGAGGTGATTTAACCATTGACCTAATCCAACTTGCCTGCCAGTGATGAGGCATGTAAACTAGTGCCAGCCAAGCCAGCTCAGCTCAGGACAAGGGCCCACCTTGGCTCATGGAATGGTGTGAGATAATGGCTTTATTTTCACTCACTTTTGAGTGGTTTGTCCCACAAGTACGCCGACTACAGTGGCTTAAACAGGAAGAAATTTATTGTCTCCCACAACAGAAAGTACAGAGGTAGGCAGTTCAGGCAGGGTGCAGAGCACAGGGACGTGGCCCCAGGCCCTTCTCATCTTTCCGTTCCGTTGTCCTTGGGGGCTGGCGTTAGCCTCTTGCTTGCTGCCTTGTGATCCACAAATGGCTGCTCCAGCTCCAAGTCTGAGCTCCAGGAGACAAGGCAAAGGGAAAAAAGGCAAAAAGCTTTCTCCAAGCAAAGTTGTGCCTTTTATTGCCAAAGAGAAATCCTCCCCAGGGGCTTTCACTTTACCATGTCATTGGTCAGAAGTGAACCACATGACCAACTCTAGCTGCAAGGGAGCTGGGAAATCAAGGGGACAAGCCTTCAGCTTATGCAGCAGAGGGAGGCGATAACTAAGGGACTGGTAGTATCTGCTGCATTGTCTCTCTGGGGTCTTGGCTTCTTGTCTCTATGATTGCATATCTACCCCAGCCTTCTCTCTCTGAAGGCTGGCTTTGTTCCTCCAGACACAAGGTAGGAAATGGCCATCCCAGCCCTGGAACTGCATCAGATTCTCAGCTCCAGGACCACTAATGACTTGTATTGGCACTGGCTTTCTGAAGAAGAAAGATTAGGACATTCTTTCTTGTCCTAAGATTAGTGGAGATTCCAGAGTCCACTTCCACAGAGATTAGTGGACATTCCAGAGTCCACTTCCAAACACTAAAAACAGAGGTGCTGATTGGCCCAGCTTGAATTCGAAGAGAAACCTGATTGGTCTGGCTTGGCCAACCAGCTGTAGCCAAGAGAGCAGCATTAGGCAGGGCAAGCCTTTTTGGGGGCAGGGCGGGGTGCAAATTCTCAGGAAAAGGGGTGTGTGGCTGGGGAGACATCTAACAAGCTACCTAGGTTTTTTGGTGGGGAGGGAGGGAGAAAAGAACTTGCCATCATGAGTTGTAATGTTCATAGGATAAAAATGAACACACCCTTGGAAAGACATAAAATATATGGAATCATATAGGCATTACATTTAACTTAGGCAAATTCAAATATTCAACCAACAAGCTTCCCCCCCCGCCCCCCTAATACAAGTTGGGTCCCAAACATGAGCCAGATGCTTGGACTACTGCCTACCCAAGTGGTCTCTTCAGATGCTGGAGGAAAACTTGCTGACTTGAACTTCTGGGATATGGTAAAGCTCCAGAAATTTCAAGAGACTTGTTAAGATCAGGTAATGCCTACCTTTCTCACTGACTTTAGAACCTAACCCTGGGTTAGGTGGACCTTCGGTGGAATATCATGCCAAGAAAATCTACTATTTATCTCTAGTTTTAATCAGTATAAAGAATGCATTTGGTTTTGAAATATCAAGTTATTTTTATTATGGCTTTCGAAAAATAAGAAAAATAAATGATTTCCATAACTTCTAGCTCTTACTCCCATTTTGTTTGGTAATCCTGGACATACAAGAGAGCCAGTAAGAGGCTGGCTGGCTGGAGAGGGGGTAGAACGTGGGAGAAGCAGAACAAGAAAAATGGAAGTCTCTCCACACACCATGAAAAAGGGGTGTTGTCCACTTGGCCAGTGTGTGCTCTCTGGTGACTGGGTACTTGGTCTGTCCTGAATTACGGGGCCACCTTGGTGTAGCAGAATGGGTAGAATGAGATGGAACTAGAAACCCAGGTTCCAGACCCAACTCTTAAATTTACTGGCTGTGTGATTTTAGACAGGACACTTAACCTCTCTGGGCCTCAGCTTCCTCAGCTGTCCAATAGGGGACATAACACTACAGTATTTACCTCCCAGGGCTTGGGGAGGGTTAGATGAGAAGTGGTTTGAAAACTGCAGAATGCCATATCAATGTTAGTCACTTATGGCAGCAACAAAACTGATTGGCATTCTAAACTTATTATAATAAACTCACCACAACCCCGAGGTTACCATGCTAGCCTGTGGCCCTGGTATCAGTCTTAAGTTTTCTTTTTAAAATATATTTTATTGATTTTTTACAGAGAGGAAGAGAGAGGGATAGAGAGTTAGAAACATCGATGAGAGAGAATCATTGATCAGCTGCCTCTTGCATACCCCATACTGGGGATATGCCCACAACCAAGGTACATGCCCTTGACCGGAATCGAACCTGGGACTTTTCAGTCCGCAGGCCGACACTCTATCCACTGAGCCAAACCGGTTTTGGCTTAAGTTTTCTTAACTGTGAGTTTTTTGGAGCTCCTTGATGGTGTGACATTTGGATGCATCACGACTCACATGTGGAGCCATATAACTGTATCTACTAGACCCGTATGTCTGGGTTTCAAACTTATATCCTTCACATACCTACATATATATACATTATTAAGTATTTTTAATAAAGAACACCTCACTTCGCACACTCCATAATATAGCATTGTGCAGGAAAAAAAAATAGAAAAACAAAAAGAAACAAAAAGAAAGAGAAAAACAAAACAAAATATAGCATTGTGCAAAATACCAGTCTCGGAAGCAATACACAAGGGGAACACGCTTTAACGTCCTACAAAGGCATCTTAGTATTTGGACACAGAAGAGCCACACCGACTCACAGAGGATCTTGCAAGGCCGGCTGCTGGCATTTCTAGCTCCTTCCGCCAGGCTTGGAGATCTGCAGGCTCCGGCTGAGTTTGCTGGAGGACTCTCTCTTCAGCGTCTCTCTTCCTTGGTCTGTCTTTGGGGCGGCTTTTCTGGCTCTAGCCTTCAACAGCAAGAGAAATAAATGCGCTAAATCTATAAGTGCAGCGAGATCCCCAAACGTTCCACCTAAATATGTTTGTTTTGTTTTTTTACTCAAAATAAATCTTCCCTTAAAAAAACAAACAGTATATTTACACATAGATGTGAGTAAAGGAAGTGAAAATGACCCGCCAATGTCACACCGCCCATGGTGAGCATCTGGAAGGCTTTGTGGTGTCCGCCCTCCCAGGTGTACAGGTGACATTCTCCCTTTTAACACTCATGTTTCTCCAACCAGGAGCTGCTTCGGATGAACACATCCACTGTGAGGGAGCGTCTTTCTCTGAAAAGCTTTCACCGAACTGCGTGTGTCTCAGTCTCTGATGTCATAGGAGGGACATCGCAGGGGATTGGAGGGTCTGTTTACCCTTCTCCGAGCGCTGCCCGACTCCCGGAAGCCATGTTGTGGTTCTGGCCCTGGTCAGAGCTGACCGGACACTTGGCACAGGCTGGGCCTTTAAGGGGACCACTCCCAGGATTTGGGGTTAATGGGCTCTGAGAGGTTATTCACTCCCTTTGAACTGGGAGACCTTGAAGTCATCCCTTCCTATCACATGATTGGAGATGGATCAATAGAGACACGGAAAGACGATGCAGAGATGTGTGTGTGTGTGTGTCTGTGTGTGTGTAAGAGACAGGAGGCCAGTCTCCCTTTCAGCTCTTTGTTTTTATAACATTTTAAAAAATTGATTTCAGACTGGAAGGGAGAGAGAGAAACATCAGTGATGAAAGAGAATCATTGATTGGCTGCCTCCTGCATGCACCCCAATGGGGATGGAGCCTGCAACCGGGCATGTACCCATGACCAGAAACCCCAGACCCTTCAGTCCACAGGCTGACACCCTATCAACTGAGCTAAACCAGCTAGGACTCAGCTCTTCCATGTTTATGAGATACTCACTCTGGTATCCTTAGAAAAGCCCCTTTTCTCTGCCTGCATAGGTTTGTATTCATTGCAGCCCAAGATTCTCTCTCTGTGCTCTGCACCTCCTGCAGGTAGATTGCAACCTGCAAGCTTTACAGCTGGTTTCACATCCCAGCCCTCCTTCCTGCAGGCTTCGACTCTGCAGTGAGGACACGACAGGCGGGGGGAAGAGGGCTGTGGGTGGGTGAATTCCAGCTGTGGCCCTCGGTTTCCTCATCTGTCAATCAGGGATCAGAATACCCACCCTGTCTTCCGCGGTGGCCGAGAGGGGTTCTGGGAGATCTCAGTGGAAGGGGCCGTTGGACCCCCCTCCCTTGAGCTCTTTCCCCTTTCAGACAGGGGTGAGCGTGCCTCCCAGAGGCCTGCGCGGTGGCTGGCAGGGCCCTGGGTGTGCTGTGCGGCCGCGATCAATAGTATCGCAGTGAGAAGCGCTAACGTCTCTGCCCACAGAGGGTGCCTTGGCCCGAGTGCCGGGAAAATGAGAACAGACAGCAGCTGTTGAGAACTTTCCTCTGGAAACCACCTTTCCTTTGCATCCTCTTTTATTCGATTTTCAATAAAAGTGCTGGTGGGGGATGGTTCCCAGAGCCAGTGCCCTGACCCGGCGTGGGGCTGGCTGTCGGGATTAGAGCTAGGGAGCTGGTTAAAAGTCAAGAGTCCCGCCAAGACCGGTTTGGCTCAATGGATAGAGCGTCGGCTTGGGGACTGAAGGGTCCCGGGTTCGATTTCGGTTCAAGGGCATGTACCTTGGTTGCAGGCATATCCCCGGTGAGTGGTGTGCAAGAGGCAGCTGATCGATGACTCTCTCATCGATGTTTCTAACTCTCTGTCTCTCTCCCTTCCTCTCTGTACAAAATCAATAAAATATATTAAAAAAAAAAAAGTCAAGAGTCCCCAGTCCAGGTTCCCCTGCCCCGAGGTCTGCTGGGAGTTTGGGGTTTGGTCTGCTTTTCTGAGTGACAAGGGGGGCGTGAGGGACGGGCAGCAGAAGGCGGCCAGGATGGGCGCCTGGGAAGAGGCAGAGATGGGGGATGAGAAATCCAGAGATGCAGGAAGGGCAGGGGAGACTGGCAGGGTCTTCCCTGGATCCGGAAGCACGGGGCTCACCCATAGAATGAAAAGGTGTGGACAGAAGCCAGTCAGTGAAATGGTGACACCCAGGGGGACATGCTTTTCATCACGTTAGGAATTTGTCCTAGTCGCTCCCACACCCGTGAAATGTTGACATTACAGATGGGGCTGCCTGCACACCTGTGCTCTACACATTCTCTGAAAGGAATTCTGCCCTCTTGAAGTCTGCCCACTGAGAATTCATGATGGAAACCCAGCACCTGGACAGTGCCGGCCCCTCCCAAGGCTCTGGGGGAAGGCTGCTGAATGAATGGGGGCCGGGAGTATCCCTTTGTTTACTTTCCCATCGCCAGGCTGGCACAGGGCACAGCACGTGGCCTAGACTGGCATTCAGTCCACGTTTGTTAGGGAGAAGAGTGTCCTCATTAGCATACAACTGGCAAGAGATTATAAAAGACTGCTAGCCGGACGAATAGCAAACCAAACCCATGAATGGCGTTTTGGAGGGCAGAGCACAACCCCTCCCCCCCAGGACCTGAGAGGAGGAGCTGCCAGGTCTGAGGTTGGCTGGAGGCGGAGATGCCTCTGTGAGGGCAGGCCTGAAAGCCGGAGCCTTCACGCCCTTCTCAAGGTGCTCTCGCTGGCCCCATGCCCAGGACTCCAGTGCTCTGAGGAGGAAGGACGCCCCAGTCACACTTCGTAAAGAACCTGGAGGAAACCATTCTGTGCCGAGGAGGCTCTAGACACGGAGCCTCTGTGTGAGGGCTGGAGGCCGGGAGCTCAGTCTGCTCTCAGCTGAGGCACCACCACCCACCGCATCACCTGCTCACGTCTAACCAATCACCTGCTCACACCCATCCCATCTCCTGCTCACATCTAACCAATCACCTATTCACACTCACCCCATCACCTGCTCACATCTAACCAATCACCTACTCACACCCATCCCATCTCCTGCTCACATCTAACCAATTACCTACTCACTCACCCCATCACCTGCTCACATCTAAGCAAACACCTACTCACTCACCCCATCACCTGCTCATATCTAACCAATCACCTACTCACACCAACCCCATCTCCTGCTCACACCCACTGCATCACCTATTCACACCCCCATCGCCTACTCACACCCACCCCATCTCCTGCTCACACCCACCCTATCTCCTATTCACACCCACCGTATCGCCTGCTCACACCACCCCATTGCCTGCTCACACCCCCTGCACCACCCACCCACCTTCTGCCAAGACCAGAGGCGGCCTGGAATTCCAGGTGGCTTCCCATCTCAGGGAAGCGCGTGTCTCCTCCGTCATCTCACATCCCCAGTTGGCCCTCAGACCACGCCTGGCTGTAGGGCGGTGTCTGCCTGCTCCTGGGCTGACCATATGTGCGATGAGAAAGTGACGAGGCTCCCACTTGTTCCCACTTTGCAGGTGGCAAAGGGCTCGGGTCTGGGGGGGGGGCCCTGGATGCGCTTTGCCCTCCTAACATCCTGCTCCGGGGTGTCCCCTCCCTCTAGGCTTAGACCAAGAGACTTCTCTTTCCCAGAAATCCCCTCACCTAGGATCATCTAGTTTTCCCCATGACACTTTGGTTGTCTCAGAATGACTGTGGCCTTTTATCAAACTCAAATATATCTCCTCTCAGCTACCCCGTGAACATGTGTCTGCTTGTGAGCTTCCTGAGAGCTTGCTTCTATTCTCTGCAAAGCGGAGTGTGGGCTGGGTCAGTTCCAGTTCCTGGGCTGAACTGTGAGGGGCAATGTGCCAGCAGGTTTAAGATTTCATAGTCTTGATTCCCAGCTCTTAAGAAAAGAGTCTTCTAGGATGCTTCCTTGAAATTCAAGAGAAATGCCAGCCGAAACGTTACCACCCGGACATTTATTTTCTCAAGGAAGGCAAGCAGTGCTCGCCCGGGTGTGGGCCCTGCCCTGAGTTCCAGCTCTCCTGCTGAGCTGTGTGGCTCCGGACAAGTGACTTAGAGTCTCTGAGCCGTGGCCACCTCATCTGATAACGGGATAGTAACGATACCCACCACACTGGGTGGTTGTGAAGCTCAAACGTGATGACGCTCAGCTCTGCGCCTGGCAGGTACCAAACGCTCAAATACCTAACAGACGTGGGGCCACTGACAGCTGGGCTTCCTGCTGACCTCCCACTGTGTCCTCTCTCCTGCTTCTGGCTCACCTGCAGACCGGCCTTCTGCATCTTGTTCTTCACCGTCTCTACAAACACCCGCCTCTTTAATGCAGAAAGAACAGGGACAGCGTTTAGCCTACGCTCTTTTTTGACTTTGGCATCAGAAAAAAAAAAAAACACAAATGGATTTTTCTCACCCTTCAGATGCTATCCATCTGAATGCTGAGCCTTCCAGGGGACGGGGGGCGGGGGACAGTGTGGGCCTGCAGAAGGGGACTTGGCTTTGGGGTGGGCGGTGCCACCCTGTCCTGCTGAGCCCCTTAGGGGTCTCCGGTCCACATTCCAGGGACACCTGAGAGGGGAGGAGCCTGTCTGTGCTCCTCTGGGAGGAAAAACGGCTTGAGCTGGAAGCAGGGCCTCCAGGCCCGCGGGTGAGACTGTAGACGTAGTTCTACGGTGGGTTCCCCCAGGAATCCCAGGCCCCAAACGCACTGACAGCCACAGCAGCTGCCCTCCGCGGGGACAGCCAGTCCGGAGCTTCCCCTGGGGTATAGTTATGGACCCTGGCCTCCTCCAGACCCCACATCTCAGGGGCAGTTCACTGAAGAGCCAGCAGCCCCTGGGAGAGCGAGCTGGGGCCCCCTCACAGGCTAACTAACCCTCGGAGGTGAGCCTGCAGGGGCCTGGGGAAGGGCTGATCTCAGAGAGCGCTGAGGGCCACCCACCGGCACTCCCAGGGGCCAGGGAAGTAACAGGAGTGAAGCGAGCCGGTGGGGTGCAGCACCCACAAGCCCAGCATCTTTCTAAGGGGCCTGGGCGGTGGCGGCCGTGGACCGTGGGCCGAGCGTCACCACATCTCCCGCGGTTCCCAGAGAAGCCAGGAACCCAGAGCATTCCGAGGAAGGGCCGTATTTTGAAATGTTACTTAAAATAAAAAAAAAAAAATCCCGTAAGTCAAACGAGAACATCTGCGGGCTGCCCCCTTGCGGCATCGCCTCGGAGCCTGCCCCGGCGCCGGCCCGGTGCTCAGCAAACCCCCCCGGGCGGTGCCAGGGGACACAGGATGCCCAGGTCAGTCTGAACTTCAGAATGAAACAAAGGAATGTTTCAGCAGATGTAGATCTGTGCACCATGTGAGACATGCTTACATGAATTACCGTGTGGTGGTGAGCTGAAATTCAGGTTTAACTGGGCGTCCTGTTTTGTTTTGCCCCCTTTTATTTCTGGCAACCCCACTGGGCATTCGCAAAACTCACAGAGAAAGGAAGCCGGCCTTTGGGACGGGCACGGTTGCTGTGCGTCACAGAAAGTGCTAGCTCAGGGGTCGGCAAACTGCGGCTTGAGAGCCACATGCGGCTCCTTGGCCCCTTGAGTGTGGCTCGTCCACAAAATACCATGTGCGGGCGCGCATGTACAGTGTGATTGAAACTTCATGGCAGAAGTCGGTTTTCGGCTCTCAAAAGAAATTTCAATTGTTGTACTGCTGATGTTTGGCTCTGTTGACTAATGAGTTTGCTGACCACTGGGCTAGCTCGCCTCAGGGGCCCATCTCTGCCGGCTTAGGCCCGTGCTTAGCCAGCAGTTGCCCTCCTGGCCTTTTCTGTGGGGAAGGCTTTGAGCCTGCAGCGACTCAGTAATTATCACAAACTCGGAGGAGAGGAACTACGCTCAGAAGACAGTCACATCCAAATTCCCAGGCGTTATAAAGCAGTGCTTTTAATCCAACATCTTTCCTTCCTTCCTTTTTTTTTTTTTTTTTTTTTTTTTTTTTGTTGTTGTTGTTGTTGTTGTAGAACCCTTTACCCAAGCAAAATCCCTGGAAGAACATGGCATATAAAGCAGATAATGGAGAGCTTCTCTTGTGGAAGTGAGGGGTGTGTGTGTGTGTGTATTGAGTCATTCTCTTCAGCAGCACCTATGGGCTCCAGGGAACCCCAGTTTGAACATTGCTCCAAAATCTCTTTCTGGATTAGTTCCTGTCCGTGGACAGCTGAGCGCTGAAGGGCAGAACCCGGCCGCCGCACGCCTGCTTCCTGGCATCACTGGGCTGTGGGATGACATCATTCTGCCTCCAAAGCTGTTCTCAGATGCGGCCCAGCCAACCGCGCTTGCAGTGCTGTTCTTAGGGATGCTGTTCATTACGTCACACAGTGTCCCCCCCGAGGGGAGACCCAGCGTCACCTTGGCTCTGCGAACCCTTCTGAGCGTCACATCCTTCTGGTGTCATGGACACCATGGGCTCTGGACCATGCTGGCACCGGGGAGCCCGCACAGAGTCAAACGAGGCCCCCTGTGGTGGGCAGAGGTGGCTACAATGGGCACTCACATCCTCATTCCTGGCTCCATGTTGCCTTTCTTTTACCCATTTCTTTCCTTCCTGGAGTAGGGCTCCTGGGGCTCCCCACTCCTCTCTTCTTCTCTTATGTCCTGGTCTCCAAGTCTCTAAATCACGTAGAGCCTAGGACGGCTGCCCCATGAGCCAAAACGACATTTGAACATCCCCTCCGCTCTCTCTCGCCTCCAGACACTGGGTTAGAGGCTTGTCTCTTAGGTCATTTGTTTAGATTGCAGGCAGGGGAGGCGCAGAGGAGGGACAACGGGGGAGGGGGCAGGAGCTGGCTGGGGAAGAGGGGGGGGAGGGACGCGTGTGTGGCTGTTCCCCAGGCAGCACTCCATGGCACTGACCTCCATAAGCTCCCTCTCTGTGACATACCACATGGGCTTTGTGTCTGGGGCGAGGTCAGAAACCCTCTCCATACCTGCCTCTCTTTCTCTTTGAAGGCGCAGTTGCAAGATGTTGATTCTTTCAAATTTCTCAGTTCGTAATCCTCTGAACGTTCCTGAGGGAAAACAGCAATGAGCAAGACAGTGTGTAGTGTGTCCTGACCTGTCTCATTCTGGGACACACCTCTGAGTTCTGGGAGACACGAGGATTCAAGATGGTGGGCCAAAGATGGGGGGAGGAGAAGAGGGTCTTTTATCCCTATCCTGGGCCATCCTAACCTCATTTCATCCTCATGTGGGCCAGAGGGTACCACCTCCAACCGCCTGCCCCATCCCATTCACATCCTACACAGCATCTACCAATTTCTACTCCGTGGTCAAAAACACACAAGTGGCACCGAGGGAACCAGGATCTGGAGGACACCTGGGCCCAAGAAAATCCGGGAAAACAGCGAGTTAAAAGAATGCCGATGACAACGATGACGGTGGTATAAGGGCATCTGTTGAGTGGTCCCACGTGCAAAGGGATTTGTATGCACGTTCTCATGGAATTAAATGCTATGTGGTCGGTGCCATCTTTATTCTCATCTTAAAGATGAGTATTCTAAAAAGAGAGAGAGAGAGAGAGAGAGAAG
Organism: Nyctalus aviator; assembly: GCA_036971965.1. Lineage (NCBI taxonomy): Eukaryota > Metazoa > Chordata > Mammalia > Chiroptera > Vespertilionidae > Nyctalus > Nyctalus aviator. The sequence goes on from CM072923.1 coordinate 187,430,315, forward strand.
GGAGAGAGAGAGAGAGAGGAGGGATCTGAGCTAACTAAGCAGAGGAGAGGTGGTTCCTGAGACCACCTGGCAAAGCTGTGGCCACGCCCCCTGGCCGGGGTTCTATTGGCTGGAAATTTGATTGGCAGGAGAGCGGGGGCTGCTTCCACAGCCAGAGGCAGCCAGTGCCCTTCAGCCTCTCTCACGCGGGGGGGGGGGCGGGGGGACGGACGGACGGACGGACGGACTGAGAGAGGACTGAGAGAGGGCTGGCAGCTTCTGTGCGTTTACACGTTTCCTATGGGAAGTCCCAGCCTGAACCCCTTCACTGGAAGGGTCTGGGCCTTTTCTGGGCCGGAGCCCTCGCTGTATTCGCCAAGCAGAAAGAGGTGGCAGAGGGGCCGCAGGCTATGGGAGGCCAGGGACTGGCCAGTGGCTCTGGGTCTGCTGAGTGTGTGTGGGAACCCTGCTTCTGCACCCGGTAGCCAGGCAACACGACCCTCCGTCAGCGCCAGTGTCCCCTCTCCCAGATGGGCTGGCTGACGGACAGAGGAGAGCACGTCTCGTTTGGGGCAGGTGCCCGCTGCGTGGTAAGCGCTCAACAAACAATGCCAACAGCGCTGCCATGCTTTTGGCTTTGGTTCGTGCAGATCTCCCCCTAAGTTGTGAATTCCGTACATCTGAATGTTCCCGGCTCTAGCTGTTCCAGGGGCCCACTCCCATCACAGGTTCAACTTGGCCATCCCAGACCCTCTCCATGGACGGATGTCCAGTGCCTGCATTGTGCACGAAGAGGCAGCTCATGAATAATGCATGTGAAGCTTGATTATGTAAATCCCTGGGTTTTCTTATATTTTTAGCCAGCGCATGACAATGGCCTTTTTGGGGCCCTTTGCTGTCCCATTCTGTGGGCTGGTGCTTTGGGACGGAGCCTGCCAAGCCCCGGGGGGAAGGGCAACTCAGAGGGGCTAGCTCTCCAGAGGGCACATCAAAGGCAGAGCCGGAGCTCTGCCAGGCCCGGCTCTCCCTGGCATTGCTGGTGTGAAAGGAAACTGTGCTCCGCCTGAGGCAGCCCCGTGACGCCACGGACAGTGGCTGCAATGTTTAATTTAACTCAGGGAGGCGAACATCAGACGCCGCATCAGTGCTCCCTCAAAGCCGCTCTCGTTTCCGGGGCTGCAGCCAGGGAGCCTACGGGCTGGAAGGTTTGCAGGATGGAGGACACATTCTTCAAGGACATCAATCCATCCCCATCCACCTGTCCATCCATTCCCATCCACCTGTCCATCCATTCCCATCCACCTATCCATCCATCATCCATCCACCTGTCCATCCATCCCCATCCACCTGTCCATCCATCATCCATCCACCTGTCCATCCATCCCCACCCACCTGTCCAGTCCATCCATCATCCATCCACCTGTCCATCCATCCCCACCCACCTGTCCAGTCCATCCATCATCCATCCACCTGTCCATCCATCCCCATCCACCTGTCCATCCATTCCCATCCACCTGTCCATCCATTCCCATCCACCTGTCCAGTCCATCCATCATCCATCCATCTGTCCATCCATCATCCATCCACCTGTCCATCCATCCCCACCCACCTGTCTATCCATCCCCATCCACCTGTCCACACATCAGTCATCCACCAAATACTTATTGGGTGTCTCCTGTGCTCTGGGCAATCAGAAGAGTGAAACCAAATCTCTACTCTCAGAGAGTTTAATCATCTATTTGTCCTCAGGACGTGGCAGAACAATGAAAATGCCAATAACAGCCACTATATTAAAACACACACCACAGATGGGCTGGAGGGAAGTTAAGAAACCGGCCTGAGATCGCACAGTGAGTGGCAGATCGCAGGTCTGCACCTCGGTCTGTCTGCCGCTAACGCTATCCTGCGGCCCTCCTCTGTCGGGGGGAGGGGCGGCCTCTCACCCGCTGCCGCCTCTGGGCCCTGTTGACCCTCTTCTCCTGGAGCAGCTGCAGCTCCGTGCGCTCCAGCGCCTCCTTCAGCAGCGCCTTCTCCTCGGCACCCTTGTAGACGTCGTCCTCCAGCTTGGCCACCTGGGACTGGTACATCTGAATGGACACTGTGCTCTGCCTGAGGCAGGGGAGAGACAAAGCCTCTTTTCCCCGCTCCTTCTCAGCCCTCGTCCACGCCCCGACCTGGGGTGGGGGGTGTTCCCAAATACTCCCCCACACCGCCATCCCATGTGCTCATCACACGCAGGAGAGAAGGACACAGCTTTGGGGGAGCAGAGAGCCGAATAAATAGCGAATCGGCTGCATCAGTGAAGCGTGAGGGGGCAGAGGGTGTGTGAGCAGCCCCCCCAATTTCCCCTGCGGCCCCCGAGGATGTGATGGAGCTGGGGCAAGTCCACAAATGCTGGAAATTGGGACTCATTGCCAGCAGGGGCAGCTCGCTCATTAAGAGAGAGCCGAGAGAGGAGAACCCTGCCCACTCCGGTGGCCGCTGTGTCACAGGGAGACTTGCCACTTCCAGGCTGAGGCCATCGCCCTGCCCCCAGAGCCCCCCAGATTTTAGATGTTCCACACCCCAGGTCGGGGTCTTGCCCTGAGGCTGAGCCGGGGGGGGGGGGGGACACGGAGGCCCGGCCTCTGGGGGACGCGATACCTGAGCTGGTCGATGTCCTGCTCATATCCCCTCAGCAGCTCCTCCTTCCTCTCCAGCTCGCTCTTGAGCTGCGTGATCTTGTCGAACACCTGGTCCAGGTCCCTCTGCCGCAGCTGGTTGACCCGCTCCCGCTCCCGGGGGGAGAGGTGCTTCATGGACACGTGGCCCGCCATGTCCTTGATGTTCATCAGGCTGCCCAGAGTCTTGCTCATGTCCATGTACTGCAGGGAGGGCGGCCGCGGTGAGTGGCCCGGCCAGGAGGGCTGCTTGCCGCGCCTAACGCTCACTCCCTCGCTGCTGGCAATCGCGGGGGCAAACACACGTTTGGGAAATGAGTGCAATTAGGGCGATTGCACAGTTTTCATTTTCTCCACGTGCGTTTACACTCTGCCTTGGGGAGAACCGGGGGAAGTGACAACAGTTACAAACATCCCTCCTTACTCCACGGGTTCTCAGGGAGGCTGGCTGTGCCCGCCTGGCCCACGCTGGGGTGGTGGGCGGGTTCTGCGGAGCCATGGTAACCGCCAGCTGTGCACACAGGGCTGGGGTTGACACTACCCCGGTTTACACGGACTGCAGGGGCCCCGGGTTCCGACAGGAGGCTGGCTGTACGTACCAGCTTCTCACTGAGATCCAAGGCCTCGGCCACGTCCATTCTCCCCGGCTTCTCGGGGGCCAGGCTGGCAAAGCCATTTTGAGGCTGGAATGAAAAGAGAGTTAAAAACTCTTGGCGTTCCACGATGGATGTCTGCATCCAGGAGGTGAAGCGCTGTGTAGTTGCCAAGAACAGCTCAGATTTTGATTTCAGTCCCTGACCTTCTAGTCCAACTCCTTTGCCAACTGCTTTCTGGCAACCATGTCCCCACCCTTCAGAGCGCAGATCCCTTTGAAAGGATACGTCGCTGGTCTTGTTCTTTTGTCTTTCATCTAGACCGGCGGTTCTCAGTCTGGGGTGATCCTGGCCACCCTGGTCCCCCTCCCCCCAGACATTTAGCCATGTCTGGGCACATGGTTGGTTGTTGAACCTGGGGATGGCGGATGCTACTGGCATCAGTGGGTGAGAGGGCAGGGATACTGCTACACATCCCACAGCACATAGGGCGGCCCACGACAAAGAGTTGCCAGGCTGGCGTGGCTCAGTGGTTGAGCATCAACCTATGAACCAGGAGGTCAATAGTTCAGCTCCCGGTCAGGGCACATGCCTGAGTTGCAGGCTCAGTCCCCAGTGGGGGGCATGCAGGAGGCAGGCAACCAATGATTCTCTCATCATTGATGTTTCTGTCTCTCTCTCTCTCTCCCTTCCTTTCTGAAATCAATGAAAAATATTTAAAAAGAAAGAAGAAGAATCACCTGGCCCCAAATATCGGCAGCACTGATGTGAGAAACCCTGATCCTGAGGACAAGCCCCCAGGAAGCGGGAACGGTGCTGCTTTCGCTCCCTCTCCCGTTTCCTGTGCTGCCGTGGCACTGGCAGAGTGGCACTCCGTGGGCCGGTTGTCCAATGAATGAATGAAGGCTGAATGAGAACAGCCCTGCTCCTTCTATTAAAGAAATCTGACTTCTGTGCAACGGAAGCTTCAACCTCACAAAATGTGGCCCACCCTTCTCCCAGTGCGGGGCCTGGTGGGCGAGCGTCCCTTCGGACCCTTCCCAGGGCCGGTGCGGGATGGAGCTCAGAGCTGCGCATGCCCTGAGACCTAGTGGGCAGCGGGCTGCTGGAGGCCCTACCCACTGCGTGGGAAAGCCACCAGGCCCATCAGGGAAGGACCACAGAGGGCCTATACGTCTCCTTCAGAAACGAAACTGGGCGTTCAGTGCTTAGCCCACGGCCTTTGTTGGCACTATACTGCAAGCCTGAGATTAAAAACAACACCCCGCCCCCTGCCAAAACCGGTTTGGCTCAGTGGATAGAGCATTGGCCTGCGGACTGAAAGGTCCCAGGTTTGATTCCAGTCAAGGGCATGTACCTTGGTTGCAGGCATATCCCCAGTGAGGGGTGTGTAAGAGGCAGCTGATCGATGTTTCTAGCTTTCTATCCCTCTCTCTTCCTCTCTGTAAAGCCTCAATTAAAAAAACAAAATACCCCCCACCCCAAAATATAAAAGCATAGAGGCCCCCAAAGTGACTGTGACAGAGAAGAGTGGAGAGATTTATTTATTTATTTATTTATTTATTGGAGGGGAATAATAGGGTGTTTGAAGATGACATTAAGTGGGGCAGGCCTGCTGCAAACAGAACCTGAAATGCCGCTCAGTGTCCTCCCCTCCCCTGAGCTGCGGCCTCGGCTCCCCCTGCAGACCCCCTCCCCCCTTCTCCTGGGGGAGGTCACCTAAGGAAGAGCCCGGGCTCCAGGGTGCAGGCACACAGGCCCCCCTTCTCTGCAGTCCAGCGGGGTGCCAGAGGCGGACTGCCAGGGACACGGCCCTGGCTGCATCATCCATCACTCTGTGACCTTGGGTGAGGTACTTGACCTCCGGAAGTCTGGAGGTTTCTTATCTTGTAAGCCAGGGATGGCAACAGTCACCAGACACAGGCGGCTGTGAGGATTCAATGAGGTAATAACGTGTGTAGAGAGAGGGCTTAGCTCAGTGCCTGGCACCAGTCAGCACGTAACAGATGTCAGCTGTCCTTCCCCCTGCTGCTTCTCGTCCTCTGACTCTGATTCCCGCCAACCTTGCAGGACTGAGGCCCTCTAAGAGAGGTGGGAGGTTGCGAGCTCTGTGGTGTCAGGGGTGGGATCAGGGGTCATTGCCAGGGGAAGGGAAATTTTGGAAGCAGGGCCAGGCTGAGCTCCCCAACTCGGAGAAAGAACGTTTGATCTTACCAAGAAAACCAACAGAGTTTTGAAGACTCGCATCTCTCGCAAATGTCTAGAAAAACTGTTGGGGAGAATGGTGGTACAGATAGGATGACTATTGTTCCTCCTCAAAGCCCGAGTGTGGCTTAGATCCAACTGCGGCAGCAAGCCCCGCCCAGTGGCTCCTGCGATTGACACTGACCTGAGCTGCCCATCGTTATGTGTCAATCAAATACCCACTTAGGGTACAGGGCACTTTCAACTTAACAACAGAATTACTTCTGAAAATCCTGTCAAATAAAACTATGGCCCCTAAGAAAGGAAGGCTTTCTTGAATAATACTGTTTAACTACTGTTGAATAATAATAACAGCTGTCATTTATTAAAGTGTTCACTGTGAGCTAAGCGGTGGGATAAGCACATTACATAATCACCTCCTTTCATTTGTTTCGTCATCACTTTACAGCTGGGCCATGGAGGCCCAGAGAGGCTAACGGCTTCCCCTAAGGTCACACAACCAGGATTCAGAACCAGGGTTCCGGCACAGGTCTCTCTCACTCCAGAATGGCATCCTCTTAATCATGGCTCCCTCTGCTACCTTTCACGTGTTCATGTTTCTCAGTTTACAGCAAAAAAACAAATTTCAGGCAGACTCATGGCATAATGCCAGAGATGAGCCTATTGAATGTTTTCTGCAGAATATACACTCTTGATGTGAAAGGCGGGGTCCCCCATGACCAGGCCCCATGTCAATGCACAGAAGCACCAGGCAGGGCACACACGGAGGCCGCCTTTCCATTCTCAGACGGGGCTGCTGGGACATGAGGCACTGACCAGTCGGTACAGATAATGGCCCATCGGGAAGGGCCTGGCCCCCGAGCCCCAATACGCACCGCCGTGCCAGGGCACACAGCTCGTGTCGGCCCTCATGCCCGCCCTCTCCACGTGTCTGTCAGTCATGCAGAGACAAACTCGATTTGGTTACCGCTTGGATCTCCGTTCTTGAGAGAGCTGGCCAATCGGGCTTTGCGTCCAACGTTTTCTGGATGTGCTTTTCCATTCTGAGAGTCGTTAAGTCTTGAAATGATTTATTCTGGTGGACCTTATCATCTAGAAAAGAATTTAGATTCGAAGGAAAGGCTCAGTGATTGCATGCCGTAAGCACAGCTACTCCTTTACGGGTCTTGTCCAAGGTCACACAGCGAAAGGGAGGCTGCCTCACGGGAACAGGATGGAACTTGAACCCAGCCTTCTGGGTCCTTGCCCAGGGCTCTGCCCAGCAGCCAGCTCAGCACCCGGAGAGCCCTGTCCCCTCTGGGCAGGAATTCTAGGAGGTTCCCCAAGGTCGATCCTTGTACAGTGTTGGTCCATGTGAAAGTTCCCACCAGGCCACAGTGAAAAGAGAAAAAGTAGGACAATGTATGGGTTTTTCATGAAACCCTACTTAATAGCAAGTTCTGCCCTTGACTCTGAGATCATGTCTGCCCCTTTTTTAAAATTTTATTTTATTGTATTAGAACATCCCATAAATATTATAATGAACATAACATTTCATTGGTTTTGAAATGACAGGGATAGGAGACCGTGGTCCAGGCAAATGGGTCAGTTCCCAAAGTGAACTCACCTGGAGATGGTTCCTCCCCTCCTAACCTCCAAGAATGATCTTACCCTCCCCACCCACCCATCGCCCCTCTAGTCCCCCACCTGCTCCACGTGCTGAGAGGCAGCCGAGGAAGGGGGACACTTACTGGAGGAGCCTGCCTTCTCGAGCTCTTTGATCCGCGCCCGCAGTTCGGATAGGGCCTTCTTCTGACGCTGGATGACCTCCTCGTGCCGGGACCCTTTGCACTTGGCCCCGAGGTCACAGAAGGACTGCTCCTGCGGTGGAGGGACGGGCGGCGGCTTTACTAGGGGTGAGGGCCGCTCTCACACGTGGAGAAACGTGGACAACGCACACGCAGCAGAAACCTGGCTGCCGAGGGCTTTGGAAAATATCATAAAGGGGGCTTCCACCGAGAAGGAATTTAAATCTTTCCCTTTAAATATAAATCCCCAGCTAGGAAGATGTCCAGCTTTCCTCCCTGCTTAGCGCAGCTGTAAACAACCCCCCCCCCCCCCCGCCCCCCAGGTGACCTCCCCGCATCTTGTTTATGTTTCTTCTAAGCGTGGGTTTCCATATGTTGTCATTCTGGGCCCAACTCTGAACAGCACTTCTCATTGTGCTCTGGAGGGACGTGTGTGGATGAGAACACGGATGCTCGCTTCTTCTCTGGTGGTAAGGATGGTGAGCTAAGACTGGCTGGGGGGTGGGTTGGTAAATGGGCTCTTGGCAGGTCTGGAGAGAGGAAACGTCTCCTCGGAGCCCCCGGAGCCCCTAGCACAGCGAGCCCAGCGGAACTTCTGCAGTGGGGGGCCTTCTGACTGCCCCGCCAGCCCGGCAGCCGCCAGCCGCCCAGCTGGAGCCGGGTTCACAGAGGGCACCGACAAGGGCACTTCCTCATCGTGTGGGGTCCATGCACCCCTTTGAGATTCGGCAAAGCACAGGGTGCCTTTCTCCAGAAAAATCCACGTACACACAGTGAGGTGCCTACAACTTCTGGGGGTTCAGGGATCCCCCTGAAGACCAGCCACGTTACGTGTTGTTAAGCAATTCACCTCTGCGTGCCGAGACTTATTCTAGGCTCTGGGGACTCAGCAGTGAGTAAAACTGGCAAAACCCCTGCTGTCCTGGATTCTGTATCCCAGTGTGGAGACAGACAATAAGGTAAGATGGAAGGTATAGGGGGACGGTGGTAGGTGCTAGAGAGTGGAAGTGGGATGGGATGTTAGTAATGGCTTTCAGGTGTAGGCAGAGCTGCTAAGGAAGGTCCCAGGCAAAATGGCAAGAAAGGCAAGGAACGAACAATTTTGGTTCTTTTACTTATTTATTATTTTAGATATGTTTTTATTGATTTCAGAGAGGAAGAGAGGAGAAAGAGATAGAAACATCTATGATGAGAGAAAAATTATTGATCGGCTGCCTCCTGCACGTCTTCCCACTGGGGATGGAGCCTGCAACTGGGGCATGTGCCCTGACTGGGGAATCGAACCATGACCTCCTGGTTCACAGGTGACCTCCTAGTTCAACCACTGAGCCACACCGGCCGGGCTGCACCAGGCTCTTTCGTGTGTGGTGGGCGCAGGCTCCCAAGGGCAGCGGGAGAGATCAAGCCCCAAAGCATCAACACGTATCTGCCTTCTGCTTGCTCATATCCCATCAGACAAGCAAGTCACGTGGCCGGGGTCCATCTGGGAGGGGCTCCGGGTTTTTACAATCTACCCACGTCCAGCGTTCTGTCGTTGGGAACAATGCAGCAGGGCAGCGAGGCTCCGGGCAGCCTCTACTCCGCAGGAAGAGCGCCTGAGCCCGGCCTGACCCCAGCTCCCCGCCCCCTGGGAACGTGTTTATTTCGAGGAGATGCAGATTCTTTCTCACACAACTCCGCAGCCCTCTGACCCGCTCTGGCTTAGAAAGCAGGAAGCGGCCGGAGGGCGGAAACCGTTCTGAGAAGGAACAAATACTTTTCCCCTTTCATCTTGCTCTGCCAATCCCGTCCCGTAAGGGAAACTAATAACAATCCATCCCAACACACACAGATCCCCAGTGGGCAGAAACCCCGTGAGTCCTCCTCTGCCCCCGGCACAGGGCCTGGCACACAGCAGGCGCTCAATAGTTGCTGAGAGAGTGAGTGGACATGGGCCAGTCCTTGCACTAAGAGCCTGGGGTTCCAGCAGGAGGGAGACCTGCTCTCTGCCCCTCGGAGCTCAGCCCACGGACCCGCCGCAGCCCCAGCTCGAGGCCACCCTGAGTGGCGAGGAGACGCTGTCCAAGGGCCCCGGGCAGCGGTCAGTGCCAAGGCCAGCTGCTGGGCCGCCGAGCCCTCCGTGAGAGCTGTGTGCGGCCTGGCTCGCTGCTGCTTGGCAGGAGAGAGGCATCTGTGAGGAAGCAGGAAGGCAGGCTGACACATTTGGCCCCGTTTCCAAGTGAGAATCCAAAGCCCGTGACTGAGGCGCCCTGCTCTCTAGTTTCATAGAGCAAATCCGGGGCCTCACATCCGGGGCCTCCCGGAAACTGGGGCCTGCAGGGAGCACCGGACCCATATCAGGTCTCCACGGCAACGGGAGCATCAGAGCCCCAGCCCCGGGGCAGACCTGAGTGCCACCTCCGAGGGCGGCGTGATTAAGGCTGTTCTCACACGCACTCCCTGCTGCTGCGAGGCCTCTGGCTGGGGGCCCGAGAGAAGGGTCAGGGGACAGCCGTAGAGCACAGATGGCGCTGCTCTGTGGGAAGGCAGTGTGGCCCTATCGAGTGCAATTTCGGATGTCCTCTGGACCCAGCAGTTTAGATACAGTGTTTTTGTTGTTGTTAATCCTCACCTGAGGATATTTTCCCACTGATTTTTAGAGAGAGTGGCAGACAGAGGGAAAGACAGAGAGAAACATCCATGTGAGAGAAACACACGGATTGGTTGCCTCCTGCATATGCCCCAACCAGGATTGGGGCCGGGGAGGAGCCTGCAACCAAGGTACCTGCCATTGACTGGAATCGAACCCGGGACCCTTTGGTCCGCAGGCCAACACTCTATCCACTGAGCCAAACTAGCTAGGCAGGACACGGTATTAACTACAATAATGTGGGAACACAGAAGCCACTCAAATCTCCATCAACAGGGGGCTGCTTGGACAAAAGGGACGCAGAGGATTCTATGCAGACATTTAAAGGCATGAGGTAGATCTTACCTGAAAAGATGGCCATTTAAATAATTATGTGTGGGGAAAACCAATTTGTGGAATATATATGGCTTGATACCATTATTTCGCAAAAAAAAAAATCAAAAAAAAAAATCTCTTAAATACATGTACCAGGGAGGGGGTGAAAGAGGAGGTAAGGACACATAGGTAATAACTTAATCAATAAAGAAAATTAAAAAAATTAAACAAGAAGCTAAGCTAAAACCAGTTTGGCTCAGTGGATAGAGCATTGGCCTGCGGACTGAAGGGTCCCAGGTTCGATTCCGGTCAAGGGCATAGATACCTTGGTTTTGGGCACATCCCCGGTAGGGGCTGTGCAGGAGGCAGCTGGTCGATGTTTCTCTCTCATCGATGTTTCTAACTCTCTATCCCTCTCCCTTCCTCTCTGTAAAAAAAATCAGTAAAATATATATATTTTTTAAAAAAGCTAAAAAATAAATGTATGTACAGGGTGGGACGCAAAGTACATTTACAGCTGTGAGTACATGAGACAGTTGATTCTTGTGTCATAATTTATTAGCTAAAGGCCCAATGCACGAAATTTATACAAGGGGCTTGGCCCCTGAAGCTGCAGCGGCTGGCCTCGGCCTTCACAGCCGTGGCAGCCTGCCTTGGCCCTCGATGCCCCGGCTTCATCCGGTTGTCCGGAAGGATGTCCAGAAGGTCATTCGGCTGTCTGGTCTAATTAGCATATTACGCTTTTATTACTATAGATTATTGTATTACTTTCCACACGAACAACTGTGAGTCTACTTTTGCCAACCCCTATCTGTATAGGTATGTGTGTGTGTTGAGTTTATAAATAAAAGGTATTTCTCAATGACCCCACAAGGTGATTTGTGAGTATTATTTCTCCCACTCTCCGGAAGAGGGGATTGGCTCAGTGACCTCCTGAGGTCACGGTTTCTGAGAAGAGGACCCCGGCAGACCAGACCCGAGCCGGGTCTCCACCCACTGCCCAGCCACGCTGTATAAGGATGTGCCAACCTGCTGACAGCTGGCACCTCTGGTGACGGCATTGGAGGGGCAGGACGCCTGCTGGTTAACTGGCACCTGGCACAGAAGGATGCACTGTTTTGGGAACTCAGGATGAGAATGTTTTCCAGAGCCAAGAGAGCCGCCACGGGGCTCCCCCTCCCTCAGCCTGTCCTCCTGGGGGCCGGGCCGGGGCGGGCACTCACCTCCTGGCTGCTCACGCAGGTGTCGGTGGGGACGGGCTCCATCTGCACGGAGATGCCGCACGTCTGGGCCGTGCTCCTGGGCCTCGGGGGCTTCTCCTTGGGCGGCGGGGGCCTGCGCTTCTCCTGGCAGGCCCTGGGGCAGAGGCGACGCGTCACGGGCTGCTCAGGGTTCCGGGAGCCACGAGTTCCCCCCTCGCCTCTCCCCGCTCATCCCCCACAGGACAAGAACAGGAGCTCCATTTGTACAGGTGACTGAAGTCCCCCAGCCTTCGTCTCCTGCCCACAGGTCGCTGGAGAGTTTAGTCTCAGGGGACTTGCAGGAGAGTGGCCAGGGCGGTGGGCACCCAGCTGCCCTGGCTCCCCCCTGGGCCTGCGGGGCACCTGCTGTGTGTGCCCCGGATGGGAGTGTTTGTTGTTTGTGTGCCATTTCCTGCTTTCTTACGGGTAAGCCCCTCCGGGTCTCATAGCAGCCCCAGGAGCTGGGGACTCTCCTGGCCCCACCGGACGGGCAGGAACAGAGACACAGCCATTTGCCCGCGGCCACGGAGCTTGTCAGTGGACATGCCTGGCTCTGAACCCAGACAGCCCGGGGCTGGAGCCCGCTCTTTGAACCGCTGTGTGACTCTGCTTTGGCCGTGAGCCCCGAGGCATGAGAAGCTACGGGGTCTACACAAGACATACTCACACTTTCTTGGGGAAAACATTATGTCAAAATTTGGACAAGCTATGGATGAAAATGCAAAGCCACAGGCACTTTTTAGATAAATCCATGGGACGGGGATATTTAATATTTACTTGCAGCTGACCTCTGACACCCCCAGTCTATTACATTTAACAATTTAAAATTTAAATCAATGTTTATTGATTTCCTTCAGGGAATGCTGGGAGGCAATGCCAGGCAAGGTCTGTCCTCAGGGGGAAGGCAGGTATTGAATGGGCAATTAAACACAGCCTGACTGAGAAGTTGGGTTAGGTCAGTGGTTGGCAAACAGCAGCTTGCGAACCACATGCCGCTCTGTTGACTAACGGGCTTGCCAACCACTGGGTTAGGTGAAGTGCGGGGCTGAGGGGCCCAGGCAGAGCAGGAGCCCTGGTCCATATTTGGGGAGGGTGAGTGACAGAGGACTTCCTGGAGGAAGTGGCATTTAAGCTGAGACCTGTCCTCTGGAATATTGGGCAGGAATCTCTGAGAAGCACGGGACTTAGCAAAGGCCTGTTCTACCTGATAAGGCTGTGAAGCAATGATATAGGCCATTCATTCATTCTTCATCCATCCATCCATCCATCCATCCATCCCACTCCTCATTTGGCACTTACTGACCCCCTCTCTGTGCAAGGTTCCCGGGGTGCTCAGGTGTACCCCGGGGCGCTCAGTGTACCCCGGGGTGCTCAGGTGTACCCCGGGGCGCTCAGTATACCCCGGGGCGCTCAGTGTACCCCGGGGCGCTCAGTGTACCCCGGGGTGCTCAGGTGTACCCCGGGGCGCTCAGTGTACCCCGGGGCGCTCAGTGTACCCCGGGGCGCTCAGTGTACCCCGGGGCGCTCAGTGTACCCCGGGGCGCTCAGGTGTACCCCGGGGCGCTCAGTGTACCCCGGGGCGCTCAGTGTACCCCGGGGCGCTCAGTGTACCCCGGGGCGCTCAGTGTGCCCGGGGCGCTCAGTGTGCCCGGGCTCGGCACGCCTGAGTGCCTCACACACCTGAGTGCCTCCTTGAGGGCCTCCAGCTCCCGGTCCTTCTTCTCCACCAGCCCGGTCACCTGGGCCATCTTCTCCTTGAGTGCCCCCAGCTCTTTGTTCTGCTGCTGGACCAGGGCCACGTTCCTCTCCAGTTCCACCTTCTGCTTCTTATTAAGCTCCCCTGGGAGCGACATGAAAGCTGGTGAGGGGGTGTCCGCCTGGGGTCCCCACGAGGGCCACAGCAGGGTCCTCTCTCTGCCCGGGCTTGAGAGCCGCGAGGAGGGCCCGCCCTCCAGGAATTCTCCGGCGGCTTCAGCAACAGCCAGGAGGTCTGCTGGCGTCTGAGGACCGTGTGCCCCTGCCTTAGGCTGTATTACCCGCAGGTGCTGTCTGACCTGCCCATGTCCCTAGGGCCCTTTGGGGCGCTCGGCCCACTTCCCGCTGCCCGCTTCTGCCGCTCTGTGTCTAAGGGTGTTCTTAGGCCTCTGGAATCTGCCCCCTCACGTGTTTGCTCAGGTGCAACAGCCTCCAGCCAATGACAGGTGCAGGTGAGCACGCAGCCGCTCCCTCACCCTCAGCTGGGCACCCCAAAGCTCTGAGTACTTCACCCCGCTCTAGGTGGCCCCGATGGGCACATCAGCCCGGGAAGCAGGTGAATTGCAGGTGATTTTACATCTGAGGAGGGGGACCCTGGAAGGAATGACCTGGCCCTGGGTCCCAAAGCTGGTGAGTGTTAGGGCTTGTGCAGGTTGCCCTGCCCCAGGAGAGAGCCTGGGGGAAAATTCTCAGCGGTGACAGGAAATTCTCCTCAAAAAGGGGAGCTGCGCCTCATTGCAGAGGCCCAGCGCCCTCTGGGGAGTGACCCGTGGCCCCTTGGTAGGGAGTCAGGGCCACAGTCGGACACGGCTTTTGTGATCCCGCCACAAGTGCTGTGGCCGCCCGGGAAAGCAGACCGAGCAGGGCCTCAATCCCATGCTTTCCCACTCGTCAGCCCCGTTTCTTTCCTTCCTCAGAGTGGGCCGGGAAGTCAAGGGACCCAGGCAAGCATACGAACCTCTCAGATCTGACATCCGGCTGTGGGCTTCCGTGAGGTTTTTCCTTAAGTTCATGATGACCTCCTGCTGAGACAGGATTTCCTTCTGAGCAGTCAACAAGTCCTCTCTGCAACTCACAGAAAACAGGCAGAGCCGGGTCAGCCCCGCATCCCTGGTGTCTCAGGGGCCTGGGAGGGACCAAGCACAGATGCCTAGTGACGCTCCATCAGTGATGGTCCATGGGACACTGGTCCCAGCAACGGGGTAAGCAGGGGCTTTAAAAATCCTCAAAACAAAATTCATGTTAATGTACATCATTGAAGATAAACACATCGCGTCCAGCTGGTATGGCTCAGTGGGTGAGCATTGACCTATGAACTAGGAGTTCAGGGTTCGATTCCAGTCAAGGGCACATGCTTGGGCTGTGGGCTCCATCCCCACTTGGGGAATGTGCAGGAGGCAACTGATCAGTGATTCTCTCTCATCATTGATGTTTCTGTCTCTCCCTCTTCCTTCCTCTCTCTGAAATCAATAAAAATATATTTAAAAAAAGAGAGAGAGAGAGAAATACATTGAGATAGAACAAAGAGCCCCGGTTGAGTTCTGTCTGAGGCTGAATTATGGCTTTGGGGTTGGGAGGGATCTTCAAAGTCATTTAGTCCAACCTCTGACCTTTGAACCCCCTTTAGGACCTGTCTACCACGTGGTCTCCACTGCTGGCAACCTCCGCTCTCAGCTTGCCACGATCACTGCCCCCCCACAGTGTTAGCCAGCATGTCCCTGGACCTCACTGCACCCGCCTGAGCCCCCTCATGTCTCAGGTGAGGAAGCTGAAGTCCGGCACCATACAGCTGGGGAGGGCTGGGTTGTGATTTGAACACAGATCCACCCAGGCTTTTCCATGACAACATCCTGACTTGCTAAAAGAATCAAGAAACTCATTGAAACCGGTTTGGCTCAGTGGATAGAGCGTCGGTCTGTCGACTGGAAGGTCCCGGGTTCAATTCCGGTCAAGGGCTTGTACCTTGGTTGCGGGCACATCCCCAGTAGGGGGTGTGCAAGAGGCAGCTGATCGATGATTCTCTCTCATCGATGTTTCTAACTCTCTATCCCTCTCTCTTCCTCTCTGTAAAAAATCAATAAAATATATTAAAAAAAAAAGAATTAAGAAACTCAAATAACAACAAGAAGACCCTGGACTCCACATCTTTTATCAGATTCTGGTAATGGGGCCGGAAGTGGGGGTTCGGTGGGATTGCCGTTGCTGGCGTGCACGCCGGGGCGGGCTGTGGCGCGGACTCGGCCTGAGGGTACTCACATCATGTGGTCACACACTGCATCCTTGGTGCGGCTCTCCGGCGGGTGCCCCGGTGGGCGGTCTAGCTGCGCTCCCTTCTCCTGGGCTGAATCAGGGACATGCAGACATCGTTACAGTCCCGCAACCTGGGCCTTCTTTCCCCGAAGCGTAGTAACCCATCCACGCGCCTGCTTCTCCCCCCACTTACACTCTCTCCCCCTAATGGGACCCACCACAAGTTCCGTGTCACAGGCTGAGGACTCCCCCACCCTCCTGAGCTCATGAAGTCCTCCCCGCTGCTCTCTAAGGCACAGGTCATTAACTCCATACAGACAAGGAAGTGGACACAGGAGTGACGGAACCTGTGCCCACTCAGCAAGCGGGTGAGGGGTGGAGCCCTAACCACTGGACACACCGCCCGCCCTACTTCCTCCTCTGCACTCAGACAAGAGTCGTGTCCTTACTACATCTTCCACTTACTCCCCAGCCCACTGCCTTCGGCTTCCACCCTCACCACTCAGTCACATGCTCGCTCATTCATTCATTCATTCATTCAACGTTCAGTGCCTTGTGGTCTAAGTGTGGGGTGACCAAGCTGTCACCCTTCAGGTCCCAGCTTCAGCATCCTTCTGACCTAGACCTGGCCATGGTGCCCGGCTCACCGAGGGTCACCTGTCAGGGCAGGATTTGGGTTAACTGCAGGGACCCTGCCTGCTTGCCCATCACTGAACCCTCGGTGCCCAGAATGAACTTGAAACATAACAGATGCTCCATGAAGAATGCATGGGGTGAGCCCCGACAGCTCGTCGGCCGGCTTGAGACCAGGACCATGATTCCCAACCAGGGTGAGTTTTTAGTTGTCGATGTCTGCAGACATTTGTGGTTGTCACACTGGGGTGGGCGGTGGCACTGGCATCTAGCAGGTAGAGGCCAGGGATGCTGCTCAACACCCTACAGTGCCCAGGACGGCCCCCACCCCACAGAATGATCTGGCCCCAAAGGCCAGTAGTGCTGAGGTGGAGAAACCCTGGCCTGGCCTTGGCTTCCAGAACTCTCCTCCGAGAAGTGAAGTGAATGCCCCTGGCGTTTAGAGTAGCCAGAGGGCCTCTCCAGGCAGCTGGTGTCTGGGTCGTTCAGGGCAAACACACGCTCAGCACTCCGAGTGCCGTCTCAGCCTCTGGGGTTTGCTTTTAGGAAACAGACCCTGACCGGTTACGAAAGTGCATCAGACAGAGTCACGAACAACAACGGCAGAGGGAGGCCTGTGAAAGGCACCTGCCGGGGGAGTTCACGCAGAGAAGACGGTGCCTGCCACGCTGCTCCGACGGCCCTGACAGCCGGCAGCCGGCGCTCCCCGCGGCCGGGCCGGGCACAGAGGCTGCCCGACTCCTCGCTGTCACCTCAGTCGCCCCTGGGCCTCGAGGGCCCCCGACCGTGTTGTGTCACGAGAACGAAAGGGGGCGCCAGGGAGTGAGCGAGCTTCTCCATGGGCAGAAGCCCGTTCCTTACCCATCGGCCCCCGGGGACTCCCAGGACGACCGGAACCTGCCCGGCACGAAGGGTCCTCCGGTCTCCCGGGACCTACCCAGGTCGTTGTCCTTCAAGGCTGCGATCTCTTCCTCTATTTTCTTGTGATGCTCCGTCACTTTCTGGAGCTTCTTTTCGAGGCTCACGATGGTCAGGGAGTGCTGCTTGACCTGCTCCTTGTACTCCGCGACTTCTTCCTCGAAGCCCTGCTTCTGCGACTCCTGCTCCTCGTGGAGCGCCTTGATGGTCTGCTGCTGCAGCTGGATCCGCCCCTCCATCATGATCTGGGGGGACGGGGATGTTAGGGCGGCCCCCGGAGGCCGCTCTGACAGTAATGATGGTAGCACGCCCCCTTGGCCTTCGCAGCCACCGAGCGCGGTCCCCTCTGCGTGCTGCGCTGCCTCCCTGCGTGGCTGCTTCCTTCCCGAGTTTCAGGCCGCCAATGCCACCTCCTCAGGGAGGCCCTCCCTGATTGCCCAGCCAGAGCAGCAAGCCGAGGCACTTTCTGTTCCATCGTCCTGTTTCGTTGCCTCTGAGGCACTTAGCACCATCCGAATGACCCCGTGTCTTCGCTTCTCACTCCCACCAGCACGTAAGCCCCATGACAGCAGGTACTGATCTTTTTAAATTTACCAACACGCCCAGCACCCTCGGTGCCCAGATCCCTGCCACAGCACGGGGCCCACATGCTCAGTAAAGACTCATTGAATGAATGAATGATTTTATAAGTAAAGAGTGGATGGCCCGGCCCATGTGGCGCAGTGGTTGAGTGTTGACCTCTGAACCAGGAGGTCACGGTTCTGGTCTGGGCACATGGCCTGACTGTAGGCTCAGTCCCTGCTGCTTGCTGGGCCTCCAGGCTCGATTTCCTCCCCATGGGTCAATGCTCTGCCTGAGAAACTCACATACATTTGGTGAAGTCTGAGGACAGTTTTGGTCCTACAGTCACAGGAGGGTCCCCTGGGGAAGGCCTGTCGGACCCAGAGCCTCGGCAGCGGCGTGGAGGCCGAGCACCAGGCCCCCGGCCCCATTTCTGAGCCGCATGCTCACAGCGCTGTGATTTGCGCCGAGCGGAGAAGTCTGCCTCTCACCATCTTTGTCTTGGCGGTTTCCAGCTCCGCCAGCGCCTCGTTCAGCTTCATGGCCAGGCTCTCCGCCTTCAGACTCTCGGCCGCCTTTGTCCTCTCGCTCTCCTCCACCAGCGCCAGCGCGTCCTTTAGTTTGTTATTCAGAACGTCTTCCTTCTGCGCCTTCAGGTCCATTTCCTAGACAAGCAACAGACCCCCAATCACCAGAAACCCGGGAGGGAATATTCACCGCCTCCCGCTCCCCCGCCCCCGGCACTCAGAGGGGGTGACCTCTGTCCTGTCACTGTTCCTTCGGTCCCTCTGAAGTGCAAGTCCATGCCTTCTCCGGAGGGTTCCAATCAGTATAGAGCCCCCTCTTATATTCAGCTGACTCTACCCAGGCTGACGTCTGAGAACCTTTCTCGAGAGAAAATCATCCAGGACTGACGTGAATAGACTTTAGTTCCATCTGGTCTTGGAAACCTTCTGAATTTGTATTTACCTGTATCTAAGTAACTTAAGTGTTATTTAAAGTTAAACCCCTCTTGTCAGGCTGGGTGTTTATTGCTTGCTCTGACCATTGAGATGTTGGCCATTGTGTGTATGTGTGTGTGTTTGATGTGTGAGTGTGTGTGCCCCTTGTACCACTGGGACCCAGGAACTGTGAATTACACCCCACAGCGTGGAGTGCCCAGGGCAGGGCCATGTGCCAACTTCTACCGCTACTGCGCCTGCGACTCCCCGTGACACTCATACGTGGGGGTTGGCATGAAGGCGATGATGACAATCAGGAGAAGTTCTGGCGGAGAAGCGACATCACGGTGATGAGGAGGTCAGGCCCTGACCCCTCTCTGACCCCAGGCGGCAGAGCCACACAGCGCCCACGGCCAGCAGAGAGGCGGCTGACGGCAAAGGGCTCTGGCGTCAGATGGTCCTGGTTTGGATCCTGCCCTCTGCTTCCCGGCTGTGAGCTCTCAATAATGATGACAATTATTATTAACTTCATTCGCGGGGTGCCAGGGTGTTCTGTGTGCTTTGTGTGCACGCTAACAATGGGGCCTTACAGCTCAAAGAGGCTGACCTTTGGGGATTGTCTGTGTTTCACTGAGTGCGGAAACCAACGCGCAGAGACCGTGAGCAACTTGCCTAGTGTCCCACAGCCAGAGCGCGGCAGAGCGGGACCGGCCTGCTCCTAACCACGCCTGCTCCTCCGCTCTCTCCTCGCCGGGCCCGTACCTCTTTCTGCTTGATCAGGCGGTTCTCCAGGTCTTGCACCCTTTTCTTTTCCTTCTCGATGGCCTCCCCCGCCTTCTGTCTCTCCTGGGCGATGCTGTTCTCTGCTATCTGGAAGTCAAGGACAAGGAGTCGGAGGGCGTGTGCACGAGGGAGAGAGGGAGTTGGATTTGTAATTGTTGAAACCGGTGAGTCAGGGGTTGGGAGCGAGAGCTGCAGGGTCAGGCTGCCCATGGGCAAGAGGTGAGAACCTGGCAGTCACGTCTTGGTTAGTCATGCACGTCACAGCTCTCCCTCATTCAGGAATCTGGGGCTGGCGTTCGGGAAGTGACATGCTGGTGAGTGTTCAGCTCTAGATGTTTGGCTCTGAGCCACGGAGTAAACGGACATGTGCCGGCCCCAGTGTGGCCTTCTTTGGAAGTACACGGCTTCTTGGGAAGCACACATCCCCTGCCCCTGCAGGCCTGGCGCCTGGTGGTCTGTACGTGGCCTATAAAAGCTTGGGTCCAAAAATGGATGTCCAGGACAGTCTGGCATTGGGAACACATACCCGGCAAAGTCTGGTATGGGGAGGAGGCCGGGGCCCAGCCTCAGCCACACAAGCCCCGGGAGGTTACACAGGCAGAGCGAGGCTGGAGAACTCCAGTTCTGGCTGGTGGAACTCTTGCCCCCACAAACATATAAAGCTCGCAAGAAAAATATGTAAAATATATACATACAAGCACAGACAAAACGCTGGAGAGGTCTGTGCCAACACGTAAAGATGGTAATTTGGGGGGAGTTGGGATTATGGCAATTTACATATTCTTCTTTTCACTAGTCTCTATCTTCTAAATTTTCTTTAGTGAACATGCATCATTTAGCAAAAAGAAGAAAAAAAAAGCTACTGGAAATTGTTATAGGGGATGCTATGCTGCTGGTGGTGGTGGTGGTGGTGGTGGGGTAGCATGGGGTGAGACTCTGGGATGCGTGGCCCTGGAGAAAGACCAGCTTCCCTGCTGTTCCAGAAGCTTCAGTGGCCCCCACCCAACCACCCAGCTCCGCGCTCGGACCTCCCGGCCCACCAGGGCCCTGCCTCATCTCCCTGCCGGGTTTGGCATTTTCCTATGGTCAAGCCTGCCTCCGAAGGTCCAGCCCCACCCCGCCAGTCTACGTCCTTCCTGCTGTAAGTCCGTGTCCGGAGGGCCCCTTCCCTTCCTTCATTAGGTGCTGCCTGGCCATTCCAGGTGCAAATAATAATATTGTGATAACCGGCATCTTTACCAGAAAGTGCTTGCAATGTGGTGCCCAGCTCTGTGGGCCGAAGTATTAATGCATCTAATCTGCAACCCCCGGCAGCATCTGCCCAGTTACCCCCATTTTTCAAGCGAGCACACGGAGGCTGCAAGTGAGGCAGGAAGAAAAAGTCAGGTGGTCACACGCCAGGAAGCAGTGGCTCAAGCTCGGATGCCGGTGCCCTGCCCTCTCCACTCTGACACTGGCCTCTGACCCTGCTCACCTGTCCTGACTCAAACCCCATCCTCCCTGGCGGCAGGAGACATGCGTCTACGTCCACACGTAAGCAGGCGCAGGGCTTGCCACCCGCCCAGCAGGAGCCTGAACTCCCAGACCCACCCGGGCCCCCCTGTGTAAGGGAGTCAGGGGCCAGCCGCCGCCCAGAGCCTGGGCCCGACCCCTGAAAGGGCCTGCTCGGGGGGGTGCTCCCTCACCCACCAGCACTCTGGTCTCACTTCCCTGCGCTGCCTGGCACAGTCCTGCTGCCAAGATCTTCGCTTGTCGGCCCCCTTCCCTCCCCCCTCCCTCCCACTCCCCACCTTCCACCCCTTCTCTTCTCCCCTCTGCTGGGCACACCATCCTCCCCACCCCCCTAGACTCTGCCCTCACCTGGCGGGCGCTTCACAATGAATGCACTGACTCCTCACAGCAAACCTCTAGGTGGTTCTGCCATGACATGCACATCGCAGACAGGTCACAGAGAGGGCAGGGGCCTGCCCAGGGTCACCCAGCATGTAGGGCAGGGCTGGGATTTGACCCAGAATGGACACTTGCAGCCCACCACGGTCTCCTGGCACACACTCTCTCTTCCTCTTCCTCCCCCTGCCCTAATTTG
Organism: Nyctalus aviator; assembly: GCA_036971965.1. Taxonomy (NCBI): domain Eukaryota; kingdom Metazoa; phylum Chordata; class Mammalia; order Chiroptera; family Vespertilionidae; genus Nyctalus; species Nyctalus aviator. Next base: position 187,451,651 of record CM072923.1, read on the forward strand.
GCTTCCATTTGCTACAGCCTCAATTCCATTCCATATGCCCCTGCCCCTGCCCCCGGGCTAACTCAGGTCCCTGTCCTTTGCACGTGGCCGTTGGTCCAGTGACATTCTCTTCCCCCCCGTGCTCCCTCTCTCCTCCAGGCCATGTCCCCAGAGGGGCCTTCTCTGCTGCAGGGCCTCCCCCCGGGAGCCACCCTGTGCATGTTCAGGCGGTTGGTTGCCCCTCACTTTCGGGTGGGCTCTTGTGCCCTGTCTTTCGTGGGGACTCCTGGGGGAGGCTGGGTGTGGGTGCCCCCAGTTCTACTGGGCCTGGAGCTCAGACATCCTCTTCCTTCCCCCCTCACTCCCTCTCCTCCCCATCCACTCCAGAAGGCCCTGAGCCCGGGCATTGCTGTGACCACCACATGAGCTCGTTATGTTCCTCTTTCGTCCACTGACTGCGAGTCTGTGTGTCTCCTTCCTGGGGGCGGGGCACATGCAGCCGGTGGGGGGGGACGGGGGAGGTATTCCTCCGGCATCCCTGCTGGATCGCATCATAAGTGCCTTTCGGTGATGAGGAGGGGGAGCTGGCTGAGGACCTGACCCCGACTCCACCCTGGGGTCATCCCCTGGGGATCCTCTCTCTTCCCTGGGCAGTCAGTCAGTCACCTGTGTGTGCCGTGTGGTTCCGAGTACTTGATACCTATTAACTCCCAGAGGCATGTCTGTCACCACTCCCGTTTTACCGATGAGGAAACTGAGGCACAGATGGTTAAGTGATCTGCCCCAGGCCGTGCTGCTGGGAAGCTGGATGAGGTGACGCTGGCCACTTTGGCACTGCCTGCATCTGCCCATGTGCCCAGCACACACAAGCGGGCACAGAGACACGGGGCCTTCCACTGAGGCCCGCTCCCGTACCTCCTTCTGCTGGGTGAGGTGGTTCTCCAGGTCCTGCACGCGCCTCTTTTCGGTCTCGAAGGCCTCCTTTACTTTCCTCTCATGGGCCACACTGCTCTCCAAAACCTGCAAACCGGAGACCGGTGATGTGCCGAGGTCACCCACTCCGATGACGCTGAGAATGAGGCCAGCTCAGGGCCGGGGCGGTCTTACCAGCCAGGCCCGCGGCCAGCACCTCCCCCTTTCGTGGCAGCCCTGTCAGAGAAGTTATGCCCCATTTCCTGGGTGAGAAACTGAGGACAGGAAGTCGGTGCGAGCCCCAGGGCCGCGCAGTTTGTTGGCGGTGGGCGGGGATCGGAGCCCTGTGCCAGGAGAGAGCCGCCTCACGCAGGCCTCAGAGGCCAGGCCTGAATGATTTCGGTGCCGGGCAGCCTCCCGGTAAGGAGGAGAATCCCATTAATGGTGGAACTTGCCCATCCTGGTGGGCTGCCCTGGGTGGGAAGACTCCCTGGAGGCGGGAGAAGGAGGCTGGGTGACGTCAGGAAGCTGCTGAAGGATCTGTCCAGCCCGGAAGTCCAGAGCTCCGTGACTGCCCCAGCCCTGCGCTCTGGTCCCAATCTCCATAGAAGACGCCATGTCCCAGTCCCAACCTCTCTCGCAAGCCCTGCCTGGGGCTGTCTTTCATTTTATTTTATTTTTTTAAAAAAATATATTTTATTGATTTTTTTACAGAGAGGAAGGGAGAGGAATAGAGAGTTAGAAACATCGATCAGCTGCCTCCTGCACACCCGCTACTGGGGATGTGCCCACAACCAAGATACATGCTCTTGACTGGAATTGAACCTGGGACCTTTCAGTCTGCAGGCCGATGCTCTATCCACTGAGCCAAACTGGTTAAGGTCGTGGTTGGCAAACTGCGGCTCTTTGGCCCCTTGAGTGTGGCTCTTCCACCAAATACTAAGGCCTGGGCGAGTCTATGTTGAAGAAGTGGTGTTAGAAGAAGTTTACGTTTAAAAAATTCGGCTCTCAAAAGAAATTTCAATAATTGTGCTGTTGCTATTTGGCTCTGTTGACTAATGAGTCTGCTGATCACTGGTTAGGGCAATGGGAGGGGGCTGTGTTTTATGCTGTTTATAACTTTCCAACGGGTTGTGGCGGCTACGACTCTATGGTTCTCTCATAGCATCCCCCAGGCCTCTCCCCAAAGTAGCTGAGCCCCCGAGGACAACTTACTCTGGGGGAGCTGCCCCCACCCCCCCACCACATCTGTGGCTCTGAACGCACTCCACGGCCCTCGGGCCGGGTCAGGGCTGCAGCTGACCGCCCCTGAGCAGCCTACCTCCTTCTGGCGGGTTAAGCGGTTCTCCAGCTCGGAGACTCTCCTCTGTTCTTCGTCCAGTGCTTCCTTCACTCTGCCTTTCTCTTGCATAAAGCTCTCCTCCAAAGCCTGGAAGCCAACGGGTGCTGCTTAACAGACCCGGTTACCATGGCAGGGACCTGGACTCGGTGCCAGGCGCTGTGTCCGTTAGTGCTCCACAGCTCACCGCACCGCACGGGAGGCGGTGGCCACGGAGAGCCCGGGACGGGGGTGGGCAGGCCCCGGTCAGTCAGGGCCCAGGCCAGCCCTTGCTCGTGGCGTGGCCTGGATTGGGGCCCAGACAGACTCAGTCTCCCCGAGCTGTATACCTTCCTCTGGTGGCTTAAGCGATCCTCCAGCTCCTGGACTTTCTTCCGTTCTTCCTCTAGGGCTTCTTTCGCTCTGTTTTTCTCTTCGGTGATTCTTTCCTCCAAAGCCTGAAAGTCAGTGGGCATTGTTTAACAGCCCTGGTTACTATGGCAGGAACCTGGCTCTGTGCCAGGCCCTGCAGCGGTCAGCAAGCGGGAGAACCTGGGGCTCTGACCGGCAGCTCAGATCCCAGCCCCAGGTCCATCCCTCCGGTGTGTGACCTTGGGCAAGTGGGAAGCTACAGAAGCCTCAGTTTCCCTGTCTGTACAGTGGGGACAGCCATGGTGCTTCCTGCATTGGGTGGATGTGAGGAGCAGATGAGATGATAAACATGAAACGCTGGGCACACGATAGCCATTCGTTAAAAGGGCTGTCATTTCTCTGTCATCTCTGCTTTGCAGAGGAGGAACTAGGAAAGCGAGAGAAGGAATCTGCCTAGTTAACCACGAGCAGGGATTCAAACGCTGGCCCATTTGACTCTAGAGCCTACGTTCTAAACCACGGTTAGCAAACGATGGTCTATGGGCCAGATCTGGCCCTCTGCCTGCTTTTTGTAAATAAAGTTTTATTGGAACACCTCCTTGCTCATTGTGGATTGCCTATGGCTGCTTCACAGTGCAATGATAGAACTAAGCAGCCACGGCAGCGACCGCATGACCTGCAAAACTCGAAGTCTATGCCGTCTGGCTTTTTGTGGAGAAAGCTCGTCAACCCGGATCTAAGCCATTAGTGGGTGCAGAAATCAGGTGAAACAGATGATAACACAAAAGATTGGAACTTCGGTGAAGGAAATTTCTTACCATTGAAACAGAGCCCTCAAATAAGCCGCTTCCTGAGTCAATTCTGACACACCGTCCTGTGTCATGTGGAATGAAACAGGTGCATTTAAAATTGGGGCGTCTGGTGCTGAAGTCTGAGGCAGCACTTTTAAAAAATATATACTTTATTGATTTCTTATAGAGAGTAAGGGAGAGGGACAGAGAGTTAGAAACATCAATGAGAGAGAAACATCGATCAGCTGCCTCTTGCACACCCCCTACTGGGGATGTGCCCCAAACCAAGGTACATGCCCTTGACTGGAATTGAACCCGGGACCCTTCAGTCCGCAAGCCAATGCTCTATCCACTGAGCCAAACTGGCTAGAGCTGAGACAGCACTTTTTGATGAGCGGGTGGGGTCCAGTTGTCCACACTAAGTGTCTGGGAGCGATGACCCTGGATGGGACAGCAGGGGCCTGGATCAGTGTCTGTCTGTCTGGGTGGTCACCTGGCTGCTTCTCCTCTGCAGGGGGTGGTGGGCCCTGATATTGGTTTTGTTTAAAAGGGGCTGAAGACGGAGGCAGTGGCAGGGCAGTCCTGGGGGAAGAAATGAGGTGGGGGGAGGGGGAAGGGCTGGGCCCAGGGGATCTGTGCTGCTGTCTGAGGGGCTGGGAGGAGGGGCGGGCTGTGGTGGGAACACCTGGAGTGCTGACAAATGCTAGCACAGGAGCCACACCCTCACCCCAGTTAGACCAGAACCGGGGGTGGGGAGAGAGGCAGAGCATTCCTGTTTTTTAATCTGAATGACAAAAGGGCAGCCGAAGTCCCGAGCCACTGGTCCAAGATGATGGCCAGGAGGTGGTTAAAATCGAGGTGGTCCCTAAATATCAAAAAGAACTCAGGCTGGGCTCCTGGAGTGCCATCTCCTGGCCTTCTCCAGGGATTCTAATCCAGTGGGTCTGGGGTGGGGCCCCAGGACCTGTAGCTTTAACCAGTGTCCAGGCGGTTCTCATCAGGCAGCCACGGGAAAACCTCCCTCTGAGGCTGCTGCTGGACCGTGGTCTGCAGACCTGTGCCAGCCGCAGCAGCCAGCTGGGAGCTTGTTAGAAATGCAGGTGTCCGGCCGCACCCCGGACCTGCGAAGTCGGGACCTCGCTTTAACAAGACCCCTGGCTGACCCTCAGGCACCTTGGAGCTAAAGAAGTCCCCTGTAAAATGTCCTCTCGCACTTGGTGTGGTTTCTAGAAACGTGAGCAGCTATTTTGGCCATTTGTCTTCCCTGGTAAAGTGTAAGGGAAGAGCAAAAGGCTGGAATTAAAATGTACAAAGAGAAAGCAGAAGACTGAGATAACATGACGCTGGTCTTGCAAACACTGAGAACCACCCGGGACCTGCGGTGGCAGCTCCGACGGTAAAATCAGAGGCATCATTTAAACAGACGAGCTACCGGTTCTAGAAATTTCAGTAACCTTTCCTTTTCAAGGTGGTTTTGCTCTTTCAGAATTCAAGCTCCACGTGAACTCCAACATCACTCACTCCTTTGAGGAATTGAGTTCCCTGACACCAAATGAGGACTTGTTGAGGTTTCTCCATTGAAGGACACGCTTTTAATTTGTCATGGAAAAGGCCATGGCCTCCGTTTTCAGTAGAAAAAAAAAAAAATGACAGGGATCTTACCGCCTTCTCTTCCATCAGCCACTTGACTCTGGCTGTCAGCTTCTCCTCTTGCTGTTGCCTCTCTTTGCTCAGCTTCTCCTTCTCTGCCAGATACTCCCGTTGTGTCTCTTGCAGCAAAGATTTTTGAGTTTCCTGAGTACTGCTGACCTTGATCTGAAGGAGAGGAAAGGACACTGAAGCTGATGGGGGACAGGGCTAAGGGCAGGAGTCTTTTCCATGGTTGTTTTTTGTTTTGTTTTGTTTGTTGTTTTTACACGTTGTTTACCTTTGTGGGGAGGGACAAAGCTTTATGTGAAACTTTCCTAAACACAAGGAAAATCTATGCTTAGCCTGGTTACTGGCAGGAAAGCAGTAGAGTGCAGTGGTTAGGAGCCCTGACTCCAAATCTAGATAGAATCTTAGCTCTAGCTTTTTCTAGATGCTTCTTCATGTAGAAAATGAGGTCAATAATGGCTTTTAAGGATTAACTGAGGTAGTGATGAAAAGCTTTAAGCACATAGTAATTGCAAAGTAAATGGTAGCTAGAGTCATCAATTGTTATTTGCCGAGTGTAAGAAAAAGCAGGGAGCTAGGGCCAGAAGGCCTGAACTTTTGTCTTGATTCTTCCACAAATTAACTGTGTGCCATTGAAACAGGCACCTGGCCTCTGGACATCCATGTCCACATCTGTAAAATAAGGAGAATGGACTAGATCGGGGTTGACGGATTGCTGTCTGCAGGCCTAATGTCTGCAGGCACATCCCCAGTGGCAGGTGTGCAAGAGGCAGCTGGTCGATGTCTCTCTCTCATCGATGTTTCTAATTCTCTATCTCTTTCTCTTCCTCTCTGCCGCCTGTTTTTATAAATAAAGTTTTATTGGAACAGGGCCCTGCCCATCATGCTCATGCACTGACATGTTTTCTGTGGTGTCTCTGCTCTACAGAAGTGGCGTCGAACAGGTGTGACAGACTGGGTGACGTGCAAAGCCATCTGTGAACCTCTATTCACCGTCTGGCCCTTGACTGAAAAAGGTTGCTGACCCCGTGACTGACCACAGTGGTGGTCGCAACACCCCACCCTCCTGTGTCTCTGGCTACATGACTGTCAGTGTCCACCCTGTCCTGCCCAGTGACACTGCACTCAGCCATGTGACCTGCTTTCGCCAATGGGACATAACAGCCATGACACAAACAGAGAATGACTGCGAAGCACTCCCTGACCGGTCCTGCTTCTCTCTTGCCCCTGCCAACCATAAGAGCATGCGCGGGCCGGCCAGCTGGAGGAACGAGGACGCCCTGAGCAGAGCAGAGCTGCTCCGGCTGGGGCCAGCCTGGACCGGCCGAGGGCAGGCCAGCGCAGACAGTGAGCAAACCCACGAGGGTCAGCGGGGGCCCGGTGGCAGCCTGCAGGCCGGGGGCAGTGACTGTGGAATGCCTCTCTGTGGTGTGGGTGTTCGTTACACGGCATTTAATGGCCATGACCGTGAGGGCGACACAATCCCTGAGGATCACGTTGCCTCTGACGTGCTGACAAAATGTCAGTTTTGGTGATCCTGCTGCCGGGACTCTGGCCAGCTTTTCCTCTTCCACTGCATTTGATAAACACAGTTTTCAAGATCTGAGGGCTTTTGAGGCCTTTCTGTTTTTTTTTGTGTGTGGTTTTTTTTTTTTTTTTTTTTTTTTTTTTTTTTTCTGAGAGGAAGGGAGAGGATAGAGAGTTAGAAATATCGATGAGAGAGAAACATCAATCAGCTGCCTCCTGCACACCCCCTACTGGGGATGTGCCCGCAACCAAGGTACGTGCCCTTGACTGGAATTGAACCCAGGACCCTTCAGTCTGCAGGCCGACGCTCTATCCACTGAGCAAACCGGTTTTGGCCCTTTCTGGGTTTTGATAGAGGGAATAAGCACCTTGGCCGGGCCGTCCTGGGCCATCCCAGCCAGCCCGCCTGAACCCCTTCACATGCGGATGGAGCTACCATTTCACCTGCTGGAGGGTGCGGACTGACCCGCTAACAGGTAAACGGTGTTAACGTGCACAGTGCTGCGTGAACGCCGGGGAGGCGCCGGCCTGACCTTCCCAGAAGCTGGAAGGTTACCTGCAGTTCCTGGGTCCGGACTGAGACTTTTTTATAATGTTCCAGAAGATGCTTCAGGTACAAAGACAGCCCTTGAAAAGAGAAGCGAGAAGAAGGTAAGCATCTACTCAGTTCACCTCCTTTGCTTTCCAAATAGCCTCTCGGCAAAGCTTGCTGGCAGGTGGGTGAGGGCACCACTGCACGCCCATCAGGAAGACATGAGCCAAGACCGGTTTGGCTCAGTGGATAGAGCGTCAGCCTGTAGACTGAAAGGTCCCGGGTTCGATTCCGGTCAAGGGCATGTACTTTGGTTGCTGGCACATCCCCAGTGGCAGGTGTGCAAGAGGCAGCTGGTCGATGTCTCTCTCTCATCGATGTTTCTAATTCTCTATCTCTCTCTCTTCCTCTCTGTAAAAAATCAATAAAATATATCTTAAAAAAAAAAAAAAAGAACTCGTGCTTCTAAAATGGTTGATCAGCTGGGATGGGCTCAAAATCAAGTTTCTTTCTGGAAGCGGCAGAGGAAAACCCGTCAACAGAACACCTACTGGCTAAGCACCCACTGTGCGCTAAGCCGTGAGCTGGCAGTTCAGCCCGAGGGACAAGGCCCAAAGCCTGAAGGAGGACATGGAGCTGAAAGGACCCTACGGAGAGGTGGTCAGCAGAGAGCTGGGCATGCTCAGTTGGCAAGACCTGCCCAGCTCACCAGGGTCTCCATGGGCCCCTGGTGGGCCTGGCCCCGGCCAGCGGCCCCATCTGGCCCTGTCTGCCTGGAGCGGCTGGCGAGGCATGCGGAGCAGGGAGTTTCTCTGAGAGGAAGGAGGGGAGGGAGGAGGACCAGTGGGTGCTCTGGAGGAAACACCTGGGGAGGGACAGGATTGGAGGAAGGGGCTGCTCAGAACCAACCGAGACCATCAGGAGACAGGCAGGTGTGCCAGGCCCGGGAGGGCCCAGGGTGAGAGGGTTTTGAGATGGAGAACTGAGCGTGTTGGGTAGGCCAGAGAGGACACGGGCCCGGGGAGGGTGGTGGGTCGGCCGGGGCAGGAGGGCTCCATGGCGGACACTCAGCGGGGGCAAAGCAAAGAGGCAAAGACAGAGCAGGACGTGGGCCGTGAAGACAGAGGGTGTGCCACACTTCTTTAAGGCCGTCGGGGAGATAGGAGTGTGGGGAGCGGGAAGGGAGCTAAGGAAGCAGGGGGTTCCAGCGAAAAACTACCACCTTGAAGAGCTTGGTGGAAAAGAGAACGAAGGAGATAACAAAAGAAAGGCTGAAGGCGCCAGAGACAGAGGTCACAGTTCAGGACCGTGCGCGCACAGCTCTCCGGGGAGAGAGGAGGGGGCCCAGGGAGGGAGAACACGGTGGGGAAGGCGGGAGGAAGGGAGAAATGGTGGGGACAGGGAGGAAGGGGGTTGTGAAACTGAACACGCCCGTGCCGGAGCCCTGATCTCCGTCAATGGAACTTTCTGAGAACTTCCACCAGGGAAGAGTGAGAATGATGTAATGGCTATCAGGTATGAAGCACCTACTGTGTGCCAGGCACCGAGCCAGGAATCTGCACATATTTTCTCATCATTATGAGCAACCCGGCAAGGAAGTGTGTTTGAATTGATAGGTGAGACCCAGAAGCTCAGCAAGGTTAGGCTGCCGGTCTGGTAAGTAGAGGGATCAGAATTCAGACACATGCCTGCCTTTCTCTTTTAAAAGAGAGCGGAGGCTCCAGAGCAAAGAGCTGGGTTAGTTCACGGGAAGCGTGTGTGCAGAGAGGAGTGCTGGGAGGAGACCAGGAAGGCATGGGGGCGGAGCGGCCTGGGTGGCCCCAGGGTGGGCTGTAAGAACCAGGCGCCCCTGGGTTTGCGGTGGCTAACTTGGGGTGCGGCTGGGACTGTGCTCCGCCGCCACCTGTGACCCAGGGACCCACGGGGAAGGATCAAGTTCTGGGGAGGACCCAGGGAGGGTTAGGGACAGGAGGGAGTGGAGGAGGTTGAAGGGAAGACAGATCATGTTTCTAGATCCAACGATGAACAGTGACCAAAACGAGATCTCTCTTTGGGAGAAGGAACGATTCTTTCTCCTATTTCTGGTTACACAAGTTGCATGTGCTCATTGCAAAAAGCCCGACATTGCTGAAACCCGCCCGTGGGAAGCGCACTGCTGTGTCTTCAGTGGCCGGCGCACAGTAGGTGCACAATAAATAGTGTGGAATGAGGGAAAGGAGAGGCCCTAAACGCTGGGACAATACTCTCCCGCAGGTTTATCTTTTTCTCCAGATTTTTCTTTTGATCAGATACTGACATTAAAAAACAAAAAAATGGGAGCACCCCATGCCTATTGTATTACAGCTTGCTTTTCCCCACTTAAAAACACTGCATAGCTCGGGTATCAGAGACAGTGACTCCTGCGCACGTGGGAGCCTTTTGCAAGACAAAGCCTCACAGAAGGAGACACACAAACTGCGCCGGCGAAGACAAATGCCCGGTCTGTTCCTTCCTTATCGAGAGGCACTGAGAGACCAGGTGGGAGGCGCCGGAACGAAATTTCAGGGTTCCTCCTTAGCCGTTTCCTATCTCCCCAGCGGCGCATAGCCAGCCCTCCGCCAACCAGATCGGCTCCAACCTCTTATGACATCGCCCAGCAACGCAAGGGGCTCCCCTCTCCCGGGACTCTCCCGGGGAATTTATTTCGGGATTTACAAACCTCGCTTGTGAGATCCCTTGTCTCTTAGATCCATGGTTGGCAAACTCATTAGTCAGCAGAGCCAAATACCAACAGTACAATGATTGAAATTTCTTTTGAGAGCCCAATTTTTTAAACTTAAACTTCTAAGGCCACTTCTTTAGACTCGCCCAGGCCGTGGTATTTTTGTGGAAGAGCCACACTCAAGGGGCCAAAGAGCCGCATGTGGCTCGAGAGCCGCAGTTTGCGGACCACAGTCTCAGGACAACATCCTGAAAGGCAGGCGGTGTGGTGGTGCAGAGCAGGGGCTCTGAGGTCAGAGGGACCCGGACTGAGTCCTGGCTTGGCCAGGAGGCGGCTGGGACACTCGGCCATTGTCCTCTCTCCAGGAGGGTGGCCTGGCCAGTGCTCTTTGGGTTCAGTCCAACTGAATGCTCACGCTGAGAAAACCTCGTCACTGCCAAATGGGGATGACGGGGGGAGGGGGTTATGGCCGGTCACCCTGGTGTGAGCACATCAGGCTGTACGCCCTGTGCTGCCACCCACCTGGTGGCCACAGGAAGTCAACGAGTATGAGGGCGCTGGCAGGTCAGTGCTCCTCCCGTCGTTTAACCCTCACAACGACCTTATGAGTTGTCCCTGTTTTATTTTATTTATTTTTAAAAATACATTTTATTGATTTTTTTTACAGAGAGAAAGGGAGAGGGGTAGAGAATTAGAAACATGGATAAGAGAAAAACATCGATTAGCTGCCTCCTGCACACCCCCTACTGGGGATGTGCCCGCAACCAAGGTTCATGCCCTTGACCGGAATCGAACCTGGGACTTTTCAGTCCGCAGGCCGACGCTCTATCCACTGAGCCAAACTGGTCAGGGCGTCCCTGTTTTATAAACAGGCAAACGGAGGCGCAGAGAAGTCAGGTGCGCAGAGGAGAGCCAAAGCGTGGCTGGCCTCCAGAGGGCAGGCTCAGCCATCCTGCCGTGACGCGAGGGGCTGTCCCCAGGCCTGGCTCACTCGGAGAACGAAGACACGTCGCTCTGTCCCGGCCCAAGTTAACGACGACGAGCCGGTCGTCTGGCGCTGGGCGTGGCCCTGCTACCCTTCCGGGCCCCAGAGGGAGTGGGGGCCATCGAGAAAACACAGGCATTCGGATCGCAGCAACCTCAGTGTGAGTCCTGACCCTGGCATGTACCAGCCCTGTGACCTCGAGCAAGTTTCCTGATGGCATTGAGACTATTTCCTTGCCTGCAAAGTGAAGACAGTGGCCGTGCCCAGCTCACTGGCTGTGGGAGGATAGAAGCACACAGTGCGTGCAAAACAGCTCCCGGGAGGAGCTACACGGCGTGGCTCCTGCCCATCTCTCAGGAACTGTACACAGAAGGTTCCTACGTGTACACGTCTGTGGACGGTGATGGGTGACTGGGCGCCCCCTGCTGGCCTCAGTAATGGAAAGTGCCCCGAGTCACCTTGTTAGGGTCGCCAGAACTTGGGCGTAGGCAGGATGTCCCTCCCTCCCGAGAAGAACGAACAAGCTGTGGTTCCGCCAGACAACGGAATGCCGTTCAAGCACTAAGAAGACAGGAGCCACGGAGCCACGGAAAGACACGGAGGGGAAAAAAGAAGCCGACCTGAGCTACACACACTGCACGATTCCAGCTCCGGGACCTGCTGGAAACGGCCAAACTGTGGGGACAGTAAGAAGACCGGCGGCCGCAGAGGCTGGGGGCGGGAGGAGGGATGAATACACAGGCAGAGCAAGGGTCTGTGCGGCAGAGAGAATGTCCGTCTGGTACACAGAGGCAGGTGCGTGTCCTTAGAAAGCTGTCCCAGCCCACGGGATGCGCTGTGCCAAGAGCGAGCCCTCACGAGGACCACGGACTCTGGACAGTCATGGGGAGGGGCAGCGGGCAGATGGGGCATCCCTGAAATTAAGTCTCATTATTATTATTATTAATTAATTAATTTAAAAAATATATTTTATTTATTTATTTATTTTTACAGAAAGAAAGAGAGAGGGATAGAGAATTAGAAGCATCGATGAGAGAGAAATATCGATCAGCTGCCTCCTGCACCACCCCCCACAGGCAATGTGCCTGCAACCAAGGCACATGCCCTTGACCGGAATCGAACCTGGGACCTTTCAGTCCGCAGGCCGACACTCTATCCACTGAGCCAAACTGGTTTCGGCTTTATTTTTATTTTTTAAGGCAAATTGCTTCTCAAGTGGAGAAGCGAAGCGAGTCTGGAACAGGGGCACCTGGCCACGCGCCCAAGAACTTTCCTCAGCAGGTGCCCCTTTGTGATAAGGACTCAACACTATGCCTCAGAGTGTGGTCACGTGAGAAAAAACGGCCCCGTCACCTTTGTCGGAGCCGGGCAGCTGGATCCCCACGTCCCGGAGGAGCCCCTCGGCGTCCTCCAGCCAGGACTGCGACAGGCGCACCAGGTCCAGCGCCGCCTTCTGGAGCCCGGACACCGGAGGGCTCACCTGCAGGGCCTGGAGGAGCTCCACCTCCTTCCTCAGGTCCCTGCTGCAGCAGGACTGCTTCATGCGCGCCTGCAGAGAGAGGACGGTGAGCACCCGCCTAGAGAGAGGACGGTGAGCACCCGCCTGCAGAGAGAGGACGGTGAGCACCCGCCTGCAGAGAGAGGACGGTGAGCACCCGCCTAGAGAGAGGACGGTGAGCACCCGCCTGCAGAGAGAGGACGGTGAGCACCCGCCTGCAGAGAGAGGACGGTGAGCACCCGCCTGCAGAGAGAGGATGGTGAGCACCCCCCTAGAGAGAGAACGGTGAGCACCCGCCTGCAGAGAGAGGACGGTGAGCACCCGCCTGCAGAGAGAGGACGGTGAGCATCCGCCTGCAGAGAGAGGACGGTGAGCACCCGCCTGCAGAGAGAGGATGGTGAGCACCCGCCTGCAGAGGACGGTGAGCACCTGCCTGCAGAGAGAGGACGGTGAGCACCCGCCTAGAGAGAGGACGGTGAGCACCCGCCTGCAGAGAGAGGACGGTGAGCACCCGCCTGCAGAGAGAGGACGGTGAGCACCCGCCTGCAGAGAGAGGACGGTGAGCACCCGCCTGCAGAGAGAGGACGGTGAACACCCGCCTGCAGAGAGAGGACGGTTAGCACCCGCCTGCAGAGAGAGGACAGTGAGCACCCGCCTGCAGAGAGAGGACGGTGAGCACCCGCCTGCAGAGAGAGGACGGTGAGGAGCTCGACTCGCCTCAGAAACCCCAACGGACACCACCTGTGAAGAATGCTCTTGATTTTGCTGTGAAGCAGCAGAGCCCCAGGTCAGCGCCCAAGGGTGTCCCCGTCCAGTATTATTTGCTTAATTTTTTTGGTGGTGGAGGGTGGAGGATGGGAGGTGGTGGTGGTGGTGGGGGGGGATGGGAGTGGGGGGGTGGGGGGGATGGGAGGTGGTGGGGGTGGGGGGGTGTGGGGGGGTGGGGGGGATGGGAGGTGGTGGTGGTGGTGGTGAGGGGGGGTGGGGGGGATGGGAGGTGGTGGTGGTGGGGGGGGTGGGGGTGGCGTGGATGGGAGGTGGTGGTGGTGGTGGTGGTGGTGGTGGGGGTGGGGGGATGGGAGGTGGTGGTGGTGGGGGGGGTGGGGGTGGCGTGGATGGGAGGTGGTGGTGGTGGTGGTGGTGGTGGTGGGGGTGGGGGGATGGGAGGTGGTGGTGGTGGGGGGGTGTGGGGGGGTGGGGGGGATGGGAGGTGGTGGTGGTGGTGGTGAGGGGGGGGTGGGGGGGATGGGAGGTGGTAGTGGTGGTGGTGAGGGGGGGGGTGGGGGGGATGGGAGGTGGTGGTGGTGGTGGGGGTGGGGGTGGCGTGGATGGGAGGTGGTGGTGGTGGTGGTGGTGGTGGGGGTGGGGGGATGGGAGGTGGTGGTAGTGGTGGTGGGGGGGGGTGGGGGGATGGGAGGTGGGGGTGGGGGGTTGGGGGTGGTGGGGGGGATGGGAGGTGGTGGTGGCGGTGGTGGAGGTGGTGGTGGTGGGGTGGGGAGGTATGGGAGGAGGTGGTGGTGGTGGTGGTGGGGGGGGGGGATGGGAGGTGGTGGTAGTGGTGGTGGTGGTGGTGGGGGTGGGGGGGATGGGCGGTGGTGGGGGGGGTTGAGGGAAGGGGAATGTAAGGGGCAGATTGTTTTGTTTGCACCCTAACTTGGACTTTTGGTGGTCAGAGCGACCCCACTTGTGTCTATTCAAATTGAAAGCCAAATTGCCGAGGACAATAGGCTGAAATGAGAACTGAATGTGGCTATTTTTATTCGTCCAAATTCCTGCTGAGATCAACACATGAGCTGGTCAGAAAGTGCAGTTTGCTGATTGAAAGAGCTGACACACTAACATTTGCACAAACTCCCCAAATAGTAGCAGCAAGGAAGCAGTTGCCTACTCCCCGAGGGGGCCCTGGGGCTGGCTCCCCCCCGCCCCCGTGGGCCGCCCCCTCAGCGGGCTCGGGCAGGGGTGGCAGCGTCCGGCCCACAGGTCCTATAAGGCCCGAGGAGTCATTTGGTCTGGCCCCGCCGAGGCGTCAGGGGTGGGTTAAGTGTTTGAAGAAACACAGCCGGCCGGTCGTTAAGCTGATGGTTGTGTATGGCCCGGGAATGATGCTCCAGTAACCCGCGGCCCTGGGCAGAGAGAAGGGCCCACCCCTGGGGAGGCACCAGGGCTACCAGCCGCCTCTCCCTGCCGGGCCCAAAGGAGGAGCAGCTAAAGGGCAGGCCTGCTGCTCTGATTTCTCTGGTGATGACACAGGACTTTTCCTGCCCCCTGGGGTCCGCCACCTCCCAGCGAGGTACTCAGAGTGCCCGGCACCTCTTCATGGGCCGCCCCAGCCCGCCAGGGGGCGTCCTCCAAGGCCCTGTGCTCCCTGCTCTCACACACGTTTCTCCAGGAGAGGAAAGGTGGGCACAGAGGCAGGGCACCCTGCCCGACCTGCCCCACGGAGGCCGGACAGGCGTGGCCCAGGCATGGGTTTCCACAGAGGGGACGCGGACAGAGGGGACGCAGACAGAGGGGACGCAGGCAGAGGGGACACAGGCAGAGGGGGCGCAGACAGAGGGGACACAGAGGGGACGCAGGCAAAGAGGACGCAGGCAGAGGGCACGCGGACAGAGGGGACACAGAGGGGAAGCAGGCAAAGGGGACGCAGACAGAGGGGACGCAGACAGAGGGGACGCAGGCAGAGGGGACGCAGACAGACGGGACGCAGGCAGAGGGGACGCAGGCAGAGGGGGCGCAGGCAGAGGGGACGCAGACAGAGGGGGCGCAGCCAGAGGGGACGCAGCCAGAGGGGACGCAGGCGGAGGGGACGCAGGCGGAGGGGACGCAGGCGGAGGGGACGCAGGCGAGGGGACGCAGACGGAGGGGGCGCAGGCGGAGGGGACGCAGGCGGAGGGGACGCAGGCGGAGGGGACGCAGGCGAAGGGGACGCAGGCAGAGGGGACGTGGAGGGGATGCGGCGGAAAGCGGGGGCCACCTGGCAGCTGTCCAGCGATGCCCGCAGCCTCTCGATGCTCTTGGCAAGCGCCTCCTGCTTGCAGTGGCTGAGCTGGCTCTCCTTCCACCTTTTCTGCTGAAAGCTGATGTTGTCCTCCGTGACCTGGATGATCTTCTCTATTAACTGGTGACAAAAAGAAAAGATTTAAAACACGAGGCCCCCTGGAGGAGGGAGCTGGGCGCATCACCCATCTCTGCGGTGGGGAGGGCCGTCCTGCCGGGCGTGGGCGATGGCTCTGGAGGCCGCCATCGGCGCTTCACCAGGATACGTTCTTTCCTGGGACCCGAGACGGTTTTGAAGACCCCCAAGGCCCGTACTGCTGCCATTCATTTGTTCTAGATTTTTCTGCCGTTTAGGAGCAACTGATAACACATCCTGATGCTGAGGGTCTGGTGGTTCTGAGGCCGACGAGAGCCGGGTATCCTCACCCACAGGCCGACACAGGGCATGGGAGAGAATCGCTGGAAACTACCGTGTTTCCCCGAAAATAAGACATCCTCAGAAAATAAGATCTACTTATAGGTTTCCTTCTGAGTGAAATATAAGGCATCCCCCCAAAATAAGGCCCCCCTAGGCTCTGTCTCAGAATGTTATTACTAAACATGAGAGATTTTGTCCACTGATTCTGAAAGAAATGGAGTCACAAGAAATTCACCAGGAAATTCAGGAATTGGATTGTTATGATGATGTTCCAGAAGATGATGACATGATTGTCATTGAATAAATGAGTAAATTCTTGATACTGTAGGATTCACAGTTTGTCTGCTTTGTGTTGACAACTACTGTACTACCGTACCGTATGCAGGTAATAAATTTCCTTTATTTTCATTTAACAACAAATGTGTACCGTATTCTTCTTCATGGAAAAATAAGACACCCCCTGAAAATAAGGCCTAGCATATCTTTAGGAGCAAAAATTAATATAAGACACTGTCTTATTTTCGGGGAAACGGTAACAAGGTCCTGGCCGGCCAGAAGTCCGTCCTCACCTCTCTCTTTCACTCTCTCTCTTTATTTTGTTGATTTTTTTCAGAGAGGAAGGGAGAGGGAGAGGGAGCTAGAAACATCGACCAGCTGCCTCCTGTACATTCCCCACTAGGGATGTGCCCACAACCAAGGTACATGCCCTTGACCGGAATCAAACCTGGGACCCCTCAGTCCATAGGCTGACGTTCCATCCACTGAGCCAAACCGGTCTCTGCTCTCTCTCTTCAGAAGGAACAGGCGGACGGGACTCCCGTGTTGTCTGGGTGAGGCGGCCCTTTCTCACGACGCTAACGAGGGTGCTAACAGGGCTGCCCCTGCGTATCCGGGGACCAGGCCACCCTGGGCGATGTGGCTTGATGTTCACAGAAACGTTTCAAAGGGGTTTTCCTGGCTTTGACTCTGAAAGCCAGGGAGATCCCATGAAATCTGAGCAGATCTTCATGGTGTGGCAGCGTGTGAAAAACATGTGCCACTACCAAAACCCGGACCGCATGCTCCCAGCGGTGGCTGTCCTGGCCCGGAGGCAGCGGCGCAGAGGGCGGACGCACCTGCTGGTCGCTGACCGGCTTGTCCTGGAACGGCTTGGCTCGCCCGTACGTGGCCCTGATGACCTGGCTCCTGAAGTGCTCCAGCTGCGGACAAAGGAGGCAACTGAGTCAGGGGTGGGGGGCAGCTGCAGCTGGCTGGCCTGGGGGGGGGGCAGGAGAAGTCAGTAGGGAGGGCCTGAGTGCCCTGGATGGCCATGCCCCATCACTGAGACCTCCACCTGTCACTGAGGGGCAGTGCCCGCGGGAGGGAGGGGGCAGAGGCTTTAATCGCGTCCTCGGCCTGCCTGCCTGTCCCAGCTGGTGCGTGTGGGCAGCACACACACACACACACACACACGCACACGCACACGCTCGCACACACGTCTCGAGCCCTCCGGAGAGCCTCTTGCTGCCAATTATCCAGCAGGAAGCCCCGGCCAGAGTGCTCTGCTGTGTTTGCTGAGCGGCCCCAGACTGTGAGGTAAACATGGAGGCTGTCAGCCCCGGGAAACGGTCATCAGCAGGGGGCCGGGGGACGGAGGGATCCACTCCCTCCCGCCATTTCCCGCCCAGAGCCCCTGGGTATCGTGTTCCTCTGCGCCCCCAGCGACTGGTCCGGGGCCTGGCACAGAGCAGACACTCCATAAAGGTTCACTGAACGCTGTGAACAGACACATCTGTCAAAGACGGTGTGTGTGTGTGTGTGTGTGTGTGTGCCAGCCCGCCCTCCAGGGCCTCCGTGGGGCCGGTACTCTCTGGTGATGAAACAGCAGTTACGTTAAAGCAGGGCTTAGGGAACTGCAAGATCAAGGGGCCCCAGGCTCCATGAGACAGCAGAGGCAAAGGAGCCCAAGTTTATCTGGAAACTTCCCAGTGTAGAGGCCGTTGGCCTGGGTGTCTGGTCGCTGAGGACCCCAAGACAGAGCCCTGAGGGGGCGGAGGGGCCACGGAACCAGCCTGAAGGTCAACGGCCCCGACACAGGCGTGCACCGCGCACCGTGGCGCTCTGGGACCCGGGCCGTGGAGGGAGACTCTCCCGAGGACACCCAGGCCGGCGGGCGGGCGGCCTGCAGCAGCGACCGGTGCCTCGGCGCTCCATGCCCGCCTCTGGCTTCACGGCCCAGGAGGAGGCTGTGCACAGAGGCCTGAGCGATGCCCCGCCAGCAGAGGGCCCTGAGGACTGACTGCTCAGGGCGGAGGGACGGGTTCTCCTGGGCCAGTGGTCGGCAAACTCATTAGTCAGCAGAGCCAAATATCAACAGGACAACGATTGAAATGTCTTTTGAGAGCCCAATTTTTTAAACTTAAACTTCTTCTAACGCCACTTCTTCAAAATAGACTCGCCCAGGCCGTGGTATTTTGTGGAAGAGCCACACTCAAGGGGCCAAAGAGCCGCATGTGGCTCGCCAGCCGCAGTTTGCCGACCACAGTCCTGGACAATGGGCTGCGTCCTGGATCACTGGCCTGGGGGAGGGTGGATCTGAGAGAGAGAGAAAGAGAGAGAGAGAGAGGGGGAGAGAGAGCGCACGCGAGCAGGCCGTGGAGACAGGGGCTGGGCTGGGAGAGTCGGGGCCAGAGCAGGGCTCCTTGCTTGAGTCCAGACTGGAGGAACCTCAGGGCCTCGCGGGGTCCTCTCCCAGCTGACTGCTTCCTAGACCCTAACCGGGACCCCGCACGTGGCCAGTGGCACAGAGGATGCCCTCGCTGGGCCTGCTGGGAGAGCAGCGTGCAGGAGAGGCGAGGGCAGCCCAGGGGGAGCCCGGACGGGCAAGCTCTCTGCCCTCGCTAAGGGTCGGCCCCTGCAGCAGACGTGACCCTGGGGTGATGGTGGTGACGTTTGTTGAGGAGCTTTAAAACCTGCCCGGTAGTCAGCATTGCTATGAGCTGATGCCGCTGATGGAGCCCGGCCACATGCGGGTCAGGCGGACGCTGCCCGAGGGGAGGGCGCTGGGGCTGGGCCGGGCGGGATGGAAGGACCCTCGGGATCGTGGTGCTTGGCCTTGTTTGGTGGCTCACAGACGCTCTGAGGATCCACAGAGCAGCGTGCCGGGCCCTTCTCTCAGGGAAAGCAGCACAGCCTGGCATGCGCGCTAACGCCCTTGGCTGCCCTGGAGCCGTGGTGGCCAGGAGGGGCCTGAGGAGGAGCCCCCAGGGGGCTGCCCGTGGTGGGCTCAGTGCCCCTGACCCGGCTTCCTGTTGGCTCCCCCTTAGCCTGTGAAGAAGCCTTGTTTGCATGCTCTGGCCCTCACGCTGTGCCACGTGTAAGGGGAGGGGCCGAGGGCCATCCAGCCCAGAACACGCACCCAGACCGGCCGGGCCAGCCAGCTCACCACCCTGCCCGGCGTGTCCATCTCGCATGAGCTCGGACATCCCGGGGCTTTGCTTTCTTAGGAAAAGGGGCATTCCTCGTGGTCACTGACGGGACCTCTGCTGGGGCCCAGAGGAGGCAGGAGAGGGGTGAATGTCAGGTTGAAATGTTAGGGAGAAGGGGCTGGAAACACTGCTGGGGTCAATAGGCTCAGACCCTTCCCAAGAGGGAACGGCGGGCAGCTGGGTAATGGGGCAGGCACCGAAGGGTGGCTGTGTGCCCGGGGTCTCGGGCGACGGCTCCCATTAGGGAGCGCCCCTCAGGATGTCCACGGGGAGGCAGGAGCCACGCGAAGCCGCTGCCCATGAGGTCAAAGGGAGCAGCACACCACGGCCGCCTTCCTCCTCCTCACGCTTCCCACCAGCCACTGGGCACGGACGATCCCTGGGGGACGGGGCCCCGGGGGGGCCCTGGAGCTCGCACGCCTACCTGACCTACTGCCCTTTCCAAATTGACTTTAATGAGGCTCTCTCTGCTCCCCATTTCTTGGAGCTGAAGCAATTTCCTTCTGGAATCCTCCTGAAGCTTCTCTTCAACCTGAAAGGGCGATGAAAGCAGGCGCTGCTGCTAATGTGATCGTAATGCACTCTGGGAAATCCCTCCAGGAGGGCTAATGGCCGGGGAGTCCCCGAGGGGGAGGGGCAGCTGCAGGGGTCAGGGGAAAGGGCCGAGCTCTGCATCCCGGACTCGTCTCTGTTTTGTCAACCGCAGACTCTGATCCCAGCTCAGCCCCTAAACGAGCCCTGGGACCCTGAGAGAGTTACTGCCCAGCTCTGCAACTCGGTGTTCTCATCTGTCAAATGGGAGCAATGATGCTAGTATGCCTCACAGAGGCATCACAGGGACTCGTAGTGGTTAGCCTAGTGCAGTGTTCCCTAAGAGGGCTCTGGAATCCACTCCGGGAGGCTTGCTAAGCCATGAACCACAGCCTGTGAGGGAAGGCGTTTAAAGCAGAGAAGCCAGCTGATCGCTTCCCCTGGTTTGGATAATGGTCCACTGGAGGGGAGCTTGGGAGTGCTCAGTGCTGCCCTCTGCTGACCATCACGGGCCCTGCAGCTGCTCAATTCATTTAGGAACAATACACATTTTGGGAGCACGTGCTGAGCCCAGGGCTCTGGCACTATCAGGAATGAGGCAAACTCCTAAATAAACGGGAGGGTTTGTACCGAAACGCTCCATGGCTGTTTATTCGGGAGCCGAAGGGGAGCGGGGAGGATTAAGCAGATGTAATGAAAGAGCCAGAGGACCCTTCACAGCTTGCGCAAAGCCGTGGGGTCCACGTGAACTTGGAAAAGCCGCACACCCTCCCTGGGCCCAGTTTCTTCCACAAACACCCCTCCCAGGTCTCAGGAGCTCTGACTTCCGTTTCAGCAGACCTCCCTCCACTGCAAAGCGACTCCAACCCGGACTCTGCCCTCCTCCGTGGTCCCCACCATAACAAACAGCCCCACCCCGGCCTCAGGCCCTGGGTCATCTCCCGCGGCCCCTTTCTCACACCCGCTACTCTCCAAACCCCGTGCTCCCATCCCTCTCAGATCCCCCACTGCTCTGCTCCTACCCCTGCCCCACCCTGGGCTAGGCCCCACCAGGCGCTGAGAACCTTTGGCCTCTGAAAAAACGTGCCTCTGGCCTCTATTTTCATTGCCTTCCAGAACATTCTTCATGATCCCGAGAGTAACCAGGCTGTAGAACAGCTCTGTCTGATGGACTGGCTTCCTGTTTATGTTGGCTAACACGGCAGCTGTGAGCCATACCTGGGCAGAGCACTTGAGGTGTGACTGAGAAACTGAATTTTACATTTTCTTTAATTTTGGTAAATGTCGATATGAACAGTCACACATGGCTGGTATGTGTGTGTGTGTGTGTGTATGTGTGGCTCCCGGCCTTGGCTGTGCCACTGACTGGCTCTGGGGTACTGGCTGTATTAGTAACTAGCAGCCTTGACTCGCTTGCCTGTAAAGTGGGAAGGATCATTTCTAGGTTATAGTCGTTGTGAGAATGAAAAGAGATGAGCCCGGCCCGCATGGCTCAGTGGTTGAGCATCAACTTATGAACCAGGAGGTCACGGTTTGATTCCCAGTCAGGGCACATGCTTGGGTTGTGGGTTCGATCCCCAATGGGGGCTGTGCAGGAGGCAGCCAATCAATGATTCTCCCTCACCATTGATGTTTCTATCTCTCTCTTCCTCTCCCTTCCCTCTCTGAAATCAATATTATTATTATTTTTTAAAGAAAACGATAAAATGTTTGGCATAACACATGAGAAATCACAGCTGCCAGCTTCACCGTCACTACTGATCACAAATGTGACAGTATCAGTGTCCAGTTTAGGGCCTCCGGTGGCTCCTCACCGCCTGTGTGGTAGGTAGGCCCCCAGCGCAGAACAAACCAGAACGCCAAACCAACAGCTCAGGAAGGCCTGTGAACTCTGCACAAGGCAAAAAAAATAAACAAACAAACCCACACCCCAATAAAGCATCGTCAGACTGCTGGAAACCGAGGGGACCGAGACTCTTAAAGCAGCCCAAGAGAAAGCAGAGCTTTTGCAAAGGGGCGATATTAGGCTCGAGAATGACCTCAAAGTAGAAATACCAGGAGCCAAAAAACCCTAGAAAGATGAACCTCAGGCTACCTGTAAGGAGCTGAAAGAAAACCACTGCCAACGTGGGATTCGCACTCCGTCAAACACGGAGGTTAAGTGTACGTTTTTCAGACAGACAGACACACACACACACACACACACACACACACCTGAAAGAATCTGTCATCAGCATTGCCAAGGCCAAGGGCAGAGTCATCATCAAGAATGCAGAGCACAGCTCCTGGGGCGAGCGCTAAAAGACTCAGAAACTCAACGGATATCGGATTTTGGCAAGTCCGGGGTCAATGCTATTGTCTTACTCGTCTAAAAGTGTAATTAAGGAGTGAAACATTTCCAAGCAGAGACAAAAATGGAATGACAGAAAACCATCAACTCAAAAGAGCCCAAGAAAGGAGAGAACAGGAAATACAGTGCAGAAATATCACTCTAAGAGGGTAGAGTTAAGCCCCAGTCAATATACCAGCAATTGCACTTTTTATAAAGATTGTGCCTGGGTTTTATAAAACGCCGTGCTATTTAGAAGAGAGAGAGAGAAAAAAACCTTAAAAACAAAGATGGGCGGGAAAATGACGGCGAAGATGTTGTGAAAACCCTAACCAACAGAAAGGCTGGCGGCCGATGCATCTGCGTTAATGGCAACGCAGACTTTTGGGGAGAAGAAGCACTAGAGAAGACACGGAGATTTCTCCGATGATCCAGGGGGGCGTTTCCTTTCCCAACGGGAAGAATTAACGTACATGCACCTGGCAACCCGGCCTCAAAACACGCAAAGCAAAAGTTAGCGACATTAAAAGGAGAAATACACACACCCACGGTCATGGTGAGCTTTTTAAAAACACGCCTTCTCTCAAAGACTGAGGATGGGACACGTACACACACAGAGGACGATCAGCAGCAGCATTTCAGTTTGAGCATCGCTGGCAAACGTGGCTTAAGTGGGCCGAACCGGGATAATTTCACAATCCAGACCTGAAGGCGGGCCGGGGGAGCGGCCGCACACAGGGGCCTTGGAGCCAGGCAGACCTGGGTTCGAGCCCTGCCGCCACGACTTTAGCTGAGGGACGTCGGAAAACCCCCTTCGCTCTCGTGAGCCTCAGTTTCCCCAGCTGTGAAGTGGGGTTAAAACCGGGGCAGACCGCACAGCGTCGCTGTGAGGAGAGGATGCGTATGGAGCGCCTGGCCCGGCCCGGAGCAGGGGCTGGGCCGCGGCTGCCCTGGCCGTACCTTGCTCTTTTCCCGGAGCGTCTTGGAGACTATGCTCTGGTCAGACGTGCTCTTCTTCAGCTCCTCCCTGAGCCTCCTCATCTCTCTCTCCATGTTTTGGATTTGCTGGAAGAGTTTCGACAAAGGTCAGCTTCCCTGCCGGCTCGCCGGACCCCACTTCTGGGCGGAGGGGTCCGGACCTCCGTAACGCCTTTCACCGGGCGCGTGAGGGCAAGGACCTAAGCGGGACCAGCTAAGGTCCGTCCCCGGGCGGGTGTGTGTGTGTGTGTGTGAGAGTGTGTGTGTGTGTGTGTGTGAGTGTGTGTGTGTGTGAGTGTGTGTGTGTGAGTGTGTGATCCTACGTCTGCAGAGCAAAGCAGACTTTTTTTTTTTTTCAAGTGACATATTGACCACGGCTAGTTTTGTTTGAGAATTGTAGAGGGCACATGGACATTCTTTAAATTGTTAGCTGAGTCCCAGGCGCTGGCAGAGTACGTTTGTCCAGGTGTCAGCAGGGGCGGGTCTAGATATGTAAATCCAGTAATGCTGGGGCCTAGTTAAGAACGCAGATAAGCCGAAACTGGTTTGGCTCAGTGGTAGAGCATCGGTCTGCGGACTGAAAGGTCCCAGGTTCGATTCTGGTCAAGGGCATGTGCATTGGTTGCAGGCATATCCCCTGGTAGGGGATGTGCAAGAGGCAGCTGGTCGATGTTTCTCTCTCATCGACGTTTCTAGCTCTCTATCTCTCTCCCTTCCTCTCTGTAAGAAAAATCAATAATATATATATATATATATTTTTTAAAAGAATGCAAATAAGCTCCTTTGACCCCTATACATAAACCTGCATGTCTTGGGGGGGTCGCCTTGCTGCCTCTCCATCAGAGAGATGGCGCCCACCTAGCACCCAGCTTGATGAATCTATTTCTGCCTCCATGTCTCTTTCTTCTTTCTCTAATTTCCTAATCCCCAGCTCCTCCCCTCAGGAACCTGTCGTTTTCCGTGATGGACACGGAAAACAGAGAAACAGCCCCCACAGAAAATCAGCTGTACCCTGGGATGGAACAGTGGGAGACATCCATCAGTTCATTAGGATAATTTTACAATGATTCCTCTTGGGGCATATTTTGCGATCGACTGGAATAAGGGCCATTTGGAAGACACAAAGGGCCCAGTTTGGAAGGACAAACACGGGTTTTCCTCCTCCCACGGGGGCAGAGACCGGGGGTGTTCCTGACGCGGGAGCGGCGCGGCTCCCCTTCTGTTAAAGACGCAGTGCGCCCCCCGAACTGGAGCTGTGCCTGCTGCGGCGGAGGAGGCTCCCACTGGCCCAGGAAATGGACACTTGACAGTCGCGGTCGGTTTTCCCTGCACCTTTAACGGCCGCCTTCTGAGGCGGCACAGGATGCCCCTGTGTTGTTGCTACGAGTGGGAGTGAAGTTACGTAAGGAAGAGTGTTGGGCTGGTGACAGTGATCAGTGTCCCTACGATGAACGTGTGACAGCGGGACATGCTGGTTTGGGCATCACAGGACCCGGGGCGGGAGCACAGGGACTTTCTGGCAGCCTGTGGTGGCCACCCAGCCGGCCCCTGTCCCTGTCCCTGACCCCGACCCCAGCCCAGCCCAGCCCAGCTCTGAGAGAAACGCCCGGGGGATGCTGGGAGGGTGTGTTTCCCAGGGTCTTCCCACCCGTGTCCTCCCAGAGGCAGCCAATCAAAGAGTGAGGAGGTGGCCTTCACCATGACCACCAGGAAACCCCGGAGTCGGTGCTCCTGCCAAAACCCGAAGGTCAGAGTCTTTCCGTGGGCGCCCGGGAGCGAGGACGTTCCACTCACGGATTTGCTGAGTTTCAGCTCTTTCTCCTGGGCTTCCCGGTGCTCCTTCTGGGCCTCCTCCTTGTTCAGCGCCTCCTTGAGCAGGGAGCACTGGGGAGAGAGGGACAGCAGGCCGCGGGGGTTGATGTCCCCACGGTGGCCCTGCAGAGCTTGTGTTGTTTGATCCCTCCCGCCCCACACTCCCAGGGGATGCCAGACCTGCGGCCGCTCCCAGGGCCCCTGCTCACGGGTTCTGAGGAGGAAAGTGTCTGAATTCTTTTTCAAGAGCCAGCGAGCTACTCGGGGTGTCTGGGCCGGAGGGAGGCAGGGAGGGAGGGAGAGAGGGGCCGAGAAGGTCAGTCTCCTCTTTGCCCAGAGGAGAGCTGCACTCACTCTGGAGCTGATGGCCTCCAGCTGGCGGTCCTTCTCTTTGTTCTCGCTCTTCAGCTGGTTCACCTCCTGCTTCAGCTGTTGCACCTCCTCATCCTTGGCGACCACGTCTTTTTGCAAAGACGACACCATCCCTGTTTAAAAACAAACCACGAGAGACTCACAAGGTCAAAGAGACAACAGCGTGGACCACTGAGAACGGAGGCGGGGAGCGGGGGGCTGCTTGTCACTGCAGCAGCCCCGGCCCTGCGGCTCAGCCCGGGCTGTGCACACAGAACACTGGGGTCCTGTCGGGCTGGGGCCCGAGCCGCAGGGCGTGCCCGATGCTGGTGGGCTGGGGCACCAAACCGAGTGGTGTCTGAGAGAGGCTTGAAGCGAGGATGAGGCCTGATGAGCCGATGTCAGGGAGGAAGGCCAGGGCTCAGCGAGTTCATCTTTCTATTTCCGATGCTTGGAGCCGTGCCTGGCCCGTGCAAATTTCTTAGGACTTTCCAGTTAGAGGGGAGCGTGAGCAGAGGCCTGGCAGGCAGGGTGGCGTGGGGTAGAGGATGGGGTGTGAGTGTGTAAGGAGTGAGGCCGAGGAAAATCC
This sequence comes from Nyctalus aviator, assembly GCA_036971965.1. Lineage (NCBI taxonomy): Eukaryota > Metazoa > Chordata > Mammalia > Chiroptera > Vespertilionidae > Nyctalus > Nyctalus aviator. The sequence goes on from CM072923.1 coordinate 187,477,394, forward strand.
AGCTCCAGGCACAGCACACAGATTCACACAGGGCTCAGCCTCTGCTGTGATTGGCCCTCGGATAACAACAGCCCCGGGCGTGGCTCAGCAGCTGAGCGTTGAATTATGAACCAGGAGGTCACGGTGCCATTCCTGGTCAGGGCCCGGGCCCAGGTTGTGGGTTGGATCCCCAGTGTGGGGCGTGCAGGAGGCAGCCCATCAATGATTCTCTCTCATCACTGATGTTTCTCTCTCCCCTTGCTTCTCTGAAGTCACTAAAAATGTTAAAAGAAAGAATAGCCCCGACCCAGACTCACGCCTGCTTCTCTCCCTCCCCTTTTTCTCTGTCACTGACTCCATCCTCATCAGTCTCTAGACATCTCATTTTCCGCTTAAAAACCCCAACGGCTTCACAGCGCCCTCAGACTGAGACCCAGCCTCCTCCCTGAGAGCCGGCCCTGCCTCCCGCCTGACCCGTCCACGCCCATGGCCCTCATCCCCACCGCTCCAGCCCCGCTGGCCTTCTGCGGCTCCCACAGGGCCCGCTCGCTCAGCCTCTGCTCGTCCCTTCGCCTCCTCCAAGCTCTGTCCGTGCCCTTCTCCCTCCGCTTCACCCCCCCGAGCACGTGCCACCACGCTGCCCGTTTCTCTGCAGCGGGCTTGTTGATTCACGTTTACTCATTTCTGTCTGTCACCTGCTCCCAAATGTGAGCCCCGTGAGTTCAGGGACCCAACTCTTGGCTCTCTCCCCGGCCCAGGACAGGCCCTGGCACCCGGTAGGTGCTCAGTAAACGTGCTGAAGGAATGCAGGGGTCCGGGCTGAGAGCCCTGTGCCCAGGCCCAGGCGCTGGCTGCCCCTCCCCCAGCCCAGGGCTGTGGGGCGGGACCATCCCTGTCAGTCAATGAGAAGAACCAGGTCCTCACTCAGCCCTCCTGCACCAGGGGAAATGGTGGCCCTCTCTGGCGGGGCCCACATTCGGGGCAAGGCGGCTTCCGGAGCTGCCCCAGCCCCTGCCCCAGCCCCACGGCGCCCCATGTTCTTAGACCTTCCAGCTAAGAGGCCATGTCCACTCAGACATTGAGCAGGCCCTGCCCGGGAACTGGATGGCAATAAGCCTCCCTTAGGGGCAATCGCAAACTCACTGAGCTCTGCTGAAGGGGCTGCTGAGTCCATCTCTGCGCCCCCCCTGCCCGCCCCTGAGGAGGGGGCAGAGACTGTGGCAGCGCCTGTGGCGCTGGGATGGCAGAGGGGGCAGAGGCTGGGGCACTGGGATGGCGGAGGGGCAGAGGCTGGGGCACTGGGATGGCGGAGGGGGCAGAGGCTGGGGCACTGGGATGGCGGAGGGGCAGAGGCGGGGGCACTGGGATGGCGGAGGGGGCAGAGGCTGGGATGGCGGAGGGGCAGAGGCTGGGATGGCGGAGGGGGCAGAGGCTGGGATGGCGGAGGGGGCAGAGGCTGGGATGGCGGAGGGGGCAGAGGCTGGGATGGCGGAGGGGGCAGAGGCTGGGATGGCGGAGGGGGCAGAGGCTGGGATGGCGGAGGGGGCAGAGGCTGGGATGGCGGAGGGGGCAGAGGCTGGGGCACTGGGATGGCGGAGGGGCAGAGGCTGGGGCACTGGGATGGCGGAGGGGCAGAGGCTGGGGCACTGGGATGGCGGAGGGGCAGAGGCTGGGATGGCGGAGGGGCAGAGGCGGGGGCACTGGGATGGCGGAGGGGCAGAGGCGGGGGCACTGGGATGGCGGAGGGGCAGAGGCGGGGGCGCTGGGATGGCGGAGGGGCAGCTCCGGGCCCGGCCGGGGAGTGCTCACCTGACGAGATGGCATGGTCCCTCCGTAAGGTCTCGCCCTCGTTCTTGAGGAAGCTGATCTCCGAGTTCCTCTCGGACAGGGTCTGGCTCAGCACCTGGCTGTAGCCCTGCTGCAGGGCGCTGACCTGCGGACGGAGGCGGGGCAGTCAGAGGGGTCGCCCAGGTCAGGGGTCACCTGGTCTTGGGTGGGGCTGTGGAGGAACCACTGCTTCTCACTGTTAACTGGTGGAAGGGACAGGAGAGACCTGTTCCCGCAGGCCCACAGGTTCCTGTGCCATCAAAACATGAGCTCATCGCTTTGTGCACCCACAGGGGGGGCTCGGGCATAGCTGCTGCCCGGATAGCTGGTCCCCCAGCGTGCCTGCCGACGACCTTTGAACTCTCAGCCATCTACAGACCGGCCCTTGGTTCCAGATCACCCAGCACCACTGGATGCGGAGAAAAATTCAACAGAGGGGAGCCGGTTATGAAATTAGTTCCCTCCAATGGTAGTGACGATGTTGTGTACATCATAGAGCATTCCAGAGCTTCCTGAGCCCCTTCTCAGATGCTTCTTCTTTTTTTAAAAATACATTTTTATTGATTTCAGAGAGGAAGGGGGAGGGAGACAGAAACATCAACGATGAGAGGGAACCATTGATCGGCTGCCTCCCGCACGCCCCCTACTGGGGATCAAGCCCACAACTTGGGCATGTGCTCTGCCCAGGAATGGAACCTGACATCCTGGTTCATAGGGCAAGGCTCAATCCCTGAGCCACGCTGGTTGGGCACATTCTACTTTTTGCCAGCTCGTCACTGAAGGCTGACGGTCTCGTTACAGTCCCCATTTTGTAAGCTAGCATACTGAGTCTCAGGGAGCGAGGCCACTGGCGCCGGGTCACTCTGCTGGTCGGAGGTGGAATTCCGACTCGCATCTCGGTTTTAGCTCCAGTTCTTCCCCTCCTGTCCCACGGCTCTGGGACCCGCGTGGAAAGCCAGAGGCTCTGAAATCTCGGGGCCAGCCTATGACCTTCAAATCCGGCCTCCCCCACTTCCAGGCCGTGGGGACACGTGGAGGGCGCCCAACGCTGCTTCCCTTTTCATTCTGCAAGTGGGGTGGTGGGAGCCCCGAGCTGGCAGGCTTGTGAGAATGGTTTAATAAGTTGGTGCATGTGCGTGTGCTCGGATCACGCCCGGCACACGTCACATGGGTGTTAGTGGTGCCGATCCTCTCACCTGACTCCCCGCGGCATGTTCTGGCTTCAGCTTCTCTCGTCTGTCTCGGGGGAAGATAGGCGGGTAGCATGTCTGTGTGCATTTGTAAGCCTTGTCTAGACTCACGTAAACACCAGTGCGACTGTTATTAAGAGCAAACACAGGGCCCGGCCAGTGTGGCTCAGTGGTTGAGCATCGACCTATGAACCCGAAGATCACACTTCAATTCCTGGTCAGGGCACATGCCCAGGGTGCGGGCTCCATCCCCAGTGGGGGGTGTTCAGGAGGCAGCTGATCAATGATTCCCTATCACTGATGTTTCTCTCTCTCCCCCTCTCCTTTCCTCTCTGAAATCAATAAAAAATATATTTTTAGAAAGAGAGCAAACACAGGAATCGTTGGTAATGGTGCTATGCTGTAGGCATAGCGTAAAAAATGATGGGGGTGGGGTAAGCTCCCATAATGTGGTGAGAGCCTTGCCACCAGATGGCGCTCACGATCATCATTCTTACTCTTGGTCTCAGAAAATCTAGTCATCATTTCTCATATAGAATTCACCGAACCATCAAGGTTTCGTTTCGTTTTCTGACCCATTTCCGGTACCATCCATGACATTTGGGGCAGTAACATTTACTTTTTCCCTGGGGCATCTGAAGCATGCAACTCTTCCATACAGGGCACTGGGAATAATTTATTTTAAAAGAGTATCTGGCTCTCCTCAGCATAATGCTTTTATTTGCATGACACCAGAGGCACAACAGAAACTTCCAGAAGGGATGGGAAGGCACCCTCCCCGCAAAGACTCCAGTGCTCCCGACAGATACAAAATATTTAAACGGGAGCATCAGAGCTTCGGGATTTCAGATTGTGGGAAAACTCCAAACAGTCTTCAAACCACTTCTTTTCTTTCATGACTGGAGTAAACGTCCGTATTGTCTGTAACGGGCATAAGCATGGGCAGCTTAGCGTCTGTCCTGCTGTGCAGTGAAGCAGGCGCCGAACCAGAGAGCGGTAACCTTGGGCCAGGCAGAGCAGGGGCTCTGAGATGAGGACCCAGCTGCTGGCTAGCCTCTGCAGGAGCTACAGGCGCCTTCAGTGACTGGAGACCTTCGAGGGCAGATCGTTACGCACGTACTGCGAGGGACCCCGGAGAACGTATACAACCATCAGGCCAACAGGTCAACCTGCCATGTGCCGTGTGCCGTGTGGCGTGTGCGTGTGCTCTGGCTGCAGGTCCTCCAGGCAGTAAAATATTTAAGGAACCAAAATATGAGCGGGCAAACCTCGATTTGAGTTCAAACCAGCTGGGCCTCTTGTTCAGAGATGCCTTGTTCTAACATATTTTCCTTCGGTTGTAAGTGAAGACCGGGGAAGGGAGGCAGGCCACAGGGGGATGAGTCAGTGTGATTATTTCTAGGTCATTTCTTTCCTTTTTTCTTTTTTTTAAACTTTTCCCCGATATCACTAGCAGCTTTACACAATAGTTAACTGCGACCTGCCGACGGCCAGAGATTTGTGGGAATGGCGCGATGTTAGCTGTCAAGTACATCACAATGAGAAAAAAGGCAGGTGGGGGATTTGCATCCTCGTCCATGTTCCTGGACAAGACCTGTCACCTTTGCTCAGCAAACGGGCCAGTAACCGAAGGGCTGTTTCTCCATCCCGTGGCCCAACTGGGTTCAGAGAAGAAAGATGCTCACAACAAGCCAGCTGCAGTCAAGGCAGCTGTTTGCAGCGGTCTTTCCTGCAGGACCAGCTGCTGACGTTGGTTTTTTAGGAGGCCAGTGCCTTATCCGTTAGGCTACTGGGGCCTGTATGACGTTGGTTTTTTAAAAAAACGGGTCCAAGGAGTCATTTTTCCATGTAGACGTCAGAGGATGTGTGTGTGTGTGTGTGTGTCTGTGTGTGTGTGTCTGTGTTTCCTTGGCTTTCTGTCTCCCTCACTGGAATGCAGTTGGGAGTGGGCAGGGGTCATGTCTGTGTTGTTCTCTGCTGAATTCCCAGAGCCTGGGAGAGGGCATGGCACAAGTTGGCGCCCCACAAATATTTATTTGAGTGAATGAACAAATGATGAATGAATGAATGAGTGAATGAACAGACATGGTCCTATCCGAGTAATGAAGGTCACGGGGTCTAGTCTTTGTCCTCCTGGAGCTTCCAGTCTCCTGGTAGAATCTCCTGGGTCCATCACACCACCTATGTATGCCCTTTTCTAGGCACCCCGCCCGGGCCTGCGACCCTGCACCGTCAGTTGGCTAGAGAAGGGAAAGGCAGTGACGGTGGCAGAGAGCTGGGCCCCACGCCTGAGCCAGGTTTTAAGCGGCTTTGTGCGCCGGGGCCAGCACTCATCAGTGGCCGGCTTCTTTTCTTCAGTCACCTTTGTTGAGATATAATTTGAGTGCACAGTCTGTGGCCAGCTGTACAGGAGTCCTTAAAAAGACGGATCTAGTTTGGAGAGAAAGAACATGACTGGTCCGTCCAGAACTGCTGGTGGAGGGTTTCTGTCTGAGGAAATGCCCACCAGCGAGCCAGCGGCTACCTCCGGGCTGTGGCCAAGGCCCCAGGGTTTGGACGCTGGGATTCCGTGCCCCGTCCAGCTCACTGCCCACGGCTCTGTCTGGGGCTGGGTGGGGGGTGGGAGGTGGGGGCAGAGGAGGTCCCTGAAGCGGCAGAGTTGGGTAGACCTATCAAGTGGGGTGAGAGGATGTGAGGGCGATCTGGCTGCGACATCTGTCACCCCATTGATCGCCAGGGTTGATTCGGCTGATCTGGCTGGCTAGGCGGGTGTCCCCCTCCTCCCTCACCGATCCATGTGCGTCCCTCCCGAAGCTGCGTGCTTGGTCGAAGAGGACGACTTTCCCCCAAGAGGAGAGGGCCGGTCTTCGGTCAAGGGTATACGAGTAGCTGCGCTCCCCTGCTAGAACCTCCAAACAAGCTCTCAAGTGGGGTGAGAGCATGGGGTCGGCAGAGAGTTCACATTGTGCTGCCCTCGCCCCCTTGCTGTGCAAGCTGTGGCGCGGGGCTGGCGTCTCCGAGCCTGCCTCCGTCTCCTCGTCTGCAGGATGGAATGTGTCGGAGGATCGGGAGGTTAAAAGCCAAAGCCTTGCACATAGTAGGTGCTCAGTCAAAGTTAGTACGGCTCTTCCCAGGCTAGAAACCTGCCAAGCCTCTCCTTCCTGGGACTTGTGCTCTGGCACCTGTCCCCCACCCCCCACCCCCCAGCGCTGACCGCTCCTTTCCTGGCCGTCTGGGTGGCTCCTGCTGTTCTCCTCGGCTCCCCCCCCCTCCCCCCCCCCGAGAGCTGTCGCCCTGCATCCTGACTCGGTCTTCGCCGGCGGTCTTTCTCCGGGTCCTACCTGGCTCTTCAGGCTCTGGATCTCTCTCTGCTTGGCGTCGATGTACTCGTTCAGAACCGGGCCCTTCTGCGGGGCCCCCTGCTCGCCCCTGGGGAAGGTGGTCTCCGTCAGCAGCGTCTGACTCAGGCTGGCCAGCTCGTTCTGCAGGTTCACGATCACGGCGTCTTTGTACTTGGATTCGAGCTCGAAATTCGAGAGGCGGCTGACTTCTCTTCCCAGCATCAGGATGACTTCATCCTGGGGGCGGAGGGGGGCAGATGGGCAGGTTACTGGTCCTGGGCCTGCGGTGAGGGCTTAGGAAGGTGAGGGCAGGCAGGACAAGGGAGCAGGTGGGAGGGAAGCAGGGAGGAGGGGAGCGGGGGGCAGGAGGGGTAGGGAGGCAGGCCTGCAAATCTCCTGAGCCACTGATGTATAGTCTCCAGGAGGTGAGTGCTGGGCCTCACAGGTGCTAACACTTTCCTGCCCCTAAAGTTAGACTTTCATACCCAGCACAGCCATCCCCGCTGGGAACGTGGGTTGCTAGAGAGTTTATCATGCTTTTTAAATTGCATCGTACTCAGCCCAGGACCCTGGGGACCCAGGAAAGGTAGTGAGGGAAACGCCATTCTATTCGACCACATTCTGCTTATAAGGAGGGCTAGTTTTTAACTTCTATAAAGTTAATATATTCTGAAATGTTTCCTTTCTCTTTCTACTCTGCGGGTACTGCTTCCTGCCTCTCTTGGTTATTCACGTAAAAGTATGTCCCAGGACACCGAACCGGGACCGTAATCGAGGCAGGAACTAGGATCATGCGGGTGGGCTTGGGCACACTCTGGCCCGGAAGACAAGCTGCCCCCCCCCTGCCCCCGTTGCAGCCAACTAATGGGTGGTTCCCCCCGAAAGGGAAAAAAATCCCCCAAACTGGCCACTAGAACTCATCGTTACAATGTTAGAAAGACGGAGGAAAAAATTAAAAATGCAGCTATTGAATTTCCGCCTTGAAAGGAAATCCTGTCCTTCCAACAACTTCCTGTTGGTTGGACGGAGCTCAGTGGGCAATTTCCAGGCCGGATCGTGGCCTGGGGAGCTGTCCGGTCAGCCTCATGACCTCCCTCTCCCCTGACCCGGGCAAGGCCAGGGTCATGAGGAAGCCTGCCTGGCACTGCCAACTGCTGCCAGGGGCCTCTGACAATGCCTGTGGCAAAATAACAAAGGACAGCATCAAACGTTCTGTCCTTCTGGGCAGCCTCCCAGGGATAAGTGGCCCAAAGCCTCCATGCTCGGCCATTATTCATGCAACACATGTTAATTGAGCAGCTACTATGTGCCAGGCCCTGTGCCGGGTGCTGGCGTATAAAGAAGCCTGCAGGGAGGGTGTGGTTCTGCCTCCGTGGGGAGGATCCCGTCCCTTCCTGGAGGCAGGGCTCCCTCTCCCACGGGGTCCTGTCCCACCTCCCCGCATGCATGTGACCCAGGCTGGCCAGTCAGGCTTTTCTCAGGGATTTCATGTGGCCACGGCCGAGGGAAAGGGTCTTGGCTCCTTTGGGGCCCTAACTTTAAAGTCACAGGCTCGGTTGCCTGAGTTTGTCTTTTCCAACACGTGCAGCCGGCCTGCTGGAGAGTGCAACGCTCGGAGGGAACTGGGAGAGACGGCCCCGGGGGGGGGTGGGGAAAGGGGGGGGAAGGGGGGGATGTTCTGAGAATCTCGCCATGCCTGAAGCCAGCAGGCCTTCACATCTCCAGTAGGAGGAGCTGATGGTGGCTTTATATTGTTTGGCTGTAAGCTAGTTTGCTCATTGTTATTGTACTCAAGTCAGGGCACAAGTGACTCACAAATAGAAAAACTGTAAATATGGTCACACTGCGTTTCCAGTTTAACAACCGAGGTGGATTGGAAAACAGCTACAAATGCTTGGCAGCCTGTGATATCCAGTGGCAGAGTCTGTTTCCCGAACCTCTCCACCTAGGCCGGCCCTGCCGCCTGCCCTGGCCCACTGAATACGGTGGGAGTGATGCTGGGCCATCTCTATGCAAGTTTTTAAAAAAACATTTTTATTGATTTCAGAGAGGAAGGGAGAGGGAGAGAGAGAGAGAGAAACATCAATGATGAGAATCATTGATCTGCTGCCTCCTGCACCTCCCCCCCCCAATCATACCATGACTTCCTGGTTCATAAGTCAACGCTCAACCACTGAGCCACACCAGCAGGGCTTTTTGCCAGTCCTTACAAGGCTGCTGGCTGATGGTGGTTACACGAGTGAGGCCAGTGGAAGCAGCAGAGAGCCTTCCGGGCAGCCCACAGGCTCCGGGAAATAATCAATGAATGCTCTAAGCCACTGCATTCTGGGTGGCTTGTTACACGGCGATCTATACCGGATACAGTTACAGCCTGGCTGCTCACCTCACCGCCACACTTCTCACAGCCCGGCCTCGGGACTCCTGGGTCAGAACCTCCGGTATCTAACCGGAACCCGAGCTCCCTCCTCGCAGACTCCGAGAAGGGCTGCCGGCTCAGGCCCTGGGCCTCGGAAAGCAAGACGCCCCATGACCTGCTTTTTCAGGGTAACGCCCAGTTGTGTCTGAGGGGCCCTCCCCAGGACAGCCTGAGTTCACCTGTTGGGGCCTCGGACGGATCCTGTCCCACACTCTGAACCTCTCTAGGTCTCTCTTCGCTCTCAGTCCTCTCTGACTCCGGTGCTCCCCTCTTCCCTCCAGGACGTGTGTTCTCCCCGCCGTCCATCCCTCCTGGCTGACCAAACAGTTACTAGGGGAGAGCTGGAAGGACCAGCTTAGAGTTAACCAGACCCAGGTTTGAATTCCAGCTCCGCCCCTCACGCTGGGCAACCTTGGGCGAGTTACTTAACCTCTCTGGGAGTCAGGTCCCTCGTCGGCCACGTGAGGGTGAGAGAAGTCTATTTGGAAGGTGATGAAGAGGCACAAGCTCACTGCATGGCGAGTGCACAGGACACGGCCCAGCGCACAGTAGGTGCTCAATACACTGTGGCTGCGAAGGATGCTCATTGGGACCAAAGGAGCAGCTCCCACAGTTTACGGGGGAGTGAGCGGGTTTCGTGGGAGCGGTAACAAGAGCACTCTGGGACAGGAGGCAGGGCAGTCCCTCCGCGGTCCATCCCCCTGACCCCTCACCTTGTCCTGCTGGGCCAGGTCCTGGTCCATGTAGAACTCCCCGGGAGAGGCCGCCCCGGCCATGCCCTCGGCCACCGATTGCTCCAGCAGCTCGGCGGCGCTGGCCCACACTAACCCAGGTGAACAGAGAGCACAGGGGAGGGTGTGAGCGTCCCGAAGGCCTCGGAGAATGTCTGCAGATTAACCCCCACATCCATTTCCTGCTGAGATTACAGCTCATTTAATTAAAGAAACGACAGAGAAAGGCACGGGGAAGGGGGTGGAGGTGGTGGTGGGGGAGAGATCAGTGATGAGAGAGAATCATTGATCGGCTGCCTCCTGCACGCCCCACACTGGGAATCGAGCCTGCAACCCGGGCATGTGCCCCGACCAGGAATTGAACCGTGACCTCCTGGTTCATAGGTCCATGCTCAACCACTGAGCCACGCCGGCCAGGCGGTAATCAACTATTTAAAAGCTTCCTAAGGCAAGGTATCTCTGCACATCTGAGTCAATGAGAATACATTTTGATCCTGTCTCCCACTCATACACACACTCACCACAGAGGTACTGACGTGTGCATGTGGGCAGTGCACACAGCCGGGCGGGCTGTACACAGAAAGTGCACAGGGGAAATCGGGAGATGGCTGACCTCTAACTGCTTTCTTACAACTTTTTCACAACTGACTGTGCTTTGCTGTGGAATCAGAGAAAGTAAACGAAAAGCAAGAGCCATCCTCGCGGCTGCAAGCCCACCGGGAGCCGCCAGGGGGCGTGCCAGCGCGCACCTTGCTTGATGACGGGAGCCCGGGGGGCGCCCTCCACCACGAAGGAGAACATCTTCCCGCAGGCGCTCATGGGCCGCCCGTGGCAGGCCGGCGGGGCCGTGGTCGGCCTGGGGAAGGCCTGGGACCAGTTCTTGTGCGCTGGCATCGGCCGGACGCCCGGCTGGAAGGGCATCTGTGGCGGCAAAGGCGAGTGGGCCGGCTGCTCTGCGAACCCAGGTGGCTGTGCTCTTGGCCAGCGGGCCGGGCCCCCCATCCACGGGAAGGAGACCTGCAGGGGTAGCAGGAGGGTCAGGATGAGCGGGGGCGGTCCCTACCTCTTGTCCCGGCCGCATCAAGGCAGCCCGAGGTCTCGGCTTGTGAGTCACTTCCCCCAGGAAGCCCTCCCTGACTCTCCCCACTGCGTGTCACACTGCACACGGCTGTACCGCTACTGATGGGCGTGGCCTTCCTGCCGGGCACCTTCCCAGTGGGTCCCCTCGGACCCCATTTAATGCACCTGACCTCCGTGCTGAGGCCCAGGCTCTCCCCCAGCTGCGAGGTTTGCCCGTGCGCTGCCAGCTGGCGGGCCGGCACCTCTGAGAGGGTCAGGGCTCCGGGTCTGTCCGCTCACCCTGCAGCCTCAGCATCTGGGACACGCCTGCCGCCCACAGGGCTGGGGGGATGGTGAGCAGAGCGCGGAGACCCAGCCGGCTGGCTGGGACCCCAGCCCTGCTTTCCCTCCATTGGCACGGTGTGTCTCCGGCACCCCTGATCCATCCACCCCTGGAAGCCGAGAGCTCTGGGGTGGCAGGGACCCCGACTGTCTCTTAACCTTTGATCCTCAACACCCACCACTCTGGACAGAGGCTCCGTAGAGATCTCGCCTGGAAACCTCTTTGTCGAACCGGGGAGGGTGGGGGCATGTTTGTAGCTACATAGGGCGGAGAGCACAGCGTCCATCTAACGGGGGTGGGAGGGGTGTGTGTGTGGGGGGAGATGGGTTGGGGGAGGGGGGAGCCGGTGCCAGGCAGAGGAGCTGACTCCGGGCTCCGTCTCGGCTTAGTGCTCAGCGGTGTTTGCTCCCCGCGCCTCGTGGCTAAGGGGACCAGCAGTGCGTGCCGTGTGTGTCCTCATCCATCGCACTCCCTCTCTGCTCCTCACAGCAGCCCTCAGGGGGGCGCTCTCGTTACCCCCGTGTTTCCCGTGAGGCGTGGAGAGGGAATCTCTTCATGTCAGGTCTCGGCCTCCGCCCCTGTGCTCCCTTCCCGCCTTCACTCTCAGACGCTGCCCCTGCCTTCTCTGTCCTCCCCGTCCCTCCCCAGCCTCCTCGGGGGCTGACGTGCTATAATCAAACCATTCCCCCTTGGTTTGATGAAGACATATTGAACGAATGGGCCGAAAGTGAGGAGGGGTAAATGCCAACGTGGCTGCTGGGAAACAAATCTAAAAAATAATAAAACTCCAGGAGTTGTGTGTTGGCCACTGGGAACCTCTTGCCTGTAATTCCACCCAATGCCCAGAAGAGGGCGCGAGGACCCGCTCCTCCAGCGACCCACAGGGCTGGGCCTGACCTTCACCCACTCCAGCCCCGCTGCAGCTTGTGTGCGCAGCTTGGCATCAGCCACGCGCTCAGGACCGGCTCCACCTGAGCCTCGCCCTCTGCCCACCCCCTCCTGCCCCCCAACACGCACCTAACCCCCGGGACTCACTGGGGGAGGCTGGTTCTCGATGACGAGTTCGTAGATCAGCTCTCCGGTCCCGAACCTCAGGAGGTCCCCGGGCAGCAGCTTCACGGCCACGTTCTGGATGTGGCAGTCGTTGACGAAGGTGCCGCTGCGGGAATTGAAGTCCTGGAGGACGAAGCTGCCCTCGGCCTCATCATATTCGATGAGCGCGTGGTGGTTGTCGATGTCCTTGGACTGAAAAGCAGGGCAGTCAGGGCCGGGAGGACAGGAGACTGGACTGGCTGGTCACCACAATACTCATTCTTAAATGCGATGCTGAGCATCAGAGAGGTTCAGTGACCTGCCTAAGGTCACACAGCGCATGCAGGGGAAGCTGGGATATGTGCTCTCTCCACTCCCGACCCAGGCAGGTGCCCGCGCTTGTTGGGCAGGGAGTCAGGCAGCACAGAGGCAAAGGGAACCTGCGGGGGGGGGGGGGTCCGAATGGACAGGCACATGCATGGCCAGAGAACCGCCACTTCCTAGTTCCCAGCTCCACACAGGTGTGCTCTGTTTGCTGCAAATGGCGGAACAGGGAGCAGAACCGGCCCACACACAAACCAGAGGGTCAGTCGGCTAGTGACAACTGTTCACTTTCTTGCAAAGAAAGTGCCAAGTTAAGGTCAAGGGAGGTTTTGTCAGAACTGTCCGTCAGTTCGTTCTGTTCATTTTTAGAATCACATTTTTCCTCATGTTGCAGGAAACGAGAACCAGAGCAATGCACAGACGACATTAGAATCATTTAGCGCAGTGATCGGCAAACCACGGCTCGTGAGCCACATGCGGTTCTTTGGCCCCTGGAGTGTGGCTCTTCCACAAAACACCATGGCCTGGGAGAGTCTATTTTGAAGAAGTGGCGTTAGAAGAAGTTTAAGTTTAAAAATTTTGGCTCTCCAAAGAAATTTCAATCATTGTACTGTTGATGTTTGGCGACCACTGGTTTAGGGCCCCATCCCCAGGAGGCAGGAACTGACAACACTCGTTCCCAGCCTTCCAGTTTTTTAAAAAAGTTGCTTACTATCTTTTTAAGACGTTTAAACAAAACTGACATCATGCCAAATAGAAAAGTTTAATAACTACCTTTTAAAAAAATCTTGATGTACAATAAATTTTCTCCATGTGATCAATTATTTCTATTGCTGCTTAAAAGCTTGTCAGAATTTATCTAATGATGGGTCCTGATGTGATCACGTTTCCCCAGGAGAAAAAGACCCCAGACAGCGGCCGTTCAATCAAAGTATAATATGTTAATGATTTGCTAAGGCCACTCAACAGCTCACTATGATGTGCACTGACCACCAGGGGGCAGACAGTCGGCCAGTTGCTGTGATGTGTACTGACCACAAGGGGACAGATGCTCCAACTGGTAAGCTAGCTTGCTGCTGGGGTCCGGCTAATCAGGACTGGGAGAGAAGGGCTGGACACTCCCCGGAGCCCTCCCATGGTACCTCCCAGGCCTCAATCACGCACCAGTGGGGTCCCTCGGCCTGTGCCCTCTCACAATCCGGGACCCATCGGGATATCAGAGAGCCGGTTTGGGCCCGATCCCTGCAGGCCAGCCCTAGGGACCCCACCAGGGCATGAACCCGTGCATTGGGCCTCTAGTATACTGATAGAGGGACAAGAAGACGCAACAATCCTTAATGTGTATGTACCTACGCAGAAAATTCCAAAGAATCAACACCATAAATCCTGGAATTAATAAGCAGTTTGGCAAGGTTGCAGGATACAGGTTAATATTTAAAAGTCACTTGCTTTCCTTTATCCCAGCAATGAACAACTGGAATTTGAAGCACAACACCATTGCCCTGGCCAGCATGCTCAGTGGTTAGAGCACCGGGCTGTGCACTGAAGGGTCACAGGCTCGATTCCTGGATAAGGACACCTGCCTGTGTTACAGGTTCGATCCCCAGCCCTGGTCAGGGCATGTGCAGGAAGCAACCAACTGATGTGTCTTTCTCACATTGATATTCTCCCCTCCCACCCTTTAACTCTCTAAAAATTAATGGAAAAAATATACTCAGGTGTGGGTTAACAAAAAACACACAACACCATTTACATTATTACCAAAACCATGAAGCACTTTAGGTATAAATCCAACAAAAATATGTACAAGTTCTATTTGAAGAAAACTACAAAATGTTGGTGAAAGAAACCAAGGATCTAAATAAACGAAGAGCTAGTCCATGTTTTATTTTCAATTCCTTAGTGATATCTGATAGTTAGCATTTTCTCATGCTCATCTGCATATTTAAATTGCCATCTGCATATCTGCTTTGGGGAGATGTCACCCATTTTTAAGTTGGGGTTTTTTTTATTGTCCAGTTTTAAGACTCATTTATTTTGGGCACACATTTATAGCATCTTTATTCATAACTGCCCCGAACTGGAAGCAACTGAGATTTCCTTTAATGACTGGGGTACCCATTGGGGTACCTCCACACAATGGGACGTAGTCAGCGGTAGAAAGAACTGTGCTATCAAGCCCACCAACACCTGCAGGAATCGTAAATGCACACTGATTAGTGCAAGACAGCAATCTGCGAAGGCTACAGACTGTCTGGTTTTAACTCTGTGAAGTCCTGGGAAGCGTAAAACCAGAGAGACAGTGGGAAGATCGTGGTTGCCGGGGGCTCAGGTGGCGATGGCGGGGTGGGGGTGGGGGAAGGAAGGGTGAAACCCAGGATTTCTGGACAGTGAGAGGACTCTGGTGCTGAAATGCGGGGCACATGCCCTTATACATGTGTCTGAACCCGCAGAATGGGCACCACCAAGGTGAGCCCCAATGTGAACTGTGGCTTTAGTTAATGATAATGCCTCCGTGCTGGTTGTAACAGATGGACCACGCCCACGTAAGATGCTGGTAACGGGAAGCACAGGGAATACATGGGAACTCTCTGTGCTGACTGCTAATTTCCTGTAAGCCTGAAACAGTTCTAAAAAACACTTTAAAGCACTTTAGAACCTGTTAAGTGTTTTGGGAAGTGCCACCCACGTCTTCATCGCCTTTTCCACGCCTCTGTTCGCTGTGAGCCTGTGATGACCAGCGAGGACAAGTTCTCTGTGTTGTTTTGTGTTTTCTCCTCCCAGGCCTCATTGCTTTCAGTTCCCTACAAGCTGCCAGGCCATCGTAAAGAAATCGATGCAGCAGGAATTCTGAATGCAATGGGGTGAGCTCTGCCAGTGCTAGGCCAAGACGGGGCTTCCCCCACCCCATAATACCACCGCTCCTCCCTTACGTGGAGAATGGCTACAGGCCGCCATTGGACAGAGCCCTAAGGCAAGCGCAGGCTGAATGCATAAGCTCCCTCCGGCCGCTGCCCCGTGAGGTAAACTTTTCCTTTATCATCGTCATTGGTACTGTTGGCTAATGTACTGTGGGCTTCCTGTGAGCCGGGCCCGCTGAAGCACCGCGTGTATTCTCTTGTCTAACCTGTACAATAGCTCTATAGAGGGCTCTATCATTATCCCATTTTATAGGTGAAGCAGCGAGACTCAGAGGGTGAAATGGAAGGATAATAGCATCACCTCCACACCAACACCAGAGACGCCGCAAGGAAAGAAAGCCACACACCCATGTCCCCTATGAGCACTGACAGGAAAGCCTCACAAAATACTAGCAAGTGAACTCAACAGCATCGAAACACACACACACACACACACTCACACACTCACACACACACACACATACACTCTAATACACACACATTCTCATACACACACACACTCACACACACACTCTAATACACACACATTCTCATACACACACACACTCATACACACACTCACACACACACTCTAATACACACACATTCTCATACACACACATTCTCATACACACACACACACTCACACACACACACACACTCACACACTCTCACATACACACATACACTCTAATACACACACATTCTCATACACACACACTCATACACACACACACACACTCATACACACATACACTCACACACACTCTCACACATACGATGGGATGTTATTTAGCCCAAAAAAGAAGGAAGTCTTACCACTTGCAAATGGCATGGATGCGCTTGAGGGCATTATAATAAGGAAAGTAAGTCGGGCAGCGAAAGACAAATACTGTATGATGTCACTTATATGTGGAATCTTAGAAACCCACACACCTGAGCTCAGAGACACCGAGAACAGACTGGCCGCTGGCAGAGGAGGGGGGTGGGGGAGGGCAGTGGGTGAAGAAGTCCAGGAGGCACAGACTCCGGTTATAAAGTAAGTGATCGCGGGGATATGATGCCAGCCTGAGACTGTAGTTAATAACACTGGATTGCATTTTTAAAAAATATATATTTTATTGATTTTGTACAGAGAGGAAAGGAGAGAGATAGGAGTTAGAAACATCGATGAGAGAGAGTCATCGATCAGCTGCCTCTTGCACACCCCCTACTGGGGATATGCCCGCAACCAAGGTACATGCCCTTGACCGGAATCGAACTCAGGACCTTTCAGTCCCCAAGCCGACGTTCTATCCATTGAGCCAAACCGGTTTCGGCGGATTGCATTTTTGAAAGCTGCTAAGAGATCAAATCTTCCAAGTCCTCATCGCAAGAAAAAAAGTGTGACCGATGTTAACTAAACTTACTCTGGTGATCATTTTGCAATACATAAAAAAATATATCAAATCGTTATTTTGGAAACCTGAGGCTAATATAATGTTATAGCTCCATTATACCTCAATAAAAGTAAATGAAAGTAAAAAGGATTACGCAGCATGAGCACGTGGCCTTCAGTCCCGGCATGCAATCTGATGGCCCAGCACACGGAAACTTCCAGAGCTCAGGGAAGGCAGCTTTGCAGCCCCCTTTATGCACCGGAGGCGGAGTGGGGCAGAGGGGAGCTGACAGGAGAAGAGAAGGGGGATCTGACAACAGGCCCGCCGAGGTTCAGTGCTCTCTTGGGGGTCAGTGCTCTCTCGGGAGCCCTACTCCTGGCGGTTCCTGGGGATGCTCACCTGGACGCACGGAACGAGGGGCAGGGTGGCTGAGAACCTTCCCCTGAGCCTGACCGCCCACCATGACCCCGTCTGAAGGTTATGATCAGGTCACTCCGGGAGGTGACTTTTCATAGATTCCCCCCCTCCTTTTTTTTTTTCATCCCCCTCCTTTTTTTTTTTCATCCACAACGTGCTGCCACCACCATACCATCAAGCCCTTTTCTTCCGCCCAAATGATCACAAACAGCTCCAGGCCTCGGCACCTGCGGTTTCAACACCTGGGTGGTCTGTCCTGCCGGCTCTGCCCGGCAGACCCCCGGCTTCTCCTTACGGGGGCAGGCCAGCTTGGTCTGCTCTGTCCCGGGACAGGGTCACGGCTGGGGCCTCTGTCTATCACCCCAATGGGCCTCTTCCACGCTGGGCACCCAGCCAACATCTCCTCCTTACCCAAGGCCCCCACTAGATGGCGCCGCACCCATTCCTGAGTGAAGGAGGACCATAGGAAACTTCTCATGTCATTACAGTTAAGATCTCAGTTAACTCTCATGGAATTTCAGATGTTTCGATTTTTAGTTGTTCCCCAAAGCTAAATTCACACCCAAAAGAAGGAAGTTTCTTTCTTTAGAAACTTTGAGTCAGCCTAGAATCTGAAACTCGGTCTCTTCCCCCCCTCACCCCCCATCCCCCGCACCTCCCAACTGTGTGTCTTTGGACAAGTTACCGAACCTTTCTGAGCCCCATTTCCACATCTTGAAATGAGCGTATAAAAATGATCACCGAAGTTCTTACCCCATGGGATTATCTCAAGGGTAAAAGTCTGTAGATCACATATAGAACATACACAGCATATATGTTAAAACACACAGGGCGCATCACACCGTCTGTAAATGTGTGCTGTGGCTGTTTGCAGAAGGACAGGACGTGCCCCTAACATCCCTGCAATGGCTGCTTCCAACGCCCGGGCACGCTGAGCGGCCCAGGCAGCGAGTGCCGGTGGCCTCGGCCGCGCCCCAGGGAGGAGGCGGACACTGGGGCAGCTGCTCTGGGAAAGACCGAGTTCCTCAAAAATTAAAAATAAGGTCATCGTGTGATCCAGCAAGGTCACGTCTGGGTGTCCCCAAAGGACTGAAAGTGGGGGCTTGGAGAGAGACTCTTACCCCTCTCCCCCCTCCAGAGCAACACTCACAACAGCCCGAAGGTGGGGCTGGCCCAGGAGCCCGCCCGTCGGGGGGTATGGGCCTGTGGTTGCATGCACGGCACAGCCCACAGCCCCGGAGGGAAGGACAGACATTGTGACGGGCGCTATGGCTCGGGGACCTGCAGGACGCTGGCTGCGTGCCGCAGGGCCACGGAGGACAGACACGGTGATCCCGCTTATGCGGAGCGCCCAGGCCAGCCCCGTGTGGGGGCAGGAGGCAGGACGGCTGCCGGGCCTGGGGTCGGGGGGAGGGTGCGGGGTGAGCGGTTCACGGAGTTTCGGTTTTGCAAGGTGACCGCGTGCCAGAGAGGAGTGGGGAGGGCTGTGCCACACGGGAACGCACTTAATGCCTCTGAGGTGAGCACGCCGACCACGCGAAGGTGGTACATTCCACGTTGCGTGCCTTTTACCACGAGAATGAGAAAGAAAGAGGGTGTCACTCCGGCCCCTGCCTCTGAACTTGTCCTCTCGGAAACCCCGCCGGCCGGGGAAGCAGGCCGCGGACATCAGCTGGTTTCCAGCCACCGGTTCTGGGCCCAACGGGGAGAACCAGTCCCAGGGACGTGAGGTCCCTGGGAGGGCCCGCAGGGAACCCCGCTGGGCGGGGGGGCTCTGGGGGAATGTGGGGCTGAACCCTGGTGGGAGGCGAGCCTGTGAGCGCATGGAGGGGAGCCGGGAGCCGCGCCCCCAGGCCTGCTGCTTTCTGTGGGTGTCCCCCAGAGACTGAGGGGTGAGAGTCCACGTCCAGACCTCACGTCTCAAAAGCAGGGGTTCCCTGGTAATGATAGAGACGCGAATTACAGTGACAGGGCGCCACGGTTCACCCCCCAGACCAGTGAAGACCTGAGAGGTGGGCAACCATGTAGGCTGTGGGGGGAGAGGGGGAGTTCCAGAGCAGATGTCACCGCTGGCGGGACCCTAAAACAGTGGTCTGCTAACTGCGGCTCATGAGCCACATTTGGCTCTTTGGCCCCTTGAGTGTGGCTCTTCCACAAAATACCATGGCCTGGGCGAGTCTATGTTGAAGAAGTGGCGTTAGAAGAAGTTCAAGTTAAAAAAAATTTGGCTCTCAAAAGAAATTCCAATCGTCCTGTTGATATTCGGCTCTGCTGACTAATGAGTTTGCCGACCCCTGGGCTAAAACACCTGTAAGCCTCTGGAGGTAACTGGCAGCACCCCTCGGGGCTCAGGTGTACACGCCCTTGGCCACAGCAGACAGCCCCCACGTCCACGAAATGACGTAAACGGGCCGGTCACAGCGGCCTTTTGTCATAACCACAAGCAAGGTTACGACATGGGCTCCGATGGTCCTTTTTCCAGAGGCGGTCCGGGCCTGGCAGGAGCCCGGCACGGGGCCGGGGCCACCGAGCTGCGCGGGGTCTGGTGTGTGTGTTAGGTCAGTCTCGCTCCATGCACGCACACACACACACACACACACACACCGCTCAGCCCAGGTGGGAAGGGGCGGACACAGGCTAGGGAGGTGGTCCCGGCCACGAGGGAGGAGCCAGCGGGCGGCGGGACTGCCCACCAAGGATGGAGGCGCAGGCATGGGCATTCCACCCCCTGTGGGTTCTGCCCTTGGTTTTCCCTCCCTCCCCGCCCTCCTGGCCACAGCACTGTGCTGACGGAGGTGGGCCGAGAGCTCAGGGGTCAAGGAGATCTGAAACCGCCCCGGTGTGGGGCCAGGTGAGTTCTTGGGGAGGGGGCAGGGCCTGTCAGTGCTCCACTGCTTAACCTTCCCTTCTTTCTCCCCCCAAAGTTTATTGAGAGAGTGTACACACACACACACACACACACACACACACATCCCCCAAATGGGAGCGCCCACGTCAGAAGGGAGGAAGTATGGGGTTCTCAAAGTGTGCTCCTGGAACACCTCCATGGGACCCCACAGCCACCACCTGAACGAGGGGAGCACATAATGGGAGGGTCCCTAGGTCTCTGGGGCAGCATGTCTGGGCTCATGTTTAACAAGCACCTTTACGCAGATGGGAAATCCAACAACCCTTGGCTTGCAGAGTTCTTTCATCCAAGAGAGGAATCAAGCCCCTCTCTCGGCAGTTTAAATAACAGCCACATCCCACTCTACAAGTTAGAGTTCACGCGCCACGTCAGACCATGCACATGACAAGCTACAACGTTCAGCCCCGAGATGAGCAGGGGCGGGGCTTTCCAGCCGTGCGGAAGGGCGAGGGGAGGTTCCGACCGAGCGCCCGGTGGCCAGCCCTCCCCTTTGCTCATGATCCTCCAGTGCCTTCTTGCCATTCCTCTCCCGATAGAGATCAAAGTGCTCCAGCTAAGGAGACCTCTTCCTCCTCTCGACCCTCCTCCTCCCCGCTCCTGCTCTGGACACACCGGTTTTTTCTCTCCGCCCCTGAGACTCACAACATGCTCTTTGGCCCCAGGGCCTTTGCACATGCCACCCCCTTCCTCCCTGGTCTGGTGAAGCCCTCCTTGTCCTCCCCATTTCTTTCCCGGGGAGCCCCGGTGTCGGCTGGGAGCTCCTCGGGCCTCTGTGGGACCTGTGACTCCCATCTCTGCCTCCTCGCCGCTTCCTGGCTGCGGGGACCCTGACTGCGGGGACCCTGCCCTATGTGGCCAGGCCAGCGCCGTGTCCCGGGATTGCCTCCGAGCTGAGGCTCCAGGTAAATATTTGTGGAATGAGGAGCGACACCAGCGGCGATACCTGAGCTGGCACACATGGGCTTCCTGAAAGGGAATCAGACCTTTACCGGACACAGACAAGGCCTGGGACACAGCCCCTGTAAATCCCAACGCTGATTTTCTCTGAGCCGCATGGTTACTAGGGGCTTTTTCTTCCTTACATGTGGCTTTCCCTCCAGTTTTTTAAAAACCAATAAGCATGTAACAGCCTTTCATGATCAGAAAAAGTCGGGTGATTTCAAAATACAGGGTGGGGGGAAAGTAGGTTTCCAGTTGTTTGAACGGAAAATAACACAATAACTGATAAGTCATAATACAAGCGTAAACGCAATTTTGCATGCTCACAACTGTAAACTTACTTTCGCCCCACTCTGTGTGATATCAATAATCAAAACCCCGTGTCAGCCTCACGGATGAGGATCAGCCTTTAGAAGCATCGCTGCCTGTCCTTTGGGATTTACCCAAGTGAATAAAACAAACAATCTATTTTTTATTTTTATTTGCGAGATGTAGCCTCGGGTTTACGTCAAGGACACCTTTTTTGTTAACACACATTTCTTTTTTTTTTTTTTTTTTTTTTTTATCAATCTTTATTGTTCATAATATTACAAAGGTTCCTCATTTTCTCCTCCCTCCACCAGGTTCCCACCCCACCCTCCACCCCCTCCCCTTCCCCCAATGTCCTCATCCATAGGTGCACAGTTTATGTTTAGTCTCTTCCTCCCACCCTTTCCTCGATAGTAAATCCCTTTTCAGATAGTAAATCAGTTACTTAGCATTTTCTCATATCAATAATATCTCCACATGCCCAATGATATACTTCAGACAACAGACATTTCCAAATAGTTCAACCAACCTCATCCAGGCCCCACCCAAGGCGCTTACAGATCAACACCCCAGCGCTATACTAACTCAACACATTCAGATCTAAGCCTTCATCACTTGATTCAGCAGACCCTCAAGTTCCCGCCAAAGTCTCCAGCCGTGTCTGAGAGGCAGCCTTGGGGCGGGGGCAGGCGAGGAGCGAGCTGTTTCGGGCCTGGCTGCACCGGGCCTGGCCTCTGTTGCTCTCGTTCGTACCACAACCAGCTGCTCCGGGTCTGGCCACTGCCGCTCCCAACCTAGTTGCTCTGGACTTGGCTGCTGTTGCTCCGGGCCTGGCCGCACCCGACCTTGCTGTTCCGGGCCGGGCCGCTCCCAGCCTGGCAGCCGCTGCTCCGGGCCTGGCCGCACCCGACCCTGATGATCAGGGCCTGGCCGCTCCCAGCCTGGCAGCCGCTGCTCCGGGCCTGGCCGCACCCGACCCTGCTGCCTCGGGCCTGGCCGCTCCCAGCCTGGCAGCCGCTGCTCCGGGCCTGGCCACACCTGACCCTGATGATCAGGGCCTGGCCGCTCCCAGCCCGGCAGCCGCTGCTCCGGGCCTGGCCGCACCCGACCCTGCTGCCTCGGGCCTGGCCGCTCCCAGCCTGGCAGCCGCTGCTCCGGGCCTGGCCGCACCCGACCCTGCTGCCTCGGGCCTGGCCGCTCCCAGCCTGGCAGCCGCTGCTCCGGGCCTGGCCGCACCCGACCCTGCTGCCTCGGGCCCGGCCGCTCCCAGCCTGGCAGCCGCTGCTCCGGGCCTGGCCGCACCCGACCCTGATGATCCAGGCCTGGCCGCTCCCAGCCTGGCAGCCGCCGCTCTGGGCCTGGCCGCACCCGACCCTGCTGCTCCGGGCCTGGCCGCTCCCAGCCTGGCAGCCGCTGCTCCGGGCCTGGCCGCACCCGACCCTGCTGCTCTGGGCCGGGCCGCTCCCAGCCTGGCAGCCGCTGCTCCGGGCCTGGCCGCACCCGACCCTGCTGCTCCGGGCTGGGCCGCTCCCAGCCTGGCAGCCGCTGCTCCGGGCCTGGCGGCACCCGACCCTGCTGCTTCGGGCCTGGCCGCTCCCAGCCTGGCAGCCGCTGCTCCGGGCCTGGCCGCACCCGACCCTGATGATCAGGTGTTAACACACATTTCTGAACTTTAGTTAGTG
Organism: Nyctalus aviator; assembly: GCA_036971965.1. NCBI lineage: Eukaryota > Metazoa > Chordata > Mammalia > Chiroptera > Vespertilionidae > Nyctalus > Nyctalus aviator. The sequence continues at coordinate 187,500,170 of CM072923.1, forward strand.
GCAAGGCTTTTAGTGGCAGCTATAAATGTCATTCATTTATCTATTTTATTTTGTCTTTATTGGCGACTGTAAGTTGCCTGTGGAATTGCACCGCAGGGTGGCCTCCAGCTGGTCAAGGGTGACTCTTCTAATCAGAAAAGGCCAGTGAGGTTGGCAGATGGGGGCAATGTTCACCCCGTCCCGCTTTATAAAAACCAGAGAATGCTGACATGTGTGCAGGTTTCAGTTTGTCAAAACGGACCCGTGTCCCCAGATCCCTTTTCAAATCAGATCTCCTCGCCCGAATCCACCGAGGAGAGGGTTTGTCTAGGAGCAGACAGACACGCCCGTCAGGTTTGTTCACCAAACCTTTGGCAGTTCATGCATCACCCGTTCCCCAGAGCCAGGCTGAGCCTGCGCCGCTGCACCGGCAGCTCATTTCTCCGTCAATAAACTCCGCCTAAGGGGCAGACACAGTCAATTATTGTTTATACACCGAGTGCCGCTCAGTTTCTGTCTACGTGACAACTGTCCTCATTAGTTCCCTCTCCCAGACAACTCAGGATCGGTGGATTCGCATGTCACCTCTGAGGATTCTTCTGTCTCCGTTTGTTTTCTGAGACAGTAATAACCATCGTGGTGTCTTTATGTAGCAGCAGGGAAGCAGGCACTGTACCTGCGTGTCTGTCTGAACCCGCACCGCGGCCCTGTGATGGGGTAAGTGGTTTGGGGACGGGGAGGACGAGCTCAGAGCGATAAACTCGATTAATTCGCTCTAAGTCACGCGGCCAGAACGAGATTGGCCTTAATGAGATTCAGAGCCGGGCCTGTCTACCCCCGGAGCCTGTGCTTTTGAAAACTGCCACGGTCTTCTCATATCGCCGTCAGATTCAAACCAGAGCTCCCATCTCCATGACAGCCGGACGGGAGATAAGACCACCTAAAACCGCCTCTGTCCCATGGTGATGAAGGAAAAACTGGAATTATTTTTTCTTTTTCTCTCCCCACCTCCTCCCCCAGTTGGGTACTCAACAGATGTTCTGTGTCCTTGTGGGGAGACGACCACAGGGATGAGTATCTGGGGGGGGGCACTGAGCTATTTTTAAACCTGTTGAGTTTATAATAAACACTCTCAGGAAACTAGGAACAAAGGAGGGGACTTTCTCTAACAGCATCTACAAAAAAACTACAGTGAGCATCCCATTTATGGAGAAAGTCTGAATGCCCCCGCCCCCTAAGATCGGGAACAAGCCAACATGAAGATGTCTACTGTTCCCGTCGCCACTTTTCAGCAGAGTACTGGAAGTGCTGGACCACGCAATAATGCAAGAAAGGAAAATTAGAGGCATTCCATTCTCCTTTTCTCAGAGAAGTGACATTATTCCTTTTTTCTTTTTTTCTTTTTCAGATGACATGATTGTGTGGGTATCAAATCCTAGGAAATCTATAAAAAGCCTTCTAGAAAGTTCAGTTAAGGTTGCAAGGTACCATACAAGCATAAGAAATCCATTGTGTTTACTGTCAATGACACGTGGACACCAAAATTAATAATATAATGCCATTTATAGTCAGAGAGAGGAACAAGAGTAAATGTATAACAAAAATGTATAGGACTGGTATGCTGAAAACTACAGAACACTCATGAAAGAAATAAAAGACCACCTGAGTACATGGAGAAACGTACCATGTTTGTGGGTGGAAGGTAACATGGTAAAGATATCAATTATTCTTACACTGATATAGAGGTTTAAACACAATTCCTATAAAAATTCCAGCAAGGTATTTTGTATATACAGGCTTGTTACTAAAATTTATATGGGAAGGCAAAATAAATATACAGAATAGTTTTTAAAAATTGTAAAAGAAGAATAGAGTGGGCAGAGTCCTCTATATGATTTAAGGCTTATATGGCTACAATAATCTAGACCATGTCATATTGGTAGATTGATGGACACAGAATCAATGAGATGCAATAGGGAACTCAGAAACAGCCCCGCACAGTTTGGCCAAATGGTTTTTGGCAAAGTTGCAAAAGCCATTCAATGGAGAAAGAACAGTCTTTCAGCAAATGGTTCTGGAGCTACTGGATACCCACGTGTAATAAAAATAAAACTTGACGTAAACAAAAAATGATCTCAAAAAGGTTCATATAGTTATATATAACATATAACTACAAAACTTTTAGAAGAAAACATAAGAGAGAATCCTCAGAATCGAGAGCATGGGGACCCTGTAACCAGGGTCTATAAAAAAATACAAATGATAAACTGAACCTCATCAACATTTAAAATGTTTGCTCTGTGAAATATTCTGTGGAGAGAATGAAGAGACAGACTCCGGGTGGGAGAAAATATTTGCAAACCATACCTCTGACAAATGACTCATATCTAAGATACAGAAAGAACTCTCAAAACGCAATAGGAAAATACCCCACAAATGATCTGATTAGAAAATGGGCAAAAGACATGAGGAGACATTTTACCAATGAGAATATGCAGAAGGCACCCGAGTATAAATACTCAGCATCACTAGCCGTGTGGGAAGTGCAATTAAAACCAGGATTAGCTCTCACTACGCACTAACACAGCTATAAGACACGGGGATAATAGTACCTGCTGGTGAAGATGCAGTGAAACCGTGTCTCATATACTGCTGGCGGGGGGATGGGGGGTGAAGGGGGGAGGGAGGGAGGGGAAAATGCAAAATGGTGCCGTCGCCCTGGACAACGGCCTGGCAGTTTCTTTAGAAACCAAACACGCGCCAAAACCGGTTTGGCTCAAGATAGAGCATCAGTCTGCGGACTGAAAGGTTGCAGGTTCGATTCCGGTCAAGGGCATGTACCTTGGTTGCGGGCACATCCCCAGTAGGGGGTGTGCAGGAGGCAGCTGGTCGATATTTCTCTCTCATCGATGTTTCTAGCTCTCTATCCTTCTCTCTCCCTTCTTCTCTGTAAAAAATTAATTAAAAAATATATTTAAAAAATAATGATTTTTAAAAAAGAAAAAGAAAAAGAAACCAAACACGCGATCCAGCAATCACACTGCTGAACACTTATCCCAGAGAACTGAAAACTTACGTGCGTACAGAAAGCTGTACCCGGCTGTTTATAGTGGTCTCATTTGTAACCCCGGATAGGAAACAATCAAATCGCCCTTCTGTCGGTGAACGGGTAAACAAAAGTAGGGATGTCTACCCCATGGAATAATACTCAGCCATAAAAAGGTACACGCTAATCTAAACGGGTCTCAAGGACATCCTGGTAGAAAAAAACAAAACAAAAACCTCAAAAGGTCACATGGTATACGGGTCCATTTATATAACATTCTCAAAGAGAGAGAAAGCACAGGAAGGGAGAACCTGCTCGTGGTTGCGGGGTGAGGGCTGGTGGTGGAGGGGTGTTGTGACTGTGAGGGACTATCACAGGGAGGGCTTTGAGGCTGGGATCGTTCCTTACCTCGATGGCCACACACGAACCCACACATGCGACAAAATGGCATAGAGCCAAACACACACTTCACACCATGCCAATTTCCTGGTTTTGATAAGGCTATGGCTAGGTAATATGTAACCAATTTCGAGGAACTAGGTGAAGGTACCTGGGATATCTCTCTCTCTCCCCCCCCTTCCAATTTTTGGAACTTTTTGCGAATCTATAATTATCCTATCTAATAAAGAGGAGATATGCTAATTGACCCTCACACAAAGATGGCGGCACTCACAGCCAATAAGGAGGGAATATGCTAATTGACTTCTACCCTCAAAGATGGCAGCACCCACAGCCACAAGATGGTGGCACCCAGTACCCTCAGACCCCTGGGGCGGCAGGTACGTAGTGCAGGCAAGCCTCGGATGGCAGCTGCCCAGCTGCCCAGGGCTGCCTGAGGCTCAGATAACCAGGGCCGGCCAAGGCTTGCGCTGCTGGCAGTGGCAGCAGCTTGGTGTGAGGGAAATTCCTTTCCCTGATCGCTGGGTCGCCTCCTGGCCCTGAGGGCACCTGGACTGTGAGAGGGGGCAGTCCTGGCTGAGGGACACCCCCCCGCCCTCCAGTGCATGAATTTTCATGCACCAGGCCTCTCTAGTTTCAAAATAAAAAGTTAAAAAAAAAAATCTGTGGAGTCAGGTCTCAGAGAAACCTGCTTTTCACAGTTACAAAGGGATTCTGTTGTATTTCTCTTTCTGCTTCAATATGTTAACCCTCTTGGGTAGTTAAAGAGGCTCAAAGCCACTGTTTCTATTACTCCTTTCTTTCTCCCAGCTTCCTTGGGTGCCAAGGAGCTGAGGCTCTGGACCAAACCACAGCTAATTCAGAGAATGGAATGAAATGAGGAAATGCTGAGGCCACACTGATTACTTTGAGATCCGTGGCTCCCCGGGGCCCACCACAGTCTGCAAAACCTCTGGCAGGGGCGAGAGGCCGCTGCCCAGGCTGGGCACTCTGGTGGCTCTGGCTATCATACCCTGAGCAGGGGAAGGTCAAAGCACCAGTTCCATGCCCACCTTGCAAACCGCCCACCAGGCTGCCGGGGAGGGGACGATGGATGGGACATCCGCAGACAAGTTCAGCAAATGCCATGGGACACGCTTGTTTTTGTGGCGGCTGGCACGGCCACGGCATACTCAGCCCTATGTGCTGAGAGCCATATGTGCCATACCAGCTCAGCCAGGGTCAGTGACTCCAAGAGGGGGGGCTAAAGGCTTAGAAAAGACAGACAAGAGAATGAAAGCTGGGTCTTGGTGGGAATGCCGCTTCTCTGATGGAGAGACAGAGCCACAGACTACAAGCCGTGTCTTCATTTTGTAACAGATGCCACGAGGCAAAAATAAGGGCGTGGTCAAGATGTTTATAACATTCTCATGGGTTCCAATCCTACTCAATTGCATGCACCTGATCAAGCTCTGTTTGCTTGCAGCCTATAGCACTTAGGCCAGTGGTCGGCAAATTGCCGATCTGTTGACTAAAATGAGTTTGCTGACTGCTGGGATAGGGGCTTAATCACAAGGAACAACAACAGCCTGTGATTATTGGAATTGAGAGTCTGGGTCAGTGGGCGGCAAACTCATGAGGCAGCAGAGCGGCATACCACAGCTCATGAGCCGCAGGTGGCTTGCAAGCCGCAGTCTGCCAACCACTGGGCATACGGTGCCACGAGTTTGGACCATAGGGTCCAACTTACAATTACAGCTGTCGGCTATCTTTGTGCGGGGAGGGCTCTGCCCTCCAAGCTGGGACTTGCACGTGGCCATGAGAGGACTGCCCTCTCATCAGTCCAAGGCTTGAACCTGTCCAAACACTGTAGCCGTGCCTCACACATTTTCTTTTATTTAAAAATATGTATATATTTTATTGATTTTTTTTTTTTTTTTTACAGAGAGGAAGAGAGAGGGATAGAGAGTTAGAACCATCGATCAGCTGCCTCCTGCACATTCCCCATTAGGTATGTGCCTGAAACTAAGGTACATGCCCTTGACCGGAATCGAACCCGGGACCCTTGAGTCTGGAGGCGGACACTCTACCTACGGAGCCAAACCAGTCAGGGCGCCCCACACGTTTTCACCACGCTTCCTGCGGAAACCCAGCACGTGTGGCCAGTGGTTGCGGGCAGCACACGGAGGGGAAATGTGGCTGGAAGGCCAGAGGTTACGTTTCAAAAGAGATGTGAGTCCACAAAACCGCCGGGGCTTTGGAAGGGGGCAAGGGAACGGGGCGGACGGGTTCTTACCGCTAGAACCAGGTCTGAGTCTTCATGCCTTCCAATCGTCGTGCTTTTGTTCAGGACAAAAAAGCCTTTGGCGCTCTTTAGGTAGGCTTTCATACTCTCTGCTTTTCCTGGACGAGGTGTTCGGAAAGAAACCGGTTAGAAAGAGGCATTCCTCCGATCACCCCACGTCCTATGCAGAATGCATGGGACACACCGTCCTGCACAAGGGTAAGGTGACCAGACGTCCTGCTTTTGGCGGGACAGTCCCGATTTCAAACAATTTGTCCCTCGTCCCGCGGCGTTTTTTTTTTTTTAAAAAAAGTCCCGGTTTTATTTTTTAAATATCGGGACTTTTCTAAAACGCCGTGGGATGCGGGACAGATTGTTAAAAATTGGGACTGTACCCCCAAAAGTGGGACGTCTGATCACCTTACTCAAAGGAGAAGTCAGCAGAGGTGCAAGTGGACAAATGGACGGACGCGATCCCAACTAGGATGCCGCTTGCCTGCTGTCCATTCTAAGAGTAGTCAGGTCCTGTCTCCGGCCCCGGGGTCTCCTGTCTTCTGCCAGCGTCTGTCAGCTGGGCAGGCTACCCCCTTAGCTTGCAAGCCGGAGGGAAAATAGCTCCTTTCCAAGTTCCTGACAGTTCTGTTACCCCCTACCCACCGCCTGGAGCAAGGCCTCAGTCAACACTGTGGCCGAATGAATGAAAATACACAATGACGCCTCCGAGCCCTCAGAGGGCCAGGCTAGGAATCTGGAGCAGTAATTACCCTCATTTGCTGCTTAGTGTCTATTCTACATGGCTTTTTGGGAAAGCTAAATTCTCTCCCTTTAGCTTTGGGGGTTGGTTGCCCTGCGCAGCCATTTCTTGGCCTGAAAACACCGTAGAAAGTAATCGAATGTGTTCAACTCGGTAAATTCGTTCTTAGAGCCACGGAGCACCAGCCACCGTGAAGAGGAGAGAGCTTCAGGCCTGGGCACCCCCTGACCACTTATGGGCCGCGGACACGGGATTTCTCCTGAGGGCTACGAGGCCTTCCGTGGCCTGGGCGGCCTGGAAGGTCCTCAGAGGAGAGGCCAGGTACGGGGGATCTCTTACCCCTGGGTGGTGCTGTTGGGAAATCCAGAAAACCTGGGGTGGTCCCCCCTAATCCCAGCTGTACCCCACAGGACATCGGAGAGCTGGTGCCAAAGAGGGTCTGTGAAGCTCCCATGGGGGCCACCACGGAGGGCAGGTGGGAGACCGCACCCAGGTAGGAAGGGCCGGGTGGGGGCACCTCCTCTGGGTGCTCCGGCGGACCGGGGTCTGGATCAGAGAGGGCTGGGGCGGGGCCCGGCCCCTCCCGGACACCGCAGCCTTTGACCTCATAGGCAGGCCGGCCAGGTCTCCGCCCGCCGCCCCTCGCGGCCGCGCTCACCTGGCCGGAGGAAGATGCCCGCACTCCGTCCTCCGCCCACAGCCTGGCGGGCTCGCGAGGCGCCAGGCCCGCTCCGGGGCGAGGCCTCCGGGCCACGCTCCCGCGGATTCTCCAGCCGGAGGCCGGCGCCCCGCGCACCCGCCCGGCCTGTGTACGCGCGTCCCCATGGCAACGCGCGGGGCCAGCGGGAGGGCGAGGGGCGTGGCCTGCGCGGGCGAGGGGCGTGGTCTGAGCGGGGGGGGCTAGGGGTGTGGCCTGAGCAGAGCGAGGGGCGTGGCCTGGGCAGTGCGCTGGGAATGCCGGCGTGGAGTAGGGCTGCCAGCCACACCTCCAGGAACCCCCCACCCTCCCACCCCATCCCCCGCCATCGGCCACTTAGGGGGCCTCGGCCCCATTTCACAGAAGGGGAGACGGGTGCTCAGAGTTCACAGAAGTGTCCCAAGATTTTACAAAGAGAAAGGAGCGGACTCAATTCTTCCTAGGCTGGCTGCGTTGGGGTGGGGGTGGGGGTGGGGGGTGGCAGGGGAGAGAGGTGATGGAGCTGAGCCAGGAGAAGCCTGGAGGTTAATCCCCCCTGCCCTCTCTCCATCCCCGTCCTTCTTGTTGCAGAGGAGGAAACAGAGTGAGCTGGGAGGACCAACACTTCTTGGGGGGATGAGGGAGTGAGGGTTGGGGTGGAGAGAGGAATGGAGTGGAAGGAACAATTTTGAAAGAATGAGCGTTTCTTCCAACTGCTGGGGAAAAGATATTTCCAAACCGACGACATTACAGTTCCTGTACTTCCCTGTCAAGAGGGACGTTTATTCATTCACTTGTTCTTTATCCCTGAGTCCCTGAAAGTGTCAGGCGGTGGCCCCAGGGTTGACTTGCATCAGCCACGGTCCTTAAGAAGTCCCTACCCATGGGCACTGCAGAGAAGCCCGGCTCAGAAACGTCAGCAATGGTCATTATTGCCGTTACATCACTATTTTAGCAGGAAAATAAGGCTCTGGAGAAGGTACTCAGGTTTGCACAGCTGGAGAAATGGCAGGATTTGAATCTGAATGAGTGTGCCAAGGAAGAATTTCCCTCTCCCCCCCCCCCCCCCCCCCGGAACTACAGGTGGTAGTTGTCACACCCACAAGACACACGTGCTTTCCTTCATCTCTGAAAAGGCTGGGCCCCTGTCTGTCTGGAAGACCTGGCAGGTTGAAGGCAGAAGGGAAAGAAAGGGGGCTTGGGGCCAAGGGGGCAGCTGGGCCTGCCACCAAGCTCACCTGCCAGACACTGGGCTTCCCTCCTGTGGGACCTCCACCCCCATGAAGCCATATTCTGCCCCAGCCACCTTCCCTGGCTGCCCTCGATTGGGGCAAGCACCCCCACTGGGCCCCCTCCCCAGGCCTACCTGCTGTTTGTCCTGTTGCCCCAGCCCACCCACTGGGAGAGGTAGGGAGGCTTGTCAAGCCTCTAGGGGGTAGGAGAGAGCCAGAGAAATCGGGAGCCAGGGAGAGCAGGAGCTAGACGAGAGCATGAGCAGCCGGAAGTAGCCACGCGGTGGGGGAGGAGGCCAGGCGGGAGAGCAGAGGGCCCCCTGAATCCTAAGGGCCCAGGAAACGCAGACTTTTATAAACACACCCCACAATAAACCGAAACCTCTGAGGGAACACTGGCCACAAAGGCCTTCCTCACCCCTCCCTTGGCAGAAAATGAGAACACACCCACCTTTTCCTTAAAGGGGCGCTTCTCCTGCTGGTTTGGGGCCTCCATTTCTCTGGCCGATCAGCCTTCGGTGTCCATTCTCCTTGGTGCCCTGGGCCTCGCCGCCTCCTGTTTGAACACTGCAGATGGAGTGCGCCCAGGGCACCTTTAATGGGCCTGTGGTTTGTCTCATTCTGTCTGGAGCTTCCTCCTCTCGCCTGTGAAATGGAGATAATAGCAGCACTACCTGGAAGGATGGAACGGGTTAATCCGTGTAAAGTAATGAAATGTGAGGGCGCGGGAGAACCGCTCCTGAGTGTCTGCGATTATTGCCTGCTGTTGTTTTTTTCTTTTCTTTTCTTTTCTTTTCTTTTCTTTTCTTTTCTTTTCTTTTTAAACATTACTTTCTTCCTTTTTTTTAAAAAAAAATATATTTTATTGATTTTTTGCAGAGAGGAAGAGAGAGGGATAGAGAGTTAGAAACATCGTTGAGAGAGAAACATCGATCAGTTGCCTCTTGCACACCCCCTACTGGGGATGTGCCCGCAACCACGTTACATGCCCTTGACCGGAATCGAACCTGAGACCTTTCAGTCTATCCACTGAGCCAAACCGGTTTTGGCAGCCTGATGTTGTTTTCTGATGATATGCGGTGCAGCCCAATCTCAGCCCAGGTCACACACACCTGGGGGGAAATGCTGTGTGCTCCAGGCTCAGCCTCCCCACCCCGCCCAGCAAACCTGACTCCGAACAGTCCCATACCGCTATGCCCGTTGCTCTGGCACCTTCCTGGTTGTGAATGTCAGAGATGGGCTGAGTCCCGGCCCCAGAAAGCCCCCCGAGAGGATTCCTGGGAACCTGGCTGGTCTCAGTGGGACAAACCCATAATTTCTACTTCCAGGCCTCTGGACAAACCTTCATTGTGATTATTAATTATTATTTGCTTGTACCAAGGAACCTTTATGCATGTGGTTAACAAAACCAGCTAATATTGATCAAGGCTTGTTAGGAACCAGCTACCATGCCATGCACGGTTTTATTTAATTCTCTTTTATAGAAAGGGAAACCGAGGCACATAAAAGTCAAGTAACTTGGCACTAAACGGTTTGGCTCAGTGGAAAGAGCGTCGGCCTGCAGACTGAAAGGTCCCAGGTTCTCACACATTTGTCGATAATAAGGAACATTATAAACTGATAAACAAAAAGATAGATACAGAGACAGTAAAGCATCAAAGACTGTCAAATTACAGCGGGAAGGTGAGAGAGAGGTGGGGGAGATCAACTGAAGGACTTGTATGCATGCATATAAACATAACCAATGATCGCAAAACTCTGGGTGGGGGAGGTGTCAGGGCATGTATGGGAATGGGCGGGGGGAATGGTAAGATATGTACACATATAATACCTTAATAAAAAAGAGAGCCGAGACCGGTTTGGCTCAATGGATAGAGCGTCGGCTTGGGGACTGAAGGGACCCGGGTTCGATTCCGGTCAAGGGCATGTACCTTGGTTGCGGGCATATCCCCGGTAGGGGGTGTGCAAGAGGCAGCTGGTCGATGACTCTCTCTCATCGATGTTTCTAACTCTCTTTCACTTCCTCTCTGTACAAAATCAATAAAATATATATTAAAAAAAAAAAAAAGAGAGAGAGAGAGAGAGACAAAAAAAAAAAAAAAAAAAAAAAAAAAAAGGTCCCAGGTTCAATTTCAGTCAAGGGCATTACCTTGCTTTCATACCCAATAGGGAGTATGCAGAAGGCAGCTGATCGATGTTTCTCTCTCATCTATGTTTCTACCGGTAACTATCTATCCCTCTCCGTTTCTCTCTGTAAAAAAAAAATCAATAAAATATATTTAAAAAAAAAAAAAAAAAAGTCAAGTAACTTGTCCAGGCACAAATTTTGTAAGCGGTGGGTTCAAATCCTGAACCTGGCTATTTAACTCTGGAGTGCTATGCTTTTCCGGGTAAACTTTTTATTAAAAAAGAATACACTTTTGAAAAGTGAGCATCTCAGGGATGTTCACTTGAAGACTTTTCATCAAGTGTATGCACCTGCAGAACCAGAACCCAGACCAAGAAGCAGAGCCTCGCCAGCCCCCACCTGAAGTCCCTCTGAGCTCCCTTCTTGTCACTGCCCATCCCACTCTGACTTCCAATGTCCTAGCTCAGTGGTCGGCAAACTCATTAGTCAACAGAGCCAAATAGCAACAGTACAAAGATTGAAATTTCTTTTGAGAGCCAAATTGTTTAAACTTAAACTTCTTCTAACGCCACTTCTTCAACATAGACTCACCCAGGCCGTGGTCTTTTGTGGAAGAGCCACACTCAAGGGGCCAAAGAGCCACATGTGGCACATGAGCTGCAATTTGCTGACCACGGTCTTAGGTGATTAGTTCTGCTTGTTTCTCAATTTCATATAAATGGAATCACACAGATTCCGTTTTCTGCCTGGTTTCTTTCGCTCAACTTTATGGGTGTGTGAGATTCAACCACGTAGCTTGATGTTTTACTCATTCTCATTCCTGTGTTGCATTCCATTGCATTAGTTATCTCTTCCTACATGACAAAGTATGATGAACCCAGTCACTCAAGGCAACATGCATGTGTCATCTCCCGGTTTCAGTGGGTGAGGAATCGCCATAGTGCTCAGCAGGGCCCTCCGCTCAGGGTCTCATGGGCTGCGATCCGGAGTTGACCAGGGTTGGGGTCTCATCTGAGGTTCAGCTGGGGATGGATCTGCTTTCAAGCCATGTGGTTGTTGGAAAGATTCCATTCTTTAAGGTTGTAGACTGGGCCCCCTCTGTTTCTTCCCAGGTGGGCCTCTCGGTGAGGTGAGTCCATAAAACCCTGTGGCGAGATGGCAGTTAGGATTTTATGTAACGTGACCTCAGAAAGGACATCCATCTCCTTTGCAGCATGCTGTTGGTTAGAAGGTACGGGTCCCGCCCACACTCAAAGGGAGGGGCTTACAGGGAGATTGGACACCAGGAGTATTCGGGAGCCATTGGATGAGTCTCTTGGCATCCATGTGCACAGGGTCTCAGGTGTAGATACCAAGGAGTGGAGTTCCCGCGGGTCCAGCTTTAGGGGATTCTGCCAACCATTTTCCCAAAGCACGGGAGCCGCCCACTCCCTCGGCTGTATGAGACGCAGGAACTGAGGCGTAGGAACGTTCTGGTCAGAGCATGTGCTTCTTTTAAAAATATGTTTTTATTGATTTTAGAGAGGAAGGGAGAGGACGAGGGAGATAGAAACATCAATGATGAAAGGGAATCCCTGATTGGCTGCCTCCTGCATGGGGACTAAGCCTGCAACCCAGGCATGTGCCCCTCACCAGAATCGAACCTGAGACCCTTGAGTCCACAGGCTGATGCTCTATCCACTGAGCCAAACCGGCTAGGGCTCAGAGCACATGCTTTTACATCTCTTCTTCCTTTTCTTCTCACAGAGGGGGTTTGACTTGGAGTTCTTTGCGATCATAGATCCCACATCCGGATCACCAGATTCCCAGCCACGTTGCCAGACCTGCTGATCGCTTCAAGGCCATGATACAAACTGGACGCTACATTCCACGAGGCAAGGATCCTTGTCTTGCTCACCAGTGTCGTACCACCATGTCGCTGATCCTCAATAATTTTTCCCTCCAATTAAATGAGTGAGCTTAGAAACTGTTGTTCAAGAGATGGGCCTCAGGTGGGAACTGAAACTGAGAGGAAACTTTGATGGATCTGAGCCATGTGCATTCTTCTGGGAGATCTCTCCCCAGATCTCTCCCCAGTAAAGGTTCGGGGCCGCTGTGATGGGGTGCACAGTCTGGCCTAGTTACTGGATCACCCGAAGAAACAGTTGGTCCTGGGGAAGGAGGCAGGGAACTGGGCACAAGGCCCAATGAGAAGAGAGACAGCGCCTGCCTGGGGCAGCACAGACGCTGACACCTTGCGTGGGCTGACCTTTGACCCAGTTGGCTCATAAGGCACATCCAGCCACAGCCTGGCCTCGGGGCCCTCGGGGAAATGGGTGACTGGGTTCATCACACTTGGTCGTGCAGGAAGAGATAGCTAACATAGTCAGTCTACTGTTGAAAGGCAGATTCCGGAAGTCCTCGTTGGCTCTGAGTTGGGTCAGTGTTGAGAAAGCTTCTTTCCACCAACAAAAAGCCTCCCGGTGTATCTGGTGTGAGATGACTTCATCCTCTGTCACCTTCCCTCTTGTTTTCTGCAGGTTTCGCTCGCCTTGCTCACTGTCTGCGTTCTCTCTTCTCATCGAACAGTGCTCCTATTTGGAGCTTCTTTGGGGGCGCCCGTGGCAGGGGCGGGGGCGGGGGTATGTGGCTCCCGTCACATGCTTTGTGTCTTCCTTTCCGGCCTCTCGCCTCTCTAGGCATTTCTTCTCAGGTGTCCTCTGAGTCATTTCATTTTCCCCTCCTTCCTCACTGCGCTCAACACAGACCTCTCTTTTCCCCAGAACAACCGTCCTTTTCTTTCCCCGCCCTCACCCCCATCCTCGTCTTTCACCATGTTTTCCGACCTCTCCTAAGGACCGATTGTTTTTTTGAAACTTGAGTCACAAAGATCATCCCTTCTCATCTGAGTCTGAACTTGGATCCCTGTCAGGCAGCAGCGAGGGAGGCAGGAATGTTGCTGGGTGATTAGGATCCTGCACGGCAAGGCTGGGTGCTCAAGGAGAGAGAGGGGAGAGAGAGAGAGAGAGAGAGAGAGAGAGGAAAATGTGTGGGGGGAGAGTCAGAGGAACCCGGGGATGAAGAGAGGGGTACATTCTTCTGCCTGAGGTGAGGCTAGGGCCAGGGGTGATGGTGGTCGGGAAATACTCTAAGAAAAGGAAGCAGGTGATATTTGACTTGAGTCGTGGAGGATGGGTAGGACCTCGGAGGTAGAGCAGGGGGAGAAGTCTGCGGTGGGTGACAGGCACAGAGGGAGCAGAGGTTAGAAGACAGGTGCCGGGAGGAGCGAAGTGGGGTGGTCCCGAGGGCCAAGAATACAAACTGAACGGCCATGGTCAGCCTTGGCATGTTTGTTTGGCTTTCCTATGGTGTCAAGACCTTTGATTCGCTGCTGAAGGGACAGGCCTCTTTCTGTGGAGTGGCAGAGAAGCCGATTCTGACTGACTTCAGCATGAAAGCAAACTCACTGGTTATTAAAAAGGAAAAGTCTAGAAGGAACTGCTGGGCTCAGGCCCAAGCGATGCCACCAGGCCTCTCTCCAGCTCTCAGCAACGCTTTGACCACATGCACCCAGCCTCAGGCAGACTCTCTCTGTCTGATGGTCACCACAAGGCTGCCCTAGCGCCAGCCCTCACATCTTCTCAGGTTTGAATCCCCTGGGCAACAGGGGTCATCTTTCTTCCCTGAAGATCCCCCAAACGGCCTCGCTGCTTCTCATTTTCTCTGATTAAATCATAGGCCCATTCCCGAGTCAATTATTGTGGGGACTGCTGTGCTCTGATGGGCTGAACTGGAGCCACATGCCCGTCCCTGCAGAGAGAGAGAGAGAGAGAGAGAAGAGAAGAGAAGAGAAGAGAAGAGAAGAGAAGAGAAGAGAAGAGAAGAGAAGAGAAGAGAAGAGAAGAAAAGAGAAGAAAAGAGAAGAAAAGAGAAGAGAGAGAGAGAGAGAGAACCATCTCGGAGAGACTGGGCTGAGAGCGGGAGAATGACGTGGTCTATGAAGAATGATCAGAACCCCACAGTATTTTAGAGAAGCGAATTGGTATTTGGGTAACAGAAACATCAGCTGTCCACCACAATAGCCAACATATACAGGTCATTTTAATTTACATTAAAATCTGGACTTGTGCCTTTCCTTGGAAAACGGGAGCACCTGGCATTCCTGGCTCGGCTCTTGCATACGGATCAACCATCTGCTAGGACTGAGGAGCGGCAGCTTCTGTCCTCCGGGCCCGCTGCACTGCTCACACTTGGAGCTCCCACCCCAGCTTAGATTCTGTACGCAAGTCTGTTTCTCCCAGCAGAACGGAAGTGCTGAAGGCACAGGATCCAGCAGTTCTCCCTGTGCTCCCACAAACGCCTGAGGACAGATGCCCGGCCATTTTTTATAACCTCATCCTTTGCTCATGTTTAAATCCTTTTTTAAAGAAATTTAATCCATAGTGATTTTGGAATCTGATCTGATCACTTCGACATCTGAATCCCTGGGGCAAGGGCCTCCATCTATTGTTTGTTGTTTCTGCTTTCTCTGGCGCATACGGACCAATTTCTCGGATGTTTGGTGACTTGGCTGAAGTTTCATTTCTGATGGAAACTGACCTGTGGGAATTCTTTGCAGTGTGACTCCTGGTGCCCCTGACCCTCCCCCACTCCCTCACCTCCTGTGTCAATGTTATTCCGCCCCAAATGCCAATAGTGCCAAAGTTGAGAAACCCTGACATCAATCCATAGAGATAAAATCATATTCTTTAAAAAAAAAAAAATATGTTATTGCCGGGACCGGTTTGGCTCAGTGGATAGAGCGTTGGCCTGAGAACTGAAAGGTCCCGGGTTCAATTCCGGTCAAGAGCATGTACCTTGGTTGCGGGCACATCCCCGGTGGGGGGTGTGCAAGAGGCAGCTGATCGATAATTCTCTCTCATCGATGTTTCTAACTTTCTATCCCTCTCTCTTCCTCTCTGTGAAAAATCAATAAATTATATATACCCGTATTTTCTGGTGTATAGGATGACCCCCTAATTTTACAGTTAAAACATAGGTTTAGGCCTATGTTCGCTGTATAAGACTACCCCCCACTTCAAAGAAAAGACTTACTTTGCCGTCAAGATCTGCAGGTAATTTTTGTGCAATTTTGGTCTTTTGCCCCCGATTTTTGGTTGACTTTTTTTCGTTTCAAAAGTTGTCTTATACGCCGGAAAATACGGTATTAAAAATATATATATATATATATATATATATATATATTTTTTTTTTACAGAGAGGAAGGGAGAGGGAGAGAGAGCCAGAAACATCAATGAGAAAAACATGGATCAGCTGCCTGCTGCACACCCCCTACTGGGAATGTGCCCACAATCAGGCTACATGCCCTTGATTGGAATTGAACCTGGGACCCTTCAGTCCGCAGGCCGACGCTCTATTCACTGAGCCAAACCGGTAAGGGCAAAATCATATTCTTTTAAATTCAATGTTTACTCAATTAAAGGATGTATAAAGCCGAAACCGGTTTGGCTCAATGGATAGAGCGTCGGCCTGTGGACTCAAGGGTCCTGGGTTCGATTCCGGTCAAGGATATGTACCTTGGTTGCGGGCATATCCCCAGTAGGGGGTGTGCAAGAGGCAGCTGATCGATGATTCTCTCTCATCAATGTTTCTAATTCTCTATCCCTCTCCCTTCCTCTCTGTAAAAAATCAATAAAATATATTAAAAAATACTAATTAAAAAAAATAAAAATAAAGGATGTATAAAAAATGTCTACACCTGAGAATTCAACTGCACGTGAAGCAGCGAGACAGGGTCTGCTTTTAACAGCCCATGGACCTTAGCGTCTCCTCTTCTCCTCCTCCTGTTTCTGCTTCAGGCTTATTTCTGGCTCCTATTTTGCCCCTGGAGACCTTTCTATTATTGGCGTGCGGGAAGATTAATGCACAATTTTCCTGTTTTCAATGGAAACATTTCAGCGCTTAACATTTTTTTCTAAGCTTAAGGAGATGAACATCCAAGGGAACTTTTATCCTAAATAGCAGTTAGATTTTTGGAGTGGGGGGGGGGGGGAGGGAAGGAAGTGAGGGGGGGGTTGTCCCAATTTCTTTTTGCCATTTTATTGATTGAATGATGTTGGTGTGTGTGCTTCACTTTCCTTTTCATTATGGTTGGGTTCAGGGATGCCGCTTCGTGGTCAGACAATCCTGTACTTACGTGGTGGTCCCTGGGTATGTATTCCCTGTACCCGCTGGCACCATACACAGTTATGCAATATTACCGACTACATTCCCTGTGCTTTACTTAGGACGGCATTCCCTTTTAAGGTCAGTAAAAGGATTGCATCCTTTTGCCCGCAGCCCCTCCTGTAAGGTGTACACCCCGGTACATTTCCTCTGGTACATTTGTGCCGGTTTCAAAGAACCCCGTCCGCGCTGACGTAAATGTACCGTCGCAGCTGCTGGAACTGCGTGTCCTTCCCTGTGTACAAACGTCCCTGGGTGGGCCAGGACTTTGGGTCTGATTGAAAACGAACGTGTCACAAACAAAACAGGAAGGCCGCTTTTTATGTTGTTTTGGTTTGAGTTTGACTTTAGAAGCGGCAGGAACGAGGTAAGGCAGAGACATCCATTCGCTGGTTCACACCAGGTATTCACACCGTTTCTCCTCCTCACACAGGCTCGGTTTGTCACCGTTGATCCAGAGAGTAAAAGGAAAGCTCGCTTCTGCATCACTCTGTGCTTTCTCTCTCGTTTGTGTTTTGTTGCAGTAGGTGCGAATGATGTTTCTTGGCCGGGGACACACTGTCCGGTTGCATTCTGAAATAATGCATTCCCAGGAAAAATGCCAAGAGTATGCTCTTGGGTTTAGAGTTCCCACACTAATCCAGCACTAATCCCCGCTGATTTTTAAAATATATTTATTTTATTGATTTTACAAAGAGGAAGGGAGAGGGATAGAAAGTTAGAAACATTGATGAGAGAGAAACATCAATTTAGTTGCCTCCTACACGCCCCCTACTGGGGATGTGCCCACAACCAAGATACATGCCCTTGACTGAAATCGAACTGGGGACCCTGAATCCATAGGTCGATGCTCTATCTACTGAGCCAAACCGGTTAGGGCCCCGCTGATTTCTTGAGAAGCGTGCTGGATTTTTCTCTGCAAAGAAGGCTTAAAGCCCAGAGGAGGTCAAGCTGTCACATTTATCCCCCAGGTGGTATCTTAGCTGTTTTCTTTTGTTACCAAGCCTTCCTTAGTTCCAAATGTGCTTTCCAATCGGTTAACGTTTCTCAAAGTCTCTTTGTGTTTGTAACTACTCCTGACCATTGTCTTCCAACTTCCTTTATGTTTCAGTTAATAAACTCCAGGTTGTCATGCGGAGCTGGGACTGGGGATGTGTGGTGAGCCGGCACGGCCATGGCGTACGCAGCCCCGGGGCGCCGTATGTACCACACCGGCTCAGCCAGGGTCAGTGACCCTGAGAGGGGCGGCTGAAAGGCAGAAGGACAGACAAGAGAATGAAAGCTGGGTCTCGGTGGGACGCTGCTTTCTGAGAGACAGCGCCGATGCCCACACACCGCATCTTTATTTTATGGCCAGATTTCCACGAGGCAAAGTAAGGGCGTGGTCCAGATGTTTACAACATCCTCGTGGGCTTCAATCCCACTCAATTACATGCACCTGATCAAGCTCTGTTTCCTTGCAGCCTGTAGCACTCAGGCACGTGGGGCCACGTGTTCGGACCATAGGTTCAGCTCACAACTACAGCTGTTGGCTATCATTGTGCGGGGAGGGCTCTGCCCTCCAGGCTGGGACTTGCACGTGGCCACAAGAGGACTGTACCCTCTCGTTAATCCGAGGTTTGAACTTGTCCAAACACTGTAGCCGCACCCCTCAGAGATGAAGAAAAAGGAAGAGAAATCGGTTTTTATCGTGCCATGGAAAATTCGATGTAAAGTTCTACATTGGAGCAGGATAAGAAAACAGCCTTTAGCTGAAACCGGTTTGGCTCAGTGGATAGAGCGTTGGTCTGCGGACTGAAGAGTCCCAGGTTCGATTCCGGTCAACGGCAGGTACCTGGGTTGTAGGCACATGCCCGGTGGGGGTGTGCAGGAGGGAGCTGGTTGATGTTTCTATTTATCCCTCTTCCTTCCTCTCTGTAAAAAGCCAATAAATATATTTAAAAACAAACCAAAAGAAAAGCAAAAAAAAAAAAAAATCCACAAAAAAACCCCCAAAACAAAACAGCCTTTATAAAAAATGACAGCTAGAAAAAAGACAAGATCACATTCCGGCTGATCTCCAGGGATGACTATTTCCTGCTTCTCGAGGATGGTGAGGACACAGGTGGCCGGGCCCTGGGGCCGGAGCCCCTCTGCCCAGGACAATGGACCTTCCTTCACCAAAGGCAGCGTTTCTCAACCTGGGCACTCCTGACATTTGGGGCAGAATGACACTTTGTGGTGGGGACTGCCCTGTGCATTGTGGGATGTGTAGCAGCATCCCTGCCCCCCTGGATGCCAGAGGCAGCCCCCTCCCACCGCGGGGCCATTGCCTGCACCCCCGGCAGGGAAGCCAGTCCTGGGGAGAACCACGGATGGAAAGCGAGACGTCTCATTGGCAGATGTGTGGGCAGCGATGGAAACTGCCATGTTTGGCCACATGTGGCACGGGGGGCTGGTTGGTCTGTAGCAGCACGTCACCCGTCTGCCTGCCTGCCTTGACCCTGCAGATTCCCAGGGTCTGCTCTTCCCCTGGGGTGTCGGTGTCATAGACACGTGTGTTAGGCAGCCCTGTTGGCCCGGAGCCAACGCTTGTTGCAAGCGCCCCGTTTTAAAGACTTGGAAGTTCATCTGGCAGATGATCTAGATACATCTGCATCCACCTATGGTGTGCTCCTTCTCTGGGTCTCTGCCTCTGCCTCTGGCTCAGCGTGCTCCCCGACTGTTGCTCTCCATTGGTTACTGGAGAATCTGAGATGGATGTACCGTGGCTCGCTGTCACTTACCATCCTAGCTTCAGGCACTCTGGCACATCCAAGAGACAGGGGAACGGCTGTCTCCTTTTGGCCCATGATCTGGGGTAAGTGTGTGTGTGTGTGTGTGTGTGTGTGTGTGTGAGTGTGGCGGGAGTGGGGGATGCAGCCTTCCCATCAGAGGCACAGGCTTCCTTACCAGGCACTGGACACAGCAAGGCCTGCAGCGGGTCTGAGAGCTGGAGGCCTCGGCACTGCTGCCTGGCTCATCCTGGACCCGTGGCCTCACTCCTCTCTCTGGCCGTCTGGTGCCAGGGGCCACTTAGTGGCTCGCCCTCGCTGGGGATCTGTCCTTTGAAGGCCACACAGCAAAGGAAGTCACCGGACAGCTTTGTCAGCGAACTGTAGGACGGGACAGGTCTCTTGTCTGCTCTTGGCCTGTTTCTGCCCCGTGGAATCACTGGGTTTGGCTCACCCTCTAGCCCCGGGAGTGTGTGCGGTCCCTGGAAGCTGACTATGGCAGGTGCTCTGTGGGGCAAGGTTCTGGGCCCAACGTGGTTTGGGAGATTCAGTGGGTGCAGGAGCCCCTGAGACTTTCTGACTGTCTCTGGCTCACTTGCTCCTTTCCCCCCCCCCCCCCCCCGCCATTCCCTCCCCAGGGACTTTCCCTGACCCCCTCCCCGTCCCGTTCTTTACCCTGCCTGGTTTTTCTTCTCAGCACTTGTTTTCTGACACTACATTATATGTTTACTAGGGGCCCGATGCACGAACATTTGTGCAAGAGTAGGCCTTCCTTCCCCGGCTGCCGGCACCGGGTTCCCTTCTCCGACCGCCACCAGGCACCTGGGACCCGGGCTGGCTTCCCTCCGCCCCGGGCTTGGTCAGGAAGGACGTCCGGAATGACGTCCAGTCTAATTAGCATATTACCCTTTCATTATTAAAGATTGACTTACCACGTGTCCCCCTCCACCCAGAGTGTAGCCTCGCTGTCAGCAGGGACGTGGTTCATTTGTTTGCAGCTTCTCCTTAGCACGGAACACACAGTAGGTGCTCAGGAAAAATCTGTTGAACTTGGGGATTTCCAGATGGATCCAACCAGGGACCTTTTCCCTTCCCCCCGTTACAACCTCAGGGCAACACGGCTGGGGACTCACCAGGAGGGAGGTTCTCCAATCCCGACCGTGGTGGGCCCGAGGCTCACTTTCTTTGTCCCAGACCCTCGGTTCTGAATGCATCGACAGCGCGGCATTGGAGTGAAGGCCAAACAGACGGACTGAGCAGCTCAGGATGGGCACTGCCCTCCCCGGAACCGGGGCGCTACGCTGTGCCCCGGGCCGCCCAGGGCCGCTCACGGGCCTGAAGGAGGAGCCCTGCGCCCTCCCCCCGGAGCTGGCTTTTGGTGACGGTGCCTCACGAGCTGCTCGTGGCACCGGGCGGATTTCTCAGGACGCGTTTTCAGAAACCAGTGAGAGGCCGTGCGCTGAAGCGGCTTGGGTCTTTGGCTTCTCCTTTAGAAGATGGTGATCGAATCACAGCTTGCCAGGGAGCTGCCGCTTCCTCTGTGCCAGGCACAGCTGAGGTGCCTGCATTTTTCTCGGGCGCCCACCTTGGACTCCGGGGCCTCCACTGGCAGGTGAAGGATGCCGGCTCAGAGGCTGAGGCTTTGCCCAGCGTCCTGCCTCTGGAGGAAGCGGCCACCCCAGGATCAGAGCAATGCCCTCCGGGCTAGGAAGCCCGCGTCCCGCCCTCTGAGCTCAAAGACGGGCTGCAACTGTCCTTGCAAAGCTCTGCACCCGAATACGCAGCTCATGGGCTGTCCTGAGAGCCAAAGGGTCCCTGTCGGGGCCGCTGAGGAGCCCATCAATCCTCACGAGGGCCCTTTGCGTACGGGCCTGTGCAGCCAGCGGGTGAACCGACCTGCCAATTTCAAGGGACCCGGGCGGCCATGGTCAGTGGGCTGCGCGTCTGCAGAGTATTTGGCTTTGCCGTCTCACGCTGTCCATCCAGAACCAGGCCGTCTCGGGACATTTGGCATCGAGTAACATAAACCCACTTCGACTTGTCTGGCAACGATGGGACTCTTCCTGAAAGCAGCATAGGGCCTCTTGTAGGGGGCGTGGCCAGGCACAGGAGGACCCAGCCCGGGGATGCAAAGCAGCTGGTCTCTCTCTCTTTTTGCACACGGCTGTTTCCTCCTGCACGCAGCTCCCCTGTGGCTCTCAAGTTCCTTGTACCCAATACATATCGCCGGACCAACAGGGCCATGGTCATTGTCACCTGAGCCCACGGGCCCACTTTGGGAAACCCTGCCCAAGCAGAGCCATTCCCACGGAGCACAGCGCCTAGCCCACAGCGGGAGCTGAACACGTGGTGCGGGTGGGTCAGCTGGTTCAGCCGCGCGCGCACACACACCAGGTAGCGCTCTACCCGCAGTCTCAGCCAGGCTCCCGGCTTCTGCCTCAGTCGCCTGCTCGCAGCTGCCCTTCATCAGAACTGCCATCAGTCTGAGAAAAGGGGAAGTCAAAATTGAGAGCAGGTGGAGTATCCCCTGTGGGCCCAGCACTGCCGCGGATGCAAAGGTAAGCGCCTGCCTCCAAGGGCTCTGGCTAAGTTTAGGGGCGGAGCTAAATGGGGGGGATTTGTTCTCACAGAACCCAAGGGCGGAAGTACAGCTGGGATTCCCAGGGGCCAGGACCAGAGAGCCATCAGCAGACAGCCGTGTCTGAGGTCTCATTGCTCCCGTCCGCCTCTTCTAGTTTCATTCTCTTTGCAGAGCAGCATCCCTCACCTGTGGCCCATCAGGAGGGCCCCCAACAGCCTCTGATCCCCGAGGCCACATCACCCAATGGCCTCTCGGTCCATCCCAGGACCAACTCCTGGGAAAGAAGGGCCTAGCCCAGCTCCGCATCTGATTGGTTCTCCTGGGTCAGGTGGACATGATATCAGGTCCAATCTGCTGTGACCTGAGAGGGTATAGGTCACATGACAGCAACCTGGCTGCCGAAATGGCTCTTCTGGGTGGGATGGGAGTGCGAGGTGGGCGTTTTCTCTGCTCTTGCACATTTAGGGCTCCAACTCAAGTGGGTGGCTTCTCCCTCATCTCTGTCCTATTATATTTTCCTTAAGAACCAAAATGTGATGCACAAGAAAGGACTAGGGTTTTCTGATTTTATTTTATTTTTTATAGTCAACAGATGGAGCCCTGATAGATCTGCACCAATGAGCAAACAGGATGAGGGTGACCTGGGGAAGGTGACCCCTGCTTTGGCAGGTGTTTTATTTATTTATTTATTTATTTTAAAAAATATATTTTATTGATTTTTAACAGAGAGAAAGGGAGAGAGATAGAGAGCTAGAAACATCGATGAGAGAGAAACATCCACCAGCTGCCTCTTGCACACCCCCTACCAGGGATATGCCTGCAACCAAGGTACATGCCCTTGACCGGAATCGAACTTGGGATCTTTCAGTCTGCAGACCGACACTCTACCACTGAGCCAAACCGGCTTTGGCTGGCAGGTGTAACATGGCAGATAACTTCTTTGCCTCTCTCGGTGAGATTCAGGACCCCAGCCTGCAGCTAACATCCTCTCGGCCTTTAACAGAGGTGAACCCATGCTCTATGTTTTACATGCCAGCGATTCACGGTATGTCCCAAGCAACGTGAATCACTTCCTCCTCAATCCTTTCCACACAGACAAAGCCAGCCGGCCCTCCGTTGCTCTCCCAGTGATCCTGCCCGGGAGGAGAGTTGGGAAGTTGGGGCAACGCTGGGAAGTGTGCAGGCCGAAGGGGGCTGGTCTCTGAGAGTGAAGCTGGAACCCCGAGTTGGTTTCCTGTCGCCACAGTGACCGTTCCCACAAACTTTGGGCATGGCCTCAGACACTGAAACCTGTTCTCTCGGAGCTCTGCGGGCCAGCAGCCCACAGTCAGCACCACCTGGGATGCGGTCACGGTTTCAGCGGGGCCATCCCTTGGATGCTCTAGGGAAGACTCCATCCCGGGCTCTTCCGGCTCTGGTGGCCGCTGGCATCATGTGGCCGCATCACTCATCTCACTGCCTCTTCCATGTGTGGGATCTCCCCATCTCTCACTCATGAGGACATTTGTGGGTGACACGTAGTGTCCCCATCATCCAGGATCTCCTGAGCCATCTCACAATCCTTAACCACATAACTATGTGGTTAAGGATTTGCTACAGAAGGCTTTGCCACGCTCGGGTCCCTGATGTCTTTGGGGGCCACCATTCAGCCCACTACAAGCCTCAAGCCTCTCTCTCTCCCGAGGAGGGTCTAGGCTGGGCAGATACTCAGAAGGACGTCTACCAGAGGCAGGGTGAGAGTCCTTTTCAAAAGCCGCTTCTCAGCTCAGCTCACTGGAACCTTGCTGTCCCCTTTCCTCTCCCCTCCCATCAGGAGGAGGCATGGAGAGTAACTGCAGAACAGGCCCAGCCCAAAGATACACAGAGAACCGCGGACAGGCTCAGCAGCGGGCAGGACCAGAGCGGCCTCCAGGTGTCCCAAGCCAGCAGGCAGGTCCCCACACTCCCTTCTTTATAGGTAACTAGAGGCCTGGTGCACAACATTCGTGCACTGGGGTAGGGGTTTCCCTCAGCCCGGCCTGTACCCTCTCGCAGTCCGGGACCTCGAGGGGTCCTTAGCACTGCCGTGGAGGTGGGAGAGGCTCCCGCCATTGGCGCTGTGCTCACCAGCGTGAGCCTAGCTTCTGGCTGAGCAGCGCTCCCCCGGTGGGAGTGCACTGACCACCAGAGGGCAGCTCCTGCATTGAGCGTCTGCCCCCCTGGTGGTCATTGCATGTCATGGTGACCGGTTCTGCCGTTTGGTCAATTTACATATTAGGGTTTTATTATACAGGATTTGCATCAGGAAAGTGAAAGGTTGGAACTTCAGGACCTGCCAACCCCCAGATACGGAGTGGTTCACCTCCTAACGGCTGCCTCTCCCAGCCCATGGGAGCTTTTAGGAATCGTCTAGGACCTGAGAATTTACGCTCCCACAGGCCGCTCCATGCGTGCCAATACAGGAAGGCCCTTCGGGAGCCAGGTCTGCCTTCCCAGACGTCCCGCTCCTCTCCGCAGCCATTCTCCCTCTGGGCCATTCTCCTTAGCTGGCCTGCATTCCCGGACCCTGCAGGCAGTCCCTCTGTCCTTCCCACAAGGACGTGCTCACCCCCTTCATGACCACACAGCCTGGCAGTTCTGGGCAGAGCTCCCTCTTGGCCAGGTCTCAGGGATAGAGAGGTAGGAAGGATGTTCCAATAGATAGTGAGCTGCTAAGCACCAGAACTTCCTTTTTTTTTTAAAAAAAGATTTTTATTAATTCCAGAAAGGAGGAGAGAGGGAGATAGAAACATCAATGATGAGAGATCAATCACTGATTGGCTGCCTCCTGCGCACCTCCTACTGGGGATCAAGCCCACAACCGGAATCAAACCTGGTACCCTTCAGTCCACAGTCCTTTATCCACTGAGCCACATGGCTAGGGCTAACCCCAGAACTTTCTGTGGGGCCTGTGGGCTCCCCCTGTTCTTGTGGGGGACACAAGCCCGCATTCAGCGTCTGGAAAAGCCCTTTATGTGGAGTCACGTGTTTAAGAACTCAGGCCCTGGAGCCAGATGGCCTGGTTCAAGCCCCAGCCCTGCCACTTCCGCTCAGTGTGGCGTCGGCCCTTTAGTGACTCACCTACAGAATGGGTCCAGATGACATGGGGTCACATACGTGGGGTGCTTAGCACAGCGCCTGCTGTACGGCACGTGTTGGGTACGTCTCGGCTATTAGCATGGCTGACGTTGCTCCATGCTATGTAATTCAGCACCCACATGTACTACATATAAAATACTTTATTATAAAACGCTCGGCTGCACGGCATCTTAGAGGGAACTTCCCCTCCAGCTCTCCTGCAGCTACACGGGAGGGACTAGTCACGTGTACTGGTTAAGACTAATGGTCCTCAGCATCTTCAGGCCTCGGGCCCTCGAGGAACCCACGGCGTCCGGTTCCGAGAACCCCACCCGGGCCTCACCCCCCACAGAGGCATCGGACCTTTGCTCGGGTCCCACGCCCTCACTGCCAAGCGGAGCCGCAGTTCCTGCACGTGGTCCGGGGCTCCGGGGAAGAAAGTGAAGGCATACCTTAATTTCTTTTGGAAACAGAACAGTCTCAGTGGAAGCAAAACCGAACCGCACTCTATCCCCCGTCCCTGGGGCATCCTGTCCTGGTCGGAGAGAGGCTGTCGCCATCAGGGATTCAGTTGAGGAAAGACGATGGGGGACCATGGACCGCCCCTCCCCGCCCACGGGACCTGCAGCATCACGAGATCCCAGATGGCATCTCTGCCCGGGATCTGCGCCAGTGACGAAAGGTCCTATGGACGTGCATCACCCCAGAATCACAGGGCTCCCCAACCCACACCCACACCCCTGTTCAAAACGGCTCCGTCCGCATCGGTCCCCTCGCTGCTCAGTGGTGGCCGGAGTGGCTTCATTGGGGTCTGTGGGTGCGGAGGGCGAGTGGCAGGAGGGAGCGCCCCCGCAGGGGGGGGGGGCGTCAGTCGGGGGGCCGGGCGTTGGGGGCCTTCTCCTGGACCTCGTCATACTGCGGCGGGGGCGTCAGGGGCTCGATGGAGGGTGGAGGGGTGTTTTTGTCCGGGAGGTTGATCCTGAAGTCTTTGAGGTGGAGCTTCTCAGACTTAATCCTTCGCACTTTCAGCGGCTTCAGGCGTTTGGCCAGCTTGGAGTTCTGCCTGTCGGGGGGGTGCCCGTCAGCGTCGGCCCGGGGGCTCGTGGGGCTCGGCTCGTCCAGCCCCGTCAGGGACTCGTAGGAGGGCAGAGAGATGCTCATCCGCGGGCTGTGGTCCGGCTCCCGCGCTCCCGGGAAGTTGGTGTTCATCACTTCCTCATAGCTGGGGACGTAGTACCTGGAGGAGGCCTCCTCTTCCTCCTCCTCCTGGCTGCAAGACAACAAGCGTGTGAGCAAGCCCCACATCGTAGAGAATCGCGAGAAGACGGACTTGACATCGAGCGCCAGCCCCGGGCTCACAGACCGACCAGCCTTGGAAAGAACCATCAGGCCCCAGAAGTCCTCAGAGCTTAACGCTTCCCCTGTTTGCTACGAGCCGGGCCATGTGCTAAGTTCGTTAGCACCTAGGAACCCGTTTCGTCGTCCTGTGAGTCAGGTGCTATTATTATTTATACCCATTGGATGGATGGGGAAACTGATACACTGAGGTGACCCGACCCGGCCGTAAACCTTTAGCAAACGAGAGGGTGGGAACTGAATAAACGCCACATTCTCAGTCCCTACATCCTGCTATCTGGGTGTTATCGCTCCTTGTCTGGGAGTCCCACACTTAGCATGCCAAGAGGGCCCTTCTGGTGCCCAGCTGGTCCTGTGGCCAAAGGCAGTGTAAACACGCATAAAAGAGCTTGGAGCAAGATGGCTGCCCCCAGGTAGAGAAGGCATCTCTGAATGTAAAATGTCTACGTATTTCAAATTGTTCTGTGATTTTATCTCAGGTGCACCACCAGACTCAAAGAGTAAGTCAGGCCCTCAGCCTTACGTTTGTTTGATTGTTGAAATACACCGTCCCCCTTCCCCCACTCCCAAATCAGGGTGTGTTTTTTTTACACATTTATAGGGACTGATGCCAATAGCCATCTCCCGAAGCCCTACACTTGAACCTATGGGGTGGTAACAGCCAGCATCAGAAACCCTGTGATTATCCTGGGTGAGCTCATTTTGGGGGGTAGATATGGGGGGGGGGGCGGTAATGATGGGGGACTGATTTTCCTTCTTTGTTCATGCCGCTCTTACCCAAGTTTTCTAACACATGCACGCTTGTCTTTTATTATCAGAAAATTGGCTTAATTCTTCCAAAGTAAAAACAACTCCCTCCCACTGTAAGGAGCTCTTTCCTATATGATACGAGCTACTCACAGAAAATTCAATCACAGAAAGATCCAGTGAGGAAAAGGAAACCCTCCCCAGCCCTCCCGCTGCTAACGTTCTGCCTCACACCTTCCCAGATCCGCCCCCACCTAACCCCGCAGCCACAGGACCGGAGGCAACGAGGCCGCCCTCCACGCAGGCCTGGCTGTCCCATCAAATACTGTGGTTATGACACAGCACCCCACACCCAAGATGCTGGGTGGTAACCTCCTGTTCTCAGGGTGGTGGCTCCGCCCGCCCCCTAATTAGCAAGTACAGACCAGCTGTGACTGCACAGAAGGTCGCTGAAGGGCAGGCCACAGTGGGTGGATTCTTAGTTGTGTCTCTGAGGAACATACAGGCACCAACTCCTCTGTACTTGTGCGGTTATAAGCTCTCGGGACAGAATAGAGAGGCACACACACCGTTAACACCCCCTCCTGCTGTGAAACTAACTCCCCTTCAGCAAGGTCACGGCCTCCGGCAGCCCGCCCGTCACGGCCGCCGGCACGAGAGGCAAAGAGAACGGCACCTTCTCGGGGTTTGCATTTCGTGGCTAATGAGGTTGAACACCATCCACTGTCTGGACGTCTCTGGAATGCTTGCCTGTGCATCCTTGTGTCCATCTCCCTATGGGCCTGTTCGTCTTGCGTCTTCCTGTGCAAGGGTTCTTGATAAATGGGGACCTCAACGCTTATCATCTATCCCCAATACATCGCCTAGCTTTTCATTCTGTTTGGGGCATTTGTGATCCAAGAGAACACCACTTCCTAACCATTTCCACTCAGAGCAGCTGCCCACAGCACGCCGGGGTGGGGAGGGCGGGGTGGACAAGCGGCCCATCTGGGGGCTTGGGGCACCCCGGTCCCCACGCCATTTCCTGGGGCGGGAGGGGGGTGGTGGTGGATGTCCACATCTAGGTGCATCTGTAACCCGCGCACACCATTGTCCTTGGCAGACTCTGGGACAGAAGTGGAAGGTCACCTGTACCGTGGGACGCTGTGTCACAGAGCCCGAGTGGGGGAGAGGGAAGGGAAAGCTTCAGACTACGCTGCTCTCCTCACTGAATGATGAAAAAGCTAGTGAAGAAAATGAAACCACACACCCTCCGTCCGCTCGCATTCTGCAGACCCTCTGCAGACCCCTCCCTAGCCCTCAGCTACGATGCCTGGGTGTGTGCGTGCCTGGTCCTGGCCGGTCTGGGCCGGGGTTTGGGGGAGAAGGGTTGGCCCGCCCTCACCTGTCCTCCTCGGGGGCGTGCGTCTCGGGCCCCGGCAGGTGCTGGATGTGCGCCATCTCCTCGCCCTGCCGCTGCTTCCGCTTGTCCCGGATGCTCAGGCAGATGGAGAGCAGCAGCAGCATCACGCCAGCCCCCACCAGCACGTAGGCCACCGAGAACGTCTTGCTCTTGAGGATGCCGCTGCCCACCTCCGTCTTGTTGCTGCCCTGCGCGGGGGGCTTCTCGCCGGAGCTGAAGCCGGGCACCAGGTTCCACATGGCCATGATGACGCCCAGGACCAGCATCCCCAGGCCGATGGCGGTCAGCGCGTAGTGCGAGCCGTTGGCCTTGGACTGGGCCATCATGCCAGTGGGAGCGGGCCCGGACCCGGGACCAAGTTAGAAAATAAATTTAAAAAAAGCTAGCCGCTGACGCTATCACCACAAAAACCCTGAACCGCACCGAACAGGGTTCCTAGCGCCGTGCTAAAAACACAGCGGAACTCGGGCCAAGGCGAGGCATCCGGGCAGACAGCGGCGGCCAGAGCCTGGAAGGAAAGCAGAGGAGAGGCAATCAGCTCGGCCGGCACGCCTTGGAGCGCAGCGGCTGCTCTGGGAGGGACTGGGGAGCAGCACTGAGATGGAGCCGGCTAAGCTGCCTTTGATGCATTCCAGATGTCTTACAGCTCAGCTCGGCTCCCTCTGAGAGCCTGCACCCGGCACTGCCCCGCCTACCCCCACCCCAAAAGGCACAGCCAGGCCTTCCCCGGCTGGAGGCCAGAGGGGTCAGGCCTGCGGGTCGTGCAAACATTGAGTGGAATTACATGAAGTGCAGCGAGCTCTCACGGGAGTACGGGAGGCGTGTGAACGATGGCAGGCACCAGCCGTGATCGATGCTCTTAGCAGAACCGCCGGGGCGACCGGCATTGGCCAACGGGACCGGCAGCCAGCGGAGGGGGTCCTTCCCCAGCCTCAGTGGCTTCCCGTTTCCTGCAGCTGAAACGCCAGGCTCTTCTGAACGAGGGTCATGGCCCGAGCCAGTCTGGCTCAGTGGATAGAGCACTGGCCTGCGGACTAAAAGGGTCCTGGATTTGATTCTGGCCAAGGGCACGTACCTCTGTTGAAAGCTGGACCCCTGACCCTGGTTGGGGCGCATGAGGGAGGTAACCATCCATGTGTCATTCTCACATCTATGTGTCTCTCTCTCTACCTCTTCATCTCCTTTCCACTCTCTTTTAAAAAAATCAATGGAGCAGAAACCAGTTTAGCTCAGTGGATAGAGCGTCAGCCTGCAGACAGAAAGGTCCCGGGTTCGATTCCAGTCAAGGGCATGTACCTTGGTTGCAAGCACATCCCCAGTGCAGGGTGTGCAGGAGGCAGCTGATCGATGTTTCTCTCTCAATGATGGTTTCTAACTGTCCCTCTCCCTTCCTCTCTGTAAAAAATCAATAAAATGTATTTTTTTAAAAATCAATGGAAAAATGTCCATGAATGAGGATTAACAAAACAATAACAACCAAAAAAAGGAATGAGGGTCATGGCTGACCTGGCCTAGTCCTGCCTCTCCCCCTCATCGCTCACCTCGCCCCTCTTTGCACACCCACCTGTGGCCTTTCTGCAGTTCCGGGACCACCCCAGCTCAGCCGCCCCTACGGCCCCCCAACAACGAGTGTGGCAAGGCTCCCTCTTCCTGTGACCCCATCGTCCTCCTCTGTGCCTGGACGGAGCAGGGACTCAGACACTGTCTGCTGAATCACGGGAATGAGGTGAACAGAGGCTGCATGAAGACAGGTTTCCCTTCAGCCATGTGGGGCTCTCCTTTGCTTAAAGGGACGGGCGCTTGGACGGTCTGCATCTTAGCTGCTGTGCCCTCTTCCCAAAGCGGCTCAGAGGCTTCTGCTCGAGGGAGCAGCTGGCTGCCCCGGGGTTCCAGAGCCACTTCCTGGCCGGCGAGTGGGCCACGTGAGCAAGTCACCTGAAGGGTTAGCCTGGGACACATCCAGGGGCCAAGGAGGACGAGCAAGCAAAGCTCACGCATGTGCATGCGTGTGTGTGTGTGTGTGTGAGAGAGAGAGAGAGAGAGAGAGAGAGGGAGGAAGAGAGAGAGAGAGATACTTATCCATTATCTGTTCCCTCACAGTGTCAGGCTGACAAGCATGGAAGTGCAAGCGTCCAAACAGCATGAAAGCAGAGTCAGGATTCTCCCCCTCCCCCAGCTCAAAGGAGACTCAGAGGTCATGCGTAGCATGCAACGGACCAGGGACCCGGCCGGAAATCCATGAGGAAGCGGTGCTCCCTGGTGACCACTCCTCAACGTGCTGACCCCGCGAGACAGCAGCCTCTGCGGGCAGCAAACGCCCGCGGATGTTTAGATGGGCAAGGCCCTGCTCTCAGCTCCGCATTCTTTCCGATCTGCCCCGGAGGACGGCTAACCGGGCTGCCTGAAACCTGGCGCTCCGGAGCTGTTTTCTCATTAAACAACGGCCTCACTCTGACACTGACCGTTCTGTTAGACAGCACTCTGTAAGTATTTGGGATAACATCCTTCATCAGCTTGAAGTCTGTTCCTTCCTCCCCGCCCTTCCCTCGCCCACCACATTTCTGTGCATCTGCGAAGCAGTGTCCCGGGCACGAGAGAAACACGGGTGAGCAGGGTAAGGGTGGGTGGGGTTTCCAGGCCAGCAGCGAACAGTCTACAAGGAACAACCATAAAGTGGGAAGAAAATATAGGAACTGCACAGTTAGGCAGCCGGGGTCCTAAGCTGGGCTGGAGGGCGTATGGAAAGACGGATGTCCCATTGGCACCAGAAGGCCTGCACCCTGAACACGCTACATTGTGTGTGCACGTGTGTGTACCTATGTGCACATGCATGTATGTGAATGGTGTAGGATCCTGTGTGTGTGTATGTGCACAGTTGTGCATGTGTGTGACATGCAGGGCACAGGGTCCTGCTGCAGACAGAGCGGGACCTAACAGAACAGTCTGCCGTAAGCACAAGGACACTGGTTTTTCACAATGTCGCTCACGGCCAGCGAGGGGCAGGATGAGTGGTTTGGCGGCCCTAGAAACGCCCGGTTCTGCCGAGTGGACCTGAGACCAGGCAGAGGCGGAGGGCGCAGTGGCAGAGTGGTGCAGCCTGAGGCTTTTGCTAGCATAGTAGGCGAAAAAGCCACAAACCGAGCACCTGTGAGGCCCCGGCAGGTGGGCTTTGTGCCTGGGAGGCTGATGGTGTGTGTTTTAGACCAGCGATTGGGGCCACTTTGGCCGCCCCCTCGTGAATTCTCCCACTCAGGCGCTGCCTTATTTGGTCAGGGAGGAAACAGGCCCAAGATGAGAGTCCGGGGCAGAGAGGAACACGCCAGGACCCACACGCTCTAGGCCTCAGGTTGGGTGGGTGAGGGTGTTGGGATGGGCAACGTCACACCATTTCTCTGGGTGGTCAGTGCTGGCATTTGTGGATCAGATGTTTCAGCAGTGGGGTTCTGCAATCCCAACGTCTAAGGATTATGGGTAAGGAGAGGATACCCATCACAGCTTTATGGGAGTGAGAAGCCAGACACGACTTAAACAGCCAATAACCTAGGTCTGGCGAAATGAAACATGCACTTAGTAAATTATGGTCTCCAGGCAACTAATGACACGTTTTAAAGTCCAACAGCAAGGTTAAAAGAAGGGTGTGCTCAGTGTGGCGCTAATTTAAAAAGCCTATCTACACAGATGTGTATATCTGAATATGTGAAAAAAAAAGACTGGATGGTTCTCATCAGGTTAAAGTAAAAAAGAGACAGTATATTTTCATATCTACAAACGCCCGTAAAAACCCCAGGTGAGGGGCACATCCTAAATGTGTAACAACGGTTGCTTCTGGGGAGTGAGGGGCCTTGGGAACTGTCTCTGTTACTCTGTTTCTGTATTTTTATTTTTTTATTTTTTTATTTTTTTACAATCAGAATGCGTTGTTACAAGGCAACACAGCTGGGTGGTTAAGTGTGGACTTTGGAGCCAGGATGCCTGTGCTCTCAGATCCTCCCTCTGTGCCTTCCTAGCTGTGTGACTTTGGACAAGTTACTTAACCTCTCTGTGCCTCAATTTCCACAACGGTGAAATGGAGATAGGCTCGCTGGCCCTCCTATCATAGGGGAGTTAACATTAAGTAAAAGCACCCGGGACAGGAGGTCACCAGCGTGTAGTAAGTTCTTATAGAAAAGCTTTGTTATTAAATACTGTATAGAGTCTGCATTCTGAACGGGGTGAGATCACCCGCAAGGGGAAAGACTGGTTTTGGGGGGGATGGTGTCATAATCTTAGACACCTGAGTGGTCTGTGGCCCATAAACCAACAGTGTCTCCGAGGTAATTAAAATTCCATGGGGTTGGGGGGTCAGGGGGTTGGGGAGTCTGGGAGCATCCCAAAAGGAGAGTTTATAAAGAGTCCTTCGGGGACAATGGGAAAGAGAGGTTGAGAAACACTACTCAGCGTGTCACAGTGCATTGCAAAACCCTGGATTACACACACCGTGATGTTTACAGTTATTTTCTCTGCGTGATGGGATTAGCTTGGTTTTTCCTTTCTTTTTCTCACGGCCAAAATGAGACTCAGGAAAAACCCCAGAAATGTGCACGTGTTGCTTTATGAAAAGGAAAGTGAAATAAAGGGTTCTGTTCTGGGGGCTCACGGCAGGGTGATGTGGCCAGCGGCAGCTTCAGGTGGCTGGTCGGTGGCTCCGCCCCTGGAGCCAGGGTCCCGCTGGCCTCGCGGGACTGGGGGGAGGGGGATGTGAACACCGGGCTCCCTGAGGTGCAGCCTGGCTATTTATCTTTGTTTCTGGCTCGCCGGCCCGTGTTATATTTAGTGTGGCGTTCTTTCCCTTTGAAAACGATGGAAAGAAGCTAATTTTGTGCGCAAAGGATTTGGACCACGTTGGGTCTGACATGTTCCCAAAACAGAGCGGCCTGGGGGCTGCTTCAGGACCCGAGGGGTCCCAGCTCCGCCAAGTGCACCTCCGGACCCTGGCGTGGGACCTTCCATGGCTCACGGTCAAGGCCGTCCCACGGGTGAAGGGAGGGACCCCGGGCCTGGGTTTTCAAGAAGACTCGTGAAGCAGCTAAGAGAGGGGCTCACCTGTGGTTACCTGGGCGGCTCCCGAAAGGCCTGAGGACAATGCTTCATGCTCCAGCCTCGAGGGGGGACCCGCCTGTAAGAAAGCAGAGGCAGCGGGCTAAGCATGCCGGGAGCACCCATTGCGTTTCGGGAGTTCGGGTACGGGTTTGGGTAGGGGGACGTGCAAGGAAGGTTGTACCCAAAGAAGCCAACATTCTGTACCAAAGAAGTGGGGTTACAGAGGGATACCAACGCAGTAGCTACATTTACCAAACCCTCCTTTTACATGCTCCGGAGGCTGAACGAGGAGAAAACGCTCCCCTGGGTCACAGGATGTCGGCATGTATGACCTTGGTACCAAACCCAGACACGGACCAGGCGAGAAAGGGAGATGGCAGGCCGATCTGACCCACGCGCAGAGACACCAGGGTCCTGAACAAAATCTCAGCAAACAGGACTCAGGGGGGCCCTCGTGGCCAAGTTCCAGCCCGCAAGCACTTCGTCGCCAAGTTCCAGTCCCAACCATGAGCCACTGACAGGCTGCCTGCCTGTTCAACGGGGGTCCCACGGAAAAATCAACCAAGGGCCTGGCTCAGGGGAGAGGATGAGCCGTGGCCACGGTGCCCCGTGGAGTACGTGGGTGGGGGTGGGAAGGGGAAGAGTGGAGGGTACATGGGTGTTGATTTATTATTCCTCACACTTTGCGTATCTCCCACCAAGGGCGAGCGACAGGGTCCCCTTCTCAGGTCAGAACGGAAATCATGTTCTATCTAGGCACCTTGCCCTCGCCGCTGGGAGACCATCTGCACACGATGAGGTTTCGGGAATCCAGGTCCTCGTGAAAATTTAGCTCCCTCTCCTCCTCTCGCCCTCGGTGTCGGCCTTGAGCTGGGAATTTCCCTCCATTCACGTGGGACGTGGGTTACACGTTTTGGCTCGCCCGACAGTCATTCATTTAGTCATCGGGGTGCATTCCCAGCACAACCATAGGGGGTGTGTGCAAGAGGCAGCTGACCGATGATTCTCTCTCATTGAGAACTCTATCCCCTCTCTCTTCCTCTCCGTAAAAAAAAAAAAATCAATAAAAAATAATAAAAATAAATAAAATCCAACAAGAGGAAGCAGCTCTGCCCCCTTCTCCTGGAGTCCCAGACATTCTTCAGAATGTGGTTTGGGAACCGGGGATCGGATCTGGACCTCGCCTGGCTGCTGAGCCCCGGGAGACACAGTCCCGGAAGCGCCGGGCCCAGCCGGCGCGGGGGGAGGAGCGCTCGGCAGCCGAGGTGTCTGGCCACGTGACCGGCCCCACAACAAAGAGGCTCCTTGACCATCCTCCCTGCGCCCCAGCCTCTTCCTGCCAAGCTGCAGGACTGGGAACGGGATCCCCATGCCATTCATGCATGGGGACCGGGCCGCGCTGCGTTCCCACCACAAAGGAAGGACTCAGCGGGGCCCTGCGGCCAAGTTCCAGCCCCACAAGCACTTTGTCACCACGTTCCAGTTCCAGGCGGCGGGAGGGCGTGGGCCCAGGGACAGGCTCCCAGCCGCTGCGGCTGCCGCTGTGCAGTCCTGAGTTTCAGGCCACATCCCAAAAGCCAAGGTCAAAGGGTGTCGGGTTCCTGCTTCATCAGAACAGGTTCTTGGGGATTGCGCTCGCTCACGGGAGCAATGCAAGCCCTGTGCGCATGAGTCATGGGGGGGGGGGGGGGCAGCCTGAGCCAGGAGCAACGGGAGAAAGAGGCTGTTCAGTGATCCGCCAGGTAGAGGGCTGACAGCGGTAGGAACGGGGCAGTCACGAGCCACGGAACGAGGTTTCTGTCAACGACAGACTGACCGCCTATTGGACGGGGTTTCCACGGGATTACTGAATTTTTGGTGAGAAATGAAGGCTGTGTGGTTCAGGGGTATTTTTTCTCTGACGGGCACAGCGCCTGGAATGTGGCAGTAGACTCCCTCTCGCTCACAGCACCTCCATTCTGAGCGCACGGATCGCACCCCAGTCCCTCAGCCCCTGGCCTGTCTCCCCCCAGAGGAGCCCGTCCCCCAGCGCTGCATGGTCAGAGGGCGCGGCAGCCCCAGGCCCGGCTGGTGGGCTTCGGAGGACCCGGCTGTAGGTCGCTGGTGAAGACCTGAGGTCCTGTCCACAGACACAGGCCCACGGGAGCCACTGAACCCGTGTGAAGTCCACTGCCGCTCCCGTAAAGGTTTTCCCTTCCCCTGTGGGGCCAGCCTGTCCCTGGACGTCGGGAACATTGTCAGGTTGTGATGGTGTAAAGCACAGATCGTTTTATTTCTCCCACCAGCTCCATGCCAGAGAGAGCCTTTTATGCCAGACGAGGGGCCCCGAGCACGAATTCATGTCCCTTGAAAGGAACTGTGGGCCACGAGGCTGTGGTAAGCACAGGGGTGGGTCTCAGCCCATCCTCCCTGCCCCTGCCTGGCGCCTCTTGCTGCAGCCTGGTCCCCTGTCTGCTGGCAGCTCCGATCCCGCCACTCGCTCGCGCTGGTTGATGGTGCCAGCCCCACTTGCTGGCACAGAGTGATTGCAGCTGGTTCCAGAAGCGACTGCTGGCCTGATTGCCCCTCAGGAGCAGGGGGAGGTAGAGAAGCCCTCAGGGGCAATCAGGCTGGCAGACACCGCTGACGGCATTGAGTGATCAGGACCGGCACCAGGCACTGGCAGTGGGTATGAGTAGGGGCTCTGGCATTGACAGCGGGTGTGAGTGGGGTCGGCACCAGCAGCAAGTGTGTGCGCCAGATGGACCATGGCACATGGGAGTAACCGTCAGAGGCTCGCCCTGATAACATTGTTTCCGGCGACAGCGACTGGCACCCCGCCTTGGTCTGGCATCCCCATTCACCTGCTTCACCATCCCGCCGCAGCCAACACCTGCCATGTTCTGCACATGCCCCCTGGTGGCCAGCGCATGTCATAGCAACCAGTTATTTGGTTGTCCAGTTGTTCCACGGCTCGGTCTATTTGCATATTAGCCTTTTATTATATAGGATAGGACCCGTGGAAACCAAAACAAATTTCCCAAGTCAAAACAGTGAGTTCTGGGTCCTACACTCTCTCTGTGTTAACACCCTCTTTTCCTGAACCACCACAAAGTTCCTGGATCTGACCGCTGCTCCAGCAGGCAGGAGCCACCCACGTGGCCTGGCAGTGCTATGTGCCTTCCCCTTCCGTCCTGGCTTCTCATTCCTGCAGATCCTCAGGCCGCCATTCACTCCCATGGTGCTCAGCGTCCCACCAGCCAGTTTCCCCTCCATATTTCCACCCAGTTCCCAGGGCAGCGCTGGCAGCTCCGTGTTCTCTCTCTGACCCTGTCGGAAGGAAGCCGGGGAGGACTTGGGGTACAGTGGGATTAAGTCTGCAGCGTGTCCAGTAAGGCCCTAGGCCTTCCCACTCACTCACTGACTCCCTGAGCATCTTCCAGTCCCGCAGGCTGCAGTCACGGTCAGTGCCCTGCCCAGGTGCACCGTTTTACGCTGTACACTGTATTTTTACTGTGCCTTTCCGTGTTAGTTATGCTGAGACACACAGATGCCATTGCTACGTGGCCTACAGAATTCAGTACAGGAGCTTGCTGTGCAGGCTTGCAGCCCAGGATCAGCAGGCTGCACCTTAGCGCAGAGGTGAGGAGTGGGCTGCACCACCCAGGTTTGCGTAAGTGCCTCTGTGATGCTCGCACAAGGACCACGCATTCCTCGGGGCCGACCCCGTCATGAAGCAGCATGTGACTGGAACAGAAGCTCCAGCAGCAACAAGAACGAAATCCAGCAGCAACTGAGACCACGAATCAGACCACCCACTCAACCCGCCCTCACAGCCACCCCCCACAAACGATCAGCCCTCTGCCTCTGAGTCCCAGAGAGGCCAAGTGATTGGCCTTAGGCCACACAGCCGGAAGCAGCAGCGTCAAGATTCACAATCACATCTCGCGGACGCTGATGTCCACCTCCTGTCCCTGGCACCACACCAACCCCACAAAGCTGAGTCCCCGTGGGCCACCCTCTGGGCAGGACACGCAGGCCAGGAGCGAACATGGCACAGTTCATTCTTAGAGACACTTGATCACAGACGCACGAGGGCGGGCAGGCGTGCACTCCTTTTTAAAATATATTTTATTGATATTTTACAGAGAAGAAGGGAGAGGGAACAGAGAGTCAGAAACATCGATGAGAGACATCGACCAGCTGCCTCCTGCACACCCAATACTGGGGATGTGCCCGCAACCAAGGTACATGCCCTTGACCGGAATAGAACCTGGGACCTTTCAGTCCGCAGGCCGACGCTCTATCCACTGAGCCAAACAGGTTTCGGCCATGCACTCCTTTTAAAGTGGCTTTTTAAAGAGTTTGATCCCCACGATTCCTGGGCCCCTACCATGTGCTCTGGGGGGCACACAGGCACGTGGGGCGTGCTTTCATAGTCCACCAGGAAGACAGGTGACCTGCACTCACAGGAGGGAAGGCGCCCTCAGGGTAAGAGTGAGCGTGTGGTGAGCACCGACTCTGCCAGACCCCCGTGGAGCTCCTCCCAGGTAAAATCGCTTAAGAGCTATGAGTCTATTTTGTGGTTGAGGTTCAGAGAGGTAAAGCCACGTGTCCAAGGCCACACAGCCTGTACAAGCAGAGATAAACCATGCCCGATCCTAAAACCCGCGCTCTTAACCTCTAAGCAGTCCTGCTGAAGGGGGGCCCAGTGACAAGTTCACAGACAGAGCGACGAGGGCTAGGGAGGGGGTGGGGCGGGGCGGGGAGCAGGAGGATAAGACGGCAGCCCCACAGCGCCTGGAGGAACCTATAAACGTCCTTGGGTGGAGTCTGGGGTAGGAGGAGATTGGGGTATCCTAGAGCAGTGGTCGGCAAACTGCGGCTCTCGAGCCACATGCGGCTCCCGAGCCTCGGTGTGCTGTTCTGTTGACTAATGAGTGTGCCGACGGCTGGGACAGGGGCTTAATCACAAGGAACCACAACAGCCTGTAATTACTGGAATCAAGAGTCTAGGTCCGTGGTGAGCAAACTCATTAGTCAACAGAGTGGCAAACGGAGGCTCGAGAGCCACAGTTTGCTGACCACTGCTCTAGAGGAAGGGCTGGGGCTAAGGCACTGACTGCAGAGCTAAGAGGCAGCCCCCCCCCCGGCCCCCCCAGCCTGGGTGGTGGTAAAGGTCCTGACAGCTCGGGGCTGCTGGCTGAGAAGTTAGGGAGGACACACTCCCTCTGAAGACTCCGGGAGCCGGGAACCAACCCGGGATCTTTTCTTTGGGAGTTTGCCAGGGGGGGGGCTGCATGTCTTCCTCTGAGCCGGGGCCTGCACGTGGCCCAATCAGGAAGGCCAGCTCAGGGCGCCTGGTCTCCAGCCCCAGTCCCTGTTTCTCGGGAAACGTGACATCTCTGCGTGCTCCCCGCTGGTGCTCACGGGCGCAGGGCAGCGGCCAGAGCTCCTGTCACTGTCCACTCAGAGTGATCCTGACCCCTGGACCCTCCTCCAGGCCCGGGAATGAGCCAACCGTGGCCTCTCCGTCCAGCTAGCGGGGCCGGGCAGCTGAGCCCGGGTGCTGGCCACTGTCCGGCCCAGCCTGCGGGCCCCGCATCTGCTCAGCAACAGACAGATCTGCCGCCTCCGGGCTCACACGGAGTGCTCTGCACACGCGAGCTTGTTTATTCTGCCCATCCAGCTTCCGAGGAGGTGTGACCGGCCTCACCTCGGTCCGCGCTGTCCCTGACTGCACGGGGCAGAGAGGTCGAGGCCTTCTCCCCAGGCCTCACAGCTCCTCAGGGGCGTCCTGTGCACAAAATCCCCTGCTGGGACCTTCCTCATCCCGGGGGGCAATGGAACCCCAGCCTTCCGGCCAAGCTTAGCTACGCCACGCAGGGCCAATCCCTGTAACGAAGCTTGGCCACATGACCCGGCCACCGAGGCGACCCTCTGGGCGCGAGGACCTCCCAGGGACCAGAGCATCAGGCCCGAGGCTCGGGCCGGAGTCTGGGAGGCAGGAGTGGAGGCTGGAGGCACCCGGTCAGAGCACTGGCTGCTCGCCCGGCTCCTGTGCCCCGGGCATCGTCTGGACACCGACGTGACTCAATTGGTCCCTCGTCCCCAAGAGGCATTTTGCAGCAAAAAGTAGGAGGGCAGAGGGGGAGCTGGAATCTGAGCACAGACATCCCCCGCCTCTCCCCCCCCACCCCCCCCCCCGCCCGGAGGCCATCCCGGTGTGGGTGTCTGCAGGAGACTGCGTTCCTAGCTCAGCTCTGCCCCGAACAGCTACGAAGACATCATAATTCTTACCTCCGCCAGCCCCCGTGGCTCATGGGAAGAGCGGAACGGGACGGGGTCTACCTCATGGGGCTTTAATGTGAAACGAGGTCAAAGTGTTGAGTGTTTATTCATTCACTCTACAGAGTATTAACTGAGCACCTGCCACCTGCCACGTGCTCTAACGCTGGGGAGAGAAGCACGGCTCAAACAGAGAGGGGGCCTGTCCCCCGATGGAGCTCACAGAGAACCAGCCTGGAGAACATGCTAGAAGGAGGTCAGGCTGGAGGGAAACGATACTGGGAGGCGGGCAGCGGTGCTGGAAGCGGTGACTTTAAAATATGATAGGCAGTCAAAACCAGTTTGGCTCAGTGGATAGAGCATCAGCCTGAGGACTGAAAGGTCCCAGGTTCAATTCCGGTCAAGAGTGTGTACCTTGCTTGCGGGCACATCCCCAGTAGGAGGTGTGCAAGAGGCAGCTGATCGATGATTCTCTCTCATTGATGTTTCTGGCTCTCTATCTCTCTCTCTCTCTTCCTCTCTGTAAAAAAATCAATAAAATATATTTTTAAAAACATGATGGGCAGACAACACAGCAAGCGAGAAAAGATGTCTGAGCAGAGACCTGCAGGAGAACTGCACGGAAACCTGGGAGAAGGGCTTCCTAGGCCAGTGGTCGGCAAACTCATTCGCCCACAGAGCCAAATAGCAGCAGAACGATTGACATTTCTTTTGAGAGCCAAATTGTTTAAACTTCTTCTAACGCAACTTCTTCAAAATAGACTCGCCCAGGCCATGGTATTTTGTGGAAGAGCCACACTCAAGGGGCCAAAGAGCCAAAAGTGGCTTGAGAGCCGCAGTTTGCCGACCACAGTTCTAGGCAGAGGGAGCCTACACCAGGCCCTGAGGCAGGGACAGGAGGCTGAAAGCAATGAATCCCCGGGCGCCTGCTCTGAACGGGCCCGCTGACGACAGCCTGTGGAGGGAGGGGAGCACCCATCCGTTCTTACAGAGGCCGGGGAGGGGTGCGGGGCTGACTCCAGGCCATCGGCACTGAGGGGGGAAGGAGAATCTGGGGTCCAGCTCAGAGGCATTTGCCACTCACCACCCTGTGTTTCTCACCCTGAATTCGGGGAGAGGCATGTGGGGGGCTGAGGAATGGCCCCGGAAGCTATCCAGACCCTAGTCCCTGGGACCCTGACTGTTCCCAGGCCACTGGCGGGCCGGCAAAGGGGACTTTACGGATGCGATGAATGAAGGATCTCGAGACGGGCAGGTTAGCTGGGGTTATCCAGGTGGATCCACTGATTCCAACCCCAAGTGTCGCCACAGGAGGGAGGAGGACGTACAACCTATGGCGGAAGCAAGAGGCTGGCGAGACGAGAGGAGGGGCCGTGAACCGAGGGGGCACGGGGCTCCTAGAGGCCCCGAAGGATCTGTTCCTGCCATGGAACCGGCTGTGTGTGGACTCCGACCTCCGGAACCGCCGAGAACAAACGAGCGCTGTCCTCAGCCGCCGTGTGCGGCTCAGCGGGCACAGGAAATGAAAAATGAAAGCAGGCAACGTTCAAGTTCACACCTCCCTCGGCACCCGCCCTGCTGACTGTTTGCTTCCCCGATAGCTGGCTTATGGGGCACAGTTCCTTATCCCGGTCACACCGATCCCCTGTGAGGGCTGCACCCACTGCCCGTGTGCCAGGCTGGCGGGGGCTGGGCGCTGCCCTCCTCCACCCGGTTACACGTTAACCCGGGGCCCTCCGGGAGCCAGGTGCACACCGCTCTTTGCCGGGATGAAACTGGGGTAAAAGGCACGCACTCCCGGGCTGTATCCACGGCCACCCCGAGTTCCCGTGGGCTCAGGTCCCCGGCCCGCGGACAGAACAGGCCCCAGGCTTCCGCGGTCCTCGGTGAGGGGGCTTAACCGAAGCCGGAGTGTGTGGCGGTGGCAGGGGGACCTCTGGGGCCGGGCCAGGCCGCCAGCTCCCGGCTCAGGGCCCTGCCTGTTCCCAGGCCACTGGCGGGCCGGCCCTGATGCTGGAGATTAGCACACGGCGGGAGAAAGTTTCTCCTGCCCATATCTGGACATGTTCTTTTTTAGCCGTGGAAGTGGCTCCCAGACCTTCTGCCAGGAGCCCGCTTGGCACACAGCTGACCTCGTCCCGTCCTCTGCCTCCCCCTCTCACCCCACCTTCTCTCTCCCTCCAACTTCTACTGGAAGCATTCCAGCCAGGGCTGCTTTCTCAAGCCCCCGGCCCTCCTGCACCCAATTTTTAGGAAGCCACTTGTCACACCCATTCTTTTTCTTTTTAAAATATATTTTATTGATTTTTTTATTTTTATTTTTTAACAGAGAGGAAGAGAGAGGGATAGAGAGTTAGGAACCTCGATGAGAGAGAAACATCGATCAGCTGCCTCCTGCACACCCCGCACCGGGGATGTGTCCCCGACCAAAGCACATGCCCCCAACCGGAATCGAATCCAGAACCTTTCAGTCCTCAGGCCGGTGCTCTATCCACTGAGCCAAACCGGTTTCGGCCCAATTCCTTTTCCATCTTGGAATGGTAGCGACAACATTTGCCCTCCTCCCACGTGCTGACCAAGGGCCAGGCCCTGGGCTTCCCAGTGCACGTGTTACCCTTAGTAATTTTATTTACTTGTAACATCAGCATACCTTATATATGTGGATTAATGCTTATTACCATGATTCATTGAATAGGACTACGTTTTAGACTTATTATTTCATTAGCACATTTAAGTTTCCCGAGAACCTTAGTGAGAAAGTTGAACAACCTCCATTTCACAGGCGAGGAAAACTGAAGCTCAGAGAAGTTAAGATACCTGCTCAAAGTCACACAGCAAACAACAAAGCAAAGATTCAAGCTAGATGTGTCTGGCTCCAGAGCTAGCACGCTGTTGTCCTCCCTCCCTCCCTCCCCACTCCCATGCCCCCCCCACACACACTCCCATTCCCCTCCATCCCCCTCACACACACACTCCCATGCCCTCCATCCCCCCGTGCCCACGGAGAGCCCCGCCCCACACCCCGGCTGCGGGAAGCCTTTCGGAGGCTGACCTCGGTCTCTGTGGGCAGGAGGCAGAGTTCCTTATTTTCCTCCGTGTCCTTTCCCCTCCATAAAAACCAGCTTCCCCCATGTGACTCAGCGGGCCTCTGCAGCCCTGATATTCATCTGGCAGTGTTGTAAATAATTGACGCTGGGATGTTTAATCATAAAACTGGAACTGAGGCTGAAACATGGCCGCCTGCAGGAGCGGGGGAGGGGAGGGGCAGGCCGAGGAGAGCGGGGTTCGTTCTGGGGGGCTCGGCACCTCCTTCACATCGGGGGGGGGGGGGGGGGGAAACAAGAACTGCCCTCGGCTGAGTGCTCACGAGCTCCAGGGCACGGCCAATGCTTCCACTGCCTTCGCCCCCGAGGCTCCCCGCAGCCTGGGAGGGGGGCTCCTGGAACCCCCTGTGTCCAGGCACCGTCTGTGGAGGGCTGGAATTAACCCCCTCCCTGCCAGGGGTGATTAGACAGACAGAACCCCCTTCACAGGGCGGAAGAGTGAATGTTTTATCCACGTGAACTGCCCAGCGCTGGGTATATAGTAAGTGCTCAAGCATGGCGCACCGAGGGAAGGAAGGAGGACATTTGCATAACCCTAACCCTAAACCCCAACATTAATCCTAAAGTCTCCTGGAACTGAAAAAGACTCCTTTTGTTTTCTTTCTTTTTTAAAAAAAAAAAAATATGTTTTTTATTGATTTCAGAGAGGAAGGGAGAGGGAGAGAGAGATAGAAACGTCAATGGTGAAAGAGACCCATTGATGGGCTGCCTCCTGCATGCCCCCTACTGGGGAATGGAGCCCAAAACCTGGGCATGTGCCCTTGATGGAATCAAACCTGGGTCCCGTCAGTCCACTGAGCCGAAGCCGCTAGGGCTCCTTTTACTGTCTTTGCAGACAATCCTCTGGATAAGCCACCGGTGAGCCTCCTGAGGTGCCAACGGTTCCTCAGGGGCTTCTGAGGGCACCTCTTAGCCGGCCTTCCTCTCTGCGTTCTGACCGTAAACGCCAGGCAGGCCAGTGAAGTGCGGGAAAAGGCAATGGCCTCTGCGGGTGCGCCAGACACCGCCGGCTGAGGTCGGTGTCACCTGGGGCACAGTGCCCCCGGATCCCCCCTTCTCCCGCCTGGGCTGGAGGCACTGGCTAGCCAGCCTGGTATCCCAGGTGGCGTGGCTCTGCTTCTCCTGCTCGTGGTTCCCAGTACCCAGCCTTCCTTTCAGTATCACAAGAAAACCACGGGCCCTCCGTGACAAGGGCTATGCTTGCTTCCCGTGCTGCTGTGACAAGTGACCACAAACGTGGTGGCTTAAAGCAACATCAGGTCACTACCTTACAGCCTGCAGGTCAGAGCCTACGAGCCAGGTGCGGGCGCTGCATTCCTTCCAGAGGGCGTCGGGAGCCCAGGCCCTGGCCTCTTCAACTCCCAGAGGCCCCTGCATTCCTGCCCCCCTGTCCCATTTCAAAGCGCTCCCTTCCCATTCCGCTCCATCCTTCCTCTCCGAGGATCCCTCCTGCCCGCCTCTTACATAATGTGACTCTGCAAAGGCCTTTGACCAAATTAGGTGACACGATTACAGGTTCTGGATTGGGAGGTGTGTGTGTGTGAATAAGAGAAAGAGAGAGAGAGAGAGAGAGAGAGAGGGGGGGGGAGGGGGGGAGGTATTCATTAATAATTTCATTATCCAGCTTATTATTAGAGTAAGGTGACTAAACGTCCCGCTTTTGGCAGGACAGCCCCGATTTTTAAAAATTTGTCCCGCATCCTGTGGCATTTTTAAAAAAAGGTCTCAAAAGCAGGAGGTCTGGTCACCTTACATTAGGCACTGCCCTGCACCATTTCAGGGGATCATTGGCCTTCCACAGACTCTCCCAAGACAAAAACCCCCACTCCGGAATGGACAATGTCCACCAGGTGACAAACTGGGGGATTAC
Source organism: Nyctalus aviator (assembly GCA_036971965.1). Taxonomy (NCBI): domain Eukaryota; kingdom Metazoa; phylum Chordata; class Mammalia; order Chiroptera; family Vespertilionidae; genus Nyctalus; species Nyctalus aviator. The sequence continues at coordinate 187,545,106 of CM072923.1, forward strand.
CCATTTGGCCTTTCCTCTTTTTTTTTTTTTTAAATATATTTTATTGATTTAATACAGAGAGGAAGGGAGAGAGATAGAGAGTTAGGAACATCGATGAGAGAGAGTCATCGATTAGCTGCCTCTTGCACCCCCCCCACTGGGGATATGCCCGCAACCAAGGTACACGCCCTTGACTGGAATCGAACCCGGGACCCTTCAGTCCCCAAGCCGACGCTCTATCCATTGAGCCAAACCGGTCTTGGCTGGTCTTTCCTTTTGAAGAGCGTGCATCCCTACATTGTGACGAGAAGAGCTATCACGCACTGAGTCCGGGTTATCTCATTTTCTCTTTATGTTGAAGCCGCTACCACCATCCCCACGTGACAGAGTGGGGGGCGGGGGAGATGAAAGGGTGGGGGGCCTTTTTCCTGCCAAGGGCCATTTGGATAGTTACAGCATCATTCGTGGCCCCCTATACAATTATCCACTTAAAAATGAGCCTGCTATACTTGATCAGATATTTAATCCACTCGCCCCTAATGCCTCGTCAGGGCCAGACCCAGTGATCTCCCTTACGCGGCCCGCGGGCCACACGCTCCCCGCCCCCGATAGGGATGTGGACACTGAGGCCCTGAGAGGTTATGGAACTTGCCCAAAGTCTCCTGTTAATAAGTAGCAGAGCGAGGCTGTGAACCAGACAGTTAGTCCAGAGTCCCTCTGAGATCCTGCGTCTCAACTACCCCCAGGCCAAGCTTTAAAAAGAGTGGGGTTTTTAAACATCTACACACCCTCCAGACAGCACTCCTTTGTCCGATGTCAGCAGAAGCAAGCAGATGGCACGGGGTTGTCCCAGACCCTCAGTGACAAAGACGAAGGAATTCCAGAGTTCCAGGTGACCTGTTAGGAGCCACGGGTCCATCCTGTGTCTCCAGCACTCTGCTCAGCACTGCGATGGGGCTCTCCGGCTGCCCGGGGCCCGTCTCTCTGACTGCCACAGCCAGGCTGAGCATGAGACCCGGCCCCCAACTCAAAGCCCCTTCTGGGCCCAGGTGCCACGCTGAACCCTTAACCTGAACCAGCAAACCTCCCTGGCTGCTCCCCGTCCCCTAACTGAGAGGAGGAAATGGACCCAGGACGGTGGCCTCAGGCTCTAACGGGCTTGTCCGCCTCAAACCCAGGAGCCCCCGGCTGGGGTCACGGCCTCTGGTGCACCTGTGGGTGCTCCAGTCACATCGCTGTCCCTCAGGCCGGGAGCTACGGTGCACCATCACCGCCCCAGGGGGCCTGGCCGCCACAGGAGTTCTAATCTCTGTGAGGTCGGACCCTGGCCCACGCTGCAGGGTGTTGGGATCGGAGGATCAGCGGCGGAAGCCAGCCTCTGCACTCCAGGGCACAGACTGGGGTTACTGCGGCAGAGGCAGCCCTAGGGTGGGGGTCCACAGCGGTCAAGTCTGCTCCCTGAGGCAGAAGAGACTTTCAGCCTCAACTATGACAGCGGCAGAGCAGCTCCGAGAGTAACAACAACAAATCCTATGTAATAAGAGAGAAACACGCAAATTGACCGTACCTCTGCTATAACAAGCCATGCCCACCAGCCAATCAGGAGTGAGTATGCAAATCAACCAAACCAAGATGGCAGTTAATTTGCATATCCAGGCACAGAGCAAAGACTGAAGACAATGGAGAAGGAAGCCAAGCTCTGCAGAATGGAGTGAAGCTGCAGAGAAGCGAGGGAATCAGGAGGGGCGGCGGAGAAGGGAGGGGAGGAGGGGCGGTGGAGACTGCCACAGCATCAAATAGGAAAACCCCGAACAGGTCACCTGGGGGACACTGACTATTGTCACAGAACACGTCTCCGAGGGACCTCTGACTAGGGCACTGTGGGCCCCACGGCACAAAGCTCTCTGGAGCATGTCATACTCGTCCCCCCCCGCCCCCCCAGGAGGGTCTCGGGGGCCCCAGGGGACGCCACACTGGGCTGAGGAGCTGCCCAGGGCTTCCTGGGTGGGGGTGGGGGTGCTGTGTGGCTGTCCTGGGTGCCTGTCTAACTCCAGGTCCCCTTCTCCTGGCTCTAAGCCTGGGCATGGCCAGGCCTGGCCAATCAGATCTCTCAGAGGGCAGGCCCCGCCCAATCAGAACCAGTAACACTCAGTTCTCCTGGGGGAGAAAATGCTGGTGGGGTACCCCTCCCCTCCCCTGCAGCGGCTGGTGGCCATCTGGTCCCCACCAGGGGAGAAGCTGCCGAGCAGGGGAGCAGGGAGTGGGGTGGCAGAAATGAAAGCTGAGGTGAGGCCGAAACCGGTTTGGCTCAGTGGTAGAGCGTCCATCTGCGGACTGAAAGGTCCTGGGTTTGATTCTGGTCAAAGGCATGAACGTTGATTGCGGGCACATCCCCGGTAGGGGGTGTGCAAGAGGCAGCTGATGGATGATTCTCTCTCATGGACATTTCTAGCTCTCTCTCTCTCTCCCTTCCTCTCTGTAAAAAAATCAATAAAATATATTTTTAAAAAAAGAAAGAAAGAAAGAAAGAAAGGAAGAAAGAAAAAAAAAGCAAGCTGAGGTGAGGAGGGAGCGGGGCCCCAGGGACCTCATGTGAACCTGTGAATCCAGCTGGACCGACTCAAGTTTCCGTCATATGAACCCACCGCACTCTCGCCTACCCTCATGAAAATGTTACTAAATAAAATGACTAAAAACAAAAGCAAAACGAAACTGCCAGGTGCCCCCGCCCCAACCCCCCCCTTTCTGGGGCCAGCGTGGTGCCGACATTTGCAAGCCCCTGCGAGGTGTGCGGTCCGGACCGGGCGCATCGAGGCCTGATCCCGGGTTCTGGATCTCCTCTCCGCCGGGATGTTTTGAGGATGACCATCCGGGTCACTCGCTAAGATGCGATTGGCTGTGGCAGTGACCGAGGGAGGCGGCAGTCACAGGGCTGACGCTGGCTAATCTCCCCCGTCCACCCCCCTAGAGCACGCCACTGAACAGACAGCATCACAAACCACGGGCTGGGGGACGCTCTGGGGCCAGCAGGGCGTCCGGGGGCTGGAGGAGCCGGGCCTGCCCGTGGAACGGTCATTGCCGTGGCTGAAAGCACATCTAGCGAGCGGACTCACACGCAGAGAAAGGGAAGCAGGGCCGTGGGGACCGGGCAGACCCGCCCGAGGGGATCCGCCTCTCTGCCCTGCGGGCCGGGCTCCGTGCTGGGCCCCGAGCGAGCGGTCCACAGCACTCTGCCCCCCAGCCAGCACAACCAAGAGGGGCACACAGAGAAAGGACTGTGAGAGATGGCACACTGGGGAGAGAGGGCGGCAAGGAGCTAAGTGGCAGCAACAATCTGAAGAAGGAGAGAAAAAGAAGTAAAAGGAGGGAGAAATGAGAACAGAGGGCAGGAAGGAGCTGGGGAATGAAGACCAGATCTCTGCCAGGGAGGGCATGGCTGGGAGATTGGTTGGGGGGTGGGGGTAAGGGTGGAGTAGGGGGTTGCACAGGGGTGGGGGGGGGACCTTTGGGAAGGGGGTAGATCTGGTGCTGGGCCTCATGCTTCCCCTGGGCAGCTACCAGGCCTCTGCCATCCCAGCAGCCATGACGGGGGCCGCACCCCATCCGGGCTGTGTACACAGATAAGCCAGGAGCCACCGAGCAGCCAGAGTGGGGCTGCCAGGGCGTACCCTGCCACCCACACCCATGGCAGTGGCTGCCCAAGCACCAGGGGATAGAGCGAGCAGGGCCCTGGAGAGAGGATGGCCACCACCTCCTGCGAAGCTTCCCAAGCCGATCGCACACCTCCCCTGGATGCAGACCACAAAGGCCTGCTCCATGGCCTCCCGGCCTCCCAGCTTGCCCCCTGCACACGGCTCTCCGTGGGTGGCAGGGGGGTGGGGGCTCTCCAAAAGGCAAATGCAATCACACCCCCCTCACTCCAGATCCCGCCGTGGCTCCCAGGATAAAGCCCTGATCACAGGCCCTTCCAGCCCCTCACTTACCTGCCACGCCCCTCAGTCCCAGGCTGGTCTCTGTGCTCGTTCCCGTGCACAATCTCATTTCCTCCTCCCCACAGCCCTACCTTCCCCCACTCCTGCAGACACCTGAACTGCGACCGGGAGAGGCTCGGCACCTCTGCAGGTCCCACACTGGCAGGTCACCGTCCTCCTCCTCTGGGCTCCCGATCCGTCTCACCCACAACCCCGGGCTGCCCCCAGGAAGCACGCCCCCGGCTGAAAACCACGCTCTGGACGGCTGGCTTAATTAGTTTAAAAGCAGCACAGGTGATAATGTGTATGAAGATTATTAACAATATCTATGTTCAACACCTCGGCAGGTGGTGCCCGCCCTGTCTGCCCGCAGATCTCAAATAAACCTCCTTCCTGCCTCTTCGCTGCTGCTCCGTCACCCGGGCGACCGCCCAGCCCCCTCGCGGGTCTCTCCGCTGCCGCCCTTGCCCGGGGGGCGGCTTTGCAAAGGGAGCTTCTGACAGTGCCCTCTGTCCTGCCCACCCCCTTGCCCGGCTCCTACTGTCCTGCGGATAAAACCCAATCTCCCCACCTGCCTTCGGGCCTTCTGTCATCTAGACCTGGCCCCTCTGCCTCCTTCTAGTCCTGGCCACGCAGAGAGAGGTCCTCGGACCAGCAGTCTCGGTGGCCGGGGGGCTGGCTAGACAAGCAGAATCTCAGCTCCTCCCGGGACCCGCTGGGACAGAGCCCGCATTGCCACAGGCGGGCGAGGCGCACCTCCAAGCCCGGGAAGAGCTGCTCCGGGCCATCCCACGCCCACCTGGGGCCCCAGCCACCCACACTGCCCCTCACCACTGGCTCCTTCTTGCCTGCCACCTAAACGTCACCTAAACGTCACCATCACGTGGAGGCATTCCAAACCGCACGTTCGCAAGTCGTGACCATGCGGCTCTCCATCTTAGAACTCCGCTAGTTTTGAAGCGGCTGTGACGGCCACTGGCGATCGCCTTCTTTGTTTATGTTCTTTTGTGTCTCCGCCCACCCCCCACCACCACTCCCAGGGTGAGCTCTCCATGGGAAGGCCCAGGGCGGGAGGTATCGGGCAGAGAGGAGGTGCTCTGCACATAGTTTTAGAATTAATAGCAGCCACGGGTATTGTGCTCTGGTGAGGTGGTAGAAAGATCTTCTTTCCACGGATTATCTTTTTAATTCTGCATGAAACCTGTGAGGTGAGACAGGGACTAATTACAATAATCCCCACTGCCCAGGTGAGGAAACGGAGGCGATGACACCAGGTCACAGAGCTGGTCACAGGCAGAGTGACCTGGTCATAGGCAAATAGGTATTAGGGCTCCGCCTGGGGCCGGGCGGGGTCGTGACCTGGCCCCCGTGACAGCACCGGCTGCCGCGGCACAACCCCGCCCTCTTATGTGCACATCGAACGGGAGTTTGCACACACAAGGGGAGCTTGGCGTTGGAAAGGATTTCCTAGGGAACATACCTAGGAATTCTGCTGTTGGGGAACCCGGGCCCCTTCGTGTGCTTTGTGCATACCTCATTTTGGTATCCGGGATCTGTGCAAGCCAGGGCTGCCCATCCCCGTGTTCCCAAAGACAGCTGCCATAAACCAGTGGTCGGCAAACTGCGGCTCTTTGGCCCCTTGAGTGTGGCTCTTCCACAAAACACCACGGCCTGGGCGAGTCTATTTGGAAGAAGTGGCGTTATGGGGTGTTTAAGTTTAAAACATTTGGCTCTCCAAAGAAATCTCAATCGTTGTGCTGTTGATGTTTGGCTCCGTGCACTCATGAGTTTGCTGACCCCTGGCTATAAACCCTTCACCTCCAGACACGGGTCCAGAGACGAGTCCAACGGGCAAGATGCTTAAGCGAAGAAGCACCCGCCACTTCTGTGCCCTCTGCGGGGGCTGCCATGCCCTCCCCTCACAGCCACTGGGCCCGTCATGCCCATCTGTGGAGACCTGGTGCCTGCCTCCCACGGCCTTTCCTATCTGCCCTCGGCCTCACTCCACGGAGCACACCCTGGGACAGTACCAGACACCCCACCATCACAGCTCCGCCCCCTCATCACGTCCTCAGCACTGTCGCCTCTGGTTCCTGAGCAGGAGCTTGGGTTGGCTTCCTTGGAAAGTCACTTCCTTCGCTGAATCCTCAGCAAAAATCCTTCACACGAGAAACATGGAGTCTCCACCTTTTGCAAAGGAAGAACCCGGAGCTCAGAGAGGGGAAGTGATCTGCCCAAGGCCACACAGCCAGCTGGCAAGGGACCTACAACTCAGCTCAGCTCAGAGGGGTCCTGGCACACGGATGCTCCTTACTGAGCCTGCACGGTTTGACCTCACAACCGCTCCCGTGAGGTGGGTGCCCATTTTACAGGTGAGGAAACCGAGGCTCAGAGAGGCAGACGGACACATCCTCAAGGTCACCCAGGTAAGACGTGTGCAGGAGTGCGAACAGCGCCACGCGGTGTGGCCGTTCCGCACTGAGCCTGGCACGCTCACTCATTTCTCACTTATAAGCTGGCCCTCGCGGAGCCCCAGGCAGGCAGATGGGCTGACGGTTTGCTAGTTCCCCTGAATTTTTGTCTTCCATCCAAAGGAAACAGGGCAGAGCTTGAGAAACCCACACTGGTTCCCAAGATGCAGGCAAAATAAATCACACACACACACACAAAAATCAACAAACTACAGGGCTGTTTGTCCACCCTGAGCACCTGCCACCCACCCCACCTCCAGCCTGCAAGCAGGGTGGTGCCGCGGAAGTGCATTTAGATGCCACGGCAAATGCCAGCCTGCCTCTCCTCCAGCGGCAAATGCCAGCCTGCCTCTCCGCCAACGGCATCAACAGGATGCTTACGAGACGGGGACACGCCTGTGAAGAAGGCCCGTGTTTTAACATGAGGGAATCCGAGAGAGGGTTTAGTCACAGACCCCCTCCCCTCCCCCCAGTTCCCAGGACGAGATGCAGGATGGCTTTCTGCCACACCTGCTGTGCCCCAGAAACTGTCCTGGCACTTCCTCGAAGGCAGGACTGACAACTTCCCGTCCTGGTGCAGCCTGAGCCCCACCCAGCCCAGTCACAGCCCGGAGTGAGCGACCTCGCAGGTGACGGTACATTGAGCTGACAAGGGTGACGGGCGGGGTGCCCTTTGGTCCGCCGCACACCCATCGCCTCAGTTCACGGCCACCACAGCCTGTGAAGGTTGCCAGGAGCCCCCCGTTTTGCAGATGAGGAAACGGAGGCCGTGAAGCAACGTGCCCAAAGCCCTGCAGCTGGAGGAGCTGGGACTGGAACCTGCTTTTGGAGCCAGTACACAGGGCCTTCCGGGAGAGGGGCGGGCGCGTCCTTCACTCAACCGGCGATGGATGCTCGTTCCGGGAGCCCCGTCCCACAGAGCTGAGGGCAGTGTGGTGCAGTGAAAAGCGACAGGAGTTAGGCAGCTCCTCCCCCAAGTTCCCACCCCCACTCCCCAAGTTCCAATTGCAGCTCCTCCGTTTTCCAGCGGTGTGACTCTGGGCAGGGACTTGCCCTCTCTGAGCCTCGGTTGTGGCTCTGTAAAATGGGGATAAGAATAGCACCTAAACCAACAGGGCCGCGGTCGGCAATCTGCGGCTCGAGAGCCACCTGCGGCTCTTTGGCCCCTTGAGTGTGGCTCTTCCACAAAATACCATGGCCTGGGCGAGTCTATTTGGAAGAAGTGGCGTTAGAAGAAGTTTGAGTTTTAAAAAATGTGGCTCTCCAAAGAAATTTCAGTCGTTGTGCTGTTGCTAGTTGGCTCTGTGGACGAATGAGTTTGCCGACCACTGCCATAGGGTTATTATAAGGATTCAACCAGGCACCAATAACAGTAACCGACATTTGCTAAATGCTTCCCGTGCTCGAGGCACTGCAGAAAAAGATGTACTGCCATCTTCTTCATTTCACAGACGAGGCACTCAGAGAGGCTGAGCCATTTGTCCAAAGGCACACAGCTAATGGCAGAGATGTGGGGATTTCGGTCTCCTAGGCTGACTCAGCCCAGGCTCAGAAGAACTGCGCAGTGCGTCCTCTTACAGAATTCAACCTGTGCGCAAACCAACAGGCATGGTGTCTATAGCACGATAGCTCTCCAACCCACAGCCAAAATCATTATCATCTGCGGGTGGCTGTGGGGACAGAACTCAGAGAGGGCCTGTCTCGTACTGCCTGCTGCCCAGCGCCTGGAAGACGCCTGCAGCCCTCCACGGGAGCCCTGCCCTCTGTTCCCGGCAGGGCAGGCCCTGGGACGCCTGGCCCGTGGCGTAGAGACTGAGATGCTCTGTCTGTGGCTTAGAGCTGGGCTTGGCGATTGTCGGAAGTCACCCTGGGACCGGTCGCTGACCCCCCGTTGGTTTATGCTTAAAGACAGACATAACAGTAAGCCCTCGACATCTTCAAAAACTCCACTGTCCTGGCCGGAAGAGACACTCGTGATCAGAGTTTGGGGGTGCCTGCCAGGCTGGGGAAGACGGGGGGGGGGCAGGGGGGGACGGGGCGGGAAGTGAAGGTTGTCTGAGGTGCTTGTTGGCAATACAGATGCCCCTGGGCCCCAGCCCAGAGGGCTGACTCTGAGCTGCCAGGGCTGGGCAGAGGCACCTGCTCATTTACGTAAAGTATGACTTACGTCTAGCAAAACGCCCAGATCTCAGTGTGCCGTAGGACGAGTTGGAACCACCACCCAGGTCAAGATATTGGAGGTTGCCGAGGCCGGTTTGGCTCAGTGGACTGAGCATCGGCCTGCAGACTGAAAGGTCCCAGGTTCAATTCCGGTCAAGGGCATGTACCTTGGTTGCGGGCACATCCCCAGTACGGGGTGTGCAAGAGGCAGCTGATCGATGATTCTCTCTCATCGAGGTTTCTAACTCTTTATCCCTCTCTCTTCCTCTCTGAAAAAATCAATAAAATATATTAAAAAAAAAAAAAAAGATATCGGACGTTTCCGTCACCCCTCTGTGTGCCTTCTTCCCGGGAGCCCCCACCCAGGACACCGCCCACCGGCTCCCGTCGCATGGGCTGGTGTTGCCTGGCGAGAGCCTACACGTGGGCTCGTACCTGCGCCCTCATCTCAGCCTCATCCACGCGCTCCTGTGTCTGTGGCTCGTTTGGTCCCGTTGCCTTGCTGAGCAGCCCACTGTGTGGGTATCCTGTGTCTGGTCACCCGCTGACGGGCAGCTGGGCATCCTCTCATCTGGGCTGCTGTGCGTGAAGCTGCCGTGAGCATGTGTGTGTGAGTCCGCGTGGGCAGGTGTTAGCCTCTCTCCAAAAAATGCCCAGGCCCGGGGCTGCTTGCCGGCTCACAGGGAGGAGCATAATTTATCTTCTTCCTCTCTCTGCAGGAGCAGCGGCAGCCCGGCCGGGGCGGGGTCCCTCGCCTGCTCTTCTCCAAGCCCCCATCCCGGGGAGGAGCCCCCAGGGGTGACGGGACCCCCTCTGGGTCACGCAGGAAAAGGTCTTCCTGACCGGTGATGCCTGAGTCACCCCACAGCGTGACTGACATTTGGCTCTGAAAGCTGAACCCACTCAGGGTGGTTTGTTCTGCCCGACGATGCCAGCCTTTCAGCCAGGGCTCCGACGCCCGTGGAGATAACACGGGAGGGTCTGGTTGCCAAGGCTGCGACCGAGTTTCCTGCCTCCTTCCCCTGCCGCCGACGGACTGAATGTGCTGATGGAAACGGGTCATTCCCAGCCCTGCCCCCGCCACACGTGCCTCCCCCGGCCTGGGGGTCCGCTCAGGCATTACCCAGCTACGGGATGAAGGAGAGTTCGAGTGACTCACTCTCAGCTTGAAGGGGCTCTGTGTAAGGCAGTCTCTCCCCCTAACGCAGTAAGCTGTCAGAGGCAGTCATGAGCCGGAGCAGGTAGAGCCCCTAACCCCACGCCGGCACCCTTCGCCCGGCCATGACCGCGGCCGTGGACCCGGTCCTGCTCCCCTAGGCCTGGGGGAAAGCAGGACCGGGTGGGAGGGGGGGCAGCTGGTGCCTCCTGACAATCGGAAACAGTCCCAACCCAGGGCCCGGGGGCAGAGGCCACGCTCTCCTGCACTGGTGGGACAGCCTCTCCCTGCAGCCGCGTCCTCCCTCCTGCGGGTCTCAGCTTTAACCCGGCTCCTGCCCGGGGCCCCTCGGGTGCCGCTGGCTTAGCCACGCCCAGCTGATCAGGGGGCCCCTGACCACCAGGGAGGCCCAGCTGGGCACCTGAGCCTCGGTTCCTCATCTGGAAAACGGATGTCACAGCAGAACCGATCTCAGTGCACTGTCCTGAGGCTTAGGTAAACCCCCTCCGGACACACCGGGCACCTCCAGCACTCAGAGAGTGTGACCCTCTCTGTGCCTTACACTCTCTCTCAGCGCCGGTGTCACCTCCCGCCTGCCAGAGACTGGAAGCCCCGTGAAGACAGGGCCCGGGTCCGACGCAACCACCCCCAAGTGGGTGCTGAGTCTCAGGATGTTCTCGGCTCCGCTGACCAGTAGGTGGCCGGTCACTGTTCCCTGGGAGTCCTCCCCAGAGCTGAGGTCCTCGGGTGAAAGCCGGCTCTCGGGGGTGTTCAGGGCGTGCCGTGGCTCCAGGCGGCGGGGCGAGAGCAGCCAGCAGGGGCCAGGAGGTTCCCCCTCTGCCTCCTCCTCTGCCTCCCCCTCCAGCACGGTCACTCAGATTTCCAGGGGATCTCCCAGGGGGCCCAGGCAGGATGAATCGAACCAGGAAGAACCCTGAATTCATCCCATCTGAGCCCCTCGCCCAGGGAGGGAGCATTCGCATCCACGTGACGGACACCCCGGAGAGGGGGGCCGGAGGGAGGCAGGCAGGGTCAGAAACGAAAGCTCTAAGCTCTCACCCAGTGTTCTTCCTTTTGCCACCTTCAATCTTAACTAATCGGGCAATCTTAACTTAATCATAATCTTAAAACAAACAAATCAACAAAGAGAAAACCCAACATCTGAGACACAGTAAACCCCACACCACACGCTCTGGGAAGGGATCCAGGGAGACCACTCCCATTCCCAGTACCAACCAACCACACCCACAGGCTGTCTCCCATCCTCCACCCAACGGCCTTTGCAATCTTTTCTGTGTCCCCAGAAAGAGCTGCTGTTGTCGGTCTGTGTCCCCTTTGTCATATTTCGCCCATGTCACTTCAGCATCTTCCGCTCCCCTCCTCCTCCCACCTGTCACCTCCCCCTTTCTCCCCCAGACTTCCTAATGGCAGTGCAAGGACACACCCGTCTCCCTGTGACCTTGGGCACCCTCTCCCCTGCTTACCCCATCCTTCAACACACACATACATACACACACACACTCCCAGGTCTCACACCGGCAGGCCTGTGATACAGTCCCGAGAACATGGGTAACCTCACTTATAAAGCTGGAAAATCTGGTCACCCTGGGCCAAGTGCTCACATGGAACAGGCAGCTGGTGCTGAGTTATTGCACGGCCTGCAGGAGGGGCCTGCCTCCCCCTCTGCCCCGGCTTCCCCTCTGCCAGCTAGCTCACGCCTGGCCATGCTCTCCCTAACAGGTCCTGCCGCCCCGTTTCAGACACATGCGTCGGCGGCCCCACACACAGGCGGTCCCCGGGCTTGCTTCCTCCTCCTTCGCAAAGCCTTTCTCCCCAGTGACTCTTCCTGCCCCGCCCACCTCCCTCCTCAGGACCCACCCCAGGGGCCTGGGCAAGCCACGGCTGATTGCAAGTCAGGAAGAGAGCCCTCCCCGGGACGTGACCTTGATCTTGAAGTTCCCAGCCTCAGGACGGGTGAGGAAGTAATGTCTGTGGTTTGAACCCCCGCAGCCTATGGTTTTCATTACGGCCGCCTGAGCTGACCACGCGGCGGCCTCCAGAGCTGATGGCTTCCCAGCTCCAGGATGACAGGTCTCACCGTACCACGTGAGGTCACGTCACTGCAGCCCAGGGAGGTGCAGACCTCATTTCCTCCAGAGATGCCCCTGCAGGCTGCTCTCAGCCTTTGCCCAAGGCCCCCAGCCCCGGTATCCGACCATGAGAGCCATCCTTCCCCTCCTCCTCCCAGCTGAAACGCAAGCCCTCAGCTCTCCCCATGGCTCTGGCGCCTGCTTTTGGGATAACAACCTCTGAAAAGCACCCTTCGCAGTCCAGGCCCACCTATCAGAGCCCAGCCCGCAGGCCCTGCTCCCATCCACAGAGCGGCAGGTGCAGAGCCCCCCAGCGTGCTTCGGGGGAAGGCGTCTGTTCTGCCACGGAGCCCACCAGGAACCGCCGAGTGCCCGCACAACAGATGCCACGGGAAAGGCCGTCGGGGAAAGGGTCGGCAGGCGGCACAACCTTCCGAGATTCCAGGTTTAAGAGACAGAATTTCGGGATAAGGCAGGGCTGGAGGAGGAATGGCCTTGATGGAATAATTTTATTTATTTATTTATTTATTTTTTAAAGGTGGAAACTGTGAAATCTGCCTGAAGAAGAAATAAGCAACTGATCTCTGAATTGATGCCCGGGGTGTGAACGGAGACTCCGGAAAAGCAAGTCTGGTTGGCCTGACGTCATGAGAATAATCTGTGTAAGAATACGGTCAGGGTGAGGCCAGGTCCCAGAGGAGAAAGAGAGGACTCAGGGCCCACTGGACATCCCCCCGCCGTGTCCGTCCACAATGACGAGCTGTATTAAGGACAGTCCTATTTTACGCCGGAAGTTGGGTACACACACTAACGGAGTCCCCACAGCTCTCCGTGAGGAAGGTAGGCATTACGTCCACTCAACGGAGAGTAAACGGTATCGGACCAGCGAGGCGCGTCATTAGCCCAGGATCACAGAGCTGTCAAGCACAAAACCGGAACTCTGACCCCCGTCTGTCTGGCTGCAGAGCCCGCTTTCTGGTCCACGTGCCAGGAGTTCCGCACATGGCTGGACAGCTGAAGTGTGTCCAAAACCCAGTGACTGGGAGTGGCCCCAGGCCCCCCGCCAGACACCTGGCTGGGCCCCCACCCGGCAGTGGCTGCCCACGCCTTCCCCACCAGCCTCCCTGCGGTCCTGACTCCCCTGATGGCCATGGTCCCCGGTCCCTCAGACCGCCTTTCTCCTTCACCTTTGCCCCCGCCCCTGTCACTGTGTAAGATCCGATTCTTACAGAAATCCCTTCCCCCGAAGGTCACTTGCCCTGAACGAGATCACCGTCCTGCCGTCTGCTCTCCCAGGCCTTCCAGGCTAAGGCAGCGGCTGTCCGAACGTGGTCCCCGGCCACCAGCATCTGCAGCGCCGAGGGCTTGTGAGAAATGCAAATTCTCCGGCCTCCCCCAGACCTACTGAACCAGAAACTCTGCAGGAGGGTCTAGCAAGATGTTTAGTAAGCTCCCTGGAAGCTTCTAACCATCGCTAACGTCTAAGAACCACTCATGCGGGCATTTAAAACGCCGGATTCTTTTCATTTGCGATGACAGAAAAGTTCTGGGAAAAGACAGATGTGATGGTGAGCCACCATTCTGAACATGCTTAATGCCACTGAAGAGCTAATGCTTAAAAATGGTTAAAACACTATTTTTTTTTTTAAAAAAAGGGTAATTAGCCAGAAGCTACACACCAAAGATTACGTATTGTAGGATTCCATTTATATAAAATATACAGAAAGCCAGGGAGTAGGGGGGAAGGGAGAGTGGGGAGCAACTGGTTAATGGGGTTTCTTGATGGGGGGGAGGTTGATGAGAAAGTTTTGGAACTAAATAGAAGTGGTGGTTGTCCAATTCAGTGAATGTACCAAGTGCCAATGGACTGTTCACTTTTAACAGTTCCTTTAATGTCCTGTGACCTTCTGAGGCCAGACATGATACCTATGACCATGAGCTTTTATTGAGACGTCATACTCAATCTGACGGTATTCCGCGGATAGACATGCCGTAGCCAGTGTCAGGCCTTCATGCTGGAGTCTCTCCACAAGAAGACATTTCACCGGAAGGACACGTTTTAATCAGGGTGCTGAGGTTTAGCCAAGCCCCTCCCCACAGCGAGCAGCAAGTGCCACTCAGCTTCGGAGGGAGAGAGGGAGGGTGCCATCGGTGGCAGGAAGAGCCAAGGGCCAGGCGGCAGCATGGCTGGTGCACATTTATTTCGGGACAAATGTTTGGGGGGGAAAGGCTTTCGTCTTTATGTGCTGAAGAAAAGTCCCATGCCTCTCAGATTTACCCGTCTCACTCCTCAGAGAGATGCGCTTGACTCCTTGGCAAAGAGGAGCGGACATTCCCCAGAATCCCCAGGTACCTCCCGATTCCCAGCCCCGAGGCTGCCACCCAGGTAACGTGCGTTCAGAGCCGGCACTCCTGTTTCCCACCGTAGCAGAGTGGTTAAGAATACAGAGTCTGGCCCGGCCGGTGTGGCTCAGTGGTTAAACATCAACCCATGAACCAAGAGGTCCCCAGTGCCATGCCCAGTCAGGGCATGTGTCCTGGTTGCAGATTCAAATCCCTGTAGGGGGTGTGCATGAGGCAGCTAATCAATGTTTCTCTCTCACCGATGTTTCCATCTCTCTATCCCTCTCCCTTCCTCTTTCTCTAAAAAAAACAAAAACAAAAAAAAAACAAAAAAAAAATACAGACTCTCAAGGTTCAAATCGCAGCACTACCACTCACTAGGTGTGGATGGGGAAACCGAGTGCTGACGATGACAGAAGCCGGGGTCCCAGGAGGACTCTGAGGGACAGAGGCCCCACCTCCCCTTCCCCGCACATCCCATTGTAACTGTGCCCTGAGTGTCGTCAGCCCTTGAGATGTAGCGCTGTTTGCACAGTGGCGAGCATGCGCCCACCTCAGTTCTCCCAAGTCATAGGGCTGTTATGAGCTGACATATGCAAAATGCTTAGAACGGTGCCTGGCACAACTGTTATATAAACTTAAACGAGTAGCTATAATATAAAAGCATAATATGTAAATCAACTGAACAGCCGAACAGCAGAACAACCGTCTTACGACCACACTATGATGACAAGGCGGGTGTGATACGATTGGTCGGGGGTCCCCATCATTGCCCCAAGATCACCCCGCAGAGGGAGGCCCAGGCCACCAGCTGGTGGGGCGATCGATTGGAGGTGATTGATTGGGCGAGGGAGGGGGTTTGTGATCGATTGCCCTGCAGAGGAAGGTCCAGGCTACCTGACCTATGGCGTTGCAGCAGGTGGGCGGGGTCTCCCTCTGCGGGGCGATTGATCTCGGGGCTCCTGGACTGAGAGGGTGCAGGCTGAGCTGAGGGACCCTACCCGAGTGCACGAATATTGTGCACCGGGCCTCTAATTAGAAATAACTTGTCAGGGCAGACCCGCTCACCAGCCAGCCCAGGATGTGCCTCCTCCAGGGCCACCCCCAAGACAGGGATGATGAGGAAGGCATGGATGTCCACCCCCCCACACCCCCCTCCCCGCAGTTCCATCAAGGCTATGGACCCCATCCGGGATATTCCCCCAAACATCTGTGACTGCATCGCTAACCGGATGTCGCCGCCTCCCAGGAATTTCCCTAAACTCTTTGTGGGTATTTTCAGCCTGAAACCCTCCTAGGAAGCAAATGTGTCTGCTCCTGTCCGGGAGAAGTTCCCAGGGCCGGCCAGCTTCATCCTGGGCCAGAGCACACACGTGCTCTGAAGCTGCCGACACGCTTCCCCTCCTGCGATGAGTCAGCACAAACCCGCAGGGCGGAGCTCCAGGGCACAGTTCCCCTCGGCCCGGGACTGCCAGCGGCTCCGTCCGCCTCCAGCCACAGACCGGCTCAGGACCGTGACCCGTGAACTCAGAGCTTGTACCCGCAGCGAACCACACACTTATCTCCGCCATTCATCTGTAACAGGTTGCTTGTCTCATACCTATGAGTCATGGCTTTTGTTTCTTCCTTCCTTTGTGTGTGTGTGTATGTGTGTGTGTGTGTGTACGCGCGCACAGATCCCATTGGCAATCTGCTGAAAGCTACTGACCCTCCACAGAGAAATGCAGACACGGAAGATCTGATGAAATCTCAGATGCTGAGTGGGTCCTTACAGTAATCTGGACCCTGATATGAGTTATTATGATCTTAAAATGACCCAACAATGTCATAACCATCTTGACGACTGTAAGTTTTACTGCTTTGGTGACCAAGAGACCATCTCAGAGCAGCACTGACGAGCACCTTTATCTGCACAGGAAATGTCTGGAAGCATGGCTATTTCTGGGGAAAGTACTGGGGGGAGGGTCTGTGGTGGGAGGAAAATGTATCTTTTTCACCGCATATCCTTTTACACTTATTTTAAAAAACAAAACAAAACACTATGTGTAAAAAAAATTCTAATCAAACTAATTTTTAATTAAACAAAAAGAGTTCGTAGAAAGTTATTTAGGGGAAGAACTATATACAGCCCATTGTTCCTTCCATTCCTGTGACACGGGGAGGTCACGTGGGGAAAAGGTCAGCTGACTACCCACAGACCGGGACTAACACCAACTGGGAAAGGCAAAACATCACTCAGGAAAGACGACAAACTGTCCCACATGGTGTTCAATGGAGGCCATTAAAGTCTCAAATCGAAGAGGAGGGTGTTATTAATATTTCATTAGGTCCCTACACAGTGGGGTGCTGGGATGGGAGTTGGCCACATAATTTTTTAGGGAAGTGTAGGAGGTACACATGTAAGCAAATGGACCCTGAGCAAGGCTGGAGGGATAGAGACTGTGTAAATGCTAGCACAATGCTGGGGTGGGTAGACGGGGGAGGGGAGACAACTAATGGGGCTAAACAGTCTCCCACATAGACAACCCCCAATCCCCAAATTCAAAGATGGTAGCTCTGCATTAATTGGGTCCAATCCCGCAAAACTGCCCTTTCTGTGGGTCATGGGGGCCTAGAGCCCAATACTTCCCATGCTGAGGTGAGGATTGCATGGGTAAAACTCCTGGCTCTGTGCCAGGCACACAGTAGGTACCAGGCACATGGTAGGTCCATCCCTTCTTCCCTCCCCTCCTGGATCATCAGCATGAAACTTTCTATGCTTGGCCATCCTATATAATGAGAGCCTAATATGCTAAGTGTCCAGTTGTCCGTTCAACCAATCAAAGCATTATATGCTAATGATATGCTAAGGCCGCTCAACCACTCACTATGATGTGCACTGACCACCAAGGTGTTAGATGCTCTGACCGGTAGGTAGGTTGGCTTGCTGCTGGGGTCTGGAGGATCAGGACTGAGTGAGATGAGCTGGTCATGTCCTGGAGCCCTCCCATGGTCCCTCCCAGGCTGGCCAATATAGATGCTCCATACAAACGTGCAATCCCAAATCTAGGTATTGCCTCAGGGGAATAAAACACTCAGGTTTATCCTAAAACCTAAATGCAAACGTTTACAGTGGCGTTAGTCTGCGTCACCAAAAACTGGAAACACTCCAGATGCCTTTCAGCAGGGGACAAAGTGTGGTACAACGTGCCCAGGGGTACACACGGTTTGGAGAAGTCTCAGATGCATCAGGGGGAGTCAAGGAAGCCAGACTCAGAGGCCTCGCACCATGATTCCATTTAGATGCCATCCTGAAACAGACAACACTGAATGCACAGCCAATACCAGTGTCTGCTAAGCACGGGGTGGGAGAGGGGGGGACCACACAGGGCAGCACGTGGGAACTTGGGGGGAAACCTGGGGGGCGACGAAAACTTTCTGCATCTTGATTACGGCGGCGGTCACAAAATTACGTTTGTCACACTCATAGAACTGTACGTGAGGAAGGGAGAACTCCCCCGGCCGGCGTGGCTCAGTGGTTAAGCGTCCACCTATGAACCAGGAGGTCACAGTTCGATTCCCAGTTAGGGCACATGCCTGGGTTGCAGGCTCGATCCCCAGTGTGGGGTGTGCAGGAGGCAGCCGATCAGTGGTTCTCTCATCATGGATGTTTCTATCTCTCTCTCCCTCTGCCTTCCTCGCTGAAATCAATAAAAAAAATAGGAATTTTTTTTTAAAAGGTGAATTCTACTGTTTATAAATGTGTGTGTGTGTGCGCGTGTGTGTGTGATAATGCCCGGAGGGCAGTGTCTTGGTCAGCTCAGGTTGCTATAGCAAAATACTGCAGACTGAACGGCTTAAACAATAGACATTCATTTTTCATGGTCCTGGAGGCTGGATGCCCAAGATCAAGGTGCCGGCAGGTTTGGTGTCTGGTGAGCGCCAGCTTCCTGGCTCGGAGGAGGTGGCCCGCTAACTGCGTTCTCACCTGGCCTTACCTGGGTGCGCTCTCTCTCTCTCTTTCTCTCTCTCTCTCTCTGTATTCTCTCTCTCGCTCTCTTTTCTAAGGACACAAATCCCATCCTTGCTGTCTCACTCTGGTGCCGGAATCTAAACCGAGTCACCTCCCAAAGATCCCGCCTTCTCATACCATCACACTGGGGGCAGGAACATCACCACAGGGCTCGGAGGCGCCACAAGAGGTCCTTTGTACATCAGCTGCGGGTTCTGCCTCGCTCCCACCATGGCTTCCTCCCTCTGGAAGGGAGGCCCAGATGCTCTCAGTAAAAGAACCCCCTGGAATAGTGGCTCATATTTGCAAAGCCCTCGACAGCTCACAGAGCAGCTGACTAAGACTCCACCCCCTCTGCAGGAACCGGTTTGGCTCAATGGATAGAGCGTTGGCCTGCGGACTGAAAGGTCCCAGGTTCGATTCCGGTCAAGGGCATGTACCTTGGTTGCGGGCACATCCCCAGCAGGGTGTATGCAAGAGGCAGCTGATGGATGATTCTCTCTCATCGATGTTTCTAACTCTCTATCCCTCTCCCTTCCTCTCTGTAAAATAATACCTAAATAAAATATATTTTTTTAAAAAGACTCCACCCTCCCAGCATTATAACTCACACACACACACACATTTACAAACAGTAGAATTCACCTTTAAAACAAAACAAAAAACTGTATTTTTTATTGATTTCAGAGAGGAAGGCAAACGGAGAGAGAGATAGAAACATCCATGATGAGAGAATCACTGATCAGCAGTGATCCTGGGGGAGGGTCTACAACATAATTTTTATTTAAATAATTAAAAAATAATATATATATTAAAAAAACATTTCCTTCTGTTATAAGAACAATACTTATTTTCTAAACAAAAACTTAGGAATCCAGATTAACCAAAAAATTTAAAGCCATTAGATTACCTTTGCCATCCACAACTACTGATAGTATCTGTGACGCTATTCGGGCTTTATGTATTTTGTAAACAAACATACCTTTTTTTTTTTTTAAACAAAAATGTGATCTTACTGCAATATGGTTTTGTGACCTAATTTTAACGATCTTTTTTAAAATTGATTTTAGAGAGAAAAAGAGAGAGAGAGAAAGAGAGAGAGAAAGAGAAACATTGATCAGTTGCCTCCCATATGCATTCTGACCAGGGATCAAACCTACATCCTGGTCACGTGCCCTGATCAGGAATCGAACCTGCCTTTTAGTGTACCACTGAGCCACCCAGGCTTGTGACCTAATTTTTAAAACACTGTTATATAATGAACAATTTTTCACATCACCCCTATTCTTATGAGCCATAATTTTTAATGGCTGGGAACATTCCAGGACATGAAGGACCCACAATTTATATAAACAATCCTCCGTGGGGAACACATAGTTGGTTTCTACTTTTATTGCTATTATATAAAAACAAAAAACAAGTGCTGAAATGGATTCCTTACATAATCACGCTTCCTCGGGATACACGCCTGGTGTTGAAACCGCTGTGTTTTTTGCAGCTTTTGAAGTGCCTCTGCAGACAGTCCGATTTGCACTCCTACCATCAGCTCATGGAAGCACCTCCCAACATCAGCATTCCTTTTTAACTTAACCTTTTAGATAACGTGACCAGACGTCCCGATTTTGGCGGGACAGTCCTGATTTTTAACAATTTGTCCCGTGGCGTTTTAAATTTTCCCAAAAATCGGGACTTTTCTAAAACGACGCGGACGAGGGACAAATTGATAAAAATCGGGGCTGTCCCGCCAAAAGCGGGACGTCTGGGTCACTTTAGTCTTAGAACTTTTCCAAACATTTAAATGGTCCTAAGTGGAAGACGGTATTGTTTTAATGGGCATTTTCTTTCCTAAGATGAGGGTGAATATGGTTTCTCCCTGCCCCCACTTCCCATGTGCTTATTGGTCAACAGCACGTCTTCTTGACCCCATTTCTCCACACGGGCCCTCAGCCTCTCCTTCCCGACTGGAAAAGCAAGCGCTTGCGCGCGTTCAGAAACCAGGCCCGTGTCCGCCAGGTGCTGCAAATACTGCTCCAATGTGTCATGTGCTGTATCTACGTTTTCACAGGTAGCCATCATTTTCAAGAATTGCTTTTATAATTGTTTTAAATTTTATTGATTTTCCACAGAGAGGAAGGCAGAGGGATAGAGGGCTAAAAATGTCAATGAGAGAGAAACATCGACCAGCTGCCTCCTGCACACCCCCCACCGAGGATGTGCCCGTAACCAACGTACATGCCCTTGACTGGAATCGAACCTGGGACCTTTCAGTCTGCAGGCTGACGCTCTCTCTATCCACTGAGCCAAACCGGTTTCGGCTGCTTTTATAATGTTACTACCGTGCTCTAAAGGCCCCTTCCAAAGCGGGGTGCTGGAGTCTTCACGGCGGAGAGACCTTGCAGAGGCCACTTGGCCCAGCGACCAAGGTCAGCATCCCCCCAAAGCCATGCTGACATCACGCAGACCCAGACACGGTGCTGCGAGGACCTCACCTCTTTCCTAAAACCCCGAACCCTACGGGGTCCAATCATGAGAAGACACCAAGCAAACCCAAACTGGGGGGCATCCTACACACTCCCGACCAGTCCTCCTCAGAGCTCTCAAGGTCAAGCGAGGCAAGGAAAGACGGAGAAACGGGCCCAGGCCGGCACAGACGGAGGAAGGGGATGCGATGGCGAAAAGCGACGCCGGGACTTGGATCGGATCCCAGAGCAGACACGGTGAAATCCAAAACGAAGCCTGTCATTTGCTGAGCAGCGACGTGAATTTCTTTCCTGATTTTTTTTTTTTTATCTTTAATCTTTGAAAGCTAACTGTCTTCTGTGCTTCCTTTCAGGATCATCCTAGCCTCTGCACCAAGGCACACAGCCACGATTGCAGATTTCTTTACAAAGCTTGGTATTAAATATTAAGTATCGCTCTCCGTTTCAATGTGGCTTCACTCTGCCAAGAAGAGGAAATTGAAAGCTCGAGTTATCTGACGCCTGGGCCCTTCCGTGACTGATGGGCGACATCAAAGCCGGTGACTGTTCTCCCTGCCGTCGTCAGAGCCGGGCCCAGAGCGAGGGACCGGGTGCAGTCGCATCCGAAAAGCGTGCTACCAAGCAGAGGGCCTCAAAGTAAGGATGGGGCGAGGGAGGGGCATTTTCTGCCAGGATTTCCCAAGAGCCCATCGTGTTTCCCCAGAATGGTTGGATGCGGGGTGACATCTCCACCTGAGCGTCCAGGGGCTCTGTGCCCAGGGGGCAGGGCTGCCTTGAGGAGGGACTGCCCAGGAGGGGCAGGGCCAAGAGGACCCCCTTCCTCTCAAGAGCCATGGAAGGTTTATCCCCCGCCCCTGGAGGAAAGGCGGGCTGCAGCCTGGCTGGCGCCAAATTCTCCAGGAGATTGCTTCTAGAAACAGACACTCAGGCTTCCTCTCACTTCAGCGAGGACGTTATTTTTGCAAACACTTGGGAGGTTCCCCTTCCGGCCTGGGGAGGGAGGCTCCGGGAAGGGAGGGGCCGTACAGCCGCCTCCCGGCCGCAGCGGGATTCCTGGAGGTTGTGGACCCTGCAGATGTGGACAAAGGCTGCCGCCACCACCGGGACACGAACAATCTGATGCGACCGGAGCCATGGGTCAAACGTGCCGGGACAGAGGCTCCCAGCCGCCGGCTCCGGGGATGTGTGTCACCGCCAGGAGGCAGAGCCGCCCACTGGGCCCACGGCGTGGCCTTGACGGCGCCCTCAAGACAGCAAAGTGCATGGTGGGCCTGACGTGGCTCCAGCCGAGGCCCAGGAGCACCCTGCTCTGGCTGGCCGGTGTTCAGGAGCGGCCCCCCGGCCCCCTGTGCCACACGATGGCCGAGATGCCCGGGACACAGACGATGAAGAGGTAGAGAGCCGTGAGTGTGGGAGCAGCAGGAGTAATGGAGCCAGGGGACAAAGCTCCCAGGATCCCTAGAGCAGAGGTTCTCCACCTTCCTGATGCCGCCGGCCCTTTAACACAGCTCCTCCTGTGGTGGTGACCCCCAACCATAACGTTATTTTCGTTGCTATTTCATAACTGTAATGCTCCTACTGTTAGGAATCGTAATGAAAATATCTGTGTTTTCCGATGGTCGTAGGTGATCCTGCTAGTGGTCGCGAACCACAGGGTGAGAACCACTGCTGTAGCGAAAATAATGTTATGGCTGGGGGTCACCACAACATGAGGAGCTGTATTAAAGGGCCGCGGCACTAGGAAGGTTGAGAACCACCTGCCCTAGAGTAAGCCCTGAATCACCCGGTTTGGAGAGAGTCGGGGAGACGTTCCCTGAGTGACAGGAGGCAGGGGAGAGCCGAGAGAAGCGGAGGCAGAGCCCCGCGCCCAGGGACACCCTGAAACCACCTTCCCCTGCAGGGGGCCGTGAGGTTCACCGTTAGCCCGAGGTCAGCCACGAGCCCCGGGAAAACAGCACAGGACCAGGAGAACCCACAGGATGGGCCTCGGTGCTGAACTCTCTGCATGGATGCAGAGGTGGCTGCCGGCCGTCAGCCAGTCGGGGAGCACGTCCTACAGGATGACCCTCCCCAAACCTTATACACGAGCCCCCTGTCTTCTCCACGGCAGGGTGGCCCGCGGGGAAGTGCCAGGTTTCGCACCCGCTCCTGCTCCTCCCGGGGCGCTGAGCACCTGCGCTCTTAGCTCTGGCTGGGCTGGCAGTTCCCCATCGGCCCTTCCCCTCAGGCAGGGGCCCCGCGTCAGCCAGCTGCAACGGCCGGTGCCCTGTCCCCTTGCGGGAACCTGGCGCACTGTGCCACCACGTGTCCTTGGTGTTTCACATACTCTGCCCGCCCCTGGACTCGTCTGGGGACGCAGCGCACACCCACCCACACGTAACGAGGTGACGGTCTTACCGGCTCTCCTCTCATCACAGAGACCGCACGCTGTGTCCAGGTCTACTTTCTCCTATTCCACTTCTGGAAAGCCAGGGCAAGACCACTTAACTGACTTAAAAACGCATTAAGATGCCGGGCCGGCGTGGCCCAGTGGTTGAGCGTCCACCTATGAACCTGCAGGTCATGTTCGATTCCCAGTCTGGGCACATGCCTGAGGCGCAGGCTCGATCCCCAGTGGGGGGCGTGCAGGGGGCAGCCTATCAATGATTCTCTTTCATCATTGATGTTTTTTCTCTCTCTCTCTCCCTCTCCCTCTCCCTCTCTTTTCCTCTCTGAAATCTATCTATCTATCTATCTATCTATCTATCTATCACACCCACTCACTAGTAAGTCACTGCCTGCAATCTGTAAACATTAGCCTAGGGCAGTGCTCGGCAAACTCATTAGTCAGCAGAGCCAAATATCAATAGTGCAACGATTGAAATTTCTTTGGAGAGCCACATGTTTTAAACTTAAACACCTTCTAACGCCACTTCTTCCAAATAGACTCGCCCAGGCCGTGGTATTTTGTGGAAGAGCCGCACTCAAGGGGCCAAAGAGCCGCATGTGGCTCTCGAGCCGCGGTTTGCTGACCATGGGCCTAGGGGACCTCCAAGATCGCTCATTTGCACGGCATCAACGAAGCTGGGATCCCGGGAGGGGATGAGAGGTGCAGGAGGCCCTGTCCCCAGGTGGGGTCACAGACCCCGTCAGCAGAACAGGTGGCACATTCTCAGCACATCTCTGCCATGGACGGGGAGCCACCGCAGTGCCCAGCCCTGGGGAGACCTGGGGCAGGGAATGGAGACCTGCGGCTGGGTCCAAACCAACGGAGCAAACAGCCAGACGGCACGCAGCTTTCTCCCTCCGCCTGTGTGATCTCAGGGTCACGTCCATCCCTCCCCAAAGCTGGCCTCCTCCCATTCTCAACGGCTCACTGAGAACCGGTGTTGCTCTTGGTTTTATAAAAAACAGTCCCTTTTCAAGAACCCGTGGCTACGCAGAGGCCTGGCCCCTGGGTCTCACGGTGGAGAATCATTGGCACGGCTTTTCGGGGTTTTGGTCCGGGGAGCGTTTAGAGGGAGCCCACAGGGAAGGCGGCCCCCCGAGGACCTTCCAGCCACCGGGGAGTGAAGCCTGCGGGACCGGCAGGCAGACCCACGGTGAGGAACGTCACTCGGGGACGGATTGGAAAACCGGGCCACGCAATGGCAGAGCCGGCGAGCACGCTAACAAAACCCACGTTAAAACCGGCCAACGGCTAGCGGTGGCCAGCAAACCCTGATGGTTTCCTCCCGAGGTTTCTGCACTAAACGTGAGCTTCTTTTGCAACCTGGGGACAGAAACCACCTGGAAGATCAGCAAACAAGTACAGTCGTCAGCGCCCTCCCCGAGGGGATGCCGGCGTGGACGGACGGCGGCGGACAACGGCAAGACGCGGGGGCCTTGACGTGCGCCCCTCTGCTTCCAGGGACTCCACGTGGACTCCTCCGGACACGCCCTGGTGGGTGCCCCCCAAAATGCCCGGCAGTGTAGGATGGCAGGGGAGAAAGGGGCTCTGGGAGGCGGAGAATGCCCTGGGGTTTTGCTTTCTTTTTCCAAAAACCATCCTCAAAATCATTCGAGGAGGAATTGGGAAACGTGGCTCTAATCCTGGCTCTAATCTCGGGCAGGACCCGGGCCTCAGTTTCCCTATCCGTAAAAGAGGCAGGTTGGACTTTCTGATGGGTAAGGCCCCTCCTCGCTGCACTTCCCCAGAGCTAAAGGGACCCGCACTCAGGCTGAAAGGCTGCTAATTCTGATAAATCTAGGGCAAGCGAGAAGGAGGCTCAGACCAAGTAAACAAGGCTGGCGAGGAGGCAGGCCGCCCAGCAGTGCTGAGATGCGTGCTGGGGCTCGGGGAGGAGGGGTGCGGAATCAGCCTGAGGCCTCTGCTGAGACCCTCACTGAGACCCTCCGAGAGCCGCCCTGGCTGGGTCTTGGGGCTATCCAGGAGGGACAGGGCAGTCTGGCCTGAATCAGGGAAAACCAAACAAGTGACCTGTTTCTCTGAGGAGCCAGAGCTCCTGGGGGTGGGTGGAGCTCCTGAGGCGGGAGGGGGGCACAACCAGTGTGCCCAGGGTTCAATCCAGGGGGAGGGAGGGAAAAAGCAGTGCCGGGTGAAGCCGGGCCACCCGTCCAGGCCGGGGAGGAGCAAGACCCAGGAAGGGGCCGGCGAGACTGAGATGCCGAGAACCACTGAGCCCGATGCGGGCTTCCAACCAGCCCTGACCCGGATGCAGCGGGCCTCCTGGGAGCACGCGGAGGACCTGGGGGGCAGGAGGCTGGGTGCCAGGCCTGACGTGCTCCATGCCCTGGGGCAGGTTGCTTTCCCTCTCTGACTTCCGTGTGTCCCATGAGAGTGGTCCCCTCCACCCGGGACGCCTCAGGGACCCCCTGTGGCAGGTGAGAGGGGGTGCCTGCTCCCACCAAGCCAAGGGAGACATACAACATGGAGGACACCCTGACAGCTATCAAGATCGCCAGGACGCCTCCAAGCTTCCGAGCAGACGCCACGAAAGTGAAAGCAAAAGCCAGCGGCCAGAGCAGACCCTTCACCCTGTCCCCCGTCCCAAGGCATCGAGTTTCCAGAACATTCCAGGCACTTAGGGAGGAAAAAACTCTTCTCAGTCCCTTGAATTCCACCATAATGTGGGGCGGGGAGAAGAGACACCCAGAGCCAAAGCCCCTCACGCTCCAGTCTCTTCCAGCCTGAGATTTGGGGGGTTATTGTCACCCCACAGAGGAGGGCCGAACATTTACCAGAACCCCCACACAGTCAAGCAGGAGCCCCCAGAGTCAGGCTGCCCAGCGGGAATGCCGACGGGAGGCGGGCGGCGGGCCCTGCCATTCCACACACACACACACACTCACACACACTCACACACACACTCACACACATACTCACACACACTAACACACACACTCACACACTAACACACACTCACACACTAACACACACTCACACACACTAACACACACACTAACACACACATGCACACGCTCACACACACTCACACACTAACACACACTCACACACTAACATACACACTCACACACACTAACACACACATGCACGCACTAACACACACTCACACACTAACATACACACTCACACACACTAACACACACATGCACGCACTAACACACACACTCACACACTAACACACACTCACACACACTAACACACACATGCACACACTAACACACACTCACACACTAACACACACACACTCACACACTAACACACACACACTCACACACACACACACACACACTCCCCGACCCTGGGACTCCGGGGCCACGACTAGAGGGGACGGGCCTCTGCCAGGGTGCCAGGCCCCTGCCACCTCCCCGGTGGACGCCGGGCTGGCAGTGTGGGCCTCACACCCCATGCACACGTCTGACCCTTGACCAGCGGTCACATGTTAAGACCACATGCTCATCGCTGCCTCCTGGGCGGGGCTCCAGTCCACACCCCCTTTTTCACTCCCTCTGCCCCCAGCCTGCAGGCCGGCCCGCTCTCCCCAGCAGCCTTCTCCAAACTTCTATTCGGCAGCGGCTGGAACTGTCTTCCTAACGTAGCGAGAGGACGTGAAGGGGATTGGTGTCTTCTGGTGGGCAGAAGGCACGACTGTTGACTGGTTCCCAGATGCCTACGTGACCACGTCTCGCCTGTGTGACCACCCTCCCCCATCCTCCACTCCCATTCCTCTCCCCTCCCTCCCTGTCTGAGGACCCTCACCCAGCACACATGACCTCCAGCCTCCATGTCTCTGCCGATGCCGCTCCATCTGCCCAGACACCTTCCTCTGTCACCCTAGGGGACTCTCACACACTGTTGAAGGTTCAAACATTCTCGTGGCAGGCCCTCTCGTCACGCCTCCGCCCGGGCCATTTTCCTTCTTCTGTTCTCCGCTGAGCCCTGTAACCTGACTTCCTGGAGGGAGGAGTGGCTGTGCGCTGGGCATGCATGACCCGGCCTGCTTCTCGTTCCCATTTCACAGGTGGAGAAACCGAGGCTCAGAGAGGCAAAGGGACTCTCACTGAGGGTCACAGAGAAACTCCTGGGAGTGGTGGGGCCTGCCTGGATCGCCAGCTCTCTGGGACCCTGGTCCTGGACGACCCCCCCGCCCCACGCTGGGCCCTGAGACAAGCCCAGGAGACCCTAAAGATGGAACCCCTGCCAGCTCAGGACGGGGTGAGAGACAGAAGCACCGTCAGCCTCCTCCCCTTCCTTGCTCTTTCTCCGGTGCCTCCGGCAAGCTGTCCCCGAGAGGCCTCTGGAGGGGAAGGGGCTCCCTCCCAATGCCATTCCGCCCCACTGACTTGGGTTGAGATCCTTATGTGACAAATCTCCCAAGTGTTAAAGGGCCCCAGAGGCAGACTTTCCCTACAGAAACTCTGGGCAATCCCTCTCTGCCTCCTCCCCAGCTCTGGCAGGTCAGGGTTCCAGGGGGCTGAGCAGCACCCCGCCCCCCACTCCCCCAGCTGCCAGGGAAGGACCTGGCCAGGTCACGCAGGCACCGGTGCCCCAAGGCTGGTTGGGGCAGGGAGTGCCCGGGCGGGGCTGGGGAAAGCTATGGCGCCCAGGCTTCCTGTTCCTCAGCCCCTTGTTTGGAAAGATTTCTTTCTGAGCGGGACCATCCCTCTTAACCAGACTCGGCGCTCCCGGGCCACATACTCTGGCACAGGCGTGGATCCCATGTGGGTTCCCAGTACGCGCTCTGTGCCAGGCGCGAGCTCCCACCTCACCCCGCGGGCATCCTCGCATGTCACAGCCTTTCCCAGGGAGAACGAGGCTTCACCCCACCTCGCTCACGCCCCACTTCCTCGCCCTGTTGCTTCTAATGCACAACTCGCACATACACACCCTCGCATCGAAATCGCTAAAAAGCCTCTATTTTTGGAAAGGAGTGAGTGATGGGGGAAGGGAGACCTTGCAGGGCGGGTTCGGGGGACCTCCTGGGACATTCTCCAAAATTCTGCACCCGGGAAGGCGCCTCTTTGTCCTCCGGGCGGGCCGAGGGTTCAAACGCGCCGGCGGAAGGCACCTGTCCCCGCCGAGGGCCCCGGAGGCCGCCGCCTTCCCTGCCCGAGGCCGGCGGCCCAGCGCGGAGCCGGAGCCCGAGCCGGAGGCGGGCGCCCCGCGCTGGGAGGGCGCTGCCCCGGCGGGTGCGGGTGCGAAGTTCTTGGGGCGCCAGACCCGGGGCTGAAGCTCTCGGACGGACGGACGCACAGACAGACGGGGCAGCCCTGCCTCCCCCAACCCCCGCTCCCCCATACCCTGGGGAGCCCACGGTCTCCCTGGGGAGCCACGGTCCGTCCCTCCGGGGCGGCGGCCACACTCACCCGGGCGGCGGGTCCGCTCGGCCTCCGCGGGGCGGGGGGTGGGGGCTCCACGGGCTGCCTCCTCGGGGACCCCGGGCGGGGGCGGGGGGCTCCGGGGGTCGGAGGAGAGGGTGCACCGCCCGCTCGGGAACGGGATGCGGACGCAGGAAGCGCGGCCCCTGAGCGCGGCGCAGGGAGGGCGGACGGCGGACGCAGAGGGCGGGCCCGGCACGAGGGCCTCCCCCCGAGAGGCACCGCCCCCGCGGACCCTCCCTCCCCCCGAGAGGCACCGCCCCCCGCGGACCCTCCCTCCCCCCGAGAGGCACCGCCCCCCGCGGACCCTCCCTCCCCCCGAGAGGCACCGCCCCCCACGGACCCTCCCTCCCCCCGAGAGGCACCGCCCCCCGCGGACCCTCCCTCCCCCCGAGAGGCACCGCCCCCCGCGGACCCTCCCCCCCTCCCGAGAGGCACCGCCCCCCGCGGACCCTCCCTCCCCCCGAGAGGCACCGCCCCCCGCGGACCCCCCCCCCCCGAGAGGCACCGCCCCCCGCGGACCCTCCCCCCCCCCCCCCGAGAGGCACCGCCCCCCGCGGACCCTCCCCCCCCCCCCAGAGGCACCGCCCCCCGCGGACCCTCCCTCCCCCCCCCCCCGAGAGGCACCGCCCCCCGGGGACCCCCCCCCCCCGAGAGGCACCGCCCCCCGCGGACCCTCTCCCCCCCCCCGAGAGGCACCGCCCCCCGCGGACCCTCCCCCCCCCCCCCGAGAGGCACCGCCCCCCGCGGACCCTCTCCCCCCCCCCCCCCCGAGAGGCACCGCCCCCCGCGGACCCTCCCTCCCCCCCCCCTGAGGGGCACCGCCCCCCGCGGTCCCCCCCCCCCCCCCCGGGGCCCCCCCCCCCCCGGGCCCCCCCCCCCCCCCCAGGGCCCGGGCCCCCCGGGACCCCCCCCCCCCCCCGCCGCTCCCCCCCCCCCCGAGAGGCACGGTCCCCCGGGAACCCTCCCTCCCTCCGGCCGCAGCACCGCCCCCAGGCCCGGGGCGGGGGGCCAGGCTGCGAGGGCGCCGCCCACTGTCGGAGGGCGCCGAGCCCAAGTCCTCCCCGCTCCCCAGCCGCGGTGATCGGCTAAGCGGGGAGGGGAGGGAATGAGCCCGCAAGTTGTGGGGGTGCCGTGGGCGGGGGGAGGTCGTGTGCGGGGAGCCTGGGCAGTTAGAGGTTAAGTAGGGAGGGGAGACGCCCCCGCCTGTGGCTCCCCCCCGGGGCGCGGGCGGGGGCGTCTCCCCTCCCTACTTAACCCCCGCGGCGCCTGCACCGGGTCTGCACTCACCTTGCCCTGCACGTCTGCTCCCGGTTCTTCCGGGGGAGGCGGGGGGTGGCGGCTGCACCTCGCACGGTCCGCTCCCCGCTCCTCCCGGGGCTGGCTGCTCCCTCTCCTCTCACCTCCGGCCGCGGAGCGGGGCTGGAGCGCTGGGCCCGCGCCTCGGGGTGACTGGTGGGCGGAGGTCTGAGAAGCGAGTTTTTAAAAAGCGAGTCAGCTCACGCCTCCCAGCCGGCTCCCTCTCCCCCCCCTCCCCCATCCCCGTCCCGGGTGTTCCAAGCGCCTCGGGGTCGCGCGCCGGCGCTGCGCCCAGAGGAGGCCCGTTTGGTTGCGGGTCCCCGCGCGCGGGATGGGGGCGCTCGGGCCCTGGAGTGTCCCGTGCTGGGGGGCCATCCCCCACTTTGCAGAGAACTTTCCCAGGAAAGCGCAGATCGCTGTCCCCCTGCGCGAGGCCGGGGTCTTGGGGGTGTGAACCCCGCCCGAGGCCGGGGTCCTGGGGTGCGAACCCCGCTGGGCCCGGGCGCGCTCACCTGCAGCTCCGCCGCCGCCCCTGCCGGGAGTTTTGCCCGAGAGCCGCGCCCGCCTGGCGTCCAACCCGGTGGGTTGATCTCAGCCAAACCACCGACAACCGAGGCTCTAAACTGGAGGAGAAGGCAGCCCGCCCGCCTCCCCTCTCAATCTCAGACCGGATTCCCGGGGAGGTCAGCCAGGGCCCCCTCCTCTGGTGCGTGTCCAGGCCTTTGAAGTTCAAACCCTGAGAAAGCCAATGGGCAGCTGGCCAGGTGTCAGAGAAGGCGCCGAGGACACAGGCGCCCCCTACCGGGGAAGCTAGCGTGACCAGCACAGAAATGAGACACCTGGAGGAGTTGCAACCGAGTTCA
This sequence comes from Nyctalus aviator, assembly GCA_036971965.1. Taxonomy (NCBI): domain Eukaryota; kingdom Metazoa; phylum Chordata; class Mammalia; order Chiroptera; family Vespertilionidae; genus Nyctalus; species Nyctalus aviator. The sequence goes on from CM072923.1 coordinate 187,575,730, forward strand.
CCTCCAGGCTGCTGAATTCTGCATTCATGGGTACACAGGGCCTCATGTGTGTATGTGTGTGTGTGTAAACCCTCAGAGTTATCACTGGTGGGTATTCCAGCCCCTACACACACACACACACACACACACATACATTGTTTCAGCTCACACAGTAACAGGAGCCTGGTGTTCAGGAAAAGGCAGATTGGGGGCAGCCTTGTGATTTAAGGCTGGGAAGGCATTTGGGGAAACAGAGCAGGGAGCCTCCGTGAGCATAACACTAACTGCTGTTCCTCGCCGCCTCACTACGAACCCTCATTCCTTGCACCGTCTCCTGGAATTCGTATCCCAGTCCATGAGACGGCCATTGCCCACACCCACTTCGCAGAAGAGAAGGCAGAGGCCTAAAGAGGGGCAGTCATGTGCCCAAGGTCACCCAGCTGGGGAGGATCAGGAGTCAGTCGCTGGTTGGTTGGCTCTAGAAGCTGTGCCTCCCTCCCACCTTCCCCCCTTTTCTGGAATATGTCCTTGACAGTTGCACTTGCTTTCTACTCTGAGACAAGATTCTCCTGCTTCCCCCACTGCCAGCCAGGCAGTCGCCTTTGCTCCATTCTCGGCACAGTGGTGGGATCCACTCCTGCTCTCCTTGAGGGCAGGGATTCCTGTGCCCCGGTGACTTCGTCTGGCTCCCTGCAGGTGTTTAATACATATTTGATGAGTGAATGAAAGCCCCCCCAAAATATTGTTTTAGGGATTGGGGAGAGCCCCTTGTGTAAGCGGGTACCTGTGCGAACATGCTCCGGGATAAGATGCATGTATTTACATCACACAGTTTAGGCCACAGATCTGGGAACCTGCCAGGCTCCAGAGGAGCGAGGGGAACAGTCACGTAGCTCGCAGATAAGACTGGAATCTGGTTTCCATTTCACTCTGGGAGTCTGACTTCGGAGAGGCCCGGGCTGAGGATCACCTCAGGCCGGTGCTCCAGATCCCACCCGGAGGCGAAGCGCCTCGGTACTTTTCCGTGCCAGGATCTGGCTCCGGATTCGCCGGGCGCTGCTGCCAACCCAGCGGGCCAGGTCCCGTCTATCTCGGCAAACCATCTCCAGGCTGTTCCTTTTAGGCGGCTCACCCTGGCTCACCCTGGGAGAGGTGGGCGAGATTCCCAGGCAAAGCTGAGCCACAGGCACACCTGAGAAGGTGGGAGGGGAGACCCGTTTCTCTCTGCCATCCTCCCCTGCAGAGTGGAGAGCGCCCCCTCTTTGCTACCCAAGCCACACAAGAGACTGCTGACACCCTGTGACGGTGTGCCCTGTACCAAGTGGAAAATAAATGGCAGGCGGCCAGCATCAACATAAAAAACAGACAAAAACAACAACAACAAAAAAAAACCCAAAACAAAAACCCCCAGGAGGTCTCAATCCTAATCCCCAGAATCTGCAGATATGTTACGTTCCATGGCAAAAGGGACGTTGCAGGTATGAATGTGAGGGTCTTGAGATGGGGGATCATCCTGAATTATCCCGCTGGATCTAATATCGCCGCAGGGATTCTTATAAGAGGGCGGCAGGCAGGAGGGTCAGAGTCAGGGAAGGAGATGGGATGGATGAAGCAGAGGTCAGAGAGATTCCGTGGCTGAAGGGAGCTATGAGCCCAGGAGCGTGGGAAGCTTCTAGAAGCCAGAAAAGGTCAGGAATGGATTCTCCCCCTAAGACCCTCCAGAAGGAGCTCACCCTGCTGACACCTTGATTTCAGTGTAGTGAGATGAGTTATGGACTTCTGACCTCTAGAAATGTAAGATAATAAATGTGTGTTGTTCTCAACCAGGAAGTTTGCAGTCCTTTGTCACAGCAGCAGAAGGAAACTAATACATCCTGCAAACACAGCTATAGAAGATGTTTATTTCACCTGCCTCCTTAGCTAACCATCCACATGCTGCTCTGCTCACAAGTGGCGCCACGTGTTATGGATTTAGGAAGAAGGCAGGGTTTTGTCAGCTCTGTCTTGGATTTCTGAGTCTTCTGCCACTTATGAGCTGTGTGACCTTGGGCAGATGCCTCCTCCTCTCTGAGCCTATTTCCTGATCTGGCAAACAGGCCTGCTAATGACACCCACTCTGAAGGATCGATATGAGGGTTGGGTGAGCCGGAATGTGACCAAGAGCCTTGTAAATAGCCCAGTGGGACCTGAATGTGAGTCAACTGGCGCATTAGCTTCTCCAGTTCTAAAAGCCTGGGTTCTAAGAAGAGACTGTGCCGCTCTGATCCTTTGCTCTGGCTAGGTGGGCCAGTGGCTAATTTAAAATATTTGAACTGTCGACCCTGGCGGGGTATTTCATTGGTTAGAGCATCGTCTGGTTAGAGCGTCGTCCCGATATGCCACAGTGGTGGGTTCAGGGCACATACAAGAATCAGCCAATGAATGCATAAGTAAATGGAATGACAAATCAATGCTTCTCTCTTTCTCTCTCTCCCCAATAAATAAATTTTTTAAAAAAGCTTATTTTCAAAAAGTAAAATATTGAACTGTCTCTAGTCAATGACTAGACACCAATCTGCGGTGAAGTGAAGCTGGGAAAATCTACTTGCATGAATATATCTTCATGCACAACTCACACATGTGCTTAAAAACACATGTCAAAGGAATTCTCGTTGCTGATTATCTATAATGAAAAACTGTACTCAACCTAAATGCCACCAGTAGGAGAGATGCTAAATAAATCATGATGCAGGCTCCTGCCGGAATACTATGCAGTCATGGAAAAGGAGGTGGCTCTATCTGACAGGAAAGAATAGCCAAGATGCATCATTTCTTACGAAAGGCACTAGACGAAGCATGATGATGCCACACAAATGTGGCTTTTTAAATATGAAGACACACACATACACACACAAATATATATATATATATATATATATATATATATATATATATATATATATATCATTATGCCTAGAAAGTGTGTAGGAGGAGTCAAATCAACTTAGAAATTGAGAGAAGAGGTGTGTGTGTGTGTGTGTGTGTGTGTGTGTATGATGGGGGAGGTATTTTTTTTTTTCCAATAGCAATGTATTAAATTAATAATAAAAACTAAGAAAAAACAAGGAGGAGCCACATGTATGGTCCCCCAGTAGTGCACCCTTGTTTACCTTCCCCAGTGCAACAAAAGAGGGCTTTCCTTTTGTTCCAGTCTGAGCAGGTGACTTTCCTCTTCCTGCTCAGTCTTTACGAAGGGCTCATTTCTAAAACCTCGAGCTGCTGAGCAATGCCTCTGCTGGGTGACTCCTGACAAAGTCAGCAGTACATTGCATGCGTACACGTACTTGCAACCCGGCCTTCGCCTAGAACAATTCACATTAGTCACTGGGGAGGGATGTGTCTTATGTGCAGGTGTCACCTGTGCCATACTGGCCCGGCCTCTCTGAAGGTGGGACCAGGTCTGTGTGGCAGAGAGACCATGCCCAGATAGTGCAAAGTAACATTGGAGAGTTGGACCACTCGCTTAAATGAAGCAATTTCCATCCCGTTTCCTGAAAATTGTTCGTTCAAGACATACATCTCTACCTGAGTCACCAATGTCTCTGGGCCTGTGCAGACGGATCAGACAGCCGGGATGGAGCTAGAAAGGGCCTCGGGGCATTTGAGCACAGGTCCCTAAGGCCCCTGAGCACAGCCTGCCAGCAATCCTACCTCCAATCACCCACATTCCTCCGGCCCCGTCCTACAGGAATGGTCTCACAATCGATGCAATTCACCCAGCTCCTTCCTACCCGAGGTCCCGCTCCCAAGCTCTTGCCCTTGAATCATTCTCCAGGCTGCAGGGTCAGCAGCGTGAAGCAGATCTGAGCAATGGTTCCTTACTCCCCTCGGGACCGAGCCCGGACTCCCTGACATTTCCCAATCGGGTGGGCCCTTCCGATTAGCTCAGCCTCCTTATTCATCGCTCCCTCAGGCTCCATGCGTACTCTCTCTCTCTCTTCCCGTGGGTCCCTTTTCATCCTTGTTGAAACCTTTCCCAGAAGATCCCAGTTAACTTCCTTGAGAGTCCCTTGCTGGAACTGAGTCACAGCCCCATTCCTAAGCCTCCCGAACTTCCGAGACTGAGGGGTCCCAGAAAATCCTGCTCCTGTCCACACTCAGAGCACAGCTTCCACTGGTGGACGGTTTTGAAGTTAATTTTACAAATACGTAAGGATTCATGATCGCCAAATGCTGAAAGCAACCTAAAAATCCTTCAATAGGCGAATGTTTAAACTGTGGTCTATCCATGCCATGGACTATCATACAGCAATAAAAAGGAGCAAAGTATCAATGTATTCACCCACCTAGAAGGATCTCAAGGGGGTAAAGAAAGCTGATCTCACAAGGTTAGATACTGTATGATATCATTTATATAATACTAGAGGCCCGGTGCACAAAATTTGTGCAAGGGGCTCGGCCCTCACAGCCCCAGCTGCTTCGCAGCCCGGCCAGCCCTCACAGGCCTGGCTTTGTTAGGAAGGACATCCGGACGGTCATTCTGCTATTTGGTCTAATTAGCATATTATCTCTTTATTACCCAGTTTCCCCGAAAATAAGACAGTGTCTTATATTAATTTTTTCTCCCAAAGTTGCACTAGGTCTTATTTTCAGGGGATGTCTTATCTTTCCATGCGCTAGGTCTTATTTTCGGAGGATGTCTTATCTTTCCATGCACTAGGTCTTATTTTCGGAGGATGTCTTATTTTCAGGGAAACACGGCATATAAGACTCTTGAAATTACAGAGATGAAGAACATTGTGAGGGGTTGCGGATGGGGTGGTGGTGAGGGATGAGGGTGGCTGCAGTGGAAATGCATGAAGGCGCTTGTGTTGGGGGAACAGTTCTGGATCCTGACTGAGGTGCTGGTTACACACACACACATACACACACACACACACAATGAATTACACGTGACACATGAAATCTGAGTAAGCCCCGTGGATTGCATCGATGTCAGCTTCCTGGCTGTGACAGCATACCACGGTTAAGCAACATGTTACCATCGGAGAAGGCTGGGTGAAACACACACAATCCCTTCCTCCCCCCCCCCCCCCCGCCCCGTTAATTTTACATTTTTGCAATTTCCTGCGAATCTGTTGTCATTTCAAAATGAAGATTTCAACCCAAGTGATACATAAGTAAAATAAATAAATACATAGGGGTATTTGGGGGTGAGGTGGGAGAGATCTCAAAAACATGTCCAGCACAGGAATAGTTAAATTCCCCCCGATTACCAGAGGAGGTGAGAGAGTCAGACCACACCGTTAAGCAGGCAGGAAGTAGAACTTTTTCCATGACTCAGCAGAGTTTATCTCGGAGCCCCACTCTGGCAGGTGATGGGAATGTTCCCCTTCCCTCTGCTGGCATCTAAATTCTGAAGCTTTATGCCATGCCACAGCTTCCACTGGCACAGGTGCCACCCACCTAGTGCCCAGACTCGGTGCTGGCTGTTGGACCCTGCAGGTGCAGGCTGAGCTGTCCCTCACCCCAGCTCCACAACACGCCGGGCCTGAGGGGAACCTGGCAGAACAGCAAGTCCTCTGATTCACACGGAGTCCGCAAATACATTTGCTTGGCTCATACAGTATTTTGAGAAGTTAGTTGGCAGCATGGGTGCTTCCATGGAGGAATCTAGGTCTGGAGCAGCTCGCTCTGGGCACACATCCCAATGGGTCAGCACCCCGTGGACCCGCTGGGTCCTGGCTGTCCCTGTAGACAGGCGTGCCCCTTTGTGGGTTTGCCGCAGTCCCCGCCATTCCCTATTGTGCCTCCGGCTTGGACCCACTCCTTGACAACCTTCCTGGCCCCTCTAGACACTTGAGTTGGCAACCCTCACTCTTCCCTAAGCACCTCTGTGTCACTTTGGGGTTTTCTCCAGCTCCTGGCTGGAGTGCAGAGACCCATCTGCCTAGATAAATCGAAAGCTGTTCATGCCAGGGCCTAGCCGGCTCCACACAGGAAAGGGACACAATGAGACACGGCCCAGCGTCCGCTCTCAGGATCCCTGGCCTCCTTCCGGACTCCCCTTCCTCCTCCTTATATGGGGGCCTTTCTTTTGTCTTGTCTTGGGGGGCGGGGAGCCCAGCAACTGTGTCTAGTCCTCACCACGGCCCCCAGCCAACGCTGTTGTCCAAACACCCCAGTCTCCTGTTTCCTTTGATTACCAGGCTTTCAGACCTCCAAAGCCAGGCCTGTTAGCATCTCTGTCCCGGAGACAGGCGACAACACCTGCCTGAATTTTGCAGCTGGAAAGAGCTTTCTACAAGCTCAGCTCTCCCCATGCCCTGTCTCAGTTCAGCCTCAGATTGGAAATGAGGCTAACGGAAAGAAATTTTTGGACCGGAACCCGGATTCTTTGTCCGCAGAGTCGAAGCATGAATCCATGGACAGAGAGTAGTAGTCTAGCGAAGGTGGAGACTTACTCAAGGACAAGTACATGCTTCCACGTGGGGAGAGAGAAAGAGTTCCACAGAATGGATTCTTATGTGGGGAGGGGGTACGGGGAAAGGGTCCCACTGAGTTCTTTTCCCCTGTGGCTTATAAAGGCTGCAGTCCTGGTGCCTTGGTATCCCCTCTGATTGGTCACTATTCCCTTAAACTGGTTACTATGGTAACTTCTGACCGCAAAGATCAAACACCACTTAGGACAGGGGATGCCCTCCTCCCTCATTGTTCTTTTCTTTCTGGCTTCTGTCCTTCTTCTTTATTTTGTAAATATGGGCCTTTGGGGCCACTTCCAGCTCCCTTGTAAATGCAACTGTTGCTGCTCCCTGCACCTGGCTTCCTTGTGTTAGGGAGGTGTGCCTTCTCCCCATCGGTGTTTTTCCATGGACCCCGATTCTAAAAATTCCCTAGGCCTGCCTACATTCCCCTAAAATTCCTGTTTCACTAAGAGAGAGGAAGTGTTTGTCTCAAGTCAAAAGCTGGTGAGAGGCAGAGCTGGTACTTGGACCCAGATCCCAGACCGGTTCGCTCCCTGCACTCCCAGGTCCCTGCCCATCTACGCAGGGGGCAGGGGCCAGTCAGGACTCACACCTGGGTGAGACTGAAAGACCATTGGTCGAACTGTTCCCAAGGCCCGCCTGTTCCCCAGCTGATTGGAGGATGGCGAGCCCAGACAGCCAGCGCGCCTGGAGTCCCTGGAGAAGAGCGGGGATCAGAATGGAAGGGCGAGATAAGAGGTTGACTCAGAGTTGGTAAATCCGGTTAAGGAGAGGGTAGATGCCGCCTGCTGTCAATTTGCAAATCAGCAGCCTCGCCTTGCAGGCTGGACAAGGCCATTTCTCCGAAAATCCAATTACACTGCAGAGCGTGGAGGGCAGCCCTGGGTTTCTGCTCAGCTCCCTGTCCTCCACCCTCCACTCTCCCCGCCCCGCTTCCCGTGGCTGCCTCACGTCCAAGGGCCCTGCTGGCCACCCACGAGTTTCTAGTCCCTGGGGCTCCTGCAGAGCTGTCCCCTAAGCTCTCGGGCACCAAGCATTCCCTCCTCACCATCTGTCCCTCTGGGTCTGGGAGCAACGAGTCCGCGCAGGGAAAGACAGACCCACCCCAGCCCTGGCATTTTCTCAGCGGTGGCATCTGGACCGTGGAGCTGATAGTCAGAAAGGGGCAAGTACATGTTTTGTTTTGTTTGTTTGATTTCAGTGTAGCTCGAAGTTTAAAATTTGTGTCAGTTGGCATTGTTACATTTTCCTGTTGGAAAGGCAACCATCTCTTTCACCTTATGTTGCCTTTTGGCTAACAGGAGGCACCACCCACAGAGCCCACGTTGTTGGAGTTGTGCATGCCTGAGATTGGCTAGCTTGGTGTGTCGGCACAGGGCCCTCCCGCGGAGCCGCCTGGGTTCAAATCCTGGGCTTTGTCGTTCCTGGATGCAGCATTTCACCTGGGGGGCCTCCACTTGCTTGTCTGTAAAATGGGGTCAGTAATAGGCCTGACCAAGTTGCTGCCTGTACAACACAGGAGGCAATGCCCGGCTCATCGGATGTTGCTCTAGAAAAGGAGGCTCTTATTCTTTTAGGAGAAACCCCCCCAAGGTGAAGGAGGGGGTGAGGTGGCCCCTGCTCTTTGCATCCGGGTCACTTGTCTCAGCAGAATTACGATTTGAGAGCTAAGGATATAGTCCTGGCAGTTGAACTGGACTCCCCAGTGTCTGGGCTGGCCCTAGAGACAGCACCAACTGGGAGTGCTTTGTGGACTCACCCAGGGAGCCACAGAGGCCTGAAGGCGTGTGCCAGGCTGGCGTCCTCTCCATCTCACTGGGGACCACTGAGCACTGTGGGGGGAGGTGGGCAAAGGTGCAGAAATGGGGCCCAGTCTGCGGCCTCGGCTCCCAGGAGGAGGTGGGAGTGGGGAGGTGTTAGGAGGGTGGGAGGGTGGGAGGGGGTAGGAGAGTGGGAGTGGGAAGAGGTAGGTGGGGGGAGTGGGAAGGGGTAGGAGAGTGGGAGTGGGAAGGGGGTAATAGGGTGGGAGTGGGAAGAGGTAGGAGGGTGGGAGTGGGTGGGGGTAGGAGGGTGGGAGTGGGAGGGGGTAGGAGGGTGGGAGTGGGAGGGGGTAGGAGGGTGGGAGTGGGAGGGAATAGGTGGGGGGAGTGGAAGGGGGTAGGAGGGTGGGAGTGGAAGGGAATAGGTGGGGGGAGTGGAAGGGGGTAGGAGGGTGGGAGTGGGAGGGAATAGGTGGGGGGAGTGGAAGGGGGTAGGAGGGTGGGAGTGGGAGGGAATAGGTGGGGGGAGTGGGAGGAGGTAGGAGGGTGGGAGTAGGAAGGGATAAGAGGGTGGGAGTGAGAGGGGGGAGTGGGAAGGGGGAGGAGGGTGACCGGGAGGGCAAGCAGCCTGGAATCAAAGCCGCTGTGGTCGGAGTCCAATCTCCCTTTGTCCAGCTGCTCAGAAGGAGGAAGCAGGGGCCAGACGTGCTGAGTTCAGAGTTGGTGACCTTGTGGGCTGCCAGGGTGATGGGAACTGCCACCCAGGCCCCTGGAAATCCCCTATGGGTGGTGGTGGGGGAGGAGCTCCCTGTGCTGGAGCTCTCCTTGTACTTCTTTTTGTTTTAAATATATTTTATTGATTTTTTACAGAAAGGAAGGAAGAGGGATAGAGTTAGAAACATTGATCAGCTGCCTCTTGCAACCAACATGCCTTTGACTGGGATCAAACCTGGGACCCTTCAGTCCACAGGCCGACGCTCTATCCACTGAGCCAAGTCAGTTTTGGTGACCGGGAATCGAACCCGGGCTGCGGTGGTGAGAGCGCCAAATCCTAACCACTAGACCACCAGGGGTCCTTATACCTCTTTTTCTTGTTCCTTGAGATGTAGTTTCTAGTACAACACCCTTAAATGGAGTTGTAACCCATGTGCACCCCTGTGTAGCCGCCACCTGGATCAAAATCTCGAGCATTCCCAGAACCCACGAAGGCTGCCTCAGAGCCTTTCCCAGCCGACACCCCCCAAAGCACCCTTCACCCCCATCAATTAGTTTTGCCTCTTTTTGAACTTCAAATACACAGAACCACACAGTTCAGTAGCCCCTCCCCCTTCGGCTTAGTTTTGCTTTTAGGTCTCAGCTCCTGAAAAATGCCGTCTCCTCCGGGGAGGCTCCCCTGACCTCCCTCCTGGAGACCAGTCACCGGGGCTCTGCTCATTGGCGAGCTCCTCCCTCGCATCAGGTGGTGGAAGAAGGGCAGGAACGAGCTGGTCTTGCTGACTGTCAGTCTCCCAAGTGCTAAGCTCAGCATCTAGAGCAGTGGTTCTCAACCTTCCTAGTGCCGCAACCCTTTTAATACAGCTCCTCATGTTGTGGTGACCCCCAACCATAACATTATTTTCATTACAGCGGCGATTCTCAACCTGTGGTTCTCAACTGCTAGCAGCGTCGCTTAAGACCATCGGAAAACACAGATATTTATATTACGATTCATTAACAGGTGCAAAATTACAGTTATGAAGCAGCAATGAAAATAATTTTATGGTTGGGGGTCACCATAAAATTGGGGATGTGCCCGCAACCAAGGTACATGAGGAGCTGTATTAAAGGGTCGCGGCATTAGAAAGATTGAGAACCACTGATCTAGAGGGACTGTTTGCAGGGAGTAGGGAGGAGTCTTCGGGTGAGCACTGTGTCCAGTCTTTTTTTTAAAAAAATGTATTTTATTGATTTTTCTTACAGAGAGGAAAGGAGAGAGATAGAGAGCTAGAAACGTTGATGAGAGAGAAACATCGACCAGCTGCCTCTTGCACACCCCCTACCGGGGATGTGCCTGCAACCAATGTACATGCATGCCCTTGACCGGAATCGAACCTGGGACCTTTCAGTCCACAGACCAACACTCTACCACTGAGCCAAACCGGTTTCGGCTGTGTCCAGTCTTGGCTGTGTATTCAGATCATCTTTTATTTTGTTTTCCCAGTGAGGGTTTAAAAAAAAATGGGGGAGGGTATGTATAGGGGGGGGGAATGGTAAAATATGTACACAGATAATAATTTAATAATAAAAAAAAAGTTTTAAAAAATGGACAAAGAACCTAAATAGACACTTCTCCAAAGAGGACATACAGATGGCCAAGAGGCATATGAAAACATGCTCTAAGTCACTGATCATCAGAGAGATGCAAATGAAAACAACAATGAGGGAACAACACCTTCATTTGTTGGCTACCCTCAACAAATCAACAAAGGATAAGTGCTGGTGAACCCTAGTACACTACTGATAGGAAAAAATATAGACTAATGGAACAGAACAGAGAACCCAGAAATCGACCCAAGCCATTATTCTCAATTAATATTTGACAAAGGAGACAAAACTATACAAGACAGTCAAGACAGTCTCTTCAACTAATGGTGTTGGGAAAATTGGATAGATATGTGCAAAAAGAAAGAAAAAGAAATAAACTAGACCACCAACTTACACTATATACAAGAATAAACTTGATTTAAGGGGGGGAGGGAGGAATAGGGAGTTTCCTCAAAAAATTAAATATGGAACTGCCATTTGACCCAGTGATCCCACATCTAAGAATATATCCTATGAAATCTGAAATACAAACCAGAAAGAATGTATGTACTCCCTATGTTCATAGCAGCACTATTTACAATAGCTGAGATCTCAAGTGCCAATCAGTAGAGGAGTGGATAAAACAGCTGTGGAACATTCACACTTTGGAATACTATGCAGCTGTGAAAAAGAAGGAGCTCTTACCCTTTGAGACAGCCTGGAGGGACCTGGAGAGTATCGCGATAAGTGAAATAAGCCAGTCAGAGAAAGACAAGTATCACATGATCGCACTCCTATGTGGAATCTAAGTAACAAAATAAACTGAGGAACAGAGTGGATCCAGAGACTGGAAGCATGGAACAGAGTGCGGAGTCTGGGAGGGGAGGTGGGGGAGGGTGCGTGGGTGGGAGGTAATCAACCAAAGACCTTGTATGCATATATTATAACCCATGGACACAGACAGTAGGATGGTGAAGGCCTGGGGTTAAGGGGGTGGGGTGGCACAATGGTTGTCTCCTGCATGCCCCCTATTGGGGATGGAGCCAACAACCCAGGCGTGTGTCCTTGACCAGAATCGAACCTGGAACCTTTCAGTCCACAGACTGATGCTCTATCTACTACGGCTTTAAATACTCTCCAGGTGTTCCTACTGCTCTGGCCTCCAGCTCTAAGAACCACTAGACTGGCTCCGAGTGGCTGGGGTGGGGCACCTTAGTTTTAACCACCACCCAGGTATTTCTGATGCTCATTCTGGCTTGAGGACTCCTGAGTGAGGGCCTGGTTTCCGTTACCTGCAGGGCACCCTGAGTCAACAGATAAGGTCCCTCCGGCCTGCCCTGATGACCTGCCTGGATGCACCTGCCTGCCTGGCCCCCTGAGGGCTGAGAGAAGGAATGTCTCGGGCCCTTTTACCATTCTGCAGCCGCCTACGTCTCTCTTATGAGCCTGGGAATCTTTAAAGTCGCCCCGCCCCCTTAGGAAGGCCAGCCGCTGGCTTAAGTCTCTCCTGTGAGGCCCCTGGCGCCTTCCCTCCCTGCCCCTTGTCTTCACTTGAGAATTATCCGTCCCCCTCTTCCGCCCCGTGTGGGTTCTAACAGGATGGCTGCCTGCGGAGAAGACATTATTCTGTTCTTGTTCACCCAATGGCATCGCCGGGGACAACTGAGGACCGGGTGCTCCTGACTCAAGAGAAGCTTGAGGGAGCCGGCCAGGCCACACCTTACCAGCCCGTCCCATCCCAAAGCTCTCCCGATAGGCGTGCAGCCAGGCACTCCCAAATGCATTTTCTGCCCTGACCGGTTTGGCTCAGTGGCTAGAGCGTCAGACTGCGGACTGAAGGGTCCCAGGTTCGATTCCGGTCAAGAGTATGTACCTTCGTGGTGGGCACATCCCCAGTAGGGGGTGTGCAGGAGGCAGCTGATCGATGTTTCTCTCTCATCAGTATTTCTGACTCTCTATCCCTCTCCCGTCCTCTCTGTAAAAAATCAATACAATATTTAAAAAAAAATACACAAAAAAACCGAAATGCATTTTCTTCCTATAGCACCATTATTCAGACCAAGGTGCTTCCCCAAGCTAGCCCGAAAGGACCTGCTTGGTTCATCTCGTTGCCGGAAATGGCAGAACAATTTTCCCTGACATAACTCACCTGAGATGATAGTGAAAAATGAAAGCTGACTCCAGGGTTAATGAACCTGGGTTGTTCAATAATATTTACATCTCCCTGCTAATCCATATGCTTTAGGCATCGCAAACATTTATCTCTTCCCCCTCGCCCCCCACGACGTTCTGCCTCTGAGGTCCATGTTATTTCCTGACCCAGAGTAATACCAGTGCAGCGATGGGTGGTGTGCAACCAACACAGTGTCAGGGGGCAGTTATTGGCGGCGGCCCCGATAATGACCGCCCCTCGTGCACAACTGTCTGTGGGCCGGCTGTCCACCCTCCGCTGAGCAGACACCCGCGGTGGCGATCAGACGCAGGTCGTGTGAGACCCGTCTGGGCGGGGCTCAGTAGCTCAGCAGCCCCACATGCCGTGGGGCATAAACACAATCCCTGGGGCCACCCCTTCTCAAGAGCCAGGAGGACTTTGGGGATGGGCGTCTGAAGGGGGGTTTCTGGGGGCAAAGCAGCAGAGTGAGGGAGGGGCTGGCTGCCTCCCAGGGCCTCTCTGGGTAACGCAGCCCCGCTGAACCACGTGCAGGCTCTGCTGGGCTACGCGTCTAATCATCACCTCGCCGTGTTTTCTAGAACCCCCCCTCCCTGCCAGGGCTGCCTGGTCCAGCTGCCTCCATTCCTGGGTAAACAGCCGAGACGGGTAAAGGTTGTAGCCTCCAAATCCAGGATCTCATGGGACATCAGAGACAGTGCTGACCTTGAACTCACGGACTCCAACCACCAGCATGGGGCCCTTTCTGCTCCGCAAGGACACCCCCCACCCTTTCCTACAGTTTTCTCAAACTCAGGTGTACGAGGGCAGCTCTCCTGCCATCCCTGCACGTACAGGAGGTTCACTGAGAGCCCCAGGAGGCCAGGGCACCCCTCTTGCATCCTTTTCTGGGCCTCAGGTGACTCCCGAGAGTGCTCCCTACTCTTCAGGGAAGTCAGGAGCATGCCTGTCTCCTGGTAGAACTTTATACACCCTCGAGGGGAGGGACCTCGTTCCACCTGCTACCTTATTCCCGCGGCAAGCTCGGGTCCCCTCCGGAGGAGGCCCTCGGTAAACGTCGGATGGAAGAGTCTGTGAACTTCCCAGCATGACTGACTGCCATTCCAGACGGAGTCCCAAACCCTCGCTCCTCCTGCCCCCTCCCAGCTGGAACCACTTCCCGGTGGGTGTGGGATGCGCTCAGCTGCGATGATCGCACGCGGTATTTAAAGGGCCTGGCTGGTCCACACTCCGAACCAGCCCGTGCGCCCAGCCTGGTGCCGTGGAACCCCTGGCCCAGAGTGCTGGTTCTCAAACTCCCCTCCCTGGGACCCCTGGGGGATGCCAGGAAGCGCTTGGTTCTTTTGGAGCCCTGGACGGAGACCCAAGGTTCCAGGAAGCATCCCCGAGACTGTGGACAGACCCCCACCCCTGCCCCCATTCCCAGCCCACGGCTCACTCCCCAGCTCACCAATGGGTGAACTGTCACTTGTTTTTTCCTGGGTGATTTTTGTCATGAAAATGAATGAATGAATGAATGAATGACCTGGCTGCTCACGGTGCTCCTTTATGGGATCTCACCTCAACAGGGAGAGAAAGGTACAGTGACGCCTGTGCTTCTTCTCCAGGGGGCGCGGGGCCATGAGGTCGGGTTACCAGCAAGGTCATGCAGGTGTTCGGGAGTGGGAGCCCCTTGAAGGCAGGCCCCTGGGTGCTGAATCCTGTTCTCTTTGGGGTGTACTTCTGGGCAGGGCTGGGCTGCCGGGGGTGGGGTGGGTGGGTGGTGGGTGGGGGGCGGGGCTGGGCCTGATGTGAGTGGGTGTCACGGTCAGTCCTAAGTGGGCTCTCGTGTTCCTAGCTTTGCTGGGGGGCTGCAGGGCCCTCTGGCGTTCTGTGGAGCACAGTCTGACCACTGCTGCGGTGGGGAGTTCTTCTTTAAGCCATGCTTGTAGAGCTGCTCTGCCTTCCGGGATTAAGAAGAGTGAGATCCAGCCCCTGGCTGGTGTGGCTCAGTGGGTTGGGAATTGCCCCATGCACCGAGAGACTGCTGGTTCCATTACTGGTCAGGGCACATACCCAGGTTGTGGGTTCGATCCCAAGTAGGGAGTGTGCAGGAGACAGCGGATCAATGTATGACTCTCACATGGATGTTTCTCTCTCTCTCTCTATCCCTTCCTCTCTCTCTCTCTTTCTCTCTCTCTCTCTTTCTCTCAAAAGTCAATAAAAATCTATTTTTAAAAAAGAAGAAGAGTGAATTGCTTCTCTGCCTTTTGGCTAAGATCAAGTGTAAAAAAGAAGAAGAGTGAGATACTCTTAGCTGCAGTCTTGACCCAGTCCTGGCTCTGACCCCAGCAAGCTGTGCGACCTCAGGCAAGCCTCGTCTCCTCCTCTGGGATATGTCCTCGTCAGACCAGACAGCTCCACTGGCCACTCCACTGTCCAGAAGGAAGACAGGCCCCGAGCTGGCCCCTTCAAGAAACAAAGAGGGGCTGAAACCGGTTTGGCTCAGTGGATAGAGCGTCGGCCTGCGGACTGAAAGGTCCCAGGTTCAATTCCGGTCAAGGGCATGTACCTTGGTTGTGGGAACATCCCCAGTAGAAGGTGTGCAGGAGGCAGCTGATCGATGATTCTCTTTCATCGATGTTTCTAACTCTCTATTCCTCTCTCTTCCTCTCTGTAAAAAAAATCAATAAAATATATTTAAAGAAAAAAAAAGAAAGAAAGAAAGAAAGAGGGGCCCGCCTGGGGTGGCTCTGTGGTTGAGCCTCGACCTATGAATCAGGAGGCCATGGCTTGATTCCGGTCAGGGCACATGCCTGGGTTGCTGGCTCGATCCCCAGGGTGGGCTGTGCAAGAGGCAGCTGATCCATGATTCTCTCTCATCCTTCTCCCTTCCTCTCTGAATTCAATAAAAATTATTTTAAAAAAGGAACAAAGAAGGTCCCAGGAGCCTCTGCTGCTTCTGCTGGTTAGGAGACTCTTCCTGTCTTGAGCAATTCTAGAAAGTTCCTGAAGGGTGCCTTACTCTGCACCTGCACTGGCTGCCTGCCACGGCCACGCCTCTGGCCAAGGCGGCTCAGGCGCTGAGGGTGGGAAGGAGCCAGGCTGAGGATGGGCGGAGAGGGCCTGGGGGGAGGCATGTTGGCAGGGCTGCCCGGGCCTCCTCCCAGGACACGGGGCGTTGGAGCCATGTTAGAACTCGCCTGTCACACGGGGCACCCCTCTGAGGTCACGGACATTAGGAAGAACACGGGTTTGGAGTCGGGCAGAATCACGTTGGGTAGTTGGATTCCGGCTTTTCCTCTAACCCCACCGCGGGAAACTGGCCCGTTACTCAAACTCAGCCTTGAGATGCAGGCCTTGGCATCGCCCCATGGCTGGTGGCCCCTTCCTCCAGCTTCAGAGACAGGAATAATGGTTGAGTCTTTTTGTTCACAAAACATTACTCTGACCTTCTTCCACAGTCAGAGCTCTCGCCACTCCTCTTCTGCCTCAGTCTACTGTTTTATTCATTTATTTATTTTTGCAGGATGTGGCCCCACAAGGACTGGGCAGACATCGCCATAGTTCTGCCTACTATTTTATATATATATATATATATATATATATATATATATATATATATATATATATATTTATGCTAGAAGCCCAGTGCATGAAATTCATGCACTTGGGAGGGGGGTGTCCCTCAGCTTGGCATGCGCCCTCTCACAGTCCAGGAGCCCTTGGGGGATGGCAGACTGATGGCTTAGGCCTGGGCAGGTCTAAGTCACAGTCTGACAGCCTGTGCGCTGCCATGGAGGCAAAAGAGGCTCCCTGTGCTCGCCAGCCATGACCCCGGCTTTTGGCTGAGCGGTGCTCCCCCTGTAGGAGCACACTGCCCACCAGGGGACAGCTCCCGCGTTGAGTGTCTGTTCTCTGTGGTCATTCTGCCGTTTGGTCGATTTGCATATTAGCCTTTTATTATATAGGATATATATTTTATTGTTTTCAGAGGGGAAGGGAGAAGGAGAGAGAGATACATCAATGATAGAGAATCACCAATTGACTGCCTCCTGCATGCCCCACCCTGAGGATTGAACCTACAACCTGGGCATGTGCCCTGACCAGGAATGGGACCATGACCTCCTGGTTCATAGGTCAACTCCCAACCACTGAGCCAGGCTGGCTGGGCCTCAGTCTACTTTGAAGGCCCCTTATGATTACTTTGATTGTTCCGCCCAGACAAGTCTAAAATGGGGTAATCTTCTTAATTAAGATCAGCTGATTAGCGACCTTAATTCCCCTTTGCCGTGTCAGGGAACATAGTCACAGGTTCTGGGGATGAGGACGGGACATCTTTGGGGGGCAATTAATCGGCCCACCAGTGTCCTTCCGCACATCTGTCTTCCTTTGCCCCAGGTCCTCCCGCCCTCCACACCCCACACCTGGCTGCCTGATTGTCCCTGAGGCGTCCTGGCACCCACTGGGAGAGGCCCTCCTTGCCCCAGGCCAGGAGGAAGACTCGTTTATTCAGTAGGAACACGAGGAGAAGGCAGGTGGCTGGACAAGGTGAAGTTTATGGCCATTCTCCAGGTGCCCCAATTGTGTGTCTGACTCCCCTGGGCTGCCCACAGGGTCCGGTTTTTACAGCCCTCTCTCCCTGGGAACAATGGCCCTTGCAAGTGAGAATCCTGCTGCTCCCCAGCTGCCTCCCGGCAAGGGGTAGGTAGCAGGCTCCTGGAGGCCACCTGCCTGGGACCTCTCATGGGAAGGGAAATAGCTGGAGCCTCCTGTTGGAGTTGCATCATCAGAGGAAGTCCCCGTGGTGGGTGGGCGGCCTCGTGGTGGGTGGGATGCTTCCTACTCCCCA
The DNA here is from genome assembly GCA_036971965.1 of Nyctalus aviator. NCBI lineage: Eukaryota > Metazoa > Chordata > Mammalia > Chiroptera > Vespertilionidae > Nyctalus > Nyctalus aviator. Next base: position 187,593,217 of record CM072923.1, read on the forward strand.
GAGGGTCCCCCCCCTGGGCAGCCTGTCACCCTCGAGCCCTATACTGGGCTCAGGAGCCGGGCCTCCTGGCCTCCTGGCTGGGAGCGAATCCTGAATCTCGGAGGGCCAGCTTCCAAATGTTGCTTCTCCCCCTGAAGATGTGTTTCTTGCCTTCTGGCGGGAAGCAGACATTTCACCCCCATTTATGAACCACCTTTTCAGGTCGCAGGGAGGGGGCCAGGAATCATAAAAGTCTGCCCCCTTACAGCCCTACCTCATGGACAGGGCAGTCTGGGTGGTCTGGGCTGGTTTGCTTCTTGCTGAGCTGAGCTGGGCTGGACTCTGGCTGAGAGGGACTCATCTCGCCCTCTAGTGGACAGCGGTGGGACTTCCCGGGGTAATGGACCAAGAACTGTCTACACTGGAGCTGATGACCCAGGGCAGGGGTCCGAGCCCCGCTGTCACCCAGGGAGGCTTTAAAGCACACGGAAGCTCAAGCCCCACTCCACACCTGCTGCATCAGCCCTCCTCGGACCAGCAGACGCAGGAAGGCTGCTGGGCAGAGACCCGGAGGCCCAGCCAGGGAGAGGCTGCTCGGCCTGTGTCTGGCGGAGCTGAGACATCCACCCCGGTGCCCCTCCATCGTCAGCCTTGCCGGTCCCACACCATCCTGGCGAGAGGAGGGGGGCGCCGTGACCTCAGCTCCCCCAGGCATCTGCTGGGAGGCCTGGGGCAGGGCTTGGAGCCTTCCTGCTATGGTTCTACCTTAGTCTTTGGAGCAGACAGTGGCTCCATCAAGTGCAGGCTTAAAGGGGAAAGGCAGCCCCTGGAGCTCCTGGCTGAGGGGGTGACGGGAGGGGGGGGGAGGAGGAGAGGGGGAGAGAGCGGGGGCAGGGACTCGCATGGTCTGGGAAGCGAGTACTTACAGCAGCTAACACCCCCCCCCCCCCTTCCCCCTCCCGTGAACATGGCTTCAGGAACTGTTCCCAGGAAACAGCTGGGTGGCCGCCAGCCTAGGCCAGACTCTGCACCGGCCTGCTGTGCATGCTAAGACCCCCGTCTCCCACTCTCAGAATGCTGGGAATCCGGGCGACCTCCCCGTGCCTCAGTTTCCCCATTCGTCCGCTGAGAAGAACAATGCCTACCTGACAGAGTAGCCGGGGGGTTAAACGGGGAAAATACGGGCTGCTACGATCCTCCCCGGGGCACGGTGTGGCCTCCCGGCGGGACGCCTGGGGCGTCGGGAGGAGCTCAGGGTGTCACGAAGGGAGCGGGTGGGTGCCGCGTCTCTGAGGTCAGGGCGGCTGCTGCACGGCCTGCCATGCTCAGGGCATCTCTGTCCCCCCGCAGGGCCTGCCCAGAGTGCCAGGCGTGCCAGGCTGAGGGGCCCTGAGCGGGACGGGGCCCTGCCCAGCCCATGTCAGCTGTTGCCAGGCCTGACCGCCGGGTCAGATGTCCCCGCGTTCTCACTCTGTCCCCGCGCGTCCGTGAGCTGCTGGGTGTGTGCACTCACCTCCCCTCCCCTCCCCCTCAGAGGATCCGGGGCCGCTCTCCGGGGGCCCGAGGCCCTGCCCCTCCTGCGGGGGAGGGGAAGCGTGTTGGAGAGGAACGCCCTCTGGCCACGTTAAAGGGCCCACCCTGCCCCTGGCCAGTGTGACTCTGTTGGTTGAGTGCGGTCCCGGGCACCAAAAGGTCACTGGTTCGATCCTCGTCAGGACACATGCTCAGGTTGGCGGTTCCCGCCCCTGTTGGGTGCGTGTAGGAGGCAACCAATCGATGTTTCTCTCCCACATCAATGTCTCTCTTTAAAGTTAGTAAGAGCATATTTATCTTTTCAAAGGTCCTCCATTGTCCCCAAAGAGCCACAGGACACTGTTCTCTCCCCAGGGCAGCGTCTCCTCCGGCCCTGCGGCCTGCTGCGGACCCCAGCCCTGGCCCCGGCCGACGGCTCTGCCCTCAGACTTGGCTAGAACCCCCTGGAGAGGCCCCGTCCCGGGCAGGCTTGCCAGGCTGGAGGCGGCGTATCTGCTGGTCAGTTTGCCAGCCAATGGGGCCGGTTTGTCTGGGGGTGAACCCGGTAGGGAGGCAAGCAAAGCCGAGATGGAGATGATCCTAGCAATACCATGCCGCTCTCTGCCACCAGCCTTGTCTAGGCCAGCCACCGTCCCCGCCTCCTCTCTGCACGAGCAGGCGGGTCCTATGTGAAAACCAGCTTCCGAGCCGGGTTTCTGTCACTCATCGCTGGCTAGCACAGACATCCCACAAGACCTGTCCTAGAATCTCCTCCTCCCCTTTCCCTTCCCCTCCCCAGCAGGAGAGAGCACAGCTGAGCTCCACCTCTGACTGATGCACCTGCAAGGTAAGTCCTAGGCTGGAAGATGGGGTTTGGGGGATACGGGGGAGGGACCAGCTGGGAAAAGGAGGCAGGTGACTGTTCAAGCCTCTGCCCCGGGGTCTCTTAGCTTTCTAGAGCTGGGCAGGCCCCTCAGCCTTTCCGGCCTCGGTTTCTCCATCCATGCAATGGGCTCATAATCTCCTCCTCAAAGAGGCTGTTGGGGAAATGAAACGAGAACAGACATGGAGAAAGGCCACCTCGTCCAGGAAGCGCTGTGCAGTAGTGTTTATTGTTACAGTGTTAACGTGCTCTCTGGGGAAGGTGTTCCAGGCGTGAGGCCTCGGCAGCCCCCGGCCGATGGGGGAGAGCTTGGGACATCCTCCCCCCCACCCTCCTAGCCAATCACCGGCAAGAAGGCCCGTTCCCACAGCTCTGTTTCCCACGGTTCTGTTTCCCACGGGGTCTTTCGTGTCACTCAACGGCCCGGAGCCTGTGGGGGGCCTCGAAGAGCAGCCCTGGGTGTGATGCCCCGGACACAGGTTTTGATGAGTGAGGGGATGGCGAGGGGTGCGGGCAGGACGTGAGCTGGCCCTGGAGCGTGGAGGGGCCTGGCCCTGCGGGGAGCACTCAGGCCTGTTCATGCCCAGGCCACCCCACGCTGCCAGCCCCAGCCCTGGTCCACAAGCTCAGGATTGGGGGGCATTATTCTGGGGCCCCTCCACGCTGGCTGTGTCAGGGTCTCATGTGGCCTCTTGCTGCCCCCTGCAGCCTGGGGCCCGGTGACAGCAATGCTGACGGCAGAGAAAGGCTCTGCTCAGCCCAGGACAGAGGGGGCTCTCAGAGGCACCGGGGGTCAGAAAGCTGAGTGCCAACTAGGTGCCTCCTGGTGGCTCTGGCCCAGCCTCTGGCAGGAACACCGGCCCCTCTGCCTACCCTGGTGCTCCTGCCCCTGGCACCACCCGCCCCTCTCCAGGGGGCCAGCGCCCGCAGGCACGGGTGACACCTTTCAGAGAGCCATGTCCCGATGCCACGTCACCCTTCAAGGGCCAAGACTCCAGCCCGGGCTGTTCGGACAGGACGTGCCGGTCAGCGTGTGCAGGTGGCTGCTCCGCCAGCCCTTGTCAACCAGCCACCAGGTCCGCCTGCCAAGTCCGTCTGCCCCCCCAAAGCAGATTGACATTGAGGGTTTTCCAGCAGACAAAGCCCACCGGAAGGGACTCTGTGTGGGGCTTGTTTGTTTACCGGTCAACCTGCTCTCATGTGGCAAAGCCAGCTCCCAGCACTCCCCTGGCCGCCAGGGACATGGGCATCGGGGAGGAGCGAATGTGTGGTCAGGGCATCTTTGAACCAGAAGGTGGGTTTGGAGTGGCCCACGTGGCCCCAGGCCTTTGGGACTGACGCCCTCCCGGCTGGTGACCGCCCAGCCACTGCTTGCTCACCTGGTCTGCAAAGGGCATGTGCAGGGGACAAGGCGAGTTCATTTCTGACAAGTCCCGTTAGTTTCAATAAGCAGGTCTGCCTCGCTCACCCTGCCCTTCCCCGCTCACCTTGCGGGAATGACCGGCCTCCTGGTTTGCTGCCCCCTGGAGGCAGGTCCTGGGGTGGCCGTCACCCAGGCTGAGGCTGGCTCAGGAGTGCCTGTGGCACCAGCATGGCTGGGGCTTTTATCCTCCTACCCCGGCTGCGGGCTCTGCGGCTCCGGCCCCCGTATGGCCGAATGTCAGTGAGACACTGGGGTTCGAGACCTCAGCGAAGCCAGGCAGGCCCAGAGCTTCACGCCTCAGGCTCAGAATCAGAAACGCATCCCCAGGAGGCCAAGCATTCGGAGGAAAGGGGGCATCTCCCTGCCCGCCCCCCCGGGGTGGGGAGGAAATATCCCACGTTCCTTGTGCTCCTTTTGCACGTTGCTTCCAACATTATGGACTGAGCGGGGACAGGCCCACGTCCGTCCTGTGTTGTCGGCGGGAGATCAGACCCCGGCCACCCGCCTGCCTCCTGAGCGGCTGCAAAGTGTGTTACAGACGTTAGCAGTGTTAGTCCTGGCGGCAGCCCGGAGGGAGGCAGTCACAGCGGAGGGAGGCGCTGAGCACAGAGAGGGGAGGCCGCCGGGGAGGAGCCACACGGCACGCAGCGGCGAGCCAGGCAGAGGCCGGGGTCCTCTCCGCCATCCCGATGATGTCACCCCGATGATGTCACCCCGATGATGTCACCCCGGTCCCCGTGACAGACACCCGGCGAAGGTTTGCCGGTTTAGAGGATCCCAGATCCGCGGCCACATTTGGTCCAGTCCTCCCGGACCTCCCTCAGTCATCCCCGATCCTGCCCGGCACCTCCCTTCGCCCCTGGACAGGAAGTCTGCATTTCCTGGCACCATCATTGCCAAGCCCCGCCCCGCACGCACCATCCACCTGCCCCCGCCCCCGGAGCTGCTGCTGGAGGACGGCAGGTGCTCTTCCACATGCTCAACCCGTGCCCGGGCTGTAGGGCAGAGCAATGGCTTCCCTGTTCTGCTTGTTCCCGAGAGAGGCTCAGCGACCCCAAAGAGAACCCAGGAGCCAGGGTCTCAGTCACGGGGGCAGGAGGCTGGGGCTGTGCTCTCCCTCCGTGTGGCGTCTCTCCGGCTGCCTCGCTGGTTGGTGGGCCCCCTGCTGACTGGTCAGCCTTGGGCTTTGCCTGCCTGACCTCTGTCCCTGCTGGGCTCCATGTCTGCGTGGAGCCCGCCTGCTCCCCCCGGATGGGGCGATGGGGCCCCTTTCCAGCTTGGCAGCCAGCCGGTCACTCTGGGTGGAGCCTGGGTGATGGAGGGGCCGGCAGGGTGACAGGTCCTCGGGGCCAGCGCCCTTCCCTGGGCAGGACGTCCATGGCAGGCGCCCCCTGGTTCCGTCTCTCCTCCGGATGGCAGTGTCTGTGGGGGTTTTCCCTGGGACTGAGGCCTCCGCAGCCGCAGGCACTATGTACAGGGCGACGGCGTCCGGCTCCTCTCCCTCCGGCGGCTCCGGGGGTCGGTCTGGCCGAGCAGCGGCTCCTCACACGTTGGTGACCTCCAGGCCGTTGTAGCCCTCCAGGCGGCACTGCTCCGGCCGGTCCTCCAGGTCCTCGTCCCCGCAGTCCTCGTTGTGCAGAGAGCCATAGTCGTCATGGAAATCGGGGTCTTTGCTGCTGAAGCCCCGTCCTATCTTCCCCAGGGGCAGCTGCCGAGAGAGGCACGAGGCCCCGGGACCAGGAAGAGAAGGAATGGGATTTTCAGATCTGGGACGTGTGGCGTCTCCGGGTCTAATTGCTGTGTGGCCTTGAGTAACTTACCTAACCTCTCTGTGCTTTTCCTAGCCTATATAATAAAAGCCTAATGTGCTAAGTATCCAGTTGTCGGTCAACCTTTCAACCAATCAAAGCGTAACATGTTAATGATGTGCTAAGGCGACTCAACAGCTCGCTATGAGGTGCATTGACCACCAGGGGCAGATGCTCTGACCATAGATTAGCTTCTGCTGAGGTGCAGCCCATAGAGACTGAGTGAGATGGGCTGGACAAGCCCTGGAGCCCTCCTGTGGTCCCTCCTGGCTGGCCAACCTCCTGCATCCCTCCCCCTACCCCAGTCGTGCACAGGTGGGGTCCCTTGGCCTTGCCTACACCTCCTCGCAATCTGGGACACCTCGGGGGGATGTCGGAAAGTCAGTTTCAGCCAGGCTGAGGGGCCCCGTTGTTCGGGCCCCATGTGCACTGGGCCTCTAGTTAGCAATAACACTGCACTGCTCTGGGAGACTGAGAGGATTTTGTGAGTTAACATCAGGAGCCAGTTGGGTACCAGGGTGAGGACAGACATGGTCTTTCTGATTAGCCACAAAGCTCCTATCTTCCTCCTCAGCGGGAGGAAGGCCTAACGTAGGAGAGATCGTCAGAGCGTGCACCTGAGGTCTGACCTCATGCCCACGTCAAGGAGAAATGTGAGGGCCGGAAAAGGTGTGGGTTGTGACGAGTCTCACACCAGGGCTCAGACCCTGCTCTGCCACTTCCCTGCTGTGTGACCTGGGACAAATCACTTGCCCTCCCTGAGACTCAGTTTTCTCAGTCACAAAATGGGAACAGTAAATCCTATCTTTTTTCATTTCCTCCCTCAAAAGGGAGCCTTTTAGACACTCCCCCTCATCATACTTCCACCGTGAAACTACACCGCGGGCATGCTCTGCTGGTGACAGACAGGAGGGAGGTGTTTTCCAAGCCAGTGCTCCCCGCTTTGGGGGAGTCACCCTCCATGAGAATGCCGCTCTGGACTGAGAGCACCTTCCCTCTTCCCGTCCCTCCCCCGTGGTCAGGATGGTGCCGGGAAGGCTGTGAGCGCCCCCAAGGGATCGCTGAGCAAATGGGAGAGCTTGGGGTCGTCACTTCTGCTCTGTGTGCCCCCACTGTGCGGTCTGAGTGCATGGTCAGCCCCAAACCCCACACGTTTTCTCACATCGGAGGCTCCTGGCGGGGCCCCTGGAGCTCCAACCTGGAGTCAGGGGTCCCCAGAGGCCCGGGGCTTCAGGGCTCCAGGGGGGCCAGACGCTGCACGGGAAGCAGCTGCCCAGGGGGCTCTGAGGAGGCGGCTGAGGCCTGCGCGTGGGGCCGCTCCCGGATCTCTCGTGGGGCTTCCGCATCACACAGGTCCCCGGGGGCGACTTCCGGGGCCTCCCTCCTCGCTGCGCCCGTGCCCGGCCCAGCGGCCCACAGGCCAGCGCAGGCGCTGGGAGGGCCACGCTGGGAAGGTCACAACAAAGACCTTCCCAGGCAGCAGGGCTCGGTGAACCGGAGGCCACTTACCCGGCCAGCCTTGTGCCTGATGCCACCGTTGTTCTCCTCCTTCCCCGCCCGGGGGGTCCCGGGGGCCCGCCCGGGGGGCGTTCCGAACCGCTCCGCCTCCCGGATGCCCGTGGAGCTGGGGAGAGATCATCCCAGTGAGTGTGAGTGTGAGTGTGAGTGCGTGTGCGTGTGCGTGTGTGTGTGTGTGAGGGGGCATCAGTCAGCTCCAGCCTCCCGGAGACACACACACACACACACACACACACACACACACGCACACGCACACACACACACACATGCACATGCACACGCACACGTGGCCTGGTTGGCCCTTAGCCACTGCATCCCCAGGCCATGAGCTCTGTAAGGGGTCATCACAGCACTTCCCTCATAAGGTCGCCCTGGGCTGAATGAGATGACACACACACAGGCCCAGCATGGCTGGCACACGTGATGACGTCTGTCCATGACCAGGCCTGGGCCGAGTCCCCTGGCTGTGCCCCGGTGCCACCAAGGACCTCGCTGGGCCCGTTTCCTCATCCGCACAATGTAGCCCGGAGCACCTCTGGCCTTTACAAGCCGTGAGCCCCGAGGGATTGATGGCTGGGTGGATGGATGGACGGACGGATAGCATGGGGGTTTACCCACACCCCTTATTCCATCTCCTCCTAGTCTATGGCGTTTGGCCAAAGCACTTCACTCCCCGAGCCCCCGGTTCCAGCCCTGTGACAGGAGACCAGCCGCATGGTTGCAGGGGCAGGTGGGACCTGGTGAGTGAGGGCCGGATGGGGAGTCGGGGCTCCTGTGCATGTGTGTGTGTGTGTGTCTCCGGGAGGCCAGAGCTGACTGATGGCCCCCCCACACACACACACACCTGCACCCCGGGTTGGGGGGGTGGGGGAGGACACTGCCCGCACTCACGTGGCCGGGGGGAAGACGGCGCTCATCTCCTCCGCCAGGTGTCTCCGGAGGATGTGCTTCCCGCTGGGGATGCCCAGGGCGGTGGCCATGGCCTCGGCGTTAAACGTGGGCTCCAGCACCAGCACGGCGCCATGGACCCCGCTGTTGGTCAGGTTGTCGGCATACTCCTGGGGGCAAGGCACGAGGCTGCTGAGCCCGAGGGCCGCTCTGCGGCGGAGAGGGTGCCCTGCGGGCCCGAGGGGTTCCTAGCCCCAGGTGGCTTGGCCCCTTGGGGACCGGCCCTTTCACACTGAGGCGAAACCCACCCTCCCTCTTTAGGGCCATCAGGGCAGTGGCTGAGGCCATTCTGTCACTGACCCTCCCGGATCGCGGCCCACACGCACTCAAGTGAGACAATGGGCCTGGAGTCAACCCGCACCCGCTCCTCGGTCTGGGGTCCTGTGAGGAGAGCATCGGCACTGGGGTCCCATTGAGGGGGCGGGGCTGGTAGTGCCCTACTCTTGAGTGACAGAGGCAGCTTGTTCTTGCCGGCCTGGGTAAGGTGCCCCAGGTCACACAAAGTGCTGGTCGGCACACACCGTGAGTTGGATCTGCGTCTGCCTGAGTCACCCCACTCCCGCCGTCACCCTCACCTTCAAGTCAATGTCGCGCACCCACTTGAGCACCCGCTGGTTGGTCCAGACCACGGGGTCTGTGTTCTGTGTCTCGCAGCGGGCCCGGCGCTCCTGGAGGGCCTGGGGGAGGGAGACAACGGGTCAGTTTGGGGGACAAGGGAGCGGGCTGAGGTCCCATGGAGAGTAAGGGTCCTCAGTGCTCACCGGGTCCTCAGTGCTCACCGGGACCTCAGTGGCCTGTGTGAGAGGACAAGTGATGACCTCCTGGGGGATGAGGGTTCGCTGTTTCCCTTGAACTGAGCACAGGGCCTGCCCTGCACTATACGAGTTGTTGGGAGGAGGGATGGTGAAGAAGAGACGGATGCATGGATGGATAGATGAATGGATGGATGGATGGATGGATGGATGGGCAGACGGACTAACAGACGGACGGATGGATGGATGAATAGATGTATGCATGTATGTATGGATAGATGTATGTATGTATGTATGTATGGATGGATGTATGGATGAATAGATGGATAGATGGATGGATGGATGGATGGATAGATGGATGGATGGGTGGGTGGATGAATAGATGGATAGATGGATGGATGGATGGATAGATGGATGGATGGATGGATAGATGGATGGGAAGATGGCTGGATGGGAAAACAGTGAATGCCAGAGGGGGGAGGAAGGCTATGGAAGGTGCCTGCACCCACAGCCTGGTTCTCACCTCCCTGCTGAAGTTCACTTGGTACAGCAGCTCGATGCCCAGCAGGATGCTGACCTGGTGGAACTTCTTGGACACGTTCAGGTGCTTCTCCAGGTCCCGCTTCATCAGGGAGTTCAGCATCCGCCCATCGACCAGGTGGTTCTGGAAGGCCTGGGAGTACTGGGCCAGGCCGATGTCGTTCAGCCAGGCCTTGGCCACCCAGTGATGATCCAGGTCGGCGGCTTTGGACAGGCTGGTGGGGAGAGACATAGCCAGTGAGAGGGCCGGTGGAAAGGGAGAAGGAGCAGAGGTGAGCAGAGAGGAAGAGCGAGAGTGGAAACAATAGGGGGGCAGACAGTCACGGAGACTGACAGGAACAGGGAAGGAATGGAGAGACAGGAAGAGCGGAGACGATATGAGAGGGGGATGAAGGGAAGAGAGGGAAGAAGGAATGAGGGAGTGGGGAGAGAGAGCACCCCAAAGGGTAAAAAGGGACCAACAGAGAGAGGGAGGGGATAGGAAAAGAGAAAAGACCACGTTCAGGCACAGGGACAGTGATGGGCCGCAGGGACAGGTGTAGCAGGAACAGCACCTGTGGGGGCTCCCACACTGTCCCGCCACCCGGGGCTCCGACAGGACCCCTGAGACCCACAGAGCCTCGGCCTGGCCCATCTCTCCTTGGACTGTAGCCAGTCACATAGCAGCACGTCTTGGAATCAGAATTAAAACCTATTTTTTAATTTTGTCTATTGTAGCATTCTCTCCTCACTGCCACCCCTCAGATTTCTTTGTATCCCATACAGAACTTGTCCCAGGGCCATGCACATAGTAGGTGTACCAGGGCTACCTCTCAGATGCATAAATAAACAGATGGATGCAAGGGTAGTCTAGTCGGCTGTCATTCCCTTGCTCGCCACATGGTGGCAGCCTCTCAAAAGGAATAAGGCCAGCATCCCCGACCCTGTCCATCCACCAGCCGGTGGTGTCAGTGTGTCTGTCCCTTCTTCTTTTTCCCTAGGGTCAAGGCCCGACCTCCCTGGTGTGGATTTCTGCATCTGCCTCCTGACTGCCCCTCCTCCCCACCCCATCACCCCTTCGAGTGCACGCTCCCCATCAGTTAGATCAGGTCATCCTCTGCTCATATGACCAAGTGTGCAGAATGTATGAGTCCAAATACATGACCTTCTGGAAAAGGCGAAACTAGGGAGACAGTGCAAAGGTCAGGGGCTGCCAGGGGTCGGGGTTGAGGGGAGGGAGGAGCAGGCAGAGCACAGAGGATTTTTCAAGGCAGTGAAACCACTGGTCTGACACGGTAATGACGGACATACATCATCACACGTTTGTCCAAACCACAGAACGTGCCGCTCCGAGCGTGAACCCCAATGTCAACTGTGGACTTGGGATGATGATGATGATGATGATGAAGTGCCTAAGCGGGTTCCATGGTAAATAATGTTCCGTCTAGTGGGGGATGTGGTAATAGAGGGGGCTGGGCATGGGGGCGGGGACGGGGGACATGGGAAATCTCTGTATCTTCCCCTCCATTTTGCTGTAAACATAAAACTGTTATTAAAAAAATATATATGCCTTAAAGAATGAGGGTGGGAACAAAGACTTTTCTTCACAAGCAAAACGGAAAGAATTCAGAGGAGTGGACTCCGAGAAAGGTGGAAGGGATTTCTTTCAGAGGGAAGAACACAATATGCGTGGAAGTTTGGGCCACACAAAAGAACCCAAAGGAGAACTCTCAAAACCCACCAACGGAAAGATATTCGGATTCGGAAACGGGTGAATGCCTGCAGCAGACCTTTCTCTAAAGAAGGCAGAAGGTCTCCACGAGGCACGTGGCAAGATGCTCAGCACCCAGGCATCCGGGAAATGCAAATCCAACGGAATGCCACCTCCCACGCGCTGGAATGGATGCTCTCAAAAAAGCCGCGGAGCCACGAGGGCTGGCGGGGCAGCGGAGACACTGGACCCCTGTGTGCTGGTGGTGGGAGCTACCGTGCTCCGCCGCTGTAGAAAGCAGCGTGGAGGCTCCTCAAAACCTTCGAGATGGAACTCCCGCACGGCCCAGCCACTGTACGTCCGGGCATCTCCCCAAAGAAGAGAACGCAGGGCCCCGAAGACGTATGTGTGTGCTCATGTTCACGGCAGCGTTTCCCACAGAAGCCAGAAGGTGGGAGGCACCCATGGGTCCCTCTGCGGAGGAACGGACAGGCACACGGTGGGGAATGCATACAGTGGAATGTTAATCAGCTTCAAAAAAAAAAAAAAAGGAAATCCGGCAATATGCCACCACAGGGATGACTCTGAGGACAATGTATAAAGGCGCATGTTATTTACTACACGCAAAAACAGTGGTAGCACCAAGGCAGGAGGAGAAATCACTGTGTGCTATAGAGCAAGTTGCATGCTGTTATTTTGAAGAGAGACAGCGGTAAGTGGAGTGTTTATACAACAACAAATAAAAAATAAAACAAAGAGCCGAAACCGGTTTGGCTCAGTGGATAGAGCATCAGCCTGCAGACTGAAAGGTTCCAGGTTCGATTCCGGTCAAGGGCATGTACCTTGGTTGCAGGCACATCCCCGGTAGGGGGTGTGCAAGAGGCAGCTGGTCGATGTTTCTCTCTCATTGACATTTCTAGCTCTCTACTTCTCTCCCTTCCTCTCTGTAAAAAAAAATCAATAAAATATATATTAAAAATAATAATTAAAAAAAATAAAATAAAACAAAGAAGTTAGAGTTCACAAGCCGGTAGTGGGGACATTCAGCTAATAAAAAGGAAGTCGGTAAAAGAGGAAAAAAAGAGAAAAAAAAAAAGAACAGAGGGTAGATTTAAAGAAAATAAACAAGGAAACTGTATGGTGACTTTCCTTGGCAGAAATCGAATCGGAAGTCCTCGGAGGGGCTGCTGGGGTCTGGGCTGCCCTCCCCCCTCCTCTCCTGGGGAAGGGAGGGTGAGCGCAGCGAGTCAGCGGTGCCAGGGCGGTGGGCGGCGGGCGGGAGGGGCACCTGCTCATCTCCTTGAGCGAGGCCGTTTCTAACCAGCAGCAGCCACGTGTGTGCGAGCCCCTCCCCTGCCCCCCCTCCCCTCACCACTGAGACACCTGCTCTCTTCATTAAACTCGTCCCAGGCGCCCAGCGTGGCACCACTTTCTCAGCCGTTGCCTGAGCCACTGTAAGTGCCCACGCTGGATAAGGCCTCTTGACCTTAAAAGTAATTGAAGACCGCGGGCCGGTGTGGCTCAGACAGGTGGTAACGCTGAATTCCCGGTCAAGGGCACATGCCCGGGGTTGCCAGCTTGATCCCCAGCAGGGGGCGTGCAGGAGGCAGCCGATGTATGATTCTCTCTCTCTTCGTTGTTTCTCTCTCCTCTCTCCTTCTCCCTTTCTCTCTGAAATCAATAAAAATAAAATAAAATACATTTACAAAAATAATGGGAGACTTTTTGTCCAATGTGACACTGCCCCCTCCTTATACGGGGGCTGGATTAGACCCGGACATCCGGGTTTGGGTGCAGACTTAGTTATCATCTGGGTCATTATTTGACACGGAGAACAGGAGGCCGCGCTGGCTCCGGACCGTGCGCCTCTGTGCCTCAGTTTCTTCATCTGTAAAACGGAGCCGGCCGTGTTAGTGTCTGGGGTTGTGAGGACTCGGGGGTGAGAGAAGGGATGAGAGAAGGGATGAGCAGCTGGGACGCACTGCGTGTTCCATGAACAACAGGAGGAGGAGGAGCCGTGGCTGCTAACACACCGTGGGAGACCGGAGAGGGAACTGACTTCAGTGTTAGGTGTTCTGTGACTCTGTGCTCCTGGGCCTCACCTTCCCCTTCTTTATTTTATTTAATTTTTTTAAATATATATTTTAATGATTTTTAACAGAGAGGAAGGGAGAAGGATAGAGAGCAAGAAACATCGATGAGAGAGAAACATCGACCAGCTGCCTCCTGCACCCCTCCACCGGGGATGTGCCCGCAACCAAGATACATGCCCTTGACCGGAATCGAACCTGGGACCCTTCAGTTGGTAGGCTGACACTCTATCCACTGAGCCAAACCGGTTTTAGCTCCTTCCCCTTCTTTAAAACGGGGGTGAGAGTACCTATCCCACATGGGTAAGGTGACCAGACGTCCCGCTTTGGGCGGGACAGCCCCGATTTTGAACAATTTGTCCCGAGGCGTTTTAAAAAGTCCCGATTTTTTTGGAAAAAAATCGGGACTTTTTAAAAACGCCGTGGGGCGCGGAACAAATTGTTAAAAATTGGGACTGTCCCGCCAAAAGCAGGGCATCTGGTCATCCTATACATGGGTGTTAAATAAAACTCTGCCCACACAACGGCGGGCGATGGTTTCACAAAGTCCTTTAGAGAGAAGGCCCAGAGAGGGCAATGTCTCGCCCAAGGTCACACAGGATGCGCTCTGTAGGACGATCTTGCTGGTTCTCAGCCTCTCGTTCCACGGGTGGGTCAGAGGGTCCCCGAGTGCCGATTGGGGAAGGTTTGTGTATTTCTTCTGGTGAAAGTGTCTTAAGTTTTTGGTTTTTTAAAAATTTTTATTGATTATGGTCTCACATAATTGTCCTCATCTCCCCCCATTCCCATCCCAAACCCCTCCCCACATATGCCCCCACCCCCCTGTTGTCCATGGCCATTGGCTAGGCCCATATGCATGCACACAAGTCCTTTGGTTGATCTGTCCCCCTTACCCCCACCCTCCCCTACTTTCCCTCTGAGGGTTTGAGAGTCTGATTCGCTGCTTCTCTTTCTCTGGATCTGTTTTTGTTCATCAGTTTATGTTGTTCATTATTTCCTCTAGATGTGTGAGATCATGTGATCCAAGAAATACCCTTGTAAGAACCGAAACTGAGACAAGCCATAATGGTTATGCTGAGAGGCGAATGAATCAGTCTGTGGTGAGTTCCTTTTTGGGCCAACAGTTCTTTTGAGTCCCAATTTCAATGTCAAACATATAAGTTTTTTATTTGACTCTCCACGGGGCTATGATCCCCCAACGTTAAAGAACCAGGTCCTAATTGACCCCGCCACTTCACAGGTGGAGAAACAGTCCCAGAGAGAGAGCAAGGTCACGTGGGGAGGCAGGGGCAGGCTAGTTTTCCGGGGAGCGAAGGGGCCCCTCAAATCCGGGCCCCGGGAGGACCAGAGTCCTCCTACAGCTCTTGTCATTTTCAAAATCCGCTTGCATCCGGTTGTTGACCCGAATCCCCCCCCCATAGAATCTGATCCCACAGTTTTGAGAGGTGAAGCAGGCAGCCCCACCCTGCTCAATGCAGCTTTTACTGGCTGAATTGGGAGGAGGACTGGGGAGGGAGGGAGTCCCAGCTTGGGTGACTGGGATGGGGACTCCAGGAAGGCGCTGGGTGGATGGGCGGTGAATGTGGGTGCTGTGGGACCTCGGAGGAATCGCAGCGGGTGCCGCTCCTCCACCCCTGGCCTCCAGCCCGCCGGGTCCCGGCTTGGGAACAGGCCGCACCTGTGGGTTTGGCTGGCTCTCAGTTGGGGCCTGAGTTTCTGATCGATCTCATTATTTCCCGCCACATCCAGTGCTGCCTGCCGCCTGCCGCGCCTCCCCCCCCCCCCCCCCCGGGTCCTCTCCCGGCACTGGGTTCAGGTTCTAGCTTCCCGCCTTTTCTAACCCACAAGCTGCTTCTGCAAATAGCGGCTCAGCACGCACTGCTGGCTGGATTAATTGACGGCACAGAGAGGACGGGAGCCGGTGAAGGAGATAATTATGCAAAACAAGTGTCCGTTCACCAGCTTGCTCCCTCTGCACATGGGCACTGGAGTGTGTGTGTATCTATGTGTGTGCATGAGTGTGTGTGCGTATCTAAGTGTGTGCATGTGTGTGTGAGAATGTGTGTGTGTATCTAGGTGTGTGTATGTATCTATGTGTATGTGAGTTTGTATCTATGTGTGTGTGTGAGTGTGTGTATGAGGGTGTGTGTGAGTGTGTATATGTGTGTGTGCGTGAATGTGTGTGTATTTAGGTGTGCATCTATGTGTGTGTGTGTGAGAGTGAGTGTGAGTGTGTGTATGGGTGTGTGTGTATTTAGATGTGTATCTGTGTGTGTGTGTATGAGAGAGTGTGTGTGAGTGTGTATGGGTGTGTGTGTGTGTGTGACTGTGGGTCCTTCCCTTTCCCCCGAATCTGCTTGGTAAATAGGGCCCTCCCTCCCCCAGCATAGCCTGCTCACAAAAGGTGAGTGAGAGGCCGCAGGAGGCAGGCCAGGTGGGTGATGTTATGGGTGGGGGTCAGGGTGCTAAGAGCAGGGGGGACGTGGCAAGGACACACCGGTGGGAGGGACCTCGCCATTCCCTGGTGCACCCTACACGGAGCACCTCCCCCGGGGGCCGCGGCAGCCATTTCCCCCTGCCCCACCCTGCCTCTCCCGGCCGGCCCTGCCCTCCTCGCCCTCCGCCCCCTCCGAGCCCTCGGTGCCCCGAACCCCGGGAGCCGGGGCTGAGCTGGAAGCAGGCAGCGCAGACACTGTGGCCACTCCCAGGCCCACCCGCAGAGACAGAGGAGTTCTGGGGGTGCGTGAGGTCTCCCCAGCCCTGCACCGGGGGGAGGATGGCATTTGGGGCCTCACTTACTCCCTGGTCTCCATCTTTCCATGGGGGGACAGGGGTGCCTGGGCCTCCTGCCCTGAGATGTGGGACCGGACTGCACCCTGGCCCGGCCTACCGCGCCCTTCACCCCACCTGTGTGACCCGCGGTCCCACCTCCGGCCCGCCTCGGCGTCGCGGTAGTCCTCGATGGCCAGCCGCAGCTTGCGCCGGTGCAGGGAGCTGCACACGCCCAGGCCCAGCTCCAGGTCCTCGTCGCTCAGGCTCAGCAGCACCTGCGCCCCAGAAGGTGGGCACTGAGCGCCCGGGGGGCTTGGGGCCCCTAAGACCTCCCAGGACCCGTGCTGGCCGGGGCTGAGCCCCAGAGGGGTCTGCTGGCTGGGGCTCCCTCTCCCCATCTCCCTGCCCACCTTCCCTGCAGTCAGGGCAGAGCACCCCCACAGCCCGCCTGGAGCACCCCTGAACCAGGTCAGCCGGCTCCTGGGCTGCACCTCCTCCTCACCTGGAGGGTGGGAGTTGGGGTGGGGGTGGGGGTGGAAGTCGGGGTGGGGGTGGGAGTGGGAGTCGGGGTGGGAGTTGGGGTGAGGGTGGGAGTCAGGGCGGGGGTGGGGTTGGGGTGGGGGTGGGAATGGGAGTCGGGGTGGGAGTGGGGATGGGAGTCGGGGTGGGGGTGGGGGTGGGAGTCGGGGTGGGGGTGGGGGTGGGAGTCGGGGTGGGGGTGGGGGTGGGAGTCGGGGTGGGGGTGGGGATGGGAGTCGGGGTGGGGGTGGGGGTGGGAGTCGGGGTGGGGGTGGGGGTGGGAGTTGGGGTGAGGGTGGGAGTCAGGGCGGGGGTGGGGTTGGGGTGGGGGTGGGAATGGGAGTCGGGGTGGGAGTGGGGATGGGAGTCGGGGTGGGGGTGGGGGTGGGAGTCGGGGTGGGGGTGGGAGTCGGGGTGGGGATGGGAGTCGGGGTGAGGATAGGGGTGGGGGTGGGAGTCGGGGTGGGGTGGGGGTGGGGCAGGCCGGCTTAGGGTTGGTAAAGCTCAGGGGCGGGACCCGGGGATTCTCACTGGGATCCCGGGGTGCCCTACCTTGCCGCTCTTCACGTTCTCGGCGCAGGCCTTGACGTACATGGGCATGGCCATGACCACCTCCAGCCAGGCCTGCACGGCGCCCGCCTTCCAGTGGGACATGGGTGTGGTCCTGACCAGCTCCACCTGCTGCAGCCGGTCCGCCTGCTCCTCGCCCTCCGACAGGCTGAGGCTCTGCCGCGTGGGGCTGCCCTGGCTGTCCGCGTCTGCAACACACGCAAGCGCGGGCTGGGGAGGGCACACACAGGCCCGGGGTTCGAGCACACACGCAGGCCATGCTGTGGCGGGGGGGGGTGTCCGCAGGGGGCAGGGACGGCAGGCTGCACCCCGAGCCCCCATTCCCCCAGCAGGAGGAGGGCAGGGATGTCTCCTTCTCCCCCCCTCCCATGCATTTCTTCTTTTAAAAATCAAAATGGCCCGGCCGGCGTGGCTCAGCGGGTGAGCGTGAACCAGGAGGTCACGGTTCGATTCCCGGTCAGGGCACAGGCCCCGGGTGTGGGCTCCGTCCCCAGTGTGGGTCGTGCAGGAGGCAGCTGATCAATGATTCTCTCTCATCACTGATGTTTCAATCTCCCTTTCCCTTCCTCTCTGAAACCAATAAAAACATATTAAAAAAAAAAAATCAGAGTGACCTTTGCTTTGTTTTTCCACCACTCCCCCACGACACAGAGAAAAGAATGTTAAAGACGTAACCCAGAGGAGAACACACGTAACACAAGGTGGAACCCCGGCCCTCAGGCAGCAGCTGTCAGCAGTGAGCTAAGGGCACGCTGGGAGACGCACAGGCCCAGGCCACAGACACATGCAGACCCACACTCTGCTTCCCGAGTCCATCCTGTCCTCATGGCACCCCTGCACCCAGGAGCAGCCACACGCTCTCCCCCTGCACAGTCTCAGTGGGGGGCTGCCCCCACCTCTGTTTCCCGCCTCCTGTGACAGGCAAGGCTCCGTCCCGGGCTTCACTGTCTCGGACGATGCAGCAGGTCATGCTTAAGGTGACCAGACATCCCGCTTTTAGCGGGACAGTCCCGGTTTTCAACCATGTGTCCCGCGGCGTTTTAAAAAAGTCCCGATTTCTGAAAAAAATTTAGACTGTCAGCCAAATACCCGGTTTGGCTCAGTGAATAGAGCGTTGGTCTGTGGACTAGAAGGTCCCAGGTTTGATTCCGGTCAAGGGCATGTACCTTGCTTGCGGGCACATCCCCAGTAGGGGGTGTGCAGGAGGCAGCTGGTTGATGTTTCTCTCTCATCCATGTTTCTAGCTCTCTATCCCTCTCCCTTCCTAATTCAATAAAATATATATTTTTAAAAATCAATAAAATATATATATATATTTTAAAAATTGGGACTGTCCTGCCAAAAGCGGGACGTCTGGTCACCTTAGTCACACTGGGCAGCAGGGCGATTTATTTTCTCAGGACAAAGCGGAGCCAGCTTCCGGAGCGGCCCTCAGAGACAAGACGTCTGATCCCCAGCCAGTTCCCACCCTGTTCCTCCGCGGTGGCCGCCTGCACCCACACCTGACAGGCAGCTGCACCCAGGACGCAGCTATGGCTCCCTCCCCCCCCCCCCCCCCGGCTTTCCTGGGAGCACTGTGGCTTGCGTTCGGCTGGGTGCTTGGGGCGGGAACCCAGGCCCAGGCCTTGAGCATCCTCCCTGGGTGGGAATGCACTGCCCCAGCCAGGCTCCCCCTGGGTCCGGGTGGGAGGGGGCGCTGTCTGTGCGCTGAGGCTGAGCTTGTGTGTTCTGTGCCAGGGTGTTTGTGGTGCCTGGCTCTGTCTCTCCGAGGGAGGGAGGGAGGTAAGGGGGCGTGGGAAGGGGGAGACTGGGAGATGATGGGCAGCAGGAGTCAGAGAGAGACAGAGAGACAGAGATGGAGAGGGAGGGAGGGAAGAAGAGGGAGGGGAGAGGATGGGAGACTCAAAGAACAGGCCTTCAGGAGAGGAACCATGCCACAGAAACAGCAAATCCACAGACAGCGGGAAGGAGGAGAGAGCGCTCAGAGGGTGGGGAGGGCCTGGCGGCTCCGTGGACAGACAGGTACCAGCCCCCCTCCAGTGAGCGTGCGCTCCTGGGCTGGCGTGTGTTTGGGAGCCGGTGCTTGTGGTTCTGACTCACAGCCCGGGCCCGGGAGGAGCTGGCGTGGCACTCCTGTTATTTATTTTTATTTTAACATTTTTATTAATTTTTTTACAGAGAGGAAGGGAGAGGGATAGAGTTAGAAACATCGATGAGAGAGAATCACCCATCAGCTGCCTCTTGCACACCTCCCACTGGGGATGTGCCCACAACTAAGGTACGTGCCCTTGACCGGAATCGAACCTGGGATCTTTCAGTCCACAGGCCGGCGCTCTATCCACAGAGTCAAACCAGTTTCGGCTCACTCCCGTTATGTATGGACTCCAGGCTCCAGGCAGGCGAAGGCCACGCAAAGTTCATAGGAGCCGGGCACACATTTCGGTTCAGCGGGCCACCGCCCTCCGCCCTCCGCCCTCCGCTGGGACTGAACTCCGAGGAGCAGATGCTGCTGCTGGTGTGAGCAGGGGTGTCTATGGGGTCAGACGCTGTGAATTAAAGGCCATTTCCAGACGCTGGTGTTAGAGGGCCAGGCTTTATGGCTGCATCCCGTCAGGCCTGGCTTTTATTTCCCCTGTCTCAGCGCTGAGAGGGGAATCACTCATGTTTATCGTCAGGCAGCTCCGTGAGGGCTGAGGACCCGGGGGGCTGGCTGGGCCCGGGCAGTCTCAGGAGGGCCGGCCGAGAGGCAGCCGCTCCGGATGCCCCGAACACGAAGCGACGGGACCCGGTGAGACTTTGGAGGAGACACAGGCACAAGGGCGCCCCAGATGGCCAGCTGTTAGTGAGGGTGCCCCAGCCGGGCCCCCCGAGCAGGGTGTCAGCCTGGCTCCGGCACTGGCACCCGATGGCCCGGGGCCCACATTCAGCCCGCAGCCTGCTTGTCGCAATGGAAAGTGCCGCACGTGGTAAGGCTGCTCTCCGGCTGCCATGGCAGTGTGAGCGGTTGTGACAGATTCGTTCGTCCAAAATCCTAAAATAGTTATTGTCTGGCCCATTACTGTAGAACACCCTTTACAGAAACCGTGAGGTTCTGAGGTTGCCATTGGAATACGGGAGACCTAGGTTTGGAAACCTGTTTCCCGTGCTCCCAGCCTCACTTTCCACATCTGTGAAATGGGACCATCATGGTGTCGAATCACAGGGATCTGCCTGAGGACCAGGGGAGAGGATGCGTGAAGCGTACAAAGCGCTCCGCCTGGTGTCCGGCATACAGGGATGGCCTGGGGTCTCTGACCCCCGTAGGCTCATGTCACTTACAGTGGAGACCGGCTCTGCCCAGAACAGCAGCCGCGAGCCCGGGGTGGCTACTGAGCCCCGGGAAGGCGGCTCGTCCACATTCAGAGGGCACACTGCTTTTTGAAGGCTGTGTGTGTACAGAACGATGTAAACTATGAGCACATATTAAAATGATATTTGGGTCTGTTGGCTAAAATATATTACTAAAATCCATTTCACCTGTTTTCTTTTTAATATGGCCACTAAAAATCTAAAATTAGCCAAAACCGGTTTGGCTCAGTGGATAGAGCGTTGGTCTGAGGACTGACAGGTCCCGGGTTTGATTCCGGTCAAGGGCATACACCTCAGTTGCGGGCACACATCCCCAGTAGGGGGTGTGCAGGAGGCAGCTGATCAATGTTTCTCTCTCATCGATGTTTCTAACTCTCTGTCCCTCTCTCTTCCTCTCTGTATATATTTTAAAAAAAAATCAATAAAATATATATTTTTTAAAACCTAAAATTGCATATGTGGCCTGCATATTTTTCCTGGCCCGGGTGGGAGATTTTTGGTTCGTTTTCTCATCTCATTCCCACCCCTCAGTGGGTTTGGAAATGAAGCGCCTGCTTCTCTGTTTCGGGCTCAGCCGTCCTGGACGTGCGGGTCCCTGAGGCTGCAGCATCAGCAGCACCTGGGAAGCGTTAGGATTGAAACCCCCTGGAGCCTGCCCAGGTCTCCGGAGACGGAAACCCGGGGTTTGGGCCCAGCAACCATCTGTGTCTTCATCCACAAGCCCCCCAGGTGATCCTGATACAGGCGGAGGTCCTGAGCCACTCTTTAATGCTTGCCCTGGAAAACTTACCCTGAATATTTAATTTGAAACCTAGCATTGATCAATATCTTTAAAAAAAAATCTATATATTTTTATAGATTTCAGAGAAGAAAGGAGAGGGAGATGGAAACATCAATGATGTGAGAGAGTCATTGATTGGCTGCCTCCTGCAATGCCCCCTCCACTGGGGACTGAGCCTACAACCTGGGCATGTGCCCTTGACAGGAATCGAACCTGGGACCCTTCAGTCCACAGGCTGACGCTCCATCCATTGAGCCAACTGGCTAGGGCTGATCCGTATCTTAATATCCTCTCCTAAACTGTAAGATTATTAAAAACATTCATTCTGATCTCCTCTCCCGACTACACCCTACTCTACCCAGTATTTCAATGATGTCCTTTTAAAACCCCACACAATTTAGAGATTGTCATCATGATTATTTTATACTGATATTAAATGTTAAAATAATGTACCTACATGTTTACCAATTTCTCTGTTTTTTATTCTTCTAGACATTATCCTTGACCAGTGGTCGGCAAACTCATTAGTCAACAGAGCCATCTATCAACAGTACAATGATTGAAATTTCTTTGGAGAGCCAAACTTTTTAATCCTAAAATTTTCCTAATGCCACTTCTTCAAAATACTCACCCAGGCCATGGTATTTTGTGGAAGAGCCACACTCAAGGGGCCAAAGAGCCACATGTGGCTCGAGAACCGCAGTTTGCTGATCATGGTCCTAAACATTACTTCGAAGATATTGAAGAACCTGATTTAAAAGTTCCTCTGGCCCAGCTGGTGTGGCTCAGTGGTTGAGCATGGACCTATGAATCAGGAGGTCATGGTTTGATTCCAGGTAGGGGCACATGCCCGGGTTGTAGGCTCCATCCCCAGTGTGGGGCGTGCAGGAGGCAGCCAATCAATGATTCTCTCTCATCATTGATGTTTCTCTCTCTCCCTCTTCCATCCTCTCTGAAGTCAGTAAGAATACATATTTTTTAAAAAGTTCCTCTGATTAAGAGTAACTTTGGTTCATCTGAGAAAAGTCCATCTCATCCCTGTTCTTCAAAGCGTGTTGCTGGTTTTAGGTTGACGGCTATTTTCTTTCAGTGCTTGGAGGACATTGCTCCACGTTCGGCTGCCTTCCATTTTGCTGAAGAGAAGTCAGCTGCCAGTCCCATTGCTCTTCTGTCAGTTACTCTGCAGGTTTCCTCTGTGTCTTCAATGGCCTTCAGTTTCATTAGGATGCAGCTGGATGTGGATTTCTTTTCCGTTATTCTGGTTGATAGAAACTGTGCTTCCCATATCTGTGGCTTCCTTTTTGGACTATTCTCGGCCATTATCTCTTAACATATGACCTCTTCTCCAGTCTCTCTCTGTTTCGTCCTGGGACTGGGCTTTCTGTCTTCCCTTTCTTGTAACCTAGCACTGTCCAAAAGAACGTTCTGCGATGAGGGAAATGCTGTATAATCTACAATGTGCAATGCGACAGCTGTCAGCCATATGTGGCTATAAGCTCTTAAAATTTAGGTGGTGCAACTGAAGAACTGAGTTTTAATTTAATTTTAATTAATATAAATAGATGTTGACTTTGCCATCTGAGGCTAGTGGGCTATTGTAGTGAACCAAACAGCTCTGATTTCTCCTTCAGAGTTTTTAACAACTTAGCTTCCAGCATTGCATTCTGAGTAATTTCCAAAAAAAAATTTTTTTTTCATTTTAAAAATCTCTCTCTTCAACTATTTGTCTGCTATTTAACCCATCCTTTGATTATTTTTTTTTCTCTAATGCTGCCAATGATATATTTTTGTTTTTAAGTGTTCCACTTGGTTGTTTTTCAAGATTGCCTGGTCTTTTTAGATAGCCTCTTGCTGGTTGCTCATTCTATGATTTTATGTGAAATTTCTTTAAATCCTGCATTAGTATTATTTTGTATTTGGTTTTGACAACTGCTCTATCTGAAAGGCCTTGGAGGTTTAAACGTGCTTTAGTTTCTGCTGACTCGCATGCATACTGAACTCGTATTTCATCTTTATAGGGCGCTAGGGCCCAAAGGGATGAGAGAGAGGTAGGGTCTGTCCCTTCGCTCTGCCACACCCCAAGGTTTACTCCCCCGTCAGCAGCCCTGATCTCAGCATCTGCCTGGACAAACACTTGCTTTGGCATCTGGCTACCGCTCACTGCTCCTGCTCTGGAATGAGCTCAGAGCTTTGGTTTTGGGGTGAGGGTGCCTTGGAGATTTCCCTTCCTTTTGCTGAGGCAGCCATGCGTGCAAGTATGTTTTATTCCAGATTTAGTGGTTTCATAGGGGGAGGCCCTTGGGAGCCGGCCTTTCTCTGCACGCCCCCCGTGGGCACCCCGCTTGCTGTGTGCACTGTCCACTTAGCACTCACTCTTCCTGTTCTGCTGACCCTGCCCGTGTGCCGGCCTGTTCATCTGTCCTGCCACCAAGGGAGTCCTTGATTCGGCGGTCAAGTCTATCGTCCCTTCATCAGCCAGGCCTGCCTCATGGTGATCCTTGCTGCCCTCAGTGGCCGTAAAAAGCCCAAGTTGGGGGGAAGGGACGGACAACTCCATTTGTTCAGATGTTTTTATTTTTGTTTCTTTTTCTAATCCTCACCCAAGGATATTTTCCCATTGATTTTTAGAGAGAGAGGGGAAGCGAGAGGGAGAGACAGAAATATTGATGTGAGAGAAACACATCGATTGCATGAGCCCTGACCAGGGCCCGGACCGGGGAGGAGCCTGCAACCAAGGTACGTGCCCTAGACCGGAATTGAACTCGGGACCTTTCGGTCCGCAGGCCAGTGCTCTATCCCGTGAGCTAAACCGCCCGGGGCTGTTTGGATGTTGCTAAAACTTGATTATGTCCGGGCATCGCTTCTGCTCAGCAGCCGTCCCTGGCTCCCTGGACAACACCCCAGCTCCTTCCAGGACAAGGGTCTGTGGGAACCAGCTGACGTTGCCAGCTTCCCCGCCACCTCCCCCTTCCCTCCCACCCTGGGCGCCCAGCGATCCTGCCTCCCCACCCCCAGCCCCACCTGCTCTCCCTGCTCCCTCTGCCCCAGAGGCAGCCTACTGCTGTCCTCTCGGGGCGGCGTGGCGAAATCCTGCAAAACCTCAGGCCCCATTTAAACCTCTCCTCTTTCATGGCGCCTCCTCTGGTCACTAGTGTACGCCTGCCACCCCCTGCACACACCCTCTTCCCGCTCACACTCACCCGCGCACACGTTAACCCAGGTGCGTCCCTGCAGCGCCGCCCATGGCTGGGATTAATTATTTAATTAAGGTTGTGTGCTTATTTGATGAGCACACGTGTCCCCCTCTAGACTGCAAATTCCAGGAGGCGGAAGGTGGGCCCGTGTTTGCCCCCGAGGGAACCTGGGTACCGAGCAGGCCCTGAACCACGTTGTGCTGGCGAATGCTTACCACGGGCTCTCGTGTTTGAGAAAGGGCTTTGGTTTGTAGCATCCGCCCGCCCATCTTGGTCCTCAGTCCTCAGCCTGCCACCCTCCCCGCTGCCGCCCTGCGCGCCCACACGGATGACCATGTGTCTTCTGGGATTTCGGGGAGAGTGAGTGCCGCTTTGTCAGGCCCATCGGCACCCCTATTGAAGGAGGAGCACTCCCACCCTTCTCCCTCCCGCCCTCCCAGTGTCTGAGCCCCATGGAGCCCGGCCAGGGTTAGGAGAAGCGGCTGAGACACCTGCTGGGCTCTCGGGCTGCAGTGACAGGCCTACACCAGTGGCCAGAGGGGCCTCTGGGCTTGAGGCTGAGTGGGAAGGAAGCGTGTACGTGCCCAGCACAGACCTTGTCCCCTCACACGCTTGGCAGTGGCCCCGTGAGTCCCAGTCATTCCAGCTCCCACCAGAGGCCCCTCGGCCCTGCTGCTAACGCCTGCCTGCAGCTCCCGGATCCGTGGCTGTGAGCACACTGCATCCCCGCTGGGAGGTGGGCACAGGCCCATTTTACAGACGGGAATGTGGAGCTCAGAAACGCCCTGGGAGGGCCTGTGCTTTCTCTTGCTGGCCCGCACTTGCTCTCAGCCGAGTCTCCTGCAGCGCTGCGGCTAGCAGCTTCTACCCATCTCTTCACCTTTCCATCAGCCCTGGGAGACAGGCCGTTCCCTGCCCATTTCACAGAGGGGGAAACGGAGGCTCAGAGGAACCAAGTGACTGGCTTAGGGTCACAGCTAAGTAGTCAAGCCCGAAGACCTGGCTCCCAAGCCTGACTTCTCTCCCCAAAACCCTCCCCCCAGTGCTGCTTAGTTTTTATAGACTCTGCTGGGTTCTGGCTGTTGCTAAAACGAATATTTCTTACACACACACACACACACACACACACACACACACAAACACACACCTAGGGAACCTGGAAATGAATGGTTCATACCCCTGAGCTATAATTGGTTTGTAGACGACTCTCAAACTCCCTCTGGCTTACAGAGCCTCCTCCTCCTCCTCCTCCCCCGGTCACCACGGTGACAGTGTCAGAATGGCCTTCTCCCTCCCTGGCCCAGAATCATAGATTTTACACACACACACACACACACACACACCCGAGACACCAGCTTCCTAAAAGGAAGGCCGCTAGCTCTGTGCAGCCAATTTGGAAGCGACTCCAGCACCGCTGGCCTGTCCCAAGGTAGCAATTAGGCAGCTCCGAGCCGGTGGGGTGACAGGGGCCAGATGTGCGGGCAGGAGGCAGCCCCTTCCTCTCCTCTCCCCGCTTCAGGGCCCTGCGGCAATGGGCTCGGCCCCCCTGTGTACACCTGGGACCGGGGATGGCAGCAGAGTGAACACCCGGCGTTTCTTAGCCAATCTGCCGGGCGCCTCCCCCGTCAGCAGATGCTGCCACAGACTCAGGCTTTCTGAGCAAATGCTCACATAGATGGAGGTCCAGACCCCACTGCCTCGCACCTGGCTCCCCTTGCTTCTTAAGGCCCACGGGAATCCCACGTGAGCCACAGGGAGTTTCCGTGGCCTTCTCCCTCGTGTTGACCCAGAGATTTAGTTTCTTCCAGCCGAACCTTGTGGTCTGTGGAGCACTGGCCTGGGAGTCAGGAGTCCTGGGTTCTGGGACCAGCTCAGCCACGGATGCCCTGCTTGGCCGTGGCAAGTCCCTTCCTGCAGGCAGAGGAGTGAGTGGGTGAGAGGCTCTCGGATTCTCACTTCCTCTGGGCCTACCCCTGGGCTGGCTCTGGCAGCATGGGTGTGTTGCTGAACTTACCCGGGCCT
The DNA here is from genome assembly GCA_036971965.1 of Nyctalus aviator. Lineage (NCBI taxonomy): Eukaryota > Metazoa > Chordata > Mammalia > Chiroptera > Vespertilionidae > Nyctalus > Nyctalus aviator. The sequence goes on from CM072923.1 coordinate 187,619,566, forward strand.
CAGTCTTCCCATCTGTACAAAGGGCCCTGCTCTGCCTGTTTCACGGGGCTGGCGACCCCAGCCAAGCCTTTTACATCCATGAACTCACTCCCCTGGCAGCCGCCCTCGGACGCTCTCACGGTCCCCGGTGTACAGGTGAGCAGACTGAGGCACAGCCAGGTTCAGCAACTTGCCTAAGGTTAGCAGGGAGCCAATGTCAGGACGGAGGCTCGAGCTCAGAGCGTCTGCCTAGAATCTACGCTCTTAACCTTGACCCCCGTCTGCCCCGGAAAGAGCGCCGTACGCTGTAGAGGGCTGTGACCCCGAGGGGCAGTGAGTTAGTCTCACTGTGGTTCACCCCGTGGCCTCCCGGGAGTGTCTCTGTCCCCCGACTTACAGGCTCCAGAAGCCAGGAGTGGGGGGCCATGAGCAGCCCCCACTTTCCCGTCCTGCCGTGAGGTGTCCATGGGGAATGGCTTTTCCACAGTTTTGGGCGGAGCTGGAGGAGGACTGGGGCAGTCCCTGCCTCTTCTCCTCCTTGAGGGCGTTCCGATGACCTCAGTGGTCGGCAAACCGCGGCTTGAGAGCCGCATGCGGCTCTTTGGCCACTTTGAGTGTGGATTGGTATTAGAATCACTTCTTCAAAACAGACTTGCCCAGGCGGAAAACTGACTTCTGCGCAGGGGCCACGAAGTCTCAGTCGCACTGTACGTGTGCACCCACACGTGGTATTTTGTGGGAGAGCCACACTCAAAGGGCCAAAGAGCAGCACGTGGCTCGTGAGCCGTGGTTTCCTGACCACTGACATAACTCATGGATTTCACACTGGCTTCGCGCAGACCCTTGGCTCAAATGAAATCAATCTACAAGACAAATAAACCAACGCTTTGGGCTGAAAGACAGGGTCAGGGGAGGTGGTCCAGGACTCCAGGGACCCTTAAGACTCCAGAGGGCACAGATGGGTAATGACTGCCCTGGTCTGTTTTAGGGGGAGCCTGAGGCCCAGAGAGGGAGACCCACTTGCCCATGGTCACACAGCACGTCACTGGCCCAGCTGGGAGCCTGATGCCCTGGGCTGAGGCTGGGCCTCCGCCGGGGCCTGGAGCAGGGTGTGGACAGCTGCTCTGCCTTCCACCTCTCCTCAGAGTCTGGCTTAGCCATATTCTCTGTTTAGGGTTCATACGCGGTGTTGATGAGACACCACTGGCCCCAGACCAAGGCCATCAGGCCCCACAGTGCTCTGCAGAGGTCTCTAGCCCCCTGATGCTCTGAAGAGGTCTGTCAGTCACCACAGAGCAGACAAAACCTGAGATGGTGGCCTTCACATCAGAACCTTCCCCACCACTTCCCGGCCGTGTGCCCTGAGGAAAACCGGGGACCCTCCCCGGGTCTAACCGGGCACTGCTGCAGACTGCCAGGGCTGCTGGGGCAGCAGCTACTGTGCCAGGCCCCGGGCTCTGCTCAGCAGGCCCAGCGAGGGCGCTGGTCACCAGCCCCTTGGGGGCGGCTCCTCCCCAGAACTGCCCAGAAGGGTGGTCTCCGCCTGCCTCGGAAGCCCGTGGGGGAAGCTTTCCAACGTTAGCCTGCACTGAAACCCGTTTGGGCAGAGGGTCTGCAGCGTGAACGCGTTGGCTTATTTACCTTATCACGTGATTTCATTGGAGCAGAGGGTCTACACCTGAGGCCATCACCCCGCGTAAACGCGTGCAGCTGAGCCCATGCGTGGAGCGTGTTCGATTATGCACGCAGCTCCCTGATCCCGGAGATCCCGTGTGCAACAGCCTAGAGCAGGGCTCCCTGCTGAATGTGGGGGGGTAGTGGGTGGAGCCCTGCCTGTTAGTACCTTCACCAGCTATGCCAATCTCGAGGGACCGCTGAGGAACCCCTAAAGGTTCCACGGAACACAGTTTGCAAACGCTTTGCTTATTCCCCAAAGCCGAGAGCCTGCACAGGGCTTGCCTAGGCTAGTTGAGGCTTCCTGCTGTCCCTGGCGAAGCACTCGGTCCCACAGATATTTTTAAAATTTAAGGTGACCAGATTGTCCCGTTTTTGGCAGGACCGTCCGGATTTCCAACAATTTTTCCCGCGGGACAATCTGGTCACCTTATTTTAAATTTGTGTGGCTGATCAGGGGCTGCATAGCAGTTACTGAGAACGTGACTGCGGGCCAGACTGCGGGAGCTGCATCCTGGTTCTGCCTCCTAGCTGGGCCGTGGGGTGAGGCCTCTCTGTGCCTTGGGGTGGTCCTCCGCAGGGGAGGACGGTAACATCGTTCTCTCTGGCTCTGACATGTCTTCCTAATGGGCCACCCTAGGGCGCCCCCAGAAGCCCGGCCTGGGCAGCCTCCTCTCCCCTCAACCTGACGTGGTCCGTGTGTTCACAGCACAGAGGACGTTTCTCCTGGGCTCGGGAGAGGCCAGCGCTGTCCGGGGCAAATGCCTCCAGCCCTCCGTGTCCCGAGACGGAGAAACCTGGATTCCCGCCCAGAGCAACAGTGGGCCCGGATTTGGACTCGGAGGCCTGGGCACAGAGCCCCACGCCCAGATTCCACCCAGGGACGGGCGGGAGCCATTCGCCTCCCTCAGGCTAACTATGTGTGTCAGGCTGCTTCCCGCTTCTGAGGGAATGTAATCCACTCACGTCACAAGGAACACACAGGACCTTCCCAGGCTCCAAAGCACACGCAGCTGTTACGTCCGAGCCTCCAAGGAGAGGGGGCATTGCGCCCATTTCAGAGGTGAGGAGACTGAGGCTCACAGGCGGGCCCCATGGGGGAGCTGCAAGGTCCTCCCGGTGGAGCATGGCATGCAGCTTTATGGATTTTGTTACTTCGGGGCTACTAACTGCTACGGACCGGAAACCCACTAAGAAAACAGTGAGAGATTCCCAAAACCCCAAACTCAGAAACGCCAATGAGCAGTCCGCCAGCGCCTCCCGGGGATGCGGCCTGCCACCCCACAGGCTCCCCCGGGGGCCGGGCCGGGCGCTCCCGTCCTGCCGTTTTCGGGGGGAAAGGTCAAGGTTTTCCGTTGCTGCTATTCTTGCTTCTAAAGCTCAGGCCTCCCGGGACCACTTTCTTGTGGCTTTGGCTTGTGTTGCTCAGGGCTGCTAATTCGCCTGTTTCCGGTACCTGGGCTCTAAAGCAGTGTTTCCCAAACTTCTCTCGTGATGAGAATCACCTGGTGGAGTTGTTAAACTACAGGTTCCTGAATCCCAACTAAAAAAGTGCTAAACTAGAATTTTGGGGAACATAGAGGTAAAATTGTATACTTAATGCATCCCCTCACTCTGCCTGGACAGGGATCTGCACTGCTGACGGGCCAGGCTGCGTGTTCACAACTCAGAACGGGCCTCACAGACACCCCCCGGCCCCGCCACCTGCTCCCAACAGTGGGCCCTTAAGCTTTTTCAACTCAACCCCTCCCCCGCCCCTTGGGGCCAAGCACCCCTGGGGCCTCTCCCGCGCCCCCGTTCCCACCTCCCCGTGGAAGAAGAACCCGGCGGTACCTTCGGAAGCACGGCTGAACAACTTCTAACGCAGTCGCGATCAAACCCGGAGGGATTTTAAGCTTCCAGGGCATTCTCTCATGGCCTCAGGTTATGAGCCTATCCTTCTAGGAAAAGCTAACCGCATGGATTCCCGGCTTGTCGTCACGACCACCAGGTTCTCTCCGCGGGCAGCGGGAACAGGTGGGTGAAGAGGGCACGGGGTGCTCTGGCCCACGGGGCGGGTGGGGTTGAGCTGAAAAGACGTAAGGGCCCGTGTTTGGGAGCAGCTGGGCTGGGGGGGATGTTTGTGAGGCCTGTGTTGTGACCGCCAGGTGCTGGGTGCCAGGGCCATGGGTATTTTTAAACTTACATCGTCCAAGGGCAATGACCCCCACGGGGCAGCGGCCGCACCTGGCCTCCCGGGGCCCAGAGAGTGAGGCACCCGGCAGCTGCCGACACGGCGCGACCCTGGAGAGAGGCGGCTCCGGGGCCCGGCTCCTGTGGGGCCAGGAGGGGCCTGGCATCTGGAGTGGGGGGTGGGGCGGCAGGTGCGGGTCAGGAGCGGGGCTCCGAGACCTAGTGAGCCCTGGCTGCAAACGGAGGGCTTGTGCCGGCCGCCGTGTCTGCTCTGCCCTCCGCCAGCTCCTCCCGGGTTTCTCTGTCCGAGCCGGGGGGAAGGCTGGTGGGAACGGACTCGGTCACAAGGGCAAAGGAGAAGCTGTGCCAGAGAGAACTGACACAGGGGGACGAGGGAGGCCGAGAGGGGGAGGTGAGGGTCAAACCAGGCCCGGCTGAAACACACACAGTGAGTGCCCCCCTGCTCGGGGCCAGCCCCGCGCTGCCCAGCTGGCACCGTGCAGGGGGGCACCGCAGCAGCACCCCTAGGCTTGAAACCCAGTGCTGCAGGACCCCGGACTGGAACCTGTTTTCTCGATCCCGGGGGCCGTGGGAGGGTTAACGGAGTTAACACGTGTCAGGTGTGCAGCGTGCCCTGGCCCGCGGTCAGTGCTTAGTCGTGTTAGCTGGGACGGTTATGGCTAGCATTAAGGGCACCCGTCGGAGCCCACCGGCACGCGGGAGGGCTGCAGGAGGGCAGAGGGCAGCCTGGCAGGTGCCAGCGTGCAGCTCCCACTGACCCGGATGCCCTGGGCAGCCCTGCCTCAGTTTCTCACTAAGAGGCGCCCCTCGAAGGCAGGCCATCTGGGACAGGGTGTCGGAGATGATGACAAGATCTGAACAAGGTGTGGCCCGGCCCTCGGAGGTCGCACGGCTGTAGGGGAGAGAGCTGGGATCTTGGCCGAGTGAGTGGCTCTCCTCCGGCCGGCGTGGGGGCTGGGTTAGGTTTGGGATGGCAGACAGCTCTCTCCCTGTGTGCCAATTCCGACAGACAGATGGCTGGGCCGTGGCCGCCTGGGGCTTTGGAAAGCCAAGAGATGGGGAGTCACCCTGGGCAGGGCAGGGCAGGGAGGCCCTTTACCGGATCCATGCTGCCTGCCCGGGGCTTGGGAGGGGTACGCAGTGGCATCTCGAGGCTCCCGTACCCTCCTCCGCCTGGCCCAGGGGCCGGTCCTCCAGCCCGGCTGCACCTTGGAGTCACCAGAGGAGGTTAACACTGATTCGGGGTGCTGGCCTTGGCCGTTTTTAGAAAGCTCCGCGGGTGATTCTAAGGTGGGGTCGGGCGGAGCACTGCTGGGGGAGAAGCCCTAGCTCTGTGGTTGGCAAACCGCGGCTCGCCAGCCACATGCGGCTCTTTGGCCCCTTGAGTGTGGCTCTTCCACAAAAGACCATGGCCTGGGTGAGTTTATGTTGAAGAAGTGGCGTTAGAAGAAGTTTTAAGTTTAAAAAATGTGGCTCTCCAAAGAAATTTCAGCCCAAACCGGTTTGGCTCAGTGGATAGAGGGTCGGCCTGCGGACTGGAAGGTCCCAGGTTCGATTCCGGTCAAGGGCATGTACCTTGGTGGCGGGCACCTCCCCAGTAGGGGGCGTGCAGGAGGCAGCTGGTCGATGTTTCTCTCTCATCGATGTTTCTAACTCTCTGTCCCTCTCCCTTCCTCTCTGTAAAAAATCAATTATATATATATATATATATATATATGTATTTATTTTTTTTTAAAAGAAAAATTTCAATTGTTGTCATGCTGACATTTGGCTCTGTGGACAAATGAGTTTGCCGACCACGGGCCTAGTCCCTCGAGTCCTGAGCTCGCAGCCTCTCGGTGCGGTCTGCTCTCCGGGGCTTTGCGGTCCTTCCAGCAGGAAGGACAGGGTTAGAGGCGAGAGGCCGCCTCCCGTTAGTGTTACGGCTGGAGCAGCGTTATGTGGCGGCTGGGGGAGAGGCTGAGGCTCTGGCTGCAATCAGGGTTTGGGGGACCCGGGGGCCCCTTCTCAGGACGCACCGTGGAGTCTCCTGGGGGAGGCTTAGCGTCTGGGGGGCCCCCCGGGGTTCAGAAAGGCCTGGCTTCGCCAGGGGGAGAAGGAAGCCGATGAAAGCTGACCGGGGCGCTGAGCTGGGGGCGCAGGGCTAGGGTGCCAGGCTCGGCGCTGGGGTATCAGGACCTCGGGCAGCCCCGGCCGCCTGGAGGGAAGCCGGCAAAGACGGGCTGTTTCTGGTGAGGCCGCCCGGCCTCAGCCCCTCCGGCAGTTCAGAGCCCGGCCAGCTTTCCCCGCGCTGCCCTCACCCCGGGGAGCGAGCCCTGCCGCCCCCAGGAGCAGGGGATGGGGACCTGGCCTCCCACCCAGAGCAACGTAGAGGCAATCAAATAACATGGAGTTCGGTAATATTTTAAAATAAGCTTTATTTAGATTTTTTTTTTTTTAAATATCTTATATTTGCATCCATGCCTTCGAGAAACCTTTCCCACGGGAAAGGTTATTTTCGTCTAATGTTACCCATAACTCATTCGCTATTTGACGGAGTTCTCTTAAATAAATCATCCTTAGCAACTCTTAGAATTATCTCCTAATTTACAAAAACTGAAATGAAAAGGAGCTACTAAATCATTACCGGGAGTGGTTGCAATCTTATTTTCTCGTAAGGGAAAACAATAAAAATCAATCAAGGAAAGAGGGGGGGGGGGGAGAAAAGATTCATGGGGGAGAAAGCGTTTTCTAAAATCTCTCTCTGCAGAGGAAGACGTGGGCTCTGGTCTCCCCACTGCATGGCTGGGCCACGGGAGGCCAGAGGGAGCTGAGCGAGTGCCCGGCCTGCTCCCTCCCCACCCCGCACCGGCCAGAAGGAAAGGGAGGGGCAGGCGGGGCTTTTCAGTTTGTTTGAGAGACTTTGGACAAAAGGCCCTATCCGTTAGGACAGAGATTCCCCAGCACTGGAGTGGGTTGTCTCTGTGTAAGAGCGGAAAGCGTTACTGGGAGCAGAAAGCGCAACTACTGTGGTTGAGCGGATGTGCGAGCTGAGCTGTTAGTAGGTGAGGTGGAGCAGTGGGAGAGGACAAGGTGGAGCAGTGGGAGGGGACGGGGTGGGATTCACAGGCCTCGGGAAGCCCTGGCTTCCAGCTCACGTGATCTCCATCACCCCACATGGGATGCAGCCGGTTCGGTGCCAGGGAGCCTCACTGGGGCCAACACAGCTCCCAAACAGGCCCATGCCCCTGCCCGTCCTCTCCGGGGCGAGTGGGCCAGGCTGCCGGGACGGCTGGAGGAAGGGCCCAGGGATCCTGAGAGGCTCCGCTGAGTGTGGCCGGAGGAGCCAACCAGGACGGGGATAGCAGAGGCCCTGGTGCTGGACACCGTGTCCCCAACAGCCCTCTCTTGAGAGAGAATCCCCCCCCACCCCACCCACCGAGGACACCTGCAAGGTGAGAGTAAACCGAGGATGAGACACAGCTGCAGGGAGGACGGGTGCTGCAGGAGGGTCATGGGACTGGCTGCCTCCCCCCGGTACCCACCCTCACTCCGAAAGGCAGACCCGAGAAAGAGGAGGTGACCCTTGCAGGATGCGCTCTGCTCACCGAAGTCAGTGCTCTGCAGGGCAGATAAATAAATAGAGACAGGCCTGGCGAGAGTGGGGAGAGAGGTGGAGCGCACGCCCATGCTGGGGCGGGAGAGCAGGAGAGAGAACGGAAAAAAGAGCGGCTCCGAGATCCCCCCGGTCACCCTCCCCTCTAACCGGACCCCGCTCGGTTCGGCAGCAGCGTGATAAGAGAACAGACAAGTCAACAGAAAACCCAGCCTCCCGCCCGCCCCGTGGAAAAATATACATTACAGTATTTATGTCATCATTTAGATAGAATACGTCTCCTGCGTTTTGTGCAAATAAATTAAACGGAACAGTTTTCTGTTTCTGTTTTTTTTTGTTTTGTTTTTTTTTTCTCCATCAAGAAAGAAATGGCAACGCAATTTAAAAACTGGCAGGCCGTGAAAAAGAGCCTGTTGGACCTCAACAAACCCAGCCAAGACAAGGCCCCCCGACCCGCGCCCCCATCCCGGCCGGGCCCCCGAGGCTGTGGAGAGGGGCCTCACCCTGGCCACAGTGGCGTCTGTGGTTAAAGTGACTTGAGCGCGCCCCGAGCACGGGGTCTGGTCCCGCACGCTCACACGGGGGGCAGGGATGGTGGGGGGCATGGGGGGGACAGACCACATCCTCGGGGGACGGGGGGGGGGGGGCTCCAGAAGTAGCAGTTTGGACGAGGGACATGTACAAGCACAGAGTGCACAGTCATTTTTTCTGTTATTTACAAATACACAGCAGTCCTTCAAGTTTTCAAGTTTCATAGAGAGGAGGCGGGGGGGTGGTGGGGGTGGGACAGGAGGGGACAACACAACCCAACGAACCGAACAAAAGGGAAACATAAAAAAACAAACAAAAAGGAAACATAAACAAAACAAAAAAAAACAGAACGAAACAAACCCAGATTAACAAACACGACCGCATCGCGCCGAGGACGACAGAGTTGACAGAGTCACACACGTGTGTAGTATGTACATCGATTACAGAGGTGGCGACGCAGGGGGAAGGGGTCACACGCGTCTGTCCGCACCCGGCCGCACGCACCCGGCACCCACGCGCCCCACGCACACCCACACGCACAGACACCCCGCCGGGCGGCGGGGAGGGAGGCGGGCATCACCAGTCCGCGTCCTCCTCTATGTAATAATCGGGGGCGGTACCATCAAAGAGGCCGGGGTCGAGGGACTTCCGCTGCTTCCCTCTGGCGAACACGCGGGAGATGGAGCCGAATCCCATCTTCTCTTTCTTCTTTTTCCGTTTTTGGTCTTCAAGATCCTCTAGTGACTGTGCAGAGATGCGGAGGAGAAGAACAGAGCCAACCTGAGCTGGGGGTGGGCACGGAGGGGCAGGCCAGGGTGGGGCGGGCACAGAGGGGGTGGGGTCCCCCGTTTACAGGTCTGCCTGCACTCAGCAGGGAAATCTTGGGCCAGTTAGGGAATCTCAGAGTCAACAGGAGGAACCATCCAAGGCCGTCCTGAGAATGTCACCAATGTGGACAAAAGTTAAGGTGACCAGATGTCCCGCTTTTGGTGGACAGTCCTGATTTTTAACAATCTTTCCAAAAATTGGGACTTTTTTAAAACGCCTCGGGACAAATCGTTAAAAATCGGGACTGTCCCACCAAAAGTGGGACGTCTGGTCACCTTAAAAAAAAAATGCATAGTAAACATTCCACCACGGTTAGCTGCTGGGGTGTTGGTGCCATCTTTTAAATTGTTTGCCCGAGACCTACAGATACCTCCTCCTGAGGGCTGGCTAGGAGTGTGCCCACACCCTGGGCCCCGGCCCGGCCACAGGGACACTGAGCAACGGCCACACCTTCCCTGTGAAAGAGCCCCCGTGGAAAAGGGGGCCTGGGAGCCTGGAGAGTGAGGCCAGAGGAAACCGGAGCTTTGTGTCCGCCAAGGGCGAGGACCTTGAATCTGAAGCCCTCGGACAAGAAGCAGGACTGGCTGGCCAAGGTCGAGTGGGAGGCAGGGGCTTGGGGTCTAGTTCTGATGATGGGATAGCTATGGGGGTTGGGGCTGGGGGCTGGCATCTCCCGGAGAGCTTTGCACAGCCATGGGGTACTATTCTGTCAAAAAGGCAGGGCTCAGATTAGAGCAGTCGTCGGCAAACTCATCAGTCAACAGAGCCAAATGACAACAGGTCAACCATTGAAATTTCTTTGGAGAGCCGAAAACCAACTTCTGCGCATGGGCCACGGAGTTTCAACCACACTGTACGTGCGCGCCCGCACGTGGTATTTTGTGGAAGAGCCACTCAAGGGGCCAAAGAGCTGCATGTGGCTCCAGAGCCGCAGTTTGCCGACCACTGGACTAGACCTGTGGTTGGCAAACTGTGGCTCTCGAGCCACATGCAGCTCTTCCACAAAATACCACGGCCTAGGGTGAGTCTATTTTGAAGAAGTGGCGTTAGAAGAAGTTTCTAAGTCTAAAAAATGTGGCTCTCAAAAGAAGTCTCAGTCGTTGTACTGTTGCTATTTGGCTCTGTTGACTAATGAGTTTGCCGACCACAGGACTAGACTAATGGTTCCTAAAATATGTTCCCTGTATTCTAGGCCCAGCCCACACGTGGTGGATCCAACTCCCCAGGAACCCACATTTGAAACACTTCCCCGGGGGACCCCGATGGGACTCGCACAGGCCAGCACGTGCGAACCCTGGGACTAGAGAACTGATCCTAGCGACTCCTCAGACCCTCACATTCATGCCATTTTCCTCCCTCCTCACCCTGAGGGTAGAATATCGGAATGTTAAAAATGAACAAAAGTTTCCTGCAAGGAGGGGCCCCATAAGCTCATGGCTTGGCTCATCAGACTTTGGCTGTCAAGAAAAGACACTACCAGGGCCACTGGATGGAGGATGTGTGATGCACTTAGTAGGTTTACAGGTCCTGAGAGGGCACGGAAGGGCTGACCCAGGTGTACGCCTGACTCAGGCCCCAATCCACATGTGACTCTTTGACTGCTCTTGGCGTTGGGTGCCCCGATATGGGAGGGGGATGCCAGGGGCCCAGGGGAACAAGGGATGAAGGCATGGTCGGGCTGGGGAGAAGGGAGGGACTGGGGCCCCCTGGGGCTCGGGAAAGGCACACCCACCTGTACAATGGGGCTGTGCAGGTTCTTCTGAGCTGGGCCGGGACTGTCGCCCTGTAGCCAAAGGAGAAGAGAAAGATGAAATAGCGGAGACACAGGACACAGGAGAGCAGAGGCGGTCCGTGGAAGGAAGCCACCTCTTAGGGACCACCTTGCCTCTAGGTGGAGAGCCCACCCTCACCCCGGATGCAGACACTCCTGCAGGGTCAGTGGGGGAGGGCCTGGGGCTCTCTGAGAGGCTGACTGGATCAGGGCGCCTTGCCCGAGGCCCTGGGGTGCTCCCCTGCCTGTTCTTGACCCCCAATACCCTCTGACCAACAAATCAGTTACTCAAAGGCTTCTAAGTTCCTGTCCCGATGGGTCCATTCTGTTAGAACTGGAGGTTGGCTATATATATATACTTGGTGCTTTTCCTACAGAAATAGAATTTTATAGGAAAAAAGGACAAAATTAAGGAATTTTGAAACAGGGAGACTCAGGAAATTGTAACCTCCAACTCCTCCACAAACACAATGAATCTCTTATTTTGTGGGAGGGCAGGGCTCATCAGCCTGATTTACAGATTCATAGGCTCCAGACAGTCCAGCAGCAGTGAGCTAATGAAAAGCAGGACGGCCATACACATTTGGGGCAGTCTGGTTCCTCCTGGGCCAGTTCTCCTTCGGATGGTGCACAAAAGTGGGCGCCCAAAAGCCTTCGCCACATCCCAGCATCAGTCTGTCCTGCCTGGGGGCAAATGGGTCATTTGGATCATAAAAAAATCACTACCAGAGTGTCCCCTGGTGGTTGTTTTAGGAATTGCAGGCAAAGTGCCAATGAAGAAACAAAGTCCATGTCACCTGTCCATCAACTTGTTCAACCTCCCTGAACTCAGAGGCCACCTAAGCTCTAAATGAACGGCCAGAGCCCGAGGGGAATGTGTGTGTGTGGGGGCTGGGGTCCTTAGTCCAGACTGGGCTGTTCTTGCTGTTGCCAGGCCGAGTGCCTGAGAATAAAGGGTTCCCTGGAGCTAAGCTCAGGCTCTTCCTGGTTTACCTGTGTGCACATCTGTTGACATGTGGCCTGAAGGTGGTGGAGGGCGGGCGAGCGGGAAGGGACCAAGTGGCAGCTTAGTCTTTAGTCCTATCTCAAAGTGCACACACGGAACTCACGGCAGGCGCCGGAAACAGGTTTACTGTGGGTGGGGCTGGCCGTCTTTGCCAAACGTATGGGGAAGAGAGTGAGGCCGGTGCCCGCCGAAAGGCCTGAATCCCTGTGGGAGGAGAACGGAACTAAATGTGCTGGGGCCCAGCTGGGTGAAAGGCGAGGCCTGTGCCAATGCAATTCAAGAGGCTTTTAGAGAAGGCTTTCTGCAGACTGGATTTCCCAACAGCATTTTGGCTGTCAGGGCCACTATGGGCCCATCGAGGGGAGACAAAAAAAAAAAAAAGGCCCTCACGAAGGATTCTCCTTAGGGCTGTGCACAGACACCAGAAGGTTCTGGGTGCGCTGTAAGATGCTGGCTGTGAGTACGTCACAGTGGCCCCTCCGAACCAGGGACTAGAAGCCAGAGCCCCTCTGCCATTAGCAGCCCACCTTCTTCACCTTGGCTCTGCCAGTCAAGAGCCAGCGTTTGTCAGCAAGATGCTCTCCTGGGGACAGGAGAGCACACAGCTTCCTTTCATAAAACCCCCGAGAAAGGAATCCCTGCCCCGCGTGGGGCCCGGGCCTGCGTTCTCCCCGTGACAGTGTGGGCTGAGCAGGGCCCGGGGCCAGCAGTCCTGCTGCCCACGCAGCAACTGGAGTTCAGCCTCAGCTATTTTTATAAGCACTTTTCATTGTTATTGCAGATAGGAAAAAAAAAAAAAAATGTTTCCACTACGATTACTTGAATATAGAGAGGGGACTGATTTTTTACAAATTGATTTTCAACCAGCACCGTTATGTACTCGCTTATTATTAGCGCTAATGGCTTTTCAAGGTTATTCTCCTGCGTTTCCCGAGTAGGTAATCATATCGCCGGCAAGCGATGGTTCTTTTGTCTTCCTTCCCCGCTGTATTCACCTCATTTCTTTTTTTATTGCCTATCTCGCTGGTTCATCAAGCAACAGGGGCTGAGGTTTTTGAGGAAAGCCTTTCCACGCACGTGAAGCCCCACGCTATTGTGTCTCTGTCTTCCCGACGTGGCAGGGGAGCCCCGTTATTGCCAACCACATGATGGACCAGGAATGAAGAGGGGCCCAGACCCCCGACCCCCGACCCCTGACCCCAGCGTGTCATGTTGGAGCCTAGACAGGGCGGCGTCCAGTCCTCAGACACCTGACGCGCCTCCCTTCGCCCTCTCGCTCCTTGGGAGCCTGACTGTCGCCCTCCTAGTCATTGAGAGGTCGGTGGCTAGGGACATGTGCCTCTTGGTAGCTGGCACCCAGGATGCAATCCAACGGTGTTTTTGATGACACAAGCAGAGCCAACAAGCTTAGAACAAATCCATGACGCCTCCCCAGAGGCCACAGGCGCCAAGGCCGCTGGCAGTCAAAACACGGGGGCTCATTCCTGGATGAAGACGGAGAGCCGGCCCCGCCGGGACAGGCCGCGCTGGGAAGGCTGAGGTCCGGGCGGAGAGGCCCGAGGTCTCACCCAGCCCGCCAGCGGGGACCCCGGGCTGCACAGACCCCGCGGCCGGCCCAGGCCCGCCTTCCTTCCTTCCTCTGGATTTTCCTCGCCCTCCCGGACACAAGGAGCAAATGGGCCTCCTTCCTTTCTCTCCCCACATCCATCTCTTCTCGCAAAAGGAAAGAACAGAACAGGAAGTGCCTCCGAGAGTGCTCCCTGGGTGGGCGAGAGGAAAGAGCGAGCACGTGTTCAGCCCCCCGCCCGCCCCAGCGGTTCCCGGGCCCGGGCCCCGCGGCTGCTGGCCTTACGTTGCAGAGGGAGTGCGTCCGGTGCCGCGGGGAGTTGATGTCGCTGGGCGTGGAGGACCGGTCGCCTTCGGCGGCGGACGCGTCGGAGATGACGGAAGGCTGCCGGGAGTGGCAGGGGCTCACCCTGACCGCTGGAAAGCAGGGATAGCTGATGAGCGAGGGACGGAGAGAGTGGCCTCACCTTGGCTGCCTGGCAGGGGAGGGCACCAGCGCCCCCGCTATACCCAGGAGAACGCTGAGCTGGAGAGAAGACACCTGCCCGGCTCCCGCCCTCTGTTCCAAGCCCCACAGCTCAGCAGGGAACCGGTTCCAGGGAGAATCTCCCATCACGGCCTCTGGGTCCAATCAGGCCCCCTCTGAACCCCAGTGAGGGAGAGGGAGAGGGAGAGGGAGAGCCGGAGCTCCCAGGGACCTCAGGCATAGGAGCCTGGGGCCCCACACCCCCCTAAGCAGCTACAGTGGGAATGCCCCCCCCCCCCCCCCCGGGTCAGAGGACCTCCCACAAAGCTCCGCCTGACCCCCCCCCCCCCCCCCCCCGCTGTGGCCGGGCCCTGGCAGGGCTCACCTTGCCGGTCTGCAGGGTGCGGGGGGTGCGAGTGGTAGAGCGTCTGCTGGCTCTGCCGGATGGCTGCGGTCAGCGGCAGGTCCGCCTGCACCACCCACTCCTGGTTGCCGTTCAGCACCGTCTCGCCCGGCATGGCGAGCGAGTGCCGCTTGGGGACGTCCTTGGTCAGCGTGGCCAAGGACTGCTTGGCCTGGAGGGAGGGCCAGGAAACAAAAGGGGACGTGACTGCGTGGCCGGCTGCTTGGCCACGGCCACCGCCACCGGAGGAACTGCGAACCGGCCTCTGGACCCAGCATCTCCGCTGCTGCGGGCCGGTCCGCTAGCCCGGCCCCTGGAGCAGGCCTCTCCTGATTACACCTTAGATCCGACACCCGGGGAGACCAGCAATGTGGAGAGAGGGCCACACACACACACACACACAGACACACACACAGACACACACACACACACACACACACACACAGAGACACACAGAGACACACACACACACAGACACACACACAGAGACACACACACACAGACACACACAGAGACACACACACACACAGAGACAGACACACACACACACAGACACACACACAGACACACACACACAGACACAGACACACACAGACACACACACAGACACAGAGACACACACACACAGACACACACACACAGAGACACACACACACACAGAGACACACAGACACACACACAGACACACACACACAGACACACACACAGACACACACACACAGACACACACAGACACACACACAGACACAGAGACACACACACACACACACACAGAGACACACAGAGACACACAGAGACACAGACACATAGACACACACAGAGACACACACACACAGACACACACAGAGACACAGAGACACACAGACACAGACACACACACACACACACAGAGACACACACACACAGACACACACACACACACCACCCATCCTTTTGGGCTCTCTGAGGACTGGCTGGGATGTGACGGACATGGTAAGGAGATGGTGTTTCCATCACCTTAGCTCCTCCCAAATTCCACCTGTGACCCCTTCACAAGGGCCGCACATGCAGGAGGGCGGCCGCTCCTCCCGGCTCGCAGGG
Source organism: Nyctalus aviator (assembly GCA_036971965.1). Taxonomy (NCBI): domain Eukaryota; kingdom Metazoa; phylum Chordata; class Mammalia; order Chiroptera; family Vespertilionidae; genus Nyctalus; species Nyctalus aviator. The sequence goes on from CM072923.1 coordinate 187,634,658, forward strand.
CCCCGGGGTGGGTGCATGGCCTCGGGAAGCCCAGGGACAGAGCGGCCGAGGCAGGGCGATGGGCAGTGGGACAGCTCGTCCTTTCCTCGGGCGGTGACTGAGGTCTGTCAGCTTTCGGTCACTTTCGTCTAGGACAGTGGTCGGCAAACCGTGGCTCCTGAGCCACATGCGGCTCTTTGGCCCCTGGAGTGTGGCTCTTCCACAAAATACCACGGCCTGGGCGAGTCTATTTTGAAGAAGTGGCGTTAGAAGAAGTTTAAGTTTAAAAAATGTGGCTCTCAAAAGAAATTTCAATCGCACTGTTGAAATTTGGCTCTGTTGACTAATGAGTTTGCCGACCACTGGGCTAGGATATGTGGGTTGTTTTTTTTTTTTTAGAAACGATAGCACATTATGTGGGGAAGAAAAAGGGCACATCATGGGCAATTTCCGCTTCCTGGCTGACTCCCCCGGCTCACAGGGGGAGGGGGCACTTGGAGGGGCCCACGGGGCCTGCGATGAGATCGTCCGGGATCCGATGACCAGGGGGCCACTGCAGAGGGCAGAGCCACCGTGAGTGCCAGCTTCGCCCCTACCGTGAACACCGAGGACATGGAAGACGTCACCTCCTCTCTCCCTCTCAGAGCGGAGATGCCAGCCCCTCAATGGACCGTCTTTGGCCTAACGCCTGACAGAGCCTCATCGTGCGAACCAGCTGTGCTGCTTTAGATAAGGCACGGCCCTCTCTGAGCCTCAGTTTCCACATCTGTATAACGGAAAGCCTGGACCACGCGATCTTTAGGCTTCTCTCCAGCTCAGACACCCCGGGAGCCTGTGAAATCACTTTCCTTCCGTCACCAGCCCCGGGGGGAATATACACCTACATGGCCGAGGGAGGTCAGGGTGAGGGGGTCAGCCCCACCCCCAGGCCAGGCAATCACCTCCTCCCTCGCTAAGGAAACCGTTCCTGTGCTCGGAGTGACAGCCTGGGTCTCAAGGAGGGTGTGTGCCGTTATCTGTGCTCGACCGAGGAGAAACCAGAGCTCAGAGAGGTGCAGTGACTTCTCCAAGAGTGCACAGCAGGCACAGCATCCACGCTGGGCTCCACGCCTGGGGGTCTGACTGCGAGCCCCTGTGGGCTCCACGGAGCCCACCCTCCGCAGGGACAGGAAACCCAGCACAGGTGACGCAGACCAGGACGAGGAGCAATCCCTCTGCCGCAGGAGCGAGCGAGGCTCAGAGCCGCTGCATGCTTGCACAGCCCCGGTTCACGCAGACTCCCGTCCCCCCCCCCCCCCCCCCCCCCCCCGCACCGCACTCGGCACCGCACCTGCTTTCCCACCAGGTGCACGTGCGTCCGGATCTGCGTCCTGGCAGCTGCTCCTGGGGGCTGCCCGCTCCCTCCCTCCCTCGCTCCCTCCCGCCCAATCTACCTTGGCTGCCCTGAGGTGGACTCAGGGGGAGCATGAGCACCCGGTGGGGTCTGCCATCTGTGCAGTTAACCCTCTTGCAGACACACACACACACACACACACACACAGTGACGGAAGCCCAGCGCCCCTGGCACAAGCTGCTGGTTATAGCAGCACAGAGTGAGGCCCGGGCAAGGAAGGCCTGTCTGTCTGTTCACAGGCCCTGGGCAGCCCTGGGGGACAGGCAGGCAGCAGAGCCACCAGCACTGCGGACCCCACCTCCACCCCAAAGGGGACTGACTGACAGCTGCAGCTTCCTCGGGGCCTGGGCAGTTCCCACCACTAGGGGTCAGCATCGGACAAGGAGAACCAGGAGGGAGGGAGGGAGGGCTGAGCTGGTCCCACCAGGGACCCATGGATCCTGACCAGGGCGGCCCAGACAGAAGTGACCGTAGAAAAGCTTCATATCATCAATCACCATGTGCAGGCGCCGTACTAAGCACTTCCTGGGCTTAATTTCATTGAAATCCTCCCAGGAGCCCCAGGCCGTTACCCTTATTGAGACTTGATGAAACTGAGGCTCTGAGAGGAGACGGGTCCTGCACAAGGTCACACAGCTAGAGAGTGACGGGGGCTGGATTCGAACCCGGGACTCATGGCTGTAACCACACCGTCAGCATGCATCAGTGCTCTGCAGGCTAACATGGAGCCCAGCAAGCCTCCCCACCCCCGGGGCTCCCACCTGGAGGGCAGACAGGGCGGGTTGAAGACCCTCAGTCTCTCCCAGTTCCAGGTACAGGGCACGGAAGCCCAGAGAAGTTCAGTGAGCGGCCCAGGGTCACACAGGAGCAGGCAGAGCAGAACTCCAGGGCTCTGGGCCGAGATTTCCTGGCCAGACCCGGACATACCCTGGTTCTCTGTTCCCACATGCAGGCTGTGGGCACCACAGAAAATAGTTTCTGGATGTATTTTGAAGGTTTATTTTGGATTAGAAAAAAGACACACATTTCCCCCTGACGACCCAAATAAGACATTCTCACTGTAGATGAAAATCTCTCTCTCTCTCTCTCTCACACACACACACACACACACATTCAGGAAGATAAAACCCACTTGTAATCTTAGTCCCCAGAGGTGGATACCATTGTTAATTTTTGTGTGTGCATTTCCTCTCAAATGTTTTCCTAAACAAATATATATATTTTTTTTTTAAAATGGGCTTTTCCTTTTATAGTAGTCTGAGGAGTGCGGAAGAGTGGATGGTCTCCCAGCGCCCAGGCCCCAGGCCCCAGGCAGGTGGGTGAGAGACTCCACAGGCTCAGGGGTTGATATGGGAAGAAGATGCCAATCATCACAGACCCCGCCCCCAGCCCCCCCCCCCCCATCCTGCTCTGCTGGACTCCTCCACTCCACTCCAGGACTCTCAGCGTAGCCATATCCCAGCACAAAGCCCACCGCCCCGGGTGTGAAGGCAGGGCAGGGAGGGGAGGGCTCACCATGGCCAGCTCAGCCTCCAGCTCCTTCATCCGGTTGTCCTTGAGGTCCAGCTGCGAGCGCAGTGCCGTGGCGTGGTCCGTGGCCTCCTTGGCTTGGCGCCGGAGCTCCCACTTCTCCCGCTCCAGCAGGTCCTTCTCCTTGGCCAGAGCTTTGACGGCATCCTCGCTCTCCTGTGGGGGCGGGGGGGAGGGGGCAGACAGGGTGTCACCACAGGGAGTGCAGAAACTCCTCCACGCCCAGGCATACGCTGAGGGCCCTGACTCCCAACCACAGAAGGCTCTGCAGTAGGAAAGCTCTGGGTTCGAATCCCAGCCATGCCACAAACCACAAGGGCACAGACACAATCCCTTGGTAGAGGCTCAGGAAGTATGTTTCAGTGGCTGACTGAGCAAATGTTTGTCACGGGGCAGTCGTCTGACTTCATCCAGTCTCCGTTTCTCTGCATTTAAAATGGGGCAGCGAGGACCAGGCCGGTGTGGCTCAGTGGTTGAGAAACGACCATTCTCTCTCATCACTGATGTTTCTATCTCTCTCTCTCTCTCTCTCTCTCTCTGCTTCCCCCTTCCTCTCTGGAATCAACAATACAATATTTTTAAAAGTGGGGGGAAGGAGTCAAAACTATTTCTTTCAAAGAATTGTTACACAGATTGAATTCATGTGAGGGAAACATTTAAACAGTTTGACAGACGCTAGGGTTTATAGAGGTTCTGTTTGGTTGTTGGGTAGCATGCATGTGACAGGGAAACAGGACAGAGAAGGCGACACCTGCAGCCCAGTCCCCGTGGCTGCCATGGGCCCTGCCACCACCGCACAGGGTCACAGCCCCGGTGACCCTGGGCGCCTAGGCACGGTTCTCGGCAGGTAAGGAACATTCAGCGAAATCAGGGGCCCGACCTCGGCTGTCAAGAGCCAAGGTTCAGGAGGGCAGTGTCCTTCCCCAGAGGAAGGTCCCCACGGGGGGCCTGCCCAGGCTCCCGGCCACGGCCTTCCCGTTCTCCACGTCAAGAGCTAACCTCCAGGTCTCTACGTGGCCCCGGACCACGGAGAGGTGGCTGACCTGCCTCATCAACAACCCCGTCGCCCCGGTAGCTGATCACAAACTCCTACTCATCCCACAGAGCCCGACGCCCAGCCACTTCCTCTGTGACGCCTCCCAAGACGGTCTCCCTGCCTGCCGAGTCCCCTGCTGCCTCCCCGGCGCTCCCGGCGCTCAGTTCACACACTTCCTATGGTGTCACAGGTCGGACGCAGAGCTAACCCTCGCTGGGCACTTCCTGTGCCTGGGCGCATGCGGCGTGCTCCGCGCTCACCATGGCAGACGGGCCTCACACAGCCCCAGTCTGCACTGCGTTCACTGTCTGGCAGGTGAGGAAACGGAGGCTCAGAAAGGCCAAGATGCCCAAGGACACACACCCGGGGAGCCAGGATCTGCACCGAGGCCAGCCTGTCTCCGGAGCCCCACGGGCACCGCCTCAGCCAGCCGGTCTGTGTTTGTCTGCTCTGACGCCACAGAGCCCTCAGCTGGGGGCTTTGCTATGGGGGAAGCCTCCCCAGAGTAAGGTGATTAGATGTCCCGATGGGTAAGGTGATTAGATGTCCCGATGTCTAATAATTTGTCCCGTGTCCCACGGCGTTTTAAAACAGTCCCGATTTTTTTCCAAAAATCGGGACTGTTTTAAAACGCTGCGGGACAAATTGTTAGACATCGGGACTGTCCCGCCAAAAGCGGACGTCTGGTCACCTTACCCCAGGGGCACAGGTGACATGAGCAGAGTCCCTCCCAAGGGGGACCGGAGAGGCCACCCCGTGCCCGGGGTGGGAAGAGCTGGTGCCCGGGGAGTGGGGTGTGTGTGGGCGGGGGAGGGGGGGAGGGGGGGAGGGGGCTGACCTTGCGGTGCTGCTCGTAGTTCCGGATGAAGTCCCGCAGCTGCTCCTCGCGGCTCTCCAGCGTGGCGTACAGCTGCTGCATCTGGCTCACCAGGTCCGTCTTCTCGCCCTTCAGGCGCTTCCGGTCGGCTTTCATGGCTGAGGGACAGGAGAGCGGGTGAGTCCTGGGACCCTGGTTGTCTGCCAGCCCCAAACACTGAGAGGGACCCTATTTCGACCCCTCCCCCCTTCTTAAAATATATATTTTTATTGATTTCAGAGTGCAAGGGAGAGGGAGAGGGAGAGGGAGAGGGAGGGAAATATCGATGATAAGAGGGAATCATCCATCGGCTGCCCCCTGCACGCCCCCTACTGGAGGCCACTTGGGCATGTGACCATGACCAGAACTGGACCCGGGACCCTTCAGTCCGCAGGCTGAGGCTCTATCCACTGAGCCAAGCCGGCTAGGACATCGATCCTCTTTTTAACTGATGAGGAAACGGTGTCCAGAGACATGAAGCTTCTCTCCCAAGCTCCCAGGTCACTCCGTGGCACTCTCAGGATTCGAACCCAGGCCTGCCTGTTGCTCGAGTCCCTACTGTTGCCTCTCAGTTTCAGGGATCCAACGAGGGTAAGGTGACCAGACGTCCCACTTTTGGCGGGACAGTCCCCCCAAAAGCGGGATGTCTGGTCACCTTAAATGAGGGGTAATGTTTTTGATTACTTGTCTATCCCCGCTCTGAACTGAGTGGTCCCCAACGTGACCTGGGGAGCCTGTGACCGGTGGTCCCCAACGTGACCTGGGGAGCCTGTGACCGGTGGGCGTGAGAACCAGAGGGAAGCGCCAGGGGGGGCTCCGAGGGAGGCACTGACCCACGCGAAGGTACCGTGTGGCTTCCTGGGAGCCTCGGGCGGGCTCTCTGCGCCGGTGGAGAGACGCGGCTGCCCAGCAGGTCATCTGGACTCCCTGGGGGTCACCCCTCTGCCCTCTGGTTGGAAATGAACCCCCGGCTCGATGTACCTCCCTCAGCCTCATCGGGGTGAGAACTGGACTTAGCTCTTGCGACTGGAACTTCGGGAGGGGATCTCCTCTTCACCGCCCCGCCGGGCCTTCCCTCCCTTTTGCCCCGTGGCTGTGGAGGGCGTGACACTGCGGCCTCCGTGGACCGCCCACTGCCCCAGCCCCGCTGTCCCGCCACGGAAGAGGGCTGACATGAGCACACGCCTGCACTGGTGGCCTCCTGGGGGGGCGGGGGCTACGACTGGGGGTGCCCCGAGACCAAGGGCCAGTCTCTTCCTTCAGATCAGTGGCGCCTCCCTCAGACGAGAGCGGGAGCTCCCCTTGCTGTTGGATAAGCACCTCCCGGGTGCCAGGTCCCTGCCTGGAGGGGACGGGGTCCAGCAAGACAGGGCCCCCTCTTTCGGGTGGTGGCAGATCTGATGGAGGAGACAAACCCCTAGGTGCATGGATGACTGAGTCTCCGCCCACCCTCCTTCCCAGAGAACGCTGTGTCTGTGCCCAGCCACAGCTCCGCTCCCCAGCTCCCTGCCGCTGGAGGGCACGGCTGCAGTTCCGGCCACTGAGACGCACACAGACGTCGGCTGGGCAATCCGCTGGGCTCTTTACAGAAAAGGGTCACAGCGAGCCTCCCCCACCACTGCCTTCCTGCTGGGAGCACCAGGATGGAGACACAGGCTGAAACCGGGGGGCAGGCGGGCAGACAGACAGAAGGAGCCTGGGCTGCTGGTGCATCACCCAGGCCGGAATCCACGAGAACAGGAGAATCTATGGGATTTCCCGTTACAGACAAACCTAGACTCAGAGGTGGGGAGGGTATAGGCCTCAGCCCAGGTGTGACAATCCTAGCATCTGCCAGTAGGGGGCCGCCCTTTCTCTTCCAGTCAACATTTCTGTCCAGTTAAGCCAGTGGTCGGCAAACCGTGGCTCCTGAGCCACATGCGGCTCTTTGGCCCCTTGAGTGTGGCTCTTCCACAAAATACCATGGCCTGGGCGAGTCTATTTTGAAGAAGTGGCGTTAGAAGAAGTTTAAGTTTAAAAAATGTGGCTCTCCAAAGAAATTTCAATCGTTGTCCTGTTGATACTTGGCTCTGTGGACTAATGAGTTTGCCGACCACTGAGTTAAGCCTTCAGCATCTACAGATTCTGGGAAAGGAGGGGTGGGAAGGTGGGAGCCAGAAAGGCCTGGCAAACCACTCAGAATAAAAACTCACCAACATGGTCTTCCAGCTCAACTTCTCTTTACAGGCGGGGAAACTGAGGCCAAGAGAGGGAAAGAGACTATCTAGTATCACACCGAGAGTCAGCACAAGTCTCCTGAATCTTAGGCCAACACAGCTAGTGTTAAAAGCACTGGTTCTGGAGCCTACCTATCAGAGCCTCAGTCTCCTCATCTATAAAATGGGGACAGCACAGTCATTGCTGCTTGGTATGGAACAGACCTGCACATCCTGAGTGAACCAGCAGGTGCAGACCTCGAGCACTGGGGGAGGAGGGAAGTTCAGAGAGACACACCTTCAGGCACAGAGCCCTGGACTCCAGTCCAGCCTCTGCCCATCACCAGCTGGAGGGCCTGAGACACTGCACAGGGCATCTCTGAGCAAGTTCCCCAGCGGTCAAGGCCCCCTGAGACATCACCCAGCACCTCAGTGCAGCAGGGGATCGTTCCCTGTTATTGTTTCTTCCGACCTTCCCCTCCCCAGGCTCCCAGGCCTGACCTCAGGCCTCAGGAGGCCTCAGACTTGACCAACCAGGCAGGCCGGAATGGGAGGACAGGCCAGGGAGGCACGTTCAACACCCACAGACTTATGGCCCCGGGATGGGCCTGCATCAGTTTGTTGTTGTTGTTTTGCTGTTTGGAAGCTGAGCAAGGTGAGGTAAGGACAGGTTAGAGTTCAGACTGCTTCAGAAGGTTAATAAGCAGGCTCTTGCCCCATTGGGTGGCACTCGGGTAAGAGAGAAGCCTACCACGCACTTGGACAAGTGGCAGCCACCAGGGGCAGCTGAGAGCACTGCACTCACAGAGCCCAGATGGCTGTGGATGTGGCTGGGTGGTGGCGGGTCTGACAGGGGGCGGCTCTGCTCCTCACGAATGGAAACCCCCTTTTCTTCTCACCATCTGGCAAAGTGGGTTGACTGCTCACATGGCCAGCAAGTAGCGGAACTGGCACTCGATGCCAGTCCTTTGACATTTAAGCCCGTGATCTTTCCAGAATCCCCACAACGGCTCTCTCCAAGTGTAGCCTAGAAAGTGCAGCCTGACCTTTCCAACCTCCTGGCTAGGGTAGAAAAGACAAATACCAGGAACACAGTTCTCATTTTTCAATCCTGTGGCCATGCAGACATGACTAATCAACAGAGGAATCTGGGTTGATTGGAGATGTCTGCCATGGCAAGAGAGGGAAGTACAGATTAGCTAGCTCTGCCTCACACAGATCAGAATTGGTACATTTGAGAGTCTTGTCTGGTCAATGCTGTGCTAAACACCACTGCACTCCATGGAACCAAGGTCAACTCCATTCAACCAAAAGCAAGAAGCAATTCTCTCAAATGGTGATAAACCAGTGGTAAGAAAACTCCAACCTGCATGCTTAACAGTGAGAGCAGATGATCTTTCTCAACTGGGCCAAAGGCACATGAAGGACTACTGGGTTTACTTAAACACACACACACACACACACACTATATATATATATATATATATATATATATATATCACAATATTTTATTGATTTTTTTACAGAGAGGAAGGGAGAGAGTTAAAAACATTGATCAGCTGCCTCCTGCACACCCCCTACTGGGGATGTGCCCCTAACCAAGGCACATGCCACTGGAATTGAACCTGGAACCCTTGAGTCCGCAGGCTGACGCTCTATCCACTGAGCCAAACCGGTTAGGGCTACTTACATATTTTTAAGATCATCCCTGACCAGCAACATAAGCTTTTAGGGGCAGGGACCTGGCCTGCCTTGTTCACTACTGTATGTACAGCATCTAGACCAGTGACTGGTACCTAGGAAGTCCTCAGTAAACACTGAACGACTGACTCGAAAATGAATGACTTAAGCCTCGACTGCCTTTTTCCCAATGCCACACAGACAAGCAATGCTCTCTCGCATCTTTAGCAGAAACCCGCCTTTCTATCCCCTTTCCCTCCCCAGCTCTCATTCCATTTCTCTCTCTTCTTTTTGGAGCAAAAAACTCAAAGGAGGATAGTGTGCCCTTGTGCCTCCACCTCCCTCCTCCCATCCTCTCTGGCGCTGTTCTGATTTCTCCATCACCTGCTCCAGGTCACTGACAACCTCTGAGCCCTCGTCTGTCCAGTTCCATTTACACAGGAGACACCTTCCTTGCCTTCCCGGCCCCTCTGGCCCGTTTTTTCTCCCGTCTCCTGCGGTTCTGTCCTCATCTCTTTGCTGACCTTTGTCACAGATGACTCTCAGCATTAGCAGTTTCCGTCCTTTCCCGCTGCTCCTTGCTGGGTTTGTCCAGCCTCCTAGCTTTTATTTTTTAGAAGATGTTTTAAAATTGATGTTTAGAGAGAGAGAGAGAGGAAGAACAAGAGAGAAACACTGATTGGTTGTCTCCTGCAGGCTCCCCACTGGGGATTGAGCCCACACACAGGGCATGTGCCCTGACTGGGAATCAAACCCAGCACCTTTCAGTGCACAGGATAATGCCGAACCAACTGAGCCATACCAGCCAGGGCCAGCCTCCTAGCTTTAAATCCAGCCACCTGCTGATGCCTCCCAGCTGGTGGTCTCCAGCCTGGCCCTCGCCCCTGAGCCAAGCTCCCGCTAGGCATCTGACAGCATCTTCAACTTAATGTGTCTTAAACTGGTCCTCCAACAACCCAAATGCTAAACGGTTTTAATTTTTATGTCTTAATTGTCTTATTTTTTAATACTGGCCATCAATCTGACCGTCCAACCATGTCTGCGGGCCTCACATGGGTGCTGGACCGCTGGTGGGAGCGAGCGGGTGTCCACAGAAGAGGGAACAGGGGAGGATCTGGGCTCAGCCATGATTGGGGGGACCAGGCTCTGCAGACAGAGACCTGGGTTCAAAGCCCGGCACCACCGTGCACCGGCTGTGTGACCCTTAACCTCTCTGTGCCTTTCCCTCCTGTGTAAAGCGGGGATGGCAGCTCTACTCCATTCTCCCGTGGCGAGCGTGAAATGAGCGCCAAGGCCCTCCACTGTGCCTGGCGATGCCTGCCTGCCGAGGCTTCCCTTCTAAGCGACTGGCTCACAGTCAGTCCTCTCAGGGGGGGCCGGGCACCCAGCAGGGGGAGTCTGAGCAAAGACCACAAGACCACTGGGTGCAAGGGCGCCTTGGGCCTGGGCAGGGGTGATGACAGGAGGGGTGGATGAATGCCTTTACCAGGGATGCCCAGCGGCTCCCACAGGAAGGACCTCAGATGGACGAGGGAGGGCCCAGGAGGGGAGCAGACACCTGAAGACACAGTGTAAGGGGAGCGCCAGGGCAGGGGGGCCTTTGCAGGCTGTGCACGTCCTGTTGGGGGTGGGCTGCCCGTCACTGTGGCCCATCCATCCCTCAGCTCTGGATCCCTCCGAGCTCACCTGGAAGGCCCGCATGGCCGCCAGGGAGCCGGCCCACTTCCTCCCCAGGGAGATGGGAGGGCCGGGAGGGGGTGGTGTTTGTTTTCCAGCCTCTGAGGGCGAGTCCAGGAAAAGTCCTCCTTCCTCCGAGTCACCACTACAAACAGCGGCAGGGGATGGGCCCGGGACACTGACATTCCCCAGACGGTGACGGGGACGGAGATTTCTGGAAAAGAAGCATCGGCCACAGCCCCACGCCCCACACAATGAGGCCTATTTTTAAAGGCTCCCGTTGGTGTGTGAGGTCATTCCCAGGCACCATGACGGCGCTGGCTTGGCCCCAGGGGAAGAGGAGGAGTTGGGAAGGGGGTGGGTGGTGGCCGGGGAGGCGGGACACCAGGGTGCAAACCCGTGTGACGCGTGGCCTTGACTGGGTCTTGGTGCCCTGCCCTCAAGATGGTCCTTCAGACCCTTGAAACCCTAGGGAAGCTGCCCTGAGCTCCCAGGGGTGTGGGGCCTGGTCTCCAGCAGGGCTGGCCGTTCAAGGGGGGACACATGCGGCCAATGTGGCTCATCAGGCGCTTCCCAGGGTGGCTCAGAAGCTGTCCTCAGAGCCTCAAGGTGCAGACCTGGAGCTGACGGTGTGGGCTCTGACCTGGCCTTGCCACACCCTGGAGCTGTGACCTGCAGCAAACCCCACAATCCTGTGCTCCGGCAGTGCCGCCAAACACCGGAGACCCCGGCCACCGCCATCCCTGGCAAATGGCAGGTTCTCACTGTCACCCGGGCCGGGCCCCGAGCCGCCTGACGCCACCCCTTTAGCTGGCGAGCCTGGAAGCCACTGAACTTAAGAGCGCTACACAAGACTCAGACCGCCATGCCCAGGTGTACTGGTGACTGTACATTTAAATGTGAGTGAGTGCCGTCAGATGAAAGATCAGCCAGGCCTGTCACTCACTACATATGCACGCAGGACTGATAAACTCTCGGGCTGGGAAATCGTGTGTGTGAGCAGATGTACACACTCAGGCTTCTCCGAGGGACTGTGGTTTGTATTATTGGGGAAAAAGCTCAAAGGGTTGCCAGGGAAAAGGCAGAGCGAAGGGAGGTAGCAGATGGGGGACGGGCAGGGGGGTCAGAGGGGAGGATCTCAAAGACCCCATGGGGTCCCTGGGAACCAAGGAAGGTAGCAGATGTAAAAACCTGCATGCCTCCACAGACGGAGAGCTTACTGCTCTTTGGAGCAGCTCCATCCGTCACACCCTGGAGGCAGCTGATGGGACTGGTTTCTGGGGGTGGTACCGGGGTCGCCCCCAGCACACTAAGAGTTTACATTCAATTATGCAACACCCATGAGATCACGGTATCTGCAAAGGCTGCTTTAAGATGTCCTCTGGTGGGTAAAGGACGAAGTGAGCAGGGTTTTGCTCTGAGGCCTTAGAATTGACTCAGCTGCAGGCTGACTGTGTGCTGGGCACTGAGCAGCTGCTGAGAGTCTGGTCAACAAGACAGGCAGGTTTTATTTTTGTTCTGTTTTTAAAATATATTTTATTGACTTTTTTACAGAGAGGAAGGGAGAGGGAGAAGGATAGAGAGTTAGGAACATCAGTGGGAGAGAAACATCCATCAGCTGCCTCCTGCACACCTCCTACTGGGGATGCGCCTGCAACCAAGGTACATGCCCTTGACCGAAAATGAACTTGGGACCTTTCAGCCTGCTCTATCCACTGAGACAACTTGGTTAGGGCAGTGGTTGGCAAATTGCGGCTCACGAACCACCTGCAGGTTAAAGGCATTAGTACATTATGAAAATGTGTGTTTTTTTTAGGTGTTTTTCCCTAAGGTAGTGGTTGGCAAACTCATTAGTCAACAGAGTGGCAAAACACGGCTCGCGAGCCACTTGTGGCTCTTGAGGTGCAGTTTGCTAAGCACTGGGTGACGGTGACAGACAGGTTTTTATCTTGATGGAGCCAAGGGGAAAGCACTGGAGGTGCAGCAGGTGTGGGGCGCGGGCCCTTGCGCAGAGGAGCCTGATTTTCTAGGGGGGTGGGGGCAGGCGTGAGCTCTAGGCACACAGAGCACTGGGAAGCGTTTCTCCCTGACAAGTGATTAACGGGCGCTACGGGCTACACATCAGTCTCTTGTGAGTTTGACTCATGTGCGTTTGTCATGAGAAATCTGACTTTTTTGGAGCTGAAGAGCAGAATGCAGGACTGTAGCAAGGGAATGCCATAGAGCTGTCCATTCCCCAGACACCACAGCCCACCCACTTCACATAAACCTAAAAACACATGAATAGGCATATCATGCTTATTGTGTATCAACAGCATTCTAAGTACTTACCATAGTATTAATGCTTACAGACACCCTACGAAGAACGTACTATTATTTTGCACCCCCCCAAAAAAAAACCCACTTTTTAATTTGCATAAAGGAGGTGCTATTATTATTTACAATCATCACTCCCATTTTACAGATGGGAAAATTGACTGACAGAGAGGTTAAAACTCACAGCCAAGGACCCACCATAGGAAAAGCACCTTCAGGGGCTTATTTCTTGTGACCCAACAAAAACAATGTAACCAGAGCCAGGGAACGCTGAGGGGCAGGAATCTGATAGGGGGGAGGGGGTTAAGGGGGATAGGGAGATGGGGGTGGGGATGGGAAGATCTGGCCACATACTGACTGCCCAACTGTCCCTGCAGAATGGTCAGGGGCTTCCCTCTGAGTAAGGGACAATTCTAAGACCTTTCCCGGGAGAACAGCTCTCCTGACGGGGACAAATGCCCCAGAGCTCCCTGGGAGCCAGCAAGATCCCCCTTCCCCAAGAAACAGCTGAGTTTCTGGGTCTCTGTCCCAGCGTGCTGGAAGGACCGGGCCTTTAGAAGTTACTCCTGCAGAGCTCGGCCGGGCAATCGGAGACTTGGCCTGGAGACCGACCGACACGGAGACAAGTGATGGGGCCGCACCAAACCCTCAGCAGCAGCAGTAAGCCAACCTCACCTGGGCCGCGGAGCGCTGCTTTACAGAACACCCCCCCAGGCCCTCCTAGGAGCCTGCCAGGCGGGCGGGGTGAAAGCCTACAGTCTCACTTCACAGGTGTGGAAACCGAGGCTCAGAAAGTTAGTCACTTGCTCACACATGAACCAGAGACTGGTCTGGATTCAAGTCACAGACCTCTGACAAGGCAAATTTAGGTAAATCCTATCCCCCCCAGAGCTCCCCCCACCCCGGGGGTGTGGCTGACTCTGGGGCATCTGGGTAGAAGTAGCCTGAAGGACTTAGGACTTATCCAGAAGGACCAAGGGCGTGCTCTCAGCCCTTTTCCAGGACTCAAGAGCGAATCCTGCTTCCTGCGCAGCCTGTGACTCTGAGCCAGTGGTTCCCCGAGACAGAACCCTCCCCGGGAACGAGCTCCCGTTTCCCAGGGCCCTGGCAGTCAGCTCACAGAGCATCCTTCCCGAGTCTCCCAAGATGTGCTTGCTGCGCTGCTGGGCTGTGAGACACGGCAGCAGAGGAAGCAGACTGCTAGGGAAGCGGGGGTTTCTGAAGAGCAAAGTAAGGACCTCCCTGAAGTGCCCCAGGGCCTTTGCACAAGCCATCTGCTCTGCCCGGAACACCCTCCTCCACCCCAGCGCACGGCTCCCTCCCCTGCCTCCTCCAGGGCTCCATTCACTGTCACCTTTTAGGAGGGGCCTTCGCTGTGTCTCCTCATCTCTGAATCTGCGGGCGCCTGACCTCCCGGCACCAGCTGCTTTCCCTCCCAACTTTGTTTCCAAGGCTCTTTCCCACCTGACATAATGTAACTTCTGCAGTTACTCAGTTACTGTCTAGCCTGGTGGGGATTTTGCTATTAAAAAATATATATATATTTTATTGTTTTTTTTTGTTTTTGTTTTTTTTTTCAGAGAGGAAGGGAGAGGGAGAGTTAGGAATACTGATGAGAGAGAAACATCGACCAGCTGCCTCCTGCACACCTCCTTCTGGGGATGTGCCCACGACCAAGGTACATACCTTTGACCGGAATTGAACTCAAGGGTCCCAGGCCGACGCTCTATCCACTGAGCCAAACCGGTTAGGGTGGATTTTGCTACTTTTGTCTCCTGCTAGGCACACAGCACTGAGACCATGGTCTGTCCCATAGAAGATGCTCGATAAATATTGGTAGAAGCATTTCAAAGGGGCCACCGTAGAGGCAAGGACAGGGTATAGTAATCTCCGCAAGGGAGGATCTGAGCTGCCGGGCTTGACAAGTGGAGCCTGGGGGTCATGGCAGGAGAGGGGGTGGCGTTCACAGAGCGGGGTGCGTGCGGAGCAGGTGTTTGGGGAACTGCACTCAGTTACACCTTGCCCAGGCGTGGCTGACCTGGGAGCTGGAGAAGCCGCTGACCGCTCTGGCAGGGCTGCTCAGAGACGCAAACAGCCAGCGAGGTGCTGGCTTATGTCTCTAAGTGTGGCTGGTCCCGTCCACCCAGAGGCGAGGTGTCACCTGTCCTCCAGCTCCCAGCCCTGCCGGCGGCGGGAGCCTTGGGCATAACCGGGTCTTATTTTGAACACATTTTCTAACATCAGAGCCACAGACCAGCAGGAGGCTGGAGCCGGCCACCTCGCTCACGTCCCAGCTCTGCTACTAGCTGGCTGTGTGATTTCAGGTGAGTCTCTTAACTTCTCTGTGCCTCTATTATTGCCCCGTGTCAGCCTCACAGAAGACAGGGAATTTCTGCTTTTGAGGAATTTACAGCCAGACCAGCATGAAGGTCTAAATGCAAACAAAGAGAGTCATGTCTATTTATTATTTTGCTCATATTATTGTTATTATTATTTTCACTCAGTCACTCATTCATTCATTCATTCATTCAGGCAGGCAGGCAGGTTTTATTGCCTACGTTAGGCCTGGCACCATGCCAGCACAGAGACAAGATACCTCCGTCTTGATAACAGCAAGGCCCTGGGGGTACGCACTGGGAGGAGCAGGGTGGCCAGACAGGCCGTGAGCTCTGCGCTGAGAGGGCAGATGGGCAGATCCCCGAAAGGCCTCTGGGAAAGACGGGACTGGGCCTTTCCCAAAGTCCCGACCACCGGGCAAAAATGCAGCCAGCAGCCTCCTGAGGCTGCCCCTCGGGCAGTCGGGCAGGGAGGCCTGGGTTCTAGACGTGACATGAGCACACAGTCTTTGCCGCTGGACTTGCCTGGTGCAGAGCACCTGGGTGTTCCACGAACTGGCTCCATGCGAGGGCAGGTCCCACCCTCTGGGGCTCAGTCTTACGGACAACGTGGGAGGGAACCCCTCTCTCTCCAGAGGCTGAGCCGGGGCGGGGGGCTGATCCCTAGGACACGTGCTCATGCCGCTGGCTCTCAGCGGACGCATCATTTCTGAGTTTTCTAAGTTGTTGGACCCTTTACAGATGGATTACTTAAACCATTTCCTGCTGATCTGACACAAGGATCTGACTTGGCGATGAAAGCGGAGGACCTAACGCATCCTTCGGACAACTGGTCACTGAAGGGAAAAACGCTGCCTTTATCCCGCCTTCCCCGCAGGAGCTGGACCGGTGGGTACCGGACAGTCTCCGCAGAGGAGGAATCCAGCTTAGACACGAAGGAGGAGCCACACAGGAGAGACCACACAGGACGGAGCCACCATTCTGCCGCCTTTGCTGATGGGCGGGACTCAGCACGGCACTTCCAGGCGGCCAACATCACAAGAGACAACCAGACGGTCCATTGGGGAGGGAGGGAGAGAAGGGAGAGGAGGACCCCCCATCTCCTTGGAAGGCCTCTTGCAGAAACAAGTGGAGGAAATGGTCATGCCTGCAGGTGAACTACCAGCTGACCGGAATTCAAAGGACAGAGGGACACGCAGAATGGCACCACGGGGAGGCAATTAGCGAATTTCAGATCACGGGAAGCACACCGACAAGCAGCGTGGCTCCTTCCCCAGACCGTCCACAAGAACGAGGACAATAGAGGAGGGAAGAGGACCCTTCAGAGGAGAAGACGCCTGAACCAGTCACTCCACGTGGACCTCGTCTGGATTCCGAGTCCAACAAAGTCTAAAACACGAACTTAGGAGCACGTCTGAGACCTGAGTCACGACAGCACATCCGATTTATTTATTTCCAGTGTGAAAACAACCTGGAAGTTCTGTGTTTTTCAAGGAGTCCTTCTCTTTGCTAGGGACACACTAACGCCGTGGTCAGCAAACTCATTAGTGCCCCCCCCCTTTCTCCTCTCCCCGCTCCCCTCTGCAGCATGGCTGACAGCTGTCTCCCCGCAGGAGCGCCCAGAGCAGCCCGTCTCTTTGAGCCGCTGCAGCTCCACAGGCCCATCGGGGCTGTGTCACGTCGGAGGCATCCCAGCGGAGTGGGAGGTGCCACCCGTGCGGTGCCCAGGAGCTGTGGCTCTGGCTCTGCCTGTCCCCAGGGGCCCATCATTCCCTTCCTGGGGCTCCGGTTGCCCAGAGCCGAGACGGCTGCCATGGGGCCACCCTAACTCATTTCCGGCTGGATTCTGGGGGTGGGAGGGAGAAGCAACTGGTGCGAATGCCAACAGACACGGTCCCTTCCCCACATCAAACCGGGCTCCGGCCCTGGCTCTGGTTTAGCACTGCCCCTGCCCGCCGGCGTGGCTCCGTGGCTGAGCGTGGATCTATGAACCAGGAGGTCATGGTTTGATTCTCAGTCAGGACACATGCCTGGGTTGTGGGCTAGAATCCCAGTGTGGGGCGTGCAGGAGGCAACTGGTCAATGATTCTCCCTCATCATTGGTGTTTATCTCTCTCTCTCTCTCTTCCTCTCCCTTCCTGTCTGAAAAAAAAAGAAGGAAAATGAAATAAAATAAACGTGTCCCCGTCTGCAACCTGGCGGAGGATGGGCTGGAGTTTGCTCGAGTTCCCTGGTGCCTGGGATCGCAGGGTGAGGCCAACCAGGCTGCAGGGCGGGGGACTGCAGGCCGCCCTGAAAAACCGCCAGCTCAGCTTGCAGGGTTTATTTACTTCTGCACGGAGAAAAGCATCTGACCTCTTAAGGAAGCCGAAGTGAAGAATTTCCTGGCCGATTGTCTGGGAGGAATAACAGGAACTGAGCTCGTAACAGCCCAAGCAAACACTGAGGGAAGCGGCGAGGCCTTGGGGACAGGACCAGGAGGGAGTTGGACTCGGCACTGTCGCTCCATGTCCCCGACCACCAGCACCACTGCAACTCTGCCTCCCTGTCCCTGTCCCTGCCCTGCCCAGCCTCCTGGACACCGAGCTGACTCTTTCAACAACAGACGGTGCCTCAGAGAGACCCTGACCTTGGGAGGTACATGCGGCAAGGAATTAAGAGCCTTAAACTTGGAGCCAGACTCCAGGGTTAGAGGCCCTGACACCCGGGCGGGCCCCACAGCCTCTGGTCCCTCAGTCCTGCAAAGTCTGGCGATGATCTGGAAGCTCGCCTACACTGAGCTCCGTGCACTGGTCTGCACACTGTGGGTGCTGTGCCAACCGTGGGGCACTGAGTCTCCGCACCCCTGGGATCTTGCTCACGTGCACACAATGCGGTGAGTACCAGTTTCCCATTTTATGGATGGGCAAAGTAAGGCCAGGAGGGTTCCAGTGACTCGCCTTTGCTCACACAGCTCCTGAGAGCCCAGGCCTCCCCCTGGGCTTGTCTGAGACCTGCCTCAGCATTTTGCACCGCTCACGGGCTTGGGAGGCTGGCAGCAGGGTCCAGAGTCACAGCCGGGCCCCGGGCTCCACGTTGGGGAAGCCTGGACAGGGAGGCCTGGCCCTGCAGCTGGGCTTACGGTAATGAGCTCAGGGCCGAGCCCCCAGGGAAAGCCGCCATCCGCTCCTGCAGGCCGCAGCTGAAGACAAACAAAGCGGCCAGATCCTCATTAAGCTTCCAGGACAAAACAGCTCTTTTATTAACGTGGGAAGCGGGGAGGGAGGCCCCTCCGCACCAGAACTCGGCAGGAGGACGCGCCCGCCGGCTGGTCCTGCTCACAGGGCTGCACGGAGCTTGGCGCTCCCTCCTGAGCAGTCAAGGGGCCCAAGCCCTCACACCGGAGATGCTCCGAGCTGATACACCGCCAGGGACAAAACTCCGTGTGCAAATCAAAGCCACGCACTTGAAGGGGATGAGCGGCGATCAGATCTGCTGGCAGCAGTGCTGTGGGAAGTGAGGAGTGCACGCTGTTCCCAAACAGTGTTCTCCGGGCTGGAGTCACCCACTTCGCAGGGCATCTTAAACATCTGTCCCGCAGGCGGCCGGCGAGGTACTGGCCCGGCCCGGCCCAAGTCCAGCCAGGACCTCCCTCTTCCTCCCTGCGAGTCCGGGCGCAGGCAGTCTGGGCAGCAGCCAAGCCCGCCAGCCCTGGCCTCAGTGCGTACCTTCCCCACCTCCTGGCCAACTGCTCTGTGCCTCAATGTGCTCATCTGTGAGGTGGGACCACAAAGTCTAGGCCTTGAAGGATGGCTAACCCCCTGGGTTTGGAGCGACAGCTCTGGGTTCGAATCCTGCCTCTGCAGCTCACTAGTGACTGTATTCTCCACAGTAAATGGGGATAGTCCTATATAATAAACAGGTAATATGCAAATGGACCCTCATGCCCTCACAAGATGGCCACCCCCATGTTGTCACAAGATGGCCAGCAGGGGAAGGCAGTTGGGGGCAATGGAGCTGGCAGGAGAGGGCAGTTGGTGGCGATCAGGCTGGCAGGGGAGCAGTTAGGTTTCAATCAGGCCAGCAGGGGAGTGGTTAGGGGCAATCAGACAGGCGAGTGGTTAGGAGCCAGCAGTCCTGGATTGTGAAAGAGGGATGTCCGACTGCCGGTTTGGGCCCAATTCCTGTAGGATCGGGCCTAAACTGGCAGTTGGACATTCCCCGAGGGGTCCCAAATTGGAGGGTGCAGACTGGGCTGAGGGACCCCTGCCCCAGTGCATGAATTTTGTGCACCGGGTCTCTAGTTATACTAATGAAAGTAGTGACCATGCATGGGCTTGTGCAATGGGTTGTGGGCATTCTGAACTCATTTAATCCTCAGTGCCTCCCCACTCCCACCCAGGCAGGTGCTACAGCTCCTACTTCGCAGCTGGGGAAGCCGGCAGAGTCTGTGTGTACAGTGACCTCGCGGAGTGCACCTGAGCTCAAGCCCACCTGCCTCCCAGAGCAACCCCCAGGGCTGTCACCAAAGGCTACGGGGTGCTTGTTGGGTTCCTCTCGGGGGCGTGGCCTCTAGAAGGCAGGGAGCAAATGTAGCTATTGTGATGAGTGACACCATCCTCCCCAGAAGGTTCTGCTCCTGGGGGCACCAGGTGGGGGCACCGAGGTTGGCACTTAGATGCAGCGGGTGAGACTCCGCCTCTGTGCAATGGGCTGGTGCAGCGGGCAGGTTTGCCTGACACAAAACACGCCTGGAGGAACGTTATCCGGCTGCTGAGGGAGCATGTGTGTGCCAACCCTGAGCTGGGGACCGGGAGCGGCCGCTCTATGACCACCACAGCCGAGGACCTCTCCCCACCCTTTGTCCATAGCCCCCCTTTTACACTAGAACGTGTGTGTGGAGCTCGCTGCCTGCCTTAAGCACAACCAGGAGGAGCGCTGTCCCTTCAGTGGGCCTCGGCGGGCCTAACCCCCGGGGCCGAATGGTTTCCTGCATTTTGCAGAGACAGCTTTATGGAGGTCGAACTGACAAAGAACACACAGCGCACACCGTTTTTAAAGCGCGTCATGAGATGCATCTGGACTCATGTGCAAACCCCTGACATCACCAGCACCGCCCGAACCGAGACCGTGCTCCCGGCCCTCCGCCGGATGGATGCGGACCCAGGTCCCAAGCACAGGTCGAGAAGCACGTGGGTCAATCTGGGCAACAGACCCGGAAACAGACACCAGGTGCTGAGTGTCTGCGGAGATCCAGGCACGGAGCCCTGCGCTGCACACACATCCTCCGGGGGCAGAAGGGAGTGGGGGGGGGGCGATTATGCATGGAACCCCCAAGTGCCAGGGGACCCAAGTCCAAGTCCCAGGTCTGCCCCTCCCCCCTGGGTGGCCTGAGCCCCTTCCTTTCCGGCTCTGTGCCCCTCCCGCGCCTCCTGAGGGTAACTGCAGCACCCACCTCACAGGTTTCACGGGCGGAGGTCAAAGGGTTAATGCCCACCCAGAGCACCCGGCACAGGGCCTGGCCCTCGGAAAGCGCTTCACGGGTCAGCACTTTTTCAAAACAGGAAGTTAAGGGAATCGTCCAACGTCAGTGATAACTGGCCCGGGCAGGCTGCTCCCTGGGCAGTCTGGCCCCACGCCCGTGCTCCTAACTAACCCCGTGCGCCCTCCCTCCAGGACGGGATGAGCTCAGAGCCTAAGCAACCAGGTGTCCTCGCCTCTGTGGCTGTGGACCTGCTGGTTCCTGCCCGAACAGACCAGGCCACCTCTGAGCAGGTCACGCGCACAGAAATCTCCCTGCAGACTCAGCCCAACCCCCAGCCCGCGGCTCCCCGGACAGCCCGCGTTCTCACCAACAGGGCTGGCGGGGCTTGGCGGGGCCGGCGGGGCTTGGCGGGGACGGGGAACATCTGGGGCCCATCTCCTCTCCTCCCACGTCTCCCCGGGGGCCTCCTGCCCCAGATGTGTCAGCTCTGAGGTCCAGGGGCCTCCGAGAGGGGGAGCCGCCTCAGCAGAGCGGCCGCCGGGAGCTCAGCTCTGCAGGACCAAGCGGGATGCTGCGGGGGAAACCACTTCCTGCTCTGAGCCGCCCACGGGGGGATGCAGAGCCATCCCCCCAGGTCCTCCCCAGGGTGGTGATCTGGGTGGGAGAACGCAGCGTCTGCAGGAGGCCGACCCTGGAGGCGGGGAGCCCTCCAGCGTGGCGTGCTCATAGGTGCTGCTCTCCCCTCCGACAGATGAGGAAACTGGGGCCCAGAGGCACCTGCCACTTGGCCGAGCTTCACCAACAACGACCCTGAGCTGGTGAAGCTGGAATGTGAATCCCGGTTTCCGTAAGCTCGATCCAAACACACAACCATGGTGCCACCTCTCCACCCGCTTCTCAGCGGAGAGGAAAAACGACAGGCCGGACGGAACAGTATTTTCGTGCTCCTCCATGCCCGGGGCTGGGACCGGTGCTCCCAGTCTCAGAAACGCTCCCTACAGTCCCCGGAAGAGCGTGCCTTGTGCAGATGCACCGCTGGGGGCTCGGAGGGTGAGGGGGCCGAGCGGGGTGCGAACACGGGTGGTAGTGGCTCCCGCATGGCACCCCCGAGCCCCGGCGTGAAGGGAGGCGCTCCAGCAGGCAGGAGGGCTCTGGGCTGCGCGTCAGGGTCCTGTGGCTGCTGTGACAAGCGACTCTGTGGCTGAAACCAACACACACTTACTCTCTTCTCTTTCTGGAGGTCGGAGCCTGAGGAAGGTCTCCTGGGCCCAGATCCACATGTCAGCAGGGCTGTGCTCCCTCTGGGGACTCCCTGTCCCTGCCTTTTCCAGCCTGGAGGCTGCCTGCATTCCTCGGCCTGTGGCCCCTTCCTCCTCCTTCACACCCAGCAGGGCAGGGCCCGCACTTGTCTCTGACCCTGAACTTGTGCTCCCGGCACCACATCT
The DNA here is from genome assembly GCA_036971965.1 of Nyctalus aviator. Taxonomy (NCBI): domain Eukaryota; kingdom Metazoa; phylum Chordata; class Mammalia; order Chiroptera; family Vespertilionidae; genus Nyctalus; species Nyctalus aviator. The sequence continues at coordinate 187,656,565 of CM072923.1, forward strand.
TCCCTCTCCGACCCTCCTGCCTCCCTCTTACAAGGGCCCGCCCAGGTCACCCAGGAGCACCTACTTAAACTAATCCCCTCTGCAGAGTCCCTCTGCCCGGCAAGGCGGCCTGCTCGCAGGGTCCAGGGATTGGACGACGGCCATCTTTGGGGCCATTCTTCACAGCCACGCACAGCGCCAGGGCCACGGGCGGGCAGGAAGGAGTCGAGCCGGACGAGGCAGACCGAGGGCGCCCCGAATCTGTCAGAAAGGCCCCGGGGGAGCGCGGCGTGGGGTGGGGAGACCCCGGGCTCCGTGCCCACACGCCTCCAGGCCAGGCCCGGCTCCAGGTGGGGCCACGGCCACAGGCTCGTTCCTCGAAGAGCTGAAAGGCTTTTAGGTTCTAAAAATACCGGCCCCGTCGCTAAACAAACACCGGGACCCTGTGAAATGAAGCAACAACATGAAAGGCCCGGCCAGGGGCGCCCGGACACTGAGCTGCGAGCGGATCGGGCAGCGCCCTCCGCCGGAGCAGCCAGAGCCATTTCCGAAGTCCCCGTGGAACTCCCGGCCAAGGTCAGGCTCTGGACGGGGGCCAGCGGAGGGGGGGGAGGGGGGGGAGACACACACACACACACACACACACACACACACGACTGTGGAGAAAGAGAGGAAACAAACACTTTTGGGGCGCACTGTGGGGTGCCCTCCTCCTGTCCTCCAAACAGCCCTGCAAAGGAGCTTCTCATGCCCCTTTCCTGTCGGTCCTCCTGGCCCAGTGGAAGCTCAGAGAGGGGATGTGACCTGTCCAACATCACACAGCACTGAGACCTGGGATTCCAACCAGCTCACCTGCCGCTAAGACCAGTGTCCCTTCCCTTTCCCCCCAACCACTGCCAGGTCTTTCTATTGACTTTTATTTTAATTAGAGAGGAGGGATGGGAGGGGAGAGAGAGAAGCATCGATTGGTTGCCTCCCATATAAACCCCACCGGGGATCAAACCCACAACTTAGGTATGTGCTCTGACTGGGAATCAAACCTGCAACCTTTTGTTGTAAGGACGAATGTTCCAACCAACTGAGCCACTGGGCCAGGCAGCTACCGCCAGGTTTAATGCACGCACCTGACAGACATTTGCCACCTGCTGCTCCAGCCGGACAGAACGGTGGCTGAGAGCGCAAGTCCCTGGCCTGGCCTCGTGGCTCCGTGCCTGGGTGTCAAACAATGAGCCTGGAGGTCATGGTTCAATTTCTGGTCAGGGCACGTGCCCAGGGCTGCCGGCTCGATCCTCAGTGGGGGGCGTGCAGGAGGCAGCTGATCAATGATTCTCTCCCCCCCTTGGACACCCCCCCTCGTCTTCCTCTGAAGTCAATAAAAATATATAAAAAAGAAAACAAAAGAAAGTAAGTGTGAGTCCTTGAGCCCAATAGCCTGGGTCTGAACCTACCAAGCCGGGGATGCCCACCTCTCTGTGCCTCAGTCTCCTCATCTGTAAAGTGGAGCCAGTAAAAGCACCTGCTGTGTGCTGTGAGGACTGAATGCGCTAACTCAGGTGGCGTGTTTGGGCTGGAACGGTGCCAGGCTCTGAGGTCTGACTTCCCCAGACGCTGACCTTCCAAAGTCTCCACCCACTCCTTCCCTGTCCTCGGGGCGGGGTGGGGCGCTCTCTCTGGCTGTTTCCCAGAAGTCAGCACATCCTTACTTAACTTTGAGCTGATGCAGAAGGGGGGGGAGGGGGAGGAGAGGGCCCCTCTTACCAGCAGCTGCAAAGCCACAAACCCATCAGCGAATCGGTCAGCAAGCAGCTGGGCAGCGCCCCCTCCTGCTCTGCCCCAAGCTGGCAGAGGAACCTGGTACACGGGTCAGAGGGCATCCCAGCCCCACCTCATTCCCGAGCACAGACCCACGTTGCTACTTCCGGTCGCCTCATTCCAAAGCACACGCCTACAGTCAGGTTCCCTCTGGACAGCCATCTCCCAAGGGCCTCACACGCACAAGCGCAATCCCGAGCCCCACGAGGTGGAAGGCACTGCCCCCCGTTCGGGGGCGAGGAGGCTGGAGCTCAGAGAGGTTAAGTAACCTGCCCAAAGACACACAGCAACCTGGAGAGGCCTGCCGGCTGCCTGTGTTCTGCGAGGCCCCTGGGGACCATGAGGCTGCGGGCCCTGCTCCCGGTCTCACCTCCTCAGGGGCACCCAGGGGGACACCCGTCTAGTCCCCCATTCATTCTGCCAGCACAGCTTGTGGGAAGCCGCGGCATTGCCACCGCGTGCTGGCTGGCAGGGACAGAGCCGGAACCAGCCAGGTGTGACTCTCTGCTCTCCTGCGATGGACAGCAAATGACTAGGAGCCCAAATACAGAAAACAAAAACTGTGAAACGTGTGAGACAGAGGGGAAAGCGTGCGAGGCTGCCATGGAGACTACCCGGAGGGGCGGCGGGGGTGGGGCACAGCGCAGAATGCCGAGAGAACATTCCGGGTTAGAGATCAGCAAAGCCCCCTCCCCCTAAGGAATAGCCTTGGGTGTCTGAGGGACAGAAAGGGCAGCGTGGCTGCCAGGGAGGTGGGCGCCCATGCACCTCGCTCCCAGCACCCCATGCAGGGCCTTGGGGTGCCACAAGGGGCAAAGGTCCCAGGGCCCAAAGCTTCCCACGATCAATACCTTCTTCCTGCAAGTGGTGTCTCTGGGAAGATCAGCCCTTCCTCCGGGGACTGGGAGAGGCTGGCGGGAGGTAAAGCTGCCTGGGCCGCGGGCTGGCTCAGAGGGAGCACCCAGACCGGGCTGATCCGCGGGCCCCTGGGTGGGGGTGGGGGGAGGAAGGGAGCTGGCTACAAAGCCTCTTGCTACTTCTTCCCACCCAGCGGTGGCCCGGTCTCTCCCGGAACCTCAGAGGGGAGGCCCGGAGGGACCTGGGAGCGGTCTCAGCATTTCGTCCACGCACTCTCCGCTCGTGGGGCACCCACCACGGGCCAGGCCCTGACTCAGCCACACGCCCAGTGTGTTCCCATCCAGCTGCCAGAGGAGGGACCCGGACAGCGGAGGGAGGGGGCAAGTCACTGCACTTGCTGGTTTGGGCGCAGGGAGGTGCAGGGGAGAGAGAGGGATGGAGGGGAGGAAGCAGGGGAGGGTTCGAAGGAAAGGGGGAGAAAAGGCCGCTCGGTGACCTCATGTCAAAGGCGCTGGACACTGCAGGGCACAGAGGAGCAAACCCAGAGGCGAGCCCGTTCCGCTGTCAGAGAGAGCCTGGAGGCTGACACGGGGTCTCAGTCCGGCTGCAGGAGGTGTGAGCGCCTATAGGAGGTGTGAGCGCCTATAGGAGGTGTGAGCGCCTATGGGAGGTGTGAGCGCCTATGGGAGGTGTGAACGCCTATAGGAGGTGTGTGCGCCTATAGGAGGTGTGCGCGCCTATAGGAGGTGTGAGCGCCTATGGGAGGTGTGAGCACCTGCAGGTGTGTGTGCCTGCAGGAGGTGTGCGCGCCTATAGGAGGTGTGCGCGCCTATAGGTGTGTGCGCCTATAGGAGGTGTGTGCACCTATAGGAGGTGTGTGCGCCTATAGGTGTGAGCACCTATAGGAGGTGTGAGCGCCTATGGGAGGTGTGAGCACCTATAGGAGGTGTGAGCGCCCATAGGAAGTGTGAGCGCCTATGGGAGGTGTGAGCGCTTATAGGAGGTGTGAGCGCCCATAGGAGGTGTGAGCGCCCATAGGAGGTGTGAGCGCCCATAGGAGGTGTGAGCGCCCATAGGAGGTGTGAGCGCCTATAGGAGGTGTGTGCGCCTATAGGAGGTGTGTGCGCCCATAGGAGGTGTGAGCGCCCATAGGAGGTGTGAGCGCCTATAGGAGGTGTGTGCGCCTATAGGAGGTGTGAGCGCCCATAGGAGGTGTGAGCGCCTATAGGAGGTGTGAGCGCCCATAGGAGGTGTGAGCGCCTATAGGAGGTGTGAGCGCCCATAGGAGGTGTGAGCGCCTATAGGAGGTGTGAGCGCCTGCAGGAGCTGGCGAGGGCTGGGCAGGTGGGCAGGGCTGCAGGAGGCAGGCAGTCCAGGGTGGCCAGACCTGCTTGTTTTCCGTTGTTTGTCTTTTAATATATTTTTATTGATTTCAGAGAGGAAGGGAGAGGGGGAGAGAGATGGACACATCAGTGATGATTGAGAAATCACTGATCAGGTGCCTTCTGCACGCCCCACACTGGGGATCAGGCCTGCAACCTGGCCCTGTGCCCTGACCTGGAATCGAACCGTGGCCTCCTGGTTCACAGGTCCTCGCTCAGCCCCTGAGCCACGCCAGCTGGGCAGACCTGCTTGTTTTCCAGAAGAAGGTAAACATCCACACTGTCAATAGTTTCTGTCTTAACGATGGCAACAGATGCAAAAGCAGACCTGTGAGTCACCAGCTTTAGAGCCTGGGATGGAGGCAGGTAAATAAAATAGGGGATTGGCCCAGCATGCCCACGGGCACGTCGGCTGGGCGGGAGAGGACTTCCGGAAAGAGAGCATCTGGTACAGAACGTCGAAGGCAGGACACCAGGAGCGGGGCGGGGTCAGAACTGGGGAGAAGACCCTCCCCGCCCCTTCGGCAGGGCCTGGCCGGCTCCCCGTGCAGCTGTGTGCCCGGCTCCTGCCTGACTCTCGGGCTGGGACGGAGACACACCCAGGAGCCTGTCCCCTGCGATCCTGGTCTAATGGGATTGGAATGGGAGCCGTGGTGTCAGCCAGACGCTGCAGGGAACCCCCTGGAAAAGTCACATGGGCTGCTGGGGTAGAGGGTTCCCCGGCTGTCAAAGGCACTGCAGTGAGCTCGGGGCTCCCGTGGAGACACACCACCCTCTGTCCCAGCCCCTCCCTCTTGCCCTGGCAGCTGTCCTTCCTGGCGGCCACTCTCTATGGCCAAGGGTGCGGGGCCCGTGCTTCCGCCTTCTGGGAAGCTCAGATCCCGCTGCTGCTCGGGGAGAACGGTCTGCCCCGCTCCCCCCGTTTCAAGGCCAAGGGTGGCCCTTGTGAACTCTGCTCCCAAACAGGTACCGGTCGGAACAGGGACACGCATGACAGGATCCACGCGGCCCCATGCCCTCGGCATGTAGCCCCGAGTTACTGTGTTTTCCGGCAGCAGGAAAGCCAGCGCCCGGGACGGCAATTCCGGCTGCAGCGAGTCATGACTCTCGTTTCTTTAATTACACTTCCCCCAGGAGGGCTGGGCAGGGCAGGGCCGAGCTGCTGGGGAGGGGACCCAGCACCCCTGGGAACTCTGCCAGGGAATGTGGTCCCCCAAAGGAAGGGGAGCATTCTTCCCCCACTCACGGGGCATGGAGGAAGCTAGGAGGAGAAGGAGGAAGAGAACGAGGAGGAGGAGGAGGAGGAGGAGGAGGAGGAGGAGGAGGAGGAGATGGGGGTGATGGTACAGGATCCCTGGGCAGGGTGTGAGAGGGAGACAGGCCCTGCCTTCAGCTCCTGCTTCTCCTGAAGGGAGGACATCTGTCCTCCTCTCTCCTTCCCCCTCCTCCTCCCTGGCCCAGGCCTCGCTGATCCAGGCTGGACCAGCTGTTTCCACTCCATACAGCCCCAGGCCAGCTTCCAAAGCCCCAGTGGGATTCCATCACTCCCTGCCTAAGGCCTGCAATGGCTCCCTTGTGCCCCCAGGCTGGAGGGCAGTGGCCCAGCATCAGGTGCCCAAACCCCATTCCTGCAAGCTTTCCTCTCCTCTCTCCCACTTCGAATCTGCCAGCAAGTCTGTGGGCTCTCCAACCTGTCCTGCTGGAGTCTGCCACAGCTCCCCCAGCCAGGCCAGGCACACTCTGCAGGAGCCAGAAGGGCTGCTTCAAATGCAGCTCAGATCCAGCTACTTCCCTCCCTAAAACCAGAGCACCCGCCTTGTGTAGAATAAAACCTAAACTCCTCACTGGGTGAGCAAAGCCCCACATTGCATCCACACCTCCCTCCGTCCTCCACCCTCTGAGCCACAGTGGCTCCCTGTTCCCCGCCCGGAGAGCTGGGCTCACGCTGCCCCTTCCCATCAGCCTCAGGTGCAAGGTCCCTGCTCCAGGGAGGCCCTCTCTGGCCACGGCATGCAAAGGAGCGCCCCCCCCCCCCCGCCCCCTTTAATGCTGTATGGCATGTGCCGTATCTTATCTTTCCCTTGTCCGAGCGCTGATTTATGACTTGCTTTCCCTCTGCACTGCTGGGCCGGGAGGAGGCAATTCCTTCAGCACCTCGCCCGGGCGGGCACGTGCCCGGGGGCCAGTCCATATTTCTGGAACGAATGACTGTGTTTCCGACACCGGGTAGAGTGCCTGCCACCGTGCACTTGGCTACTTAGCTGGGCAAGTGCAGGCAAAGCCCTGTGGGGCCAATGTCACCCCCCACACCCCCGTGCCAGCCTCTGGGACGGTGGCCAGCCAGGGCCCATCAGGGCCCCACCCCTAGCTCACAACGGACCCTCTACGTTGAGTCTAAGCTGAGCTCCACTTTCCTGAGGTGACATTACAGTAAGATGCTGCCAGGACACCCGTCCCTGAGGGCCTGTGAGCCCGTTCGGGGGGGGGGGGTCTGGTTCCAGGAGGGTCTGGGCACTGTGTGTGTGGGAGCCTCGTCCCTGCCACCCAAGGAGGCGCCACGTGCTCTGACTGCCCCGAGCAGGCCAACAAGGACAGCTGCAGGCCAGCCCTGCCCGGGGCTTGCTGCTTGGACGTTAAAACGCTCACACGGAGCAGTGACATCATCACACCGAGCATCCTGTCTGCGGAGGCGGCTCACACCTGCTCCTGGCGCCCGCCGGCCCCGGGGTGTGCACGGACACAGCAACTTGCCCGCACCTGCGTGCTGCCAGCGCGGGGCCGAGCCCGAGCCCGAGCTCCCCGCCCACCGGGGCCCACATGCCCCACAGCCCGCTCCTCCTGGGCTCTCAGAGGCGCTGCTGCCGACCTAATGGCAGCCGTGAACCCACAGTCCCCAGCCGTCCCCATAACTGCACCTGTGGTTTTAATGCCGCCCCTCCCCTTCCGGGCCCCCAAGGTCACAGTGCAGAGAGCCGCCCTGGCTCTAGACAGGGCTGCCACCATCCAGGAGGTTCCTTTAGTCTCTGCTGGGTTTGAAGGACCTCAAGGCTGCCCTGCCCCCTCATCCAATGATCCCACAGCCTCCTGCAGGGGGCCCATAGGACATCCTGTCCATGCCTGGTGTCTTTCTGACTCATCCAGCGTGCATTAACCAGCGTCCGCCTTTCCCCGTGTTTCTCCCGGTTAATAATCTGCTGCTTTCAGCGCTGGATGTCCGTTGGCGGCCGGGCCTTTCGGGCCGTCGGGCTGCATCCCTGCTCCTGGGACGGGATGTCCCCGGTCACGCTCCGTTACCCTCCACTGCCCCGCTCCTGCGTGTTTGGCCCGGAAATGTATTCCGGACTCTGACTTCCAGAGCCACCCTAATAAGAGAGAGCATCTGTGCTGCTCTAAGTGACCCGCCCGCCCACGAGAGAAGCTGGCCCCCAGCAGCATATGTCTACCCGTTAGCTCTATCCCCGAACGCACGGTGATTCCGGAATTACTGCCCCGGGAGCACTGCCCACACATCGACCAGATGCACGCCGAGACGGGCTCCCGTCCCTCCGTTCTTTCAGACCTTCGCGTGCTGCCATGCGTCAAGTTCCGTGTTTGCGAGGTTTTACCTGATGGGATCCTGGAGGCGTGACCGTGGAGTCCAAGGGTGCATGCACCTGTGACTGTGCAGCGACTCCCCACTTCCCTCCGCTGGGCTCCGGGACCCCTTTGCTAATTAGGATCTCACCCTGCCCTTCCGCCCCGTGTGCGAGTTCTCCCCACGGGAACAGGACAAGCGCGGGATCGTGTGGCTTGGCACCCTGCACTCGGAGACGGGAGCGGGCGGCAGCTCAGGGGAGCTTTCATGTGCATTTTCAGTAGCGTTCTCTACCTCCTGTGCCCACACTCGGCCCTGGACCAAGGCTCTGGCCGTGGGGACAAGCCAGGGTCTCATCCTGAAGGGGGTAAGCTGGGCACCCCCTAAGGGAGAAGGGGTATGCAGCCTCACGGTGTTGCCCCCGCCCCCCCTCAACCGCACCAACAAACTCTGGCACCGGGGGCGGAGGAGGACAGCTCTGTGTGCCCAGAGCAGCCTCAGAAGCCTGCCCCTCCCATTTCTGGACGGTGAGGGCTCCCTGCCGCCCTCAGCAAGCCAAAGCAACCTTCTGCCTTTTGTCCCGACGACCGAGAACGAGCTGCCAGGCTCCCTGCCAGGTGCTCCCTCCCCAGTGCTCAGAGCAGGAGGCCCAGGGTGCCGTGAGGGCTGGCACTACTATCTGGGACCGCTTTCTCCCGAGTCAGCTCCTGCCGGTGCCACGGCAGGCTCCTGGGACCCAGAAAGATGTCTTTAGAGACTCGGGCATTGTGCCCCCGGCCCTCCCTGCCATTACACACACCCCCCCCACACCCCGCTCCCGGCTGGCCCCTGTGCCCACTCCCCTTCAAGGCCTCAGGGCGCTGGGAACAGTATTTGGCCTCAGAGGGGATGTGTGGAGAGCCCCGTCCCATCCCTCAAGCCTGCCTAACCCAACGGCTGCATGTTAGGGGCGCAGGAAAACGTCGGTGTAGCAGACAGGTGTTTGATCTTTCTGGGGTAACAGGAGTGCAGGATCCTACAGAATGGGCTGGAGTGGGATCGTCACCAACGCACCATGGATTCCGGCAAGTTCCTTCCACCCGTGGGCCTCCGTGAGCCCACGTGCAAAACTGGGGCGGGACGGGAGCTCTGGGCTTGTGTGGCTGAGACCAGCCTTGAAGCCTTTTCCCCGGCACAACTTCCAGAGCCCGGGAAGAAACCAAAATCCTGGGGCCGCGGAGGGACACCCAAGAACCCCGTGCTTTCAAACCCAGATGCGCTCCGCCCCTTCCCCTCGTTCCCATTCTCCCCTCCTTCTCTAAAGCAACGGCTACCCCCACCCCCAAGACCCCCAGACACTTCGCTGTAAGTGTCACATGTGTGGGGTGAGTCCTGGCGGACGTCGGTGTATGTTCAATCAGACCAGTCTTCCGGTTTTTCTCAGGACACATGGGAGGTCACTGTGATTAGGACGTGAATGCAGAGAATTGGATCCAAAGCGTGAAGGACAGGCCAGGAGGGCACCTGTGTGGGAGGCGGCGGGAAGGGCGAGGGGGCGGAACCAGCTGCCTTTCCGGCTCCTGGAGTCAAGGACGGGAGTTAAAGTTCCCAGATGGGGAGGAGCAGAAGGGACACTGTCACTCAGGGATACAGCCTATAAAAAGCAAAGGCGTACAGGAGAACGGGGCGCAGTGGTTGCCAGTCACTGAACCCCAGGCCCAACGGCGGATTTGGACCCGCGTCTGTACAACACGCTCGCTGGGGTGGATCCCATCACCTGCTGCTTAGAAACCCAGAAACCACCGCCTTGCAGTCTCTGCCCCTGTGCCGCTGGGCACGGGCATGGGGCATGTGACTTGCTCTGGTCAATGACACATCGGCAAAGCACGCAGGGGCTGGCTGGAAAAGCACTTTTGCAATTTATCAAGGCAGTCTGAGAGGCTGACAACGGGGGAAACTAGAGAGAGAGATTTTTGCCGCTTTTCTGTAAACCTCAATCTGCTCCCAAAGAAAAACATCATGATTATTGTTTTTTAAAAAGCACATGTGCACTAAAGCATGTGCCCTTTTTGGGATTCCAGTGGCTGCGTGAAGCGGCTCACCTGTGGAGACACGTGCCCAGGGCAGATGCAACAGAACGGCCGAGGTTCTGGACGCTTCCTCCCCGCGACTATCAATCATTTCCAACGGGATCAAATGCAGAGGCTAAAAAGCTTTCAAGGGTAAGGTGACCAGACATCCCGCTTTTGGCGGGACAGTCCCGATTTTTAACAATTTGTCCCGCGTCCCGTGACGGGACTGTCCTGCCAAAAGCGGGATGTCTGGTCACCTTATTCAAGGGGAATCCGTTAACTACTTAAAGCTGCCAATTGTACATTAGGAAGATGATCTGTCTGTGGAGTTCAAACTCTCTGGAAGCTTCCACTGAATTCTAGGACTGACCAGCTACGATCCTTCCACATCATGGCTGGGGGGTCAGAGTGGCTGGCTTGGGGTTGGGGGCCCCCTGCAGCAGCCGCCAGGGCCTTCCGGCTAGATCTGGGAGCCTAAGGTGGTTCTGTGTGTGTGACTTATTGGAAGGAAGCACATCGATTCAGTCCCAGGGGAAGGCGTCAGGCAGAGAATGGCACCAGAAGGTGGGCAGGGGCACGGGAAACAGGAAGCTGCTTTTCAAACCCACGCGGCGCTGGGGAGACAAGGGCGAGTGTGTGAGAGAGAAGGCAGGTGGGCAGAGTCCTCCCGGCACCGATGACGCATCACTCCGTTCGGGCACCGTCTGTGGGCCTGGTTACGTGGGTAACGGCAGCCATGCCAGGGCCACACCTGCTGTGACATAAAGAACACCGCTGTCCCCTCCTGCCCAGGGCCCGAGACACACTCTGCTCCCTCGCACTCTTTGAAGCAGGAGTATCTGTGGCCGATTCTTATCTACAGGCCTGGCTGGCCATAAAAGAAAAGAAAAGAAAAAAAAAAAAATAGTCCTCAGCCAGTGTATTCTGAATGTGCTGTGGGTTCTAGGCGTGTCCGGGCAGGGCCTGGGTCCGGTCTGCCTCTGTGTGATCGGAGTCCCCGGCGTGGGCTCCCGCGTGGGTAAGCTTTCAGGGAGTGTTTGTCGAAGGAGCAGATTAAAAAACGAGGCTCCGCTCCTCCCAGAGCTCCGTCTGGGGCAGGTGACTCACTCGGCGGCGGGTAAAGGCTCCCATGGGCCCCGTTCCTTCTGCTAAAGAGAGAAGCCCGGGCATCAGCTCCTCTCCCCCACACGCAGGGATCATCTGCTTCGCTCGGATAACGAGGCCGGCTCTGGGCGGGCGGCCCTGCCTGCAGGAGCCGGGCCAGGGACAAGCCTGATGGGACACCCCCCCTTTTCCCCAGGGTGGGACAGGGAAGAAGGGCCCTTCCCCGTTCCCTCCTCCTGCTGTGACTGTGTCCACAGGTTTAGGAGCTTAAAGCAGCACAAACGTATTATCTTACAGCTCCGGAGGCCGGGGTCCCAAATGGGTCTCACTGGGCTACATTTAAGGGGTGGGCAGGGCTGTGTTCTCCCAGAGGCTCCTGGGAGAATCTGTTTTCTTGCCTTCTGCAGCTTAGAACCTTTTCCTTACAGTAAGGTGACCAGACGTCCCGCTTTTGAACAATTTGTCCCGCGGTGTTTTAAAAATTTAAAAAAAATCGGGATGCAGGACAAATTGTTAAAAATTGGGACTGTCCCGCCCAAAGTGGGACGTCTCGTCACCTTACCTTACCGGCATGAACTATGTTGGCACTTGAAAGATCTGCGACACCCAGTGAGCCAGTATTTTCCAAGTGACCCATGTTAGATGCTCAAAAACCCCGCATGGGCACAAAATTCATCCCAAGTGCAAATGAGACTGATGACTCCGGCCACGGTAACAGATCACAAAAACAAGGCTTCGGATTCCACGCTGCAGCAAGCGAACCCCTAAGCAATGGCCACCTGGTGGGTGTGAGTGTGGCACCGAAGAAAAATACCCACAATTCCCTAAGAAGGCGACTGGCATGTTCCCTTTCCCACCTGTGTGTGTGTGAGGCCAGATTCCCAACCAAGGCAACTAGTCACCGTTACCCGACGGAAGCGACAGACAGGAGCAGCATTCGGCAGTCTGCCACGAAGCCAGAGGTCAAAAAGTTTCATAAAAAATTTACATTTCTGTAAAAATATAAAACAATGCTGCCTTTCTCACTGAAATCGATTGGTTGGGGGGGGAAATCGTCATTTTTCATAAAAAAAAATAATTGCTATGTATGTTAACATGTGATGGGCTTATTATTATTTGACAATAAATTACTGAAGGTTCAAACATGCTTTCTCTATTTTAAATTTGTTGAATTTGTTGGGGTAACACATTGGTTAATAAAATTATGGACGTTTCAGGTATAGAATTCTATAATGCATCATCTACAGCAGTGGTTCTCAGCCTTCCTAATGCCGCGACTCTTTAATACAGCTCCTCATGTTGTGGTGACCCCCAACCATAAGATTATTCTCGTTGTTACTTCATAGCTGTAATGTTGCTACTGCTATGAATCATAATGTAAACATCTGTGTTTTCAGATGGTCGTAGGCTCTACAGTAGCGGTTCTCAACCTGGGGGTCACAACAGGCTGAGAACCACCAGCAGGATCGCCCAAGACCTGCGGAATTAGAAAGGTTGAGAATCTGTGATCTACATCTTGAACTGTGAGTTCACCACCCCAAGTCAAGCTTCCTTGCCTCACCCTTTATCCTTCTTTCCCTCCCACCCCCTGTCCTCTGGCAGCCACCGTACTGTTGTCTGTAGACATGTTTTCGGTTTTAGTTTCTAAAATAGGAAATAAGGATCTGAACCCTATCAATAAAAGCTCTTCGGGGTCCTCAATGGTGTAAGATCATAACACAGTCCAGAAAGCAGAAAGTATGGGAAATAAACAGATCTATAAAACACAGATCTTTAGCCTAGTGCAGTGGTCGGCAAACTCATTAGTCAACACTTGTGGCTCGCGAGCCGTAGTTTGCCGACCGCTGGCCTCGTGTTATAGAACGGCAAACACGAAAAGAAAAAAGGGGAAATGACTTAAATGTACAGTCATAAGGAAGTGGCTAAATAAATGATGGTGCCTCCATTTGGTAGAACATTATGTAGCCAGAAGTATGTTTTTTTTTTTTTTTAAATTATGTTTTCCAGGAGTATTTATTGTCGTGGGGAAATGCTCAACACATTCAACATGCCATTAAGTGATTAAAAAAGGGAAGAGGCACCCTAGTGGGTTTGCTCAATGAACAGAGCGTCAGCCCGCATACCGAAGGGTCCCAGGTTTGATTCCGGTCAAGGGCATGTATCTCGGTGGCAGGCTCGATCCCTAGCTCTGGTAGGGGTGCATACAGAAGGCAATCTTAATCGATGTCTCTCTCTTGCATAAAGGTTTCTCTCTCTCTCTCTCTCTCTCTTCCTCCTCCTCCCTTTCACTCTCTCTAAAAATCAATGGAAAATATCCTCTGGTGAGGCTTAACAACAAAAATAATGAAAATTAAAGGGAAAAGCAAATTTTCATGGTCATTGTTTCTATAGTGACTTGGTTATTGGAGAAATCAGTGATGGAGGGGGAAATAGGGAAATCAACAAATACCCCAAGGGGTCCCAGAGCTTCACATGTGTAAAGCTGGGGTCATGCAGGGACTTGGCTATGTACATATGTATACACACACACACACACACACCCTTTTTTCCTAGACCATCACTCATTGCTTCTGCCTGTAAAACTCACAGGGAGATCAAAATACTAAACCAAACATTCCCAGCCTCATCCCCACAGAAACAAAGGAACCTTCTAAGTACCGTTCTCCCCAAGCTAGACTCGTTCTGTGGCTTTGATTTTTTGGGAACACGGGCTGACATTTGGGTGTCTGAGTTCCTCATCCTGATGTGCTGGAAAATTCGGCTCTCATCAACCCCACACCAGTGACTGGGGGGGGACAGCCAGGGGACAGCAGTGGGACCTGCCAGGCACCCTTGGGGGCTCTGCGTGCTCCGCCACGGAGGCACCGGCTGGCTGTGAACGCGCGTCGTCAACATCTGCCGCGGACTCGGCTGGCACATTCATGCTCGCTCTCCTCATTACGGGCATGTAAATCCCTCTCCATGCCCTGCCTTTTTCTGCCCACATCTGTCTGCAATTCACCCACCACGTGCTGTGGCTGGGAGGAAGCTTCCTATTTCAGACCGTGCGGAACGCCAGGCGGGATGCTCGAACGGCTGACGGCGCCCACGGGAGGCTTTCCAGGAACACGGCGCGCCCTGGGCTCCGGCGGGCACGAGGCCTCCGAGGTCTGGGCCGCCCCTGGTGGGAACGGGGAGCCCGCGTCTCCACGCAGATCCCAGGAGGGCTGCCGAGCCCCCTCGCGTGCGATAATCACTGAGTCTTTGCACTAATGGCTCCGGGCTCCGGGCCAACCACTTGATATCTCACTTAATCCCCACAACGACCCTCTGGAGAAGCTGCTTATATTCGTCCCGATTACAAGAAAGGCAGGTTTTGTTACCATCACCCTCAGTCAGGGGACTGTGGTTCAGAGAGGTCAAGGAACCTGCCCAAGGTCACAGAGCCAGCAAGCGGAGGTGCTGGATGGGATGCAAGCCCAGACCTGATCCCAGAGCCTCCTGTCCCCGTGTCCCCATCTCTCCTGTCCAGGCTGACGTCCCCTCCTCCCCCCCCATACGGAAGACTAGGTGTGGGTGTAGTGGGAGAAGTTTCCGGAAAAGCCCTCTATACACTCTGCCAATTACTTAACCTCCCTGAGCCTCATCCGGGTGTCTCCATCTGTAAGAGGGGGGTCCCACCTCCTAGCAGGACTAGGGTGAGTGGTAGATCAGGCGCTGAGAACAGTGCTGGCGCACAGTAGGCGCTTGATAACGCGTTCCCTCAGTGACCCCTGACAAGTCCTCGCTGGGGAGACCGTTGGCGGTGGGTAAGACATCCACGCACAGAGTTAGGAAGAGAGGCCCGCCCGGCCGCTACCAGCCAGCTCTCACGGCAGGAGCAAGCGCGGCACCGACACCTCCATAGACATCGCGTCCTTTCGCTCCCGGCCACTGACCCAGGTTTGCAGAGGGCAGCTGTCTGTCCCTGGAGCTGGGGGTGGGGACCTGAACCTCTGCTCACTCCCCTGTCAGCTCCCCTGGGCCCCAGGATGCTGAGAGGTTTTTCCACTCCCCACAGGCCCTGAGGGCGGATACCGGGGAGAAGCCTTCCATGCCCCAGGACAGGGAGGGCGGGTTTATGGTGCTGGCGATCAATACTTGGCAAAGGTGGCTGAGATGGTGCTTCCTCAGCCAGTCCTGACTCTCCTCTGGTTTTCGACGAGGTGTGGCCGAGGCCAGAGGCCCTCAGCTCCCACCCCAGGGGCCTGAGGCACCTCCTGGGGGTGTCGCTGGGACTGGGCCTGTCCCAGGCAGGGGAGTGGGAAGCTGGGAGGGAAGGAGGGAGGGAGGCTTGTGCAGATCAGCCTGATGCTGGAAGGTTGCCCACAGAGAGCATGCGTGCTTGGCACCGGACTTCCCGGCCATGCAGCGCCAGCTGGACCGTGACACAGGCCACCTGCCCACCCTGGCCCGAGGAGACCACCCAGACGCTGTCTCAGTGACCCCATGGGAACGCAGCCCCAGCAGAAAAGGGGGTCCCTGCCTGTCAGAGCCGTTCGTTTTGCTGAAAGAACGCACACATTCGGTGCCGAAACATCTGGGTAAGGACATTCTCCCAGACGCCCCCGGGGAACGGTCGGTGGGTGCTGGACGCACAGCCGGCTTGGCCCTTGTGCGGGTGCTTGCTGATCACCGCTCCCCTCTGGTCAGGGAGACCCACAGTGACAGAGCCCACTAACTGCCCAGCAAAACCCGCTCCCCGCTCCCGCCCCTCTGCCCGTTAGCCGTGTGGCCTGGACGGAGCCGTCCAGTAGGAAGTGACATGGCCCAGCTGTCCCTGCAGCCCGCCTCCCTGCCAGTGCTGCCGGGGGGGGGGCTCTGCCCTCAGTTCTGGCTCCTCTGGGTCCCTCCACCACCCCAACGGCTCCTCCGGTGGTCAGAGGAGAGACAAACAGGTGCGTGAAGTCCCTCTTTTGGGGTTTCTGCTACAGCAGCCCGAAGTCCATCTAAGTAATTAACCTGCTTTGGCTTCAAAAATAAAGTCCTCGGAGAGTATTTATGGTTCTAGTAACTGGGAAGTGGAGAGCAGGCTGCGAGTTTTATTGCCTTGTCTTCCCCCAGGGGAGAGGGAGACACCTGGGGAGCACAAAAGGATCAGGCAGATCCCCCCCACACGCCCCTCTCCCCCCCAGTGGAGCCCTGTCTGGGGCGGGCTACCCCTTTCTCAAGCACCTTGAGCCTTCTTCCCCACCGCGGAGGGCGGCAGGGGCTCCCAGAGAGACGGGCACGTGGCTGCTGCACCCCCAGCAGCTCCAGGGAGAGCAGGCTGACCGTGTGGCCCACTGGCCTCCTCGTTTCCTACGGCAGCTGCTGGCTACGGGGCAGGGTCCCTCCTGGCAAGAGACCCCCCTGGGCACTGATGCCACCTCTCTCCCAACTCCTCCACCTGCCTAGGGCTGGAGGCTGCCCCGCCCGGAAGGGCCACGGCAGCCAGTGCAGGGCAGGGGACCGGCTGGCCTCCAGCAGAGAATCGAGCCCACAGGCGCTCCGTCCAGGGAGGGGAGGTGCTGGCAAAGAGAGGACCCACTGCCGGGTCAGCACCTGGGTTGGCGAAGATGCCCACCCCCCTGCCATACACGACCGGCCAGGACGGCGCACAGTGGTGGTTACGGCCGGAGGAAGGGATGACCTATGTGCCCGGTCCTGCGAGAGGCAGCTTTCCACCCCAACAGGCCCAGGGCAGCCGGGGGGTCTGAGCACGGGGACCCCGATTCCACGTCACACCCCACCGCAGAGGCTGGACCCCGGTTCCCCAGAGCCCCTGTGGCCTGCGCCCCAGCCCCAGGCGCGGGAAGGCGGGGCCACGCCGCCCGGTCACTCACCCTGCAGGGCCTCTTTGGCTCTGGCCAGCTCCTGCTCCTTCTGGGCCAGCTGCACCCTGAGCTCCGCGGCCGACAGCACCTCGGCCGACTTGCCGCCCTGCGACTCCTCCAGGTCCTTGGTCAGCATCTCCTTCATCTGCCGGAGCAGGTGCACCTCCTCCTGCAGCCGGGACACCTCCTCCCGCAGCAGCCCTGGGGGAGAGGCACAGGTTAGAGGACGGGCCGCCCGGCACCCACACGGTCTGCTGCCCCGAGCCCGGACACCACCCGCAGGGTGCTGCACGCAGGGTGAGCGGCACCACCGCAGGGTGCTGCACGCAGGGTGAGCGGCACCACTCGCAGGGTGCTGCACGCAGGGTGAGCGGCACCACCCGCAGGGTGCTGCACGCAGGGTGAGCGGCACCACCCGCAGGGTGCTGCACGCAGGGTGAGCGACACCACCCGCAGGGTGCTGCACGCAGGGTGAGCGACACCACCCGCAGGGTGCTGCACGCAGGGTGAGCGACACCACCGCAGGGTGCTGCACGCAGGGTGAGCGGCACCACCCGCAGGGTGCTGCACGCAGGGCGAGCGACACCACCGCAGGGTGCTGCACGCAGGGTGAGCGGCACCACCCGCAGGGTGCTGCACGCAGGGTGAGCGACACCACCGCAGGGTGCTGCCCCGAGCCCGGACACCACCCGCAGGGTGCTGCACGCAGGGTGAGCGACACCACCGCAGGGTGCTGCACGCAGGGTGAGCGACACCACCGCAGGGTGCTGCACGCAGGGTGAGCGGCACCACCCGCAGGGTGCTGCACGCAGGGTGAGCGACACCACCGCAGGGTGCTGCCCCGAGCCCGGACACCACCCGCAGGGTGCTGCACGCAGGGTGAGCGGCACCACCGCAGGGTGCTGCACGCAGGGTGAGCGGCACCACCGCAGGGTGCTGCACGCAGGGTGAGCGGCACCACCCGCAGGGTGCTGCACGCAGGGTGAGCGGCACCACCCGCAGGGTGCTGCACGCAGGGTGAGCGGCCGCACTGGGCGGCACACACCGCGGCAACACTAACCCGTACAGCGCGCACACGCACGGCCACAATGCTCACTCACGGACGGAAGGAGGTCCTGGCCCTGGTAGCAGGCCCGGGCACCCAGCCTCCACCCACACCACGCCGCGCTCGGCCATCGCTCTGGCCCCTTCCCGGCCTCCGCCACCCTGGTCCTCGCTCTGCACCTGGAGCATCCTTTCCCTTCCTCCCTAGAGCACCTCCTCGCCGTGAGGCAGGCCCCAGCGCCCCTTCCCCCTCGGAGGGGTGTCTCTCACCAGCCCTCTCACTGCCAGGGGGCAGTTTTCATGTTCCTGGGCCTCTGGTCTGGCTCCCCCTCGGGCCAGACATGTGGTCACAAGTAGGTCCCGGCCCCTCCGAGCCTCAGACACCCCATCTGTAAAATGGGTCTGGCCCCCATCGGGTGGGGTGGCTCCAAGGAGACCAGAGGAAGCCCTCCTGCAGGGCTCGGCCCTCAGGGAGCGCTCAGTATCCATGAGGCACCTGTACCCCTGGGGGGTCCTGGAACTGGAGGCGGAGCCAGGTCTGGGGCAGGGACAGGCTGAGGGGGCAGAGCTGAGGCCTGGAGGACAAGGGGCCCCCCAGCACCAGAGGCCTTGGGAAACGGTGGGGTGGATCCGGGTCCTGTTCCCATGTCCCCCTTACCACTTCCTCCGAGGCCACCGGGGTCCAGCTACCTGTGCGAGTGAGGCCTCCCTGCCCTCCCAAAACTCCTCCATCCCCCTCCCCCCGAAGCCTTGGGCCCCCGACCCCTCGGCTGACAACCTCCCTGGCTGCCCGGCTCCTTGGACAGCCTCCCCCAGGCCACAGGGCCTTTCAGCCCCGGGAGGTGCCTTCCTGTCAGCTGGTGTCAGCCCCCTGTCACCCCTGCCTGCTGTCCCACACTGACAACCTGCACAAAGCCATCGTTATGAAGGAGGCCCACCTGTTTGCCACCCGCGTGCCTGGTGGGGGCAGCTCCCCAGAGGGGGTCTGGCCATACCCTTCACTACAGGGTCCCACGAGCCCCAACAGTGTGTGCCGACACATGACCACTCCTCCCCCATCCCCCCAGCTAGTCTATCGGCCAGGTGCGGCTCTAGCCACGGGGGACTCCAGGTGAACGGCCCAGACAGGGCCTGCCTCTGGCTGGCACCCCGCGAGGCAGGCCGTCTGCGAGGGAAGGTCTGGCTGCCCTGGCATCGACTGGAGTGCGGACTGGGAACTGTCCAAGTCTCCCAGCCAAACTGCACAGTAAGAGGTTTGCTCTGGGGGCCCCTCCCTGCGCTGATTCCAGCAAACATTCGCGGGTCACCAACACTGCAGGCCTGGCACGGGGTGTCTAGAGAGGAGCGGGGAGCACCCTGGGCCTCGAGCCTCCGCCGTAAGTGAGCAGAATACAGAGGAGGGGCTGTACCTGCTCAGGGCACAGGACATTTGAGATGGGACTTGGAAGATGGGTATGGGAGGGTGGTGAGCAGATGAAACAGCAGGAACCAAGGCAAAGGGGCTGGAGAGCCAGAGGTCCCTGTGTGATCAATGAAGGGTACAAAATGAGAAGGAACAACAGGAAGCCTGGAGAGGTTCAGTCGGAGGAGGGGGGAGGGTCAGATTATAAAAGGTCTTAACCCTCCCCACTCCTCTGTACGCCAGCCCTGGCTCATCATCTCCAGCAGTATCTATGACTTGGGAACTTGCATTACCGTTCTGTCACGGACTGAATGTGTCTCCTCAAAATGTATCAGCTGAAAGCTGATCCTCAATGTGCATTTGCAGGCGGGGCCGGGGGCTGGGGGTGGGGGAGAGGAGTGATTAAGTCTTGAGGTTGAAAATCTCAGGAATAGAATCAGGGCTCTTCTAAGAGACTCCATGGAGCTCCCTTGCCCCTTTCACCACGTGAAAAAACAAACAAACAAACAAACAAACAACAACAAAAAACACAACCCAGATGCACAGTTAAACTGGTTTACAGCGGTCTGCAAACCAGGCACGGAATCTGCCAGTGCCCTGAACTTGAACTCCCGGCCTCCAGAACGCTAAGCCACACGTGGCTGTTGCTGATAAGCACCCAGCCTCTGTCTTAGGTTAGCAGCCCGGATGGCCTACGACAGTGGTAGGCAAACTGCGGCTCACGAGCCTCGCTGTGCCGCTCTGTTGATGAATGAGTTTGCCGACCACTGCTGTAAAGGCGTTACCCTTACCCAGAAGGTTTGAGTTCAGGTTAAAGACATTAGTACATTATTAAAGTGTTTTTTAAGTGTCTTTCCCTAAGGCAGTGGTCGGCAAACTCCTTAGTCAGCAGAGCCGCAGTTTGCTGACCGCTGGACGAAGACACTCTCCTCCATTACATCTCCCCAGCTGCCCGTGCCACCGGGGCCGG
Source organism: Nyctalus aviator (assembly GCA_036971965.1). Taxonomy (NCBI): domain Eukaryota; kingdom Metazoa; phylum Chordata; class Mammalia; order Chiroptera; family Vespertilionidae; genus Nyctalus; species Nyctalus aviator. The sequence continues at coordinate 187,676,575 of CM072923.1, forward strand.
TTCCGACCGAATGGCCTCCAAACACCTATTTCACAGTGAGGGCTGAGGGACCGCTAACATATCCGGGCAGGTGGGAGCCAGGTTTGTTTTGACATTTCCTTTAGAAGCGTGGCTTCCGGGCTTCCCCCAATTGCCCGGGGGAAGCCAGCGAGCTCTCAACTTCGTTTCCGCAGACAGCAGAGGCATCCAAGAGACCTGGAGACCGAGACCGACCCAGTCCTGCCTATGACCTTAGCATGACCCTGCCCGCGCCCCCCATCCCCACCCCTCCACTTCTCCGGATCTCGGCCGTCATGTACAGCACAAGGGGATGATGCCACCCGGTTAGCCTTGCCAGATTAGCAAACAGAGCAAAGCAAAGCTAAACAAACCGAAGAACCCAGATGCACAATGAAACTGTGATTTCAGCTACATGAGTCATTTTTAGCATAACGGTGTCCTAAACACACACGGACACAGTCACACTGAAAATGTATCTGCTGTCTGTCTGAAATTCAAACTGAGCCGGGTTGTGCTGTTTTATCCAGTCACCCTACTTGCACCCCATGGAATTTGGGGACAAGAACTTGGCGATCACAGGAAGGGCGTGGAGACGGGGTGAAGGCGCAGGAGAGCGCGGAGAGCAAGATGGGGCCTGTGTCCCTCTCCTGGGCGATCGGGCAAAGGCGGGTTTCTCCTGTGCTCACCCTCCCAACAGGTGCACCGGGCAGAGACCCCGCCCCTGCAGTGGGGCCCTGATCGAGCAGGAGGAGGGACAGCAGGAGCGGCACCTGCAGGAGCCACCTCTCGGGAGGCCAGGCTGGAAAAACAGCTCGGCGAAGAGAGGGATTTGTGGCAGCTCATTCCCGGCACTGCACCTGCCCCCAGCTTCTGGGCCTGCGCTGTCTCCCCTGTGAGACCGGGCTGATGGGGATAGATGGGACGGGCAGTGCACCGACAGGGGCCGAGCACAGTGAGCGCTGTTGGTGCCCATCACACCCCACCCCTGCCCGCTGCGCAGAGGGGGCGCGGACGTTCCTCAGAAGCAATGAAAGAGCTGGAGAGGAAGACTGGGGTTTCTGCCGCGGAGGGATGGCCACCTCGGGTGTGACCAGGGCAAGTCAGTCCCTGTCCCTCTCCGGGCCTTCACATGACCAGCCCCTTGGAGGGGCCCGCTGATCTTTATGAATCTAGATCAGTGGTCGGCAAACTGTGACTCGAGAGCCACATGCGGCTCTTTGGCCCCTTGAGTGGTGGCTCTTCCACAAAATACCACGGCCTGGGTGAGTCTATGTTGAAGAAGTGGCGTTAGAAGAAGTTTAAGTTTTAAAAATGTGGCTCTCCAAAGGAATTTCAATCTGTTGTCCTGTTGATATTTGGCTCTGTTGACTGATGAGTTTGCCGACCACTGACCTAGTACTTAAAAATGCCATTTATCCGCCTCCCATGCAATTAGGGTTGTCCTTGTAATCCACTTCTGGCCGTTGAGGCATAGGACAAAGACCCCAAGGAGGTCTACCCTTGAAGAAAAAAGGGCTTTGGAGGAAGAGAGGGAGGGAGGGAGGGATGAGGAGGGAGGGAGAAAGAGGGAGAAAGAGGGGCGGGGGAGAGATCCGCCTTCCTGCCTGGAAGGAGACTCGGCTGGAGCTGCAGCAACCACTTTGTAACAGGAGGCAACATGCACAGGCAAAACAGGCCTGGGAGGGAGACCAGAGCCTGGGGCCAGCACAGCGCATGACTCAGACCTTACCTGCACCGAGGCCTGGAGCAGCACCCAGGCCTGGAGCAGCTGGCCAGGCAGGGCAGCCTGGCAGAGGAGAGCCTTTGATGGCCCTGCTGATTCCAGTCCAAGTACAGCGGCTGCGAAGGCCAGCAGCCCCTGCGGGTCTGTCCTGCGCCAGCTCAGCAGGGGAATCTGGGGAGCGGGATGAGGAGGAAGTGGGGACAGCGGAGGAATCAACCCAGCGCATCAGGAAGGCGACTGCTCCAGGCTTGGGGAAGAGGCCTCTGGGTGTGACAGGCTTTTCCAGGATGAATCTCTGTGAGCTCGCGAGGGCAGGGGCAGAAGGGGAACAGGGAAGACAGCTGCTTTTTGCGATGTAGGGCTCCCCCGAGAATGGCCTGACAAGGCAACGGGGGACCCAGATTCTCCTGAGGCCTCCTGGTGAGCTGTAGGTATGTAAGCCTCGCCTTCCACAGCCAAGGTCTCAAGAATAATCATATATAGCCCTAACTGGTTTGGCTCAGGGGATAGAGCGTCAGCCTGCGGACTCAAGGGTCCCGGGTTCGATTCCGGTCAAGGGCATGTACCTTGGTTGCGGGCACATCCCCAGTAGGGAGTGTGCAAGAGAAAGCTGATAAATGTTTCTCTATCATTGATGTTTCCAATTCTCTATCCCTTGCCCTTCCTCTCTGTAAAAAAGTCAATAAAATATATTTTTTAAAAAAAGAATAATCCTATATAATAAAACCGTAATATGCAAGTCAACCAAACAACAAAACGACCGTTCGCTATGAGCGGGGCCTAAGCTGGAAGGCGGACCTCTCCGGAGGGGTCCTGGATTGAGAGAGGATGCAGGCCAGGCTGAGGGACCTCCCCCACCCCCAGTGCACATATGTTGTGCACCAGGCATCTAGTTATCTTGTAATTACTATGTAATCTTGTAATCACAATAACAACTGCCTCTTTACTAAGTACACACTGTGTGCGCCTGACTCTGCTGTAAATAGTTTACATGCCTTAACCAGCTTAATCCTCACCATAACCCCACGAAGCAGGTCCTAGCATCATCACCCCATTTTACAGACAGGGAAGTTGAGGCACAGGAGTTAGGTGACTTGACCGAGGTCACGCAGAGTCAAGAGCAGAGCCAGGGTCTGAGCTGGGCGGTCTTGCTCCAGCACCCAGTCTTATCCCCGGCACCCTATCACTTACAGGGGCTGGGGTGGGTGATGGGGGCGACGGAGCAGGCATGCCCCCCACTCACATAGACACCCGGAGCTCAGCCCCGTGCTGGGCTCTTGGCAGACATGCCAGAGCGGTTGGTGCCCAGAGTAGTAGAGGGAGACCAGCAGCCTGGGGTCAGCCAGCCTGGACTCTCTCCTGGCTCCCTGCGCCTCCTCCCCCCCGCATCCCAGCTATCTGACCCTTGGACAAGTGACCCCTGAGATTATCTGAAAATGGAGCCAAGACCAGTCCCCACGGCCTGTGGTAAACATAAGCAAAGCAACTGTCTAAGTGGGAACGCTGTAGAAGGTTCTAGATGGGGGTCAAATGTAGTTTGTCATGATCATCATCACAGAAAAGGGCAAACCTCGCGGGTGCTCTGAAGGAAGGCCCGGCTTCAACACCCTCGGAGCCGTGACCTTGGGACTCTGACCCAGGAGGCCCGGAGCGGGGTGAAAGGACGGCGGAGGCTGAGCCAGGACCTCTGTCCCGTTCCCCGCCCCGCCCCCACTGCGAGGGGAGGCAGGCCCCCGAGGACAGAGACAGGCCCCGAGCCACACGGGGACTCTCCGTGCAGACCGGGCTTCGTGCGGTGGTGGATCCATGCCCAGGGTGACTGTCCCCAGGCTGCCTGTCATGGGTAAGCACGCATCTGTCGGGGCCGGGAGAGCTGGGATTGGGAACAGCCATGTGGCCCTGGGTTCCAGCCGTGAGAAGGGCCCTTGAAACTCTGTAAGCGACAAGGACGTCCAGGCTGGTCTGGGATGGGTCTGGGAAGCAATGGTTTGCCTGCGGACAGAGAAATCTGGGAACCTCAGCCTGGGAGAGCAGCCTCAGGGTCAGCTCTTGGAAGTGGGGTTAATTTCAAGCTTTTGAGTTCTGCCTCAAGGCCATTTACAGACTGATCCTGCCCAAACCTTCTTCTCCCCCCTAAAGGGGTCTGGCAGCACCAACTGCACAGCCACTGGGCCACCATCCTTCCCCGAGGTCCCAGCTTGCAGCCAGAGGCTGACCACGAGCCTGGCCCTGAGCCCTGGCCTCCGGAATCTCTCGCCAGGCCTGAGGGAGCAGCGCTAGCCTCTCCAGCCTGCACATCAGAGACGGAGGCCACGGCAGGTGGACTGGCTTGTTCAAGGTCACAGCCGGATCCCAACACTGAAGTCTGCCTGATTGCAAAGCTCATGGTCTTTACAGCTGGATGAGGCTGCCTGCCCTCAACGCCGCGCTGTGCATATTTCTCGAGCTACATGCCGGGAGAGAGAGATGGCATTTTGGTAAAAATGGTAGCGTTCCCCCTTCCCCATCATGCAACCTTGCCTCTTGCCATAGGCTTCTGCCCTCCCCGAGGCCTGGCTCCTACAGGCAGTCTCCAAGAGAGGGATAGCAACCTGTTTCCCTTGCCGCCCTTGCCATGCATGCATGACGCTCACCCCTCACCCCTCCTCCCTCTTTGTTCACCACTCAGAGGGAAAAATTTACCAAAAAGAGAGGAGAAGGCCCAGCACTGGTCACACCCACCAACGCGTGACACAGGCCACCCGCGCGGCGAGCACAGAGCTCATCGCAAACCGGGCGGAACCGACCTGACCGAGGCCTTGACACCGAGGGAAAGCCCGGCTCTGAGTCTGAGTCAGCAGCAGACGCCCCGTCTGTTTCCTTCTCCACCCGCCTCCTCCCTCTCCACCCACCCCAGCACGCAGGGTGGAAGCGGCCTGTCCGCTTGTCAAGAGCGCGGTTCCCCTGGGCCCCGCTCCCGGGGAGGGGTGGGGGAGGAGAGAGCCACCTGCTTGGGAAGACGGGGACCGGAAAGGCATCCATCCCCGTTTTTTTTTATTTTAATTTTTATTTTATTGATTTTCCACAGAGAGGAAGGGAGAGGGATAAAGAGCTAGAAACATCGATGAGAGAGAAACATCGACCAGCTGCCTCTTGCACACCCCCTACCGGGGATGTGCCCGCAACCAATGTACATGCCCCTGATTGGAATCGAACCTGGGACCTTTCAGTCCGCAGACGGACGCTCTACCACTGAGCCAAACCAGTTTCGGCCCCATCCCCGTTTTACAGACACCCAACCTGACGCCCGGAGGAAGGCGTCTGGAATCCACGGCTCTGACCACAGGGCCACTGGCTCCCCAGAGCCGGCAGCCCAACGGGAATCATGCTTTGGCTAGAACACCCTGCTCGGCCCGTCTCATCCGCCGCCGCGGGGGTTAAACGCACGGCCACATGTCCGGCATGCGGACGGCCCCCGCGGATGGCGATGATTCCACAGAGAAGAGACGTGGGTGCTCGGGGCCTGGCCCACGGCGCCCCTCGACGCCGCCATCACGCGAGGGCAGTGAGTCTGACATCCCCTCGTCTTCAGACCCACGTCACGGGGAGATCCAAGCTGTCAACACCGCGTAAACCCAGTCCAGACGGCGGCCCCGACGGGCGGATGGCAGACCCGGATTCTGTCTCGGACGTGGCTCCCGAGGGAGCCAGGGGCTGCGGGCGATCCCTGCGTGGCCTGACCTCTGGCTCCGTGGTCGGCAAACTGCAGCTCGCGAGCCTCGTGTGGCTCTTTGGCCCCTTGAGTGTGGCTGTGGGCTCTTCCACAAAACACCACGGCCTGGGCGGAGTCTATGTTGAAGAAGTGGCGTTAGAAGAAGTTTACGTTTAAAGAACTGGGCTCCCCAGAGAAAATTCAATTGCTGTACTGTTGATATGTGTGGCTCTGTGGACTAATGAGTTTGCCGATCACGGCCCCGAGTCCCTCAACTCCCTCACCTGGAAAAGCGACCATGACGGCCACAACCAGCGGCTCTGGAACAGGCTGCGGGGCCAGATCCCGGCTCCGCCCTTTAGCTGTCTGACCTGTATGGGTCACCTCTCTTTCCCTCTTCCGGGGAATGGAGGCGCCAGTCCCCACCTCCCAGAGAGCACATGTCCCGTGAAGGTCAGTGACAGATCGATAGAGAGGCCTGGCACCACGCAGACCCTCGGCACACGTCAGCAGCAGCCCCGATGCCATCCGGAAGGATGCCCGGCCACGGGGAGGGGGGCGGGAAAGCAAGAGGGTGTCCTGGGCTCCGGCCGCCCGGTCCTCAGCGGTCACTCGCCGGGAGGTGCCCGAGGCCGTGAAGGCTGCAGGCCGCTCAGGGCTCCACACAACCCACTCTCGACGACCCTCCAGCCCCACGGAGCAGCTGCTCCAGGAAGGAAGAAAATGTGCTTTGCATGCTTTAAATGCTTCCCTTATGAAAACTGGCAGGGCTGCCTCTCTGAATTGTTTGGCAATAAAGTCAGTAACGAGGGCGCTGTCCGAGGCTCTCGCCGCTGGAGTGGGGCGGGAGCCCGCGGGGGTGGGAGGGGGGGGCAGGAGGGCGGGCCGGCCGCCAGCGTGGAGCCCACGGGGGCTTCCAGAAGGCGCCATCTGGGATTCCTCAGAGGGGCACGGGATCACAGCCTGGTGTCCCGATATGAAATCGGAGCCTTCCTCTGGAGGCCAAGTCCCGAGTCAGCAGGGGCAGAGGCGAGGGCCCTTCCGGCCCAGGACATTTTCCCACACTCCCAGGATGCCCGCGTCTCCAGCCCATCGAGTTAATTGAAAAATTACCTTGGGCTGAGAACCAGCAGGCCTGGCCACAGGGGCTGGGTCACAGGGGGGCCCTACCCGGTCTCCAGCCAATGGGACTTGGCAGCCTGCTTCCGGGGGCCTGGACCCAGCTCGGCACGCACACGAGGGCCTGTTCTGTGTGCCAGGCACGCGTCCCATGCAGTCCCAGACTCCCCCAAAACTGAGGGAAGCCCAGGGCTCTCACCTAGGGGGTCGTGGGCCACAGTGGCCGGGCTGCTGGCGCCCCTGCAATATTTCCTTGCAGGATGCTGCTCTGCAGTGTGCCACAGGCTCCCCCCATCCCAAACGCCAGCGGATAACTCAAAGGAAGCGCGCCTGGCCACAGGCCCGCTGCCCGCCCAGAACCCGGCGGCATTCTCACACACAGAGGCCACTCCTGGGGCTGATGCCGCTAAGCTGACCGCCTTGAGCTTTTCCTTCCAAGTGCCGTTATGTCTGCCATCCCAACCTCGCCTCTCTGGGCTGTTCCGTCCATTCCGTCCTCCTAGACCCGGGTCTGTTCAAAGCCAGAGTCCCCGCACTTCCAAGGGGTCCGGCCCCTCTCGAGAGGCCCGTGCAGTCACAGACGCTGCGACTTCCACGGAGGAGACCTGAGGGGACCCCGAGGCCCTGTGTCTCCTCCCGTCAGGCCACAAACATCGGGACGAGAAAGGAACAAACCGGTTAGAAAAACGCCCGCCTTTCACTGGACAGTGTGGTCCATCCGTGAGCCAATCTGGTCATCAAGACACAGAAAAAGGTGGGGTAATTGTGGGGGGAGGAGCAGTGGGGATAAGGAGGGCAAAATCCAGTCCCTGAGGTCTTGCCATGTTTGTGGACTGAGCCACAGACATGTCTGCCTCCCCTCCCCGCCCCCCCGCAGGAAACAGCGGCCCTGACTCCGCGCTAACCTCTCTGGGCCTCCGTTCCCTCGTCTGTAAAATGGGGCAACAGCAGCGCCTCTCTCACAGGGCTGTTGTGAGGGTTACACGAGGGCCTAGGCACATCCGGTGACCACACACAGAGAACAGTGCTTGGCACACTCGAAGTGCCACCCATATGCCGGCTCCTCTCCCTCCCTCTCCTCCTATGGGAGCCGCTGCCCGTGCTTCTGAGGCCAGCCCCGCCTGGCAGTCTTGTCCCTGGAGGCCCTGGAACTCCTGACCGGAGCCCCAGGGAGAACATTCTAGGCTGAGAGGGCGGTGCCCAGCACGGGCTCCCTGCAGCTGGGCCCTAACAGGAGGCCCAGGCCCGGGAAGCCGCCTGCCTCCTCACTGTCTCCAGGTGACAGTGAAAACGGAAGAGGAGTAACTCGGATTCCTGCTTTGAGCTGCCGCAGACCTGCCACCAAACGCTTCCCCTGTCTGTCTGCTCCCCCTCTTCCCCCCTACGCCCCTCCCCCCCCCCACACACACATTTTGCAAAGGTCAATGCTCATTCCACTCCACAGGCTGCCTCTTGGGAGAGCAGAGGAGAAAACTATTCAAAAAATGTAAACTGAAAAACCCCAAGCTCTCCTGCCTCCCCCTCCCACACACCGGCATGCGCACTCCCACACACGTGCACGGCTCGCACCCCGGACACAAGACCGGGCCCCAGCACCCGGGTCTTAAGCACAAGCAGGTGGACAGAGAGGCGATGCCACAGGTGATCGCCCCCTCCTGCCCCCGCCACCCACCCCCAGCTGTCTTCCTTGCAGGAATACAGACGACCCTTCCACCCAGACAAAAAAACCTCGTACAGGGCAGCGTCCTTCCCGGCTTTTCTGGAGCACTTCCTGGCACGAGCCCGGTATTATATGTGCCCTGGCACCACACGTAGCCCTGACCCAGGAGCTGAGCCCCCGAGGTGCCCGTGGAACTGAATGCGGCCCAGGGCACGAGCTCCGAGCTGAGCCAAAGCCCCCCGCCCGCACTCTCCTGACCCACGTGCTTCAAGACTAAGCATGCTCTCCTTCCAGCCTCTCTCCTGCCGTACCCTCCCCCCACGCACACACAGCCAGGGGGACACGGCACGGAGGGAAGAATGGCAGGTTCACGGTTTGGTGGCCACCGTGTCCACGTACGTGACCGGCTTGAATGAGGGGATGAAGTGGACGTCGGATGGGAATAGTCTGGAGTAAGTCAAGGCTCTTTGTTGGTCTATCTATTGTATTCTCCTAAGTCTCTTCCCGCTCTAGCTCCTGAGCTGAGCTTCTAGATCTTTCCTCCTCCTTCTTGCCAGTCCACAGTCTTCAAACCTGGAGCACTGGGCCTTAGGCGGGGACCCCTGACATACGATGGGCACTCGTGGCCGCTTGAGGGGGGATGGAGAACAGACACGAGTGACGGGGCCCCCGGGACTGGCGGGTGGGTGATTTAAAAGGGAACAGACGCTCCCCGCCGCTGGTGGGATGCTTAATAGTCGCTCCCGTGGTTGGGCAAGGCAGCAGAGAACACGCCGGGGGAAGACAGGCCCTGACCAGGTGTTGGCCCTGTAACTGGACTGGGTCCCGTGGGCTCGCTGCCATGTCCCTCAGGAACCGCAGGCTGCTCCCCAGCCAGGCCGGCCAGGTCCCTCCCTCTCCCGCAGTGGATGGCACATAGCGGCAGACATTCCAGGAACCCAACGGCAATGGCATCGGCAACACGGAGCCACACGGAAAACCCCGAACGCAGGCTCTGGCTGTTCCTGCACAACGCGGCCTACACCCGGGACGGGGGCAGCAGGTGGGCAGGCAGCACGGACTCGGCAAAGCCCACGGGCAGAGCCGGAGCGTGTCCAGGCGAAGACCCTCGCGGTGACCATGGAGACTGAGCCAGGGACGCCCCGCTGCCGCCCAGGAACCTGTTCCCGCTGCTTCTCTCTGGGGAGAGCCGTACATCTCTCTGCAGACGGCCGTTCCCCCTGCGTGCACACCTGCACAGCGCTAATCCAGGGGAAGTCAGGGAGCAACAAACCAACCAGCCACACCCGAGGCCGGCGGCCCTGGGAGGCAGGCAGCTGACTCACGTTAAACATTTCCAGGTGGAGAAACTCGAGCTCCTTTTCAGCGGGTCAGCACCGAGCGTATTATTTCTCTCTCCGCCGCCTCCCTTTGGCAATCTCTTGGCTGCACGCAAATGTTCACGGGACCTGCCTGCTAAGAGGTGAGTGCTGCTTGTATGGCCATGGACACTGCTTACGGACAAAAAATAAAATAAAAAATACCATGTGAACTTGTCACCGAATGTCTTCGGGTTCCTTCTGGCCTAAGAGCTGTTGTCGGTCAGCACCGGGGTGGTGGGTGCAGGGTGGGCTGCAAACGCGGGGAATGGAGTCCTCATTCCAGGGCCCTGTCCTGGCCCAGGCTGCCCGCCTGCCCTAAAAACATTCCACGGAGTTTCTAGCTCCCTCGCTCCCCGCCTGCTCCCAGGAGGGCCCCCTGAGGCCTGTGGGCTCCTGCTGGGTCCTCGGAAATAAACACGGGGAGAGTCTGGAACACACAGCTCAGTCTGGGAACATTCTCTCCCTGCCTGTGAGGGAAGACGCTGGCTCCTGGCGGGGGACGAGGAATCTGAGGCTGGACAAGCTGGGCGGATCAAAGGAAGGCGCCCCGTCCTCCATGCCTCCCAGCACAGCCTGCTCCGTCCAGCCGGGAGGAAAGACACCTGGGGAAACAAAGCTGGTGCAGAAGCTGCCGTGCCTGTCCTCTCCCGTCAGAGCCTTATGTTGCGGAGAGAGGTTTGGTGTGTGAGACCCTCAGATGGTAGGACGCAGGCCAGAGGGTGGATGCTCCAAGGAAATCCATGTCTGGCTCAATAGAAAGGTGAGGACTTAAAAGTGAATCCAAAAGTGTAGGGACTGCCTGGAGAGGAAGTAAGTTCCAATCCTTGGAGGCATTCAAGTTCAGGAGGCACACCTGTCCTGGACATTAGCTGTCTATTAGTCTTCCCTGCGTAACTACCCGTGTTTCCCCGAAAATAAGACATCCTCCGAAAATAAGACCTAGTGCATGGAAAGGTAAGATATCCCCTGAAAATAAGACCTATCGCAACTTTGGGAGAAAAAATTAATATAAGACACTGTCTTATTTTCGGGGAAACAGGGTACTTCCCCACAGGCCCTAGAAAGAAGCAGCTGCATCCACCAGGTATCCTGCCCACCCTTACAGATGCAGCTGATTGGACCAGGGCGGTCACCAGACCCAGGCTCTACAAACCATTGGTTGGGCAGGAACCAATCAGATTCTCTTATCTCCCAGCATTGAAGAGAATGAAAGGCTATATATGTGGTAAATGGCCACTGGCAAGGGAGCGGGAAGGAGAGGACATGACCCCAGGCTCCCACTGTTCCTGTCTGGACCCCTACGTGGCGGGTGTTGAACTTCTCGAGGTTGCCTGCTGTCCCCTGGCTGGGGATGCTGCAGAGGGAGGCAGGGTCCTCCAGGGGGCCGGCCAGGCTGGGCAAAGGCGATCGAGCCCTGGAACTTCTCTAAAGCCACCTCAAGCTCCCTCTGACTTCGGGGGCCTGTGTGTGCCCCTCCACCCCCTACCCGTATTTCCTGCCCAGCACAGAGCCAGACCCTGACCGTATGCACAGACAGCAAAGCTCAGTCACGGCCAAGACTCCCGGTACCCCAGCAGGCAGAAAAGGGTGTGGTGGGCACACACCCTCACGTACAATCCCCCGTCCCCAGGGAAAGGGTCTTCCTGCACTGCCAGCGCCAATGCAGAACTCACGCTTCATGGACAGCACTTTGTTACGTGCAATCCATTTAAGATGGCTTACGAACAAAACAAGAGCTCCACGTACTGACTGTATTTTACCTACAAAATGCTACCAAGCCCCGCTGGGCAGGTTCCTTCATTCCCGCTTTAGAAGACTCAGCTGGAGCAGCAGGGCCGAGAGCCCCGGTGTGGGCTTCCGTCAACTCCCCCGGCTCTGACAGAGCCTGCGTGGGAGAGTGGGACCCTAGCAGATGCTGTCTCCAAAAACTTCCCCCCAACGAGACCTCACCTTTACCCCAAGGACTTTATCTCCCACTTATTACCCTGGATTTGTCCAAATTGGGCATCTCTCTGGTCACCTCTGATCACCCACGCTGGTGTAAAACTAATACAACTGATGTTTATTGAGCGCCTACTATGTGCAAAATAATTATCCGAAAGGTTCTCTATCCGAGGCTTTTTCTCCTGAGTCCTACAACACCTAGCCAGGAGCATAAATGGGCAGCTGCTGAAGGAATCAGACCAGCCTGCAGGGACAGCTCCTGTGTCTGCCTCCCGGCTTCTGTTCCCAGCAATGCGCATTCTCTCCGGCTTTCCTCTGAGAAAAACGCCGCTTTCAGACTGCATGTTTCCCTGGAGGTTCACAACCTTAACCTTCCCCAGGGAAGGGCACATGACTTGGGCCTGGTCAATCAATGCATTCCATGTGACCGGACCAAGGGATTGGTTCAGAGCTGTCACATGACTAAAGCTAAGCCAATAAGAGCCAGCCCTGGGATTTCTGCTGAATACACTGGGAATGAATTACTCTCTCTGCTCTGGAATCCTAGGAAGGTAAAGGTTACTTAGACTTGTTAGGTTATTACTATTTTTTCATTGATTTTAGAGAGGAAGGGAGAAGGAGAGAGAAACAGAAACATCAATGATGAGAGGGAATTATTGATCGGCTGCCTCCTGCAACTCCCCCTCCCCCCCTACTGGGGATAGAGCCCACAACCCAGGCATGTACCCTGACTGGAAATCAAACTGTGACCTCCTGTTTCATAGGCCGACACTCAACCACTGAGCCACGCCCGGCCGGGCTGTTAGGACCTTTTTGTGGCCAGAAAGAGTAAAACCCAAACAGATGAAAGGAGAGCTGGAAGATGACATCATTAAGCCCCTGCACGCAGCTATGCCTGAAGCTAGCCCTACCTCTGATCATGTCAGTTACGGGGCAACTATCCATTTCCCTTTTTACCCGTCAGGTCCAGGTGTGTTTATAACATTCGCAATTCAAATAGTCCTGCAATTACAGAACTGCCTGGGCAGGTGGTGGGAAATTGAGAAGTGCAAACTGTACAAAGTTAGCTTTTCCACTAAATCGAGGTATTGAGCACTCGATATCTCTGCATCTCAGATGCCACCCCCGAATGAGGATGATCACGTCTTCCTACCTCACAGGGTGAACGGGAGAGTCCCTGAGCCCTCCTACGGCCTCTGTTATCTGCGACAAGCTAAGGCCGAGAGCAGCAGCAAACCTATAGTTACCAGGGACACCCACATCACTCATCCATCCACACCTGGCCCTCCAGCTGGAGCGTGCAGAGCTGCCTCAAGACCCTCCCACTTCACAAGGCCCAGCCCGGCCCGGCCCGACCCGGCCCGGCCCAGGGGGGCAGCCACAGGAGCTCCCCACTAGGGCTGGGGCCTGGACAAAGGTGTGTGCCTGACACCTTCGAGGGACAGCGTCTCTTGATCATCCCTCCCTTTAGACTCTGCCAAGCGCAGGTGGGGACAGAAAGGAGTGGTGCTGCAGGGCTGACTGCAGCAGGGACAGGAAATGGTGACGACTATGAGCTCAGGCTGAATCTTGCCGCTTTTACTTCCTGGCTTTATAGCTTGGAGCACGTTTCCTCACCTCCCTGTGCCTCAGTTACGTCATCTGTAAAACGGGGCCATGAATGTACCGGACTTATTTGGGTTGCTTCATGCAGGCAACCTTGCAAAGCAGGGTCCTCGGATCAGGCTCCCTTGCATAATCGTCACCTGAGCGCACGCAAGGGACTTCGAACCTTCTAGGGACCCTTTAAGATTATGTGGTGGACGGTGAAATGAGACCCTCTCCCTGCACAGGGATTCAGAACACCTGTGTGTCTACCTGGTGAAGGGCCAGTCCCTGAAAGGGACCCAGCAAACAGGACCAGCAAGTCCGCCCCGGAAGAAGGAAGGCCAGGCTGGCCCTCGGGGACAGTGGTCATCCGGATGGAATGCAGACAGAGGCTCAGTCACCTGGGCTGCGGTCATCCAGGGCACATGGCCTTTGGGGAAGCTCCTGGGGCCTCGCCCAAGAGAGAGAGGGAGCAGGAAGAGCGAGCAGCTGCTGCTCATTGCAAACAAACCGCAGCTGCCTAAGGGCTCGATCCGATCTCCCTTCACCAGCCCCAGGTAGCTAGGATTGTAATCGGCGGAATCCGCGGTGAGCTGGGATTCTGGCTCGGGCCTGCGGACACAGCAGCAAGCATGAACACACACTCATGGTCGCAGTGTATTCTTACTTCCTCTAACCTGAGGCTGCGGAGGACACGGTGCCACCAGCCGCCCTGAGGGCCTCGGCTCCGGGTTAGGACCGGAGAGCCCTGCAGAACACCCCAGGGGCAGTGCCTGGGCTCCCTCTGCCCCGGGCCCCCTGGGAGCCAGTGCAGAAAGGCCCTGTAGGAAAATTCCAAAGACAATGGGAACACAAAACAAAAGAGCCTTTGGGGTCTAATTCTCCAACAATATCCTTGACTTGGAGCCCTAGCTGGCTTGGCTCAGTGGATAGAGCGTCAGCCTGCGGACGGAAGGGTCGCAGGTTCGATTCCGGCCAAAGGCACAGGCCTGGGTTGTGGGCTAGATCCCCACTAGGGGGCATGCAGGAGGCAGCCAATCCATGACTCTCTCTCATCATGGATGTCTCTCTCTTTCTCCCTTCCTCTCTGAAATCAATAAAGAAATACATTAAAAAAAATATCCTTGGCTTTGAGCACCAGGGAGGAGGGGAGATTGACTTCAGGGAGGACTGTATTTTACCCCTGGTGGCATCCCTGATACTTAGGAAGGATTCAGGCCCGGGCAAGCGCATGATAATTATGTGGAATAAGCTAAAGAAAGGATTTCCGGAGCTCTGCCAGGCTAGGTGATGCCGGAGACTGAACACCAACTGCCCACTTGTTATACAGAGATCCAGTGGCCAAGCCACACAAAGGGCCACATCGTCACACCCGGAGGCCAGAGGCGGTGGGTCTGCTCAGTGAAGGGCTGACCACGCTGCTGGGCTGCAAGACTGAGCGGCCGCTGAGGGCCGACGCAGGTGGGCGGCTCCAGCTCCGCTCCGTAATGTCCTCCCTCCCCCAACCCTCAGGCTTCAGGGCTGGAGGAGCCTCCTTACCTCCCTCCAGACACCACGGTGCCCCTCTCCGTTGGTCCCTGAGGGAGCAATTGGCCTGTGGGAGGAGCTGGCCATTTCCTGCTACTCTTATTGTAAGCTCCTCCTTTAAAAAAAAAATACTTTATTGACTTTTTACAGAGAGGAAGGGAGAGGGATAGAGAGCTAGAAACATCGATGAGAGAGAAACATCGACCAGCTGCCTCCTGCACACCCCCCACCGGGGATGTGCCCACAACCAAGGTACATGCCCTTGACCGGAATCGAACCCGGGACCCTTCAGTCCGCAGGCTGACGCTCTACCCACTGAGCCAAACCGGCTTCGGTAAGCTCCTCCTTCCGATGGCCTGCAGGTGAGGTGTTCACCAGGCCTGTGGCTGTCTGGCCTGAGAAGGAGGTGGCCTATCGGGGAGCCCGCGGGCAGCTTTGAGGGCACACCCTCCACCTGCCCTCTCTTGCCTCTCTCTTAGGGCAGGTTCTCAATCCCAGGAGGGAGCTGGGTGGATTCGCTGACCCGCCCAATCCCTGGCAGAATTACTGCCGGAGCTGCGGGTGCTCGCACCTGCCTGCTGGGCGAGGCTCGTCCACCGGACCAGCCCGGTGGGGTCCCTCCATAGCCCTGCCCCCGTGGAGGGTACGGATCAGGGCAACTCAGGAAATGCTCCCGCAGGACCCCGTCTCAGCTACTGTGTCCACATGACACGCCCCCTGTGGTCTCACAGGGGCCAACACCGAGGAGGGATGGGCAAGAATGGCTCTGCAGAGGCTTGGGTGCCAGGCCAGAGTGAAACAGTGCAGGATGGTGAGGAGGGGAATGTGGCGGGAGGGGGGGGGGGAGAATAAGGGGGAGGGGGGAGAGAATGAGCCGGCTGGCTCATGGACCCCGAGCCCCTCAACAGGAGTCCGAGGAGGGGTTGTCGACGTGTGTGGTCCCCAGCAGCGAGCACAGGCCACAGCAGGTCCCTGCTGGGATGCCCCCGGAGCCTGGCTGGGTCTGGGGCGGGGCTGAGGGAGAGGACCCTCCTGATACCCTGTAAGGCTTCCCAGGGAGCCCGCCTGCCCCCAGAATGTAAGCGCCAGGAGGGCAGGGTGCTGTGGAGCCAGGAAAGGTGCAGATGAACCAGGATAACTTGGTCCCTTAGGCCCGGGTCTGCCCTGACCAGCATCGCAGAGGGAAGAAGGTCGCTGATGGCACAGCCACGTTTGTTAGGTGCCTTGTCTGTATAAAGCATGTCCGGGCCCACGGCTCGTGCCAAGCAACCACCAATCTGTGAGTGGGGAGGGCTGGCACCAGGGGAGCGACATGCAGGTCCCTCAGGGGGCGAGCCTCGGGCCAGGACTATCTCGCCTGCCCCCCCCTCCCCCTCCTCCACTCTCTGTACGCACCGGGAGGACAGAGGATAGGCAGTTACTGTGTGACCTCCTCCTTCCTCCAGGCCGATGGGCACCAGGGAGCCAGCAGAAGCCCTGCCCCTCAGAGAGGGCTTGGGGCCCGGGGCCATGGGGCCATCTGGCCCACTGCTCTTCGGAGACTGGCCTGGGGTGAGCAGACGGCCACCAGCCAGGGGGGCAGGGAGAGAGGAGGGGGCGCTGCTGCCGGCTGCAGCTCTGCCCGTCTCTCCTGGAACACCCCCATGACTCCGCCCCGTGGGGAAGGCCCCTGTGAGAGGCACAATCCTCTCCCCACACACCCAGCAGGCCCTGGGCATGGAAGGGAACTGGCAGGTCCTGGCAGCTGGTAAGAGAACAGGCCGGGGTTCGGGGGGAGAGGGGAGGGGGCAGGGGCAGGAGAAGATGGAAAAGAAGATTGGGGAACATTTTTAAGTGGCAGGAGCTTCCCAGAAGGGTCTTGTTGCGTGGCTGGCTGCACGCGGGAGCTCCATCCGCATGGCCGTGGGTAGCATGTCAGACACACCGCTGGGCCCAGCCCGGGTTTTGGATTCTGCAGGTCTGAGGTTCTCGGGGAGGCTGAGGCCGCTGGTCCTGGCACCCAGCTGGAGAAGCCCTGGCCAGCCCCTGTGGCTGTGGAGGGTGGGACATAGAGGCACAAGGTCACCGAGGGGCGGCTGGGGGCGGGCAGACCCACGTGAATAAAGACGGGAGGTGCTGGAGGCCTTGGCCCTTGGACTGCACAGTGGGTCAATCACCGGTGTGGAGGGAACTTGTTGAAAATGCAGGTTCCTGGCCCGCCCCTCCCAGACCGTTTTAGACCCGTGGTCGGCAAACTGCGGCTCTCGAGCCACATGCGGCTCTTTGGCCCCTTGGGTGTGGCTCTTCCACAAAATACCATGGCCTGGGCGAGTCTATGCTGAAGAAGTGGCATTCGAAGAGGTTTAAGTTTAAAAAATGTGGCTCTCAAAGAAATTTTAATCGTCGTCCTGTTGATATGTGGCTCTGTGGACTAATGAGTTTGCCGACCGCTGGGTTAGACTGCCCAGGTCTGTTGGGGCCTCAGAGTTTAATCTCACCACCACCGGCTCCGGAGTGATTCTGACGCGGGCGTCCCAGGGGCCACTCGGGGAAGGAGGCGCCTTGGGAGCAAAGCCAGCACCTCCGGCCCAGGAGCTGACGGGCCAGAGGCGTCTACAGTCTCGTGCTCTGGGGCAGAGCCAGCTGCGCCCCCTCCGTCAGCGGCCACCCGCCACGGGGGCCTCGTACACCTCAGTCCCGTCTGAAACGCAGCTCTTCCGTCACACCAGTTCCGGTTTAAGCCCAGCGAACAGCACAGACATACGATGTTTCCAGCTCCGCAGGAGGTTTGAGCGGACGGACGGCTCTGGCCCGGAGAGGCCCCGTTCTGTCTGCCTCCGTTTCCTCTTCCATAAGACAGGGCTTTCCCAGGGCCCTTCCCGGAGAGGTTCCTACCCCGCACCCCAGGGCCCCTGCACCCACGGTGGGGAGGCAGGTGGCAGCTGGCACCCTCCTCTCCCCGGAGCCCAGAGGAGGGCCCCTGCCTGCAACGGGAGCCTCAGGGTGCAGTGTCCCTCCTGGCCGGCTGCTGGTGCAAATGCCTAACTTTTCCAAGTCTGGTGGGTGGAACCTCTGCATCCTGAACCAGCCAGGGCGCCTGGTAAAAATACAGAATCCTGGGCCCCTTCCAGCCCTCCGGTCTGAATGGAGGCGAAGCCTGAGGCTGGGCATGCCGCAGGCACCCAGCCAGAGAGAGGTGAGAGGGAACACTGGCCGTCAGCCGGGACACCCAGTGACCCTGACAGCAGGCGGGTCCTGCTTCTCTCCGGGCCTGTTTGCCCTGATGGTAGAGGGAGTGAGCTGCCCCCATCGCGGCTAAGGCTCCTTCTCAGGATTCTGTCCTTCTAGGTTCCTGAATGGTCAGGGTCAAACCTCCCTCCTGTCAGGGGCCAGGGGGCCTCTGATTAGGGCCGGGGCAGAGGGCTGGGTGGGTACAGCCCACTGGAGGCCCCAGAGGCCCTCATGCCCCACTGCCTCTGGCTGCCTGCGAGCCAGGGAGCCGGAGAAGCCAGGGAGAGAGAGAATCCTGCCTCCCTGCGTCACAGCCCCTCCGGTGCCCTGCTGGCCCTCGGGGACTCAACCGCCAACACTGGACATGGCAGGGAGGAGATGCAAGTGGGCAGGCAGCAGGGCGGCCTGGAGCAGCCACTCACCACCCCCTGGGAGACCTCCTCCATGCCGCCCGCCCGGAAGACCGCAGAGGTCAGGGGTCTGACAGGGTTGAAGGAGCAGCAGGAATGCAAGCAAAGCGTGCGGCTCCCCCTGGCCCTCCGGACGCGGCTCTTCCCCGCCATGGGCATCCTCTCTGCCTGGCCCCCAGGACTGCGACGCCAGGACGCCCTGGCGAAGTGGGGCCGGGCATGCGGGGAGGGAATAAAGCACCCGGAGCCGGCAGCTGCTGCCTCTAGTTCTCCCCACGCCCCTGGGAGAGCGTTCTGAGGCCTCTGCACAATGAAAAGGTCCTGAACACACTCGATGCCTGCGATAAAGTTACAGCCCAAACTCGCTGGGAGCCTAAGCAACCTGCAAATCTGGGCAGTAACCGAAGCCGAGGCCGCTGGCACCTGCAGGGGGCTCCCCAGGTGGTGGGTGTTCCCGGAAACAGCACGTGAACTGAGGACTTGGGGGGGAAAGTATGGGGGGGGCAGGAATTGCCACACTGCACCCCCGGGCTCCCCTTCTCTCTCGCCCAAGCTTCACCCAGCTCTGGGCTAGGCCTCCATGCGGACGCACCTGCCTGTCCTACCCCTCTGGCTGTTCCTCTCCCCCAATGTGGGGGGCCGTGGTGGCACCTAGTGGGCTAATGCCACTTGGTGACCGTTCCAAGGGAAGTGCCACAATCAGTGTCTTCTAAGTGGCCTCTCTTGAAAGGATCCAACATAGCGGACGAGATAGCACCGGAAGTCCCTACCTGCATGGTGGCTGGTGCCAGGGCCACAGAGCGGGCGGTCCTTGGGAACAGGGGCAATGCCAACTCCCCCTCCCTGGCAGGCTCTCATCTGACACAGAATGCACTTACATGCAAATCACTCCACACACACACAGGCCTGCCCACACCTGGCAACCTCGGCCGCCACCCTCCCTGGGGTGTTTCCAGCCCTTCGTGACTCACTGCTAACACGGGGTCCCCACGCGATGGCGTGGCCGGCTCTAATGACATGTGGGGGCGTGTGTGTCTGCTGGGCTAACATCTGTGTGCCCGCCAGTGTGCCCGAGGGTCCCTGCTGTTGAGCTGGCTGCGCGGTGGATGGGCGGGGCTAACTCCAGGGCTGAGTGTGCGGGCTTCCTTACGCTAAGGGCTCTCAAAATGATGAAAAGAGAAGGAAATGCTTCTTTCTCCAGAATGGCTGGAGGGTCCTAACACAGCTGGAACATCACAGAGAGCATAGGAGTGCATCACGATCCTCATGGACATTTCCTGATGACCCAGAGGCCGAATGAGCAGCTAGTGGTCCTTCAGAATCACGTCTCATCAAATCCCGGTATTTCAAACTTCAAGTTTTTTGTTTGTTTGTTTGTTTGTTTGTTTTAAATTCATACACATGCACTCATTGAAGTTCCGTGGACTCTGGATGAATGAGCATTCCCTGTCCTCTTATGGCACAGGCTCCATAGGGATGAAGGATGCTCCGGATTCCTGCCCAACAAGCTCTCAGGTGGGCAATGTGATCCCATTTTACAGATGGGCGAACTGAGGCCCCGGATGTGAAAGAACTTGCTTAGGAACAAAGCCGGTGAATTCAAACCAGGGTGTCTGCTGGCAAAGCCGGTGCCCGTGCCCATTATGGTGTGCCACCTGCCCTGGCAGAAGGAGGGAACAGCCACACGGGATGGAGGACGCTGGTCCACGGGAGGCCTCTCCAGGAAAACCAATCTCAGTGTCTTTCAGGAGCAATGACTCTCCCTTCGGAGGGTCCAGGACAGCCACGCCCCCATGTCTCAGTCTCACCCATTAGACCAGGAAGCTCAACTGAACCCTAGGGAACCAGTGGGTCTCTAACCCAGCATTAATCCTTTTCCAAAGGGATAACGCCAAAATGACCCAGCTGCTGATACTTACTCAAGGCACAAAGATAAGCAAATGTCTGAGTTGCTTAAAACAAAGAATGTCAAGGAGAGGACAAATCTTGCTTAAAAGATAAAACTTTAAAGAGCCCAGGCTGAGCGGAGACTGGTTTGGCTCAATGGATAGAGCGTTGGCTCGGGGACACCAGTTTCTTTCACATGGATGTTTCTCTGTCTTTCCCTCTCTCTACAAAAGGAATGGTAAAATATCCTCGGGTGAGGATTTAAAAACAAAACAAAACAAAACAAAACAAAAAAACACCACACAACCACACAGTGAGGATTAAAAAACATTTAAAGAAAACCCGGACTGGAAACTTAATGTAGGTCTCTAGATCAGCACCAGGCCTTTCCAATTGCATAGAGATCTAAAATCAGGGACCAAATCCTGGCTCTGACACCTACTATGTGATCCTGGGCAAGTTACTGGCTTTTTCCGAGCACCAGTTTCCCCCTGGGGGGTGGAGGGAGGGTGAGGTTAGCAATGGGCCCTTCCCTGGGGATTCCTGGCCCACCGGTTAAGACAAAGCTTGGGGTACGTTTAGCTCCTGCCTCAGGAGAGTAGAATGCTGGGAGCTAATGCCCAGGTAAACAAAGGTCCGGTCCCTCCTCCTTGCTCTTTAAGTGAGCAGAGGGGCCAGAGGAGCTGAGAACTCAAATGACCAATAAAAAGGTAGAGGGTGCAGTGGCCCCGGGTCCTGAGGTGTGTATGCTGGGCCTGAGCTGAACGAGGTAGCGTGGCATCTGACCTGGGCCCGGAGGCCGAGGGCTTTAGATGTGGACAGATAAAGCGCCCAGTCGACAGAGATACCAATTTCCCGAGAACTTGTAAACAATGACTGGGTTCCTTTAACTGGGTGGCAACGCCCTCTTGCTTTAGGGACTCAGCACCCACGCACCTGGTCCTGGAACTGGCTCTCCCTGCGACCACCTACCTAATGACTAAAAGAGCACCCATCACGCGGACCCCTCACCTGGCCTTACGTGCCTGCACAGCGCTCACCACCCCCTGCCCCTGCCCCTGCCTGTCTGCCTCCTGGCACTCTCCTCCCACAGAATACTAGCTCCATGGAAACCAGGGCTGCGGTTGTCTCCTTTGCTGCTACCTTCCTGGTAGCGACAACACTGCCTGGCAGGCAGAGATGCTCAAGAAACGCAACCGAATGAACGGACGGGCAACCAAAGACAAAGCAATTCACGCTCTCGGTCCAAGAACACGCAGGGAGCCCCTGGCTCGCTCTGCTGGGGCCCAGACAGAGTTATTCCCACCAAGAGGGAAACCGAGTCACCAAGTATCTCAGCAGAACCAGGTGCCGATGGAACTAGCGCTTCACGCCTACATCTCCTGCTCTGGTCCCCAGTCTGTGTGCAGAGGCCGGTAACCTGCCCTGGCAGAGGCCCCACCCAGAACTGAGTGGTCACCAGCGTGGGGCCTGCCACCTGCTGATCTCAGGAGGGTGACAGGATGCCGAGTCCTCCATCCCTTCAATCAAGGGTCCCCTCTCCCTGTCCTCTTCCCCACACTGGACTCCGCCACCCCAGGGGCACTCCCTCAGCTCCTAAAACTCAGCCTCACATCGGGCTGGGGACCGATGTGCTGAGATCCTGGGCTGAGCCGCCTCACTGCCGGGCTAAAAGGCTTATTTCAGCATGTGGTGCTACGCCAGCAGAGTTCCCACGTATCTCCCAGAGCAGTGGTCGGCAAACTCATTAGTCAACAGAGCGGCAAATCGTGGTTCAAGAGCCCCATGTGGCTCGCAAGCCGCAGTTTGCTGACCACGGTCCCAGAGGAAATGGCCTTGTAACACCCGTGTCCATGATATGTCCATGTCCATGTCCTCCAGGCCTGGACACCGTGCAAGTTCTCAGGAACTTCGTTTGGTCTTTCCGAACCAGACCGGCGGAGGGCGGAGGGCGGCTGGGGAGAGAGAACTCGGAAACCTCCCGTGTTTCGCGGCTGGCATGGCCCTGTCTCAGGCCAGTGATATCACCTGCACATCAGGCCAGGAGATCAGCACGGCCTCCAGGGCTACCCGAGGGCCATCAGAACATCCACCGCCCCAGCCCTCAGACAGGCCTCTCGGCGACACCGTGTCATTAGGTTATTGTTATTATGAAACACAAACGGGAGTCATGTAGACACAAAGTAAACAGATGTATCTCCACCGGGCCATCTTCAAAATGTTTACATAATAACCACCTCCCGGGCCTTGCATCACTCCGGTCCAGACCGGAAGGCATCCTGGCACAGCGCGGGAGGTGGCGATGGAGCAGACAGCATCCATCCTAATGCAACAGGGAGGCTGGCGACTAAGACTCATTAAAGCATCAAGGACCAGCGAGGCGAGGTGCTCTGCAGACACCAGCTTTGAATGCTCCAAACAGGAGTGCTCAAGCAGCTTGCCCGAGCTGTCTCAGTTGCTTATTCTTTGCATTGATGCTGTTGTACAGCAAGTCCCGGGCCATGTTCCATGCAGCTGGGGAAGCGGGGTGGGGTTGGGTGGGGTGGGGGGCTGTCTTCAGCTGGCTCAGCCCCAAGGCCAAACGTCCAGGGACTCACGCTCCTCCCAGATCTCAGGTCCCTCTTCAGCGCCCGTGCTGACCCAAGCTCTCCGTGGCTCCAGGACACCAGCGGGAGCCCGGCTAATGAGAGCCAGCTGCTGGGCAGTCCCCGTTCGAACTGCGGCCCCCAGAATTCCATCCCCTGGGGCCACCACCAGGCAGCCTGGAAGAAGGGCCTGGCTGCCGGCTGAAGTTCCTCAGAGGACAACAAGAAGGATTAGCTGGGAAACTGGCTGCCTGGGAAAGGCATTCTGATGTCCATGGAAAGACAAATTTAGAAGTTCCCAGCACCAAGGTTTAGGGAGTTGTTGGGGCGTGGGGGGGGGGGGGATGTCCATTATCAAGTCCATTACCCTCAGGCCTTTCCTGCTGTCCTCACCTTCCCTGGGATAAGACTCCTTCCCGGAGTCCGGATAAGATTCCAGGAGACATTGCATGAAAACCACCGGACACAATGAGTTCAAACGGAATGCATAATCACGGAGCCTACGTGATTATTCTAATGTTTCCTGGGAAAAGTATTCAAACTGCTGATGACAGACCCTCCATCTTCCATCTAAATTTTTTCCTAAGCCTTGAGTCCAAGGACCCAGGGGTTCCTCTGCCCCAGCCCTCCCTCCCCCCATGACATAACTTGCGGGATGGGGGTGTGACCGGGCGACCAGCAGAGACCGGAGCAGAATGGAATGAGCGCACCCACTCGGGGAATTTTAACACGAAAACGCTGTGATCCGCTTGGGTGGATCAGCCAGCGATACGGAATCAGACCTCTCGCTGCGTTTGCCTCCGCCGGCGAGGTCTCTCTGTCTGCGTGAGAGAAATCGCTTCGCTCCCAGCACATGCAAATCACTACTTTTCCTCTCGGTAAAGCAGAGCTCTCCTGGCACTTTGTGGGGCTACCAAGTGGGTTTCGGGGGGCCGCCCATACTTTCGCGGGGCTGGCCCCTTTGCAGAACAGGCGCTGGGTCCCGCCCGGAGCCGGGTCTCCAGGTGCCGCGGGACTGACCGCACCAGGACCCCCCGCACCGGCAGGCGTGGCCTTGACCTCCCTCCGCAGCCCTCTGGTGGGGGAGGGGGTCGGCGGGAAAGCCGTGGAGCCCCGAGATGTCCGTCCCCGCGCGGAACAAACTCGCCTCCCGCGCTCTCCCCCTGCACCGGCCCCCAGCTCCGGGCTCCGCGCGCAGCTGCGGCGAGAACTTTGCCGCCAGCGGCTCCCCGACCCCGGCGGGAGCGCCCCCGCGCGCCGGCCCGCCGCTCCCCGGGCTCCCCAGGCCGCGCCGCCCTCCCCTCCCCTCCCCTCCGCTCCCGGCGCGCACCTACCCGGCTGGCTGCAGTCGCCATCGGCTCGCACGGAGGGCGCCCGGGCGCGGGGCCGATCGCCGGGCCCTGCGGCGTCCGCACACGGCTCGCCGGCGGCTGGTCCCGGGAGGCGCGCCGGCCCGGCCCCGGCCCCGGCCCCGCAGGAAGGCGCCGGCTCGCCCTGCGCCGCGGGCTGCCGGACGCGCTCCCAGGAGCCCGAGTCGGCCGCCCGCATGCCGCGAGCCGGGGGGCGCTGCCCGAGGCGGGCGGGGTGCCCCGCAGGCGGGCGCCCAGCTCACAGCCCCCGGGGCGGCCGCCGCATCTGGGCGCAGCCGCGCTCCGCCCCCGCCGCCCGCCCGGCCGCCCGTTCGCGTCGGACCCGGGCTCTCCGTCCGGCCGGACGCCGGGCCGCCCGCCGCCTCCGTCGCCGCCGCCGCACGCGAGGAATTTGGCCGCGGAGCCTCTCACATGGGAACGACTCTCACTCCGGCGGCTCCTCCTCCCGCTCCTTCCGGGCTCCGAGGGCCGGCCGCTGGCCCCGCCCCTCGCCGCCGCCGGCCCCGCCCACATCCCCGGGCAGGCCCCGCCCCTCGTCACCGCCGCGCCCAGGCCCTGCCCTCAGCTCCGCCCCCAGCTCCGCCGCTGCGCCCAGACTCGCCCAAGGCCTCGGGGAGCTCCGCGTCGCCCCGGGCACGCCAGATCCAGGCCACTCGGTGCCTTCCCACCGCGTTCATTCCCAGAGAAGCTGACGGTGGAAAGATGGCCGGGGTCATAGGATCGGGCAGTACTGAGCCCAGGTCCGAAAAGCCCCAAGTGAGCGAGCGCATGGAGGGGATGGGTGCACCCAGTCTGCGTGGCTCTGCGCCCTCTGACACCCCGGTGACAGCCGGGCTGAAGGACTGCAGTCCCAGCAGCTGGCCGGGAGAGGGCAGAGAGAGTGGGCAGGGGAGGGGTGGGCGCGCTGGGACATGAACCTCAGTCTGTACAGTAACAGTTCTGTAAAGTGGATGTAATGGTGAGGGCATTCACTGTGTGTGCGCCGGGAAGAAAACTGACATGCTTCATACCCACGGGGAGACTGTGGTCCAGGGCTGGAACTCCCCGAGCCTCAGTTTCCCCAGCTAGAAAACGGGGCAATAGTGATTTCCCCCTCCATCCATCATGGGAGCTGCTTATGGAGTCCTCGCTAAGGCAGCCTGTGGCAGGCGAGGTATTCCCCGATGAGGCCAGGGCCTGGTTTGGGGAGCAGGTGGAGGGCCAGGTACCAGGCCAGCTCAGCTCTGTAGAAGGCAGCGTCCTGGAGCGCCTAACAATCTGACCCTTCCTTCTGGAGTGGGTGCGTCAGCGGCTAGCCATGCTCACTCCCTGTCAAGTGAGTTTGCAGCTCTGAGCCCCCTTTGATCTAGGGATTAGGTCCTCGTTAGAGCTGATTGTCTCCCCAAAGCCCTCGGAGGCAGGTCTGGTCCCCCCACACCCCCAGCTGACACAGGGTGCTGAGGACAATGGCCAGGTGAGGAGTCACACTCTCCAAGGGCCCCTGAGCCTCCCATCCGGGCCGCATGCACTCGCCCTCCCCAGGCCTAGCTGGTAACCCATGGTTCACACGGGCCCAGGCATGGCTCTACACTGAGCTGTAAGAACTGAGTTACTTTCCCTGCCAGGGCTCCCCAACCTTTCCCTTTGTCACTTTCCTGTCTGTGGGTGAGGAGCACTGCCTGCTCACACTCTCTATGGCCTGGCTTTCCCAGCTTCCACCTCCACATTCTCCACCACCACCACCACCCCCCCCCCCGCACCCCCTCCCACACACACACCTCCCGAACTTTCCCTCCCGCCCCCCATGCACATACACACTCCAAAAGCTTAGAGGCCACAGGGCAGTCTCAGACCTCCTTCCCCTACCTGGAACCCTGACTGCCCAGGGGTGGGCTGGCCAGCGTACCAAATGCGGATGGTGCTCCCAGCTGAGGAAGAAAACTACCCATGAGGTTAGCACCCACACCACTCTGGGGCAGGGTTCGGCAGACTCATTAGTCCACCGAGCCAAATATGAACAGTACAACGATTAAAATTCCTTTTGAGAGCCAAATTTTTTAAACTTAAACTTCTTCTAACGCCACTTCTTCAAAGTAGATTTGCCAGGCTGTGGTGTTTTGTGGAAGAGCCACACTCAAGGGGCCAAAGAGCCGCATGTGGCTCGTGAGCCGCAGTTTGCCGACCACGGTTCTGGGGGAAAGAAGCTGACCCCACAGCAAGTGAGAGGAGATGCTGGGAATCCCCCAAGTCCACGGCCTTTGCTACAAGGCAGGATGGAACAAAAGAAAGCGGGCTCTGAGCCCGGGTGGAGAAGCTGGGACTGCCCTCAGATTCTGGAGACGTCCAGCCCTGGAGCCTCTGTTTTGATGCCTCCAGGCACCACTCACCCCCATCCCAGGGGCATGAGCGAATGAGGGGCGTGTGCAGGGCCTCCTGTGGTTCCTTCCCTAAGAACGGCGACTTAGATCCTCTTTGCTTATTAGATGTAGAGGGAGGCTCTTCGCTTCCACCAAGGAACGTTCTCTTTCCCACATTTCTTGAAGAGCATGGAACTCTTGGCCCGCCTCCTATCTTCTCACTTTGGATACTGACATGCACTTTCCCCCAAACTCCACGACCGGCAAACAGCAGCACCGGCACAGCTACATAAGCGCTTGGCACTTGGGTTCTGTGTCAGGGAGACGTTAGGGAGTGGCGGAGGCTGGGGCAACCAAGAGGCCACCACCAGCCCCTGCAGAGGAGGCAGTCGATGGTTGTCGCGCAGGAATGTGGCTCTGGTGTTACCAGAGGTTCTCGTTTCGTTTTAGAGCTCCTAGGAATATGGATTGTTATGTGAACTCTAAGTATGAATTCTTGGCAACGCTTAAAAAAAAAAAAAAAAAACCTTCAGAAAAAGAAAGAGGAGAGGGAGGAGGAGAGGGAGGAGAAAGCCCAACAAAGCATGTTATGTCTAGAAGTTTCTATCTGGCCCATTGCTACCGCTATCGGTCCCCTCTGCATCCTCTTAGAAGTCTGCTCATGCTTCCGACGTGCATTCCAGCAAGCCCAGCCATTTGTCAAGCCCACAGCCCTGGCGCGTTCCCACTGTGCTCCTTACTCAGCAGAGTTTGGCCGGGATGTGTGCGGCGTCCCCACACACAGGTATATTTCTGCTTCTGAGGACACCCTGGGCCGGGGCCAGGTTTCTGCTCAGGTCTGCACCGGGAAATCTGGCAGCCAACGGGGGCCAGCCCACTCTCTGCCCAGAGCAGCTCGGGCAGGCCCTCCCTCCGGGAAGGATAACTCGGGGTGGGTTTCCGTGGGGACCCCAAGGCCGGGCCAGCTTCTGAGCAGAAGGGCCCTGTGCCCGAGTTAATGCTCTGCTGTCGTCACCTTCACGTTCTTAATTATTTTTTAAGCGGGGGACTCCTCGCACGTTCTGTTTGCATTGGCATCTGCCCGTTATGTAGTTGGTCCAGCTCCCAGAAGGTTTTCCCAGCCTCCCAGGGAGGCTGGGAATGGATGCTGGAGAGGGCTGGGCCTGGGGTCTGGCTCCCCATCACCTTCTCCACACAGGGTGCGGACTTGGCCAGGCAGCAGGGAGGGAGGACTTGGGCTGGGGAAAGGCTGCAGGACCTGTCCCCATCCAGTCCTCAGCAGAAGCTTAGTGGGAATTCAGGGACAGGGGATGGGTGGGAGGGGGAGAGGGAGGATGGGCAGTCCAGCAGAGGGCGGGGAGGCTGCTGTGCATCTGAGCTCTGAGGCCAGACCCTGTCACCAGGGGTCCGTGCAGGTCCCATTCTCAAGGGAGCTTCCTTTATTTTATTTTAAAAAATATATATATATTATTGATTTTTTAAAGAGAGGAAGGGAGAGGGATAGAGAGCTAGAAACATCGATGAGAGAGAAACATCGATCAGCTGCCTCCTGCACCACCCCCACTGGGGATGTGCCTGCAACATGTACATGCCCTTGACCAGAATCGAACCTGGGACCTTTCAGACCGCAGGATGACGCTCTATCCACGGTTTTGGCTGGGGGAGCTTCCTTTAGCTCACAGGGGAAAATGACAACAAATACACGAAACACCGCATTAAAGGAACCCACTCTATTGAGCACCTGCTTACAGCTGAACATGTGAGCCCACTGGAGTGTTTCACGTGTTTTCTTCTTCCTGGCTGTGGTTTTAGCACCTGTAGAAGCACTTTTACGGAGACCTTCCAGCCAACATCACTCTACTCTCTGCAAGCACCTGAGTCCAAGACAAGGTAGCAACCCAGGTCCCCGGACACGCAGTTTTGTGGGTGTACATCCTTGTGAACGCCTGGCAACGGTTTCCAGGGGCCTGGAGACCCCCACAGCAACGCCTGCTCCCCTCCCCCCAGCTTATGTGTGACCTTGGCAAAGGCCCTTTCTGTCTATGGCAAAAGCACGTGGAGGGCCGGGCCAGCGGGCGTGAGCGGCGTTCCCAGCTCTGCCTGCGTTGGGCTTTTGCATCCTTCCCGCGGTTGTTGGG
Organism: Nyctalus aviator; assembly: GCA_036971965.1. Lineage (NCBI taxonomy): Eukaryota > Metazoa > Chordata > Mammalia > Chiroptera > Vespertilionidae > Nyctalus > Nyctalus aviator. The sequence continues at coordinate 187,705,123 of CM072923.1, forward strand.
TGGGTATGTTTTGGGTGTGTTGCTAGTAGCAATGGCACGTGTATTAGTCACCTATCGCTGTGTATCGAATCACCTCAAACCTCAGCGGCTCCAAACACCTGCGCTTTTTCTCTCTGGTTTCTGTGGACCAGGCATCCGGGTAGCTGGGCTGGGCGTCTCTGGCTCAGGGCCTCTTGGGGCTGTCGCCATGGTGTCCGCGGGGCTGCAGTCAACGCAAGGCTGCCGTTGGGGAGGATCTACTCCCAGGCTCATTCCCAGGGCTCTCGGCAAGATCCAGTTCCTCGTGGGGTGTCCCACTGGGGACCTCCGCTCCTCCCTGGCTGCTGGTCAGGGGCTGCTGTCGGTTCTGCACCGTCGAGCTATAGATCGATACCCCAACTGGGTGTCTGCTCCCCCCCACCCCCCCGGTGTCTGCCAGGGGGCCCGTGCGGGGTGTGTGCAGGGAGGCGAAGCCGCTGTCTCTTTGTAACCTGACTCGGAAAAAGACATCCATCACCCTTTCCCCTTTCTGTTCCTTGGGCATGAGTCACTCGGTCCCTCCCACACTCTCTGGAGCGATGACAGGAAGGTGTGACTACAGGAGGCAGTCACCACCTGGGGCCTTGCAGGCTGCTGCCCTAGGCAGTTCATTCTCTGGGGGCTCGAACCCTGGATCTTGGACAGACCATTTTGCTCCTGGAAGCCTCGGGCCTTTTCCCTGGAAAATGGAGGTGATCGTGCTGACCACCATGCAGGGCTGTGGTGGGAGGTTTGAAGGACAAGAGGCACATGGGGAGCTCTGGAGGGCGCCCAGCGCAGGGTAAACCCTGAAAAAACAGGCAGGGAGGGCCACTGTGGGAGAAGGTCCGAGGGACACGCCCATTGCTTCTAAGCCAGACACGCGCCTCCTGCCCTCTCCATGGACATCTGCCGCCTTCGATCCATTCCTGGGGACTCCAATGTGGCGTGGATGCCCTCCGGCCGGCCCTGGCATGCCTTTGTGGCCGAGGCCACCTGCTGATCTGCCCTGGCCGTCCCAGTAGGACTCAGGGGCACAGGTGCAGCCAGCAGGATTAGACTGGGGCTTTCTCCAAAGCCACCGAAGGCCTTTGCCCTGGGGGGGACAGAGGGTTTTATTCGAGGACCATCCCGCCATCTGTCCCGGCCAGGCCTTCCTGGCTGGAGACCTTTGTGCGCCTGTCACAGGCTCGCCGGTCTGCTTTGACGGTCTCTCCGGGACCCCAAATAACCTGGCAAAGATCCCGATCCCCTCGGGGGGCTGCCAGAGGCCCTGCCCTGGAGGCAGAGGCTTAGCCCCCAGCTGAGCATCTAAGCATTTTCACGGAGTGTGGCTGGTCTCTTGCCCGCCTGCCAGGCAGTCCGTGTGCCAAGTCAGATTGTCAAGTGCAGCCAAGGAAAAACGTTCTTCCTTACCCACGGGCCATGCCTCTCCTGTTTCTGACAAGCAGGGAGGTCTCTGCAGGAAGTTAAAGTCTTGCAGCTTATTCAGAATAAAAATAGTAATGTCACGAATACTACAATTTATTTTTTTAAAATATATTTTATTGATCTTTTTACAGAGAGGAAGGGAGAGGAATAGAGAGCTAGAAACATCGACCGGCTGCCTACTGCACACCCCCCATCGGGATGTGCCCGCAACCAAGGCACATGCCCTTGACCGGAATTGAACCTGGGACCCTTCAGTCTGCAGACCTACGCTCTATCCACTGAGCCAAACCGGTTTCGGCTCAAATACTACAACTTCTAATGCCAATACTGGCAAACATGGACATCGCATTTGCTACACGGATTTGCATGTTCATTTATCTTCACAACACCTCTGAGCGGTTCACGTACTGTTATCCTCCCCCCATCGTACAGGTGAGGAAACAGGCACAGAGAAGTCAAGTCACTTCCCCAAAGACACCCAGCCAAGTGCGAGGTGCAGGCAGGACTGAGCTTCTGTTGTCAGGCTGCAGAGTCCAGGCTAAGAACCACGATGCTACCTTGGCAACAGGCATCACCAATGGAGCACTCACTTTGCCAGGGACTGTGTTTTCTAGCTCATTCAACCCTAAAAAATCACCCCATCCCTATGTCTCCGATGAGAAAACTGGGGCTTAAGGAGACAAAGGGACTCATCTGAGATGATGTGGCTGATAGAGGTAAAGTTGGGAGGGAGGAGTGTTCTCTGGGAAATGCCTCCCACGCCAGGGTTTTGGGGGGTGGAATAGCCAACCCGTTTTTCATTATTTCCTAAAGAGGGGATTCCAGGAAAACCCTCCGCAGACTGACTTGAGGATGGGTTCTCTGCTGCCCCTGGTGGCCACTGGTAGTACTTCACCTTTCCCACCTGGGGCCCTTGAACCCTCCCTGAGTTGGCGGCTTCCTGAAGGAAGAAGGTCCCCTACAGCAATTTTAGAACTTTTGTCTCCTTTGTGTGACTCAACAGACACATAGGGCCATAGGCCATAGGGAGAGGCAGACAGACAGACAGACAGACAGGCTTCAGGCCCTGCTTAGTAATGATTTAGTGTCTGAGATAAGAATAATGGTTGCTCATTAGTTAGCACCTATGCCTTTGTGACAGGCACTCTGCTTGGTATTTGGTACTTAAATGTTATTTAATTTACCGGTGCACACAGAGGGTATCACCATCACTAAGGGTTATCACTCTCCACATACTGCTCATTTTAATCCCCACAATACTACAGGAGTACCATCATTACCCTTCCTCTATCAATGAGGAAACCAAGGAACAGAGAGGTTTAGTAGGTTGGCTGAGGTCATACAGCAGTACACGTGGAGCCAGGATTCAGACACAGGCAGTTCTGGCTCCAGAGCCTGGGTTTTTTTTTGTTTTTTTTGTTTTTTTTTTTTTTTGTGTGTGTGTGTGTGTGTTTTATTATTACGCCATTAATGTTTGTTATTGTAGCATTATTACTTTGCTTTTGCAGTTGAAGAACCCCAGGCGTGGAGTGGCGAAAGGATTTGTCTAAGATCACACAGCTGGTAAGTTTAGACGCGGTACATCAAGGATTTATTCACTCATGGATTCAACAAATACTGATTGTGTGTCAACCACGTGCCGGGCACCGCTCTGGGCTCTGGAGGCAAACCACCGTGCCGCCTAGCCTGCCAAGGGCACCTGTGGTGTGCTAGCACGTGACCCACGAGGGCCCGAGACAGCCCCCGGGAAACACTGGCCATCTCTGCAAAGGAGAGACTATTTCCGGCGCTCCTCGGTGCCTGCCTGCTGGTCCTGCCCCTCCCACCCTCACCCCAGGAGCCAAAAGGGCCTGGGCTCCTAGCTCCGCTCTCTCCCACCCGCATCCCCACTGCCACGGCCCGCAGGATGGCGCTCACACAGACAAGGGATGTGAAACTGATTAGATGCGGGAGAGGCCGCCGGGAGGGTCTGAGGCACGGAGTTCTATGCTGTTCTTTGTTACTGCCTTTTACTTAACAAGTAAAGCTGGGCAACTCAGGCACCTTCCTGGGGGCCTCAGTTTCCTCACCTGTGAAATGGGTATAAGAATACTTGCCTATCTCCCCAAGACTATTCTGTGAGGAGCAAAGGAGACAATAGATGGGAACCACGTGATTGCAGGGAGGGAGCCGGGTGGAGGGCAAGACAGACAGACAGATAGACAGGCTTTGGGCTGGGCTGCTGAGTCATGGAGCCATTTGTTCACTTGTTTCTTTCATTTGGTCCGTCTGCACTCAGCATCCGCCGCGAGTCCTGTCCTCGATACCGTGGGGAAGGACCCCAGCGTGTAGGATGCTCAATGCACGGGGATGCTGACACGAGAAGGAACTACTGGCAGGTAGGTGACTGGGGTTATCCGCTCCAAGCCACGGGGCCTCATCACTGGGATGGTGGTGAGCCCCTGCCACCCACCTCCCCAAGGGAAGAAAATGATCCCAAAGACCAGGCCAGTGAACTGCTTCAAGATTCTTGTGTGCAGAGTGAGTGCTGATGCCCAGAGATACTGGCCTGGCTTGTCCCTTTAAGGCTTAAAGTGCTCATCTCCCTTAGAGCCCCTCAACTCCCCTGGATTAAGAAGCCTGCGCAAAGGCCCGGGCCTTTTATGGGAAGGCCTCTGAGCTACCTGCAAATAGTAATTAGGCATGTCAACCCGAGGGGGGCGGGGCGGAGGGCGGGTGTTGTTCAAAGACAAAGCCGGCCTCTCCTGAGAAAAAACAAGAGTCCAGAGAGGCTCAGACACTGGCCCGGGGGCACACAGCATTTCTGGGGGCCAGGCGGACTGACTCCATCGGTCCTGCAGCAATGGCTCTCAGAGTGTCTAGCACCATCCTGTGCATTTAGGAGAAATGCCAATTCTCTGCCCCACCCCTGCTTCCTGAGTCAGAGACTCGGGGAGGGGGGAGAGGGAGGGTCTGACAGTCTGTTTTAACACCCCTCCAGGTACCCCTGACGCTGGCAAAGTTGCGGGGTCACAGCCGTTGCCTGAAGGAAGGGCTGCTGGGTGGGTCTCTGTGCCCTTCTGAGCGGGAGGAATGCGGCGGCACAGGCGGCGGAGCGCAGCAAGGTCACTCTCTCAGTGGCCGTGGCGTCACCGTTACATAACTCCCCTCCCCCACCCCGGTGACTTCCTGCACCCAGAGTCCCAACGCCAGGCCCTCCCCTGTCAGGAGGCCACCTGCCCGGCCCCGGGAGGCCTGTCCGCACACGCTGGCGGCTGCTTTCCCATAATTAGGAGTTACCTGCCCGTCCGCCCGCCCGCCCGCCCGCCCACCAGGACTGGGCCTGCCAGCCAGAGGGGCTCTGGCGTCTCCAGCTCCGAAGAGGTTCTGTGGCTGCAAGGCCCCCAGCGTGGGCCATGCCCGGAGGAAGGCAGAGCCTCTGCTCTGCGCTCGGACATCAGGAGGCAGCCGAGGCCCCGGGCCCCGGGCTCAGGGCAGACATCGGCAGCCGGCCCGACTCCCAACGGGACTAATTAGAATCCACTGTAACGCCTTCGCTTCCCGGCGCCGGCCTTTAAATATCTCTGGAACGGGCTTCAGGAGGCGGACTTGTGAAGCAGACACGTAGGAAGGGCTGGCACCTTCCCCCTGAAGCCGCTCATTAAAACAAACAAGCAAAGATGTGTTTCGCCAAATATGACAGGAGCGCCGGTCTTGTGTTCAAACGTGACCTTTGAAAGTGGATTGTTTCTCCCAGATCAGGGCCCCGGTGAGGGGCGCTCGGGGCTGCCTGGGGTGGAGGAAAGCCGTGGGGCTGCTGGGTGGGCCTCCTCTTCTTCCTCCTCCCGGTGAACTCCAGGCGGGGACGGATCTTAAAGGGACACCTGCCCGAGGGGCCAGGCTCGCAGCAAGCACCCCGGTGAACGGGTGGATGGATGGAAAGGTCCCGAGTTCCGGCTCAGGGCTTCCCAGCTGTCTTGCACTGACCTCAACAAGCCCCTTCCCACTTCTCCTAAGTACCACCTCCCCATCTTAATAGCGATAGCGACCATTTACTGAGGGCCCCGAAGTATGACAGGCCCTCTAGTGGCATCGTCTCATTTACCCCCTCACCTGCCCTGTGAGAGAGGGGCCCCTGACTGTCATACCCATTTTAAAGCAGAGGAAACTGAGGGTAGGAGCAGGGGGCAGAGGTTGCAGACCGGTGGCCCCAGAGCCAAATATGGTTTGTAAACGTGCTTTCTTTCCCCTAGCACTCGATTGAAAAATATTTTTTTTAAAAAACGAGCTGCCAGCCGAACCTGGTTTGGCTCAATGGATGGAGCGTTGGCTTGGGGACTGAAGGGTCCCGGGTTCGATTCCAGTCAAGGGTATGTGCCTTGGTTGCGGGCATATCCCCAGTGGAGGGTGTGCAAGAGGCAGCTGATCGATGACTTTCTCATCGATGTTTCTAACTATCTTTCTCCCTTCCTCTCTGTATAAAATCAATAAAATATGTATTTAAAAAAAAAACAAAAAGAAAACAAACAAAAAAAAAACCGAGCTGCCAACACTTTCAAGTGAGGGTCATTGACACTAAAAGATTCGGATAGCTTTATTCCAGAAACATCAGGATAGCGCACCCCCATTCCATCGCACATGGCAACAGAGTGCCCCCACCTCCTGTTGTCTATCCCCGCCTCCCTCCCTCAGGTAAGTGACCCGCCGGGGAGCTCCAGGCCCGGAGCTTCCCCACTGCCCTCAGGCCTCCGTAGCTCCAGGCAGACTCAGTGAAGTCCAGGGTCCATCTGTCCATCTGTTTCTCTTGCACACCCCACTAGCGCCCACTCCTGGGAGATGCCGATGTGTTAGGTCAGAGGAGCACTGGACGGGGAGTCTGGAGACGTGAGTGTTTGTTCTGCCCCTGGAGCAGCCTACTTGTTCAGAGGGGAGCGTCCGCCAGAGCCAGCCCAGAGAGCCACTCCGCACTGCAGGGCCTGAGCTGGGAGGCAGAGCCAGCGTGTCCCGGCCCAGGTCCCTGTGAGGACAAGGATGCCCACCGGGTACTGGGCAGGCTGGCTGGGGCTCGGCACTGCCAAAGGGAAATGCTCTTCCAAGCTCCAGGAGCAGAGGCCGTGCTTTCCACGTCCTTTCACTTGCTCCATCCTGCACACATCTGACGGAGGAGGAAACTGAAGCTCAGAGTGGGGGGGGGCAGTGGCCCGAGGTCACACAGGGAACCGACGCCCGCCCTGGCACATGCTCGGGCTTCTTCAGCCCTCCCTGGGGTGCCTCCCCCGATCCTCTCTCCCGCAGGAATCCAGAGCCCTCGGCTTCCTGGAACTGGGCCTCAGGCGGGGTCAGAGTGACCCACAGGGCAGGGGCTGCGGTCCAGAGGCCTAGCCCAGGGCTTGTTCGTGGTTTTTAAGGCGCAAACCCTTGTGAAGAGAATGGGGGCTGCGGGCGGGCTCCGGGACGGCGGGCCGCCTCGGGGGGGAGGCGGGTGGACGGGAAAGGTTGCGATACTGGCAGACGGCAGCCCCCGCTTGGCTCACAGGCATATTTTGTTTTTCCCACGGTGTTTTCAAAAACGCACACGGGTTGCCAACATCCAAGAATCAGGGGATTTCACACAAAAGACACCGGGGTTTCTGGCTCCTTGTGAACACTTTCGAGGTCTGGCAAAGCCTGGGCCACAGTTCCCCCCCAGCAACGCCGCCGGCAGGAGCGGGGCCCGCCCCCTCTCCCCCGCCAGCCTCGGCCACCCTCCCCTCCTGGCCTGTGTGAGCCCCCTCCACGCGGACATGGGGACTTCACCCCCTGCAGCCCCCACCCCCCCAATGATGAAGTCACCCCTCCCATCCTGGCCCCACGGGGAAATTCTGGTTCTTCACTTGGGGGGCGGTTTTGTTCCAGGGGGACACTGGGTCATTCCTGGGGACATTTTTGGTGGCCAACGTCGGGGGAGGGGGTACCACTGGCATCTATTGGGTCGAGACCAGGGATGCTGCTAACCATCCTACAGTGTATCCAACAGCCGGCCGAACGAGACATTATCCGGCCCCGCGTGTGAGAATGCCGAGGTGAGAAACCCTGCGCTGAATGGGGAGACACCACGAGCTCCAGGCCAGGAACAGGGTCCGAGAGGGCGGGTCCCCACGCCAGGGACGGCCCCTGCCCGCCCTGCAGCCCCAGGCCGTCCCTGTGCCTGCCAAGGGCCCGGCACACTCCCCGAGAGGCCACTCTGGAGGAAGCAGATGCCCTGACAGCCGCTCGTGATTCAAGGTCCGTAAAGAATGTTAGGAGCAGGTGACGTGAGGGGGCACCTCACGGGGATGCAGAGGCCTCTGCCAGGTACAGGTGCAGAGGCGTTATCTGGCCCCGCCTCTGAAAGGTGCAGTCGGGGTGGGCAGAGGTGGGAGGTGGCGTTCTGGGCAGAGCACACAGTCCGTGCAAAGGTGCGGTGGCAGGGACAGGCTCAGAGGCTCACGCTGGAGGGGACGTGCTTTCTGCGCGTGGGAGCGGAGATGCAAGGGCATGGGGCTAGAGGAGGGGGTTGTGGGCAGAAGTGAGGGTCCCCAGCTAAGTGAGGGAGGAGAGGGCAGCCCCTGGGGGGGGGGGTCCTTGTCCAGGGAATGGGGTATAATTAACCATTGAGGAGTCACTGAAGTTCTCAGAACCCTCCTCGGTTTCCTCCTCTGACTAATGGGGCTAATAAGAGTGACACCAGCCGAAACCGGTTTGGCTCAGTGGATAGAGCGTCGGTCTGCGGATTGAAAGGTCCCAGGTTCGATTCCGGTCAAGGGTATGTACCTTGGTTGCGGGCACATCCCTGATGGGGGGTGTGCAGGAGGCAGCTGGTCGATGTTTCTCTCTCATAGACGTTTCTAACTCTCTGTCCCTCTCCCTTCCTCTCTGTGAAAAATCAATAAAAAATATATTTTTAAAAATTATTAAAAAAAAAAAAAAAGAGTGACACCAGGTGACACATGTAACACCAACTAGCTGTGATGCAGTTAATCCTCACAGCAACCCTAGGAAGTGCACCCTATTATTTCCGCCAGAGGCCCGGTGCAGAGATTTGTGCACAGGTGGGGCCCTTGCCCTGGCCTGCAGGGATCCGACCGAAACTGGCTCTCCAACATCCCCCGAGGGGTCCCGGATTGCGAGAAGGTGGTTCTCGGGCGATGCACCCTGGAATCGGGTTCCCTCCTCTCTGGTTCTGGGTGTATCACCCCAGAACCTCAGATGCCAAGTCACTGCAGCTCGGCAGCTCCTGCATTGAGCATCTGCCCCCTGGTGGTCAGTGCATGTCATAGCTACCGGTCCGTCGGTCAAACGGTCGGGCGGTCGCTTAGACTTTTATATATATAGATTGTACAGAAGACGAAACTTCGAGATGTGGGTAAGTAAATCAGCTGTAACTTTCCCAAGGACATTGCAAATGAGGAACGGAGGTGGGCGGTGGACCCCGGCAGCCTGGCTCCTGTGTGTAAGCTCTTCACCACTCGGCCTCTCCGGAACCTTCTCACAGAGCTGTCCTTAAGAAAAATGAAACAGCCCAGCCTGTGTGGCTTAAGAGGTCACAGTATGATTCTGGGTCAGGAGTAAACGGAGTAAAGCAGGGAGGTGCCCAGCACAGTGCTGGCACGGAGCTGCGACACCTCACCTAGGCTCACCATCACAGGGAACAAGGGCCCCTGCACAGCCCTCACGAGAGCAGGCGCCTGAGAGGTCCTGTGTGGGCCCATCGGCTCTGGGGACAGCCCGGGGGAGAGGAATGGTGCCCCCGCAGGAGAGAAAACACTGAGCCACGTTTTGGGAAATACATCTCCCACTGGCAGTTCTTGAACCCCGGGCCACCTCCACCCATGCTCTTTAATATATTTTGTTGTTGTTTTTGATTTTTTACAGAGAGGAAGGAGAGAGATAGAGAGCCAGAAACGTCGATGAGAGAGAAACATTGACCAGCCGCCAACGTACATGCCCTTGACCGGAATCGAACCCGGGACCTTTCAGTCCACAGACCGATGCTCTACCACTGAGCCAAACCAGTTTCAGCGACCCACACTCTTTATCATCTGCACGACTGATCACTTGTCCCCGCTGCCCCGGTCTACCGCCTGGAATGTCCGCTGTCCTCTTCCTTCAAGCCCTGCCCACCCAGCTCCGAGGACACTTCCTTCCGGGAGCAGCCGGGACGTGCCCCGACAGAGCAGCCACGCCTGGCCTTTGTGCCCAGAGCGCTGTTTAAACTCGGACGGTCCTCACAGGATGTCATCCCACAGGCATGCCCCTCCCACCACGCCGGTGCAGGTGCGTCTCCCGGAGATCGGGGTAAAATGCAGGTCCTGGGGTGGGTCCGAGGCTTTGCTTTTCTAACAAGCTCCCAGGAGATGCTCGTGCTGTGGGCACAGGGACCACACACTGAACTGCAAAGTCTCAGGCCATGTCCCGGGGGTCACTCTTCCTCCACCGGACAGTTAACGACAAGGTGACTTTCTGTGGTGGGTTCTTTTCTTGTTAAAAGTTTGCAGGAGGAACCTGGTCCATTCTTGTCACTAATGCCTGGTGAGCAGACCCTGGGAGGTGTCCTGGACAGGCCCTTGCACCTGGGTCCCGCTTCATAGGTGACAGCAGATGAGCCAGCAGCAGTTTTTCTACTCAAAGTGCATGTTCTGCCCCAGAGGCCCCCGCAGGAGCATGCACTTACCCTGATGGGTGCAAACAACTCCATGCGCATCTGGAGGGACCGAAGCAGAGGGGTCCTTCAGTGTCAGGGCTGTCTGTGCTGCTGCCTGGAGTGTGAGCTCATGTCTGGAGTCCTGCAAGCTTGGATGTCCAGGTGACATGGATGTCCAGGTGACATGGATGTCCAGGTGACTCGTCAGGTGTCCCATGTCTACAACTGGGCTGCAAAGCTGCACTGACAGCGGGAACTCAGCGTCATGGCAACTGTTGCTAAGCACCTCCCACGTGCCAGGCTTTTACATGCATGTGTCTCCTCAATCCGCACCCCAAGGTGGAGCAACTCCCATGTCCACCTTATGAGTGGGGAACATGGAGGCATGGGGGAGCAGTGGGGGTGGTATGATTTCCCCAAGGCCGTGCCGTGTAGAAGTGACTGTGCTGAGGCTGGAGCCTGGCTGTGCTGGGCCCCTAGCCATTTTGCTGCTTCACCAATGAGCCAATGAGCCAGTCACCCAACTAACCAACCAGCCGGTCAGCCAACATCCCACGAGGATACACGCTCCCTGGGTGCCTCCTGGGTGCCAGGCACTGGGAACAAGAAGACATGAAGACAGAATCCTGCCTTGGCTGCATGTCCTTTGACAGACAGCTTACCACCCAGGCCTTGAGCTTCCTCATCTGTGAAATGGGACAATAATGCTGCCTCCTCATCGGATTAAATACACGTGAAGCTCTTAGACTAGCATCTGACACCGAGTAAGAATTCAATAAGTGTTACCTATTAATATTAGACTCATGGGATGGTGGTAGTTTAAATTAAATTATACTTACATTTCATTTTGTTTCTGGTATAATGTTTTTGAGACTGATTCTCAAACAAAGCAATGCTTTGTGGAGCCTGGACCCAGGGCCGGCTGGTGGGGAGCAGGGTGGCCCTGCCTTTCAGCCCCATGAGGAGCCTGCCTGGCAGAGGGTAGGGTGCCCGCTCACTCGGCTGCCCATCGGCATGGCTGCCCATTGGCACGGCTGCCCATCGGCATGGCTGGGGCGACAGGGGCGTCTGCACGGGGCCACCCAACAAAGCTGCCCTCACGGCCTCTGTCCTTGAGATGAACCTTTGGAATCCCGTGTTGGAGCTAAGAAGCATGGGGGTGCCGTTGGCACTGTTTTTTTGCTTGTTCTTCTATTTCCTGTGCCCGGCAGTCTGAGTGGATGACGAAAGAGACCTCAGTAGGTAGGAGAGGAGACTGGAGGAGGAGGCGCGAATTAAAAAAAAAAAAAATCATCGTGTGTGTGTGTGTGTGTGTGTGTGTGTGTCTGAGGACAACTGTCTCAATTTCCTACACCCGTGGTTGGCAAACTCACTAGTCCACAGAGCCAAGTATCAACAGGACAGCGATTAAAATTTCTTTGGAGAGCCACATTTTTTTAAACTTAAACTTCTTCTAACGCCACTTCTTCAAAATAGACTCGCCCAGGCCGTGGTATTTTGTGGAAGAGCCACACTCCAGGGGCCAAAGAGCCGCATGTGGCTCGTGAGCTGCAGTTTGCTGACCACGGCCCTAGACCAACCACAGCAAGCACGGGACACTTCCTGCTCCATGGGTTGGCCTGCCCACAACCTTTCTGCCCACAACCTTTATTCCCAGACCGAGTCATTTTGTTCAAGAAATTCCTCTGCATTCGTCGGGGCTGAACGATGCTGTTTTCCGGAATGTCTGCGAAGCCGGCGAATCGACCTGTATTTTTCTGGCTCTAGCTGCATAATAGGCTCCCCTAGAAATAACATGGCCGATAAAATTGTAGTTCTCAGAAGCCCAGACTTCCACGCTATAAAGAATCACGTCCGTCAGTGCTTGCTCTCGGCATCTCCTGGCCCAGGTCGCAAGCTCAAGGGCACCCAGGTGACTGTATCTTACACACACCTGAGCCAGTGGTTTTACCAGTTTTATTCCTGGGACGTGCCCATCACCACTGCAGATCCTTATAGCACTCCAAAGAAAGGGGAGTCACCGTGACCTTGGCCTCTGGGCTGTGAGGGAGCATCTCCCAGTGGCTGTTCTCAGGGGGTGACCTGGATGGACCCACCCACTAGCAAGTGCCCTTGGCTTTGCCTCCACATGATATGGAATCAAACAGTGTCTTACCAACCCAGCCGCTGCTGCCCTGAGCTGGTGCCGTCTTCTCTCCCTGGGACCATCTCTTTCTCTCTCTCTGGCCTCTCTGCCTCCGTCTTACTCCCTTTCCATCCAGCCTCCACCCAAAAGCAAGACTTATAACCATGTGACCCCCTGCCTAGATCCTTCCATTCACTTTCTATTACTCTTTGCACAAACTCTGAATTCCTGATCTTGCATAAATCTATCCCCTGCCCACACCCCGTCACCCTAGCTCCATCCCTTCCCACTTAAAAAAAAAAAGTTTTTTTTATTGATTTCAGAGAGAGGAAGGAAGAGGGGGGAGAGAGAGAAATGTCAATGATGAGAGAAATGTCAATAAATCGTTGATCAGCTGCCTCCTGCACGCCCCCTATTGGGGATCGAGCCTGCACCCCGGGCATGGTGCCCTGACCAGGAATTGAACCGTGGCCTCTTGGGTCGATGCTCAACCACTGACCCACACTGCTGCGCCCTTCCCACTTTTGACTTAATTCCCTAATCTCCATGGGCCTTGTTATCTCGTGGCTGAGCCCAGCTGCTTCCGACCCCAGGGCCTTGGCACGTGCTGTACTTTCTCTCCGGAGTGTGCTTACCCTGTCCCAGGGCCTTATTCCCATTCAGGGCTCAGCCAGATGCCAGCTCTCGAGTGGGGCCATTCCCACCCCTTTCCTGAAGCAGCCCTTCTCCTCAACTGTCCCCAACGGATGACTGTGCTTTCTTCTGATCACAGCACACGTGTCTCTGAGATCACCAGGGCAATGCTCACTGGCTGCCTCTCTCCGCCACCGAGTAAGCTCCTGGAGGACAGCGGCCACCTGTGTCTTGTCAGCGCGGCATCCTGGCCCTTGGCGCAGCGCCTGGCACGGAGGAGACGCTCCATCACTCGCTGAGCATAACCTTGTGGACAGTTTGTGACCATCCCCACGTGGGCACTGCCCGCAGTCCTCGAATCTCAGCGGCCCGGCCAGGAGACTTTCTTCCCTGGAGGACCCTGTCAGCAACCCTCTCCTCCCAGGGCGTCCCGTTTCTAGGCAACAGAGGAAGCCAGACAGACTTGGTCAAGGAGCGCTGCGCCCTTGCGAGGCCCTTCCTGCCAGCCGGGCCCGGGCCTCAGCTCTGCACAGGCGTGTACTCCTCCCGCCGACCCCATGGGGTGGTTACCACTCTCGTGCCCACTTCTCAGTTGGTGAAACAGAGGCACGCACGGATGGCTTCAACTCATGCAAACTGGCAGAGCCGCTCGCAGAGCAGAGCTCTCACCAGCCCCCGCGCTGCTGAAAAGCACAGAACCCCTCCCCGGGCTCAGGTGAGGGGGAAGATGACTCCCTAAGAAGCAGCGCTGGGTTTGGGGGCAGAACTGGGACCTGGAGTCCCTGAGGGTGTTCCCCCTCTTGGCAGCCACCCCATCTTCACAAACCCCACCTGGGATGCGGGGCAGGGAGCTCAAGGTGCAGCCGTGGGGTGAGCCAACGCAGTCACCCCAGGCCTTCCTGACGAACTTGGCCCAAGCCCCACGGACTTGTTCTGAGTGAAAGCAGCCGCGGGCTGGAGCAGGGGAGGAGGACGGAGGGGCCGCAGGAAGGCAGGATTAGGCTGGCTTTTGTTGGCAGAGTGGAGGGGGCGTAGCAAGCTGTCACTCTGAATGCCCAGGAGGAAATGAGTGAAATCGGAAAGCACTTCTGCAGCCAGCCCCTGAGGGAGAAGGTGGTTGTGGATCTTGGGTGCCTTACAAGGACCTAGAGGAGGAGGAGAGGGAAGGTGAGGGGGGAGAAAAGAGAGGGGAGGAGAGGAGAAAAGGGGAGAGGAAGGCAGAAGAAAGGGGAGGGGAGGAGGAGAGAGGAGAGGAGAGGTGGGGAGGGAAAGCCTGGGACAGGGGAGTTCAAATCTGGCTTCGTGATCTTCCCCGTAATACTGCACCCCCTCTCGGTCCCCTTGGGGCCCGGGTCCTGGCCACATGGGGAGGAAGCGGGGTGAGTAGTTATAGGGTCCAACAGGCTTGGCCTACACCGATGCCGCGGACCCACACCCCCCTCCGCAGGCAGGCAGAGGAGACGGAGCCTGGGACGGCCAGTGGCTTCCTTCCCCCGATCATTCTCGGTGGCGCACACAAGTTCATGGGCTCAGCTACCTGCAGCAACGACCCTGAAACCCGGGAGGCTCTGTCCAACAGCGAGTTCTCCAGGATAAAGGGCTCTGCAAGAGGGTGACCAGTGCCGGTTTGGCTCAGTGGATAGAGCGTGGGCCTGTGGACTGAAGGGTCCCAGGTTAGATTCCGATCAAGGGCATGTACCGTGGTTGCAGGCACATCCCCAGTAGGGGGTGTGCAAGAGCCAGCTGATCGAAGATTCTCTCTCATTGATGTTTCTAACTCTCTATTCCTCTCTCTTCCTCTGTAAAAAATCAATAACATATATATATATGGGGCCCAGAGGGAACACACCGCCGAGTTTGGCCTCAGCCCCAAGTCCCCAGGTGCCTTGGCCCGCGGCTGACAACCTCCCTCCCTGCCCCCACTCGTGAGCCTGACCTAGTGGGACGTTCCATGTTCCTTGCCGTTGGGATCCTGAGCCCCCCGTTCAGCACACGTCCTCAGGGGTCCCCCTGAGACCCGAGTCTCCACGGGGAAAGTGACAGACCCTGAATGACAGACACGGTGACCTATGCAGAGCTGGGGCTGGGACCAGTGTCTCCCCATCTGCAGAGCAAGGCTCCCCCCCTGCCTGGGGTGAGGTGGGGGAGGGGAGCATGTGCTCAGTCCAAACACACTGTCAGCTGGGGGCTTTCTGTACCACTCCCGGGCCCGGGGCACCAGGATGCTGAAGCACGGGGAATTCTGGGACATTTTGATCATTTTCAGGGATAAGCATACCGGGTCATTCATCCAGCCTATAGTTCTAGAGCAGCCACTACATGCCACGCACCAGATGTCAGGGTGCAAGTCCCCACGCTCTCAGGGCCTTGAACTTGGGATCATTCTGCCAGCTGTGCCCGTGGCGGCCTCTCGCACCATCGCTTTTCCCTTGCACCAGGACTTGCTGATACCTGCTCTCTGTCCACTCCCCCGGCCCCCCAGCCCCCCGGCCCCCATCCCATGTGTGCACACACGTGCACAGGCCCCAGCTAAGCTGAGGTTCTGACTCTGACCTAAACATCATTGCTCCCAAATCATCAAAGCCCCCTGCCCCCTCCTGTCCTGCTCTGACCTCCTGGTGCCACTCAGTTTTCAGCCTCCAATCCCCAGCCCCAACCTGCTGACCAGGTGCCAGCATCGGCTGCCCAGTGTTGGCCTCTGGACCCTGGGCTGTATCTCGCTCCAGCTGCATGGCCACTGCTGAGCAGGAGCTGCTGTTCTGCTCGGGGTGGGGCCATCAGCACGTCTAAGCTGGCCCTGACCCCCGGCCGGTGCCGGCTCCTGCTCCTGCCTCTCACTCTGACCCGGAAAACACGTGTGCTCCAGATGGGTGGCTGGGCCTGGTCCTCCCCTCTGAGAAAAACACCCCATTTTCCTCCCCGTAGCAATTATCATGCTCTATGTCTTTGCTTCCGGAGATGCAGCAAGCATGGCGTGATGGATGTGTGGGCGGAGGAACCCTGGGGCACGGAACTGAGACTTTGGCGCATCTGGGTAATGGAGCCTTTACCTGTGCTCACCACAGACACCGTGGGATGTGCTTTATATTCATAATCTCCCTGGGCTCTCTCTCCACAAGCCTATGACGTGGGGGCGATGATTATCTCTGTGAACTGGATAGCGGGTGTCTCTTCAATGCCTGTGCAACCCTCCCACAGTACAGCTGGGCCTGACCCTGGCCAGCTCCTGGTTAGTTTAAGCACGTGGTCATCCGAGTGCGTCTGAGGACTGCTGGGGTCCCTGAGATCTGGACAGAGGTCTGTGAGGGCCCCTGACCTGACTCACATCTGCATGAGGTGGGTTTCTTCAGACACACAACCCGGAGAATAGTCCGAGGCAGAAGCAGGTGTGAGACTCCTGCCGTCCTCCGTGGAGCCAGACTTAAGAGATTTGCAAAAGTATAAAATAATGCCATTCATTTCACTAATACATTTTTTTTTTACACTTTGGAAAGCGTGGTTATTACTCATACAGTGTGTTATTTATATTAGCACGTCTAATGGCTTTATTGTTATTTTTAAATGGATAAATATTTAATTTTTTTCAGTGTTAAGCTCTAGCATGGTAAACATCGATAAGTATTATCCACAGAAAAGCTTGTTGGAGTCCTCTCTAGGGTCTTGAGAACCGAAGTCTGAGAACTGCTGGTTTAAGCCAATCGCAATAATCTCCTGGCCCGTGCCAGTGATTGGCTCGGGAGCTCAGGCTTAGGCCAATCAGCATGTGGCATTCCCTTGGTGACAGCTATTGGCTGGAGAAGGGACATGTGACCCAGGTTGGACCAATGAGAGGAATGTTTTGCTATGAGCTGCTGAGGAAGTTCTTCCCACTCGCTGGCTTACGGGACCGATACCTTCCCTTTCTCTGATGATACCGTGGCCAGATGTGATGTCACAACTTCAGCAGCTGTCTCACCTCCAGCCTGTGGACGGAGTTGACACCCAGAGGAAGGTAGAGCCAGGTTATCACCAAGAAAGGAGACAGAGCCACAGATCAAGTTGACCTACATCTTCAAGTGCACTGTCATGGCTCAGGAAACATCTTTATATCTATACTAGAGGCCCAGTGCATGAAATTCATGCACTGGAAGGGGGGGTGTCCCTCAGTCTGGCCTGACCCTCTTGCAGGCCGGGACCCCTCGGGGATGTCTGCCTGCCAGCTTAGGTCCACTCCCTGCAGGGATCGGGCCTAAGCTGGCAGTTGGACATCCCTCTCACAGTCCAGGACCCCTTGCACCTTATCATCTGCCTGCTCACTGCTCCTTACTGCTTGGATCGCTGCTCCTTAGTGCTGTTGCAGAGGCGGGCGAGGCTCCCGCCACCGCCGCTGCACTTGCCAGCCGTGAGCCTGGCTTCTGGCTCAGCCGTGCTCCCCCTGTGGAAGTGCACTGACCACCAGGGGGCAGCTCCTGCATTGAGCATCTGCCCCCTGGTGGTCAGTGCACATCATAGCGATTGGTCATTCTAGTTGCTTAGGCTTTTATTATATAGGTTTGTTTTCAGAGAGGAACGGAGAGGGAGAAAGAGATAGAAGCATCAATAATGAGGCTGGCTGGCATGGGTCAGTGGTTGAGCATCAACCTATGAACCAGGAGGTCATGATTCAATTCCTGGTCGGACCATATGCCCTGGTTGCGGGCTCGATCCCCAGTAGAGAGTATGCAGAAGGCAGCCAATTGATGGTTCTCTCTCATCATTGATGTTCTTTCCTTTCCTTTTTTTTTTTAAAAAAAAAAAAAAATATTTTATTGATTTTTTACAGAAAGGAAGGGAGAGAGATAGAGAGCTAAAAACATTGATGAGAGAGAAACATCGACCAGCTGCCTCTTGCACACCCTCTACCGGGGATGTACCCACAACCAACATACATGCCCCTGACCGGAATCAAACCTGGAATCTTTCAGTCCACAGACCGATGCTCTACCACTGAGCCAAACCGGTTTCGGCTCATCATTGATGTTTCTATCTCTCTCCCTCCCCCTCCCTCTCTGGAAGCAATAAAAAAATATTTTTTAAAAGCATCCACTCATTCATTCATTCATTCATTCACCTTTTCTTCTTTCTTATCTCATTACCCAGCCCACCTGACCAACCCTTTACCAAGCTCCCGGGCACTGGGCTCCTTCCTCCTTGAAGAAGCCCCCTTTTTTCTCATTAGCACCTGCTACCCCTCATCTCGGAAGACCTTTCCTCCAGATCGGGGCCTGGCCAATGTTTTCTCATCATTCAAGCCTCAGCCAAGCTGTCACCTTCTCTGAGGCGCCTGTCTGGTCACTTAAAGATAAGCAACCGGCCCTATCACCCCCTCTGCTTGCTCTCGTTCTCTGGCTGAGGTACCCTGCACTGACCTCACTACATCCCCAGAGCTGGCTAGCGAGGCGGGCTATGGCTGAGCCCCGGGCCAGGGAGCCGAGTGGCCTGGACCAGGGAAAGGACCGAGCTTCCTGGGCATTGACGTCGTTTGCAATACTTAGTGCAGCGTTGCTGTAGGAGGAACAGGTTGGCAAGATCGGGAACCCGAGGCCTGCGTTGAACTTCCAGAAGCCGCCCAGCTCACGCCCAGCCCTCCAAGGAGGTAAGCTGAGGCCTGGTTGGGTTACACACCCGCTGATGGCGGGGCATGGCATGGCTGCCACTTCCACTGCGGGAACCACGGTGATCGGTGAGCGTGGGAGAAGGCCACTGAGGGACGGCCCCGGGGGCTCGGACAGCTGAGCCGGGAGCAGAGCAGATCGGTGACAATGACAGGGCCTGCCGATATTGCCGCTTTGCTAATTAGGCTGCCAGAGCTCCAGACCCCGCCAAGGAAAGCATGTTGCTTATACTAATCAAGGCGGCTGCTCCTCCTGCTGGCAGAGTGGCCCGGAGCCTGGAGCAGGTACCCAGCATACAAGGCGGGGGTGGTGGTGAGGGGGTGAACGAATATAGACAAAAACCAAAAACAGCCCCCGCGGCACCCTGGATTCTGGGCGGCCCAGTGTCCCAGAATCACGAGCAGACCGCCTACTTCCTGAGGTGGGCGATGGGTCCTGAGACTCGCTGTCCCAAACAGCCCGGAGTGATGCTGGCCGAACAGCCTGCATCTTGACATTCCCGGGTCTGGACCCTGTGGCCACCACGTCTAAGGGACGAGTCGCCCTCGGGCGGACAGCAGCGGTGTAGACTGGCCGCAGCAGCTCTGGGTGGCGGCCTCTGCAGTCCGCCCAGAGTTTTCTGAGTTGATTTCTTCGTCACCGATGTGCTAGCCAAGGATCTCAGGCCCCAGAGAAGTGTGTGTGGAGAGTCACTCGCTTGCTCACTCATTCAGCACCTACTGTGCACCCAGTACCCACCGCTGGAAGCACAGAGATGAACGGGCACCCGGGAAGCTTGGAGTCTTGCAAGGACCTCCAACCAGCCACCAAGCGACAGTGCAATCCTGCACGCACAGGTGCCAGGGACACCTGCCACAGGTGGGGGCACCGAGAAGGCTCCTGGGGCCGAGTTAGGAGGGACGTTTGAATCAATGGCTAGCCCAGCTGGTGTGGCTCAGTGGTTGAGCACCAACCCATGAACCGGTAGGTCATGGTTTGATTCCCAGTCAGAGCACATGCCCAGGTTACAGGCTGATCCCCAGAAGGGGGCGTGTAGGAGGCAGCCTACCAGTGATTCTCTCTCATCATTGATGTTTCCTCTCTCTCTCCCTCTCCTTTTCTCTCTCTGAAATCAATAACAAAATAATAATAATAATAATAATAATAATAAATCCATGGCTAACACCGACAGAACAAATATTACGTCCTTGACCTCCCTAACGTGTCATCTTCCCCGTGACCCTACCCAGGGGTGACTATTACAGCTTTGCCGGTTTACAGATGAGCAAACTGAGGCACAAAGAGAATAAGAAACGTTGTTGGCATTTGCACAGCTGGTAAGAGGTAATCAGGAGCAGGAGCTCAAGGAGAGAGGACCCTTGGGAAGAAAGAAGGTAAGCGAAAGCACTGAGGGAGGAGTCAGGAGTGGCCAGGGCAGGGCTGTGGGCTGGGGAGGGAGGGCTGGGGGTGGCGGGATGGAAGCCTTTAGTCGGATTCCTTCTTGCTCTGAGTGGCAGCTCCCTGGGCTCTGGCTGGTCAGAAAAGTGTGCCTGGGCACCAGCTAGCCGGAGACCTGCAGCCAGAGGGCCAGGCCGCTGATAAATTATGCTTTTCATCAACTACTGAGCCCCTCCCTTTGCAGCGGGTCTGAGGCTCCGGCTGCTGCCGCATCGTCATTTCAGATGTGTCTTCTGTTCAGCTAACAACGAGCTTGTCATTTACACAGCTTTCCAGACACCTCGGTAAGCAAGGCTGTCTGCTCCAGAGCGGGGCTCACATTCAGAGGCTGCGTTTCCCCGGAAAGGAAAATTTTCTAGCGACTCTCGTACCGCGAACGCAGGCCCCTAGGGGCCGGATCCCTGCTGCCTACTTTGAGCTCTGATGCTCTCACCTCCAAGTTCTGGCCTCTTAGGCCGAGCGTCATAGAACACTCCGGACACCAGGGTGAGGGGGTGTGTTCCCAGTTCTGTGCTTTGCCAGCCCACGGCCCCCTCGGGAGGGAATGTGCCTGAGGGTGGGTGTGCCAGTAGGAGGGGCAGAGTGGGCGGGCAGTCAGCCACGATGCGGGGAAGGGAAGGTGGGGGTCTTTGCAAGCTCACAGGGGAGCCCCGTCCCCTCTGCTCTCCGGTGTGGCTCTTGTCCAGGACCATTTCTCTCTATTCTTTACATGGTTATTTGCTCGCTGTGGCTTCCTCCTGCAGACGGTCAGCCTGGCGAGTGGGGAGCAGGTCTAGTTTTGTTCATGTTGCATCCTGGTCCCTAGAATTGCTCTGGGCACATAGTAGAGGCTCCTAAGTATTTGTGGAAGGAATGCACAAATGAGGGTTAATTTTGGGAGATGGATAATTCCTTCCTTCCTTCCTCCCTCTCTCCCTCCCTTCCTCTTTCTTTTCCTCCCTGCCTCCCTTCCTTCCTCTCTCTCCATTTCTTTCTTTCTTTCTTTCTTTTTTTTTTTAAATATATATATTTTATTGAGTTTTTACAGAGAGGAAGAGAGAGGGATAGAAAGGTAGAAACATCGATGAGAGAGAAACCTTACTGAGGATGTGCCCGCAACCAAGGTACATGCCCTTGACTGGAATCGAACCTGGGACCTTTCAGTCCGCAGGCCAACGCTCTATCCACTGAGCCAAACCGGTTTCGGCTCTCTCCATTTCTTTATCCTTTCTGGAAACTTCGCCTGTGTAGGTGCTGGGGATACAAGATGAGTCAGCTGATTTGGCCTTGGCCCCGGGCATCAGATGGCCGGGCCCGCAGGAGGCCAGCACTGCCTGATGGCAGGAGCTTCTAGGCTCCTCGGCCCATGTCCGAGGACGACGAGCAAGTCTAACCCTCTGCGCGGCCCAGGGTGGCCGGTGGCCACGGAGACAGAAGGTAATTCAAAGGTCTGCTTTGGAGATACATTTTGGGTTTTCTCTGCAAACTCCTAGCACCTCCCCTTTTTCTCTGTCCTTCGTAGACCCGATGGGCAGGGCTCCCTTAGGCTGTCAGGGGAGGGCAGGGCGCTGGGATGTTATGGGGGAAACAAGTTTTCAAACAATCCAGAGATTGTGTGTGTGTGTGTGTGTGTGTGTGTGTGTGTGAGAGAGAGAGAGAGAGAGAGAGAGAGAGAGAGAGAAAGAGAGAAAAGAGACAGAGAGAGAGAGAGAGAGAGAGAGAGAGAGAGAGAGAGAGAGAGAGAGATGGGAGAGAGGTGCCTCTCTCTCAAAGACAGATGCCTGGCCTCTCCTCCCATAATGAGGGCACAGTGAGGGCGGGGCCCAGGTCCTCAGGGCCGGCCTAGAGGCAAGCCCCCGGGCAGGGACAGAACCCTCTGCTGGCAGGAGTGTTTTCTCCCTGGAGCTCCGGGCGAGTCAGTGCGGGGCCAGGCTCCCAGGAGGCCTCAGGCTCCGTCCAGGCTGGGAATGAGAGCACAGAGACCGCAGGGCCACCCCCCTCCCCACCCGCACTCTGCAGGCCTGGGAGATGGAGACAGGGTGTCTGCATGGCTCACCCTGTGAGAGGGGGCATGCCAGAGAGGGGGGCATGCAGTGGGAGGGGGATCACAGACTCCCTCCACTTCTCAAAAGCCCTGGTCCCACCAAGGGGCAGGGCCAGACCCGAGAGCGGCAGACACGTCCACCGGGCCCCAGTGGACCCCAACCACGGTGGGTCCCAGGCTCCGCCTTCCAGCCCGCCGCCCTCTAGGGAGTAAGAGATTGCTTTCTCATTTTAAAGGAAATGGCTGCTCACTGCATAAAAGTCAAACAACCCCGAGAAGTAAAGAGAAAATAGTATAAATCGCCTATAAAATCTCACTATCCTCACTAATACTTTTATTGGCTCCCCCCCTTCCCCCCCCGCCGCCCCTTCCTAGATAATCATATGGAAACGTAGAATTTTCCAGAAATCAGATATCATCCCACAGGTGATCTTAAAACGCCTAACAGTAGACCATAGACTTATTCCCATGTAGGTACATATAACATTTAACTGGCGATTTTTAATCTGGCACTTCCATCAGAAACACGAGGGAGCCTGAGAAAACACAGGTGTCTCTCTTCCCGCCCCCCCATCCCCCGACAGTGGATTTGCTGTGTCTGGAAGTCTGTATATTGAAAACCCCCCTGAGATGACTCTGATTCACAGAACCCTGACCTACAGGATGTTTTAAAAATACCCATCCTGCCCTAACCAGTTTGGCTCAGTGGATAGAGCATCGGCCTGTGGACTGAAGGGTCCCAGGTTCAATTCCAGTCAAGGGCATGTACTTTGGTTGCGGGCACATCCCCAGTAGGAGGTGTGCAGGAGGCAGCTGATTGATGTTTCTCTCTCATAGATGTTTCTAAGTCTCTATCCCTTTCCCTTCCTCTCTGTAAAAAAAAAAAAAAAAAAAAAAAAAAAAAAAATCAATAAAATATATATATTAAAAAATAAAAATAAAAATACCCATCCTAGACTGGCTGGTGTGGCTCAGTGTTTGAGTGCTGACCTATGAACCAGGAGGTTATGGTTTGACACATGCCCAGTTTGTGGACTCAATCTCCAGTTTGGGGCATGTAGGAGGCAGCCAATCAATGGTACTCTCTCATCAGTGATGTTTCTATTTCTCCCACTCTCTCCTTTCCTATCTGAAATAAATAAAAATATTTTGAAAAATACCCATTCTTGTGTTTTTATTTATTTTTTATTTTTATTTAAAGAAAAAAAAGACTTTTATTTCTTTTTTTTAAATATATTTTTATTGATTTCAGAGAGGAAGGAAGAGGGAGAGATAGAAACATCAATGATGAGAAAGAATCATTGATTGGCTGCCTCCTGCATACCTCCCACTGGGGATGGAGCCTGCAACCCAGGCATGTGCTCATGACCAGAATTAAACCTGGGACCCTTCAGTCCGCAGGCTGACCCTCTATTCACTGAGCCAAACTGGCTAGGGCCCCATCCTTGTATTTTTAGAAGGGGACAAAGGGAAAAAAGATTTTGGTATGAAATCAGAAATTTAAAAATACTCAGCTTTTATAGGTCCCGAGGAAAGAGATGTCTGGCTGCGATAAATGTGTTACTAGATGTCTTTCTATTTTTCCTGGATGATTTACCCAGTCCAGCTCCTGGCTTGTGGATGGCGTGGGGTGTGGATCCTAACTGCAGGGGTCCTTCAGGGCAAGGGAGGAGGCAGAGGGGGTTTGCTCTGGAAGTTTATGTAGGGAGAAAGAAAAACAATTTTTCAAAAAGAAAAAAAAATCCGCTTTAAAGGGATGCCATGGGTTTAGCTCAGTGGTCAGCAAACTGCGGCTCTCGAGACACACGCGGCTCTTTGGCCCCTTGAGTGTGGCTCTTCCACAAAATACCACGGCCTGGGCGAGTCTATTTTGAAGAAGTGGCATTAGAAGAAGTTTCAGTTTAAAAAATTTGGCTCTCCAAAGAAATTTCAATCGTTGCACTGTTGCTTTTTGGCTCTGCTGACTAATGAGTTTGCTGACTGGGTTAGCCGATTCCCTTTCTTTGTCCTACGCTTTCTGCAGCACCAACCACGTGCCAACAGTCACCACACGCCACGCTGGGGCAGCGGAGCACCTCAGTGACCTTTGCAAGATGGACTTCTCCACCCGGAAACGGGCTTCCAGCTCCTCAGGGCTCTCCCCTGGGGCGGTCCGGAAAGGGTTTCCGCTCAACTTCCCCTTAAAGAGAAATTTCAATCGCCCAGAGCAGCCTGTTTGGAGGGGCATTCCCACTGACATAACTGGGCTCCCTTACCCTCACCCCAAACGTGCCGAGCTGGAAAAGGAAAGGTGGCTGTTGGGCGAGTCCGGAGAGGCCCCAGGGGTCCCCGTGGCAAGCTTCCCGGAGCCTCACACGGGGGCTGTCATTTCCGAGGCACCTTTCTCTACAATTCCTGCTGTGAATCTGACAGTCGGCATCGTGTCACATCAAGACAGAGGTCGACAAATTTTCTTTCCTTTTTTTTTTTTTTTCAGTAACAGGCTAGATAGTAAATATTGTGGGCACTGCAGGCCATCCAGTCTGTCCCCCAATTACTCATCCCCATGTTTTTTTTTTTTTTTTTTTAATATATTTTATTGATTTTTTTACAGAGAGGAAGGGAGAGGGATAGAGAGCTAGAAACGTCGATGAGAGAGAAACATCGACCAGATGCCTCCTGCACACCCCCCACCGGGGATGTGCCCGCAACCAATGTACATGCCCCTGACCGGAATCGAACCTGGGACCTTTCAGTCCACAGACCGACGCTCTAACCACTGAGCCAAACCGGCTTTGGCATCCCCGGGTTCTTAAGGCAAAGGCAGCCTAGACAACCTGTCACTGAGTGGGCATGGCTGTGCCCCAAGCCAAGGTCATTTATGGCCACCGACGCCTGAATTGCACATACATTTCACTCATCACGGAATGTTATTTTCCTATTGATCTTCTTCAACCATTTAAATATGTAAAAACCATTCTTTTTTTTTTTTTTTTTTTTTTAATAGACCAGGAGACAGGGAAGCATAGATCAGACTGTTAAACCTCAGAGGGAAGGTAGGGGAGGGTGGGGGTAAAAGGGAGAGATCAACCAAAGGACTTGTGTGCATACATATAAGCCTAACCAATGGACAGAGACACCAGGGGGATGGGGGCATGAGTGGGGAGAGGTTTGGGATGGGAATGGGGGGGATGAGGACAAATATGTAATACCTTAATAATACTACTACTAATAAAAAAAAAAGCCGTTTTTCATTGGTGGGCTGTGGAAGAACAGACGAAGGTGGGGTGAGGGGCCACATTTGTAGGGGGGTCGGATCTGGGTGTGTAGGCTTTTCCGGAATTGGAGCCACCTTCCAGGGGAAGTTCTGTCCTGGGAGACCCGGGGATGAGTTAGTCACACTGGACAAGCTTCAGGCCTGCAGGCCAGCTCGGTTTGGTTCTCCCTACCAAGCATGCTTCTCGCTGGGGAAGGCGTGTACTTGTCCCCTAATGACGCAGGTTCAGCTCAGCGGCCTTCTCTGGTCGATGCAATGAGCACAGGATTGGATGTGTGTCACCTCTGAGCAGCAGCTGTCAGAGTCGGCACATTCTGCGTGTCCTCTCTCCCTGGGGGTGTTTAGGGAGAGGCCGTTCCATCGGCCTGGGTCCTGGAGTGAAGAGGACACGGGGCAGAGCCCCGCGAGCTGCCCTGGTCACAGAGCAGGGATGAGAAACAGACCCTTGTTGAAAGCTACTGAACGCTTTCGGTGTCATTTGTTACTGCAGCATAACGTTCCCCATCCTAACTGATACATCATGCTCTTTCCACCACAGCCCAGTGATTTCCGGCGTAGGGGTCAGAGCGAGTGGCCCCTCTCCTAGGAGACTGGATTAATCCGCAATGCATAAAGCCACATTCGACAGGTGACACAGGGCTACTCACCTCCCGTCCAGCTTGTGCATTGCGAGAGACTCATTCACTAACAACCAGAGAGCGCTTTGAGGATAATTTGCATTTGGGGGGCTGATGAGCACCTCCTGCCTGGCTTCTGGGGGCCCCTCACTTCCTCTCCCGTTCCCGCAGGCCTCTGAAAGTAACTCTCAAGCACAGAGGGTGCAAGAGGGTGTGAGGGCCGGTCCGGATGCCCCAGCATTGGGGGTCCCAATTCTAGAAATGCCGGCCGACACGCTGGAGGAGAAAACGTAAGCTGGGGAGGGGAGAATGTGCTCCGGCCAGGAGACTCCACAGAGGGAGCCCGGAGCCTCCTGAGTGGGGAGCCTGGGGAGGCACAGCGCTGACGAGAAGAGCTCATGGGGACCTCAGACAGTGCTCCCGGCGCATCTCCCTTCCTCGTGAAGGCCACGGCGACGAGGAAGGACAGACACTGTGTGTGCGCGTGTGTCCTGTTTCTCCATTGTCATCCAGAGAGGCTATTGGGGAAGGGGCTCGTTCGGTGCCATTTTTATTCCCGGTCGCCTCTCTTCTCAATTTTTTTAAAAAAAAATATATTTTATTGATTTTGTACAGAGAGGAAGGGAGAGAGATAGAGAGTTAGAAACATCGATGACAGAGTGTCATCGATCAGCTGCCTCTTGCACCCCCCCCATTGGGGACATGCCCGCAACCAAGGCACATGCCCCTGACCGGAATCGAACCCGGGATCCCTCAGTCCCCAAGCCGACGCTCTATCCATTGAGCCAAACCGGTTTCGGCTTCTCTCGATTCTTTATTCCCAGGCCTAGGGTGGCCTCCTTCACTCTCCCCATCCACACCGCCAACAGCCTCAGGCACACGCACATACACGCACGCACACGGTGAAACCATAATGAGAGAGCGAGCACGGCGCCAGGAACTAATCCATCCTAATGATAACGATCGTTATGGAGACAAAGGAGGAAGGGAAACAGCACTTCATCCTAATTAGGCCGGAAGCTCGTGGCCGGGAGCGGGGAAGGAGGGAGGTCCGGCCGGGGTGCCCCGGAAAATGCCTCTGGGTGCCCGGGAGCAAGGTGACATGGGACACACGTGGAACGCCACCGCAAGGCCCAAGGTTCCCAGACTGGGGTTCCTCACGGTACTCCTGGGGGAGGGCAATGGCAGGGAGGGCTGTGGGTTTGTTTCAGAATGTAAAAAAAAAAAAAAAAGCTTAATGGAAATGATTGTTTTACAGGCAGACAAATGAAAACTATCAAGCTTCTTTGGTCAGGGCTGGCATCCCACCAGCTCAGGGTAGGGGCCAACCAGATGGGAGAAGGGGCAGGGTGTTCTGGGGTGCTGAGCTGGGCTGGTGCAGGGCGGGCAGAAGGCCTGGAGCTCTGGAGGCCTAGACGGGAGCCGGCAGGGAGAGAGAGAGAGAGAGAGAGAGAGAGAGAGAGAGAATGAGAGAGTGTGAGAGCGGTGATCAGCGCCTCATTCCAGTTAATGAAGGGGAACGGGAGGGATTGCTCTTGGTGTTGATTCTTGATTTCTTGTGAAAATGTTTCCGCAGAAGACTGGATACGGAGAGATAACAGCTCCCTCCCGGGCTTTCTCCCGCGGACAGCACTGCCCTCCTGTCCGGGCACAGCTCTAGGGGGCACGTTACATGGGCCACTCTGCCCCCTGCCATGGGTGCCTCTCCGACCGCCACTGCCACCGCTCTCCTTCGGAAGATCAGACACAGAACTGCCTGCTCATGTGATCACTGTGCGGGGATGGGGTGGGGGGTGAGGGTGGGGGATGGAGATGAGGGTGGGGGATGGAGGGTGGGGGATGGTGAGGGTAGGGGTGGGGGGATGAGGTGGGGTGGGGGTAGGGGGAAAGTCCAGGGATGGCCCAGCCCCCAGTTAGCTGCACACAGCGCGGGCCTCACCTGGAAACTTGCTAGAAATACAGAATCTTGGCCCCACTCCAGAGCTAGCAGATCAAACGCTGCGTTTTAACAGGAGCCCAAGTGATTGTCATTCACGTGGAGCTGAGCCGCTGGGCTGTAAATGACCTTCAGAAACGCACTGGCCCTGGGCCTCCAGCCACAGACACCCTGATCGGAGAGCTTGGCAGTGTGTATAGGCTCAGCAAAGCCACGCAGCCCGCCTCTGCCTGCACACGGTCCCGAATGCTAACGCATTCCCCAATGCAGCGGCCCGGCAGCTGGCGATGCTCTGGTGTGGGGTGCCGGGTGGGTTTCCTTGTTTGCAGGCGGCGAAACCCTGGGCAAGCGATACCATCGTGTTCAGGCTCAGTTTCCTCATCTGTGAAATGGGAAGATAACCCAGCTCCCTCACCGGCTTGTGGGGGCCTGCAAGGAGGCAGGCACAAGGATACAATGCCTGCACCCAGTTCCTTCTTGCCACCCACCCTCCTCTGCAAAAGCAGCTTGGGGTTGGAGGGGGGCCCTAAGGAATATAGAGCGGGGTTCTTATTTATACAAGGTAAGGTCAGGGGACGTTCACGAATGACTCAGAGAGAGAGAAAGTCATTCCCAAGTAGGCTGTAGGCACATGAGTGGCAGGCTCATTTCAGAACGCTAGCTCTCACTGCCTCTGTTAGGACCTGTTTTTCTGAGTCTTAACTGAAATGCTTGTCAGTGTACCTGTGAGGGGGTGAGCAAGCGTGGGGGGACAGAGGGGTTCTGAGGCTCTTGACACTGTACCCAACGTGGTGCATCTGTGCGTTTACCTCAGAAGCTCTGCCAGGCTCTGCCCGGGGGGTGAAAGATGGGTTTCGGGCCAAGGTGCCCCCCACCTCGGCTGTGTCTCAGTCTCTCCTTAGGAAAGGGCGAGACTTCGAGGAAGATGCCCCAGGCATAGCCGTGCCCGGTGCTCACTTTTGGGGGGAGGGTCCTCTCTGTCCGAGAATCCTGAGGACACTCGTGTCTGTCGCCCACAGAGCTTAAGGACCACGGCTGACATGACCGACAGACACGGGGAAGCAGCAGCTTGGAGAGAGAGGTCGGGGTCTGCATTCCGGCTCCCCACTTCGTCCCGGAATGACTTTTGACAAATCTTTTTACCGCCTGGGCCTCGGTTTCCTCATCGATAGAAGGGGGAGGACAGCAGTACCCTGTCTGCAAGGTTGGTTGTTAAGATACTTAGATGGAGCTGAAACTGGTTTGGCTAAGTGGATAGAGGTCAGCCTGCGGACTGAAAGGTCCTGGATTCGATTCCGGTCAAGGGCATGTACCTTGGTTGCAGGCACATCCCCAGTAGGGGGTGTGCAGGAGGCAGAGATGATTCTCTCTCATCGATGTTTCTGACTCTCTATTCCTCTCTCTTCCTTTCTGTAAAAAAATCAATAAAAATATATATATATATAAAAGAGACTTGGATGGAATAATCCATCTGAAGTTCCTAGAACAGCCTCTGGAAGCAGTAGGTGCCCAATCAGTGCCGATGGGTGTTTTTAATGCCCTACACCTGCTTCTGTTTTGGCATCACTCCGACTCGCCCTCTGAGCTCAGGGAGGTGAAGGTGGTGGGAGAGCAGACTTTGAGGAAGGGCACAGGAGGAGTGGGAGGAGGGTGAGGAGGGAGGAGGAGGAGTGAACTCTACATGGAGCTTCCTCACCCCCTGATCCCTCGGAGGCCCAGCTTTGCTTGGCACAAGCTCTTTGGTTCTGAAGCCTGCAGCTCCGGGCTGGGGGGAGTTCTGGTCTCACCCAATCCTGAGCGAAATGCTTTCCAGGCCCCGGTTCACTTCCTACCAGCCCTGCCCCGGCCACTCCTCACTATCCAGACAGGGAACCCGGCGGTTGGAGAGAGAAACAACTCGCCCAGGGGAGAAGCTAACCCATGGAAGAGGAGTTTTTAAAAAAATATATTTATTTCAGAGATGGAGGGGGAGAGGGAGAGAGAGAGAGAGAGAGAGAGAGAGAGAGAGAGAGAGAGGGAGGGGGAAACATCAGTGATGGGAGAGAATCATTGATCCTGCGCATCCTACACTGGGGATCGAGCCTGCAACTAGGGCATGTGCCCTGACCAGGAATCGAACCATGATCTCCTGGTTCATAGGTTGATGCTCAACCACTGAGCCACGCAGTCCGGGCGGGAGAGGTTTTAATTCCAATTCAGGACTGTCTCACTAGGCTCCCCTTCAGCGTTTTCAAATGGTCTTTTTTTGGGGGAGAGGGGTGGGGAGAGTGAAGTTTTGTTAAATGTGGCAACTGTTCAAAATGACCTTCAGAGTCACGGTGAAATCTGAGGTTCGGCCGTCCTAACCCAACAGGTATTCACAGAGCACAGGCTCCAAGGCCAGCTGGAAGCAGACGGACAGATGCCAGCGGGAAAGGCAGGGTCCCTGCCCAGGAGGAGCCCACAGTGGATGCAGAGGAGGGGCGGATGCTGGCACCACCCCACCAGCACCGGCAGCCACGCGTGTAAACTGGAATCTCACTCACATAACCACACGGGGCAGCTCCCGTCCTCGCTGCCAGCACAGTGACGCCGAAGCGCGTTCCCATGGAGCGGGAGAGAGGCTCAGGCACTCACCAGGCCTCCCGGCCAGGTCGTGGCTGAACAGAACCTGAAACCAGGAGACCTGACTCCAGAGCCCGAGCCTGCACCGCCACGCAGTGCCCTGACGTCATTTCAGACCGGGAGGCTAGTAGCTCCCAAACGCTGACACCTCTGCTGTGCCCACCGCCCTGTCCCCGGGGCTTAGGACACTGCCCAGCACACCAGCAGCACTCCACAGACTGCTGGGTGCAGGGTACGTGAACGACGGAAAGGGAGGCAAGGTGGCCAACGGTGCCATCGCATCTGCCATCGCATCGGTGGCAAAAGCCCAGCCTCAGGTCCTCCCAGCGCCCCCGGGGCCTCCCCAGGAAGTCCTGCCTGCCCAGGCCAGCGCTTCTCTGCGTCTTGGTGCCTGCTGCTTCCTGTTTTGGCACCTCCCGCTTGTGACAAGGTTGGGAGTGTTCTGCAAGGAAGCCCTCCGACCAGTCCTGCTGGCTTTTCTGGCACAACCGGAAACACCCAGCTTAGCGCAGGAGACGTGCCTCTCGGAAGCGGTGCATTTCACCTGGCCACGAGTAACCAAAAACACGGCGTGGCTGGCAGCCAGGCCGGGAGGACAGTTACCGCAGGCTCCCGGCACGGGCTCCCGCCCACGGCGCATCACCCAGGCCCGGGGAGCGCCCGGCGTGCCGGGCAGTGACCCTGCTTTGGACTCCCTGGCTCCCTGCACAGGGACCAGGAGGTGCTCAGCACCTTGTCCCTCGATGCCAGCACCAGCACGGAGCCCCGGAGCAATGATGTCTGGCCTCTGAATCCGGGCTGGCCTGTGGCTGCTCTGGCCAGTGAAGCCCAGTGATGCCACGTGGCATGCAAGGCCCGCACCCTCCAGCTGTTCTCTTGGACTCCAGCCGCCTTGCTCTGAGGAGCCCGGGGGCCCAGGGACCACACGCAGGTGCTCTGAGCAGCAGCCCCGGCTGAGCCCAGTCTTAGAGCCCCACCTGCACACTGCTCCATTTATTTTTTATTTTATTTTTATTTTTTAAAAATATATTTTATTGATTTTTTACAGAGAGGAAAAGAGAGGGATAGAGAGTTAGAAACATCGATGAGAGAGAATCATCGATCAGCTGCCTCTCGCACACCCCCTACTGGGGATATGTCCGCAACCAAGGTACATGCCCTTGACCGGAATCGAACCCAGGACCCTTCAGTCCGCAGGCCGACGCTCTATCCACTGAGCCAAACCAGTTTCGGGTATTTTTTAGTTTTAAGTATTTTTTTAAAATTGATTTTGAAGAGGAAGGGAGAGAGAGAAACAGAAACATCGATGATGAGAGAGAATCATGGATCCGCTGCCTCCTGCACGCTCCTCACAGGGGATGAGCCAGCAACCTGGGCCTGTGCCCTGACTGGGAGTTGAACCATGACCTCCTGGTTCATAGGTCGACGCGCAACTCCTGAGCCACGCCGCCTGGGCAGCCCACATATCTCGGTGGGTGAAGAC
This sequence comes from Nyctalus aviator, assembly GCA_036971965.1. Taxonomy (NCBI): domain Eukaryota; kingdom Metazoa; phylum Chordata; class Mammalia; order Chiroptera; family Vespertilionidae; genus Nyctalus; species Nyctalus aviator. Next base: position 187,736,939 of record CM072923.1, read on the forward strand.
CCCATCTCGGAAGCGGATCCCTGACCCCGCCGCCCCTGCTCCCCGCTCTCCGAGTCACCCCCCACGGAGGCTCAGCCATTACGAAGCATCAATAAGGTACCCTGGCCCTGTTCCATGTCCTGACCCGCAGAATGCCTGAGCGCAACAAACCACTAGTGTTTACATCACGAAGCTCTGTCATCAGCCACAGGAACTGGAACAGCTCTACCGCCAGGCGCTGGGTTCAAATCCAGCCCTACCCATTATTATAAACATTTCCCAGGGCAAGTCACTGGACCCCCACTGACCTCAGATTTCCCCTCTGCAGAATGGGCACCCACAGAGACTCTGTCTGGAAGGGCTGTTGCAGGCACACGGTGGGAACATGTGCACGGAGCAGTGAGCACATGTGTCTGCTATTGCTACCATTATCACCAGCTCAGATCTTCATGGGGCACCTCATTTGTGACATATCGCACCTCCCGTCCCCCCTCTCTCAGTCCCCCTTGAGACTGTGACAGAACCTCCTCCTAAAGCTTGCTCAGACACATCAGCTGTGTGGCGTGGGGTTAGCACGCTGTTGTGAGGGTCCATGAGGTAATGCACGCATTAGACCTGATATGGCTGCTCACACTCGGGCGCATTCCACGTGGACGACACGAATGAGCCTGGCTGTGTGCTAGGCACGTCTGCTCCATACGGAAGCATCTCTAATCGAGTCACGCACACCAAGTTGTATTCCACCCATCCTGGAGCCCAGCTGGACTCCACGGGCCCAGCTCTGTGGTGTGGAGTTTTCAGAGCGAGGCTCTGAGTCTCTCTGAGCCAGCCAGCCGCCTTCCGAAATGACTGTTCCAGTTGGAGATCCGGCTGCTTCTGACCCTGCAGCCAGAATAAGCATCGTCTGATGCTGACGGACGATGACAGCGGGAGAGCGGACCCGGCTCTTTTCCTCGGAAAGCTGGCCAAGTGATAGTTGCAGCGGAGATAACATCTCACAATGACTTCCGCTCCCATGCAGCACTGAGCAGTGTACACAGCAGTGGCTATAAATAACCCCGCTTGGCTTCTCAATCAGCATAGACAGGGGTGGGCCAGAGTAGGCTCGCAGTTGTTCATGTGGAAAGGAATGAAACATTTACAAACAATAATACAAGAATCACGTCTGCGGGTAAAGACCTAGCTGTCAGGACGAAGCTAGAGGCTACCTTCCCAGCTCATGGAGGAAGGCCACTCAAGGGGCGAGAACGGGGCCAACCTACAAGGGGAACAGAGGGGAGCAAAGCCACAAGGCTAGCAGTGGGAGGAGAATATAAGTGCTTCAGCTGCTGGATCCAGCCATGCCTGAAGCATCCACTCTGGTATTTTCAATGACCCAAGCCACAGCTATTGAACATTTTGTTTGTTTGTTTGTTTGTTTTGTGGCTTTAGATAGTTTTGGTTAAGGTTCTTTCACCAGAGAATCAAGGATGTCTGACTAATGCAAGTGGGTTTCCACTTGCCCAAAGACCTATTTGTTTCCTTAAGTCCATGGTCAGCAAACTGAGGCTCGCGAGCCACATGCGGCTCTTGGGCCCCTTGAGTGTGGCTCTTCCACAAAACACCACAGCCTGGGCGAGTCTATTTTGAAGAAGTGGCGTTAGAAGACGTTTACGTTTAAAAAATTTGACTCTCAAAAGAAATGTCAATTGTTGTACTGCTGATATTTGGCTCTGTTGACTAATGAGTTTGCCGACCACTGCCTGAAGTGCTGCTCTCGGTGTGAATGGCTCTGTCGAGTCCTAAGTGGTAGACTGGGCTTTCCCCAATCTTGACATGCCTCTCTGAAAAGAGGCCTGGGAGGGAATGATCAGAGCTAACTAACATCCATTAAGCTCCATGGGCCAGGCCTTGCATTAGGCGTTTTACAGAGATGACTCAATTCATCCTCACAAGCTCACTAGTTTTTATACCATCGTCACCTCATTTTATAAGACCGGAGGCTAAGGCATGCACCGAAGGCGAAATGTATTCAAGGTCACAGCTAGTAAGTGGTAGAGCAAGACTGGAACCCAAGCAATCTGGCTCCAGCATCACCCCCCGCCCCCCCCCCCCCCTCCGCCAACCCCATACACACGCTCAACTAATTTCAACACCATGTCTGCTTACCCCGCACAGACCTGCAGAGAAGTGAGGGTCATAAGCCTGAGCTCCTGCCTGCACATCCCAAGGTCTGTGTCCCCCACTCTCTGCCCACTGCTTCGCTCACCACCTGCCCACGGATGCCTCCCCTGCTTGCATTATAAGGAGCCCACGGCGGTCAGAACCAGGATGCTGTCCTGATTGCCGCCGGCATTTGTGCGTGTACCGCTCACAGATCCCACAAGATTGGAAACGGAGCAGGTGACAGCAGAGTGGGGGATGGTGCAGATAAGACTGGGGACAGGGAGCGGACGACACCGACAGTTCCATACAGCCACCGCCTCCTCTGCTGCCTCTGCCTTCGCCGCTTGCGTCTGAGATGCCCTAATGAGATGAGATCCCAGCGTCTGTGACGATCCCGGCCACGCTCTGCTTGTCTCGGTTTTTCTCCTTCTTCTCAGCCTTTGAATCTCACCGTTCACCACAGGAGCGGCTCTCTCCCATCACACTGTCACCACGCAGAGTGTGAAGGGGGGGAGGGGGGCGCGCCCGCTCTGAAAGTCTGTGGGCAGCACATCTTCCCGAGCGTGTCTGTGTACGCGGCAGCCGCCTGGGCTGACAGCCCTTCCCGCTGGGAAAGCAGGGAATCGCTGAGCCTGCTCTCAGGATGGGTCTCAGAGGATCTCTGTCCTGGTGCCGAGGGCCGTGCTGGTGGATGTTCAAAACCAGCTCTGGAGGTGGGGGGAGCCCTGATTGGCAGTGGCTGCCAATTGCCTTGGTGTAAATACACTATCCTCAATTGTCAGTTTCAAGCTACCAATGTGAGGCTCAGCGTTTCCTGAAAGTTCTCATGACTCTCATGAGTCTGGAACAGCCCACTCCAGTGCACTCTGGACAGAAAGCCGGGGGTCTGAGCCTCGGGCCTCCCGTTACCTGACTTTCATTGTGAGAAGACAGAATCTACTTCATGGAAATTAGGGCTTTAAGGTGACACAAGACAGGCTCCATCCTCCATCCTCCTCCATCCTCGACCCGTGAATGGCAACTACCAAACAGACCCAGGAAAAGGTAAACAACACTTTACATCTCCAAATCCGTAACTATGACTTAGAAGCCTAACCCCAAGCCTCTTCTCACGGGGATTTCAAGTGGAGGAGAATCAGCAGGGCGCCCCCTTGTGGAAGTAAGTGGCTCTGCAATTCTGACCTCCCTGACAAGCTGGGGTATTTGGCAAAACAGAAACAGTTTGGCAAATGTAGTACAAAACCAAGTAAACCCAGAATCCCAGAGCTGGCTTTCTTCTCTCATTTTCTTCCTTTTCTTCCCCTTATTAAGCCTCAAAAAGAGAAAAAGAAACCAACTGAGAGCATTATGGGTAATGCTTCCAAAGAAGAAGAATCAAGCCAGATGGTGCCAGATGCTAATGTTATAGCAAGCAGGGGACTGGTTGCGACAGGTTTGCTTCTGGCATCCAGGGTGCCAGGCAATACCTGCTTAAGTGCTGTTACAAGGAAAGGATGCTGCAGTCAGCTGCATTCGTTAAGTTTACCTTTCTTCCATCCATCCTCCCATCCCTCCCTCCCTTCCTCCCTACCTCCATCCATCCCTCCACCCACCCACCCACCTATCCACCCACCCACCCATTCATCCATCCACCAACCTATCCATCCATCCATCCATCCATCCATCCATCCATCCCTCCACCCACCCACCCACCCATCCATCCATCCACCAACCTATCCATCCATCCATCCATCCATCCATCCGGCAATTCATGTCCAGTGGTTCTCAACCTTTCTAATGCCGCGACCCTTTAATACAGTTCCTCATGTTGTGGTGACCCTCAACCACAAAATTATTTTTGTTGCTACTTCATAACTGTAATTTTGCTACTGTTAATGAATTGTAATGTAAATATCTGTGTTTTCCGATGGTCTCAGGCAACCCTGCTAGCAGTTCTCATCCTGCATGCCCCACATGGGAGGACCGAGCCTATAACCTGGGCATGTGCCCTGACCAGGAATTGAACTGTGACCTCCTGGTTCATAGGTCAATGCCCAGCCACTGAGCCATGCCGGAGCCTTCGCCTCTATTTGCATCAGAGCCTACACATATGGCAGATCCCACTCTCCCTTTCTCAAAATTCACCTCTGGCTTCCCACGTAGGCCCTCAGTAGGTCTGCAGTTACACGCACCACAAGCATGATCCTGACGCCTTCACACAGCATCTGGCCTCTCCATGGATGTTCCATTTAAACACGCATGGCTACTCCTCTAATTGCACTTCACTGTTTACAAAGCAATTCCACATTCATGATCCTATTGAACGGTCGGTAACTGTACTGTACAATATGGCCACTGCTGGCCACAGGTGACCATTTAAATTAAAACGCATTAACATGGAACACAATGAAAAATTCAGGTTCTTCATCACTCTAGCCGCACGGGAAGTGCTCGATAGCCATGTGGCTAGCGGCCAGCGTATTGACCAGCACTGGCATGGGACACGCTAATCACAGCAGGACTTTCTTCCAGACAGAGCTGCTCGCCACACAACTGCCCTGTGAGGTGTGTTCGGTTCCCATTTTGTAGACAAGGAAACCGGCCCAGAGAGGCCCCGGAGGAAGGATGAGGCAGTGGGTAGGCTTGAAGCCTGGCTTCTGAGGCCAAGTCCATTGCTCTCCCAGAGCAGCTGAAGGGCCCAGTCCCCAGACTTGCACCCTGATCCATTCTGACTCAGGAACTGAGGGTCTGCCTGCGGCGATGGCTTCTGGCCACGTTGTCTGCACGGTGTTCACCCCCGCTTCTGGCAACAGCACCCCCATTTTCACTGGCCGCTGCTCTTCCCGCTCCTTTCACCGTGAGCCTTGCGTGGGGATGATCCCACTCTGAGGCCAGGGGTGAGCATGTGACTCAAGTCTGTCAGCCAGAGTCCTGCATCTCTGTACTCGGTGAACAAATATCATCACAGAACGAACGATGCTGAGAGGACACAGGAGTGCATGCATGTGCATGGGCACACACACACACACACACACACACACACACACACACGGCCATTCACGTGGATGCTCAGGTTCACGGTGGCTGATGTCTTTGGCTCAGACGAGGCGGGTGGAGGGAAGATGCTCAGAAAGCTCTCCCTTGCTCCCCTGCCACCGACCCATGAATCACGAGGGCGTGGCGTGCCCTGTTGAAACAGGAAGTTGAGGCTGACGTCACTGCTGTAAGACACGAGGCCAGAGCTATTTGTACCATCTCTCTGGCTCCTTCCCCGCCCCAAGAGAAAGCAGTCTCATCTCCGGGGAATCCCAGACTCTATCCCAGCCTTGGGCCCCTCGGCCTTGGCCCTCAGGGGCTCAGAGAAATCCCTGGATTTCCTGCAGAGATGAGACCTGGTCCTCATCTCAGTGAGGGAAAAAATCTGAATTTGGGTTTTTTTCTTACCCTCTCTCACTCTTCCCTGGAGACCTGGGGACTAATGGCTACGTCCTGGGCGGGATGGGTGTTGGGGGGCTGCTGGCAGGAAGTGGCCCAGGACAGGGGACCGGCAGCCATCACCTGGATCGAGGCTCTTAATGACGCCGGAATTTTTCAGTCCCTGCCCTGGCCTCAGGTCCGCCCGCCCAGTGTGTCTTCACTGGGCCTTCTCACAAGGACACCGGAGTCTGGTTGCGGCCCCTGTCACCAGTGTGTGCTCCCCTTCACGTCACTGGTTCCGGCCACAGAAGGCTCATCTCCAAATAGGGTCACGCTCTGAGGTCCTGGGGTACACGCATTTCCAGGGGACATTCTTCAACCTCGGACAGCCCGGTTGTGCCAGGAGGGGGGTGGCCTGCATGGGGCTGTGCTCTCTGAGGGAGGGACACCATCTCTCTGGCCTGGGGTTCCTCCAGGCTCCTTCTGTGGGGAAGGCCACCTCGGCCTCAGATGGCAGAGGTGGGGGCGGGGGAGACCAGGAGCAGCCAGGGTATGATGATCTGGACTTAAAAATACCAAATCAAGAAGATCTGTCGTCCCTGCTAAGCAGTCGTGCTCTTGGGTCTATTAAAAGCCCAAACGAACTTTAGAAGACAGATCCTAATAAGCGATTCTCATTATCCTCTTCATTAGCTTCTCCCGTCCCAGGGCGGCCTATTTTCCTCCTGGGGAGGCGCGGCACCCACATTCGCCTGGGAGAGTCTGTTCCCGCGGCATCTCCAGACGTGGGGCTTGGTGGGAAAAGAGGTCCTTGACCTGGGGCCGGGGTCAGAGGTGAAAGTTCCCCTGTGACCCGGCATCTTTGCATCCGATGTTGCCTAGCTTCCTGTCCATACATTTTGCGGGGAAGGAGCCCATGGGAGAAGTGGCACCGGGGTTGGCCCTTTAGTCTGATCGGCAGGGTGTGCGGTGAGCCTGGCCCGGTGCTGGGTGCTAGCGGTTCCCACTGGAGAGCCAAGGAAGCCCGGCATTAGGCCAGTGGCCAGTAACTGGGGTCGCTGGCCCTGCATGCTGGTCTGCAGAGCTGAGGATTTCCTGGAATTTATGCAAAGGGCTCAGACGGTGTCGGCACATTGTGAGCAGGTGAAAGTGGTGACTCCTACCAATGGTCGGCAAACTTCATTAGTCCACGGAGCCAAATATCAACAGTACGACGGCTGACATTTCTTTGGAGAGCCACATTTTGTAAACTTAATCTTCTTCCACCGCCACTTCTTCAACATATACTCGTCCAGGTCATGGTATTTTGTGGAAGAGCCACACTCAAGGGGCCAAAGAGCCGCATGTAGCTCGTGAGCCGCAGTTTGCCGACCACGGGCTCCTACAATTACCGCTGCTGTGTTTTACTGACCCAACGCGCCCCACACCATCTGCCAAAGAGCCCGATCCTGTGCTGGGTGCACCTGGGGACGCGGGTTTTAAAAATCCATTTAAACCCTTCACCCCTGGCTGAGCTTCCCTGTTGTCAGTAGGGAGCCTCCCTCACGTGACTAGTCTCCCCTCATCCCCGGGCTGGGGGTTCGGACCGCAGCACCGGCACAAATCAATCCAAAGCAATCACGCCACTACAGCGGGCCCGATAGGAACAGGAGCTGGATGAGTGCGATGCACTGGGACGGGGAGACCCTGGGTCTCGGCCCATGGCACCCCCAGCGTGGCAGGTGCCTCCTCCCGGGGTCCAGGGCCCAACACAGGTGCCCTAAGCTGGTCATCGAGAAGGCCTTCTGCAGACAGACCACGGAAGGTTAGCGCCTCACCTCCTCGCGGGGCCTGTGGCACGTGGTTCATCCATTTATTACACAAACGGTCACGTTGCATTTTAGTTGTGATTTCAGATTTCTGTTTTTCTCTCTATTGTTAGCTCGTGTGCCCTGCACACTCTGCAGGCGCTGGTGTCATCCAGGACTTGAAATTACAAATGACGGACAACACAACCCAAACTGGCCCAAGTAAAAAGAACATTGCTGGCTCACAGGACTGGAACGTCCCAGGATCGGAATATATCCTATATAATAGAAGTTTAATATGCAAATTGACTTCAGGAGACAGAGTGAACAGCAGAACGACCGGTCGCTAAGATGCACACTGGCCACCAGAGGGCAGACACTCAACCCAGGAGCTGCCCCCATTCCGTAAGCCTCAGGCCAGCCAAGGTGGATGCCAGCAGGGGTCCCCTGATCTCCCCACCTGTCGCCCCACAGATGGCCCCTGATCGCTGACCAGGCCTAGGGACCCTACATGTGCACAAATTTTGTGCACTAAGCCTCTAGTTCAGTTATAAATCTGCAAGGGAGCTCAGAGTTACTGCAGCCTCTGTTTTTCTCCCTCTGCATTCCTTGGCTCCCCGCCTCCTGGTGGCAAGAGGGCTGCCAGCAGCTCCAACCTCACCCTCTCCCTGTTCAAGTTCGCCGGGAAGCAGGCATCTCTTGTGTGATTGTCTCAGCAGAAGCCTCACTGTGTCTTTCCAGTTCTGACTGGGTCAAGTGCCCATCCGTGAACCCATCAGTGTGGCCTGGGGACTGTAATACCCAGGACTGACCATCACCTGAACTAAAAGGATTAACCATGGGAGGGGGATTCCCTGGAAGGAGGTCAGCAGAAAGGGTGGTGAGTGACCAGAACATAGGAGAGCTACGTTAGCAGGCAATGAAGTGAGAAAAAACACCAGGGAGGACTGTGTCCTTTGTTAGAATTCCTTAAAAGCCCAATGATGGTAACACCTCCTTGTTAACACCTTTCCTGCCCATCCATCATTCCAGGGCAGGATTCTGTCCGGGTTTCTGTCCTGCTAGTCCTTCTAAAAGGCAGGGCTTTGCAAATCACACACACAAGTACAGGAAGGCTGAGTGAAGGCAGAACAACCCTCCTGGCCACTTGAATCTGATAAGAGGTAATTTATGACCAACCCCAGCACCAAAGTGCAGACAGAAGCATCCTTTACCAGACGCAGCTTCTTCCAGTGGCTTAATTTAGGTCTGCTGAGGAAAGGCTTTATCCTATCGGCTGATAAACTTTGCTCCTTAGATGTATTCTGAGGACACAATGAACAAACTCAATGGAGCATGTGTGTGTGTGTGTGTGTGTGTGTGGTGTACAAAGTACGTGCATGTCCACGTGTGTAGTGTAAATTTGTGGGTACCAAGCAGACAACACCGATTTTCTTTCAAAAGTCCATGGACTATTCACCTCCTGGTCCACAAAGAAAATCTCTAGAAATCCTGGAAGAGAGTCTCCAGGCCTCCTCCTGGACCGCAAGGCTGGAAAAGAGAGGAAACATCGAAGAAGGCTCCATTCGCACTGCACTAGGAGAAGGGTATAGGGCAGCGGTGGGCAAACTCATTAGTCAACAGAGCCCAATATCAACAGTACAATGATTGACATTTCTTAGAGAGCCAAATTTTTAAAACTTAAACTTATTTTAACACCACTTCTTCAAAATAGACTTGCCCAGGCCGTGGTATTTTGTGGAAGAGCAACACTCAATAGGCCAAAGATCCGCATGTGGCTTGTGAGCCTCAGTTTGCCGACCACGGGGCTAGGGTCTCTCCGCCCAGGGAGCAGAGGTTCTGCGTTTGTCTGAGAGGACCGCTGAGAGGGCCATGCTATTCCCTTAACCTGTCCCATGCCCAGGATCCTGTGCCAGGAGGCGAGGATCGGGGGTAGTGTGGGGGGTGACGCAATATCAAGGAGGCTTCAAAGATGGTCCATCACTACATCCTCATCACTTCCTGTTACTGATGCTTGATGACTGATATAAGAGGCCTCGGAAGACAGAGTGGGAACAGAAGGAGGAATAGCAGGAATGCTTCAGGCACTCAGAAAAGCCTAGAAGGACAGACCAGCCCTGCCCTCTATTAGCGGGAGTGACTGACAAGGGCTGCGATAGGGAAGGATGTGGACCGATAAGGGCCTTGCTGTCAGGCTACCCTGATGGCCTTAAGATCCCAAAGAACACTCTAATTAGGGTCAGCGTAGGTGAGTGATAATCAGATGTGGGATCAGATGGGTTAAATGAAGGAGGTCTGTATCTCTCCTCCGCTTCTCAGAAATGACTTGGGGTGGGTTTTAAAACATGCGTGCAGTCACACAGGTATGTGGTCATAGCTCAGAGCTTGGGCTTTAGAATAAAAAAGAATTAGGTTTACTATTACTTTCTGTTTTGTTAATTTTCACCTTAGGATATTTTTTTTCATTGATTTTTTTTTTTTTTTTTTTAAAGAGTGGACTGAGGAGGAGAAACACCCAGAGAGAAACATCGATGTGAGAAAAACATATCGATTGGTAGCTTCCCACATGCACCCCTACCAGGCCGGGGATTGAGCCTGTGTGTCCCAGATTGCGGTCAAACCCAGGTCCCTTCAGTTGAGGGCCAATGCTCTATCCAATGAGCCAAACCAGCTAGGGCAAGAATTAGATTTAAACCCCAGCTCTGTCACCTCTTGCTGTGTGACCTTGGGCAAGTCATCTACCTCTGCTTTCTCATCTGTGAGACCAGAGTCTTACTAGGCCCCACATCTCGGGGGCTCATTGGAGGACGAGGTGGGTGAATGCATGAAGTGTGCAGGGTTCAGACCCTGCATTGGGCAGTCACTAAAGCTGGCCTGGAAATTTGCCTCCAGACACCCTAGTGGCCATAGCCAAGAGGCAAACATCAGCATCCTTAAGCAAAAGGACCAGTTCCTTAGAATTACAGTGCTTGCTACATTGATATGAGTAAAGTTCATGTCATGGATCTCCCCAGGGTGACCAGGAGGCAGGGGCCAGTTATCCGGTGAGTTTCAGAGGCTGTTTGTTCTGCGAAGGCCTCTCGGTGCAATAAGAATGCAGGGGAAGGTATTTGGGTAGCTTTCTCTAAATTTATATCCTTTTAAGGTGCGTGGTCTTTAATTCCGGTTCCTATTGTCAATACTTAGTGGTTTCCATGGAGATCTGACTTCCAGGGAGAAGCAGGACTGAGCACTTGTACGTGAGTGTTCCTGGCGGCAGCATTCGCAACGGCCAAAGTGTGGAAACAGCCCAAGTGCCCATCAACGGCGAATGGATGGGCCAAATGGGCTGTAGGCACGCCGTGCAGTGCTATTCTGTCGTAAAAATGGATGAAGCACCGACACCGCCTGCCACCTGGATGAGCCTTGAGCACACTGTGGTAAGTGAAAGGAACCCACGCAAGAGGCCGATATTGTGCGATTCTGTGTGTGGGAAATTTCCAGAATAGGCAAAAAAATCTATAGAGATAGAGAGCGAGGCCGTGGTTGCCGAGGGCTGTGGGTGGGCTGTAGAGTACGTGAATTTTTTCTCAATAAAACAACTGCAACAGGAAAGAAAGAAAAAAAAAAAAAAGGGCTACCCTTGCTCTGCACTGAAACGGCTGGGAAACGGCCTCAGGGGAAATCAGGTGGCCACAGGCTTCACGGGGAGAAATCCCCAAAATGCCAACGAACCTGTGGGCAGCCTCAACACTGCATCGAGAGCTGGGCCCCGACTACCTAAGGGTCCCCTGTCAAGTTCCCCTTGGCCTCGGTCTGCAGAGCCCTCAGCCCCAGGGTTGGGTGGCCAGCTCTGTCCAAATGCTCATGATCTGTCTCAGTCTGCTTTAAAAAAAAAAAAAAAAAAAAAAAAAATATATATATATATATATATATATATATATATATATATTGATTTCAGAAATGAAGAGCGAGCGAGAGAGATAGAACCATCAATGAGGAGAGAGAAACATCCATCAGCTGCCTCCTGCACACTCCCTATTGGGTATGTGCCCACACCAAGGTATATGCCCTTGACCGGAATCGAACCTGGGACCCTTGAGTCTGCAGGCAAACGCTCTATCCACTGAGCCAAACCGGTCAGGGCATCTGTTTCCTTTTTGAAGATGTCTCCTGCATTCCCACAGTGCTCACTGTTGGACGGTCAGTGATACTGACAGTGAGTTACAGGTCAGAGGCTGCCCTGAGCGCCTGCATACATGATTTCCCAGTGTCCTTCTAACAACCTCTGAAGGGGGCACGGTCACCCCCACTTGACAAAGGAGATAACGTGTCTCAGAGAAGCAACCTGGCAGGTGCAAGGCCTTGACCCCAAACCCATCGACTCCGGCCCCTGAGCCCCTTCCCTTTGTGCATTCTTCACCTTGACCCCTCCTCTCCCGACACCCAACCCCAATGCTTCCCGGGCACCTAAGCTCCCCTCCTTCTGCTCCGGGCACACATCCCTCGGCAGAGACCCTGCGTGTGGCTGGAGATGGTCTGCAGAGCATCGCCTGGCTTCCTCCGCTTCACTAAGCAGCGCACCTCCCGAAGAGAAGCAGCCAGCGGTGCCAGGAGAAGAGGAATCCGAGTCCCTGTTGAGTAAGACCCCTGGCCGAGCCCGAGAGGGCCCGACAACAAACACACACTCCCGTTTACCTGGGAGCAAGGGGCACCGTGGCCGTCGCAGTGAAGAGAATCATCTGAGATGTGAGAAGCTTGGGAAAAGCACAGGCTCCTCCGAGGCTGCGTCTACGATGGGAACGTGGACTCTTCACGTGGACGTGGTAAATGCCGGCGGGGAGAACTGTTCCTGGCTGTTCTTCCTCCCCCTGTCCGTGCCCCCTCCCCCATTTCTCCAGCCACCATCCTCACCGGACGCCTGGGTGGTGCACGCCTTCCTCTGATTTTACGGCGCCGGCCGGGCAGTAACCGCTGCGGAACTTAAACCCAGGCCCTGGGCTGTAAGTCATGCTATTACCCTCCTGCCACATCCCCACGGCGCCGTCCAATTACAGCCCTGCTCCTCGTCAGTAACGCGGGCAGTAAACGCGCCATCGTTTGGTGGCTTATTGCAAAATCAATCCCTCGCCGGAGCTGCTGTGACAGAAGCCGAGGAGGCAGCCGCCCCCTCTTTCCAAAGGGGAGACAGCCCCCTCTCCTCCTTTCTCTGGAAACACCTGTGGTCGGCAAACCGCGGCTCGCGAGCCACATGCGGCTCTTTGGCCCCCTTGAGTGTGGCTCTTCCACAAAATACCACGGCCTGGGCGAGTCTATGTTGAAGAAGTGGCATTGAAAGAAGTTTAAGTTTAAAAAAATGTGGCTCTCCAAAGAAATGCCAATCGTTGTCCTGTTGGTAGATGGCTCTGTGCACTAATGAGTTTGCTGACCACTGGCCTAGGCCTGCTAGACGGTGGCTCAGGGCAGGGCAGGGCCCCAGGGGCGGGGTCCAGCTTTAACCCCGCCATTCGCCACGGGCACTTGGGGAGAATTGGGCCCGGGCTTCCTATTTCCACGTGGAAGCAGGATCAGCCCTTGGCTGGGTTGTGCAAAGCGTGCCCCTCACCCTCAGGAGCTGCCTTCCCCTTGTGGGTCACTTCCCCTCCAGGCTGCAAGACAGCCACCAGCTCTTTGTTCTAGGCTGACACGGAGGCCCGGGAGGACCCGAGGACATGTCACCTGGCTGGTGAGGAGGCCAGAGAGGTCCCTAGGACATGTCACCTGGGTCACAGGCACAGGCCTGGCTGAGCAAAACAGTCACATGATCATGTCAGCGATCCATCTCAGGCAAGATCGCCCCTGGACACTCGTGCATTGGGTGACAAATGAATCAGGAGCTGAGAAGCACCAACAATAAAGGTGGACTGTGTGTGGTGTGTGCTGGGGGAGGTGCTGGGCAGAATGAGGAGGAGGGGATTGGGGGGGCGGGGCTGTGGAAAAAACCACCGTAACAAGGTGCGCATTCTTTTAGCATTCTCCTTATCGGTGGCACGGAGAAGGAATAATCCCCCTCGGAACAATGGGCGGCGGATAACCTGTCCGGTGCAGCGGGGAGGGAGGCGGCGCAGGGAGGGGCTCCGGCAGAGAAGGGGTGCATTCTGAAAGTCAGCATCGGTTGAGCCGGCTGGAAACAGGCCGTAATGACCTTCGTCTATTTCCCGAGTCCTGTTCCCGGACCCCCGATGGCAGGGCTAAATTAAAAACCACAGTCACCTTCCTGCGAGCGCTCACCCTCCCTGCCCCGGGGCCTGCGGGGCTCCCCGAATAAAGGCACCTGTGTCCCGCCCACAGCCTCCCACACCGGGCGAGCTGCAGCCCAGGACCCGTGTCCTGTTACTAATTCTGAAAGTCCACCTCCTGAGAACACTGGCGGGGCCCCAACCAGCTCAGAAACACCTGAGCGCCTGGGATACACGCCGCCCCCTCCCCCTCCTGGAACCGGGCCTCGTGGCTCAAGGAAGGGGTCCCTCCCTTCCCCTAGGGAACCAGAGAGGCGACTCAAATACCTCAGGGAGACCCAGCACGCAAGCCTCCCCCCTCCAGCCTCATCGCATCCGTCAGGTGCACTAGCCAGTGGACTAGTCAACACGGGGCCTCAATAACAATGTGCTCGGCAAGCCCCCTCCTTCTCTGGGCCTCAGTCTCTGCCTCTGAAGGATGAGGAGGGCGCATGCACACGGCCAGGTGGGGTCCCCGAGGAACCCCAGCTTCTCATGTGGACCTGAGCCCCCTGGTGGCTGGCTAGGCCAGCTGGTCAGGGGGTGTCCACAGCCAACCCCCCGGAGGCCAGGTGAGCTCAAGCCAAGGCAGCCGACCCAGAAGCATATCCGCGTTCCCCCATCAGGCTGTCTTTTTTGGTTTTGTGTTGTGGGTTTTTGTTGTTGTTATTAATCCTCATCAAAGGAGATTTTTTTCCATTGCTTTTTCAGAGAGAGAGAGAGAGAGACAGAGTGGGAGGGAGGGAGGGAGAGGAAGAGAGAGAAACATCGATGTGAGAGATACACATCCACTGGTCGCCTCTCACATGCACCCTGAGCTGGGTCAGGGAGCAAACCCGCAATCCAGGTACAAGCCCTTGACAGGGAAGCAATCCCACGACCCCTTAGACCAGTGGTCGGCAAACTCATGAGTCCACAGAGCCAACTATCAACAGGACAACGATGGACATTTCTTTGGAGAGCCACATTTTTTAAACTTAAACTTCTTCTAACGCCACTTCATCAACATAGACTCATCCAGGCCGTGGTCTTTTGTGGACTCAAGGGGGCCAAAGAGCCACATGTGGCACATGAGCCGCAGTTTGCTGACCATGGCCTTAGACCAATTTCCCAACGCCCGAGACACACCTGGGCAAAGTCGGGCTGTCTTTATTCTTCCTCTGCTCCGTGCTCCTGGGCCACGGGAGGCCCATGGGCCACGGGCCCCATCAGCTGCATCTCCTTCCCAGCGGGAGCTCTGGAAGCAGGCGGAGAACCCCTGCTCTGTCACCAATGTGGGCTGGTGGCCCCGGGCTGGCCACCAACGTACCCTGAGTGGCCCGATTCCAGGCCAGCGTCAGGCCTGCATGGGAGAGGGGCCGAGAGACACGGCTGAGGCCCAGGGTGGTCACCACGCCGGAGTCCACCACTCCACGCCGCTTTGCTCACGCTGTTCCTTTTGCCTGGAACATGCTTCCGGTGCCGAGAGGCAGCGCTGCGTGGGATGGCTGCCAGCCTGCCTGGGTTCAAATCCCACTGGCACCACCGACGGATGAGCTTGCCTCAGATGCCCCATCTGAGAAATGGGGCGGGCTGCAAAGTCTGGCTCAGTGTGTCTCAAACCTCCAGGAGCACAGGAGTCACCTGGGGATCGGGTTAAAATGCAGAGTCAGGTTCGGCAGGTGTGGCAGGGCCTGGGATTCTGCATTTAAACTGGCTCCCGGTGATGTCGGTGCTGCTGGCCAGGCACCACACTTGCAGCAGCAAGAGGCTCGGCTCACCTCCATGAGTCTGGCGCATGGGGACACGCAATAAAAGGTAAGTCTTATAATCTTATTACAGGGGCAGAAAAAGGAATGCCTCTGATCACAGAAGTTGCAGTCCGTATGTACCCCCGAGCCCCATTTCAAAGCCACTTTTTCTGAGGCCCAGATTTGTCATCTCCTGCCAGTGGCATGAACTCTGGGCAAATGTGCCCAGTGAGACCATCTGGGCCTTTGGAGATATGCCCAGTGCTGCCAGTCTTGGCGTGGGCAGAGCTGGAAATGTAGACCAAGCCTCGACGTGGGGGTCCCCGTGTGTGGGGGTCAGGAAACAGGCAGGGAGGGGGCTGGGACCTTTAGATCATATAACTGCTGCCCCCCAGGTGGGACCTACTCTCACTCCTGCGCCACCTGCGGGCCCCTGGCATCCTCTGGTCATCACGTGGCTGCCTCAGGCAGCTGGGCTGCGGCCGGAAAAATGCTGTGTCCATACCCGCGGGCCCTTAGCTCCCTGGGCTGTCTGTCCCCCCTTCCTCCCCGCGGCTCCAAGAAAGCCAAACCCTCAAATAGGGACAAATCTGGGCCTCAGGTGCTGGCCCAGGAGAACGGCCCTAAGGTGGAGGGAGGTGGGAGGGAGGGAGACAGGGAAACCGCCAAGATACAGCTCCATAGGGAGATACACCTCCAAGATGCAGTCCCATGGGGAGAGAGGACGTGTCTTGAGCTTGTATATATGGCGGTCACCGGTCTCCCTGCTTTATACGCATCAACATTTTTTAAATTCTCATCAGAGGATATGTTCATTGATTTAAGAGAGAAAAGGGAAGGAGGGAGGGAGTGAAGGAGGGAGGGAGGGAGAGACAGAGAGAGAGAGAGAGAGAGATATCTGTTGCCTCCCATAGGCACCCTGACTGGGATCAAACCAACCACCTAGGAACGTGCCCTGACCGGAATCCAATCCAACCCACAACCTTTCAGTGTATGAGAACGATGTTCCAACCAGCTGAGCCACACCAGCCAGGGGAGCAGATTCTTGCTCTACTTCCTAGCTGTGTCACTCTGGGCAAGTGACATAACTTCTGAACCCTGTTTTTCCCATCTGTAAAGTGGGGATGCTTCTAGTAGCACCCACCTCCTGGGCGTGATGTAAGGACTTGAGAAGATGCAGTCTGTGTGCCATGACTTCTGATAATGTGGCCGTCAATAAGGGTGGGGTCAATGCTGAAACCGGTTTGGCTCAGTGGACAGAGCATCGGTCTGCGGACTGAAGGGTCCCAGGTTCGATTCCGGTCAAGGGCATGTACCTTGGTTGTGGGCACATCCCCAGTAGGGGGTGTGTAGGAGGCAGCTGGTTGATGTTTCTCTCTCATAGATGTTTCTATTTTTTAAAAAAATATATTTTTTATTGATTTTTTACAGAGAGGAGGAGAGAGGGATAGAGAGCTAAAAACGTCGATGAGAGAGAAACATCGACCAGCTGCCTCCTGCACACCCCCTACTGGGGATGTGCCCGCAACCAATATACATGCCCTTGATCGGAATCGAACCTGGGACCTTTCAGTCCGCAGACCGACGGTCTACCACTGAGCCAAACCGGTTTCGGCTCATAGATGTTTCTAACTCTCTATCCCTCTCTCTTCCTCTCTGTAAAAAAAAAAAAAAAAAAAAAAAAAATCAATAAAATATATTAAAAAAAAATAAGGGTGGGGTCAAGTTGCTTGGAGACACGTCTTCCCGTGTTACGGCAATGGATGAAAGATACAGGTGGCAGCCTCATCCGATTTTTAATTTTGATGAAAACAGCCTCTGTTAGAAGCAAATGCCCTCCAGGATCAACATCTCCAAAGAGAGAGCGTCAGCCCTTCGCTGTGTCCTTTACCGATGCATCCCAGTGAGCCCCGGGGACGCTGGGTACCAACTCAACGGTGTGTGTGCGTTTTCTTGTAGGAACCCGGACCGGTTCTCAGTGTAAGGCTTAGTCACAAAGTGCCCGAGGGTTTGCAGCACTGAACCCCGTTCCTCATTCCCATGGGCCCTGCTGTTTTCAGGGCAGGATTTACAGAAAAGAGGGGCTTCTGGGACACACTGTGACGTGACAGGGAGAACCTCTGTGTCGAGAGCTTGGCAGGGTGCCAGGTACACGGTAAGCACTCAGTGTTAGCGCTGTCTTTATTTGTTATTGCGATTAGTGTGGAGGGTGAAGCTGATCAGAATCAATAACAGATGCAGTGCCTGCACTCACCAGAGGCAGGAGACCTTGGCGCTAACCGTGGGGCGGCCACTGGCCCTGAGGCTCTGCTTACAGCTTCTTGCAACTCGACAAGCACAACTCCCACCGGCACCTTGAACTTGGTGAGCCCTGGCCCGGGGGGAGGCGGACGGCACTTAAGGAGTAACCTGCGCTCTGAGAGCATCAGACCCGGGACTCCGCTGCCTCCGCTCGCTGGCCTGCAGGACGGGGGCGGGGACTGGTGGTCCCAGTGGCCTCTGCTCCCCGCAGCCTCACATCGGCCCCGGATGGCTGGCTGGCCCTTCCCTGGCCTCTCGCTACCTTTCAAGCTCTCACCAGCGTTTGTAACCAAGATGCTTCGGGGACTCACGCCCAGATGTCTCCCACCAACTCTGCCTCCATGTGGCCTGAGGAAGATGAGAACAGCCTTGGGGGAAGTGCTTGGCCAGTGAGACAATGGACCCTGAGGGGGATGATGGTGACTTTTTAATAAAAATTTCTTTATTGATTATGGTATCACCTAATTGTCCTCATCCCCTCATTCCATCCCATACCCCTCCCCACGTATGCCCCCACCCCCCTGTTGTCCGTGACCACTGGTTAGGCTTATATGCATGTATACAAGTCCTTTGGTTGATCTCTCCCCCTCCCTCCACCCTACCCTACCCTACCTCAAACCACTGCTCCTGTGTGTGTAAAATTAAAGATAGTTTTCTGGCCTGCGTGGACACCAAAGGAAGGGACTATCACTACTTGCTCCTAGGAGAGATGGTGACGTTTTAACCACCACGGGCCAACGGGCAGCTGCCTAATGGAACTGTCGATCTCACTGACAGGTGACACCTGCAGCTTCAGACTTTAAGAGTTGGCTGCTCACAATCCCGCTTGGGGTCCCCCCACTGAATCCAGACCAAACCCCAACACGCACACCCTAAGGGAGAGCTACTGCTTTCCGACAGGAGGCGTCTGGTGAGCAGGAGGGATTTCCCTGACGTTCCTGACGGCTCCCCCAGCCCACCTGTCCTCACGGCACCTCTGCACGAGTGGCGGACACACTGTCCCCATTTCACAGATGAGAAAACTGAATCTCACAGCCAAGCAGAGGCAGGGCTGGACCTGAGTCTCCTTGCTCTGGCAGCTTCTCCCTCTGGGCCATCCCAAGGTTCCCAGCTTGGTGACATCACCCTGGGCAGAAGGAGGAGACAGCCTGAGGAAGGCAGCAGAAAAGAGAGAAAAGACAAGAGGGGAGATGAGGCTGGCGGAGGAGAGGCTCAGGAGGGCGTGAATGAGGAAAGGGAGAAGCAGGAGGAGAGAGAGGAACGCATCCTAGGTTAAGGTGACCAGACGTCCCGCTCGGGACTGTCCCGCCAAAAGCGGGATATCTGGTCACCTTATCCTAGGTGGACGGCTGGCCCCTGGCCCAGCCTCCAGGTGACCTGCCTGTCACCTGCACGGGGCATTTGTTTATCCGTCCCGTGCCTTCTGAGACTGGGGTCCCGCATTGCACGGAGCATTTCAAGTCCTGGCCTCATGGGGCTGAGACCTGCAGCCTTCATGGTGAGCCTGAGGCTCAGATTGGAACGTGGAGGCAGGAGTCCAGGCAGGCCCTTCCCTGGCCCGGGACCCCTCCCGTGACAGCCTGACACCGGCTGCAACGATGAAACCAAGCCGACCAGCGACAGACCCGGGACCCTGCAAACCCCGGTAACTGCAGCCCCTGGCGGTCCTGCTCGGGCCCCCCGCTGAGCCAGTGAGGTGGCCCCAGTGGACCCCTGAACTGCTGGCCGTCCAGCGTGGATCAATAACATGGCTTCGGAAGCTCTCGGCAGCGGGTCGGCTGGCACCCCGGTGACTCGGATCAGCACGTGGCGTGAATCCGACAGCGCGGATTCTGGAATGGCACAGGCTTTTACGCAGATTGCCAGCATCTCTTTTGCTTTTATTGTGTGAGCAGCACGAACGAAAGCAGCCGTGATTTGTCCCTCCATAAACAAAGGCCGTAAAAGGAAGAGGGAGGAAAACCGCTACCCACGTTACATTTCCCGAGTGAGCCTCCTTCTCGCCGTGATAGAGAGGGTTATAAAAACTCACGTGCAGGGGGCTCAGGATTCTGCTGCTGTGCCAGGCTGGTGCCCAGTGGGAGTGGGTGCCAAGCTCCCTCTCTGACAGAGCCCGTGGGGTTCAGACAGACCCTGGTTCAAATGAAGGTCTGCTATTTGCTGGCTGTGTGACACTGAGTCAGTCGCTTAACCTCTCTGAGCCACAGGGAGCATAAAGGCAGTGAAGGTGGAGTGGCTCAGGTGAGTGCCTGGCACACAGAGGGCACTCGGTAACGTCAGCAGTGATCATCGCCATGGCCAAGGTCACCATCAGGGACAAAGGGAGGAAGGAGAGCCTCCAGCCCGGACTCCCTTGCAGGGTTGGGGTGATTTTCACAGGAGATGGCGGGCGGGCGAGAGCTTTATAAACTGCAATGCGCTGTCCACACAGGAAGCTTGATTGCTATTAAGTTCCATGAAGTGGTTTTGTTTCCTGTGCCGGCCTTGAGCCTGGGCCAATAACTCCCGGAATGGCAAGTGTATATTTGGTATCTTGTGGTCTGTTGGAAACAACCAGTGACATCCTATTTCTCCCCTGACATGTGTTTTTGTGTTCATTTTGCTTCTGTCTGCATGTAGCTATTTCTCTTTCTTGCTCCCTCATGCTGATCTCTTCTCTTCTCTTTTCTTCTCTCTCTGAGCCTGGGAACTCCTGGGCTACATTTACACCACTGGATCTTAAACCTTATTATTTGGGACCATCCTATTAAAATAAGACCCTAGCCCAGACGGTGTGGCTCAGTGGCTGAGCACCTATCTAAGAACCAGAAGGTCATGGCTTGATTCCCGGTCAGGGCATATGCCTGGGTTGTGGGTTCCATCCCCAGTGGTGTGTGTGTGTGTGTGTGTGTGTGTGTGTGTGCAGGAGGCAGCCGATCAATGATTCTCTCTCATCATTGATGTTTTTCTCTCTTTCTCCCTCTCCCTTCCTCTCTGAAATCAATAATAATAATTTAAAAAAGGCTCCATAGTCAGATATATTCAGGAAATGCTGAATCCAGCTGTTCTGGACTGCAGGCTTCGTGGCAGCTTGGCTATGCCAGGGTGCACCTGAGGCTCCAGGAGCTGTAGAATGCAGGGATGCCAACACTTGCGTGTCTGTGGAACTCACCCTCCCACCCTGTCGGCAAAGGGATGCATTTCGATGGCTTGCAAACACGGTGCCTGGAGCTGACTGAGGGCCCAGCTGCTACTCTGCTTCCCAGCCAGCTGCGGAGCAAAACTATGCCCCGCCCACCCCTGGAGACAGGGACTACTCCCATGGCCAGCGTGGGAACTTCTGCACAGCCTGGCCAAACTTTTCTAAGATTGCATGGCAGTTAGGATGCTTCCACCCGACCCTCCTTCTCTCCCCATCACTTGGGGTCTGACGTGTCATGGATCACTAGCCTGGTCCAGCTCTCTCTCCACTTTCCCTCACACGGGCATCTCCCCAATGAAATCCTTATGTGCTTCATCCTACCTTGGAGGACCCAGACTAATGCCCAACTCTCGAAGAGCATCTATTACCATCCCGAGGAATACAGGTGGAACACAGAGGACAATGTGAGCAACCAACAGCCAGCCCATCAAGGACATTCCAAACGAAAGGCAGGAGTTGCTCACCCCATCCTTCCCTCTGATCTGTGAAAGCATCCATCCATCCATCCACCCACCCATCTGTCCATCCAAGCAAGCATACAGCCATCCATCCAACCATCCATCCATCTACCCACCCACCCACCCACCCACCCATCTGTCCACCCAACCAAGCATACAGCCATCCGTCCACTTACCCACCCAACCGACAAGCCAACCCCACGCTCTGATGGGCAGCTGGACAAGCCCTTGATGTCCCCGCCTGTGCAAGCAGCTCCTCAGCTGCCTGGGCGGCCCGGGGAGGCCGGGAAGATACTGTGGTGGAAGCTTCGGGTCCTCCCTGTTGGGGAGAGACTCGCGTCTGAGTGGGTTCCCATTCAGATGGAATAAAAGTATATCTGATGGCAGCGCCCCTCTTCTTCACCGAGAGCAATCTCATTTCAGTCCTGGCTCTGCCCCGAAGGGCAGCCTTCCAGCACAGGCTCAGCCAGGCTGACGGCCCGGGGAGGAGCTGCTGAGCCAAGCGCGGCGGGGAGAACCTGAAGCCTGTTCCTGGGAGTCACTGTTCGCAGTGGGGAAGGTGCAGAGAGAGACAGTAGTCGGGTCCCTGCCCCAGCTGAGCCCGTAACTCACAGCACCGAGTTCTACCCCATGGCAACCTTTAGAGGAAGTAGGTCCACCTGTTGTACCCAGTTTATAGATGCACAGACTGAGGCTCAGAGTGGCAAAGCCACAGATGCACAGAACTTATACCCATATATGCCTTACCCAGGGACACGGACAATAGGGTGGTGAAGGCCAGGAGAAGGACAAAAGGGAGGACATCTGTAATAGCTCAACATTAAAGGTTTTAAAAAATAGGACATCTAGTTGCACACAAAATCAGAAAATATTTGGGAGATAATTTCAAATAAAATCTTTTATGAGACAGGTTTAATTAGATACCTTATAGGCTTAGTCATTGTACTTAAAAAATAATTAGAGGAAAACATCCTCAATAAAAAATTTCAGTATCTGTCACACACACACACAGACACACACACACACACACAAGAGTAAAACACAGAGTGCTGGGTATAAAATAGTGAATGAAGATTCCCTTTTCTCTGGGCACATACATTCCAGCTGGGGACAAGGCAGAGAATAAAATAAAAATAAATCGTTGAAAGCTGCTGGAAGATGGTGTTAAGTACTACAGTCAGAGACGGGGCGGGGAGGGAGCCAGGAGGGGCGTTGTCCGGGGAGGGGCTCCCCGACATGGCGGCACCTCAGCAGAGCTGAGGATGTCAGGGAGTCCGGCCTGCAGAAGTCTGGGGAGAGAGGAGCACCCGCCCCAAAGCCTGGAGGCTGCCGCCCTACCGGCCGGAGTGGGGACTGGCCCGGGGCCCAGGGTGGCGAGGACGGGGTTGCTAGGGGAGAGGAGAGTCCAGGAGGTGAGGGAGGTAACCAGGTGGATCCCATCCAATGCCCACGTGTTCATTCCCAGGAGGCCCTGTAGTCCATGGGGAGCTGCTATTTAAAATCAGGCTTTAAAAAAAAAAAATCCCTGGTCTGTAGCACTTGCTGATTTCTGTGGTGATGGCACTGAATGCAGCTCTGGCAAAGGATGGGCACATCCAGCTCCAGCCCCTGCCCCCCACTGCCTGGGCATGGCCTCTGACCCCTTAGCACTACAGAGTTTTTTTTTTTTTTTTTTAATATACTTTATTGACTTTTTACAGAGAGGAAGAGAGAGAGATAAGAGAAACATTGATGAGAGAGAATCATCAATCAGCTGCCTCTTGCATGCCCCCTACTGAGTATGTGCCCGAAACCAAGGCACATGCTCTTGACCGGAATTGAACCTGGGACCTTTCAGTCCACAGGCCGACACTCTATCCACTGAGCCAAACCAGTTTCGGCAACACTACAGAGGTTTTTAAAAAGAAACACCCACGTCCAGTTTCCTTCACGTAAATGCTTTGGGGAAATTCATCCTTTTCACAGTCTGAGCCTGAGCCTTGGAGCACAGTCCGTCTTGAGCTCCATTTCTAAGTGAATTACCTGTGAGAGTTTGCACAGGCTACACGTGTGCCGAGCTCACAGCACCAAGAGCTTTCACATATGTTCCTGGCACTTAGAATGCTCTTCCCATGGTCTTTGAATGACTGGTTCACTCCCAACCTTCAGATCTCCATTCAAATGTTCCTTCCTGAGGGCCCTTCTGGTCTCCCCTTCACCCATGATTCCCTTCACACGACCATTTTCTTCAAAGCTCTTATCACTGAATTAAATTATCACCTACTTACCTACCTACCTACCTACCTACCTACGTAATCTATCTATCTATCTATCTATCTATCTATCTATCCACCCACCCACTTACTTACCTATCTATCATCTTTTCTTTAAAATATATTTTTATTGATTTTAGAAAGGGAGAAGGAGAGAGAGAGAGAGAGATAAAAACGGCAACGATGAGAGAGAATCATTGATTGGCTGCCTCATGCTCACCCTGCTATGGGAGATTGAGCCCACAAGCCAGGCATGTGCCCTTGACTGGAATCAAACCTGGGACCCTTCAATCCATAGCCCAATGGTCCATCCACTGAGCCAAACCAGCTATGCTTCTATCATCTTCTATAGTACAACGAAGACTATGGCCTTCAGAATCTGGGATCTGGCATTGCTCTATACATCCCACGTGCCCAGATCATGTCTGGTGCATGGAAGGGATGCATTAATAAATATGACTCTGCAGCCCTTCTGTCTGATATCTACAGTAAGGGCCGTTAAGTGAATGACTCCCTGTAGGGATGTGAATGATTTATCTCCATTGAGGACTAATGGCATGCACGGTGGACGGTGGACGAGAGGCAGCCTCCCTATCCAATGACCAGGTGGGAGTGGCTCTTCCTCCTGGATGAGGTTGGAATTTCCGGCTTGTGGGCAGCCTGTGGTCTAATGGCAACTCCTACTGCATAGCTCAGAAAATCCCAGCCAGAGCCCTCTATCGCTGCGAGAGTTGGAGCCTGAATTCCCCTATGATGCCCCTGGCAGGAGTTCATGCTGGGGAGTGGGGCAGCTTGTCCATCTCTCTTTTCCTTGAAGTTGGGAGGACACAGGGTAGACCCTGAGCAGGTGTAGGGCTCAGAAAGCTGACTGCTTACGGCTGAGGTATGTGATCGGGATCAGAGCCTGGGCCCAGACACTGCAGAACCTACTTGAATACGGTCATGGAAAATGGAACGAGAGAGAGGCAAGTTATGGGGATTCTGGGTAACTGACCAGCGGGGTGTGATCCCGCCTCCCAAATGGAGACTTGGGCTTTCTAGTTCACCGCGTGCCCCACAGATGAAAAGTGCCACCTCTAGCTATGGCCCCGAGATGCTGCGGAAGGCATGGGTAAGAACACGCAGGCAGCCTTGTGTATAACGACCCGCCGCCAGCCCCAGTCGACCACAGTGGTCCACCATGGGTAGAACGGTGACATACACCTACAGTCAGACAAAAGACTATTACGCGGCAGCGAGAGTGAATGAGCCACCACATAAAATAGCAGGGATGCGTTTTAGCAAGAGGATGCCATGTGAAGAAAGTGAGGCCCAAGAGCCTCCATAAAATACGGCACTTTCATAAAATTAAACAAACAAAAACATGAGCCCAGCTGGAGTGGCTTGGGGGCTGAGCATTGACCTGTGAACCAGGAGGTAACTGTTGGATCCCTGGTCAGGACACAGGCCCGGGTGGCAGGCTCGATCCCCAGTAGGGGGCGTGCAGGAGGCAGCTGATCAACGATTCTCTCTCATCATGGATGTTTCTATCTCTGCCCCCCTCTCTGAAGTCAATAAAAACATATGAAATAATTACTCAGAGATAAACAAACATGCGGTAAGATGTTAAAAAATAATCAAAGAAATGATAGACAGAACTCAGGACAGATCCTGTGTGTGATCTGATCGTCGGAGCTTCTGGGAAAGACAACGTTCAGGACAGTGGTTACGGGGGTGGGAGGGGAGGGACCACAGGTGGCCTCAGCACGGTCAATCCCTTTCCAGTTCCTCAGTGAGCATCGTTTTCATAAATTATACTTAATTTTCAAATGTATTAATTGGATCTTTTAAGTGTATTAAGTGTGAAATAATGAAACATTTAATAAGTGGTAATGCCTGGGGGAATTCACAAGGGGACCCCTCCTTCCCCCACGCAGGGGTCTGGTTAGGAGAAGGGGCAGGACACCTGACTGCAAGCCTCTGGGATGCTCAGGGGATAAAGGCCTAAAGAGTCCAAACTGTGAGGAGAGAGAGCAGGCCAGTCAGGCTGTGGGCCCCACCCTCAGAACCAAAGCTGCCTCAGGCTTAGCTTCATTCAAAGCCAACAAGGCTTCGCATTGAGATGAGGGACAGGAGGGGCCACAACCTGGAAGCTCTGTAGCTCTCTGGCTTTGGACACCAGCCTCCTGCAATAAAATCCTTAGATTCCAAAGGGGCAGGCTGGTTGGGGCCAGGAGAAAGGAAGGGAAGGGAAGATGTCCTACGCCCTTCTCAGTCTGTCTACGGAGTGATGGGGTGTGGTAACTGGGAGCCTGGGGGCTGGACCAAACCAGTTCTTGAGCTTATCTAACACTTCTGGCCTCTCCATGCCCCACTCAGTCACTTTAGGCTGCAGCCCCGTCCCTCTTTCTTCAGAGCCCACTGCCTAGAGGAAGCCCTCCATACTGAAAGCAGGTCTCTGATTGGGCCTCCTTGGCCTGGGGTTGGAGGAGGGGAGAGTTGGGGTATGGAGCCTCATCCGAGTCCGATCCTTTGTCTCCAACTCAGGGGTTACCAGTAATAGAGGTGATGTTTGGTCTCCATCTGCCAACATTTGGTTATGAATCAGCAGGGAAAACTGGAGTGTCATTTATTTATTATTTATTATTCCCTGGCCAGTGCAATCGGGGAAGGAATCCTGGCCCAGGGCTGGGGCAGTGGAGGCAGGAGGGAGCAGTGTTTGGGGCTCTAGGGACCAAAGGAGCCCCTGATGCACAGCACCCCCTTTCCTCTTCTGATGAGAGAAGCTCACAGCAAACAATGTGTTCAGGTGGAGGCCGGGTTCAAATCCCAGCTCTGCCACTTACTGTGGTGTAACTTCGCTTCCTCCCCCGACAATGGGGTTAAGCAACCAGCTTGACAGGGGCTGCATGGTGAGGAAATGACGTCGTGTGGACCTGTAGTCCATTCCTCAGTCTTTTCCTCCTGGATTTTCTCTCCTGAAACCATAAACCCTTACCGTGAGTTTAAATTTTTCTCCAGTTTAGAGCCCGCTGCAGTGCCATCCTCTCTCCCTCCCCGGCCTTGAAGGCGAGGTGTCCGGGCTGGGAGGAAAGCTTTGCTCTCCTGGGCACCGGGACCAGGAACGGAGCAGGGCGGGGGCATGCTCGGGGAAGCGGAGAATCCGGGAGAAAATCATTACGGAAAGGCACAGAGGCAGGTGTGCTTTAATGGCAGCCAATTGTTTGAACAAACTGAACTGCAGACAGAGCGATGGTCAATATTTCACGGTGGAGGAGGCAGCCCGGGGTGCTGACAAACAGCCGCTCGCCTGGCGTCACAGGCCCCCAGGGATTGAGCCCCTCTCTCCACAGTCCCACCCGTGAGATGCAGTTCCGCGGAGGGACGGTATTTGTCTTCCAGGGCTGTCACAGCAACGAACCGGGCTGGGGAGCTTAGGCAACACAGATGTATGGTCTCTCAGTTCTGGAGGCTGGAAGCTCAAGACCAAGGTGTCGGCAGGGCTGGTTTCTTCCGAGGCCTCTCTCCTGGGCTTGCAGTTCCAGCCCTTTCTGAGATCCAAGCTTTGATTTCTGGGTTCCCATCAGGCCCCCCGCAGTGCATTCCCAATGATTCAAGCGGATCGCACGTGTCCCTTCTATTGCAGCCACAGCACGAGGTGCCTGCAAGGTTCCGTCTGCAGTGGAGGTCCACTCCCTGAGGGCGGAGGACACGCCTCCTTTTCTTGGACCTCCTTTGTGCTTTCAGATCCTGAAAAGGCTGCCCTATATGGACTGCAACAGTGGCCTCCCTGACCTCTGGCCTCTAGTTGAGTTTGGCCAATGGGAGGCACCGGGAGGAGCTTGGCAGGTGGGAGGAGAAGGGAGGGGGGTGCCCTCATTGTTGTTGGACGTTGGCTAAATGTCTTGAATTCAAAGCTGCAGCTCCTCTGGGGTGCTCCCACTCCATACAGTACGCTCTCCACATGCTGTTCACTGCTCCCTGCCTGTCCCTTCAAACCTCAGGGGGATCAGTCAGCTCCCGGCCATGGCATCCCCAGGGGACTGCCCTGACCCCGTGAGTTTCTCTACATTCAACCTATATCACTGAATCTGCTGCAGACTGAGCGTTTGTCTCCCCAAATCCATAAGTTGAAGCCCTAACCCCCATGGGATGCTGGTTGGAGGTGAGGCCTTTGAAAGGAGATTAGGTCATGAGGGTGGAGCCCTCTCTAGGGGGATTAGTGCCCTTTAGAAGAAGAGACATTAGAGAGATGGTCCCCTCTTCTTCCACTGAGGACACTGCAAACCTGGAAGGGACCCTCACCAGCCGCTGAGCCTGCTGGCAGCTGGACCGTGCGACTTCCCAGCCTGCAGAGCTGTGAGAAATGCATGTTTGCCGTTTGAACCGCCAGTCTGTGGAATTTTCTTACGGCAGCTTGAACTAAGACAGGGCTCTCCCAAAATCACCCAGTCATCTGTTTTCGGATGTCAGACCCGAATACTCTGGCAGCACTCACAGGACTGGCCCTCTCGTGACTGAATGATACCTGCTGACCGAATCAAAACAGGGAGAAAGACACAGAGTGGCCCAACGGGTTCAGGAGCAGTGAAACCTCAGCGTTTTCAGTGGCCACGTCTTGACTCTTAAACATGTTGCTCAAAAACTTCGCCAAGCAATAATGAGAGTGGGGGAGCCAGGGTGGGTGAGAGATGGATGGTACTAGGTCTTTAAGGAGTTAAGCTTCCGATGCAGGAATGACCAGCACAGCCCACGTTGCCATTTTGGGCCAAAGTATTCTAAATGAAACAGCTGTGTGGGAGCTGAGAATTGTTCCAGCTCCCGGCCTGAAGCTGAATCACTCATGTTCGGCGTTTGATGGGCTGTGTAATTGCTCCAAACCCTATTATCTTCCTTCGCAGTTGTTGAAGTGTCATTAGGACACCTCCGATGAAAGGCTGAATTCTCCTATATACACACTTTTAATAATTACAGCCTTTTTAAAAAAGAATTCGGTTTTGAAATGCAAAGTTCCGCTCAGAGAGGGAGGCTGCAGGAATGCAGGATTGCGTCAGAGACTTCTGAGCCCAGCCTGGGATGTTATTATGTGTGTTTTTTATGTAACTTTCTCCGGATTTTCCCGACCAATTAATCTTTTCTGATTTTTATTTCCTGCTCAATGCGGGAGAGAAGAGAGCAAGACTGTGCCAAGCAACGGGACCAGCCACAGTCTACCTGTGCCAGCCTCTATGATTGTGGGCCGTGGTGCCGTCAGGATAGGCAAACCTGAGAAGGAAGCCATGGTCATCTCTGTGCCACACCGCACAATTGTGTAGTTTACTTATTTTCTAGCTCTGCTCTGCTGGAGAGTGAGGCCGAGGTGTGTCTTGACAATCTGTATCCGAAGTGGGCCGCCCAGCTCAATGGGTGTTTGTTAAATGACTGAATGACTGTCTGCAGAGTGCCCAGAAGGGGCCGGAGACCTCTCTGAATGCATGGGTGTGGCCATGAACAAGATGGATGCAGTCCTTGCCTTCCTGGAGCACACAGCAGGGGTGTGAAGGCAAGGTATACCCTGAACAAGTGCATTACCAGCATGATGATGCCACCAAAGAGAAAGTGAGATTCGGCCCAGGTCCGTTAGTCAAAGTCAGTGGACAGGTACGGGCACTGCTCCTTAGGGCACTGAGAGAAGTGCTCCCTGGTGTCTCAGAAACGCCCATGGATGGAGCCAGCACGGTGAGAAACTCTGGCTTGACCCTTGGGTAAGTGTTGGAGCTTGGGTAAGGTCACCTGTCCAATCCTTAGTTCCCATCTAGAAAGTGGGAATAATGTTAACTCTCAAGGCACTGGCTGCAGGCTGAATTCTAAGATGGCTTTATTTTTTTGGGGGGTGGGGTGGGGAAGATGACCATATGTATTTTATTTTATTTTTCCTTTTAAAGTTAAATTTATCCAGGTGACCATGGTTAATAAGATTATATAGGTTTCAAATGTACAATTCCAAGATATAGCATCTGTAAACTGCATGGTGTGTCCACTACCCAAAATGAAATCTTCTCTCTGCTCACAAAACAAAAAGGCAGCCAACCCGAACGGGAGAAGATATTTGCAAACAGCAGCTCCGACAAGGGGTTAAGATTTAAAATACACAAAGAACTTGCACAGCTCAACACCAAACAACAAACAATCCAATTAAAAAACGGGCAGAGGCCCTGAACAGACACCTTTCCCAAGAAGGCATATGATGGCCAACGATGGATGAAAGGATGGCCAACCGGTTATTATGGACATGCATCAGAGCTAAGATGTCCTCGGGGTGGGCCACGAAGAGGCCACCGTGTGCTAAAGTACGGACCCCTCAACCTCTGGGTACCTGGCAGAAGCTGGACCAACTGGAGGCCCTGTGAACAGAGCTCCAGCTTCCTCTCTGCACTCCTGTGCCCCGAATAAATCTCACTTTATGACATGGAAAAGGCTGAGAAATACCGACATTGCACCAGAAAAACAAAATCTCATCTTCCCAGAGGCTCCTGCATGGGCCTGCAGTTTTTAAGAAGTTGATGGGGAGTGGTTGTTAGAGGGTGGTTGGTAAAACACACACACAGACAGACACATACAGACACACACACACACACACACACACACACACAGACACATAGACACAGACACATACCAAGATGTCCTCTGGATCTCACCCCCTGGTGAGAAGCAAGTCACAGGACCTAGGACTTGCTTCTTACAGATGAAATATGGCAAAGGTGATGAGATGTCACTCCCGTGATTAGGTTATGATGGATGGATCTATCTGTCCACCCCACACACACCTATCTAATATTTTCTATCTTTCTAAATACATGTGTTGTATGTATCATCTCTATATCTATCTATCTATCTATCTATCTATCTATCTATCTATCTATCTCTGCTTATCTATCTGGAAACACACACACCCACCCACACACACACACATACTCATATCTACCTACCAGTCTTGCTTGTATGCCCTCTTTCCTGGCTTCACAGAGTCAGTAAACCATGCTGAGGAGGCCCGTGTGGCCAGGAGCTGCAGGCAGCTCGAAGACCTTGGCTGCGGCCTCGGGCCTCAGTTTTCCTCCATGGTGACCTCTCCAAGGAGCTGCTTGGGGTGCCTCACAACATGGCGGCTGAGTTCTAAGATGTCCAGGTGGAAATGACAAGGCTTCCTATGTGCCTGAACTTCCGAGGTCCCAGAACGTCACATCGGCCACAGCCTATTGGCCAATCAAGTCCTCAAGTCTAATCCAGATTTAAGGGGAAGGGCATTAAATTCTACCTCTCAATAGGAGGAGTAGCCAAGAACATGCGGTTCTCTTTAATCCACCCCACCCATCTTACAGATGGGGAGACTGAGGTTTCTGTCACAGACATTTAACACTTCTCACAGTGGGCAGCTGGAGAGTAGCAGAGACACAACTCTGAACTTAGCTCTGAGTAAGCTCTGCACACAAGTACTTTCTGCTCTACAAGGTGGGTCTTCAGACCAACAAGCCAATACTCATGGTGGGTTGGTTTAGCTAATGTAATAGCTTCCGAAATGGGGACAGAGAGCCCATTAAAAATAAGACCATGTTAATCAGCTTAACAATAACCCATAACTGTTGGACCAACTCTCATCCATGTTTCTAACTCTCTATCCCTCTCTCTTCCTCTCTGTAAAAAATCAATAATATATATATATATATATATATATATATATATATAAACAAAACCATGTTTGGGTTTCTTAACTAGGTACGTTTCTCCAAGCATTCACTTTCTTTAGTGAGAGGCGAGCTCGGTCACCGTTCTCACAGGCTAAGACTCATCAACACACAAAACCCAGCTCAAACCAGGAATGGGATCTAGACCAGCAGTCGCCAACTGGTGGTCTGCAAACCACTGGTGGTCCAGAGGTCTGAAAGGTTGGCGACTGCTGATCTAGACTACCCCATCATTCCTCAATTTGTTCGTATTTTCCTTCTCTCTGTCAAGCATTCTTGCCCTACTGCCCTCCACTGGAGCAAGATGGAGACACACGGGTGCCCTGGGCACAGGTACGCTGTGTACAGCTAGCTGCTCAGGATGTGCGCTGTCCAAGATCAGCGGAGGGTCAATGGGGTGGAGACTTGTTGGTGTTCCTCTCTCCAAACCTCGTATCCTGGTGTTGGACCGAGTCCACCTGGAGTCATGGTGCCATTTCCTGACTTTTTCAAGGTCGCCACCGAGACCTAACCTTCTAGAGGAGACCAGTACTGGGGCGAACTTCACACCAATGCTGCCTGAGCTATCCTGAGAGCAACCTGAACATCTCAAAGGAAAGGTGGAGAAGGAGGACTCTGTCTCCTTCTACGGCCTCAAGCAATTCTGCTCTGGCTCCAAATTTGCATCCTCTGTCCAGGAAAACAAAACGTCTTCGGTTACTGGGACCCTCTTCCAGGGAGGACAACCCATTGATCATCCATCTCTGCGGTAGTTATATGCCCATTAGAGGTCTCGGCCCTCTCGGGTTCAAGTTCTGATTCTCCCTTTCACGGGGACCTTGGGCCAAGCGTGTACCATCTCAGGGCTGGCAGCCTCCCCCGTGAAACACGGATGGGAATGGTGTGTGTTTCATTCGATCTAAGACACTATTAATGATAACATGCGATGCTCCTTT
The DNA here is from genome assembly GCA_036971965.1 of Nyctalus aviator. Lineage (NCBI taxonomy): Eukaryota > Metazoa > Chordata > Mammalia > Chiroptera > Vespertilionidae > Nyctalus > Nyctalus aviator. The sequence goes on from CM072923.1 coordinate 187,769,039, forward strand.
ATGGATCACAAAGAAAATAAAGCCACCAGTGACACGGAGACACTTTTGATTCTAAGATGCTGCCTGGCTTCTGAGATAAAAATGACAACAACGCCTGTCCGAGAACTGATGGAACTTAGTAACAGAGCTTGCCGACCTACACCAGCAGGATGGTGTGAGGAAACGGACTGAATAATGTCCCCCAAAAGGCTTGGGAAACATTAGAGCACTAAAAATATACATTCTTCTTAGACCTTCAAGTGTCTTCCTCTCTCAGGAGGATGTGCGGGGGAGCCCGCCCAGCCCCAGGCCTCTGTGCCCATGTTCTCACGCAGCCACTTACGGGGTCCCAGTGCGTCCCAGTGCGTCCCAGTGCTTTCCCGCCTTTGTGACATCCCCGCCCTCTGATGATTTATTTGTAGAGAATCGGCTTGTGAGCTGGGAGTCAAGATTTGGGGCTTGATTTATAGTTAGGATGGACTAACATTTGGAAACAATGAACTGTCTTGTCTAAACACATAAATACCGGGAGAGAAGCCCTACGTGCTAATTACCCGGGGGGTGGGGGGCGGCGGGAAGGAACAGCTCCACCAATCCTGTTCCGTCTCAGGTTTCTGGTACAACTTCCAGGCGAGAGGGGGGGGCGGGATAGGGGTGGGGGGATGGGTGGGGCCTCCGGGGGCCACATTCCCTGTGTCCTGTTGAGGGAGGAAATGGCTGAGAGCTGCGGATTGTGGTTTCCCTCTGGAAAGCAAGAGAAATAGTTTGGAAAGCCACCAAAGAGCAGCTGATTCATGATTCTTCTCCTGCCAGAAAGAATCAGCTCTCAGGGCCTTGAGTGTCCTGTGTCCTCAGCGGAACAGGTGGCCTGGGCACCATGCCAGGCGCCAGGGCACGAGCTCCGACCTCTGGGTCCTCTTGGGCTGGCGGGCCTGCTGGAGTGAACCCCTCAGCCTTGGAAGGCCATGTGCTCCTGGCTCAGGATGCCCGACTGCAGTGCCAGGAGCAGCCCCATCCAGCCGCCCAGGTCCTCGGGGAGGCAGCCGGGCTGGCGTCCCCAGACAAGCCACACCTTGGAATTGAGGGACCCGGGCTTCCACCCGCCTCTGTCACTCCTTGTCGGAGGTTTGTCACTGGACGTTGTCTCTGTGCTTCAGTGTCCATATTTGTAAGGCTGATCGAGCCAATGCAGGGGAAGTGGCCATCCAAGTGTCTGAAGGGATGCTCATTAAATGATTCCTATTCGGAACCCCCGATGGAACTCTGACTCATATGCAACTGATATTTGCTAACACACACCACCACCCCCCTCCCCGCACCCGTGTGTGTGGGGCACTGTGTTGTGGACACTGAGATGAGGAACACAGAGATGGTCTCTGCTCCCCCAGGGCATGGAGTCCAGGGCTGGGAGCAAATGATGAACCAATAAACAAGAAAAATAAGACAATTTCAGAGGGTGATGGGCTCTGGAGAAAATAAAACAAAACAGGGGCTAGAGAGAGAGGGGACTTGTGGGCGCTGCCTGGGGAAGGGTCGTGGGGGAAGGCCATGCCTGCCAATGTACCTCAGCCTCCCCTCCCCGCTATCCATGAGTCTCCAGCCCATGGTTCTCAAACACAGATGAGTCTACCCGCCCCCAACCCCGACAACATTTGGTACTGTCTAGTGACAGCACCATCACCATCATCATCATCAGCTATGGGTGGCTAATGGCATGTAGTGGTTGGAGGCCAGGGATGCTGCTAAACATCATATAGAGCACAGGATAGCACCCTCTAACCCCCCACAAAAATACCCAAGTAATTAACTGGCTCTCAATGCTAATAGTCCATTCCCTTTATTATGTTTTTCATGATACTCAGCAGAGCTGGTGACTGGAAACCCCTCGGTGGAAGGGGCCAGGGCAAGTATAGACCCTCTATCATGAAAGCCCGTCATGGTGACACCAGGGAGCCAGCTGCCCACAGCCCTGCCTTCTCCACGGTATGCAGGGCACCATGCTGCCCAGCTACACCATGTGCTCTGTATGGGCTGGCTGTAGGTCCCACCCCGCCTGGCCTCAGGTATTCCAATAAGGCTTCCTGTGCTAACTACTGGTTTGAAAAACACACACTAATAAAATAGGAATCTGAGCTGGCTCTAGTTAGCTTTTGGGGAATGAGGATTCAGGGATACTTCTAGACCAGTGCACCTGGAATCCAGTAACAGTCATGGTCCAAAACGTGCACGTCCTCCCTCTAAGTTTCTAGACTCACATACAGTTAAAAGAGAAATCAGAAGCGGGGAGTGAGGCTGCCTCTACCAGGCAGGGTAGCTGGAAGGGAGGGGAGGCAGCTGAGAGTGAAGGAGGAAGAGCAACGTCGAGGGAGGAAAGAATTCGGAAAGCACAGAACTGAGAAACTAGGTCCAGGTGTGCTGCTACTGCCTCCCCAATCCCCACCCCTTACCCCACACCTCCAGACCGATCTGTTGGGGAGATAATATGCTCGGCTCTAAGACAGGTTAAAATCAGCCATGGCCATCCTCTTCCTCTTTGCCAGTGATTGGTTTAGGCATGGGCATGTGAACCTGTTCTAGTCAATAAGGTGTACGGGCAAGTCAGCTGGGGAGCTCCTGAAAAAGACTTCCCCCTCTGATAAAGCAGAGCACCACCTGACTGGAAAGTCCCTTATTTACCACATCTCCTTCCTTCCTGTCCGAGGAACCATGCAATGCCTGGAGCCATGGCAGCCATTTGTGGCCATAAGGGGAATTTTCCCCAACATGCTGAGGATGGAGGGGAGAAAACACAGGAAGAATCAGACTCCTCCATGACATTGCTGAACCCCAAACCCGTTCTGCAAACCGAAGACTTCTTAGTATCCTATCGAGTAAAAGGGTAATATGCAAATTAACCATCACTCCATTACAAATATGGCGGTGCCCATAGCCACAAGATGGCGGCGCCCAGTCCTCTCAGCCCCGCTGGAGTCCCCCCTGTCCCAGGGAGGGGCGGCCAATGAGAACGGGCAGTGGGAGTGGCCTGCGGAATGCTTGCTTTGTCACTGTGGCAATGAGGCAAGCGTTCCATCCTGGCTGCAGAGGGCCTCTGGGCAGCGGGCGCGGAGTGGCGGGGTGTGTGTGGCGGGAAATGCTTGCATTGTCGCCCTGGTGATGAGGCAAGTGTTCTGATCCTGGCTATGGATGGGCCTCTGGGCCACAGGGAGCCTCTGGGCAGCAGGCGTGGAGCACCAGGCCCCGCAGAGAGCATGAATCAGTGTGCGGGGCTGCTAGTGTAAGAAATAAAATGCATTTATTGTTTAAGCCCTACTAGTTGGGTATTCTGTTACCCTAGCCCAAAGCATCCTAAGTAATACAGTTTCTTTTTGTAGTAATACCTCTCAGAAAGATGACCATCCCCGGAGGTTAACATTTTGAAAGGTGTCATCTCTAAAATGGACAAATCACCGGTTATTTAGAAATCTGAAAGGATGTCCTCAACCCCTGAGGATTCCACAAAGTACAAAACTGCTCGACGTAATTGCCTGAGAAACATATGATCTACGACACATGCCATCTCTGCTTTCACGCTGAGACTTAATGCTCGTGATCTCCACTCCCAGACTCAACAGAATCTCAACATTGGAGAACGGCACTTTGAGCCAATTTTCCCCATAAGCTCCTCCTCCATTGTCCATTGTCTCCTCCCCACCGCAGGTAGGCCTGATTTATTTACCTGGCGGGTACAGGACAAAGGGCTGGGCACCCATAGCTGGCCCCTTCTCTCTCCTTCCTCTCCGGGGGTGAGATGCCCTCAGAAGGTCTGCACTCTGCACTGCTCTCCACTAACTTGGGGGTTGAAAGGCAGCCTCTGCCCCTTGGGGAGCAGGGCCTGCTCCAGGCCAGTGCTACCTGTGTCTGGGTAGGGGAGCAGGTCTAATTAGGGGGCCCGTTTGCTAGGGGACAAAGGACACATTCTCTACCACTAGGTTTTTAAGGAACGGAGGTGACATTTTGGTCTAGCATTGTGTGACCAGGGTCAGTTCAGAGAACAGACTTTATTCTAGGCTATTCTAGCAGGAATGTATTTATTATAGATTTTAAATGGGTTATGGAATTGTCGGAGGAGCTGCAGAAACAGAGCTTTCAGGGATGAAAAGCACCTCTGCTGAACTGGAGCACCGGGAGATCTGCTGCTTCTGCCACAAATAGAGGCTGGCAGCCCCAGAACCGTTCCTCCTTGTGCACAGCCAGGAAGCTGCCATTGGCTGCTTCTCCTGAAACCACACTGTGCCCACCCGCCAGGACCAGCACCAGCAAAATGGGTCTGTTGTGCTCACCTCTCAGGTCCCACCCTGCACAGGGACCATGGCGGAGGTGACCACAGGGGAAGCAGGTACCTCAGGAACATGCTTTTCAGCAGAACTGTAGAAGCAGCAGAAATGTACCTCTAGCCAAAGCCGATAGAGCATCGGCCTGTGGACTGAAGGGTCACAGGTTCTATTCCGGTGTACCTTGGTTGCGGGCACATCCCCAGTAGGGAGTGTGCAGGAGGTAGCTGATCAATGATTCTCTATCATCAATGTTTCTAATTCTCTATCTCTCTCTCTTCCTCTCTGTAAAAAATCAATAAAATATATTCAAAAAATAAAAATAAAAATAAATGTACCTCTACCTCAGACTTACCTTCCCAACCTCATGTGAATTCATCTGTGTGGCCAAACCTGAAACACGTGCAGAACTCTAGCTGCAAGGGAATCCAGACAGCAAGTTCCCAGCTTTCCCACCGCTGCAGGAGAGGTAAGGCCCATGAGAATGAGGGTGGAATGGTTGTACCTGTAGTCACTTATCCGCATGGTGGCCACATGTACAAATGCTGAATCAGACCATCTGGGCTCACACCCAGCTCTGCCATATGCCATGGAACATGCCACGAAACTCACTGTGCATCCTTGTCTTCATCCATAAAACGGGGATAGTAATAGGACATACCTTCCATGGTTGTTACAAACCCTTCCTGCTTGCTACCAGGCACTCAGAAACAGAAATGATTCAGATAGGGAAAGAAACCGGGACATGTAAGACACACAGAACTATAGCCAGCACATTATAAGTCCCATAGAAGTGTTTGCTATTATGGTTTCAAAGCTTGACCCCCCTCAAGCTATTCCCCAATAATAGCTTAAGATTAGACAGAGATGGCATGGTTAGGGTAGGGCTGTGTGCTGGATTCTGCAGATTAACAAATAATTAAGTATGTTTAAACTCCTTAATTAACAGCACTCAAGAGGCCTCATGTGTTTTTGAATGGGAGCCGATGACAATGAAGAAAATGGAAGGTGGTGCCTGACTGCGTGCTCGCTGACTCCTGGGGTCTTCTCTGCCAATCAGACCCCTGTCTGTTTCCTCCCAGGGCCATCCATCTGAGAAGGCCCAAATGAGATCGTGTCTGCGGGGGATGGCTGGCTTCAAGCACAATTCAGTGTACTGTCAGGAAGCTGGCCTGACAGCTGATGGGATCGAAATATAATTAAATGTCAACAAAAATGAACACAGCACAGCATTGGCTGAAAGGCCAAGCTGGTCACCAAGACCCTTCCCACAGGGTGCCAATCATGCCTAGCCATCCCTGTGGGGATGACGTGACCAAAAGGAATTGGCATTGGGTGCCGAGACAAAAGGAGCAGAGGGGTCTGGAGCACCTGGGTGAAGTGTGGTCACGTTCTTGAGGGGCTGGGCCTTTCCCCTGCAGGCTGCATGGTCCTTGGGAAGCTCTCCCTGCTGTCCAAGGCCTGTCAGAGGAAGAACATGGCCTTGGAGGAAAGAACATCAGAGGCTGTGCCCTCCCGTCTGTGTTCTGGTCTGGCTTCCAGAACTGGCATATGAGATGAGAGACCATTTGCTTGTTTCTCCTCAGAATGATTCTTCCAAAAAATGACAGCTATCATTCACCGAGTCCTTATTACACAGGAAGGTTGTGCTCCTTGTTCTTAATTGCATTCCCTTGCTAGTGGCAAAAATGGCTAATAGTGTCCCTCTGCCCCCTGCCTCTGCACCCCAACTCCTACTAATCTAGCTGTGCTGGGGTTCTTGTCCCAGCATTACAAAGGGTTCAGCAATCTGGAGAAAGGAGCTGAAGCATAGATTCAAGAAGGAGTCCAAAGACGAAAGATAATTTTGAAAGGCATTGGGGGGTCAGAGAAGCTTCAGCTAAAGGTGCTAAAGATTACCTTTATAATTGTCTAAGGACCCCATGCTCTTTATTAACACAATTTGTCCTAAAGCAAGGTAGAGATGATACATTTCAAAGGGCAAGATTTACAGAAGCATTGTCAGTTTGGGAAATAGCCTACAGCTGTTCAGGTGTTTGGCCAACAGGAGGCAATAACATGTAGATTTAAGATGCCCTGAGCTGTCTGGCAGCAAGCAATCCTATTCAGGTTTGGGGGAAGTGCCATTTAGCCATTCCAACAGGTAAACTACATATGTGGCTCAGCCCTTGTTGAGCCCCTCAAGCTTCACCAACCTTTTGATGAAACTCTTGTAATTATTACATGCTGGAATTGGTTCCTGGCATAGCTGAGCACATAGAGCCCAGAGACTCCATTTTTCCAGCTTCTTTGCAGCCAAGTTTGGCCATGTGGTATATTATAGTCAATGAAAGTGACCAGTCGAAGTTCATGGACTTATAGATCACATCTGTTCAAAGAATCTGCCTACACTTCCCTTCCCCCCTTCGGAGGGCAGCAAAGGAAATAGGAAGTCATTTCCACCTAAGGGGTAAGGCCTCAATGTGTGACAGAGCAACGAGGTAGAAGGAACCTAGGTCTCTAGACAACCTCATGAGGCAGAGCTACCCCCTCTAGACTTCTACAAAAGAAAAAAAATGGACGTGTAGCTTGCTAACTACCTTTGAGGATTTTTTTTTTTTTTTTTACAACATTTTAGTCTGTATCTCAACTAATACATCTTCAATCTTTACAATGACCTTGCAGGATAGGTATAATTTTCGCCTGCTTTTACCAAGGTAGGAATCCAAGGTTCAGAGAGTTTAAATGGTGTGCCCAAAGTTCACAGCAGCACAGAATGGCAGAGCTGGGACCCAAGCATAAGCTTGTATCTACTTCTCCGAGATCATGCTTCCCTCTGTAGGTTCTGTGCTGATGGCTCTAGCTCTGGCCATTGTAAGAAGTTGGGACAAAGAACTTGATATGCTCCCCCAAAGAGAAAGGAAGGGAGGGGAGGCCTTCTTTTCCTCCGTAAAGCTGATCTCTGGGCACTTGGGGGTCAGGGTGTGATAAACAGAAAATCGTGCACTGGGCCCCTAGTATACCATAAACTCATCTTTAAAAATACAACTCAGTAGTTTTTAGTATATTCACAAAACAGTGCAACCATCACCGTTACCTAATTCCAGAGTCTTTTCACCCCTAAAGGAATCCCAACCCACTAGCAGTCACCCCCCCCCCCATTGTCCCTTCCCCTGGCCCCTGGCAACCTCGAATCTGCTTTCTGTCTCAATGGATTTGCATTCTGGGTATTTCACATGCATGAAATCACACAACAAACATATGGCCTTTTGTGTCTGCCTTTTTTCACTTATCAGGATGTCTTTGAGGTTCATTCATGTTCTAGCATGTGTCCGAATTTCATCCCTTTATGTGGCTGAAGAATCCTCTATTGTGTGGGCATTGTGTTTATCCACTCATCCACTGACAGACATCTGGATGTTTCTGCCCTTGGGTGGCTGAGTGATGCTGCCGAGAACATGCGTGCACAAGTGTGTGTGCTCAGACACAGGTGTCTGCATCTCTTGGATCTGTGTGCAGGTAGCAGTGGGGTTGCTGAGTCATATGGGGTTCTTGGTATCAGGATTACAACAGCTGTGAGGTCTGCCACACTGTGTCCATCTTTAGGGGGCTCTGGGTGGGGGTTCTGGGCTACCCCAGGTCCCTGCTGTCTTTCTGTCCAGCTGATCATGGAACTCTCAACACACACATCTTTCAGAAGCTGGTTATACCCCCGCTTGAGTTCCATGGCAATGGCTCTCTGGGAACAAAGATATTCTGACGATGCCTCCACAGTTCAGTAGAAGAAAAAGGTCAGATACTTAGAGCTCCCGAGTGCCTTTGGGGCCCTCTGTTACTCATCCTGTTTCACTGGGAACATAAAGATATGGAAACGAAGGGAAAGGAACTCCTATTAGGGTCTCTAAGGCTTCCTGTGAAATAGTGTGTACGACTGCAGAAATGAACTACATTGTACATTAATTTTTTTTTAATTTTAATTTTTTTTTTTTTACTTTGTTAAAGCCTGTTAAACACACACACGTTCTTAAGTGGCTTCCATAAGAAAGTCAAGTCTGCTTGTTAATCGTGTCCTGGAAAAAAAATTATATCCTGGGCCCCAGGGAGGAGTTCTGTTTTCTTGACAGCGACGTGATCTGATTACGTTAATGGTCTGGGAGAGGATAACGTCTTCTTTTCGCGCTGGCCCCGGCCCCGCCCCACCTGCTTCTGAGCCTTTTAACAGCTCGCCTGGGTCCTCTAAAAATTAAAGGGAAGTCAGCCATAAACCGGGAGGCGCTTTTCCAATCCTTTACTGCCAGACCGTCACTGTCCTAACGAGGTTTCAGATGTTCCTCTTTTTGGATTATTTGTCAGAGCTAGCGAAAGCTTTAAAAACTGGCTCCCACAAAAGCCAAACAGCCATTCCCACGGGTGTCTTTCTGGGCAGAAGAGAGGGACACGCCCATTTTGGCTTCCGCAGGCCCCAAGCAACCCGGGAGGTGGGGCTCCTCTCAACCCCACAAGTGTTCCCTGCATCGTCCTCCGGACAGTCCAACTCAGAAAGCAGTGGTAGGAGGGGGTGGGCAGGATGGGTGAGGTCATGCTGCAGTAACAAGCAACCCCCCAAACGTCACCCCCCACGTCAGAGCCTTATTTCTTACTGCAGCTGTTCCTGGAACCCAGGAAAGAAAGGGAAGCTCACCTATTAGACTATTGATCTCTGCAGGGAGAGAGAGGTGTCCACAGACAGAATTTTTTTATTTTTTATTTTTTTATTTTTTTAAAAATATATATTTTATTGATTTTTTTTACAGAGAGGAAGGGAGAGAGATAGAGAGCTAGAAACGTCGATGAGAGAGAAACATCGACCAGCTGCCTCCTGCACGCCCCCCACCGGGGATGTGCCTGCAACCAATGTACATGCCCTTGACCGGAATCGAACACGGGACCTTTCAGTCCGCAGACCGACGCTCTACCACTGAGCCAAACCGGCTTCGGCCACAGACAGAATTTTAATTGCTTTCTATGCTATAAGCAGAGGATTTCATGAGAGGGTGAGCTCCTGCGAAGATAGCAAGCCATGTAAGATAGGACCAGGTTTCCTCCTTTCCCATTAGCTTTGTACCTTTCCCGCAGGGCCAGGCATGGAGCCACGGACCCCGACAGGGTGACAGCAGCAAAGAGCACACACACGGGAAACATGCGTGTGATTCACTCCTGCTTCTGCCACCAGCCCGCCCTCTCCAAGCTGTGTGACGAAGGCGATTTTCTTAACCTCTCTGTGCCCCAGGGTCCTCCTCTGTGAAGGGGGAAAGTAACAGTCCCACGTCCAGGTGCACAGTGAGGAGTAACTGAACCGGTGCCTGCCAAGCACCCAGAGGGCCTCTGGTGCATCGCGGGCCCCGTGTTTGATGAATACGCAGCGAGAGCATCTTCTGAGTGTTGCCTTGAGAACTGAACTCGGGACTGTTTTGGGAATTCTCACAACAGCTCAGGGAAGGGGGCATGTTCTGAGGGCATTCTGCAGAGGGGGACACAGAGGCCTGGAGGGGTAAGGCCTGGGGTCCGACAACCAGTCAGAGGCGAAGGTGACTCCCCCCACCCCCAACCCCTCGGCCTTTGCCCCAGGCCTTGATGGCAGTGCTCTGCCAGGGACCTGCTGCCTTGGACGGAGCGTGGGCCACGGTGGGTGGTGTCAGCAGTGGCCACTCCCACAGCTGTTCACCGAGATTTCATGGGAATTTATAGGGATTTCCACATCTTTGGGCTCCGAACTGTGTTTGGTTTTGATTAAAGCCAGAAATCCCCGGTGGGTTTTCCATGAAGAGGGGGGTGACCCGCTGCTCACCCCCGAAGGCCACCACCACAAAGGGAGGAAGGGATGGTGGTGGTGGTGGGGGGAGGGCACCTTCATATCAGGCTGCGTGCTCAGGAGCCGGGAGAGGAGAGCAAATGCCACGTGTGTAGCTGCCGCTGAGCAAAAGACCAGGCCCCGTGGCACTCCTCTTGATTACACTGAGAATCCAATCCAGCTTTTAATTTCCTCCGGAGGCGGCTGCAGGCTGAGGGTGCACTGGGGGCTGATGGGAGGGAAGCCACCCACAGGGCACTCTGGGGGCTGGCCAGGGGTCCCCTGTCCTCCGAGTTCCCACCGGCTTCAAACACAAACTGAGCTCTGTCCGTCTTGGGCCACGGGGGAAGGAAGCTCCACGACAGAAAATAAGAGCAAATACTTACGGAGCACATACTGTGTTCCACGCACGTTACGTGTGTGCACATGTGTGTGCACACACAGACACACATAACTCTCAAACGCCCTCTGGCTAGACACGCTCACGCCCCCCATCCCCGTGTTACAGCCGTGTGGACAGATACAGAGAGAGGCTGAGTCATTTGTTGGAGGTCACACAGCGACGAGGGAGTCTGGCTCCAGATGCCCAACCCCTAACCACGACTCTGTCTGGGAGCAGGGGGCGCAGAGGGGAGCCACAAGCCCCGGGAGACCCTCTGCATGTGGCGTACGTTTTCTCAGAGGAAAGAGGAAAATGCTGGGTGCTCGGCCTCCAAACCCCTTCCTCCTCCACCCAACAAAGCCAGGCGTCCCCGGAGACGCTATGGCCACGCCCGGACCTGCCGCCCTCAGCGTTTCCTGCTGGGGCCGTGCAGTTATCTTCTGGAGGTCCCTGCCTCTGGCTTCGCCTTCTCCCCGTCAGGAGCCCCACTGTCTGATCACTGCACGCAGACCTGGCAGGCCTGACCCTCCCCTTCCCTCCCCCTGCGCTTTCAAAGCTCAGTCACAGCAACTGCGTCCACAGGCATGGCCTCCGTGCCTTTGCACATGCTGTTCCCCGTGTTTGGATGAATGCTTCATGATGCTCATCAAAGTTCCTCTCCTTCTGCAGACTCTCTGACCTCCAGGTTGAGGGGAGAGACCCTCTGGCTCCCATGGCACCCTGGGGAGGGCCACAGAACGCCACCCGGCCTGGTCCCTGCCAGCTGGGCTGGGGGTGTCTTAGGGGTGGGGCTGGTGTCTCGTGCACTTTTGCTTCCTGAACATCCAGCCTAGTATCTGGTGCTCAATGAAAACCACTGAGGGGATGGATGGATGAGGGAAGGAGTGGCCAGCCACCCTCGGATTTATGCCCCAAATCTGACAGATGAAAGGCACCTGTGCTTTGGGAGTGGGCGGGGTGAGAGGGGTGTTTGAAGAGGAGAGTCGGGACGGACATGCAAGGCGCCAGGGCAGGCACAGTCCTGACCACGGGAGTCCCTGCAGCATGGAGGTCACGTGGCTAAGCCCACGGCTCCTCTGGAAAGGCAGGCCCACCCACACTGTGATCACACAGCAGCAGCAGCCACGGCGGCCACTGCCCTGATCCACATGCGCTGACAGCGACCTGCAGCGCGGAGATCAGAGCTGGCGGTGGCGCCTTCTGCCGCCTGCCAATGAGCCGGGAGGCCCAGGAGCCACCCTGGGAGACAGGATGGATCAGACCATGTGTGTTCCGGAAGCCTGCGCAGCTCCCTAACCACTCCTGCCATGCCCTCTCCTGGGCCCGAGCCCACACCGTCCTGGGGAGTCCCACTGCAGTGCTCCTGGGGCTCTGTGGGCGAGTGGAAGGAGAGGACAGGGGCGGAAGGCACGGCCTGTGAGCAGGTGAGGCACCTCAATCAGGCCCTGAGACTTGGGGTTTGGAAATGGTGCTGTAAGTACAGCTTAGCCCGGCAGAGCCAAGGAGAAGCCTGCAGGTGGCGCTAACGAGCTAAAGACAAGTTGGGAAAGAGTCCCCTGAGGATGAGGCCCAGAGTGACCGCTCAGGACCAAAAGGGGGCAGGCTGAGTGGTGTCCCATGTGGACATGTCACCTGTGAAGGCTTCCCTCTACACCCCCCTCCCTCCCCCAAACTCCACCAACTCCCCTGCCCCCCAACGCTGCGGGCCAGGGCCTCCCACGTGGCAGGAGGACTAACCTACCCAGCAGTGAAGTCTTAATAAACTGCGCCGGGAGAAAGGCTGCCCAAACAGATTAGCGGCGATGGGACGAAGTTCAAAGAGGAATCACTTTGGATGATTTAGATGCATCTCAAGGCCGTTTCCAGAGCTGGGTTCTCTGTTAAGCGCATGGTGAGCAAGACAGGAAATGGAATCGGATGGACGAGGAAGGTGAGGGAGCAAGACCGCGGGCCATATACACAAAGCACTTAGGACCCTCTGCACAGGCGAGGACCACACATGCCTAATACCCCGTCTACTTTCCCAGGGGCCCCCGGGGCCTGGTGCCCTTGGCCTTCTCTGGCTCTGTGCACGCTCTACCCATGCAGGCAGGGGGCTGCCATTCAGGCCTCCTCCCGCTAACAGACAGACGGAGGGAGAAGAAAACCTTAGGAGCGTTTGTGCTGCATCGATTTTCTCAGGAAAGAATCTTCCTGAAGGCTCTGAGCTGTCTCCCCAAGAATTCAGCCTGCCCATCCCTGCTTCCTTAGAGCACCCCTTAGCACCCGTGGTTAATCACAATCCATTCGGGCTGAAGATGTCTCTTCCGTGCTCCACCTCCGATGGAGTCCAGACCATCTTTTCCCACCTGCTACGTGTCTGAAGCTGGAGTGGATGAGCTGGGAAGCTGGAGGGGTGAGGGGCAATGTCAGAGGCAGGGCAGGCCTCCTGGGCATGGGCACCAGGCCCCCAGCTTACAAATGCCCTGTGCTTGTTTAATGCTCCGGCATCGCCGTTTCTAAACCCCTCATCCTCTCTGAAGCAGGGACACGGGTTTTTGTTTTGCATGGTCGGTCCTGCAAGTCAGAGAGTGGGTCCTGCATGGAGGTCTGGCTGGGTCTTCTTTCCATGGCCCCGAGCCTGGCGCATCTTCCACAAAATGGAATCTTCCTTGGTAATGACACCTCCATTGAATTAGTCTATCTCACGCTCTCCCACAGCCACGGCTCCCTGCGTGGCCTGGTCATCTCTCCCCTGGGCTGCTGCCTGGAAGCCCTGGGTTCCTGACAGTGCATCCCTTCCTGCCTCTGCCTGCTCTGAGTCCATGGGGATGTCAGGCTGCAGGACTCTGGGGTGCCAGCCATCTGGGACCCACAGTGAAAGGTCCCCAGTGGCACCCTGAAATGGGCAAGGCAGAGGCCCCACAAAGCAGCTGTTCATCGCAGAGCGGCCACCATGAAGCACCGAAAACATTGCTTTGCGTGGGCTAAGCATCATACTTGCCTTAATACAGGTACTGGCTCTCATTAATATCAACATGTTCAAGGTCACCCGGGTAGAAAGCAGCCAAATGAAGGCCGAAGCCCAGAAACCAGACCTCCTGCTCTGTGAGCTTAACTACTGGGACACCCCGCCTTCCAGGAGGGGAACCAAGGCAGGCCAAGGGCCTCAATCCCAGATGCTGAGCCAAGAGCCAGCAATCAATAAGCAGAAGAACATGATTCGACTTGCTGACTCTCATTCCCAACTGTATGCCATTCTGGCTCAGAAATGGGTCATTTCGAAGCACATCCAGTGGGACTTCACTGTTTCCTAGAAGACTCACCGTGGGGTACGGCCACAGAACAGGGGTGGGGAACCGTTTTTCTGCCAAGGGCTGTTTGGATATTTAAAATGTCACTCGAGGGCCATATAAAATTATCAACTTAAAAATGAGCCTGCTAGATCGGGTCAAACATTTAATGAACTCACCCCCAATGGCTTGGCGGAGGCAGACCAAATGTTTGGTGGGCCTGATATGGCCCACTGGCCAGATGCTCCCCACCCATGCTGCAGAGTAACAATCTATAGATATAAAAGGCTAAGTGACCAACTATACTTATGTCCCACTGTCTGACGGACTGACCAGCTGGTACATAGGATGCACACTGGCAATTTAAAAATAAACATTGATTCGTGCATGTGAGATACATATAAAGCTCTCACTGGCACCAATCGCACGTGACTGACTGGCTAGTGCATATACGTGCACTGGCAAATTAATTAATTAATTAATTTTCCATGTGCACAAATCCGTGCACCGGGTCACTAGTATTGTTATAATACAGACGTCAGCTCAACAGCCTCCTAGTAAACATCTTCTGGGGGTGCAGGGGGGCCCCGGAGTTGTGTGAGAATTGCAGGGTGTGCACATTGCTCAGGCTCCACAAAGGTGGCTTTGTCTTTATCCTGACTGAGCTGGGAAAGGGAGTGAGCAGGTGAGTGAGCACCTTTTAGAGACGAGCGTCAGGTTGCTCAGAGGCCAGGCCTTTCTCTGTAAATGGCCAGTGAAAGTTCAATACATGTACAGTGGCTCCTTATTTGAGCTTCATTTCTTGCCATCCATTCAAGGTGCCGAATCACGTGCCCGGCCCGGCCCAGGGCGAGGTCTCAGCTCCGTGTGCTCACAGAGGACACGGGACTGAGTGTGTGTGGGCTCCCGATCCCCTCTGATCTCCGTGAAGAATGGCTCACTCCGATGCCGTGTGCAAAAACCATGCTGCCGCTCCCCAAGCTACAGATGTCCTGGACACCAACGACAGCACAGCCCAGCTCAGCAAGTAGGAACTAGAGAGCTGCCAACGGGAGCAGGCAGAGGAGCCAGAACTGTGAGAAGTTAGCCAGTTCCGCAGGTGCCTGGGACATAAAGGACATCAGATTTAGAAATAATCAGTGGACTGCTGCAAGATGGAGTTGGGGAGTCATGTGCTAAGAGTCTATTGGACTAAATAAGTGGTTTAATGAGAATTATGATGAGAGTGATGATAATGATGGTAAGAATTCCCTCTTATCAAGCACTTTCTATATACCAGGCCTTTTGCTAAGTGTACGATGCCGGGAAGTCATTTGATCCTGAGGAGGCTCCCATAAAAGCATTACATTCTCATTTTGCAAGAGAGGAAAGACGCTCAGAGATGTCGAGTAACTTGTGACATAGACCCTGAGTGGCAGGAGTGAGGCTGCAAAACCAGATACCGCCGCTCTCACACCTGCCCTCACCTCTTCACAGTGCCCTGTGCTATCACTGCCCTCCCCACGCCCAGCCAGGCAGTGAGAAACATCACTACTGCTACACAAAGAACAACAACAACAGTGAAAGCAATTTTATGAGCTAAGAGCTGAATGTACATAATTTAATCTTCACAGCACTTCTGTACGATAGGTATTATTTTCATCTCCATTTGATTTCATTTTTTGGTTAATCCCCACCTGAGGATATTTTTCCATTTATTTTTAGAGTGGAAGGAGGGAGGGAAGGGGAGAAAGATAGAAAGATAGATAGATAGATAAATAGATAGATCGATAGATAAATAGATACATCAATGTGAGAGAGATACATTGATTGGTTGCCTCCTGCACGTGCCCTGACCGGGCCTGGCGATTGAACCTGCAACCCAGGTATGTGCTCTTGACCAGGGGCCGATGCTCACTGAGCCACATCAGCCAAGGTCATCTCCATTTTAGAGATCATGAGACTGAATTTTAAAAAGGGTCAATTCATTTGTCCTGGGCAATACAGACAGATCTGCAGTGGGGTAGTTGGAGAAAGATGAAAAGGTGTAAGTTAAGGTCAAGGCAGGAAGGTCACTGGGGATAGGGAGCAGCACGAACTTCCCACTATAACGCCAGAAGAAGGGACCTCTTCTGAGATGTCCATTCTGTCCAAGGGCCTGACAGCCATAGTCTCCATGACGCCACCCTCAGGCCATAGCTGGTTGGACTAGTGAACATCTGACCCAACCATCCAATGAGATCGCTTTTCTTAAGACCTTGAACTGAGAGGCACTGAGCCTGATGCCTGTTGACTGATGAGTTTGTTCAATGGCAAAGGAAGGTTGAGAAAGACTCGCTATGGAAGCCACACGGGGCTGGCCCACTTCGTAATTTTCCTGAGCTTGCTGTCACCATTTCTGAGGCTCCAATATCCCTCCATTGAACTCCCTTTTCTACTTAATTTAGCTCCCATAGGTCCCTGTTACATGCAGCCAAGTAAATTTTAGTTAACAAACATCACTGCCAGTGAAGCACCTTCTAAAAGCATGACTAATGTTTGCATCTTAACCTCCCAACTTACTTCTAAGGTATTATCTCATTTTCTAGAGAAAAAAAGTAAGTAGTCAAAGTGGACTTGAAATCAAGATGTATTGTACTTCTAGAACTATGCATTTCCAGTTGCCTGGAGAGACTGACCTTGGGCTGGGTGACATCATGCCAGCACAATGCCTATATTTATTCTTAACAGTCACAAAATCACTTTTTTTTTTTTTTTTAAATGTGTGACTTTCTCTGGTGCAGGAGTAGTAGCATGAGTGACTCCCCAGAACCTCTAGGGGTTGTGGTGAAGGTGTTTTATAGATGTGATTACTGTCCATAATCAGTCGACTTTAAGTAAAGGAGATGATTTTACCTTGGTAATCTGGGTGGGCCTGATTTGATCAGTGGAAAGTCTTTAAGGGTAGTGCTGAGGCTTCCCGGAGGAAGAAGAAATGCTGCTGGCAGCAGCTTCACCCTGTACTGGAGAATTCCAGCCTGCCCTTCTTGATGGCCTGCCCTACAGATTTCAGGCTTACTTTATAATAAATGCATTGCCTTATAATATAATAAAAGGCTAATATGCAAAGCAACCAAGTGGTGGAATGACCAGTCATTATGATGTGCACTGACCACCAGTTGGCAGACGTTCAATGCCGGAGCTGCCCCCTGGTGGTCAGTGTGCTTCCACAGCAGGAGCGCCACTCAGCCAGAAGCTGGGCTCACAATGCTAAGGATGTCCTACAGGGAGCGGGCCTATGCCATCAGTTGGACATCCCCCAAGGGCTCCTGGACTGTGAGAGGGTGCAGGCCAGGCTGAGGGACCCTCCCCTGAGTGCACGAATTTCATGTTCTGGGCCTCTAGTCTTATATAAATATCCTACTTGTCCTGTTTCTCTAATTGAATGGCCCAGCACACCCTCCTTAGGGCCCCCTGCTACCCATAGATAAGGACCAACTTCTGAGTTCTCATGACTTACAACCTCCTTAGCTCAAGACTCAGCCTCATGGCCCTCCACCCCTATTACACTCCCCATGCTTTCAAGCTTTTCCTTCTGCCAGGATCTCTTCACCTTGTCTACCTGCTGAAAAACACCTGCCTCTCAGCTGGGACTCAGTTCAGGCCCTCCTCTCAGGCCCTCCTCTGACAGGAGGCCTTCCCTGACTTATTTTTTTATATTTTTTAAACAGTTTATTTTATTTTTAGAAATATATTTTATTGATTTTTTACAGAGAGGAAGAGAGAGGGATAGAGCATTTGAAACATTGATGAGAGAGAATCATCAATCAGCTGCCTCTTGCACACCCCCTACTGGGGATGTGCCCGCAACCGAGGTACATGTCCTTGACTGGAATCGAACCTGGGACCTATTAGTCCATAGGCCGACGCTCTATCCACTGAGCCAAACCGGTTTTGGCTTCCCTGACTTATTTGAGAAACCGCAGTGCTTTACCCTTTATACTCAGGTTGACAGGAGTGGGATCATTTTTAATCATTTTCCTATTTCCTTGGCTTGGCGATTCTTGCCTTGGGGACAGCGAGTTTGCCTTTTCATCTCCTATCTCCAGGGCCTCCCTCAGAACCTGACACACAGATCAACTTCTGTTCAATAAGTGCATGCATGCAGGCATCCATGCCTAGGACCCCGGTTTTGCAGAAGGGATGTTCTGGAGCAGAAGGTGGTCCGACCACATCAGGGTCACCTTGAGAAGCCCGGCTGGCCCTCCGCAGCTCCCTGCACACCGGCTTTTCCTCTTTGCAGAGGCTCGGTCTGCAAAAGGAGCCTCGTCGGTGAGCATTCCCTGGCTTTTCCATCTGGCTTGGGGCTCCATTATCAGGATAAATTCCTGCGTGACCTTTAAGATTAAAACTAAATGTTCTGATCCCTCTCCAGACAGGTATTAGGCGCTGGAAATGGCTTTTTGCCAGACCCGTGTTGAGTAGCGAACTCCAAATATCAGCCTCATCACATTCTGACACGTTACAGCCAATCTGAGCGGGGCTGCTCTGGGCGCTTTCAGGCTGGGCACGAAGGCCAGCAGCTTTCCCTTTGTCACGCTGGGCCTTTGAGAAGCCACCATCAAGGGAGATGAAGGCCGAGTGCTCGCCGTCGCCTCTCTGTGCCTGCCGGGACTGCCAGAGGGAAGAGGGTTATTGGCCGCGATGAGCGGGGCTGACAGGAGCCAGGAGCCCTTCTGAAGATGCTGCGGGCCTTCTGCCATCGCCTGCCATCGAATGAACACATTCACAATGAGGCTGGGGAGATGCCTCCACTCCGGGAAGCCACCATTGGCCTCAATCAGGAAATGGACTGAGAGTTGCTCAATTTGAACTCCTCTGATGAAAGGAAAACCTAATCAGGTAATTGTCTCCATAGAAACCTAAGTGAATTTATGATTGCTTTAATGAACCTCTTCAATTACTCAAAAGGGAGGGAGCACACGTCCACCTTCCAAGTTTTCATGGGAGGCAGGTCTCCGTGAGGAGCTAAAGACCATGAGCGAGCAGCCACTCAGGACTAAGTAAACAGATTTCCTTAGAGGCGGAAGTGTCATTCTTGGCATTTCAAACGGCTGGTTCCTCTAGGAATAATCGTTTTGATACCGATAACAGCAAACATGTACAGGACAGAGCATTCTTTCTATGTGCCAGACACTGTGGGTATCCCTGACAACAGGTCTCTAGGCAGGTTTCATTCTCATGCCCATTTAACAGATGGGGACACTGAGGCTTGGGGAGGGGAGGGACTTGCCCAGTGTCCCACAGAGCGAAGCACGATTGAGCCGTGACTGGCAGGCATACGGCATGGCTCTGGGAGCTCAGCCTGTGTGTGAAGATTTTTTTATTACTGGGGGTTGAATTAATATTCATTTAAAAATAACAATAGCTTATCTTTATTGAACACGTTTATGTCTGGGGATCGTGCCAAGTGTTTTTCCTGCTATTATCTTCTCGTTCATTCTCAGAACACACTGTGGAGGGGGCTGCGATTATTCCTATTCTATACACGAGAAAACTGAGGCTCAAAGAGGATGGTGGGTTTCAAGGTACAAACTGTGACCGGGGGAGCGGATGCCACCAGCATTCACCTTGAATTTGTCTGAAGACCTGCTGCACCTTCTGTTCACTTTTTAATATTTTTTAAAATTGATTTCAGAGAGGAAGGGAGACGGAAAGGGAGATACACACATCAATGATGAGAGAGAATCACCTATAGGCTGCCTCCTGCACGCCCCTCACTGGGGATTGAGCCCACAATCGGGGCATGTGACCTTAACCGGAATTGAACCTAGGACCCTTCAGTCCGCAGGCCGATGCTCTATCCACTGAGCCAAACCAGCTAGGGCAACACCCTCTGTTTTCACCACCTGCTTGTGCAGATGAATTTCACCACCTTACACGCTGATCTCATAAAGCCTGCTGAGGCACAATGGCTCAAGCTGTTGATATTCTTCTGAGGTTGATCCAGACGCTTTTAAAATGGGGGTAGGATTTCTGAGAACCTGAAACTGATGTTTCATGCCTTTCAATGAAATGATGTTTTCTCTCAGCTTCACGCCCGCTCCCTGCCCCCATCCCGGGGCTTCTAGAATTTGCTCCTCACCAACTTCATTTCTAAGTCAAAATAAAGAAGACTTCTGAACTTTCAAGTTTTTGGTCGTTTCCATCTCAGTCCGTAGTAGAGTTCAGGACTCAATCCACGCCTGGCTGGTGATCCTTCGTCCTTGTCCCTAAGTCGTCCCAAGGAAAACCCTGCCCAACTATCACCTCTGGGTGCTCACAATATGCCAGGAGTTGTGCCAAATACCATATTTTCTAAATTTCATTTTGCTTACGTGTCCTTAGCATCTGGAATAGACCTGTGCTTTACTTGCTACCTGCCCATGTACCATGAAGGAGCTAGGAAGCTTCTGTGCAGAATCCCACTTGATTGTCACACCAGCCCTATGCGGCAGGTGCTGATTACTCTCCCCACTTGACAGATGAGAAAACTGAGGCTCCAAATTCGGGCACTTACCAAGATCATGGAGGAAGTGAGTGAGTGACTGGGAGGGAATGGGATCCTCCATTCACTCAAAAAATAGTTTTCGAGCTGGAGAAGGAATAATAGGCCCACAAACCAGCTCTTCTGTATGCACCAGGATGGGGAAGAGACCCCACTAACCTTCAAAGAGAAGCGGTACCTGCCAGTTAGAGATCCGTGTTAGGAATAGAATAACACAGGATGCAGCCTGGGGAGGGCCAAGCTGGTCATGGAAAGTCTCTCTGAATAGTGACACCTGAGCAGAGACCTGGAAAATAACATGGAGAGACCGTGCACATTATAAAGATTCGGCCAAGGCTTCGAGGCAGAGATAATATCAAGTTCAGAAGCCCTAATGATGCCCAGCTGGTGTGGCTCAATGGTTGAGCATTGACTTATGAACTAGGTGGTCATGGTTTTATTCCCGGTTAGGGCACATGCCTTGGTTGTAGGCTCAGTTTCGAGTGTAGGGGGTGCAGGAGGCAGCCGGCCAATGAGTCTCTCTCATTATTGATGTTTCTATCTCTCTATACCTCTCCCTTTCTCTCTGAAATCTCTCTCTCTCTCTCCCTGCCACCCCTTTATATATTTCTACCTAATAAAAGGGTAACATGCTAATTGACCATACCTTCATGACGCTCACCAGCCAGGTAACATGCTAATTGACTATACCTTCATGACGCTCACCAGCCAATCAGGAGTGACTATGCAAATTAACCCAACACAGATGAGTTAATTTGCATACACGGGCACTGAGCAGTTGGGGTTGGGGCAGGATGCTGTGTCATTGCCATATTGATGACAAAGGTGTTCCACATCACCCAGCTACTCTGGGCCTCTGGGCAGCGTGGGAAGGCAAAAAGGCATCTCTGTGCCAGAGCGAAGGCAGTGCCGCAGCCAGGGGAAGGAAGGCCCATTCTTGCATGAATCTTCATGCATTGGCCTCTAGTATATATCTATATCTATCTATGTACTTATATAGCTATATAGAGATATATAAATATATTTTAAGTATATTTGGCTCTGACACTCCAAAGACTTCACATATTCTAAAGCTCTCACTTTGGACACCCACATTTGGGAAACTATCAGGACCTACCTCGTGAGTTTGTTGGGAGAAATAAATGAGATAAAGTGTGTCAAGCAGTTAGCTGCAAGCCCAACACAAACGAAATGTTACCTGTTATTGCACAATTAGCATTAACCCAGGCCCCCTGCCATTAGCACCAGCAAAGGAGGAGGCAGGGATACCTGCCGCCAGCGCCAGCATCACAGTATCTTGTCCCGATGAGTAAACTTCTCGCATGTCCTGCGCCTGTCACTCCGCTCCGGGGGAGGTCACTGGTGCCTCGGCTGCCATAGAAAGGACATGGCATGAATCCTCTGCTGAACGATCGGATTGTTGGGCACACAGAGCGCCTTAATCCCGGGGAAAAATAACCACACCAAACCCTCCCCAGGAACTGCTCTGAGAAGAAAGGCCGTCAAAAGAAAATTAACAAAGTGCACAGCGGATAATCAATAGTAATCAGCCTAGGAAATCAAGAAGAAAGCAATTGCCCTGCAGACCTACATCTTGTTTGCTCAATATTTCTGCGAGGTCAGGAGCCAGTGCCAATCCGCCGTGGTTCTTAGATCCGGAGGAAAATAGGTTCCTGGGCTTCGCTGCAAGAGGTGAGTCCTGTCCATCATCCAGGCGGCAGCGCGCCAAGGCCCGGGCCGTGGCCTGAATTAACCGGGAAGTTGGGTTTCGTGGGCTGTGCTTCCAGCGATGACTGTGACAACATTTCCCATCCCACTCGGTGCTGCGTGACTGGGGGGACTGTTTCCCCTGACCTTGGATGTGGGTGGTCCCTGTCTCTGGTTCTGGCCAATAGAAGTCAAGGGAAGTGATGATGGGGTTACGGTAATTCTCCAGTTTGGGTCTGAATCCATCTTCGGTTTCCACCTTTGCCACTGACTCAGGGCCACACTCACTCTTGGGATTCATCCCAGAGACCCAGCTGCCCAAGCTAGTCACGTGACGAGAAGCACACGGAGAAAGAGAGTCTCAGGCTCCCGGCCGCCTATGAAGGCAGCCTCATGGGAGACCCCTGCCGACTCCCCCTGGAGCCCCGCCTCGCCACCATCCCTGACCCCCCGAACTGTGAGCCAATAAAATGGCTGTTTCCAGCCACGCGGTTCTGGGTTGTTTGCTAGGCGGCAAGAGAGGACTGAAACACGGGCTAACCAAGGCTGACGGTGAGTGTGAGCAGGGAGAGCACCGGGTGCCACAATCACTGCAGCTCTGAACACATATGTGCTCGAGGGTAAGAGAGGGTCCCGTGATGGCACGGTCTGGAAGGGGCTGCTGTGGCCGCGATGCAGGGAAGGCCTCTCCGGAATATGGAACTGAGCCCTGGGTGAGGTGCGGAGGTGCGGTGATGGGAAGGGCTGGGGGAAGAGGGGCCCCAGAAGCAAGAGGACAGAGAAATGAGGCTCAGAGAGGTGACCTGCCAAGCTCACAGAGCCACCGAGCTGGGGTTCCACTTCCCCCTGGGCTCAAAAATCACTTTGAACCCCTTCGGCTGCCTCTCAGGGGACCTCCGAGGGGAAGACGAGAGGGAAGAAGCTGGGGATCGGGGACCAGGGAAGTGAAGCCGTAGAGAGAGAAAGTGCTGAGTCTCCAGAAACCCGGGTTGACGGAATGCAGCCTCCAATATGGCACTGGGGTGGGCAGCCGGCAAAGGTGCCCATGGTGGCAGGGGCGATGGTGGAGGCCTCGAAGCGAGGACCACTTTCTGGTAATCAGCGCTGACAGCTCTCCCTGCCTCCTGCAAGCTACCCTCCGCGCCTGGGGCTGGAAGGAGCTGTTTTCTTTGGGAGGAAGGAGACCCGCTGGCTGGGCTGGCTGTGCTCTGGCTCCCGGAAAGCTGTGCTAATTAGAGAACACACCACAGGGCCCCTCCGCCCACAGGGTCCCCCCTCCCCGCCCACGGAGCCCCATTAGCAGCTTTGTGAGGCTACGGATGCCAACTGAAACCGGCTACACCGAAGCACCAGCCACGGTGACTCTCGGGACCCTAAGGGGCAGAGGAGGGAAGACACCTGGTGCAGATGGCACCTTAACCCCAAGGTTGGCAAAGTGCGGCTCACGAGCCACATGCGGCTCTTTGGCCCCTTGAGTGTGGCTCTTCCACAAAATACCACGGCCTGGGCGAGTGTATTTTGAAGAAGTGGTGTTAGAAGAAGTTGAAGTTTAAAAAATTGGGCTTTCCAGAGAAATTTCAATCATTGTACTGTTGATATTTGGCTCTGTTGACTCATGAGTTTGCCTACCACTGCCTTAACTCCTTTCTGTCTCCCTGGGATCCTGAAAAGTCAATGTCATTCTCCCATTCCCAGGTGAGGAAAGTGAGGTTCAGGGTGGGCAGCCAGGCCATTTCGCCACCAATGACGGAGCAGGGGTGAGTGCCTGTCTTCCGAAGGGCATCGGTGTTTTCAGCCTCACTTTCCCCTGTGGAGAGGGGACCCGTTGGGAAAAACGCTGAATTCTGGCCCAGAAGGGACAGAGTCAAAGACCCAGAGAAGGTCTGACGGGGCTTAGAAAGGCCGTGCTCCCTCCACCAGGTTAAGTAAGTTTGTCGTCTTGGCAAGAGCCATGTCCTCCGCCCTTGGCATCTCTGAGGCGCTGTCTGCTCTGGTGGCGTCTTGGTTTTCCAGTTTACATCCTTGGTCTCACTTATCCTCAAAACACCCTTTGTGGGGGCAGCATTTTTATCCCTTTATGAATCCTTTAAGAAAAAGTCCTTGGGCCACCGAGCTGAGTTACGCACCCCCTACACTTACGACCCGATAGCCTGGCCCCACACCAGCAAGCTCAGAGTTATTCTTCCACATCTGCCTGCCCACCAGATGGTCAGCGATGGGCAAGTCTGCAGTTCACCGCTGGCATCCCGGCCAGCGCACAGAGGATGTCCATGCCTAGTCACTGAAGCGTGAACAAATGAAGGACCGGCTTTGGCTTCATTCGTTCATGGAAACACCAATTGAGATGCTCCTATTGGTAGGATGTGATGCTGGGGACCTGGAAGGGCACGAGTCTGATCAACATGCAGATTCCACACTCAGGGGACTTTCCAAAGCTCCTCAAGGCAGCCGCCAGGCCCTACAACTCAGGGCGAAATACCGATGACAAGGCCCACGCAAAACCCAAGTGCCACGAGCAAGACAAGGTACAAGGTCAAGGACGATGGATCACAGGCTCCTTTCCTTCCTGTTGCTGGTGATGATGCCAATGGACAGCAAGGCGTGTCCCAAGGGCTGGGCCCTCCGATAGGCTCTTTGCCTGGAATGAACTCACTCACTGACACAAACGTCTTCCTGGAGAGTCCAAAGCTGTGAGGAACCGAGCAAGGCTCCGGGGAAGAGGTGGCTGCACCTGGACCAAGTTCAACCCTGCAAGTTTTTTTTGTTGACTTTGGATGAGTTGCCATTGATTAAAAAATTGGGAGATTTTACCTATCTCTACTCTCAAGCTTCTCTTGAAAAAAAAAATGAATCGTTTAGCCACCCTGGCTGTGGTTCCACAGGCCGGGAGGGAGCTGGAGCTGAGAGGAAACGCCTTCCTATGGCCAGAGAGGCTCTCTCTGTAGTCATTCCTCCCCCTCAGCTCCGCTGGTCTCCGGCCGGGCTTCCGGGCCCTGGTGGTGGCATTTCCTGCTGCCCGAGGATGACTGACAGGTCAACCAGAAACGGAGAGTGCTCTTAGGATCACATAGGAAATACTCAGACTGGGCCTCTCACTCCAGGGGGGCCACCCCCCAAAACAGGGAGGGCAGGGAAACCAGGGAGAGCGAAGACCATCTGAACGTCTATGTTTGTTGGGCTCTCATAGGTTTTGCATTTTATTGCAAAGACCCAGTCTCAAGGCAACTTTTTCCTATACTGACAGCGTTGGTTCAAGCACAAGGGCTTGGTATTAAAATTCTCAAAGTGTCTCTGTTTCCACACCATGAGATGGGAGTGATTCTGAGAAGGGCTAGCGAGATAGGAATGGGGAAAGTGAGACAGGGTCCCAAATGGCCAACCCCTTTACAACCATCTAGTAAATTGCCAAATCCTATCTTCTTACCCAAAGGCACTAAAGGGTAAAAGGTTTATCCTTCTCATCCCCCAACCAGAGGGTAAGTAGCTTAAATCCCCCTAATCAGGGAGATAGAGAACGGAAATCCAATTAGTGCCATTTGTGCCAACCACACCCAAGAACAGATAAAGTGGGGAAAATAAATCTCATTTGGGCGCATGGGCATAAAGCTGAGGAATAGTCTATTGAGCTCTTCCCCTAAAACCTCCCCTGAACTCCAGCCTCTAAAACCCTCAAGAGGAAGGCTCCAGCACACTCTCCTCCCAGGAGTGCGAGTCTCTCTCCTCCCCTGCCCCCCCCCCCCCCATGTTACCTCTGCCTGTCTCCTATGCTCCAATGACTCTTTTTTTGCTTCTGTAATTTGTTTCCTGGGTAGAAGCGGACTAGCTGGCTCACTTCCACTGCCTCTGTCGTTTTCTACAGAAACTTTCTCTTACTTTGAGTTCTTGGCCCTGAATTCTTTCTTTGCCCAACTCAAGAACCGAGGTCCAGCTTCGCTGTTTTGCTGCTAACATCACCAGTAGCCATTCCGCCTCCGTGTACAACGCTGCAGAGCTGTTACAGAAATTATGCCAATTGTGTACACACCAGGGTGACAAGGAGTACAAATGCTAGTCTTGTATCTTCACAGGTTCATTGATAACAAACAGTTATGTCTCAAAATAGCAGTCCACATGGAACCCTCACACCCAGATCCTTTTTACATCTTTATTTTTTTGTTGTTTTGCTTTGTTTGTTTGTTTTGGGGGATAACAGGAATCCGTGCTTCTTACAACAAAGCTCAGAGAAAGCCATACTGCAGAGAGAGCAGATTCTTGGACTTCCTAATTGTTTTTGGTCTCTGATCTTGAAGAAACATTTACATCTCAGTGGTGACACAGAAGTGCCCCAGGACCCAACGGTCTAAGGCCCAGAGTTTGTCCCCTTCTGCCCGAACCTGGCCCGTAGGGTGAATAAAAGGCTGGGAAAAGGAAATTGAACTTGGCAGGCACCTTGGTAATATTCTCTGAAATGAAAGTGCCATTTACTACCCCCCCTGGGCCATCACTCCAGCACTCCCTGCCAACACCCTGGCAGTTCAATTACCATCCCGGAGTCCTGGCCCGGGAGGACCTGCGTTCAGGCGGCCACCCTTGGCCATCCATCGCTCAGGATGGCACTGAGCACCCCACAGCTCCAGGTCACAGGGACCCCCATGCAGACCAGCACCCTCCACAAGGACACGTGTTCCCCGTGGTGTCTGGCTGCTCCGATCCCCTCTTCCAAACTGGTTTTCCCAAGAAGGTCATGCTTCCTGGTCCAGCTCTCTGACCCCCGTAGGTTACGTGGACCTGCACCGAGTCCAATCCTAAGGAAGTGCCAGAGGGCTGGCACCAGGGAAGGCACCAGGTCCCTGGGCTCTGCAATCAGCCCGTTGAGATCTCTGGGGACATAAAGGCTTGGCGCTTGTTTGCACCATGGGACCGAAGTTCTCTGTCTGCAGCCTCTCTGTTTCCGCTTGACAGACAGAGCCATCAGGGCACATTCCCTCCTTGGTTGTGCATTTCACATAAGAGTCCCTCCCACTGTGTCATCAGTTTAGGTATAAAACAGGATAGACTCAAAGCAGCGATGGAAGTTCCATCCCTGGGGAGATGAGAAGGCTGCTGCTGTTAGGCCAATCACTGAACGCTTCTGCACCCTAACCAGCCCCACCCTAACCAACCTCACCAGCCTCAGTCACCCAGGTCTGCAAAATGGGAAAGCAAGCAGAAGGTGTGCTCACTTTCCTGATGCCCAGGCTCCGTGATTCCTCCTGAGCTGAGATTCAGCGCCGAGGCAAGTCTTCGGTGAATGCCCCCATTGCCCCTCCTCCCCTCTCACCAACTGGTTTAGTCCCTCCAGCCCTTATGTGCTCCTAGACCTTGTGCGTGTCTCTGTTACAGCAGCAACAGCTAGGACAATAGCTAACGTGTATTAAGCACACACTGTATGCAAGCACAAGGCGGGATACACACAGCTGCCACCTCATCTAATGCTCACAGGAAGGCAGGAATGTGCTGGGGCTCTCTGGGAGCCATCGAAGGGGAGGAGAGGGGGTCAGGATGAGGCCAGTGGCTGGTGAGGGAGGCAGGGTCTGCTCTCTTGCAGACAAGGCGCCTGCCAGCCTCAGTCTGCTGATTCAATCGGGTCTACCTTCTTTTATGAATAAATAAAGTTTTTGTTTTGTTTTTTTAAATAAAAATCTTTATTGATTTCAGAGAGGAAGGGAGAAGGAGAGAGAGATAGAAACAAAAATGATGAGAGAGAATCATTGATTAGCTGCCTCTTACACGCCCTCCACTGGGGATTGAGCCCGCAACCCAGGTATGTGCCCTTGGCTGGAATCGAACCTGGGACCCTTCAGTCCGCAGGTTGACCCTCTATCTACTGAGCCAAGCCAGCTAGGGATGAATGAATAAAGTTTTATTGGAAGCAACAGTGTCCGTTTGTAGACATGCTGTCTACAGCTGCCTTGGAGCTACACGGCAGAGGTGAGAGTTGTCATGGAGACCACATGGCCCACAAAGACACTGCCTGGCCTGTTACAGACGAGTGTGCCAATCCCCATGGCAGGCCATGGCAGGAAGCTTGGATCTTAATCTTCGGTCAATCGAGTAGCCCCTGGAGGGTCTCACACATCTGACTGGTATGTTTGGAAGGACCATTGTGGCTGCTGCGAGGAGGAGGCAGGAGGGTCTAGGAGAGCGCTAAGGAGGCCTGCTTCCCTCCCACTCAGGTTCAGACCAACCACGGTCAGACTGAGCCAGCGTGTGCCGTGTTCCTGCTCCCGGTTAGTCACGGGGCCACGTGCGTCCCGAGACCTTGCTCTTTCTTTCAACCTCACAGGACATGACGCATTTTGAACACTTTATTCCATGCCTGGCACACCGAGGAGTTGGATAACAGTTAATAAAATAGTTCTTAAAACACTGGCAAGGAGCCCGGCTGGTGTGGCTCAGTGGTTGAGCATCAACCTATGAGCCAGGAGGTCATGGCTTGATTCCTGGTCAGGGCACATGCCCGGGTTGTGAGCTCAGTCCCCAGTGTGGGGGGTACCAGGAGGCAGCCGATCCATGATTCTCTCTCATCATTGATGTTTCTATCTCTTTTTCCCTCTCCCTTCCTCTCTGAACTCAATAAAAATATTAAAAGACAATGCAAAACTAGAAGATAGGATTCTCAGAAGCAGACTCTGAGAGGAGGATGGGGACATAAGACCCGTGAAAGAATCTCCGGGAGGGGTGGAGGGGGAGGGGTGCAGGCAGGAAGGGAGAGATAGGGGCTAAGGGGAGGGGCCTCAGCCTGAACCCGCAGGGATGGGGGCCCTGAAGTGTAAAGTGATGCCTCAGAGGGCGTCCTCAGGTGAAGAAGGGAGCTGGGCTTCCCTCCCTCACTGGCCAGTCATGGGCTGAGGGCTGCCCCGGACAGACATCAATGCCCAGGCACTGCCAGCTCTGAGGGCATGTGGGCACCGTGGCTCCAGAGGCTGAGAGCGGTTTTTGGAAGAGGTGACCCAGGTGCAGGGCATGGCAGGTGAACACACACTGACGTGGGTGGGGAGCTGCACAAGAAAAGGCTCACAGAGATGCAAGGGGACCTGGGTGGCGTGGTCTCTGCTACACGAACGAACCCATTGTCCAGATGAGGAGACTGAGGCTCCCGGCCCGAGGCGCACTGACTTGCTCTCCTATGTCAGCCAGGAGTCCATCTTGGTCTGACTCCAAGCCCATCCTCTGCTCTTTCCTTGCACACCCTCCCCCACTCCACGGCAAGGCAGCACAAAAGCCCTTGCTGCCTCCTGCTGCCTGCAGGGTCCCGCAGGTAGGCTGGCCTGCTGGGGCAGATGGTCCTTTCATACCCGTCATTGCTCCATCAGAAATAAATGACGGTCATAAAACCCGGGAATGCTCAATGTCCTTGGACCAGTCAAGGGAGGTTATCAAAATACCGAAGTTTGGATAAACAGAACTTCTTTTATGGAGTGTTTCTAACAGCTGCCTGCAAACCCTGGGCTCCGAGAGGGGGCGGGGGACAAAGAATTTCCTGTTCTCGCGGCAATAAATCAAACAACACTCCGCGGACAGTGGAAATAGATCTTTCTTGCTCTTCACCCGGCCAGGGCTCTTCCAGAGTCACGGCGTGATGCCCGCCCCGTGACAGCTTCAACTCGCCACATCCATTATCAAAATGAGAAACGTCAGGGCGAGCAGGGAACGGCAGGATGCCCGACTCCCGCGCCCGGGGCTGCCACCGCTGGCCACAGCCCCGACCAGGCTTTTTATTTAAAGTCTAATGGGACTCGACCCGAGGAAACCTGGAGCTAATCTCTGAGTCCTGCCTCCCTTCTTACACGTCCCTTCAGCTGTTCAGGTTTTCCCAGGTCAGCCCTGACTCAGCTCCTGGTCCAGATGAACTGGTCAGATTAAAGTCTCTGTGGGCCTGGCCAGTGTGGCGCTGTGGTTAGAGTGTGGGCCACACACCAAAGGGTCTTGGGTTCAAGTCCCTTCAAGGGCATGAATGCATGTGTGTAGAAGGCAACTGATCAATGTGTCTCTCTCACATCGATGTTTTTCTCTCTTTCTTTCTCTCTCTCTCTCTCTCTCTCTCTCTCTCCCCCCTCTCCTTCCCTTCCACTCTCTCTAAAAATCAATAGAAAAAATATCCTTGGGTGAGGATTAACAACAACAACAAAAAATTTAAAGTCTGTGGGGATATCTCTCTAACCTGCACTTTCTCTTTCACTCATTTCTGTATTCCAATGATCCCACTTGAAAGAGGTTGCTTTCCAAAAAAATAAGAGTGACCAATGCAAGGCCATACCTATCTACCATTTGAAAGGCAAAACAGATTCTCTCAAGAGGCTCCACCTCCTGCCTCTGCTTCCTATCCTGTCCTAAGAATGGGGGCACTGGATTGTGAGAGGACAGCAGACTCAACAGCCTGAGCTTACCCCAAGCGGCAGTGTGTCACACCGGCTAACAGCCCATTGGCCAGAGCAAGTCACATGATTGGGCTTAAAGTCAAGATGAAGTCCTCTCTACCTCCCCCCGTGTGGCCATGGCAACTTGTGGATGTGAAACACCAGTCCAGGGGGTGGAGACTTGGGACCACATGTTCTGGTCAATGCAATGGGGTCACTGTTGTCCAAATGTTTCCCTCCCTCTCTCTCTTCCTTCTTCTTAAACAAAAGGCAAAGCGTGATGATAAGAGATGATGTAAGCCATTAGGCTGGGCATGCTAAAATATGAATTTTTAATCCATAGTCAGGAGCTGACATCAGAAGAGATCCCCCCTCCCCCTCTCCCCCCAAGGAGAAAATCTGATTTTCCCAATATGACCTCAGAGTGACATGGAACGATTACAACCTTTTTAGTCAAACCGGTTCCCGAGAAAGCAATGGTTTGCTTCCTGGACTATCCTCCATGGAATAAAGCTACGAACAGCAGCTGACCTGTCTCTCCAGCCAGCGGGCGGTCAGCAAGCCTCTGAGGCCTCCGCTCCAGCCAAGCGGCAGCCCTGTGTGTCCGCCAGTCCTCCAGGTTCCCCTGAGTGGGCACTGACCGGGACATTCACCCCACTTGGCCGGTGCTTTCCTCCCAGCTCTTAATTAGAACTTAAATGCCACTTGAGTGACCCTTCAAGCTCCATTCCAATGACACCCCATGGAGCCGGGCATGGAGGGCAGCCAGGCCAGGAAGGGGCTGCCCTGCACCCCAGGCCTCTGCACAGCGGCGAATGAGCAGCCGGCCTTGGCGATTATGAAAATCCAAGCGTGCATCTCATTTCCTCCCAGGCGGCCTTGGGAATGAGCTCTGAGACCTCCCTCTGCTCCCTCCTAACGAATGCTACATAATTCCTTCCTTAAAAACATTCTACAATGAGCAAGTTGATTTTTAAATTTCATATATATATATATATATATATATACTATATAAATTTTTTTACAAAAAGGTTTCACAATTTTTTCTCACCTGGGAGTTCAGATTGAAGCTAATGAGGAAACCCTCCAGGTGTGGGAGTGTCAGGGTGTATGTGTGAAAGGGAATTTAGGGACAAGCACAGCAAAGGTACTTGGTAAGCTAAGCATTCATTCACTGATTTTTTTCAGCCTGGGAAATTCATGCCATTGTTCCCAGTTTATAAACAGAGGCAGGAGCTGAGATTCAGAGAGGTTAAGTAACCCACGAAAGGTCACACAGCGGGCAGGCAGGGACGCTGGCATGTGACAGAGCGTCTCCCGGCTCCAATGCCATTCGTTCTTGGTCCCCTGAACACACGTTCCCCTCCTTACACAAGGTCACTCCCCACATGCCACAAGCATGAGCCTCACTGCTGTGATAACAGGAACTTATCGTGGAAAAGCTGGATTCATGGATTTGAATTTCACAGACTCACGCTCGAGTCTCATGGTTTAAAGGGCCGTGTTTTCTATCTGATGACGCCCAATACAGTCCCCCCACTGGCCTCCTCACTGTCTCCCATGTAAGTCACTGTCCGTCCCCCATCTGCACGCAAGCCCATGGTGCTGGCTGGCCTCCTGCCCATCCAACCCTCCCCCTGACTCTCAGGCCCAGGTCAGGGGTCCTGAGCCAAGAACGCTTCCCACACTGACCTCTGTCTGAATCCCCAAGGCCTGTGCCAACGTATCACAGGCTCCTCAGAGGAGCCCCCATGTCCTGGCCAAGTGCCCCTTGAGGGTCCCCAGTCACCCACAGGCCAGGGCCCCCTCTGTCCTTTCACTCACTCCTGTGTGTCTGTGTGTCTGGAGGAGGAAAAGGGCCTGCCCGGAGCTTGCCCGCCCACAGGACACATGTGTGGGGTCTGTGCTCTGCCGGAGGGAAGGCCTGGGGAAGACTCAGCTCCTGTGGATGGAGAGGTGAGGCCTGCATTCCTAAAGCCCTGCCTGCCACTGTGGTGGGGAAACGGCCAAAACCCAATCCCGTTCCCCAGTCAGCTCCGTTGGCTGTGACTGATCACCATCTGTCTTCTCCCATGCCCTCAACTGTCAGCTGAGACCAAGCCTGGGATGGAAAGAAAAGGGTCCTCCCCAAATAAGACCCCACAGATACATCCTATTTATCTGTGACGGCTTCATGTGTGGAAACCCAGTGTCTCCACACGGACAGGAGGCGCCCAATGCATGCTGGGTGAGTGCACAGACTATTTAAAGAGATGCTTCCCGGGTCTCCCTGGGTGCCCTCCAGTCCTGGGCAGTCTCGATAAACAATTGGCCATTGACATCGCCCATGATGTTCTGCCCTCTGAGCTGCGGCCGCTCCATGAATTAAAAGTCCCGGCACCACAATGCGCTCTCCACGGCAACATCTTCCACAAAGTGCCTCGTGATCAAAGGATTCCGTGTGGCCCCTCCTCTCCAGTTAACATGGAGCTGCCCAGATGCACAGCAAGGCTGCAACCAATCTTGGATGAGGAGGTGTCCCGAAGGCAGCGCCGTCTATTTGGTCAGATTTGGGGAAATTGGCATAGGGTGGGCCCCGCAACCGAGGGAGCCACGCTCCAGTTTTGGCTTTCCCCTTTCTGGGCCCGTTTCCTTACCCCTAAAAGGAGAGATCCGCATGAAATGGGCCAGGAACAGTATTTAGGTGTCATTATGCAAACCCATCCCAACGGCTCAGCCATGGCTGCCATGATGGTGTGTCCAAAAGGATCCTAGGCCAGCCTGGCATCCTCAGGAGCAAAGGTGCTGTGATCCATTAGTGATGTCTGCCATGGAGACAAGGGGAATGGTGTTCTGTGTGTGATGAGGGCCGGGTGAGTCAGGGAGACCCGGATTCAGGACTGAGCAACAGTGTAGCCCAGTAGTGAAGAGCAGTGGTTGGCATGAGTCTCCAGCACCAGAATGCTGGGCCCAAGTCCCCGCCCTGCACGCAGACCTGGGGCAAGTCTCACACCTTCTCAGTATCCTCCGCTATAAAATGCAGACAGCCACAGTACCCGTTTCATAGGGGTGTTACGAGGATTAAACGAGATAAAATCTGAGAAGCTGTGGGACTAGCGCCTGGCCCTGAGTAAGTGCTCATATGTGCCAGCTGTCAATGACAGGGCGATAAAATGAAAAAGGTTAGAATTCAATGATGGTGGAGGTAAGAACTGCCATGCCTCTAACAATGCAAATGAGAAAGGCTGGTCCCAGAACAGCCTGCAAGTATCCATTAAGTCCATATGCACACATTACACCCACACGTACATACAATATCCATATGTATCTAAGAGCCTGGAAAGATCTAGGGCCATGGTTCTCAACGTTTCTAATGCGACAACCCTTTAACACAGCTGCTCCTCATGTAGTGGTGACCCCCAACCATAACATTATTTTTGTTGCTACTTCATAACTGTAATTTTGCTGCTGTTATGAATCGTAATGTAAAGATCTGTGTTTTCCCATGGTCTTAGGCTCTAAAGCAGCAGTTTTCAACCTGTGGGTCGCAACAGGTTGAGAACCACTAGCAGGGTTGCCTAAGACCATCGGAAAGCACAGATCTTTACATTACGATTCGTAACAGTAGCAAAATTACAGTTATGAAGTAGCAAGGAAAATAATGTTATGGTTGGGGGGTCACCACCATAAAAGGTATTAAAGGGTTGTGGCATTAGAAAGATTGAGAACCACTGATCTAGGGGAATGCTTGCAGCATTAACCAGGATTTTTCCTGGGTATTAGGACTTAGGGTTAATTGAGAATAAGTACGTAACGACAAATAGGCAAACACACACAACCGCACAGCTCTCTGCAATCAAGCGGCAGGAGTCCCCGACCCTGTGTCTGATCTCCCACACAACGTCTGCTCTCACTGACACCAGGACCGCGAGGGACCCCGTTTAGCTGGGAACCGAAGCGGTAGGTACCTCAGGGCTTAAGCTGGGCCTGGCCTCGAACCCAGCAGAACGCGTGGCTTATTTCCAGCGACAGCCTCGGGAGGTGAAAACCCTCCCGACAAAAATCTCTAAAAACTGTGTGTTTTCTAAAGTGCAGACAGCCGCTCGCCACCAGACCCGGTGGCACAGTCTCACA
The DNA here is from genome assembly GCA_036971965.1 of Nyctalus aviator. Taxonomy (NCBI): domain Eukaryota; kingdom Metazoa; phylum Chordata; class Mammalia; order Chiroptera; family Vespertilionidae; genus Nyctalus; species Nyctalus aviator. Next base: position 187,803,494 of record CM072923.1, read on the forward strand.
TCCAGGCTGTCTGCGGGTGTGAGAGCCGGTGAGAGGTCCCCCCAATGCAGGAGTAATTAACGGGTCTTCAGAGTAATCAATTCTTCCTTGGTCCTGGGCTCCTCAGAGGGAACGGAAGACAAATGGGTTTTGAAGTTTTTTTAATATTTTTTTTAAGAAAAGAAATACTGTCATGTATAGAAATCGAAGCAGCAATTGCTTTGAAAATAGAAAGCGATGGAGCATCCCAGATAATGGGTTTGGAAAGGAAAAGGATGCGGGTGAGGAGCTTTGCCTGGAGCCTGGGGCAGCCCGGACCAAGGCCTCAATGTTCACATCTGGAAAGTGGGCGCCAGAACCTGGCTCCTTCGAGCACTCAGGGGCCCAGCGGATGGAGCGAGTGAGGCTCGGGCGCTGGAACCACAGGGCCGACACTCTCTCCTTCCATAAACCCTGGGTTCTGGAAGTGGGCAGAGGAGCCGTGTCTGTGGACAGCACGAAACCGTTCAATGCATTTTCAAGGATCTCTTGAAAGAAAACCTTTATCGTCAGCTATGGCACACTGGCCCAAAGTTCCGAAAATAGTACAGAGAGGACCCCTGTGTCCATAACCAAGTGCTTCCCAAAGGTGGCGCCCTATAACGATGGCGCAAAACCAGGCACCTGACATTGTCTCAGCATCTCCCATCTCACCAGTTTTTACTCTCTCTTTGTTCATTTAAAAAAAAAAATGTTTTTATTGATTTTATTAACCCCTCCCCCTCCCTCACACACACATACTAGTACATGTGCACACACAGCTTTCACTATGTGAGGGGCACATGTTAGTTATCTTGATCTTGGTAATCATTCTACAGGGTATATGTCTATCAAATCACCACATTGTACATTTTAAATATATATGATTATATTTGTCGGTTACCACTCAATAAAGTTTATTTTATTTAATTGTTTCAAAAGAGAAAACCAGCTATCCTTCCTGACCGCAGCACTGCAAGCTGCGTGTTGTGAATTAGCCAGAAGGCACCGCACTCGGCCCTGCACGCAGGACCGGCTGGCTCTGAACTTCGATAACCTCGTTTGGGGGTATGCAATGGCCTGTTCACACCAAGCCAGTCAGAGTTCACCACTAACCATATCGCACCACTGGTAAGAGCCTCCCTCCAGACCAACTCCTGTCTTCTTTAGCTTCCGGGATTAGCAACTCCATGAGGGCAGGGACTGCTGACTTCCCACGTGCCCCATGCCCAGCAGGGGGCTGTGCCCGGGGCAGGCTCTGGGCGACCAGCTCGTGACCCATGAAAGCCCTCCTCCCCAGCGGACAAACTGCATCAAGTGAGGGCGATGGCGACAGCGGCCAAGAAAATAGTGTCTAAATCAGCATTTGTCTAGAGCAGTGGTCGGCAAACTGCTGCTCGCGAGCCACATGCGGCTCTTTGGCCCCTTGAGTTTTTAGCAGAGGCCAGCTTAGGAGTACCCTAATTAAGTCAACAACAATGTACTTACCTATATAGTTTAAGTTTAAAACATTTGGCTCTCAAAAGAAGTTTCAATCGTTGTACTGTTGATACTTGGCTCTGTTGACTAATGAGTTTGCCGACCACTGGCCTAGAAGCTCTGCCAGGTGCCTTTTCCATCTTGTTATTGGTGGTGATAATTCCAGGGACGGCAAAGAGCTGCCTCTCCGCTCTTTATTAGCCACTGCTTCCCCCGTCTGACTAAGCTTAGAGGAATGAACCCACTCCACGTCTATGGCCCCAAGAAGGAGGGGACCCCAACGCCCAGCGCTTTGCCATCCCCAGCAGTTACTCCACGCTGTGAGGGGAAGAGCCTCCTTCAGCTTTATTATGACTATTAGCAGCTGCCAATTAGTGTGGCAGAGACAGCCTCCTTCCCCTGTGCCAATAGTGCTCATTACTCTTGGCGTTGCTACCAGCAGAAAGGAAAAACAAAAGCCCCGCTAACTGGGTTCTGGGGGATTATTATTATTATTATTATTAATATTATTATTTTGGTTATTCCTCATCTGAGGATATTTTCCCATTGATTTTTAGAGAGAGTGGAAAGGGTGGGGAGAGACAGAGAGAGAAACATCGATGTGAGAGAGACATATAGATTGGATGCCTCTCAAAAGACATATAGATTGGATGCCTCCCAGGCTCACGGAGCCTGCAAGTGAGGTACAAACATAGCCTTGACCTTCAGTCTGCTGTCCACCGCTCTGCCCACTGAGCCAGACCGGATGGGGCCAGGGGATCCTTTATTTGCCGTATTGTGCTATCTTCCTTATGACTATTTATTTTGAACTGCTTATCATTTCAATATATTTTTATTGATTTCAGAGAGGAAGGAAGAGAGACAGAGAGAGAGAGAAACATCAATGATGAGAGAGAATCATTGGTCGACTGCCTCCTGCACGCCCCCTGCTGGGGATCAAGCCTGCAACCTGGCATGTGCCCTGACCATGAATTGGACCACAACCTCCTGGTTCATAGGTCGGCGCTCAATCATGGACCCCCACAGGCTGGGCCGCACTTAACTCTCTTGATCAATCTGGATAATCCTGGCCATGAGCAGGAGTGCTATTTGGGTGTCCAGTTTGCATTTTCCACTCTTTCTGGGATCAGCACCTTGGCTTTGCTTCAGGGAACCAACTTCCCCCATTTTCAGTCCCTGTGGTTGGGTCTACACCGTGGGTGGGCACTTCCCCCAGGCTGGGTAATCAGTCTGCTCCAAACTCTTGGCCACAGGGGGCCTGCGGGTCAACCCCAGGACTCTTGTTGGAGCTACTGGAATAGTGTCTCCATCCTCCTCCTACTGATGCTAACATGATCGAGGACAGCGGGGGACAGTGGAGGTGGGGGGCTGGAAGACAGCCTGCCTTGGTCCATTCTGAGGGCAGCAGAGCTGAGAGCTGAGGGGACAGATTTCCACCACGTGGTCACACACCCCATCCCTTCTCCCCCCATGCCAGCAACAACCTTGGCCCCTCAGGTCTGGGCCCTAATTCAAGTTCTGTCTTATTCTGGTTAAGCAAGCTTAGCAAGTATTCCACGGCTGTTAAAGAAGTCCTCTCTCCCGCCACTGCGATGACCTACTAGTACCTTTGTGTACCTATTTGCGGAGGTAACGTAGGTCCGTCTGACCCTGACCCCGGGCTCTTTCCCGCAGTCCCAGCCTCCTCGGAGTCTCCACGCTTGCTTAAGCGCAGGGCAGTTCGGCTCGCTCTTCTCCCTCCCACGTTGCATCCACCAGAGCGAAGATGTCAAAAGCTGCCCGTCTCATATGTCCATTCACTGAGGGGGCGTGCATTCACTGACTAGCCTCAGTGCTGTGTGCAGCCTCAAAGAGCCACTGCCTCGGAGCGATGGGTGCTTTGATGAGCTGGGCGGGCGGGCGGGCGGGCGGGCGGGATGCAGCTGAACTCCCACGAGGCCTTGGCCGGCTCTCTGTCACCTCTGCACCCCTGGCTCCTGCCAGCGCGGCTGCGTGCGGGAGGAGCTCAGCAAGTGGTTCTGAACTGTGCTCCATGGCCGAGATAAAACAGGGCCATCCAACTCAAAGCCAGAGAGCTCACTTCTCACCAGTTGGGGTGGTTCAAAGATGCCACTGGAGCTGCCTCTAACCGGGGGCTTTGGAATGCAGAGCTGGGGAAGGTGCCTCAGGGAGATCAAAGCAAGTGGAAAAGGTTCTGGGAGAGAAGTCTCCAGACTCTTTGTTCCAGAACAGGAACTAAGGGAAACGACTGCCTATTGGCTGATGGATCAATTGGCTTTCTTTCCTTCCTTCCCTTCCTCCCTTCCTCCCTCCCTCCCTCCTTCCCTCCCTCCCTCCCTCCTTTCCTCCTTCCTTCCCTCTCTCCCTCCCTCCTTTCCTCCTTCCTTCCCTCTCTCCCTCCCTCCTTGCCTCCCTCTCTCCCTCATTTCCTTCCTTTCTTTCTTCCTTTCTTCCTTCCTTCCTTCCTTCCTTCCTCCCTCCCTCCCTCCCTTCCTCCCTCCCTCCCTCCCTCCCTTCCTCCCTCCCTCCCTCCCTCCTTCCCTCCCTTCCTTCCTTTTGGTTGTGCATACATGAATGCACTGGTTAAGTCAACAAACATTATTCTAGAGCCCTGAATAATCCTTGGCACATAATTGCTCAATGAATGAACGAGTCTCTATTTTGTGCCTGCTATGGTGCTAACTGGTGGCAACATCCTCTCTAATAAAAGAGAAACATGCAAATTGACCATACCTTTGATACACCACAAGCCACGCCCCACCAGCCAATCAGGGCAAGTATGCAAATTAACCCAACCAAGATGGCTGTTAATTTGCATACCCAGGCCAGAATGAAGACTGATGGCATGTGGGTAAGTGGGGGACAGGTCAACATGTGGGATTCTGAGACTGGGGAAACTCCAATGCCCCATGCTTTCGTCCGGCCACTTTGCCCCTCAGTCCCTTTAGCTTGCTGATTTGAATTTTGCAGAAAGGAAAACGGCGGGAGAGGTGGAGATGGTGGGAGGTCTCTGAAGCACCCCAAAGTGAGAAACTGCCTCCCCTGCTTCCGAGCGAAGGCAAAGAGGTTTCTTAGTCTTTCCACACCCCCCCAAAGAGCAGGGAGCACTCAGCATATGGGTGAGTTTGGGGACCTCCAGGGCTTTTAAGGGGTGTTTGGTGACCATAGGAGCCTGAGAAGGTGCTACCTCGGGAATGAAAACCCGATGGAGAATGCTCCTCCCTCCCCGTCGCTTCCACTTCCGACACCAGCCCCCCAACAAGCTACAGGTGTGAGGGCAGACGGCAGCCGTTCGAGTATCTTTTCACCGCACAGTCCGGGACTTAACATTTAGCTCAAGCCCTGAGTCTACTTCTCACTTAGATCTGCTCCTGGCACAGCAAAGCGTGGAAGGAACATGGCTTTCAGAGCTTTGAGGAAACTAGTTCTTTCTTTTAAGAAATATATTGATTTTTTACAGAGAGGAAGGGAGAGGGACAGAGAGCTAGAAACAATGATGAGAGAGAAACACTGATCAGCTGCCTCCTGCACACCCCCCACTGGAGATGTGCCTGCAACCAATGTACAAGCCCTTGACAGGAATCGAACTTGGGACCCTTCAGTCCACAGACCGACGCTCTATCCACTGAGCCAAAGTGGTTTCAGCAAGAGGGATCTAGTTTTGGACCCAGATTCGGCCTTCTGCTTCCACCGGCTCTTTGCTCACCTCTCTGGGGCTGTTTCCACCTGTAAAACGTGGCTCATCCTCCGGTCTCAGGAGGATCGCTCTATGAATGAAACGCAGCGTGCACACCTCTCTGAGGGAAGCACAGGGCCGCCCACCGGAAACACGCACATGGAGGTTGCGGCCAACGCCCTCCAAGTCCCCTGGCCGCCGTCCTTCTCGACAGACGCCCGTCGGAGGGAGTCTAAGCTCAAGCCGCTGCACCGCCAGGACACCAGGAGAAAGAAGCCTCTTTGCCTCCCTGCATGAATAGCCACAGGTTTATGATTTATTTGTGGATTAATTGGACGCTGGGAGACAATTCCATTTCAATTACCTTATTGGCACGGCGAGAGATGCCAGGGCTGCCAACGTCAATACGTTAAGCCTGAGCACGCCGGGGATGCAGCCAGGGTTCACGGCCGCGCTGTGTCATCTACACCACGGCCCACAGGCGGCTTGGGGAGCATTGTAAGAGGGAGCCTGCAGGAGCGAGAGACGGTTCCTGCAATGGCGAGGCCCAACGGGGCTGGCACAGAGGCCGCTGGCAGTGCTGGGACCCTGTCCCAACACAACCTCAGCCAGGGTTCTCCACCAGAAACGCACTGGGGCCAGCTGGCGCCAAAGCAGTCATTGCTCACGCTGAGCTGGGTGCACTGTGGGGCCCGAGGGAGTAGGGTGGCCTCTGCCACCCGAGGGCCAGGGACCGGGGAGCCCGCAGGCGCCGAGGCCGGGAGACAGATTCTAAGGTGGCTGCTGAGATGCCCGGCGCTGGTGAACACACCTTGTGTGACACCCGCCTCTGAGGACAGGCAGAACCGGGGACTGGGACTGGACTGCGCTCCCAGGCCTGGGTTCACGCAGCTGACTCTGAGCTCATTAAAAGGGAGAGAACAGAGATAAGGAGCCATGGGTCAGACTGTTGGACCTCAAAGGGGGATAAAAGGGAGAGATCAACCAAAGGACTTAGGTGCACACATATGAGCCTAACCAGTGGTCAAGGACAATATGGGGTGGGGGCACGAGTGGGGGGTGGGGTAGGGATTGGAATGCGGGGTTGAGGACAAATATGTGATACCTTAATCAATAAAGAAATTAAAGAAATTAAAAAAATTAAAAAAATTAAAAAAATAAAAGGGAGAGAAGCAGCCAGGCGGGCCAGGTTGCATTTCCACAGGATCTTCCCCTAGATTTCCTCTTCGGAGGTCACTCCTCCACCCGCATGGCTCCCCCTTCCCCTGGAATGACTTCCTCCTGAGGCCACACAGCGAGAGCTTCACCATCCTCAGCTCAAGCTCCGGGCTCACAAATCACAGGGTCCCCGGGACAGTAAGTGGCTGTTTCGCAGCGAGCCCCATTTATAGCTCTTAAAACCCAACGCGACGAGAGAGGGAGCTTGCTCTTCACATCCTCGGGGTGTCTCCCTTTCGGTGCGATAGCGGCTATTACCCGGGTGCCGCTCTGGAAATCAGAACAGGCGGCGGGGTTAACGGGAAGCGCCTGATAAGCAGCCACACGCCCCCCGCTGCGTCCAGACAGGGCCCGCTGATGTCCCGGCTCGGCTCTCCCTGTGGGACGGCCGGGTGGAAACGCGTCCCTGGGTGCGCCGAGGTTTGTTTGGTCTTAGCTCAGAGCCTGGCGGCCTGGGTGCTTTCAGACCTGGGCCTTGTGGACAGTGGGTGGCCTGGGGACCCCCACACAAACACTGAAGGGGGGTGAAAACCACGGTAGGGCTGATGGAAAGAGGAGAGCCTAGTCCTCTCCCCTGTTCCCTTCAACAATAGATACCTCCAAGGCGGCCCGTGTGGCTCAATGGTTGAGCTCTGACCCAGGAACCAAGGGGTCACAGTTTGATTCCCTCGTCAGGGCACATGCCTGGGTTTTGGGCTCAAAGCCCTGGGGATGTGCAGGAGGCAGCTGATCAGTGATTCTCATCACTGACGTTTCTATCTTCCCCCCCACCTTCCTTCCTCTCTGACGGGTCCCACACTGTCCAAGCCACGATGTGCTTCTTCACACAGCACACCTGTGACCTTGCTGATGTGTCCGGCCTCAGGGACTTTATGACCTGCGTGGATGCGGGGACCCGACAGAAGTGCAGGGGGTTGTAAACAGAAAAGGGAGGAGCCAGGGGCATACGTAAGGTCAGACGGTGGGTGCTCTGGACACACAGCCAGAACGCGTGGTCCGGAGGGAGGGAGCCTCATGCTGCACGAGCAGTGGCCACAGGCGGGCTTGCCATGAGGCCAGGTGGGTCCATGGCACGTCACCACGGCATGTAACTCGATGAGAACGGCCTCTGCTGGTGAGTAAAATTTATAGAAAATATCCCTTTATTAATTTTTGGTCGAGAATATGTTTGTATATTTTCAGAAAACAACTCTGAGACCATCTGGAATCCTGTAACAGAGAGGAATAGACAGAAGCGCTCCAGCCATGAAGACAGAAGAGAAACAATTCAAAGATGGAAGATGCTGATGACGCCTCGCCATACCAGCAGACAGCAGCTGCGTGTTGCTGAAGAATGCCCAGGACCAAACCAGAGACGGTTGGACCCGCATCACCACCATTTGTCCATCAACCAGATCTGAAATATCATGGCTGACATGTACACATAAGGAACTATTTGACATTGAAATTGGAACTCAAAAGAACTGTTGGCCCAGAAAGGAACTCACTACAGACTGATTCATTTGCCTCTCAGCATAACCATTATGGCTTGTCTCAGTTTAGGTTCTTACAAGGGTATTTCTTAGATCACATGATCTCACACATCTAGAGGAAATAATGAACAACATAAACTGATGAACAAAAACAGACCCAGAGAAAGAGATGCAGCGATCAGACTCTCAAACCTCAGAGAGAAAGTAGGGGAGGGTGGGGTTAAGGGGGAGAGATCAACCAAAGGACTTGTGTGCATGCAAATGGGCCTAGCCAGTGGCCATGGAAAACAGGGGGATGGGGGCATATGTAGGGAGGGGATTGGGATGGGAATGGGGGGATGAGGACAATTAAGTAATACCATAATCAATAAAATAAAAAAGAGAGAGAGAGAGAGAGAGAGAGAGAGAGAGAGAGAGAGAGAGAGAGAGAAAGGCCTCTGGGGTTCAGAAGGTGGCCCCTGGACCAGCCACCCCAGCATCACCTGGGAGCCTGCAGACATGGACCAGCTGGAGTCTGACCAGCTTCCTGAATGGATCTGGTGCACCGACAGCGTGAGCAGCAGGGGCAGGTGCACTGTTATCCTCGTGCTATGGGGGAGGGGCTCCGGGAGGCTGGTGCGCTTACTAGTGGGGAGGTTATGACTTGCACTGAGACTCTAACACGCTCTAGCGGGGGGAGGGAACCGTGAGCTGAGCCTTCACAGGGCAGGTGTTCAGAGGAGCCTGCCGCTGAGCATTCTGGGCAGAGGGAACAGCCTGACCGCAGCAGGCATGTGCACAGCCCTGCCCAAGCAGGGAGCAGAGAGCACCTGGGCCAACCGGGCTTGGTGGGCAAGAGGGAGGTTCTGTCTAGAGCGGCCAGACCCCCAGAGATGTCGCTGAACAGAGAGCCCACGCGTGGACTGTGCTTCCCTTGAGGCCCCCACCCTGAACATCACCTGGGAGGACATGGGGCACCCACCCTCGGAAAAGAGCTCCTTGTGCTGAACCTTCCCGAACTCCTGAGCATCCTGAGAGAAGGGCCACTTGGACATCCTACAAGGAGCATCTTTCCGAGCCCAGGGCTCCTGGGTTGGACATCCCTGTGACAGGAGCATAGCGTGGGAAAAGCACTCAGTCCCCACTCCATGAACTGCAAGCTCACAGCTGTTTATTTGAAACAAGTACCATTCTCTCTTCGCTGGCTACGCTTCTTTAGGACATGCCTCGCCCTGCTTTCCTCTCCCCTGCAAGCACAGGCTGCCAGGAACACACACACCAGCCCTTCCGCCATCACTCCAACTGCTTCATTACTCCTGTCCGGTGCAGGGGGTGGAGAGTCCCTTTGTTGGAAAGTCCAGGAGCTGAGATCAGAGCCCACAGCTGTGCGGCGAGGGGTCCCGAGAAACTGGAAGGGCAGGAGGTGACCACCCAACCCGCGTCCTCTCGGGAGGTGACCACCCAGCCCACGTCCTGGTACTGCTGGCGGCTCCTGGAAGAGAGAGCTCACCTACTCCCCAGAGCCATGCAGCATCCCTTCGGCCTGCTCTGTGAGCTGGGCATGGACAACAGGTGCTTCCGTTCCTCTGCGCATTCAGAAACGTCTCCAGGGAAAACTCGTTTGCAAAGGACGCTGGGAAGCCACTGGCTGTGCCTCAGGGTAAAAGTTGCCAAATTTTCTCAGTTCAAGGCCCTCTCAGAGTCTCAGGGATGTTCTCAGGGTACCTAGAGGCCAAAAGAAACCCCTAAAGGTTTTGTTTACTAAGTAGTTAAGGCCGGAGACTTAATAAGTACTTATGCTCTAATAACCTAACAGCCAGCTGAAAGAAAATACCATGCTTACACTGAAAGAAAACACCAGTTTTATCTTGCTCCTAAATAATCACAATATGTACATGTGGACTGTGTGCATCTAGTCTGCACTCCTCTCCCCGTCCCCCACCTTGAACTCAGATTGGACCCCCCAGCCTCATTTCCTGTTCTGCACTGATTTTGTTACAATTTGCTTTTGATCAAAGGAACTGCCCCAGCCCCTGCTTCACAAAGAAATGATGTCATCAAAAGGAACAAAGCAGAACCTAATGTTGAAACAACTAACTTGAATTAGTGCAGTGGTCGGCAAACCGCAGCTGGAGAGCCACATGCAGCTCTTTGGCCCCTGGCGTGTGGCTCTTGCACAAAATACCATGTGCGGGCGCGCACATACAGTGCGACTGAAACTTAGTGGCCCATGCACAGAAGTCGGTTTTCGGCCTGGGCTAGTCTGTTTTGAGGAAGTGGTGTTAGAACACTCAAGGGGCCAAAGAGCCGCATGTGGCTCTCGAGTCAGTTTGCCGAGCACTGAGTTAGCGGATCCCTCAGTGTCTTCACTGGTGTTGTTGTGTTTTCCCTGAAAATTAAAAATAGCCCATGGCACCTCAGGGACTTCCCTGCCGGCACCCCGGGGTGCCTTGGGGACAGTTTGGGAATCACAACCTCCGAGCACTTCACAAGTACTCATCACACTTGTAAGCACCCATGACCGTCATCCTCTTTTACAGATGAAGAAACTGACACTCAGCAAGGCTAAGGCACTGGCCCACGACCACCAGGCAGAGCTGGGACTCACACTTGGGCCAAGCATGAGTCCCAACCCCGCTCGGACCCTACCCCTACCCCCCCTGCACCATCCAAGGACCCAGGTTCAAGTCCAGGCTCTGCGACTCACTAGCTGTGTGTCTGGGAGTTGGGCAGCCTCTCTGGTCCTTGACTCTACTCCTGCTGTTGGTGCGCCTCAAGCAGCTCATTTGCAGGTGGATGGTCTTTATGACAAGGGATCAAGGACAGGTAGGAAGACTCATCCCTAACCCTTGCCAAACCTCTGAGGAAGAGAAAGGGAGAGTGGGAGAGGAGGACAGAGGAGGGGAGGGGAAAGGAGAGCCAAGGGCAGACCCTAGAGCAACACTTTGAGGACCATAGAGAAGTCCCAAGGCTCAGGACTGGACCCTCCACTCCCTGCTTCCCCAGACCGGCTGGTGCACCTTGACTAAGACCTGCGGATAACCATGGTTTTTTTTTTTTTGTTTTTTTTTTTTTTTAAATAACGGAGTTCAAAATGGATGGGAAAATGGGTGCTGCTTAATTAGGGCTTTTAGTCATAATTGCTTAAAAATAACAATAATAAAGCCACTAGCCTCTTTAATTACTTGCAGTGCTTCTTCTCTCCTCATTAGGCATTTCCATTTGCTCATGATGGCATTGTAAAGTGTTTATCAATGCTAACGACGCCGTCTCCAGAGCCCCATTCCATCAAAGGGGCTGGAAATGATGTGGTTAAGAAATAAGTCCCCTTTGCAACAATACATCACAAAGGAAAGGGAACAGAACAGTGGGCAGGGCCTTCCCCCCACCCCCACCCCCACCCCCACCCATGGGGCTGTCACTTCGGGGAACCTTGGAATCCACAAGGCCTGAGCATCCGGGTTCCCACTGTGCCCAGTGGGCAGCAGAGAGTCCGTGCACAGGGGGAAGGGACTGGCGAATAGGAGTGGAGATGAGGTTACAGACACCCCGTCCCAGCCTCAGCTCCGCCTCTTCTATGCAAGTCAGGAGGGTGTGAGAGGGCATCAGCCGCTCTGGGTCCCAATTCTCAGGAAGAGATCCGGGCATCTGCCTGGGAAAGATTAAGGGCCCACCTCCCAGATGCTCTCTATGAGGATAAAGCTGTTTTTTTAAGCGTACGAGCACACACACATGTTTTTACTGATGAGAGAGAGAGAGAGAGAAAGAGAGAGAGAGAGAGAGAGAAATAGAAACATCAATGAGAAACGTCGATAGATCAGATGGTCTACCTCCTGCATGGCTCCTGCTGGGTGGGGCATGTGACCTCTTGGTTCATGGGTCCATGCTCAACCACTGAGCCATGCCAGCTGGGCAGGATAAAGTTTGGCAGGCTGGTCCTGAGAGCTAGTGCTTTCCCGTGAGCGTTCCTGGGCCCCTGGATGCCCTCAGCATCTCTGGGAGCAGTTCCCGGGAATCTCCATCTTAACAAACACCCGCTGGTCCTGAGACTCCCGGACCTGAGCCTATTGGCTTTCAGGGACTTAGTTCAGAATGAATGCGTCCAAATAATTCAGCAGGAGGGGCCTGGAGCCCGGGGTCACACTGACTTGGGAAGCCCTAGGTTCAAGTTCAAGGCCTATTTCGTTTCCCTTGCACATGCACCGATTCAAAGAAAGAAATTTGGGGGGAGTCCAATTTTTTTATATTTTCTTTTTTAAAAAAAATTATTTTATTGATTTTTTACAGAGAGGAAGGGAGAGGGAGAAAGAGTTAGAAACGTCAATGAGAGAGAAACATGACCAGCTGCCTCTTGCACACTCCCTTCCGGGGATGTGCTGGCAACCAAAGTACATGCCCTTGACTGGAATCGAACCTGGGACCTTTCAGTCCGCAGACCGATGCTCTACCACTGAGCCAAACTGGTTTCTGCGAAGTCCAATATTTTTTACATTAAAAAAAAAAATCAAATGAGACATCAGTCGAAACACCAGCTCGTTCTGTGTGCTGCCCTCACGGTGTCTGATGCTTTACCCCAGGCCCTGAATATGGCTGCCACCACTTAGCAGCTGGGTGAGTCTGGACAGGAAGCTTCAGCAATCTGCACCTTGCAGGGCTGCTGTTGGGATTTAAAGCATCCACCCAGGTCTGAGGTTCTCAAACCTGAGCGGAACCAAGGTCAACTGGAGGGCAGGTTTCTGAGTCAGCAGGTCCTGGCGGCCCAAGATCTGCATTTGCCATCAGCTCCCAGGTGAGGTCTCTGCTGCTGGTCTGGTAACCATGGCAATAGTTACAGCTGGGTCTGGCCACAGGCATTGTTGCTACCTAAGCGTGCTTTGTTCTGTTGTTGTCCTGCAGGGGGCACTGTAATCTTGGCAGGCTCACAGCTGCTTCTGCCTCTCCCATCCCCCACACACTTTTCCAAAGAGTATTTATTCTGAGTGAAGTCATGATTCAGAACCCCAGGGTAGGGCCTGGCCGTTGTAACTCAGTGGTTGAGCGTGGATTGATGAACCAGGAGTTCGAGGTTTGATTCCTAGTGGGTTAGGGCACATGCCTGGGTGGTGGGCTCAATCTCCAGTGGGGGGCACACAGGAGGCAGTCAATCCATGATTCTCTCTCATCGTTGATGTTTCTCTCTCTCTCTTCCTTTACCTTCCTCTCTGAAATCAATAAAAATATATTTAAATAAAAGGATTCCGGAGTAGGGATCCCTCTGTCCCCAGGTCCCCAGAGGAGGACAGAGGGCAGGAGAGGGGGTGGAGCCGTCTAGATCTTCCCAGGAAGGTGTCTCCCGTCCAGCAGCCACCCAGCAGTCCTGATGCAGCCCGCACGGACCCCACACATGCTCAGGGTACCCCGGTGGCATTGCAGGGTGCACACTGCCTCTCCCAGGTGCCAGCTGTCCCTGCCCAGCGGGGCACTGCTTCCTCGGGAGGCCCAGCTACCTCCACAAGGGCCGGCCGCAGCCCTTCCCAAGGGGGCCTCCCCCAGGGCACCCGCCGTCAGAAGCATCCTTCACAAAGCCGGTGGCAGGTGCGGTGACGCTGGCATTTTGATATGTGCTCTGTCCCTGCCCCGCCTGCCGGACTGTTCAGACTGTCACCACTCACACAGACACCGGGAGGTCTGGAGCAGGGCAGTGTCCGTGTCCCAGACATCCCATGCGGATCCGTTCATCGGTTCTGGACCTGTCCCGGGCCCTCGCTCAGCGATGAGTCCCCAGGGCCTCGCTGCTCAGCGGCCCAGGACCAGAAACAGTGGAATGGCCAGAAACTGCGAGAAATGCAGCTTTTTGGCGGCTTCAGACCTGCTGAGTCAGGGTCTGCATTTTAACAAGATCCCCAGGCGGTCAGTGTGCCATTACGGCTTGGAAAGTGCTGAGCCAGGCCCCGACCAGTAGCTCAGTTGGTTAGAGCATTGTCGTCCTTAGGTCAAGGTTGCGGGTTCGATTCCTGGTCAGGGCACATACAAGAAGCAGCCAATGAATGCATAAATAAGTGGAACTGTTTCTGTTTCTCTTTCTCTAGAAAAAAAAAATCAATTTAAAGTAAAAGAAGAAAAGTACTGAGCTGAGGGATACCCTGGACAAGGCAACCACCCATGAAAAAGTGGGACTTAAATCCTGACTCCCTAATGGTGATTCGTGTAATTGAAATCTCTGAGCCTCACTTTCCTCATCTGCAAAATGGGGGCAGTATGACACAGCTGTTACGAGGCTCCCTTCATTCCTGAGTGCACCCTACATACATGTCGGGCATGGAGATACAGCAGGACAAGCAGAAAAGACTGCCCCGCCCGCTTGCAACTTACGGGGAGATATTGAAGAATTACACAAGCAAATGACAGTTCCCAGTGGAGGTCAATGCCACAAAGGAGAAATGCGGAGTGCCACGGGGCCCGGGCAGCAGGTGCTGATGAAGGGATGCCCACACTGACACACAATGAAGTGCAGGGGCAGGTGAGGAGGCAGAAGGATGTTCCTGATTGGTGAATACACGGGAAAGGAAAGCACCAGGAACACAGCAGGAGCCCAGCAAGGAAGGGAGAGAGGGTCCAGTCGTTATCTGTAGCTGTGCAACCAATGACGTCCAAACGGCTCTGCACTTACAGTTAAAGGTATTTTTTTTTTTTTTTGTAACCTTTTTGTGCCTTGTATTCCCAGGGACTCAAGAAATACTTTTTTGAATTTGTTTTTCCATGTCCTCGGGCTTCTTGACTCCCAACTAGCACTTGGGAAGCTGGGTTGATGGAGGAGGGAGTGGAGGCAACAGCACCGACTTCTCCCAAACTTGACGGGGGATGTGGAAATGGATGGAGCCAAGTGAGGAAGGACGGGGGGTTGGGGGGAGGGGGGTGGAGTCTGCGGAGTAACTGAAAAGCTAGACAGAACATGGAAGAATTGTAAAGGCAATTCCACCGCGGACCACAGAAGCCGAAGGACCATGCAGGGAGGGGGCGAGGAGAGGGATGCGGGGACCTGGCCTGGAAACAGACTCGTTTGAACGGAACGTTTCGGTTCTGGAGACAAAGGGGAGCAGCGAGTAGAAAATAACGGCCTGAGCAATCAATTAGTGGAAATGTCATCCAGGCACCAAACGGGGAGAAGGAAGCAGAAGGGCCGTGAGCTTAATTTTTTAGATTAACTGTGAGCAGCCAATAATATGACTCATTGGCGGCATCTAAGCTATTCTGTGTCATCTACTTAGGTTGGTGATTATTGTTTGCGTCTATGGAATTAGGGCCGCCAGAGGGTGGTTCAGTAGAGACCACTGAGGTGGGGACCACAGTCACAGGTCCCCACAGCACATCTGTGCCCTGGGGTGAGGCAGTGACACTGGCCACTGTGCAGGCAGAAGAAAAAATATATATCTTCTTCACCTCTTGCTTTGTGGCTGATTCATTGCCAATTCCAAAAAATTCACTTCCACTCCCCCCTGTTTTTTTTTAAAAAATATATATTTTATTGATTTTTTACAGAGAGGAAGAGAGAGGGATAGAGAGTTAGAAACATTGATGAGAGAGGATCATTGATTAGCTGCCTCTTGCACACCTTCTACTGGAGATGTGCCCACAACCCAGGTACATGCCCTTGACCGGAATCGAACCCGGGACTTTTCAGTCCGCAGGCTGACGCTCTACCCACTGAGCCAAACTGGTCTCGGCCCCCCTGTTTTTTAAAATATATTTTTATTGATTTCAGAGAGGAAGGGAGAGGGAGAGAGAGATAGAAACATCAATGATGAAAGAGAATCATTCCTCAGTTGCCTCCTGCACGCCCCCTACTGGGGATTGAGCCCTGAACCTGGGCATGTGCCCTGACCCGGAATCAAGCCATGACTTCTGGGTTCATAAGTCCTGTTCACTGGCCAGCCTGTGGTTTGTATTTTTTTAAATTAAAAAATTGGTTAGGGGATTTTAAAAGTACATGAAAAATAAGACAAGAATTGTGCATCTTCTCACACCCAGAATTAATCACTGTTACCTTCTTGTGCTGTGTGCTTTCTTTCTTTGGAGTTTTTGCGTTAAGAAAAAACACCTTTCCTTGGTAAAAATGAAATTGGGATGGGGTGTTAAAAATGAACCACGCTCCCTTTAAAGAAACCCATGAACACGGAACACTGCGAAGACGGAAGTGTGAGGATTCGCACCCTCTCTGGTGGGTGTCACCTCTCTATGCTCAGGGGTGCCTACAAACGTCACAAGGGTGAGGGGCCCGTCTGTTCCCATCACGTCTGGATTCAGTGCCTAGAACAGTGCCTGGCAGATGGAGGTGCCCAGTAAATACTGGCTGAATGAATAGAATGACCAGTCACAGCAACATGGCAGGGACTCTGCTCTTCATAAACATGTGCCACATTTGGTCAGCACCACCCCACCCCCACCCCCAACCCCACCCCCTGATTTTCATCTCGGGGGGTACACCTCGAGCCGCAGAGGGCAAAGCAGAGATGCTTGCGGGGGAGCGAGGCGGGGGATGGGTGGGAGCCGAGACAGGCGGGCAGATTGAGGGCTGTTTCTGCAGGAACGTGGGCATGTTTTTGTCCTTCCGACTCTTCCCCCGACACGACACACGGGCATAGGGTAACACGTGTGCACCTCACAGGCCTTAAACCGCGCAGGCTCGCTGGGCCATGCCGCCCGCCCGCTGCCCATGGAGGACACTGGTACCTGGGCACATGGGAAAGCCCTGCGTGACCGGCTGTCACAGTCGGGAGGCTCTGACGGATACACGGTGTGGCAGGATTCAGAGGAGCGTGTAAGAAGGTCACTCTGGGGACGAGCAGCCGGCAGGGGGGCCGGAGGACAGGACCTCGCTGAGAGAGCTCGGCCTCGGGGGATGCAGCCCACAGCGGGGTCAGATGAGCAGGGTCAGGAGGCAGAGACGGGGATGTTTACATGACCCCTGGGATTTGCTTTGCTCTCACACAAGAGCAGGGCTGGCGGATAGGGACCAGGATTTGGGTGGGGCAGGACTGGCCCAGGGGTGCTGGCTGTAGGGACTGGGTGGTGGGACCTGGGCGTTCCCTCTGCCAGGCTGTCTTCCCTGCATGCTCTCCTCAGTCCAAGTTAAAGAAACAGAGAGACACAAAATCAAAGGCAAAGCAAAAACAATCTGTCCCGCTATGTATTTTGTTTGTAATCATAAAAAGCCAAGCTCTTAGGAAAAGGTTTCAGCAATTCAAAGTGTAGGCCGTGAAGTTACCACCTGCCCCTGCCCCTGCTCTAGCCGCCCGTCCTCAGTGCCACCCTTCAGAGCGGCTGGGGCATGTCCTGCCAATAGTTTTCCCACGAATATACAAACCCTGGACCCCGGGTATATAATTTTTTGAAGCTTGGGTAACACTTTCCCATATTTATCTAAAACAAAACAAGGTTCCAATGAATGAACATTGCTCCTCGTCCAGCCAGATACAGCTGGGCCATGACGATGCTCCTTCTTGGGCTTTATTTTTCCCCCCATTTTTTAAAATTAAGGTATTGTATGTGTACATATCTTACCATTGCCCCCCCGCCCCCCAACTCCCATACATGCCTTCCCTCCCCAGAGTTTTTCATCCATTGGTTATGCTTATATGCATGCATACAAGTCCTTTGGTTGATCTCTTATCTCCCCCAGATCTCCCTCCCCTCCCCGCTGTAATTTGACAGTCTGTTTGTTGCTTTACTGTCTCTGTATCTATTTTTTTGTTCATCACTTTATAATGCTCCTTATTATCCATAAATGAGTGAGGTCATGTGGTGTTTCTCTTTCATTGACTGGCTTATTTCACTCAGCATAATGTTCTCCACTTCCATCTAGGTTGCTGCAAACGATAAGAATTCCTTCTTTTTTATGGCAGCATAGTATTCCATTGTGTAGATGTACCAATCCTTCTTGGGCTTTAAAGTTACCTTTATGTGAATTAGCTAGATGAGTATAACCGCTCAGTGCAATGGTTAGGATCTGCGAGGAGCCTCTTTCTTTTTTAATATGTTTTTGTTGATTTCAGAGTGGAAGAGAGGGGGAGTGAGTGAGAGAAACATCAATGATGATAGAAAATCATTGATCGGCTGCCTCCTGCACGCCCCGTACTGGGGAATCGAGCCAGCACCCCGGGCATGTGCCCTGACCTGTAATCAAAATGTGACCTCCTGGTTCATAGGTCGTCACCCAACCACTGAGCCATTCCAGCTGGGCCACCCAGTTTCTATTAATAACAACAGCATGCTCCCCCTTCAGCAAGTATACAATTTAATGTTACAAAATTGGCTCCTCCCCTAGCCCAGTGGTAGGCAAACTCATTAGTCCACAGAGCCAAATATCAACAGTACAACAACTGACATTTCTTTGGAGAGCCACATTTTAAAAACTTTAACTTCTTCTAGCGCCACTTCTTCAACATAGACTCACCCAGGCCGTGGTGTTTTGTGGAAGAGCCACACTCAAGGGGCCAAAGAGCCGCGTGTGGCTCACGAGCCGCAGTTTGCCGACCACGGCCCTAGACAAAGGCATATCCACTTGCTTATTTTAAAGTGAAGTCTGTTTCCTGACCACCTCTGCATGCCCATGTAAATCAAAATCCTCGCCATTTTCCACAGCCTCCCACCATTCCAGAATTTATATTTTACTACTTATTTATCCGGGGCAACCTGCTGATGGGCTGATGGATGGACAATTCCATGGAGTCTTACAATCGCCGACACTGCGGCTGGGGGCAGTCTGCCCTCTGCCCTCTGCAGAACCTGCTTCGTGGCTCTCTAATCCCAGGAATGTGTTGGACACCTGAGCAGACACCAGCAAGCGGCCGTTCAGAAAGGCTGGGCTGAGGGGCATTCTCACTGTCAGCACAGAAATGCCATCGCTGAGGGAGATTCCCAACCACAACCCGACCTCGGGGCCGGACAAGGCCGTGGTCAGTGTCCTTTGGCCAAGACCAGCTGCGTGAAGCGCTGTGCGGCCCCGTGGTCTAGGTTTCCTCGGACATAAGAAGCGCCTGCCTCGCCCGGCCGGGTGTGGCTCAGCGGTTGGGCATCGACCCATGAACCAGGAGGTCAGGGTTTGAACCTGGGTCAGGGCACGAATGACGTCGGCGGCCACCCAGAACGAGGAAGGTCACGCGATGGTGAGTAGGCCGGAGGGTCTCTGAAACCATCCACACGCCCGGAGTCAGCAAAAATACAAAAACCTTCAAAAAACAAGGACGAGGCAGCAAGGGACAACAGGATAGGTCCCCGGTGCCGGCTGCAGGACAGTCGTGAGAAGGATAGGAAGAGCAGAGAGGGAACCGGAAAGGGAGATTGAGCAAAGGAAAGTTGAGCAAAGGAAAATGTTGCCGGGACGCAGAGCGGGAAAGGTCAGCCAAGGAAGATGGCTTTGTCGGAGCGAATGAGCAAAAGTAATTTCCTGGCTGCGCAGGGAGAGGCCCTGAATTAAATTCATTCCGACCCTCGATGATGAGGGTGGTTTTGGAAGGAGACGAGCATGTTTTGGAGCAGGAGAGAGGATAACATGTGGGAAGGAATCAGAGTCACTGTGACCTTGGCCCGTGAAGAAAGACGTAGTAGGGACTTGGGAGGACAGCTCAGACGGAAACAGTGTGGCCACCAAGACATGGCCCAGGGCCGAGGAGGCTCACGGGAGCGAGAGGGAAATGCACTCCTTCTTGTCTCCAAGTTACAGCTGCATCCGGCAGGCGCTGAGGGTGCCAGGTCACAAAAAGAACCGTCTTCCCGTGGGCCCTCATGTCCTGTTGAGGGGTGGCACAGAAACGGAATCCGAACCAGGCCTCTGCCCGCCACTTCCTGTCTGGGCGGCTCAAGATATGCCCCTCAAGCTCCCTGAGCCTCAGTTCCTCATCTGCCTGTGGTGGGAGGGCGGACTGCTGACCCTCTGACGCTCTTGCTCTTCCTCTTGTCCTCTGACGCCCTTGCTGCTTCTCAAACGTGCCCCAGGGCCTTTGCACTGGTTGTTCGCCTGACAGGAACGCCTTTTCCAGCACCTGGGTGGCTCTCTCCCTCGTTCTCAGCTTTGCTCATTGGTCACCTCCTCAGAGAGGCCCGCCCTGACCACTCTTTTTAAAACGGTACCCTGTCCCCATCTTCTTCCCGTGCCTTTTCTGCATAGTGCTTGTCACCTTCTAACACCTCACTGGATACGGCCTACTTAGGCACTTTATTGCTGAAATTTTCCCTCTTGCATCCCAGCCCCGGCCTTTTGCCTGGTATATTCTCTGCCACATCCCCAACAGCTAGCACAGACACCTGCCTCATACTGGGCACTCAACATATTATTTACTAAGGTAATGGAATTAATAATAATAATAATAGTGATGATGATGAGAATGAGAATTATTTCATTAATTCAACCAAGATTAATTTCTCACCTACTAGGTTGTTTGCTGGACATAACCCGGGGCCAGCAAGTGGCCAGACACGTAATAAATAGCATATACCGTGCAAAGCTGAGCGTGTGGGGATGGCATGGCGATTAGGAGTCTATGGTGGCAATCGTCCCAGGTCACTACTGCCTGGACACCAAGGCTGCTCTCTTAAAGACACAGACAACCTACGTTTAGATTCCCTGCCTTCTCTGAGCTCCGTTGACCTCACATCCTCCTCACAGGCACACCTGGCAAGGCCCTGCTCTCCTAGGGCTTCCTGAGATAAAGGCAGAAAGGAAAGGGTGGAGGCTTGGTGATTTAGGAGTTAATTTAACCCCCTGATCTGTGGCCTCCTCCTCCAGTGCCTCTGCAGTCTGAGGCCCTGACCCTCCCACCCGCCACCCCCGTGAGGCCAAGGTCCCCCTGCACTTCCGGTTTTCCGTTTTCGCTAACCCTCCTCAGCTTAGAAACTGAGGGCAGCAGAGAGCCAGTATTTAATGCCAGCTAAGCGGCAGCCCCGCACGCAAACAATGTTAGGGACTGAAAGGGAGAATCACGTATCATTCAGGGAAAATTAGTCTCACAAGGGCCCACGTTTGCGAAAATTGCCAGCAATTCTCCTCCTTGTGTTACAAAGGGATATTGTGGTCTCCTGAAACCCGCCGCACAGAAAGGGAAAGTCCCCCAGGGATGCTGGCACTCCGGCCCATGCCATTGAAAAGCGGAGGACCGAGGGGCCATCCAGAACACCGAGGGGAGCTGCGCGGGCACGCTGCCCACAACAGACGGAAGGCGACTCTGGTGGCAGCCTGGACCGGGGGCGGAGGCACGTAAGGGGAATGAGCAACGTTTTCTCAACAAAGAAACCGAATCGACCGTCAGGAGTGGTGATGTCAGCAGCCGGGAGAGAACATAAACCATCGAAATCGAGCCAGACAGGACGCCGGCTCCCTGGGGACCTGCCCCTCGGAGCTCCCCTCGAGCGTGGTGGCTGCAGCGAACGCCATCGCTGGCCTTCAGCGCTGTCCCCCGAATTGCTACGGGCGACAGGGCCCAGGCATGGCTGAGGGGCTCCCCGTCTCAATGGCTGCAGCCCTGGCCTCTGACCTGAGGGGCTGGAGGCTCAGAGGGTCCGTGGAGCCTGAACCAAACAGCGGGCTGAGAGCGGCAGTGAGGGGCCAGCAGCCAGGGTGCCTGCTGGAGGAGGGGGGGGTGTGCAGTGGAAGGGCATCCACTCTGTGGTCAAAGGCAGGAGGAAGCCCTCATTGGGCCAAGTTCAAAGTGGCCCTCGGATCCCACAGGGTAAAATAGTGTACCCTTCCTCCTCGCCCCCCCTCTCCTCACCTCCCCTCTCACAACTTCATGTCCAACCAGAACCTTAGAACCTTATTTGGAATAAGATGCAGATATTGCCCTGACTGGTTTGGCTCAGTGGGTAGAGCGTCGGCCTGCAGACTGAAAGGTCCCAGGTTAGAATCCGGTCAAGGGCGTGCACCTTGGTTGCGGGCACATTCCCAATGGGGGGGATGCAGGAGGCAGCTGATGGATGTTTCTCTCTCATTGATGTTTCTAACTCTCTATCCCTCTCTCTTCCTCTCTGTAAAAAAATCAATAACATATATATATATATATATATATATATATATATATATTTAAAAAAAGATGCAGATATAATTAAGGAAAGGCTAGCGATGAGACCATAGGGATTAGGATGGGCCCCACATCCATATATGAGATGGATGACAGGGAGGCACAGGGAGGGAGGGAGGCCAGGGGAGACTGGAGTGATGCTGCCACAAGCCAAGGGACACCAGGAGCCACCAGGAGCCAGAAGGGGGAGAAGGCCCCAACCCCCCAGCCTTTGGCAGGAGCGTGGCCCCGCCCACACCTGGAGCCGGAGTTTCTGGCCTCCAGTGCTGGGAGAGAATGATGTTCTGTTGTTGGAGCCATGCAGACTGTGGCGATTTCATTCAGGCAGCGAAGGACCCGGGGACCTCGGCGGCGTGGGGGCTGACACAGGCGCTAGTCTTACCTCTGCCATTTGAACTTTCACCGCACACAGCACTTCCCCTGTGGGAGGCTCGTGCCCCGCTCACCCACTGCTAACTCAGAGGGCTCACATGCCAAGGCCGGAGTGCCCACCACAGCCAGGCCTCAGGGTGCCAGGCCCAGAGCTTCCCATTGCTGTGGGATAAGCCCACAGGCCCCGCCTCAGCCTCCCCGGCTCCTGCTCACTGGCGTTTGGTTTGCAGAACTGATCTCGCAGGTGCTGCGTGGCTTTGGATGAAGTTCCGATCAAGGTCTCTCACATATTGATCCGAGTCCCCCACCTAGAACCCCCCCCCCCCAGCTCATTCCCACTCATCTCTGTCTCAGCTGACATTCCCTCCTGGGCTCCATGCCTCCCCGCCCCCCCGCTTTGTGTAAAGGGGTCTCCTTTGGGGCTCTCCTCCCACTCCTCACAAAGTCCTTATCTCTGTGTTTGCTTTTCAAACTCTCCCCAGTAGGATGTCTGATCCATGAGAACAGAGAGGTGTCTTTCTTACTCATCCTCATGGCCACATCCCTAGCATCGCCTACTGGGAAGTGTTTGTGCGTGGGGTAAATGTTGAATGAATGAATGAGTGAGGGAATGAAGGATTTATGAGATGGATGAGATAACCCTGGGTTCAAAGATTCTATCTCCACTGAATGGAGGAAGGATGGCTATGAAACGATGATGCTGCAAGTGAGCATGCTCAGGGTACCAGATACACCACAGACACCTGGGAGAGAGGACGAGCATCTGGCCAGGGAATGGGGAAGCTGCCTCTCCCGCCCTGGCAGGGGCCCCAGCTGGGAAGGGAGGGATGGGGCTGGAGGGCAGGGCACCCAGGGGGAGGGAATGGTGTGAATAAAGGCACTGAGAACAGAAAGTGCCAAATGCCTGCAGGGAGGGAACCGCAGTGACCATTTTTCCCCCTCGGCAGAGTCTCCTCTTTGGGGAAAGCAGGCGGGGAGCTGTGACTTGTGCAATGACTTCAACCAAACGAGACAGGCCTGCGGCGGATACAGCCTGCTGTGTGCCTGAGCGAGCTGTCAGCCCCTCGCCCTCTCCTGGGTACAACGTGCTGACCAGGAGCCCAGAGGAGGGGTCTGGGTGAATTGGGGTAGCAGAGAGGTGGGAAGGGAAGGCCAAGCCGACACTGTCTGCCAGCCCACAGGGGGCTCTGGCCGAGGCCGGAGCCTGGGCTTCGGGGCGGGGAGCAGCCGCTCAGAGTCTCGCTGCCGGAGAATTAATCTAGAGGCCGAGTCCGGGATGGATTAGCGAGGAGGCTGCGGACAGGGAGGTGATTGCCGAGGTCCAGGGCAGGATTATCGGGGCCTGATTGCCGGGTGGCGGCGGGAATAGGAAAGGCCCAGAGAGATGTGAAGGGAGATTGGAAAGAGAAAAACATCTGTTCCACTGATTGCATGTCCTCTAGTGAGGAAAGAGACGAAGATGACGTGAAAGGATTGGGGCTCGGGCAATGGGGACTCGGAGAGAACGCTGTGCTGCCCAAATGAGAGATCGGCTCCTTAATTTGAACTTGCCACAGCCACGGCCCACACTTGCTCTGGGGACAGAGGGTACTGGATGGGAAGTTAAGAAGCCCCTGTCAGTACACACACACACACACATGTTTGCACACAACACACAATGTTTGCACATATATCCATAATGCACACACGCACACACACACAATGTTTGCATACAACACACAATGTTTGCACATATATCCATAATGCACACACGCACACACACACAATGTTTGCATACAACACACAATGTTTGCACATATATCCACACGCACACATGTTTGCATGCATACATGCACACACACAACATTTCCATACTAGTATATGCACATACTCACATACGTTTGCACACACACGTTTGCATGCACACACACTATATTTGTGCACACACACATTTGCTCTGGGTTCTAGGAAACATGGTGGACACGGGCATGTGGAAGCTAATGTCCACTTCCATAAACCCCAGGCTCTGCTCTTAAAACGCTCCTGATGGAGAAAGCCAAACCTCTCAGGGATTCAGGGAAAATGTCACCTCCTTTTGCTAGTATTTGCTGGCCATGGCCTGATTAAAGACTCCAGTGGAGCCGCCGTCTCCCCCCCTCCCTCTCCACATACCCCCCCACCCCCCACCCGGCCCCTGGTCTTAGAACACAGTGTCCAGCTGAAGGTACAGACACTTCTGTGCAGAGAGCAGGAAGGTGGGGCCTTGTCTCCCACATGGCCCGGGGCTCTGTGATGGAACTTTTCATTTTATTTAAAAAAAATGTTTTTATTGATTTCAGAGAGGAAAGGAGAGGGAGGGAGAGATAAAAGCATCAAGGATGAGAGGGAATCATGGATTGGCTTCCTCCTGCACTCCCCCTACTGGGGATCCAGCCCACAATCTGGGCATGTGCCCTGACCAGGAATTGAACTGTGACCTCCTGGTTCATGGGTCGACACTCAACCACTGAGCCACACGGGCTGGGCTATGATGGAGTGCTTTAAAAAAACCTTTTTTTATTGATTTTTTTACAGAGAGGAAGGGAGACGGATAGAAAGTTAGAAACATCGATGAGAGAGAAACATCGACCAACTGCCTCCTGCACACCCCCTACCGGGAATGTGCCCGCAACTAAGGTACATGCCCTTGACCGAAATTGAACCTGGGACCTTTCAGTCCGCAGGCAGAAGCTATGATGGAGCTTTTTAGATGAGTTGAAGCTTCCATGTTCAGAAGGGCCTGTTTAGTACCGACTCAACCCGAAGGGAGAAGAAAATGAAGCCCCGAAACGTGGAGCTCAATCGGAAAAACGGCTCTGACGGCACAGGCGTTGCAGAGCCTTTCAGAGGAGGAACAACATCCACCAGAATGAGGCCGGGCGCAGGGACAGGGCCTTGGAGAAATGCCCTCGAGATGGGAAGCAGCCATTAAGATCCCGGACACCAAGCCGTTCATGCAGCCTCGGTTTTCCCAGCGGCACCTCAGAGGAGGCCCCCTCCGAGGAAAATGCACGTACCGCCTGCTTCTTTGGAAGGTCAAGTGCAAAGGTGAAGAGCGTGTCCTTCCCGGCAGAGGGGGGCGCTCTGACAGGTGGGCCAGGGCCCCTTGGCACCCAGGCTGGAGGGCATCCAGAGCAACCCCCTAAGCCAGGGGTCGGCAAACCGCAGCTCTCCGAGCCACATGCGGTTCTTTGGCCCCTTGAGTGTGGCTCTTCCACAAAATACCATGGTCTGGGTGAGCCTATTTTGAAGGCGTGGTGTTAGAAGAAGTTTAAGTTTAAAATATGTGGCTCTCCAAAGAAATTCCAATCGTTGTCCTGTTGATATGTGGCTCTGTGGACTAACGAGTTTGCCGACCACTGCCCTAAGCCTTCGGCCTTCTCTGCTGCTGCTGCAGTCAGACCAGCAAAGAGGCAGAACTAACCCAGCCTGGGCGTGGCTGAAGGGCGGGAAGGTCAGGACCTTCGGGGACCCTGGACAAAGGGCCTGCTCTGTCCACGGGCCAGAACTCTCCCCAGAGAGGACACAAGCCCAGGCAAGTGATGCCGGGGGTTTCCCTGGCTGCTGGGATGGCAAAAACCCAGTTTGGGAACTTTCCAGATAGGATAGTTAACCTCTTTGGGCCTCAGTTTCCTCATCTGTGAAATGAGGGTAATGGTCCTGCCGCAGAGGGGGAAATTGTGAGAATTAAACGAGATGATGCAATAGCTTATTTCCGTATAGCCTAGTGCTTGGCACATTAGAGGCACTGTAGGAACAACTATGATTATTTCTACTACTGTGGCAGAGCTGAAAAAAACACACGAATTAATGATGTGACTCATACACTTAAATGAAGGGGTGGCCGGGAAGACAAAAATCATTCCCTCAATTTGCATCTCAAACCCCCTTCCCAGTTTCCAGTGCCTCCCGCCCGGGCAGCACGTTCACCGCCAGCCAACCTGCTGGCTCTGAAATTTAAATCCGGGTCTCTACGTCCAAAGCACACGCACTTGCTTCCAGAAAGCACACAAAGCAGCCATTTGGTCAATGCACCAGGTACAGATGCTCTTAAAGCCGTGTTTTGCGATAAAGCATCGCAGACAGGACCGACCCGCTGAAGAAGGAAAGAACAGTCGTTCCTCTGGCAAATGCCGTGTCACAGGCACTGCCATGCAGGTGTGGCCCGTGTAGTGCCAGCCACATGCAGGATGCTCCCTCTTCCGTGTTCAATCAAATACCTGCTGACTGGATGCGAGATAACCATGTTTCCCTGTCCGAACACCGCTGACCAGTGTCTCTGCATGTACATGAATGTAAGTAATGTTAAAACCATTTGTTGATTTCCGATTTTAACATTACTTACAATAATGTAAACGCAGACACGACTTTATCTTGTGACCAGTCAGCATGGTATCAGGGTGGGTGTGGGTGGGTGCTGGGTTTCCTGTGGCTTTGGGCGAGTTTCCGGGTTCATTCAAGTTCTGGTCCCGACTCTTGACTAGTGGAGCGACGGTGGGCATTTGCTCCAACTCCCTGAGGCTCAGTTTCCACATCTGTACAATGGGGAGTCCAGCCCCTGATAAGGCCCGGGCCTCAGCTTAAGCCCTGCCGTCTCCTCTCCTCAATATTCCCGTCTCCCCGCCCTCCTCCCCCCTTCCCCCCCAGCGGTAACTGTCTCCAACCTCAGCACCACAACGGATATGGTGTCTCACCTGGGGTGCCCCCCTCCCACTTGTCTTAGTAACTTCTATTTCACCTCCTCTGAGACGCCTTCCATCACCCCCTCAAGCTGGCTGGGGTCCCCATGCTGCTCCCCTTACACCAGGGCTATCTATGTATGCCTCGCTACCTGTGGTCAGCAGAATCCTAGAATGGCTCACGAGCTTCCCACCCCCATGTACACAACTGTATCATCAGTCTCTACCCCTGAGTGTATTTTCCATCGGCGGTTGGGAATCCACAAATGGGGAGGGTTGCCTGTACGTGGAAGGGGAAGGGGGTGGAAGGAACAGCAGGGGTGGGGGAGGGCATGCCTGCAGACGGAGCAGAGGAGGGGGTGATGGGCAGAGGCTGGAGGAGCAGGTTGCCCGGCGAGCCTCCAGGGTCACGGCGGGGGTCCCGTGGGTGCGGCTCAGCCTGCTGGATGGCGGGAGGCTCTGCCCCAAGATGGTGAGAGACTTAACGGAGAGGACGGCGCTTGGCGCGCTGTGGGTGTTTAATGGATGCTTTGGAAATTAAAAACTGAAAAGGGCCAAGAGAGACAAATTGCCAAGGGACGTGGCCAAGCAAGCACATCCATCCTGGTTGCCGAGTCCTCCATCTTTCCAATCGGGAGACAGCCATGTGCACGCACACGAAGTTCCTCCAGCCTCAGGGTCTCTGTCTGAGGAGCAGGGGGTCTTAGTCTCATGCTTTGTTATTGTGGCAAAAAAGGCCCCAGCTGAGCCTGCTCGCAGCTCAGAGCGTCACTGGATATTAGAGCCGGGGCTGAGGGTGTGGTGAGACTTGCCTCTCCAGCCTGTTCTTGCAGCCCAATCGATCGAAGGCCCATGACATCTGGGCACTGTGGGACCGACTGTTCTACATGCCACCTAGTAATTGCTCCGTCAGCAACGCTTCGCACAAACGGAATCATGCAGAAGCCCCAGACAGCAGAGAGCCTGGGTGGCAGCAAGTCCCAATGCTTCACGGGGCATGCCCTCCCCGGGCTGGGTTCCGTGCTGTGCCTTCTCAGAGGCTCCAGAGAAACTCCCATCAAGCAACCACTCCGTGCCAAACACTCAGGGGCCAGGCCTGTGCCGGGCACCCTTCCTGAGCTAGACTTTGCAGCCGGATGGTACAGCTCTGTTTCCCAGCTCCCCCGGCCGTGCACCCTGCACACGGCAGCTTTCGTGGCTCAGTTTCTGCATCTATGAAGTGGGAATAATACCGCGTTTCCCCTAAAATAAGACATCCTCCGAAAATAAGACCTAGTGCAACTTTGGGAGAAAAAATTAATATAAGACACTATCTTATTTTCAGGGAAACAGGGTAACAGATGCCCTGTCAGAGGACTGCTGTCAGGAATAAACGATGAGATGCATACGAAGTGCTAAAGAACACAGGGTGGACCAGTCCAGGTGTTGGTGGCTCTTCTTGTTATTCCTCAAGAAGCCTCTAGGGGGCAGGGCACAGCATCTCAATCAAGGTAGAACAAACTTCCAAATTATGTAAACTCTTTTCTGCGTCCATTCGGAGACCCAGGGGATGGCTTCAATACTGTCTTGTTACCCAAGAGTGAGAAAATGAAGACATATCCACCCCCTCGGGAGAGCACAGAGCCGGTAAGAGCACCTGCCGCCTCCTCAAGGACCTTTGAGACTGACTTCCGTGAGAAGCTATGAGGGAGGGGGAGCACATCACTGCGAACACGCCATCCCTGGGCCCCCAGTGGCCGTGTGCCTTAATTATGCCACACGCAGGATGAGAAGTTCTGGAGGGTAGACCAGGTGGCCATGCTAACTAACATGCTGGCCACCTAGTGATGTTTTTCCTTTCCTTAAAATTCCTTTAAAATTGCTTCTCTGACATCACCAGTGAGAATTTCCCTCCAAGCTGTTCTGCGGGAAACTGACCTGAGGGAAGGATGTAAAAAAGCAGAGTGAGGGCCCACAGTCCATCACGGATGGCAGAGACACACACGGGGCCCCTGACAATCGAGAGACAGCCATGTGCACGGCACACCTGCGTGAGGTGGAGGGGAAGTGGGAAGGAAATGGAAATGAGATGGGGCAAGGGGTCACCTCTTCTTATGGCCAGGTCCTCTGGTGACCTCTTGGTTCATAGGTCAATGCTCAACCTCTGAGCCATGCCAGTCACTCTCCGCTTGCTTTCTTGAGCTCAGCATTACTAACCCACCTGCACCACATGGCTTCGCACCGCCCACCTGGCTCGGGCGGTCTCCTCTGTCCAGAATGCCTGTGTCCTCTCCCTACTGCCGCCCAGGCTGGGGATCCCGCTATCCCCCATGCAAATCTCTTAGTGCTCAGCACAGTAAGGCTCCTGGCCATGAGCTCCCTGGTGATACATCCTCCCGGCTTTCACAAGCACAGGGCCTGGCACACGGGGGTTGCAGGAGGTGCTCCCCAGATACTTCTAGAATAAATAAAAAGCTCAGACACGGACGCCAGGAGGAAGGAGAAGAATGAATGGTTCTCAGCCCCTTCCAAGGTCTCAGGTTCCCATGGCGAGAAGCTGGCTCAGCGTGGGTGGCCATTTAAGAGCACTGTTCATACAAAATTTATCGACCAGCTAAAGGAAAGCTGAATTATGTATTAACACTCCTCTTGGCAGGATTTTTTTTTTACTGTATTCACCTACACAAGCAAGATTTATCAATAGATTTTCAAGATCACACCTCCTGTGTAAGTCATGGCACATGTATGCTACATTAGATGAGGTGTGTGTGTGTGTGTGTGTGTGTGTGTGTGTGTGTATGACAGTGACAGCACCCCAGAAGCTATGCCTGTGGGTGTGAGTGGTGCACAAGACCAGGCAGAGGCTGGGGGAAGAAGTGACATTCCATAGTCATTGGGGCCCTTGCTCCCTGAATTCCTCCCAGAATTCTAACCCCCTGGGTGAGTGCAGCCTGGGGGTCCCTGCCCCCTGACAGTCCAAGAGCACTGGGCTCTGCCCCTGGCAACTGGCCGCACAAATGGGAGATGGCATGATAAAAAGACCCAGCCCGTCTGCAGGGCCCGCGGGAGCCGCCCCTGGAACCGCATGGTTAACGGGCTCAAACCTGCAAGTCTTCCTCCAGGGTCTCGGGGTACAAATCGGTCCCTCGCTTATCTGGCTGCTCAGGGAAGGGCAAGCAATACGATCTGTTCACGGTGGTAGGAAGTGCTAGGAAGATGGACAAGTTCTCATCCTGGCCTGCAAGGACCTTCTGGCCTAGCAGAGAGGAGACAGGCTTTCACGGAAGCCCCAGCGTGGAGGACAGGGAACTCAGGTGAATGGTAAGTCCCCAGAGAGAGACAGTAAGTGGGACTGACTGCCAACCTCAGCTGCCATGTCCCATCACTCGACACCTTCCCTGGCCTCCACATAAGGCACGTTCACTCTAACATTTCCCCTCGCAACATGGGCTCGCTCTTTTTTTGCTTGTAAATGTTCATATTATTGATTAATTTTTAGAGAGAGAGAGATTTATTGGCCCACTTATTGATACATTCACTGGTTGATTCTTTTTTAAAAAAAATACATTTTATTGATTTTTTACAGAGTGGAAGAAAGAGGGATAGAAACATCGATGAGAGAGAATCATTGATCAGTTGCCTCCTGCACACACCCCACTGGGGGTGTGCCTGTAACCAAGGTACATGCCCTTGACAGGAATCGAACCTGGGAGGCTTTTCAGTCCGCAGGCCGATGCTCTATCCACTGAGCCAAACCGGTTTTAGCTGGTTGATTCTTGTATGTGCCCTGACTGGAATCAAATATAACCTGCACGCCCAACACTTCCTGCCTCCCTCTGGCCAATGCCCATCCCACACCCAGGTGGCTGGTCCACGGGGCACAGGCCTCCCCTGCGGTGCTCCCCTGGGGTCTGTGGCACCCAGCACAGGGCACTGTGAGGGGTCCGATGCCTGATGAATGAGTAAACAGATGGAGGGACATTCCAGCTGGGAGCTCAAACCAGGAAGGGCGAAGGCGTGGAGACAGTTACAACGGGAATTCTGGACCCTTCAGCGCGCCCTACCACCTCCCCTTCCCTGTTTTTCCTCCTCTTTTCTTCTTACTTTTCTTAACATTCCAATAAAGGGCACGAGGCCCATGGACCTCTGCTCGGTCCCTGGCAGTGGGCAAGCCGAGGCCACTGGGAGTTGCTGGAATTTGTCTCGGAGCCTTGGAGGTGGAGGTCAGCTCAGCCTGAAGCCAGCTGCCCGCCTGCAGGCCCAGCGCCGGCAGTTCTGCAGCCTCAGCAGCACGGAGGTCCCGCTTTGGGGAGGGAGACCGATAAACAACGGCCAAGCAGCCTAACGGGGCTGAAATACGATGCCACTCAAAGGGAATGTCAAGGGGATTAATAGACCAGCTCCTCCTAGCTTGGCGCGAAAGCCAGGCTACTGCCCGAGTTAGAGCGACGCTTTGCCTGCAAGCTACGTTTTAAATCTTCTCCCTGGTGTGGCCACCCCTATCTCAGCACAGCAGGCTCCGGGACCCTCGGGACACGCTTGGACAATTCTCCGGTTGGGCCTTTTGAAGGGGGACCGAGCCCAATGCCTGGACTGCAGGCACAAGTTGATACACTGAGGTCCCTTTCTTGGAGTCTATTCTGGACTTGTCTGCAAACACCCTGGAAAAACAGGTTGCCCCTGCAAATAAAGTGCCAATTCTGGCCTCTGTTGAACAGCCAGTGACATGCATGGCAGAAGGCAAACTCTACACAAACAGCCCCTTACAGACACACACACACACACACATTCATGGGCAGAGAGGCAAGGTCAAGGTAAGGGTGATAGAGCAGGTCGCTTCAATGAGGATATACAAGTTTCTGGGCCAGCAGTGGTTGGCCCTGGGTCAGGCCAGCATGCCCCGTGAGTCTGCTTTGCTGTCCAAGTTCAGGATAAGATAACACACCCAGCACCAACAGGTGGACGCATTCCCCTCTCAATGCTGGATTACCGTAACTCCTCACTTACTGCGGTCAGTAGGTCCCTGGACACTGACCACTCCATTTCAGCACAGGTTCATTAACATTTGCAAGGCTATGTGCCTACAGCATATTTCTGTAGATCAGTTGGCCTATGGTACAATCGGTTTGGCTTAAAGTCACAGTTTCCAAGAACCCGTCGCGGGCATTGAGTGAGGACTTCCTGCTGTTTTCCTTTTCCCAGGGGAGGGTCTGGGCATGCAGAAGGGACCCAGACGATGGTGCTTGTGTGGTTTCCAGAATTTTCCACAGTGGCTGCACCAATCTACATTCCCGCCAACAGTGCATGCGTTTCCCTCTTCGCCACATCCTCGCCAGCACTTGTCTTTTGGCTTCTTGGTCATGGTCACCCTAACAGGTGTGCAGTGATAGGTCCCTGAGGTCCTGGTTTGTGTTTCCCTGGTGATTAGGGATGTCGAGCATCTTTTCCTTTTCCTATTGACCATTTATGCGTCTTCTTTGGGAAGGCATCTATTCAAGACCTTCGCCCATTTTTTACAATCAGGCTATTTGAGGATTTTTTTTTGCTCGTGAGTTGTAGGAGCTCCTTACATGGTTTGGATAGTAACTCCTCACGAGATACATGCCTTGCAAATGTCTTCTCCCATTCCCTAGGTTGAGTTTTCATTTTATTGTCTGTTTCCTTTGCTGCGTAGGGAGATTTTAGTTTAATGAAGTCCCGTTTATTTTTGCTTTTTGTTGCCTGTGCTTTGGGTGTCAATCCAAAAAATCATTGCCACGACCATCGCCAAGAAACATTCCCCCTCTGTTTCCTTCTGGTTGTTTTAGTAAAAGGGGTGATAGGGGAGTGGGCAGGGCCTGTGTCCTAGTACCCAAAGAGGTCTGAAGGCCACACAGTTGGAGGACCAGGGCTTTTCTGGAGCAGAGGTATGGTCATCCCCATTTAACCTCATAAATAAGCTTTTGGACCCCAAGGTCAAAGTCAAAGGTAGTTGCTTAGTGAACTAAGTGGAGACATATCTCCATTCCCTTTAAAAAATGGCCCTTCAGAGACCAAAACTGGTCAACTTGATGTGAAGGCCTGGATAAGGACCTAACAAGACATGAATAAACCGTGATGGGCTCTACTGTCTACGCAGGTGATCTGAACCGAGTGTCTGCCCCTCACCTGGCTCGTCTTATGGAGGCTCTCCACCCAGAGAATAAACAACACAATCTGCCTGAAGATGCAGACAGCAGGACCCCATAAGCGCAGAGCTAAACTGTGTTCATATTTTATTCTTTCACACATGCATTGAAAGATGTCTAGAAGAATGAACATACATGCTAATATGTTTATTAGCATGTATGTTCATGCTAATGAACATACATGCTAACAAATGACACACAAACACACAAATAGTTTTACCATTATGAGTATTGGAAACAAAGTTTATTCTTATGCTATTTATTAATTTGTATTACAACTGTAAACCTACTTTTGCCCACCCCTGAACACATGTGAATATCATGTGTATTACTGTGTACACACACATACCTGGCAGCATAGTATATACATTATATGTACTGCTGATACCTTGCTTGGTGAACTGACCAATACATTGTAAGCATATTTAATGAATTAGCTACTTGTTTCTGAGGCACCTAAACCCATATTTACACACGAGATAAAAACTGAAAAATCAGGGATTTTCCCCCCAACCTGATATTTGAAAGTCCTGGCCATCCATCAATAGCCCCAAATCCCTAAAGCTATAAAAAATTTAACGTTGGTTTAAGTGCCTAAGTCAGCACTTGTCTGTCAGCGAAGTAATCCCCAGTCAGGACTAAAAATTATATATTTGCCTAAAATTACCATATCACCATCCCCGTGCACCTGAGACATAAATGCAAATTCGACATTAGCTATTAAAATATGCATTTGTTTTTTAAATGGCCTTACCCAGCAAATGACTCTGCAAAATTAGGAAGACTGAAATGGATCGGGAGTGAGGAATAATCGCCAGGTATCCCGGCAGCTCTGTAAATCACTGTGTACAGCCGGGGTGTGGGGGAGTGTAATTACACAAAATAAAAATAAGCCACAGCACAGCCTCCGGAGCCTGCCTGCTTGAATGAGTTATGGATATTCGAGTCCTGTCTAAGGCAGCATTATTAAGTTTTATATCTGGCAGACAATGATCGTCTGGAAAGAAGCAAGCTATCCTGTTAAGAAGGGCTTTGGGCCCTGGCTGGTATGGCTCAGTGGGTTGAGCATCATCCTGCGCACCAAAAGTTCACCGGTTCGATTCCTGGTCAGAGCACATGCACAGCTTACAGGTTCAGTGGGGGGGGGGGGGGGGTGGGGCGGCAATCCCTGGTCAGGGTGCATATGGATCACATCATTGTTTCTCTCTCTCTCTCTCTCAGAAGGGCTTTGGGAAAAGAAATGGAGAGGATGAGGATGTTCATGGACTCACTGGGAACACAGCTGAAATGAGAGGGGGCAGGTGCTGAAGGTGGCCAGCTGGCTGGTGACAGTCCTTGTATGTTCCCCCTTTTGTATTGAAAACAATCGTGACATCTCCCTTGTGGTGAGGTATCTGCGTTTTGAGATTTCCCGGATCTAGAACATCCTGGATGTCAGTCAATACAGCCAACCAAGGTACATGCCCTTGACCAGAATCGAACATGGGACCCTTTAGTCCACAGGCCGATGCTCTATCTACTGAGCCAAACCAGTCAAAGCACAAGCTATATTTTCAATGGCAATCATCTCCTGACCTCTTGGCTTTACCATAATAAAGTAAAAATTCCCGGTACATTTT
The DNA here is from genome assembly GCA_036971965.1 of Nyctalus aviator. Lineage (NCBI taxonomy): Eukaryota > Metazoa > Chordata > Mammalia > Chiroptera > Vespertilionidae > Nyctalus > Nyctalus aviator. The sequence goes on from CM072923.1 coordinate 187,838,200, forward strand.
AATACAAGCATGAGGAGAATGCCTGGCACACAGTAGACCTTCAAAAGGTAGACTCTGGGCATTCACAGAATCCTTTGATAACTTTTTCATAGCTCTGGCCACAACAGAACTAGGGGATTATTTAATCAATATCTGTCCCCCTTATCAACCTCTACGATCTAAGAAGGAAGGCCAAAGCCCAGTTTTTAAATTCGCTATTAATCCCCAACACCTAGCCCCAGGCCCGGCAAAGAGTAGGGTGTCAGCAAAGACCTAACGAATGAATGAGGACCCATTGGTGTCGCCTTAAGCCCACCTTTTAACAGGTGGTGACACCTAAGCCGGAGTGGGGAGACTCATCAAATCACACAGCCCATCTGGGTAGGAAGGAACAAAGGCCAACCCCTTGCTCTCGGGGTCCCTTCTCCTATCCCGGGCGTCACCTCCAAATCTGGGGCCTGACCCTGTAAGCCATGGAGAGCAGCCCAGGCCCCGTGAACAGTCCATTTCTGCAGGGAGTTTCTGGGCTGTCTCCCTGCCCCTGCTGCTCTTTGCCCTCCCCAGTGACACTGTTTTCAGTCGTTACCATTTCTGGTCACCATTTCTGATATACTGGTTACCATTTCTGATATACTGGCACAGACCTTGCAGATGTAGGCCACGTCTTTGGTCCCTCTTCACAGATGGGAGAGGTCCCCATCAGTATTCCCGGCCCGGAAGCAGCCTCCTCTCCCTATGATGTCATTCCCAAGCTGATTCTCTACCTTCGGGGGGGACCCCTGGAGCAGCTGCCCTTGGCTTTAGGATCATGGGTGCTGTCATCACTGAGGCCTGGGAAGGGTCCCTAGGGTGCCTGATGACCTGTCATGGACTCTTGGGACTGTTAGATTCTATTCCTATCCAAAGAGGCTGCCGTGTGTCTCGTGGGTGAGCCATTCCTGACCAGTCCATTTCAACCGCCTGCCAGTTGCAGTTAGCCTGAGCCTGGAGGTGTTTCTGCCTTTCCGGTGGGAGTCTGAGGTGCCAGCATTTGGGTCCTAAGAACCACTTTCTATTAGACAATGGCCAGGTCGCCAAGGAAATAAAACATCTGCTGACATGCAGGAGTCCAAGAGGTAGCAGCATGGGATGAAGGGAAAGGCCTAGGCCAGTGGTCAGCAAACTGTGTCTCACGAGCCATATGCGGCTCTTTGGCCCCTTGAGTGTGGCTCTTCCACAAAATACCACGGCCTGGGCAAGTCTATTTTGAAGAGGTGGGGTTAGAAGAAGTTTAAGTTTAAAAAATTTGGCTCTCAAAAGAAATTTCAATCATTAGACTTGATATTTGGCTCTGTGGACTAATGAGTTTGCCGACCACTGGCTTAGGCCTCCGGATCAGACAGGCCTGGGCTTGGGCCCCTGTCCAACTTCCCAGCAGTCCTATGCCCTTGGTCATGTGATTAATTTCTCGGATTTCTTCCTTGTAAAATAAAAACAAGATCTGTTATGCAAGGCATGCGAAGCTGCTTTCACAGTGCCAGGCACACGGTAGGCACTAAATACATGCTGGGGTATGAAGATGCTGCTGTGGACATGCCATTTTCACAGGCATGCATTTTAGAGCTTACTCAGCCCTTTTCCCGTGCATTTGCTATTAAGGTGTAATTCTAACACCACAGAATCCACTCTTCCAAGTATGTAATTCAGTGGTTTTTAGTATATTCACCAAGTTGTGCAACTGTCGCCACTCTGTAATTCCACAGCTTTTCCATCAGCCCTAAGAGAAACCCCATACCAGTCGGCAGTCACTCCCGACTCACCCCCCTCCACCAGCCTCTGACAACCACTACTCTTCTATCTCTGGGTTTTCCTGTTCTGGTACTTCATATGCATGACTGGTAAGACATGGCCTTTTGTGTCTGGCTTTTTCAATTAGTGTGTTTTCAAGGTCCATACATGTCATAGCATATGTCACAACTTCATGCCTTCTCACTGCCAAATAATATTCCTAACCCAGAGCCTGACCCTGACCCCTGACCCTAACTAACCCATTCATCAGCTCATGCACCTTCCGGGTGTCTCCACTTTTTGGTGCCCATTTGTGATTCCACTTGCTCCTCACAGCCTCCCTGTGGGAGCCCAGCGCAGGCACGATCTTGTCTATCACAGAGAAGGAACGGAGGCTCAGGGTGGTGCAGTGACCTCCCTACGGTCATCACTCCGCTGTCTAGACACAGGTGAGGGCCCACGGCCAAGCCTCCGACCTCAAGCTCAGTCAGTGTCTCCGCGTGAGATGAGCAGGCCCGGTATTTTGGTTGGGAGAGGGACTCCAACAGCCTATTACAGATCCCTTTAGCTGGCCTCTCAGGCAGAGCAATGAGCATAATTAAAGATCGTCTGGCCTCGTAAGCCTAGCAGGGGAGTCAACAGCTGACTCCAAGTGGATCGGGGCCAGCATCCAGGGAGGGAACACAGCTCGTTCCCCGGCCTGGAAAACCCAGTGACAATGCGCCTCAGCCTGAGGCTGTGCCTGGGGATTCCAGAGCGGCGTGTGCCACGTGCCCTCCCTCTGCCATTCCCAACGTGCCAGGTCAGAGTCCCGGTGCCTCCTCTCTGTTCTTTGCCCCTTTTTAGTTCCCTTGTGCTAAGACCTGGAGGGGCGGGCCGTGCACGTGACAGGGCCAAGCCCACGGGGAAGCCGCGGGCAGTCAGAGCAAGAGAAGATGAAAATCATCCATGTGGGGAGGGGGTCTGCCCCGTGGAAGGCTGGGCCCGAAGTGCCTGTGACAAGCACCTTGGCTATTCCGGGCAAGTCACAGGCAGGGAGCAAACAATGGCTGAGCACCTGCGGCTGAGCAGCGGTCACTCACCAAATAGCAGAAGACAACTTCAGAGTCCAGCTCTGAGGTCCAAACTCTCCGGTGGAGGCTGATAACTGGCATGCAGACAAAGGAGGAAGAGGAGAGATAACAGGAAGGAAATGAGAGTCGGGAGTCAGGGGCCACGTGTTGTCTGGGCATGGAGGAGGCGGCCCGGAGGGCCCAGGGGCGTCTCCCAGGGGGATGGGTCAATACTCAAGCAGCCGAAGTAGGAGGGGGAGATATAGAGACACTCCCAGAGGCTCCCCTCCCCAACCCCACCCACCACCTCTCTAGTCACCCCCCACCAGCTGTCTGGGGTCGCCCCTCAGGCCTCCCCCCACCCTGCTGCTGAGCACCTGTGACTCCCTCTCAGGACGTGACTTCTGGGGCTCCCTCTCAGCTGCCCCTCCCACACCAGTCTGGGATATGCCCCCTCCTGCAGGATGGATGCAGCCCAGCCTGGTGACAGCCTGTGGCCTTTGCTCCCAGCAGCCTCATATGACATCCCTGGAGGAGGGACTGGCCAGCTGTCCCCATGGGTTCTACAGAATCCTGCAGCCAGCTCACTCTGATTTATTATCCCAATAATGGACTCCGGGGTACTGGCCCCGAGACCATGATGAGGCATGCGGAAGGATGGCCAAAATCTCACGGAGCGCATCTACACCAACGCGATTTCCCAATCGATTTCACTCATAAACCAAACCTCCGTTCACCTCTGGCTCAGGGCCCACTCACACGGCCATAGAAACATGGACAGCAGCATCACAACATCCATTGCCCAAAGACCAGTGGCTGAGACGTTCAGCCTCAGTCCTCTGCGCACGCTCAGAACCGGTGGGCGGCCACTTGGGGGGCTGCATGAGTGAAATGTGCCCGGGAAAGTAACCTTTCCCTTCGGGGCAAAGGCTATCGAAGGAGAGGAGAGGGGTGAGCCACTCAATGCCACCCTGACAGGTAGAGAATGTCCCCTTCGTCCCAGAGTCCAGGGGAGGAGGGAAATGGATCTCTGGGTGCAATCCGATGACTGAGCTTTCAAAGATCCTCAGCTGGGGTGCTCCTGCAGAAAGAGCCAGACAGTGATGGAAGTGACCCCGCTGATGGGGAGGGCGGGGCCTGACAGGGAGGGCGGGGCCTCCAGCATGTTCCAAGGCTCCTCCTTCTCCCTGAAACAATGGCCTGTCCTTCCTGCAGTCCTGCTGAAAATACCGGGCAGAGGACACGAGGGGAAAAAAAAAAAGCAACAACCCTGACTTTTTTCTGCTTCTTCATCTACTACTCAGTTTGGAGGAAATGAAGCAAAAGAAGTGAACCGTGAAGTGAAGGCTTTTGTTCCTGAAGCCGCTGAGGGAATGCAAATGAACTCAGCGCTGCTCTCTGCATTGTGGCCTTGACCCCCTCTGACGTCACACCTATTAGCCGCATTCTGCCAGCTCTGGCCTCATCCATAACCCCGAGGGGACGCCTTGTCTCGCCCGGAGAGAAAAAGGACAGAAATTCTCAGGTGGGGATGCTCACTTGCAGGCTGCAGAAGCGCCCGGGCGATAAAAGGCCAGCGGTGATTAGAGCGTGTTTGCAGTATTCTCCTCGCTGAGGACTGTCACACGGAGGCGCTCGGAGCCGCGCTAATGGGGAAATGGGGTGTTCTGCGAGAGGCCCTTTGAACCCCGCTCCCCGGCTCCTCCCCCGCAGGCCCGGCCGCGCACATGATGGGCCTGACTTTCCAATATTCAGACAATACAGGGCAAGGACTTACAGGATGGACATGAGGTTTCGAGAGAAAAAGAAAGGCAGTGAATTAGAAGGAGACGTGGACATTTATTTTCATTTCCCACTTTTCTCCGTTACACAGAGATTCCTTCGCTTAGAATGTTTCAAACAATACTAAAAAAAAAAACAAAAACCCCACAAAAAAGCGTGAGCTCTCTGTCCACTGGGTAATGCTCTGCCGCTCTTCTCCGAATGTCTGAAAAGCCGGGGGCGAGGCCTGACCATGAGCCAATCAGGAATGTGTGTCCAGGAGGCCAGTGCAACCCAAGTGTTGAATGTATGTTTCCTGAACGGGTGAATGAATGAAATGAAGCGTTCGCCATTCCCCCGGCCTGCAGTCCCGCACCGATTTCCGAAGACCTTGACACCCAGTCATTCACTGAATAACGATTTATGAGCACCTACTATGTGCCGAGCACAGTCCTAGGTGCTGTGGATAAAGAAATGAACCAAACCTGCAGAAGCCTCTGCCCTATTGGAGTTTGCACTCCAGCCGGGGAAGGCAGATTATAAGCAAGACACACAGAAGCTAAACACATATATTAGATAGATACTAGAGGCCTGGTTCATGAATTTCATGCATGGGGTGGGGGGACCTCAGGCTGGCCTGCACCCTCTCCAATCTGGGACCCCTCGGGCAATGTCCTACTGCCGGTTTACCTTTTCACAATCCAGGACTGTTGGCTCCTAACTGCTCGCCTGCCAGTCTGATCCCCTAACTGCCCCCCTGCTGACATGATTGCCCCCTAACTGCTCCCCTGCCAGCCGGATACCCCCTAACTGCCTCTGCCTCAGCCCCTGCCATGGTGGCTTTGTCCAGGAAGATGTCTGGAAGGCATCTGGTCTAATTAGCATATTACCCTTTTATAAGTATAGAGATAGTGGCGTGTGCTATGCAGAAAGAATAAAACAGAAAGGAGGGACGGACAGGCTCTGAGGAGGGTTGAAACCTCATGATGACACCTGATCAGCCCTGAAAGAAACCTAATATTGGACAATGGTCCCTGTTTAAATATTCCCTCACCGAGGGGGCTCTTGGCCCATTGATTGATGGTTAGCCCACTTCTTGAGGCCTTTGTCTGTGCAGGGTTTATTGACTTCAGCATGACAGACTCTTCGGGCTGCATTCCCCTTTGCCGTGGTGCTGTCTGTGCGTGAGGGATGGTTAGCAGCCTCCTTGGCATCTATCCACTGAATGCCAGGGGTGGTACCCATGCCCCGCAGCTCTGACACCCAAACATGTCTCCAGACATCTCCCATGTCCTCTGGGGTAAAGTATCCTGGCTGAGCACCATGGTCTACGCCTGGCTACTCACAGGAAGTCCTGGGACCAGCAGGCGGGCAGCCTGGGGAGCAGACAGGGCCCCTCTGATGCGCACACGGGGTCTCCAGAGCCTCAGGATTTCTCAGGGTGAGGCCACTGGTGGCCTCTCCAGGGACATGTGAGGAGCTGCAGAAGCAGGCCCTGGTTCCCAGGCCGGAGTGAATGTGGAAAGCTTCGAAGGTTTTATTCAAGATCCTTCTTCTTGCGAGAGAGAGAGAGAGAGAGAGAGAGAGAGAGAGAGAGAGAGAGAGTTCACATGTGACGTTCCGAGTTTCTTAGAGATTTGGATCCCCGCCACCCCTATCCCGGTACCGATCTCTCTTGTTGGCTGAAGCATTTATGCAGAGGGGCAGAGAGTTCTCTTTGGGGCCATAAAAGCACAGCATTTTAATTTTTAAAAAATATATTTTATTGATTTTTTACAGAGAGGAAGGGAGAGAGAGAGCTAGAAACGTCAATAATAGAGTAATATCTACCAGCTGCCTCTTGCACACCCCCTACCGGGGATGTGCCCGCAACCAAGGTACATGCCCTTGACCGGAATCGAACCCGGGACCCTTTAGTCCGCAGACTGACGCTCTACCACTGAGCCAAAGTGGTTTTGGCAAGCACAGCATTTTAAAGCAACGCGGGAATGGGTAGGTTCTCCCCCTTGTTGTCATCCTATCTGAGTGGCTGTCAGGTCAGTGCTCATGCCTGTGCTGGAGCTGGAAGGGTTTTGCTTCTCAGAAGGAAGATGGAGAAGCTGCGTTTGAGGGTGTGACGCCGAGGGAGTCAGGATCCCGCTCTGGTTTGGCTCCAAGGAACAGCGTGAGCATTGAGAGCTGCGTCCAGTGTCCTCTCATCTGCCAGTGGCATCTGTGCTCATTCCTCTTCCTTTGCTCTGTTGGAGAACTCATCTGCACACAGCAGGGGGCTGGGACACAAACCCTGGTTAGGGGCCAACTCAGCTATGGATCAACTCTAGGACTCGGTGTTTGGAGGATTTCAGCAGGAACCCTCTCCGGGTGCTCCCCTGCCACGCCCCTTCCCAATTTTCCTGCGTGTTACGGCTGGATGACAACCTGAAGAATCGGCCTGGGGTTAGACTCAGGTTGGCGGGCCAGCCAGCGTGGAAAAGCACAAATGACTCAGCTCACCTACACTGTGGATGGATTCAGACCCCAGACGCCAGCTCAGAGGTACGTGGCTCAGAGGTCAGCACATTCTTCTAATGCGTTTGCTAAAGCAACAATTTCCTCAGCTTGTGCGTGCACGGACAGGTGGAGGCCAACTGATCACTGGCTGACCAGGTCCCCCATATCTGCTGCTCTCATCGGGGCGATGCTAACCCCCAGGAGGGCGAGGTCTCCAGGGAGAGTGGCAGACCCAGACCTCAGAGGATGCAACAGGCTGCTCCAACTCCGGAGAGAGCAATGGCTCCGACCGGCTGGTCCTCACCTGCCTTGCGGGCATCGGGGCTGGCGAGGCAGTGAACAGCTGTAGTGGGTTGAGCAGTGCCCCCCCCCCCCAAATGCACGTCTGCCTGGGATCTCAGAATGCGAACCTGATTGGGAGAAAGGCTCTTTGTGGATGTAATGAGTTAAGAATCTAGTGATGAAATTTTCTTAAAGGGAAGGTGTGCTGTTAAGTCCAATGACTGGGGTCTTGTAAGAAGAGGAGAGGACCTAGGGAGACACGAGGAGAGGGCAGCCACGGGGAGAAGGACAGATGGACGTTTGTTGGAAACAGACAGGAGTGATGCTGTCCTTAACCGAGGAGCCACGGAGCTACCAGGAGCCACGGAGGAATCAGGAGCCACAGAGGAACCAGGAGCCACGGAGGGACCAGGAGCCATGGAGGGACCAGGAACCACGGAGCCACAGGAGCCACGGAGGAACCAGGAGCCATGGAGGGACCAGGAACCACGGAGCCACCAGGGGCCAGAGGCAGGGAATGGTCGTCCCCTTGGGCATTTAGACACCTTGATTCTGTACTCTGGCTTCCAGAACTTTGAGAGAATACATTCTGCTGTTTGAGCCCCCTAGCTTGTGGTCCTTTGTGGGGCAGCCCCAGGAGGCCAATGGGATATCCTAATTACATGCTCACCCCCGAAGCCTGGATCTCTAGCAGGCTTTTCTCTCTGCAAGCCTTTGCCTTTATGGAGCCTCCAAACTGTCCGAGGAGGAGGAAACCTGTGGAGCGCAGGCGTGGAGAGTGAGGAGCAGACTTTGACCCAAGCGAGGAGGCTCGTGCCTCAACAAAACCACTGGAATCCAAGAGCTGCCTGTGATGGTGAGCGTGGATGAGAATTCCGTGCGTGAAAATCAGGGCCAGACACTCTGTGGGCTTTTTGTAGTCGAATTCTTGGGAGGCAAGGATTCTGCTTCCATGTTAGCAAACCAGGCACCAGGAGGTCCTCTGAGCTGCAAGAGCCGGCTGTGATTCCACGTCCACAGTGTCCCGATCCAAAACCACCAGAGGGCCTCGCCGCCCCCATCCCAACCCCAACAGGCACCCAGGGGCTGACTCTTGCGACATCAGGCTTCTCTTCAGCGGAAACAAATGTGTAACACTTAAATAATTGAGTTTTTTTTGGGGAAATGAAACCACAGTATAACTTACTCATCAATCACTGTACCAGCAGTCGACAGAAATGTCACTCTTTTGCCGCCATTCATTCCACGGGATGTAACGGTTGCATGGCGAACAGTGACAACACATTTCCAATGCTTCCTCACCCCCCACCCCCCCCTCCCACACACACAAAGGCAGCGGCTGGATATTTCTGGGGATTGCTGAGAGAGAACAGAGAGAGAGGTCTGCTCGGTCTGCCCAGCTCTCCTGGTCACTGGAGTCCTCTATGGTCCTTTTCCCGGGGGATACAGCTGTGTGACGCAGGATAGGTTGTCACAGCCTCTGGTCACAGGGTCTATGTGGGCAGGACACCTCTCTCGGGACACGGTGGACACAGGGACATGGGTAGCTCCAGTGCCTCGCTATAGACACAGAGAGGGTTTGTTCCTGGGCAAAGAGATTTAAAATTTTTTTTTTATTGATTTTTTACAGAGAGGAAGGGCGAGGGATAAAGAGTTAGAAACATCGATGAGAGAGAAACATTGATCAGCTGCCTCCTGCACACTCCCTACTGGGTATGTGCCTGCAACCAAGATACACGCCCTTGACTGGAATCGAACCTGGGACCCTTGGGTCTGCAGGCCAACACCCTATCCACTGAGCCAAACCAACTAGGGCAAAGAGATGGCTTTTGCTGGTGCTTCTCAAACATTTCATATCAGAACTGGAGAGCTTAATCGGAATACAGGTTCCTGGGCTCCACTGTCAGTGGAGATCTGAAGTGAAGTCTGGAACCCACAGCATTTGTCGTAGGGAAGGACTCACAACAAGCTTAGCAGAGGGTTCTGATGCACGAACAGGAGTAGGAGTCACTGATGGTCTTCATAAAGCAGAAGACTCTTTTGCCAAATTGTTGTCAAGATGTCCCTGGCAACCAGCATTCCTCATCTGTCTCTATGAACTTGACTACTCGAGGCACCTCATGTGAGGTATGGACAGTGGAATACAAATATCTCTTTGGGATGATGCTTTCAATTATTTGGGGTAGATACCCAGAAGTGGAGCTGCTGAATCATATGGTAGTTCCATTTTCAATTCTTTTGAGGAACCACCACACTGTTTTCCAGAGTGGCCGTACCATTTTACAATTCCTCCTACATTGCAAAAGGGTCCCAAATTTTCCCCATTCTCACCAACCCCCATTATTATTACTATTTTTAATAATAACCATCATGGTGCATTCAACTCATTTTCCTTTAACTAAAGGATCCTATATAATAAAAGCATAATATGCAGATTGATCAAACAGCGGAATGACCGGTAGGATGACTGGTTGCTATGATGCTCACTGACAACCAGGGGGCAGATGCTGAATGCAGGAGCTGCCCCCAGCCTGCAGGCCCCAGGCCAGGCAAGGCGGGTGCCAGCAGGGACCCCCTGATTGACCAACAGGTCTCCCCACAAAGGGAGGCGACAGCAGCAGCAGCGGGGGGCGGGGCCAGCGAGTGGATGGCACCAAGTTGGCCAATGGGGTGCCAGCAGGGGCCCCTCTGTTCACCCTGCCAGTCGTCCAACAGATTGGCCCTGATCGAGGGCCAACCCTACCCATGCATGAATCTTGTGCACTGGGCCTCTAGTATACAATATGTTGATATCTTTTTAACTTGGCAGGGAATAGCACATTCTACGGAAAAATGTATATTGGAAAAATAGCCCCACGCATGGCTCTGCAGAGAGCCTGTTAAAGAGGGCAGGTGACAGCTGGTGATCAAGAAAGAATGTGCCTCTGTGTCACACAAGTCTGAACGTGGCTCCCAACTCTCCCCGTCTCATCTGGGTGGCCTGGCAGTCACGTTCCCTTCCTTTCTCAGACTCCGTTTCAGCGTTTGCAAATACGAATAAGAAGACCTAATGTGTACTTTATGTATACAAATATATACATATGTTTACGTAAATATATACATATATTTACATAAACATATACATATATTTATATACACTAGGTCCTTGGGTTACGTCGGAGATCCGTTCCTAGGGGGCAACATAACGTGATTTTCACCATAAGTCAGAACCCACTTACGTAAGCACCATGTCATATGGAGCACATATTTAGCAGTAATGAAGTGAAACAGTAAAAAAAAAAAAAAAAAAAAAAATTAAAAGAAAGATAACAATTCCAGACTTTACTTGTGGTAAATAAATAATAATAAAAAAATAAAGCATATACGTATGTACATATGTTGAAATGATGGAAACTTTTTTTAAAAAAATATAAATAAATGGGAGATGGTGATGTAACCACGAAACGATGTATGTAGAGTCTGATGTAGCCCGAAGACGGTCTATATACATATGCAATAACGGATGCAAAGTACCCAGCTTAGTACCTGGCACGTAGGAGGTGCCCAATAAACAGCATTATTCTTGGGAAAATGAAATGTAACGAAGAGAGGACGAGGTCCAGAGAGGGCTCTGCTTTCCGGATAGACAAACAGGCAGAGGCACATGCGGCCCACAGGAGGAGCACTGCCTGCTCAGCCTGGAGTGCACCTCGCCGGCTGGCATTTGAGCAAAGATCACAGCCTCCTGGCTATTTGGACACAGGGTGGGCATAGGGATCACTATTCAATAAGAGTTCCCTAACAGCAGTGAATCGTCCCCATTGAAATGCCCAGTCGCCCAATCTGTAGCTCAGCTGTGGCTTGGAGCAGCAGGGCTCTGCGATTGGCCAGCCCGGTCTGAATCCCAGCTCTTTCGCTCATTGGCTGTGTGATTTCAGGGAAACTACGGCTGCTGGGTTTCCTCATTTGAAAAATGGGCGGAGTGTGCAGCTATAAGAGTATCTGCTTTAGCCAGAACCGGTTTGGCTCAGTGGATAGAGCGTCGGCCTGCCGACTAAAAGGTCCCAGGTTCGATTCCAGTCAAGGGCATGTACCTTGGTTGTGGGCATATCCCCAGTGGGGGTTGTGCAGGGGGCAGCTGGTCGATGTTTCTTTCTCATTGATGTTTCTGGCTTTCTGTCCCTCTCTTTTCTTCTCTGTAAAAAAATCAATAAAATATATATTAAAAAAAAAAAAGAGTATCTGCTTTAGATACAAATAACTAAGAAGCAATGAGAACTCATACGTGAAGTGTTAAGCGCATGGCATAAATGGTCTGACTGGCCTTACCGTTAAGGCCGCTAACGCCTTAGATGGCAGGGATCGCCGTACCATCCTGGGGAGGACCAGGCATCTGTGTTCAGACCACGGGCGGGCAGAGATGGCCGTGGCTAAACCGAACACCAGCTTCAGTGTCTGCCTTTCTCTTTCCCTCCGGGCCCCATTCAAGCGGCGCTAATCGCATTATCAAGATTATCTCCTGGTAGTCACCGAGCTGCTGCCCTGGGACTTGGGTTTAATTCCGTTTTAATAACAGGTTCTTAAACACATTTGAAAACAAAATTATGATGCCCTTTCATCCCTGTAGTTGGGGTAAAAAAAAAACTTTTTTACCATCCGAATGTACAGTCATGCGTTGGTTTTGTGTTGGCTATTGTTTTAGTGTTTGGACTTTTTTTTTTTTTTTTTTTTAAAGAATGCCTACTGTTTTGGAGACTGTTGGGGGCTGGGAAGTAGGGGATTTTTCCATTTCAAAATGATTTCCCTGGCAACGAGGGAAACAGCCAGTCTTCCCAGATGCCAGGGCCGGCCTTATTTGAAAACAGCCTTGTGGTGGGGCCAATAGGGATCACAGTTACTAAGAGCAGCGGACGCTCTTTAAGATGATATAGCCAATTCAGAGAGGCTTGGAATGCTCTCTTCATCTTGTATTTATGGGAAAAGATAGAATTTTACTTTCCCAGGCAAGGCTGGGGAAATTCTAGAAATTTCCGCTTATTATAAAAGATACAACCTAGAGTGCTGCCTGAGCAAGAATGACAAAGGAACTCATTGGGCTTAAAGGGCTAGGGAACTGATGGTTTTCATTCCTTTACCTTTCAATACTTCCCCCTTATTATACACACCCCTCCCCCACCCACATCCATAATGTCTTAGATTTTATCAAGGCTAAACGGCATGCCTTTTGTCTAATGACCTATAGAACTAGGTCTAATTCCAGCATTAGCAATGCGCTCCTTTGGCTAGATTCTGCCAGAGTAATGCATTGCAAAGCCGGTAACAGCAGAAGCTCTGGTAGTCTCTAAACATTCCTTAGGCATCAGGAAAACTCTAGTAACACCCGGAGTATGACCTGGTGTGCCCTGGAACAGCATGCAGAGGACACACCTGGGAGAGAGAGTCCTGGGGGGTTGCTAGAGGGGAATGTGGGGTGGGGAGAGGAACTGTGAGAACTCACAGTGAACAGTGGTCTGAGGGACTTATTCTGTGAGCGGCCTGTTACTGCAGAGATTCTAAACCTGGTTCACGAGATGGCTTAGGGGCCAGAGCCCCTGACTGATGTTCCAAACATCATCAAATACGTATTTCTTTCCAAGTCTACAGTTTTTATAAGATTCTCAAAGGACTTTGGCGTAGGAAGGGCATTATAGCGACCGCAGCGTTTGCCGAGGGTTCTCCAGGCATTCAGGCCCTGGGCACAGTGCTTTGTACGCTGACTCATCTGAACCTCCCCCTTCACAGTGAGCCCGGGTATCATTGTGTCCCTTCCACAGATATAGAAATTGAGGCCTAGAGTTGGTTACATAGGAAGAATAACGATGATAAAAATGTCAGCTCACATTTATTGAGTGCATGCTAGATGCCAGGCACTAATTTATTTTTATTTATTTATTTATTTAAAAAAAATATATTTTATTGATTTTTTTTTACAGAAAGGAAGGGAGAGAGATAGAGAGCCAGAAACATCGATGAGAAAGAAACATCGACCAGCTGCCTCTTGCACACCCCCCACCGGGGATGTCCCTGCAACCAACGTACATGCCCTTGACTGGAATCGAACCTGGGACCTTTCAGTCCGCAGACCAATGCTCTACCACTGAGCCAAACCGGTTTCAGCAGGCACTAATTTATATGTTACCTCAGGTCCTCCTAGGCAGGAAGTTCACGGAGAATTTAAAGAACACCCACTGTTCCAGAGCTAAGCTCACTCCAGACTTTGAACACACCTTGACTCCACTCCTGACCAGGCTTCTGAAAGTCCCCCTTCCCATCCCCAGTGTTCCCCATCCAGTTTCACACACATCTCAGAAATCCCACAGGGGCTATGATTTTGCCTAAGGACGCTGACTTGTCCTGCCCTCACAATCAGATTCAAGAAAGGGGATGTGAGTCCTGGCACTGGGGGACTACAACTTGCTGATAAGCTGGCCTGCAGATGCCACAATGGACTCCATCTGGGTCTGTGAACACAGCACTCGAGACCTGTTCTCGGGAGGGTTCTACCTAGGGACGAGAGAAACCTGAATCAGGGAGCCTGAGACTCTACCTGAGAGTCCATACTTGTCATCTAGGAACCAGGCCAACCCCAACCTTTAGGAGCTGGGGTTGGCCAGCTTCCTAAACTTCGGGCCTTCAGCGTGGCTCAGGTGACAATTGCCACCTCCGCTGGACAGGCAGAGTGGGAGCCGTTAGGTGTTACCAAAGGGCGGCCCAGCTGCAGCATCCACATGACCTGGGAACTGGTGGGAAATGCAAGTTCCTGGGCCCCAACCCAGACCTACTGAATGGGAAGCTGGGGTGGGGCCAGCCATCTGCATCTTAACAAGCCCCCGGGAGGCTGACGCCCATCCAGGTGAGACTGTGGCCAGCAGCTCGGCAGCAGAGGCCTGGGCCCTGCCCATGACCCTTCTGCTTGTCATTACCCGGGACCAGGCAGGCAGCCAGGGCGCTCACAGAGCCTCAGCATCCTTGCCGCAAAAGGGTGGCCACAGCAAGGTTTTCAAACTGAAATGAGACATGCAGGTTAAGGAGCTGGCCTGAGAGAATTACACTTGAGGGATAACTGTTAGCATCACTGTTTTGAGATCTGAGCTCTCCCTGCCCGGAGTTTCCAGCACCGTCCTCCTATGCAGTTGGCCAACCCAATGGGCCAGATTCCCTGGGACTGGGGCCTCCCAGCTGGACATTCAGGGCTCCCACTGGGAAAGTCCCAGGCATACTGGGATGACCTGGTTGCTCTGCTCTGAAGAACCCCTCCTCCCATTCCCAGGCCCTGATTAGCACGCAGCACCAAAGCTAAACGATTGCCGAAACCAGTTTGGCTCAGTGGGTGGAGCGTCGGCCTGTGGACCAAAGGGTTCTGGGTTCGATTCTGGTCAAGGGCATGTGCCTTGGTTGTGGGCACATCCCCGGTTGGGGGTGTGCAGGGGACAGCTGATCGATGTTTCTCTCTCATCGAGGTTTCTGACTCTCTATCCCTCTCTTTCTCTTCCTCTCTGTAAAACATCAATAAAATATATTTTAAAAAAGAATTTAAAAAATGATTTAGAAGTGAACAAAAATGTAGGCGGCTTTCCCTTTCCGAAAAACTGCTCCGTATCAGAGCCACCAAAATGTCACAGTTTCCGCATTAACAGAGAAGCAAACTGTTCTAATCTCTATCCATCCCGGCTTTGAGGAGGCATCGCCCACACTCGCCAGGGAAGGCGTCCAGACGTCCAGCGATCGCAACCGCCCCTATTAAGCTAAACAAATAAAAACCTATAAAGAGGGATTTCACTAATTCACTCTAACGATTGGGAGACCCATCCAAATATGCTACATCACCAAAGGAACAAGAAAAATAATTACAAAATGAAGAAGCTGGTGGGCATGCAAATTCACTTTATGGAACCAGCCAGGCACCTACACAGCGCGTTACAGTTTAACTCCAGGCCACGTGCACCTGGTATAGTCTGTCTGCTGCTGGATCGGCCAGCCCGGGGGAGACCCAGAGGGAGCCGGATAGGCATCCCTCGCGCTGCCTGGCCTCCCCTGCTCTGCTTCCTCTAGTGCAGGAGAAGCAGGTGCGGGCGGGGACTGGAGCTTTGCTAGAGCCCAGAGGAGTGGTTCTCAAAGTGCGGGCCTTGGGGCCGACAGCAGCAGCAGCACCTGGGAACCTGCAAACTATGCAAACCCTTGGACCACTCCCGACCTGTGGAGTGAGAAACTCTGGTGTGTGTGTGTGTGCAGGGGAGAGGGGAGCGGGGGCGAGGAGGGGGTATGGCGTAGGAGGCTGCCCAGCAGTCCCTTTTAACTGGCCCTCCAGGTGGCTCTCAGGCTCGAGTTTGGGAACCACCTGCCTGGGTCGGTGAAGAGCTTGCACTTGCTCTGCAAAGCCAACAGCCATGGCTTTCCTTGCTGATTCCATCAGAGAGCTGGGTGAGCGCAGGCAGGGCTGCAGTGGAGGGCCTATTCTTCCAGCCCTTTCCCAAAAGGCAGGTGCAGGTGTGAGCCCCCTCGGTCTTTCAAAACACGTCTGTCGGTAGCAACCAAAGAGGTGACCTGGGCCCTGGAAGGCCAGACTCCACAGCCTCGGAAGCAGCGCAGAGCCACACAATGACTCTGTCCGGGGTGCGTGTCCTGGGGAGGCCAGGAGCATTCAGAGAGGCTCTTTCTGAGTTCTCTACTCGGGGCCAAGCCGTCCACCAAGAGACCGTGGTGAGAACTCAGGGCACTGAGCGAAGGTGCAGCTTGCTAGGCCAATGCATTGCTGCCGAGGTCTGAACACATTTTGGTTGGCACCCCTAGGGGTGTGGGGGTGCTCCTGGCAATCATGGGAAGAGGCCAGGGATGCTGTTAAACAGCGTTCAATGCACACTCAGCCCCAACAACAACGAATGGTCCAGCCCTGCGTGTCAAAAAGCCTGATTCAGGTAATCGCTCTTGTTCGTTTGTTTGTTTGAAATATAATTTTATTTCAGAGAGGCAAGGAGAGGGGGAGAGAGATAGAAACATCAACGATGAGAGAGAATCATTGATTGGCTGCCTCCTGCAGGCCCCATACTGGGGACTGAGCCCACCAACTGGGCGGGAATCAAACCATGATCTCCCAGTTCATAGGGCAAGGCTTAACCACTGAGCCACGCTGGTCAGGCCAGGTAATCACTCTTGAACAACTTTTATTGAGCACCTACTGTCTCCCAGGCACCATATGGGCATCCTCCGCCTTCTCTCGTGTACTCCTGAGAACCGGTGCCAAAACTGTGGGATGCAGCCCACAGATGTATTGTTTGGCCTGTGCAGTGCTTTTGTTTCAAAACAAATGCTCAATTAGTCATCCACCTTTAAAACGTGGGGAGATTCCATATAAAGTCTGGGCTTCCCACTTTTCTCAAAAACTTAGGAGGCTCGGGCCACACCGGCTTGTGTCCTTGGTGGAAGGCAGGCGACTGGAGCCGCTGCCCTTCCAGCTGCTCTGAGGCCTGCCACGGCCCCCACAGCCCAGGGGAGCGGCGGCGGCTGCCATCAGTCTCTGCTTGGTGCCTGCAGGTGCGGGAACATGTTACCTCTCTTCAGTGGCATCCCCACATGTCCCAAACTTGGATCTGCGTGCGACCTTTTGTCATCCGACCTCTCTCCCTATTTCCGAATCAGAAAAGAACCTCATGGATCCACGAAGGCACTCACTTCCGCACCACACCCTCCGAAGGAGAAATGACGGAAACCCCCTCTGACCTCACCAGTAGCATCAGCACAATTTCCCCATTCATCTGTCAATGTCCCTGGCAATACGATAAATCCCACAGGGCCAGGGATGGATGGAGTCAGCAGAATTTCTCCACTATGGCATCCTCTATCTGGATCAAATGATTCCCTGCTGTTAGGGCCGCCCTGTGCATGACGGACATGTGGCTGTCTCCTTGGGGTCTGCTCACTAGGTGCCAGTAGCATCCCTCGCTGGCGACAACCAAAGTTGGCTCCAGATATTGCTCCAGGAAGGCAAAGCTGCCCCCACCTGAAAGTCTTTGAGCTGGCGTATGGCCTGGTGCACAGGCAGCAAGGACATGTTTTCTGGACAGACGGACAGAGGTGTGGGTGGGTGGTCGCACCAACAAGTAAATATATGGCACCGTGATGAAGGAACCGGGGAGAGAGAAGGCAGAAAAACCCCACCACAGCCAACTGAGAAATCACAAAGAGTGAAAATTATATGACAATCCAGACAGGGCCATTTTAAATTAGAGCAAATTGGGTTAAAATCCCATGCAAGTTTTCAGGGACGCTGCTAGTTGTTTAAAGTGAAGGACGCTTGTCATCAGTTTATAACGCGATCACGATTTCACGGCTGGGGTGAGCCTCTGCACACACAGACACGGCTTCCTCAACAGAAATTCTCTGCTGCTATGTAGCTTACTTCACTTTAAAAAAAAAAAAGTATTTTTTATTTTTATTTTTTTTTTTACAGAGAAGAAGGGAGAGGGATAGAGAGTTAGAAACATCAATGAGAGAGAAACATAGATCAGCTGCCTCTTGCACACCTCCTACTGGGGATGTGCCCGCAACCAAGGTACATGCCCTCGACTGGAATCGAACCTGGGACCTTTCAGTCTGCAGGCTGACGCTCTATCCACTGAGCCAAACCGGTTTCGGCTTATTTCACTTTTGATTTTTGTCCCTGAAGCTGGCCCTGACCTACAACCCCGTGACCTGCCCCGGGCAGGCCTCGCATCAGTGCCAATGTCCTTCTCGGTGGAAATTAATTTCAAGCAAATAAAGGCAAACTGGAGTGCGGGGTGAGTTTCCTCTCAGGGGCCCATGTCCATCTAGAAGGCGTCTCATGGGCTCCCCAGCGGCATTCAAACCACCCTCCTACGTGCGGGGGGTTGGAAAGGGGGATCGGGGCCTCTGGGTTCAGGCACGGGGGCCATGCACGCGGACTCACAGGCCCCTCAGCATCAAGAGCCGCATCATGCAATCTCTTTCCTCCAGTGCTCGAGTTCAAATGGCCGTGCAGATCCTGCCATTAGCCTCCTGGAAGATGGGCTCCTGTGAAATTTTTGGCAAATTAGTCAGCTAAGTGTTCTTCTCAATGATGCTCCCCCAGAAAAACGCTCATCAAGATTGAGTTAAGGCGGTGGTCGGCAAACTCATTAGTCAACAGAGCCAAATACCAACAACACAACAACTGAAATTTCTTTTGAGAGCCCAAAACCGACTTCTGCTCATGGGCCAGATGTTTCAATCACACTGTAGGTGCGCGCCCGCACGTGGTATTTTGTGGAAGAGCCACACTCAAGGGGCCAAAGAGCCACACTCATATGGCTCGCGAGCCGCACTTGGCCGACCACGGAGTTAAGGAATGGCTTTGTCCCAGGTGATTCCTGCTTGCCTGGTGTGGGTGGGAGAGGGGTCAACTCTGCCCTCTAGGATTTAACACCCCCCCTTCCCCATTCTCCCCATGGGTTGGGTAGAAAGGTGAGAGGGAGGCAGGCTGATTTCTCACTCATGATCCCTCTGGTCTGTGTGCACTAACGGGAGACAGGCATGGGGGTTAAAGAGGTCACTGGCCATTCATTCCAGGCACTGAGGGGGCTCCTGTGTGCAGACCCATCCAGAGGAAAGGAAGGTTTGGACTCCCAGCCAACCGAGCGAGTCTGTATGTTTCTTCTAAGCCCCACAGACGGTGAACACAGCATTCCATTGGCAACAATAGCTTCTTTCTCAAGGTACGCAGAGCCACACCTGGAGAGTGGAACATGAGATGAGGAAACAACCAGGAAGTGCCCAGGCTCTCATAGTGATGCTGCCTAATTTGGTCATTTAAAGACCAAACGCGTCTACCTCAGGGGTGCTCTGGGCTTCTAACGCGCTGGGTGAGCCTTCATGGCTTCCTCTGAATTCCAAATGCAGTTTTAGGAAGACACTGGGACCTGCAGCGGGACCTGCAGCCCTGCCGGGGTGTGGGGGTGTGTGGCGGGGGCCCTTCCCCCTGGCAGGCTCTCCTGCTCCACAGGCAAGGGGGGTAGGTGGGGAGGGGATGTTGGATTTGTCCTCTGATTCCCTAAACTGGTGGTCGGCAAACTGCGGCTCTCGAGCCACAAGCAGCTCTTTGGCCCCTGGAGTGTGGCTCTTCCACAAAATACCGTGTGCGATTAAAACTTTGTGCCCCATGTGCAAAAGTCAGTTTTCGGTTCTCAAAAGAATTTTTTTTTAAAAATATATTTTATTGATTTTTTACAGAGAGGAAGGGAGAGAGATAGAGAGCTAGAAACGTCGATGAGAGAGAAACATCGACCAGCTGCCTCTTGCACACCCCCTACCGGGGATGTGCCCGCAACCGATGTACATGCCCTTGACCGGAATTGAACCTGGGACCTTTCAGTCCGCAGACCGACGCTCTACCACTGAGCCAAGCCGGTTTCGGCCCTCAAAAGAAATTTCAATCGTTGCACTGTTGATATGTGGCTCTGTTGACTAATGAATGTGCTGACCACTGCCCTAAACCATATGCTCCCCATCTGGCTGCCCTTAGGATTTTAAAGGGCAACCTTTGCAATCAGTTTCAAAGGGGATACTTCTTAGGGAGCATTTCTGTAATGTGCCAGCAAGCGAGTCCTCAGATCTTCCTTGGGCTGTAAGATACTCGGTCGCTATCACAGTCAAAATGTGAATTTAGCTTATGGCAATGGACCAACCAGGCTTCAGGGTAAAATGCAAGCTATCAACCACTCCCCCAGGAAGGAGGCTAGAGAACACTGCCTGGATTAAAATCCAGCTCTACTACCATGTTTCCCAGAAAATAAGACATCCTCTGAAAATAAGACCTGGTGCATGGAAAGATAAGACATCCCCTGAAAATAAGACCTAGTGCAACTTTGGGAGAAAAAATTAATATAAGACACTGTCTTATTTTCGGGGAAACAGGGTACTTAGCTACTTGCTGTGTGACCTTGTGCAAGTTGCTTAACCTCTCTGTGCCTCAGAGCCCTGCCCATGAAATGTGAAAAACAGTGCCTTCCTCAACTCTTAAGGTAAATAAATATTTCAAGACTGGATCTGGCATAAAGTCAGCGCCCTATCAGCGAAGGTCAGGTTCTCTGGAAGGGTGTAAAGAGAAGTGCTCCGTATCCATCGAGCCCTGGGCAGAGGGCAAGACTCTCCTGAGCTGAAGAGCTCGGGGTCTGGCCACCATCAGATCAACACCGTGGGCGGAGCCTGCACCAAAGTAACAGCTCTGCCCCGTCATGCTCAGATCCAATGGCAAGAAGACGGGGGACACGCTGAAACCGGTTTGGCTCAGTGGTAGAGCGTCGGTCTGCCGACTGAAAGGTCCCGGGTTTGATTCCGGTCAAGGGCATGTACCTTGGTTGCGGGGCACATCCCCGGTGCGGGGAGTGTAAGAGGCAGCTGGTTGATGTTTCTCTCTCATCAACGTTTCTAGCTCTCTATCTCTCCCCCTTCCTCTCTGTAAAAAATCAATAAAATATATTAAAAACAACAACAACAACAACAACAACAAACAAGACGGGGGACACGCCATTGTTCCAAGTGGTTTGGGAAACAATTCTGGAAAATCTGAATGTGTAGACAGAGCTGATGAGTTGAATACACATTCCTTTGCTACCAATGGAAAAGGTTCGGGTGCATCAAAGTACCCATTTTTAATGTGAAGCTGTGGACAGAGTGGTTTATACCAGGCAGAATGGACCTCACTTCAGCCATTTGCACATCGCCCAGGGAGAGGCCAGTTCCTAGGCTAATGTGAGAACAAAACATCTTTTCTGTCAAAGAACAGCTTAGACGGCCGCCATTTTGGACTGTGTGACTTGTCAGCTGCCATGTTGGCCACATGGCTTGCAGCTCCCCTGGGGGCCACCATCTTGAATCAGCAAAGGCTAACCCTCCCTTTCAATTAGCCAAACGCAAAAGACTGTGCACCTGAGCTGCAATCAAGAGCAATGGACAGGTCACGTGCGCCAGGGATAATAAAGCCGAGCAGCCTGCCTGCTCTGTGTGCACACGCTTCCAGACCATGTGTGCACCCTTCTACATAGAAGTAAAGATGTTTGCCTTGCTGCCTGGCTCCCAAATATGTTTTGTGTTCTACCAGAACCCCTGACTTGGTGGGTTTGCCTTATTTCTAACAGATAACATGACCCACGGCAGGCACTTCTATTAGAGGCCCTATTATTTCTCCACTTCCACAACAGTGACTTCTTTCTCTAACTCTCACTAAGTATTCGTGGAAGGAAAAACCCTCTCACTTTGGATTCTATCCTTGCATTTACTGAGGGACTTAGAAGTGATCCCTCTGAAAACGCCCCAGTCCCAACCCCTCCTTCTCAGAGGGCACTCCAAGGGGACAGGTCCAGCCCCTCTCTGCCTCTCCTCTGAGCCTCCAGGGTGCTGCCAGGTGGGGGTTGGGAGATTTGCCACAGCCAATTTGTCTGTAGAGGGGCCAAGATCCCATGCCCTGTGGTTGGGCACGTTAAATAAACCTGAGGATATCTACCAAAGACTCGACGCTCACTAAACGTTACTATCAAGCTTTCTCTATTCTTTGTGCTCCTCGCTCAGTAAGATTTCCTTTAAAAACTGCTCTCCACCATAAATTAAAAATAGCAAATCTCAGCATGAAACACTTGAAAAATACAAGAGCGCTCCAAGTCCATTGATGGTGAAAAATGACCTCCATTCCCATGCCTGGAGCTAACCACTCTCAGTATTTTGCACGTTTCCTTCCAGTCTTTTTCTCCTATGCATAATTTCTCCCCCACCCCTCTCCCAGCTGTATTGAAGTATAATGGACATATACCATTATTTTCATTTAAAATGCACAATGTAATAATTTGATATATGTGCATATTATAACTTGATAAGTCTAGTTAACATCCATCATGTTACATAGTAAAAAAAAATTTCTTGTGATGAAAACTTTTAAGATCTACCATCTTAGCAATTTCCAAACATACAACACAGTTTTATTAACTACTAGAGGCCCAGTGCATGAAATTCATGCACTGGAGGGGTGGGGATCCTTAAGCCCAGCCTGCCCCCTCTCGCAGTCCGGTAGCCCTCAGCGGATGTCCTACTGATGGCTTAGGCCCACTCCCCTAACCACAGTCCGGCTTCCCTCTGTGGGAGGCAACCAGGCTGATCAGGGGAAGGTGCCACCCCCATCACCCCACTGCTGCAGCCACTGCTGGCCTCTGCAGCCGCCAAGGTGTTTTCATCACCACGGACTCCAGTCCCTTCACCATGAAAAAATGACAACTTTCTAGAGGCATTTTTCAGATGTCTCTTTCATAGGATACGACATTTCTTTCTTTTTATCCTCACATGAGGATATTTTCCCACTGATTTTTAGAGAGCATGGAAGAGAGAGAGAGAAAGAGAGAAACCTCAATATGAGAGGCACACTTCGATTGGTTGCCTCCTGCATGAGCCCTGACCTGGGCCCTGGCTAGGGAAGAGTCTGCAACCTAGGTACATGCCCTTGATCAGAATCGAACCTGGCTCCCCTGCGGGTTTGTGTCTCTGCTCCGGCTCCAGCAGTCCAGCGCCACGGCCACAGGCCTGAGCTGGTCATGAACAGTACAGTGTCCTGGCCTAATTTGCATATTACCTTTTTATATATATATATAGCTAGTTACCATGCTGTACCTTACATTCCCAGGAATTATTTATCATATAACTGTAAGTTTGGACCACTGGACCCCCTCATACACCTCGAGCCACACCGCCTGGTTTTAAAACAATCCAGTAAGCTCCATGGTTGGTTCCTAAGTTAAAGACAGAAATGCACTGGTCCTCCTCTTGCTCCTCCTCCTCAGCTACCTTTGGGATAAGTAAAGCCCTTTTGAAATAAAGAGTCCACGGGCTCCGTGCTATTCATGCGAAATAAGAAATGTGGCAAAGGGGGTCGGTCGAGTGTGATGGGAAGTTCCTGTGGATTCGGATTTCTTTTCATCGCTTTTACATAATTTTGCAATTGGCGGCGGGCTGTTGTGGCCATTATTTTTTCATGCAACAGGAAGAACTATGCCCCGGGGTCTGATCATTAGGATAGGTTCGTCTTCTCTGTTTAAATAGCAGAATGGCTTCTCTGAGCTTTCCAATGAGCTGAGGAAGATACCCATAGCTGGAGACGTAACCTGAATGCAGGCTGAGCGTTCCACCACGCGGAAGCCATAGCTGCCTGGGACTCGGTCTTCTCCTGCTGGGTAACGGATATGGGGACACATCCGGAGTGACAGGGTGCAGAGCGAGGACATGGAGAAGGTGGGACAGCTGCCCCCAACGCCAGGAGCAGGGGCTCGGCAAACCGTCTCCTGTGCACCTGGGTCCTGCCCGCAGGTGTGTCCAACCTGCGTCCTCCAAGTTCTTGGGTGGCTGTCACAAAAGGGATGATGGAGGCAGAGAGAAAGCAGTGAGGTCTCCGAGAAAGTTAACAACCAACAGGAAGTTATTGAGTTGCAAGTAAATGAATCAGTCAGACTCACCCAGTGGTTCTGAACCAGGGCAACCGGGCTCCTGGGGACACGGTCAATGTCTAGAGACATTTCTGGCTGTCTCACTGGGGATGAGGGTAGGGGGGGTAGGGAAGGGGGATGGGGGAAGGGGGATGGGGGATGGGAGAATGATCTTTTGTAAAAAAAAAAAAAATATATATATATATATATATATATATATATATATATATATATATATATTATTGATTTTTTTACAGAGAGGAAGGGAGAGGGATAGAGAGCTAGAAACATCGATGAGAGAGAAACATCGACCAGCTGCCTCCTGCACACCCCCTACCGGGGATGTGCCTGCAACCAATGTACATGCCCTTGACCAGAATCGAACCTGGGACCCTTCAGTCCACAGACCGACACTCTATCCACTGAGCCAAACCGGTTTCGGCTGGGAGATGGTCTTGACACCTAGTGGGTAGAGGCCAGATGCTGTCCATATCCTAGGTTGCACAGGTCATCCCCTAAACAAACAAGTATCTGGCCCCAAATGTCAGTAGCTCTGGGATTTGAGAAACCCTGCCCTAGCCAAGCAAAGGGAATGTGCTGGAAATGAGGCACAGGCGGTTGGGTCAGATTGCTACTGGTCCTCACCCCATCGCCGTCCCTCCCTTTTTTTTTTTTTTAACCATAGTCAAGGCACTTTTTACAGTAAATTGACTTCCGAGGAGCATACAATTCTAGGAATTTCAACACATGCAGCCAGCATCACAATCAGGACACAGAACAATTCCATCACCCCCACGTCTCCCTGGACTGCGTCCCTCATAGTCACAGCCTTGCCCCACCCCTAACCCTGGGCAACCACGAATCTCCTCTCCATCACTATAGCTCTGTCTTCCAGACAATGCCTTCCCCTGTGTCATAAGCAGAGCTGAGTCCTCTCCTCCCCTGCACGGGGCCCGGTCCTAAAGGGTGAGTTCCAGGAGTCACCCACAGGACAAAGCCCAACAAGGGGCCTGCGTGGGGCTTCCACGTGCGTCTCGGCTCCATTTGTCCGGTCCTTGCTGAGAACAATGCAGTCCAGTTGGACGCGGATAGAGTGTTGCCTGTGGCTTCAGAGGAGCAAGTGCGAGAGGGGGGGATGGGGGAGGCCTAAAAGCCAAGAGTCTCCTGCTGGGGGCTTGTCCACCTTTCTCAGAAATGTGGGGCCTTCACCCCGGAAGCATTTTGTGATGGAGACACCAGGGTAACTCTTCCCCCAGTGGGAGGATTCTTCTATTGACAAAAGGATTAACATCCAATTCCTTTAAAAAGAAACCAGGGAAGGGACGCCATGCTTCATCAATGTTTGCCTTAAAATAAAAACAAGAGCTCCTCCCGATGCCCGGAAAGCATGCTGGGACGGACATCACTGCTGTGGGCATTCCCCGGGCCCAGCCCATGCCCACTGCGGGCAGCATGAACCCGTCAGGTGAGCCGCACCGCGATGATACGGGGGAAAGCCCTGAGAAACTGGAGATTGCCATGGAGATGTCTGACACAAGTGCTCCCTTTCCTGCTTTTTTTTTTTTTTTTTTTAAACTTAACAGTTTGACAATTATGCTTTGGTTTGACAAGGAGCTGTGAAAATGTGTCACTCTGTCTTTTCCAAACTTCTAAATCCAACCAAAATACCATCGATTAAAAGCCTGGGGCCTCCTGCCAGACTCGGTGGCGGTGGGATCTGGGGAGTCGGCCCAGGTCCTCCTCAGCGCGTTTCCTTCCTCCTCCATACACCAGCGGAGCTTCAGGCGCACAACCCCGAGGTGCACTTTACCCACAGGTTCCCCAGGGGAGGCGGCACGGCCCGGGAGAAATCCCAGCAGCCAAGCTCGCAGGCTCCCGTGCCCGAGCCCTCGAGCCCACAGTGTGGCGTTGGAAGCAGTGATGGGCACAGCCCGGAGTCACACGTCTCCACCATGCATGCTGGAGGTGCCAGCTGGCAGCTTGAGAAGGGTCTTCTTGAGGCCAGGGCAGGGCCCTGGGTCTGAGCAGACAGGATCTGGAGCCAGAGGGCCTGGCCCGCGTCTCTGCTGCAACCACTCAGCACGCTCGCTGCCTCCTCCTGCCTGCCCGGCCTTTCTGAGGCTGTTTCTCCAGGTGTAGTGTGTCAAACAGGGCTATTTTGGTTGTGATCAATGGAAATTCCCAGCCCAAACTAAGTTTAATATATATAATATATATGATGTATGCAAGGATGAGTGGTTTGATACAGGCTCCAACTCGGCTAGCTTCTGCATTTCTCAGCTCAGACTCCTCGGATCTCACTTCATGGTGGCAAACTGGACGCAGCAAAGCCACCCTGTTCGTTTCCCAGGGTGCAGAGGGAGTCACCTCCTAGAAGCTTCCACAGAATCTCTTGGGTTCACTCTGACTGGATCTTTAGTTAGCAGTGGCCAGGGAATGTGCCTATGCCATTTGGCCTAAACAGCTGGGCATGGGATCGGGAGGCAGGTACAGGATGTTTCATGAACTTGATAACCTTAAAGTCAAGGAAAGGTGGTCAGCTCCAAACCCATGGGAGTGCCCTGACCACCAGGGGCAGCTCCTGCCTTGAGTGTCTCCCCCTGTGGTCCGTGCACATCATAGTGACCAGTCAATCTGCCGTTTGGTCGATTTGTATATTAGGTTTTTATTATATAGGATAATAACTTATATGTATATTGTGTCCTTATGTGCTTTGTCTTATTCAATCTTGGCAACGACCCCTCCAGATAAGGTCATCATTCTTCATTTTATTGATGAGAAAACAAAGTTTCAGAGAGGTTAGGTGTCTTCCCTCCAGTTACACAGCTCCAACAGCAGAGCTGGGGTTGGAACCCAGGCCTCTCTGACCTCAGAGTTCATGGCTTGTCTGCTGGACTGCACCGGTGTTGATTTGTAGCCTATGCAGGGGATACATTTGCAAGGCTTAACAAACACACCTTATATTCACATGAACATAGCACTTCATGGTTTTCAGAGCATGCCCACAGTCTGGGTCTCATTGAATCCTCATGATGACATTTGGGGGAAAGATTATTCCTATAATCTTTTTATGGTTGAAGGTGCTGAGAAAGGCAAAGGACTTGACCTCGGACTTTCTAGCCTGAGTGAAATCCTCTCCACTCTCCACAGTGGTGTAGGGAGAGAGGGAGAGAGAGAGATAGCAGATGCCTATGAGCAGCTGGCCCACAGCTGGACTGGAAGGACCCGTCAATGCGGTGTCAGGAGTGAGCCTGGGCCACCCTGAGGAAGGCTCATTTTAGCAGCTGCACATCCGTGTCTTTCCCCTTCTCTGCTTTTTGTTCGAGGGTCAATCCTTCCCGCTCTGGCCCACAAATGTTAGGTGACATCACAGAGCTGCACTGGCCTGAGAGCCAACCATGTGCTTCCATTCCCAGCTCCACATTCAGTGACTTTGCACTGGCTGCTTAAAATCATCATGGCAGAAATATTTACACCACAGGAATCGGCAAATGATGCGCTCCCCCCCCCCCCCGCCCCTTTTATTTTATTTTATTTTTTTATTTTATTTTATTTTATTTTATTTTTTGCTGTTGCTTGAAAAGCCAATCGTTAAACATTTGCCAGCATGCCATTGGATTGACTCTGGCTCTAAGTCAGAGCATGTGGCTTAAGTCTAAGAAAACTCAAAGGATCCAGTCAGACCTACGTCAGGACTTTTTCTTGAAGATTGGACAGAGTTAGCTCTTACCCACCGAATGTGAGCAAGGAAGCAAGGCACCCGGAGCCAGTGGCAGGCATCTTGAGACAGGAAGGGAAAACACTGAGATGGATGAGACACTCAACACTGAGGAGGCAAAGAAGAGGTAGGGCTTGGTCATCTACGCTGGGCATGCATGGAAAGTGCTGGAAGCCTTTGAGGTTTCCAATGCTAAGAGCCCCTCATCATTTCAGCCAGTGTAATGTGGAGTCTGTGTTCCCTGGAACTTATGTGACCCAGTAGCACATACAGGAACCCAGCTACAGAGAAGGCGGCTGCCAATGGAGAGCCGTGGTAAATCAGGCAAAGCGACGCACAAAAAGCCGTCAGAGACAGGAAATCCGCTTCTCGCAATGGCTGACACTCACACACAGAGGCCACCTCCCCTTGGCTATCTAGGGGGCCTCTCCAGATGGCCTGACCCCTGGCCAATTTAAGGTCCATGTGTAAGATGTGACAATACTTCGATATACAAAATACCACCCTAGCTCATCTGGCTCAGTGGACGGAGTGTCGGCCTGTGGACTGAAAGGTCCTGGGTTCGATTCTGGTCAAGGGTATATACCCGGGTTGTGGGCTTGGTCTCAGTATAGGGTGTGCAGGAGGCTGCCAATCAACGATTCTCTCTCATCATTGATGTTTCTATCTCTCCCTTTCCCTTCCTCTCTGAAATTAATAAAAAGTAATTTAAAAAATAACAAAATACTGCTTAGTTATGGATGAACTACGGAAGCATGGCATGGTGGTGGCGAGACTGCAGGAGGCAGGAGCGGCCATCCTTGTGGCTGAAACAGACAGCGGTCCCCACCCCTGGCAGGGCGACGGCCATGATGCGATGGAACCAGGCGGGTCTGTGGAAACAGAAGCCCAAACAGGCCCCACATTCTGCCGATGGACCCCATGTACGTGTGCATCCGAACCCTTAAAATGCCCTCGCCTCACGTGGGACAATGAATGGAAACTCTTTTGACATCTGAAGCCTTTCCCGTCTTGGGCTTCCCGGGAGCCGACCCATGGAGCTTGAAAGGGGCGCTCCGTGCAATCCGCGCTCAGTGTTATGAAAGCATTTCTCCTGCACGTCGGGCTTTATCTAAATTTTTAAACAAGGCCTAATTTACAGGCCCCGGACGGCTTGGCAGATTTCCTGCAACCTCGCTGAAAAGGTCCCGGCTGCCGGCCCGCCTCCCTGCCGCGGGCGTGCTGAAAGACGGCTTTGTCTGGGGTGCCGGCGAAAACCAGCACTGCCCCGCCACCAAAAGGCTGGCCATTCAAACAGACCCACAGAACCCGTACCCGCGCCCGGCACGCAGAACCACCCCCGATCCCATCCCCCGGGAGCCAGGAGCGGCAGACCAAGCTCTACGGGAGCGGCAGACCAAGCTCTACGGCAGCGGCAGTGGGGACCGGGGCGCCCCAGCCCAGGGCGAGGAAAAACTTCAGAGAAGGCGCGGGATTGTTCCCAAGGGGACAGACAGACGCAGCTGGTTCCTTGGGGGCGGGGGGGGGGTTGGGGGCGGGGAGAAAAGAGCGAGGAGGTCAGACAGGGGAGTTTCCGAGTCACCTGGATCACACTGTCCTCTGCTGCCAATGCAGCGTCTGTGTTTACCATGAACCCAAATGCCGACTCGGGCCTGATGCGCACAGAACCCGTGCCCCCCGCGATGGCCTCCTCCCAGGGTGCCTGGATGCACCTGCACCGGGCCGTGCCAGGCCTGGGCACGCAGCTGCCCTTTGGCGGGCTGTCTTATAGGGGCAGCGGGGTGAGGGGCGGGGAGGTCACATCACAGAACATGTACATCACGCCCGCTGCCTTGTCAGTGGCTATGGAGTCTCAGGGCAACCAGACGGCTGGAACCACGTCACATATGTTTATTTGGCACCTTCCAGGAGACAGGCATTGTGGGATGCCACCGTGATCAAACCAGCCACAGACCCGCCTTCGTGGGGCCTGTGGGCAGCAGGAAGGAGAGCAGGATCAGCTCCTAGCCACGCAGGGGCCTGAGGGCAGAGTGTTCTACCTCTGAGCCAGGTTGCCTGGGGCCTGTGAGGAGACATCTCCTCCAGGTGGGCTTCCCGGGTTGGTAGCTCCACGTTCCTGCCCACATGGTAGCTCTGGCCCAACTGGCCCTCTGACTGTGCCTCTTGCCGATCCTCCACGCTTACTGAGTGCCAGCCACCAGCCTCCTGGCGCTCCTCAAACACACCATGCAGCGGCACCTCAGGGGCCCTGCTCCGAGGCCTGTCCCTGGACAGCCCCTGGCCTGCTCCTTCACTTCCTCCCGTGGCCCCGATCTAGGTGAGCTTGCACCCACCCTCCCTCCATCCCCCTCAGCAGGCTGTTTCCCTGAGCACCAGCCACCACACTACGGACACATCTGTCTGCCGTCTCCTTCCCCAACTCGTCCGTCTATCCACCGCTTTATCTGCGGAGCCCCTCACGGCTCCTGGAGCATCGTAGGTGCTCAGTATGTACACTTATTGAGAGTCACGACAAGAGACCAGCAGGTGCTGTGGGAGCACACAGTAGGAGCGCAGTCTCTGCAGAGCTCGGAAGGCTCCCGGAAGTGGCACAGAAGGGCCAGAGGAGGTTTTCTGAGTGGATAACAGGGAAGAGGGTTGGCTGCAAGAAGCGGAACGGCGCTGAGAGGCCTTGAGAACCTCGGTGGCCTATGATCAGTCCCTCAGGAGCCACAGTGAGGGTCGGGCTTGATCCCGAACCAGCAAAGAGGCACATACAAGCTTCCAGAAGCAGAATCCCACAGAGGGACTTGCCCATTAGAAGGCCCCCTCGGGCTGCAGCGTGGAGGGAAGCGGACATGACGAGAGGCTGGAGGGGGCTGTGGCAGGGGGCCAGAGAGAGATGCAAGACCAGAATGGCAGCCCTGGAGAGAGCCGAGCCTGGCCCTGCCTTCGGAACCCAGGACCCCTGAGCAGGTCACCTGACCCGCCTGCACCTCCACTTTCTCAGCTGCCCAGTGGGCACACTGAAGGGCACAACGGTCTGCAGGAGGATGTGCACACACGCCATCTCTTCCGCTGGCATGCGGGGGGCAGGGCTCCACAGAAGCAGGCTGCTGTGGGGGTGACGCGTGACTGGCTAATGGCCACGGCTTCCCGTTTCCATCCTCGCTCAGCACTGAGGGACTGTGTCAGAATCAGACCGGAGCATTTAAATAACGGTGCCGTTTGATTGACAGCCAGAAGGCGTTAATTCAGGAGAAGGAGCGCGGCCGGCAGGAGGGGAGCGGGCAGATGAAAGGCTTGTGATGGCCTCGCACTTGCCCAGCGGGGCTCAGGCCCCTGGTCACACGGTGCCTGCATTCTCCGGCTCCCGCAGGTGGGACGGAGAAGGAAACAATTCTTACGGGCCCTGCCAGCTCTTCCGGCTCAAGCTTGTACTCAGAAAACAGTAGCATCACATCTGGATGGAAATCGACGATGTATCCAATACGGCTCAGAATCACTCCGGTCACCTAAAAGATGCCAGGCTGTGCCCAGGGAGGAGAGAGAGCTATTGGAAACACCTAGATTCCCTTGCCAGCCCAAAGGACTGGCTACCCCTAACCCCCTCCTCTTATTCCCGAAAAGCTGGAAACGGGCCATGATACTGAGTGTGTCTGTCCTTGCAAAAAATAAAATAAAAATCACATTGCTCACCATGCAAACCTCATGCCCTTAATTGCCTGCCAAATTGGGAGACTCTTGAAAGGGAGGATGATAATTGAAATTTCACATAATTATATTTTAAAGTCACACTTTTAGCTTCCCCCAAGTTCAGTCAAAACGCTTATCTTGTCAAAATAATCTGAAAGTGGTTTTTTGTTTTGTTTTTTTTTTTAACCGAAGATTGATGAACTATCACTGGGAATCCTTTGGCGGCTAATTATAAGTCACGTCTCTCCGGGGCTTGTTCGGGCCATCTCTCTGACTTCTGCTCCGAGTGATGGGTTTGGTCCCTCTGCTTTGAAGCGGTTCGTTTTCCGCTCACGGAGAAGAGGGAAACCTCTCCCCAGCTCTAATTACAGCCAGAGCAGTATCCTCGGAGAGCGCCGAGCGAGGCCTCGCGATGGGAGGGGCTCCCGGTTAATCAGGGATAAATCTCGGATACCGGGAAGGCTTGTACCTTTCATTACGGTACCTTGTTGGTCTAATTAATGGTATTACCCTCTGAACTGTGTGCAGAGGCTGGACGCAATTCAACGCACGCAGACAACACGCTCGAGGGGAAAGTGGAGAAAGTCTGGGCAAGCCCCTGGGTCAGCGGCTCAGTTCTTCCTTGGTGGTTCCCTGATTGGGGGGGGAGGGGTGCCCTCAGGTGCCACAGGCTGGGCTCTTAGAAAGAGGGGTGATGGCTCGGTGGATAGAGCGTCGGCCTGTGGACTGGAAGGTCCCAGGTTCGATTCCGGTCAAGGGCATATATACCTTGGTTGCGGGCACATACTTAGTGTGGGGTGTGCAAGAGGCAGCTGATCGATGTCTCTCTCTCATCAATGTTTCTAACTCTCTATCCTTCTCCCTTCCTCTCTGTAAAAAGTCAATAAAATATATTTTAAAGAAAAGAAAGAAAGAAAGAGGGGTGATGACTGTATTTTGGTTTCTGGCACAGACTAGCCATTTGCCTGTGATATTTAATTTAAGAAACCAGACATCGCCTCATCAAAAGAGAAGGTCGCTCCTGTTTGTTCAGGTGAGGTTTGGGGTAACGTCTGGTGAGAGCAGGTGGGCAAGTGGAAGGGTCACTCACCCCCCTCACACCCTCATATTCCTGCTGAAGGCTGAACGTGACGCCGTGAACAACCACTAAACCACACGGGTGTTCCCTCTTTGCGGGCAGGAACCAGGTCGTGCTCAGCACAGGCTAAGGACCCGAGAAGTGTCTGTTGAACGATGAACGAGCTCTCTCCACTGAGTCCTTGTCAAAGGCTCACTGTGCTGGCCATGTGGGGTCCATGGGCGTTTTGTGGAAGCCTCTAACATTTCTATTTTTGTGATAAAAATTATACGTAAGAAAACTGACACCCAAAGAAGTTAAGCAAATTTTCTAAGGCCATACAAGCAGGGGTGGGGAACCTGATTTTTGCCAAGGGCCATTCGGATATTTACAGCATCATTCGAGGGTCATATAGAATCATCAACTTAAAAATTAGCCTGCTATTTTTGGTCAAACATTTAATTAACTCCCCCCTAACACCTTGGCAGGGCCAGACCAAGTGATTTCATGGGCCTTATATGGCCCGTGGGCCGACGTCCCCGTCGTCCCCTGCCATACAGCTACTAGTTAAGTCACAGAGTCAGGGTTTGAACCAGCTGTGTTGGGTTCCAAAGACAAATTCTTTAACACCGTCCAAAATAAGATGAATCGGAACAAACAGATGAACCCATGACCTGAATTTCATGTCACGTGAGGTTTAAAAGTTAAGTGGAGAGTTTGACAGGTATTAATATTTTACAAAAATGTAAAAAATGGCAAAGGTACCTTATTTTACGAAACATAATGTCACTTATCACTATTTTGTTTGATGTCCCATGAACGTTCAATATTAAGCAAACCAGTACTTTCCAATCAAATTATGCCAATACAGTCGCCCCTCCCAGATGGAGCCTCCATGGGCCTTCGGATCCGTCAGCATTACTCAATGCCCACTGCGTCGCTAAAGAAGTCAGAGCAGAGAAGCTCACAGGTGAAGGAAGAAATAAGTCTGTGCTCTTCCCAAACTGCTTTCAATGTGTGCTCAGGTGGGGGGGAGAGGAGAAAGGAGGATAGGGGGCTCGGGAGGGGGTGTGTGCTGAAGCAGCAGCCGGCTGTCTGCAGTGGACAAAGCTAGGAGGGTGGGGTCCTGGGCTCCTGTACCCGAGGCTCTGCCCAGGCCAGTGGTCGGCAAACTCATTAGTCAACAGAGCCAAATACCAATAGTACAACGATTGAAATTCCTTTTGAGAGCCAAAAACCGACTTTTGCACATGGGCCACGGAGTTTCAATTGCACTGCATGTGCAAGCCCGCACATGGTATTTTGTGGAAGAGCCACACTCAAGGGGCCAAAGAGCCGCATGTGGCTCTCGAGCCGTGGTTTGCTGACCACTGGCCTAGGCAGGAAGTACAGGCTGGGAAAGGTTTGCAGCATCCCCACGCAAAACCGAGTTAAACAGAGCGAAGGCCTGTGTTTGCGGGGGCCGGAAACAGGCAGGCCTGGGCTGGGCCCTCGGGCTCACTCTGTAGCCAGTCTCTTGGGGGTTAACGCTGGGCTGGGCGGTGGCAGGTGCCGAGAAGCCAAGGAAGCAGGCTGCGCCCCGAAGGCAGTCCGAGCCAAGCCAAGAGGCCTTTGGCAGTCAGTGTGGTCCTGAGAGGTGGTGGGTGAGGGGGGAGAGAGGCGGCCACCATGGTTCCTTACCCTCCGTCGCCGTGCAGAGCAGAGGGTTAAAAGACACAGCCGAAATCGGCAGAACCAGAGCTTTCCTGAAGCCATCACGTGGACCGAACACACACTTCCTGCCTTTGGAAGCAACCGAAATCTATCTGTGAGAGGCAGCATCCATCCACTGTGGAGGAAAAAATCCAGTCACCCCGAAGACCCGGTACGGATCTGCTGGCTGTGGGCCGGAAGCCCCCCTCTTCCCACCCTCCGGCCATTGATTAGCCCCATTAGCAGATGACAAATGACGGGGGTGGCCCTGGTCCAGTGCCCTGGGGACCAGCGCTCCTCTCTAATGATTGTCTTTTTACTTGGCAGCTCCCCCGGGGAGGCTGAAGCTCCAGGAACGTGTCCCCTCCTCCTGTCCCTGCCCCTCCCTCCCCCCCAGCTGCCCATCTGCTCTGGGGTCCTCCTCTCGGCCAGCAAGGACGTGCCCCCAGAGAGGCTGGTGGGTGGCTCCTAGGACGGGTGAGCAGAGGGGCGCACCTGGCCCACTGCTCTGGTGCCCTGCCTACAACCAGAAGGGCCCTCTGGCTGAAGCCGGGCCTGTGCCAGGGGGTCTGCGGAGAGACTGTCACATGCCCCACCCCCTGGGATCTTCCCAGCCACCCCCAGCGCAGGGGCTGCGACTGTGCCCATTTTAAAGATGGTGAGCCTGAGGCATCATGAGACTTGCACTTTGCTCAGAGTCACACACAGCTCGTGAGCGACACGGCTGGGATTGGACCCCCAGCCCCTCCTCCCCCCGCCCCACCCCGTGTCCGATTCCACAGACTATTGCCCACGGTGGTATTCCCACTAGCACCTGCCAGCCTGTACCTGCCCAGGCCTGCTCCTTTTTCATTTCCGCCTTCAATTCACAGCATGTAAATGCGCTTCCAACTCCAACTCCCTGCAGAAGGGGTATCACTCTGCGGATTTCCTTCACCAAAGCATCTCCTAGCCCGCGTGGATCAGCCACGGGGAATCGCTTCCGAGTGACCCTCTGGGGGGACACGGGGCGGATGGAATTCCTTTGCTCGACGCTTATCTGCAGCGTGACGCTTATCAGTGCGGTCCTGTGGTTTGCAGCATCCCCACGCAAGGCCTTGCTCTCATCTAAAAACGATGGACGATCCACGCGAGTAGGATTGCTGAGCAGGTGTAAAAACTACAACCCATCTTAACGAAGGGCGCCGCTTCGTCAAATGAAATGGAATGAAAGGTGCTTAGTACAGTAGGCCACCGAAGAGCAGAGCTGGTATTACCTCCTCACAAGGTCTCAAGTCAAATCTCTAGACTCCATTTTAGCCAGGGATATCCTCTCTCCTTTGTGGTTAAAACTTCTCTTAGAAATTCCGACCTGTATTATGTAACTTACTCACGTAGGTTTTTCTCCTCTTAAAAAAAAGAAAAAATATCAGGTGAGAGCCTATGGGGTAGCAGACACTGGACGAATGCTTTTGTGTCCACCATCTCCTGAGGGCCTCAGGATGAAATAGTAGACTCTATTGCAGTGACATTTAA
This sequence comes from Nyctalus aviator, assembly GCA_036971965.1. Lineage (NCBI taxonomy): Eukaryota > Metazoa > Chordata > Mammalia > Chiroptera > Vespertilionidae > Nyctalus > Nyctalus aviator. Next base: position 187,873,660 of record CM072923.1, read on the forward strand.
AAAAAATATATTTTATTGATTTTTTTTTTTTTTTTTACAGAGAGGAAGGGAGAGGGATAGAGAGCTAGAAACATCGATGAGAGAGAAACATCGACCAGCTGCCTCCTACACCCCCCCACACCGGGGATGTGCCCGCAACCAAGGTACATGCACTTGACTGGAATCAAACCTGGGACCCTTCAGTCTTCAGACCGACGCTCTATCCACTGAGCCACACCGGTTTCAGCTGCAGTGACATTTTACAGATGGAGAAACTGAGGCCCAGAGAGGTTCAGTCACTTGGCCAGGGCACCCAGTAAACCAGCGGCGGCAAGAGGACTCGGTTCCAGGCCGTCCACCCTGGATCTCGGGCTGGTCCTCACCTGTTGCTATAAGCCCCAGATTATCAATGCCCCGGCCCGGGTCCAGGTCTACCCCACAGCCCGCCTGGACTGACAAGCACAGGGCAGCCCCATCGCAAGGAAGAACAGGCAGAGGAGGACAACAGGTGCCCCACAGTCCATCCGGCGGGGCTCTTTCCCGGACTGGCTGCGACCCAGGGAACCTACCCCAGCTTCCCACTGCCCAGAGAACACCGTGCCAGTAACCACAGGGCTGAGGAGTCCAGCGACGCTACAGCAACACTCACCACGCGCTTCAGATCTGCTGAGCGCTGCGATCCGCGCCTTCCACAGAGGAGCACGTTGAAATGACCTCCACGCTCAGAAGCGGGTGCTCTTATCACTTTGATTCTAAATGGAATTCTCGGGGCTTCAAACAACTTCAAAGTTACCTAATTTTCCTATTATACTTGACAACTGAAGGAGAAGCAGATGGTTCGCTTTTGCAGACAGTGTACAATCACATGTAAACATCCGCACACACACACATCGGTCTCACCGTTTTACAGATGGGTAAACCGACACGCATTGGGATCAAGGTGACGGTACATGGATCTGCGGAGCTGAGCTGGGGCCAGAACTTGACCTAACGTGATTCAATGCCACTGTTCACAACAGCCAAATGGTAGAAGCAACTCTTGTGCCCATCGGGTGAGGAGCAGGTGAAAACGTTACATAACGCAGACAACAGAATATTACTCGGCCGTGACAAGGAGTGGAAATTTTGATACCTGCCACATGCAGGTGAACCTTGAAAACATTGTGCTAAGCCAATGAAGCCTGAGATAAGCAGCGGCATCATGTGTGATTCCATGTATACGCAATGTCCAGAATAGGCAAGTCCATAGCGACAGAAAGCAGCTGAGTGGTTGCCAGGGGCTGCAGAAACTGAGGCCAGAAAGCACGATTGAGCTGGCAGAGGTCTCACCATGGGTTTCTCTCTGCTCCAGGTGATTAGAAGTCCGGGATCAATGTTAGGGTTAGGGTTAGGGTTAGGGTTAATTAGGGTTAAATAGTTTTGTTGTCACTCCCAAGCACTCGTGGGCATGAGAGGTCTTTGGTGAGAGACATTGTTTATTTTTGTTTTTGTTAATCCTCACCGGAGCATATTTTCCCACTGATTTTTAGAGAGAGTGGAAAGGAGGGAGAAAGAGAGAAAGAAATTATCAATGCCAGAGAGACACATCGATTGGTTGCCTCCAGCACACGCCTCATCCAGGGCCTGGGATCAAGCCTGCAACTGAGGTGTGTGTCCTTGATTGGAGTCAAACATGGGACCCTTCCGTCCACAGACTGACACTCTGTCTACTGAGCCAAACCGGCTAGACAAATCCTCACAGCTGACACTCACTGAATCCTTAACACATAGGTGCCAAGCACTTAGCACAGGGGTTCTGATATATTATTCGCTCCCTTAGTTTTTAAAAAACCCATAAGATACCAGCCCTGTAGCATAAATGAGAAAACATCCATCGTGTGTCCCAACAAGATGACATGCTAGGAAGTGGGGGAACTATTGGTTAAACACAGGAATCCAAGTCCAGTTAAAGGAACATCCGTCATACAGCCAAGACTGAGGTCTTGCTCGGTCCCTGAGAGACAAAATAGAAGCGAAGTTCTAACATCTACAGTGGCTCACAACACCAACTGAATGTCCCTAGCACGGGCCACAGTGGCCCCTAAACTTGCAAGACGCAGCCCTCACAACCCCCTCAGGAGCTGGCAGAAGAGCTAATGGCTATTTGATGGACACCCACCACCATATTACAAATGGTCGGGAGCAAAATAAATGCAAATGAGGCCATGAGGGCAGAAAGCCAGCCTTCCCGGGTGTATCCCGCCTGCACTGAAATGCCTGGTTCTATCCCCGAGCTTAATTTTTCATGCAAAAGACAACCCGGAGCCTGCTGCTCCTAGAAGCCCAGGGGAGGACAATCAGGAAGACAAATGGAGCCCTCCTCCTGGCATCCTGAAAGTGCCAGGAGGGGTGGGTGATGGGCCCAAGTGCCCACACAAACCAGGGCGGCGAGCCTGTGGCGGAGGCTGATTTACGGGCCAAGGGCCCAGCCCTCACCTTTATTTACATTGCTCGGAGCACACACACTCCAGGAAAATTTAGTGTTTTAATTTGGGCATCTGGCTTGCGCTTTATTATTTTTTTAAATCATCCTCCTCCAGGCCCGCGGGTAAACAAGACCGAACCAGAAACTAACTCCGTGCCACGGGGCTCCTCCGGCTTCCGCGTCCCGGGTTCAGCATGGCCCTTCCTGGAGGGCACGGGAGGGACGTGTCTGATGCATGAAGGGTTCTGCTGGGACCTGCGGCATGGACCTGCATGTTTGGGCCCCAGTATGGACACCGCACTGGAGTATGAGATCGGGGACACGCACTGGACCAGGAAGCCAGGGTCACCACTCCAGCCTGAGCTCTGCTACCAAGCATGGTGAGACCTCTGCCAGCTCAATCGTGCTTTCTGGCCTCAGTTTCTCCAACAGCAAAATCAAGACCATGCGGGATGAGAGTCTTCACCGTCCCTTTCAGTGTAGTCCGGATGCTCTATAATGCCATGACCTACCTGTGTGCTTTCCCCTGGGGCCTCCCTCTCCTCTCACTTACATGCCTGTTGCAGGGGCTCAGGTTTACATGAGCTCTGCTGGGCCCAGGAAAGGCAATAGTCCCCCAATTTAAAATACCGTCAGGGGCTGAAGGTGGGAGCCACGTAACCCACATCTTTGGTCATGCAGTTGGCATCTCAGCCCCGGTGGAGGTTGGAACTTCCGAGTCCCCTGGAGCCCATGAGGGCACTCCCCGGCTGCCCCCAACTCCTCTGGCTTCCCCAGAAAGCAAGCCCTGTCTTTGTCCTGGTCCTGGCATCCCTCCCGCCCATTACCTCGCTTGTCAATCAGATTGCTTCATGACGGCTAACTGAAGGGATAAACCAAAGGAGGAGCTCAATACACAAAAGTCCCCCCTCCCCCCCTCCCCGTGCCGGCATGGATGCCATAAAGGAATGCACCTTACGGCACCCGTTAGGACATTTATGGAGAGTCTGGCAAGTGCCAGGCCCAGCTCGCTGCTCCACACACGCCATTTCCTGCGGCTTCACATCAGCCTGGCGACGTCAGGGCCAGTGTTCTCTCCAGACACTGAGGCCTAGGCTGGAAAGCAACATGCCCACCTAACACCGCCAATGAGTGCCAAGCAAGCAGGACAGGCATTCAGGCAACAGCTCCAGGGATTTCTGCCCACGCTATAGATACTGAACCCCTGCGGGCATCTTACTTTGTTTGAACATACCACTGGGCTTCAAAGGAGCCAGCGAAACCCTTTCTCACACCCACTGCCTCTCCACGCTGCTCTGGGTTGTCCCCGAATGATGGCATATTGCGGCCAGCTAACCTTTTCCTGTTCTTCCATGCACCGTCTGAAAGCAGAACACAAAAAAGGGAAGATTCCTCTGGGCCAGATCCCATTTGCTGCCCCACATGTTTGCTTCCTCTGAACCGAGTAGGGAGCAGCTATGCCAACAGGCCTGGCAGATGGTCAGTCAGGCTCTGGTGATGGCCACGTTACCATGGACCTCTGGCATCGGTAGCCAGACCCGCTCCTCTGTGAGCCCCAACCTACCTGCCTCTCTCTAAGATTCTCTGCGAAGTCCTATGTGGGCCACCAGACAGAGCAGCACCAAAGAGCAGAAATGAAAACCGTTTACCCGGGTCTTCCAGATGGTTTTAATGGCAGGGAACACACCATGGTTCACAGGAAGGTTTATAAGGAAGTGCAGAGCGGCTTGGGGTGTCTGCTGTGGCCTGGCGATTTTGTGAATGCCATCTTCGCTAATAAATCTGAATGCTGCTGGAGAGATTAGGCCATTATCCGGCGCTGGCGTAAATGAGAAAATGATATGATGGATCGCATGCTCAAGGGGCTTTCGGAGTGAGATGGAGATGGGGCAGGAGGACGCTAGTTAGCGATGGCAGCTGGCCAATCAAATCACGTCGCCTGGAATCTAGCAGAGGGCCAGTTCTGTCGTTCTGACTGTGACTGGCACTTTCTAATATTCATGCCAGGAAGTCACTGAAGTAATTTTTGCTGAAATAGAGGCGCTTGCTTTTTTTTTTTTTTTTTTAAGTTGAGAGCCCAAATCATAGATTGACTGATCATATCACAACAAGAGGAATTTGAGGGACAGGAGAATCCATTAAAATCGAAAGCCTAGGGAAGTAGCCATAATTTTCCTTTTAATAGTATGTTTTTATTGATTTGAGAGAGAGAGTGGAAGGGGGAGAGAGAGAGAGAAACATTGATGAGAGAGAGAAATATCAATCGGTTGCCTCCCATGCGCACACCCTGACTGGGGTGGAACCTGCACTCCAGGCATGTGCCCTGACCGGGAATCAAACTGGTGGCCTTTCAGTGCATGGAATGATGCCTAATCAATGGAGCCACATGGGCAGCCATCATTTTCTAAGGCACTTAGCAAGCCCCTAATGGCACATGGCATTGCTGAGAATCATACTGAGTAGGTCAGTGGTTGGCAAACTCATTAGTCAACAGAGCCAAATATCAAGAGTACAACAATTGAAATTTCTTTTGAGAGCCAAGTTTTTTCAACTTCAACTTCTTCTAACATCACTTCTTCAAAATAGACTTGCCCAGACCGTGATATTTTGTGGAAGAGCCACACTCAAGAGGCTCATGAGCTGAATGTGGCTCTCAAGCAGAAGTTTGACGACCACTGGACTAGGTGAATATGCATGACCAAATGCATTCAGCAGTAGAAGTTCCCAACATGTGGCCACAAAGACACTGTAAGCAACTTTGAACTTCCTGTAAGCAACAGCGACTTACAGGAAGTTCAAAATCCACACGTGCAGCCCTCGGACAAAATGAATCACTTTTCGTCTATATCCCATTATTTTCCAAACATACGTAGAGGCAGAGGAAGCATCCACTTGACAATGCTGCTGAATTCCATGTATTCTTTGTGTTTATGCATTTTCTCAAGCAGATAGAAAAAACACGACTATAAATACGCAGGGACCAGAATTCATTCCAAATCAATCTTTCTTTCTCTCTTGCTCTCTCTTATCATTAAAAAGAGTACACATAAAACCCAGGGACCGCTGTCCCAGCGGGAATATGAATGACAGAGAGACTCAATCCAGACGTAAGCTGATGGCCCTTGACAGAAGTTCGCCAAATCCTACATTAGCTCCATCCTTCAAACCAGAAAGAGGAAGCACTGCTGCGAATGCCAAACCAAATCAGAAAGCCCTTTCGCAAATATGCGGAAACAGTATCCATTGGCAGTGGGGGGGGAATCTTAAGTGTGTAACGCTGATACAGATCTACAACTCAAAGGACCCGAACCTTTTGATCCTTCGGAATACTGGCTGCTTTTCAGAGCCACTATAAATAGATCTTCGAGGGAAGTTTGAACCTCCTTCCTTCTCTCCTGCTGCCAGAGGTTCAGGAAGAGAGAATGTTCTTGATTGCACCGAATACGAGTTGCACTGAAAGGAGAAGGGGATGAGAATCCCGGATGCTAATGAGTCAGGTCACCACCGCTGTGGGTCTGGGGTGACACGCCCCTTCCACTCCGCTAAGATGCATAGCAAGTGACCCCACTCCGATTGTCCAGAGTTGCCTCTCCCTTGGCCACTGCCCCGAGGACCAGGTCTCAGGGTGGACCCGGAGCGGCAGGAGGTCCACCTGCAGCTCAGACAGTGTGGCCGCAGTAGGAATGAGCACGCACCCGCACAGCCCTCACGTCAAGTAGAAAACTTAAACAGACACTTTGCCTGCAAATGAACCCCAAGAATCTGATTCAAGAGACCACGAAGGTTGAACGGAGTCTCCCAGAAGGGAGAGCGAAAAAAGAGAAATTAGGCAGAGGTCCTGTGATGGCTGAACTCTGCCTCCAGCACTTACAGAGTGCCCACATCCACATGCGGAGGAGACCAGAGGTCCCACCCAGACATGCTTCCCATGTTGAAGAATCCTCGGTGAGGGTGGCATCAGGTGCAAAAATGTCTCCTCCCCCTGAGTGAGAATGATGCCCAGTTCCCGCTCATTGCAATCAACTGGGAGGTCCCATGCTGCAACCCTACAGACTCCCACCTGCTTGCGAGGCAGGCTGGTGGGGTCGGGGAAACGCCAGGCCAGGAGGGAAGAAGAGAGGTCAAAGATGTCAAATGACTATAAAATACACTGAACGGGTGACAGAACAGTGTAAAAGAGTGGGGTTAAATTTGTAACCGAAATGATAAAAGCACATAGTGTAAAAAATAGGATTACACTGGTAAAACTGGATTTTCCCTTCGCCACGAGTGGACATCGGACATGGGAGCTTAAAGTACGTGAGCACAGTCTTGGGGGTGATAAGGTGGCTGGACTGGCCTTAGAAGACGGGAGGGGGAGAGTCCATGCCCACAAGGTAGCAATGTCAGACCTCCTCCAACCATAAGCTCCGGGGCAGCCTCTGCGGCCGCCATGCAGCTGGGCCTGGCCTTGCATGCGGAGAGAGAGCAGATTTGGTTCGTTGGCCAGCTCAATAATCTTGGTCACGTCGGCTTAAATCACTGGGCCTCCGTTTCTTTATTTGAGAAATAGATTGCTGTGTCTACCTCAATTCTATCACACCAGCCAGTCGGCGGGGCCCATTGAGAGGAGGTCTGTGAACGCCTATGTGCAAAGGAAAGAAGAAGGGCGGGTACAGGCAGTGGAACCCTGGAAAAGGGACCTGGAAGGGGGTGGGGGGAGGGGCATTGTAAACAGAGGGTGCTGGGCCCAGCCTGATTGCTTTGGAGGCTGGTGATAACAACTGAGAGGTTGGAGCGTAGCTTTCAACTTGGCCCAGGGGAGGAGCAAGCCAGGTGCTGGCCAGCTGAGTGTTCACAAGGCCCACACCCTCCGGGCGGGGGAATGGTCTGGCTGCAGACCAGCTGATGCCGGAATCTCGGAATCACAGTCCTTCTGAACAGACATGAGACAGAAATGTCTGCGGGCAAACTGGCAGCCAGGCCTCACCTTCCTGCCCCCTAAACCTCCCCATTTTCCTGCTTTCCACAGGAAACGTGTAGGGAGAGGAGCAGCGTTGCACTTGATGGACACCTTAATTAAGATCATCAATATCCACGTCATCACAGCCTGGTTCTCCCTGCCTTCCTTCATCATGCTCCAGGGTACCCCAACTATACTCCTCAAGGCCACCATCATATTCCTAAATTTCATACCTTGTTGTCATCAAGAACTGGTGAACACGGGATTTCAAATGGCAAGAATGGGGGAGGGGGGCCCCATTATGTTCCGAGTTACACTTCCCGAGTTAAAGCAAATGCACCATGTTCAATGGTTTCAACAGAGTTCAAGTTCATCAAGGAAAACGAACTAATTCATTTGCCCAGTGTTGGCCAGGAAGATAACAGGAAGGGGAAGCTTATTTTAAAAGATGCAGAGCCCACTGGAATGTACTTTCCTTGTTCTCTTTGGAGGAAAAACAAAAAGATATGCAGGATCTAGACCCTGTACTCTCCATACCTTCCTTCTCCTGGAGGCATGCTGTTTGGGGGAGACCAGCTAGCAGCTGTCCTCGGCAGTGTCCAATCCCAACCGGTCCAAAAAAGCTACACCTTTTAATCATTTCTCCTGGTCAGTTTAACCTTTAGTAGCAAGATTAATGCATTCCCCAGCATGCTTTTATTCCCCACTGCCACTGCTATGTACATCTGTGAAGGCTTCTGCATTTGTCACCTTATGATCTGTTTTCCCATTACACCTGCTGGACCTTTATTATAAAACTAGAGGCCTGATGCATGAATTTGTGCATGGATGGGGTCTCTCCGGCCAATCAGGCCATCTAGTCCAGTCCCAATTTGGGCCAGCTGAGGGGAGGAACCACGGGAGGTAAGCCAGCCCAGGGAGGTTGGCTATGGGAGCACATTGGCCACCAGTTGAGAGTCTGCCCCCCGGTGGTCATCACATGTCATAGCTACTGGCCAGTTGTCATGTCCTATAGGTTGCTTAGGCTTTTATATATATAGAAGATGTCATTATGTTTCCATGTCAGTCACACCTACCAGGACTTAGTCTGTATCTTATTAAATCTGTGGTCCCTGCACCTGTGTGCCCAGTCACTCAAGCTAGACAGAGGCAGAGAGGAGATGAGGAAGAAAGGAAGAGAAGAAAGAAGAAAGAGAAGGAAGGCATGTAAGCAAAAAGGTGAAAACATCCACATCTCCACATTTTTGTTGTGGTGACATGGCAGGTGCCGGGGGCAGCCGAACCTGTGTCCCCACCCCCTGTCCTTCTCCTCAGAAGGTGATCACTTTCCAGAGCTTGGAGAAGTAACCTTGCCTGGACAGTGTGGCTCAGTGGTTGAGTGTCGACCAATGAACCAGGAGGTAATGGTTTGATTCCAGGTCACGGCACATGCTCAGGTTGTGGGCTCGAACACCAGTGGGGGGCATGCAGGAGGTAGCCAATTGATGCTTCGGTGCTGACAAAGCACGTTGGTCCGAGGTGCTCTGAGGCCGGGTGATGAAGCGGTTAGTGTCTGACACACAAACCCTAATTAGAATCGCTGCCTGCCAGCTTTAGAACAAAAAACGGCTTCTCGGTCAGGAACAGGGCTCTGGGGTCATGCCGACTCATGCTTGACCCTGGGTGAGTCTCAGTTTTCACCTCAGTTTTCTCATCTGTAAAATGGCAAACACTGTACTTACCTAGAAGGTAGTTTAGAGGATTAACGGAATATAGACAGAAGGGTTTAGAACAGTGTTGACCTACGGCAAGTAAACAATTAAACTGATCACCTATCGTTACGGCAATGATCTTCATGACACCTTGTATAACGTGGTAAGTAGACCAAATTCTGCATACTCTGTAATTTGATAATCATGGTTCATTCATTAATTCATTCATCCATTCATTCATTCGACAACTTAGCTGAGCTTTACTTTCGCTGTGTGCGGCCTTGTTCTAGGTGCTGTGGATGGAACGGAAAACAGATAAAACTGCTCTCACAGGGCTGTCATTCTGGGTATCATAACCAGGTCTCCCTGAATGCCTGGCATAAAAGGCAGTTCTCAGCCCAGGAGCTGTGGGCCCCCAGTGGACACTTTGGCAACTTCTATAGACATGTGTGGTTGTCACAACCGGGGTGTGGAGGGTTCTACTGGCATCTAGTGGGCAGAGGCCAGGGGTGCTGCTGAACATCCTACAATGCACAGGACAGCACCCACACTCCTCACCCCCCCCCCCCAACAAAGAATTATCCTGCCTCAAATGCCCATGGTACCAGCGCTGAGAAACGCTAGCATAAGGGAATCTGCAAGAAATTAATAGGTCTCTCGTGGAGCATGATTTTAGGCCACCGGAGGCTACTGAGGCCGCAGGGAGAGAACTCAGGAGAGGGAAGGGTGGAGAATGGGAGGACCACAATTCCAGCTTTGTCTGGACGCATCCTTCCTCGGAAAGAGAAACATGCCAAGTCCATGAAGCAGGAGGCCCTAAGCCCAGGACAGAATGCTTCTCCTCATTGGTGACAGGTGAGTCCTAGATGGCTAACCTCGTGAGCAGGATCAACTTCCCTCTTTACCATTCAATCTCACACCTTAGAGAGAGGCATGGCTGCCTCCCTAGCTCCCCATCGTGAGAACGCACCACCAGGGCCCAGAGCTGCCCTTAGCCAAAGCAATAATAACCAGGAATGGAGACGAGCTGGAGCTTCTCCAGCCGATAGCCAGAGGCTGCTCTGACTTAGGGGTCAGCAGGGAGGCCAGCCTGGGCGTACACAGCAGGGCAGCCTGGTGGGTTAGAACTCGCGGGTCCCTCACTGTCAGCTGAGCGACCCTGAGCGTCAGGGTGGAATGAGTAAGAGTGTGGTCTCTGGGGCCAGAGCTTGGTCACTTACTGGACCTTTAGCAAGGAACCTCATTTCTGTGCCTTAGTTTTCTCGGATGTAAAATGGGTACAAAGGCGCCTGCCTCATACACCATTATGAGGATCGGATGCATTACTTAAATCATTAATACACAAAGCACCTGGAACACACAGTACCTGGCTCTGAGTGAAGGCTGTGTCAAAGCTTGCTGTCATCATCACCATCACGGTCATTACTTTGTCACGATAGACAAGCAACGGAACCTCTGGGTCCCCGTCTTCTTCTTCTGAGAAAATGGGCATAAGAGCTCCCGCCTCACTGGGCTCGGGGTCCGATTTTGTAAGCTAAGCACTGGGTCTATGCTCGAAGCTCTGTCAGGCCTTACCATGACCTACTGAAAAGCGTGACAAAGGCACTGAAGCGCGTTCTCATTCCACCCCACATTAAACTATTCCCCTTCACCGGAAAGAAGGAAACTCCGTGGTGTCTGGATGGTCCCTGACACCCTGTGTGCTCTGATGCACCCAAGACCAGAGCCCCAGGCGCCGTAACACAGCACCAAGGTGAGGGTAAGATACAGGAGTGGGCAGCGTCGGTGTACAGTGGTGAATAGGTGAACCACAGTTTATTCTTGTATTATCATTGGTTGATTATTATTGTATTAACACTGTCAACCTACTTTGGCCTGTCCCTCCATCAGCTCTGGACCCCCTCCCATTGGAGGGCTCTTGGCTCTTAATGGCTTCAAACCATCCCCAGAGCTGGGACAACATTGGGAACGGAAGGCCTTGGCATCCCCATAAAGGTGCTCCGGTGTGCCAGCTCAGATGGAAGAGGGGAGGGGGCGTGGGAGCCGGGCCGATGCCTCCTCCCCTTCTCCCCATCCTCCCAGCCTGGCCACACATCACAGGAGGGAGCCCAGAGGCCCGGGGACCCCAGTACAAGCTCCATCTGAGCTCCTGGGCTCAGGTCTCCATTCATTAAAGGGACGAATATGAGCTTTTCAGCAGTCGGACCCAAAGGCCCGGCAAGGCCGAGTCCACAGAGCCACCAAAACAAACCGAGAGCCGATGAATTCCCACCACACCGGAGCCACCTGCTCACACGGTGGTTCCTGCCAAACTCATTAAGACGCCGCTTGGCTTCTCTCATCCTCCCCGCCGCTTAGGAGGCCGGGAGAGAGGCAGGGACGCCCACGGAGCACAGCCGGGCCTCCACGCTCCAACCCGAGGTCGCGTGGAACAAGCAGGAGCCTTCTGGCCGCGTCCAGCCACCTGGGGAGGATGCACTTCCTCCGGCTTCGCCACAGGCAAGTCAGGCCCGGAGGGGACCTCGAGTGGCGACCTGGGCCAGCAGGGCCCTCACCTGCTCGGAATCCTCAGATACAATCTGCTGCTGAGGATGGTGGCGGACTGGCTTCGGGGAAGCTGTCTTTCCCTAAAAGATTCCGCCTGAACCTGCGCTGCCTGCGTCCCAGATGACTACAACCTTGCAATGCTGACTGCTGGTGGCACTGCTTGTCACCCGCATGTCACTCGCCCCAATATCCAGCCCAAACAGCACGGACGGATTTCCATTACACGATCACTTAAAAGCCCATTCCTGGCTGCAGCGGCAGAGTGCGTGTGCGCCCGCCCGCCTGCCGGAGGAGGGCACGGCGTGATAAGCCAACCGGCCAATGCTCCCATCCGCCGGTCCTGGAAAAAGGGTCTGGAAAGAACTGAGGAATGCGTGTGGATTTCAGTTTCCCTGGCTACACAACATATCCCCCACATACATGATCTGCAGTGAATACAGCCATCACCCCACACGTGACCTTCTGAGCCACATATGACTTGCGTGGCGGCGTGCAGGCAGCATTCCGGCGAGCACGCCCCACCTGCCAAGCCCATCTGCTCCCCGCTCCCTGGCAGCCAGAAGTCACAAATTATAACCCACAGGATCCTTAAGAGGTGCCAGCGCTCTTGGGGAGCAGCGGGGAGAGGGACGGAGAGAGCGGATGTGTGACCAGGCTCCAGGTATGGAAATCGGATTGGCGTGGGCGTCTGGTTCATCAGACAGAAGTTTAGAAGGGCCTCAATAAATCATGGACATTTGAAAGCGTGAAATTAACCAGAACCAGAAACTTGACTTAAGGGGTCCCCTGAAGGCATTCTCCAAGACAATGGAGAGCCGGTAAATAATAGCCAATCAATAACTAATTTCAGCCATGCCGTCCTAATCTGTAAGTAATCTATCTCTCTGTGACCACGCACGGTGGTTTTCGGGAGGGACGTCAAAGCCCCGTCGCATGGCAGCCTTCCAGGGCTTGACGAGACCCACGTGCCTCTTTCATCCCAGTCCCACGGCTGCAACCCGAGGCCCATGCTACGCGTTGAGCTCTGGGACTCCGGGCCAAGCGACCAGAAGGCCCCAGAGATCCCACCACATTTGGTTCCATCCGCTCTGCCATCTGAAGAGGCTCCTTCTTAGAAAAGAGGAGTCTAGCCGGGGAGCCGGGAGCAGAGGCAGGAAGGGGTGGGAAGGGGATGCCAAAAGACGAGGCGTATTTTGCAAAGCAACAGAGTCTAGATCTCTGCAGGCTACGCACACATTCAACGCGGTCCAAGGCTAATTCACACCACCGTCTCCGGGGTGGTGGTGATGCTAAGAACGAGCAGTCAGACCTCAAGTGACAGCCTGTGTTAATGTCTACGTAACCTGCATCTGCTTATGAAAACGTGTACAGATGTAGGAAATGGCATGTTGGCCCATCCCCATCCTAACCAACACAAGAGCCACCAAGTCCCCACCACCCAAGAAAGATGCTATCGGCACTCCCACTGGCAAAGGCATCTAAGTACATATTTCCTTAAAACACACACCCACACACACCCAACCCTACCAACCACTGGCATCCTACTGGGCATAAGTCTTCCAGGTTAAACACAGTTAACACCTGTTTGAACTGGGCACAGTGGCCCTTCATTGTTTCCTTCCACGCATTGCAACGCAACCACGTGACTTTAATACCGGTTATTCATCCGATGAAACGTTTCTGGAGAAACACACGGCTCTGTTTTCCCCTTGAAGAACAGCGAGGGTTTGAAACACATTTTCCCTGAGACGAAAACAGCTTAGAAATGTTACTTTCAACAGCCCGTTCCCTGTCACTGACAACAAGAGGAACTGGGAGCAGCGCTTGGCTCTGCCCTCTCCGAGGCTCCTTCTGTCCACCTGCCACAGGCGGCGCGCTGACCTCCCCACCCTGGGGGGCGGCCTCGAGAGCTCATGGCGTGCCACGCTGCGCGGATGCGCCGGGCTCTGGATGCCAGCATCCTCATTAGGCCTTCTCCAGCTCGCGGGGAGCAGGGAGGGAAGATGGGCCGGCTGCCAAGTGTTCTTTCAACACACATTCCGAAAGAAGATCCTGCAAAGTGCCGAGAGCCCAGATTTTCAGCAGTTCACTTTCTAGACTCGGTTACATAGCAACAGTGCCAGCTCGCAGAGGGGACCAGCAGAGCCGTTCTTTTGTCTGAACGACACCCTGCGTGAACCCTCCGGGAAAACCCGAGTCTCCTTCATCCACTCACCTGCTGTCCGGCATCGTCCCTCGGACAAAGCCTCCAATGCTGGGTGCGTGCGCTTGTTGGATTCGCTTCTTTACATTTAAACAAAGCATCCGGGAAGGGGTTTTTATGATGGCTTGGCAGGGAGAGCAAAAGGTGACTCTCCCCCGGTAACTGTTTGTGCTGATATTATTAAAAGGACATGAGCCTGGGATATGCACATAATGCCCTTTAGTGAAACGATGACTTGCACGGTGATTGCATTTTGAAAGACACTCATTTCATTCAAAAACCTCGATACGGAAAGCAATCGCTCAAGAGCACTGAGTACTTTTTAGGGACTGGGCCCATTGAATTGGACCAATCCAGACAACACTAAAACAGAAGACTACTGATTCGGGAGAACCATCAGGAACCCCCAGAGCAGTGCCTCGATGGGCCTTCCTGGCCTTCCTGGAGCTGCATTATGAAGATGCAGAGGGAAACCAATCCAATCCAATCCAATCTAAACCAAACCAATCCGAACCAAACCCACCCACACCGTGTGAACATTAACTCGAGAGAACCCAACGCTTTCCTTCTGGGGGCACTAGCAGCAGCAGCAGCCACCAGCAGGCCACCTCTGCAGAGGGTTCTGAGCAAGCAGGATGCCGAGAGCACAAAACCAAACAAAAAAAAAACCCCCTCATAGACAGCAAGTCACGTGCAAAGTACTGGGTCACGGTCCTGTGGCTGCAGTGGAATACATGACGCCCCCCTGGATGTGTGAGGGGGGCTGGTTTTCTTTCCAACCATCACGCCAGTTCTAAACTCACATCCATTTAGAGGCATATGCGGCCAACAATTAAGTTCAGTTCAAAACCTTGAACGTTTTGTCTTCTGATTGTGAAATCACGAAATGCCCCGTAGGAAAGAAAGGGTTTGGAACATACCAGTGGCGCATGGAGGAGAAATCAAGACCAGCTTCATCCAGCCACCCACGTGGGCGGGCAGGCATGCCTCCAAGAGCACCAGGGAGCTGCTGGCGGTGTGCTTGTCAGCAGAGCGAGAGACCTGAGAACCATTTCCACTGCACAGCCTTGTGGTTTTTTGTTTTTGTTTTTGTTTTTGTTTTTTTGTTTTTGCAGGAGAAAAAGGAAAATAAAACAGCCCCCCCCCCCCCCGTTGCTTCACCACCATGATGTCACCGTCCTCTAAGTATCTCAACTTCCAAGCGGAGCGGGCAGACCGCGGCTGCATCGACCCCATTGGCATGCTCCGTCTGCACCCGGACCCCAAACTTTCCCTTGGCTGAGGAGAGCGGCAGCCGGTGGGAAATTACACCGGCATTGTTCCGTCCCCTGGAGTGGCTTTGGATTCGTAGCAAAATGCCCAAAGCTCTTGGCTATTTCTTCACGTGGGAAGAAACACAGGCGTCTCTGCCTGTAAAAAGTACAGCATCTGCCGTCCCCCCTCCCCTGGACCCCCAGGTAGCAGCAAAGAGCATCTTCCGAACCTGGTGGACATAGTGAGTGGCAAAGGGACAGCATGCAGACCGCCACCTTGAATACCGTGCGGCAAACACCGGCCCACAACACCTTCCCACCATTACGTCATGGCTGCTTCGGGACCAAACGATGCCCCAGTTCCAGACTTCCTCAAGTACCAAGTTAAGAACGGATATGGGATTCAACACGGCACTGCTAACAACTGGGCTTCACAGCTCACAGCCTGGGAGAGCACCCCTCCCCGGGGAAGGGAGGGCCGAATGGGAACCGATGGAGAGCCGGCATTCGGCGTTCCTGTGAAAACACACTCCCAACACTTAGGAGAAGCTCCCGCAATCACAACAAAACCAGAGCATCCTCTTGAGCCCCTGGCACCTCCTACTTCATCCAGTGACATGTTTATACAAGTGACCCTCCTGGGCTGTTTTTTTTTTTTTTTTTTTTTCTGTCCTGTTCTGGATCTCAGCAGTTTACAGTTCCGATGATATTAATAACCAGTTACACCCGTTTCTTAAAGGGCAATGAGGCAAGCAAAAAAAAAGGGGGGGGGGAAGAGAGGGGGTAAGAAAAGAAGAAAACCCTTAAAAAAAAGCCAGCTTTGAGCATTTTACTTTGCAATTCACAGAAAACCAACAGGACCTTTTCTTTCTTTTCTTTTCTCTCTCTCTCTCTCTTTTTTTAATGCTTCCTTCCCCTTTAACCCTTGCAGAGGGTGTCAGAGGTCCAGCACTGTCAATGCCAGCACAGACCAGCTGGCTCTTTTCCCTCCCCAGCTGCGGAGTCCCTCCCAGCACAGCGGCCCGTTCTGCAGCCCACCACCACCGAAGCCGTCATTTCCAGAGGAGCCCGTCACTCAGCCGCGGAGATCTGAGATTTCCCCCTGGAAAGTGCTCTCCGTGTTTATATTTGCTGGAAACCGAAACTCCCCGCTGAGCGGGGGCATCTATGGTTGCACTGATATCCCACTGCCCCAGCGCGATCTCAGATGGAGAGAAAATAAAGTCCAGATGCAACGGAGACAAGGGATCTGGCATCCGCGGAGAAAAGTGTGCAGCGGCACAATCCGCTACCAACCACAGCGGAGCCCGGAGCTCGCTCTCGCTCTCGGGGAGACAGTCATCCTAAGGAGGCAGGCTGCTCCAGAACAGGGGAGCGGAGGCATTCGCCCCTGCCTGCCGGGGTGGGGGTAAGGGCCCGGGCATGAAAAGTTTGCACGGGGAGTGGGGCCTGAGTGATAGCTAAGGCACTTTCTGCAGCTAGAAGGGCTGCTCAGGGCCAGAGCAATCGCCGGAACCGTGCACACTGCGCCCCGTTGTCATTAATGACAGCAGCCTGCAACTACCAGCAAGGGAGCCGAGGCCGGACGGAAAGGGTTGCAAAGCCACATGCATGCAAGGCGATTTCGCCCTCCGGATGTTGGGGACACCCAGCCTCCGGCCACCTCCGAAGAGGAGCCCAGGTCCTTGCCTGCTCGCCTCTCCTCCGCCAGGCAGGCGGGCGCCAGGCGCTCCCTACCTTGCACGCCGAGCTGATGGTTCTCCATGTTCGCTGCTGCCGCCGAGTCTGTCGCCGCCGAGGTGCTGGCTGCCGCCGCTCCGGGGCCGGGGCCGGGGCCGCCGCTGCCGCCGCCCAGCTCGGCCAGCCTCCGGCTGGTGGCCGTGAGCTCGGCCCGCAGGCTGGTCACCTCCTGGCTGGCCGCCTGGACCGCCCCATCGATGCGGAGCGCGAGCTGCTTATTGTCTTCCATCATGCTCAGGATGCTGGCCTGGGGGCGAGAGGGGCGACAAAGAGCTGCATGGCGCGCGGGGGGCGGGGGGCGCGCGGCCGGGCCCCCTGGGCGCTACCTGTTGGGTCCCCCCCGCGGTCCGGCTCCCCCCGCGCCCCGGCCCCCGGGCGCAGGAATGACAGCGGCGCCTCCGGCCGCAGGCGGGAGCGAGGCGGCGGGGGGAGGAGGGGGAGGAGGAGGCTAGGGAGGAGGAGGAGGGGGGAAGAGGAGGAGGAGGAGAAAGAGGAGGAGGAGGAGAGAGAGGAGGAGGAGAAAGGGGTGGAGGAGCAGCTTCGCTCCGCTCCCGAGACCCCGGCGCCCAGAGCGCTCGGAGAAGGACACCCGCCGCCCCGCGCTCTCCAATGGAGCCTACCATTCGCCGCGCGCTCCAGAGGGGGTCTGGCCGGTGTCCGGGGCGCCGCCTGGGCCCCCCGCTCCCCCCACTCCGGGGACCCCCCTCCCAAAGGGCGGAGGAGGCGGGAGGCGGCTCTGATCGCGCGGAGGGGGCTCTCCGCGGCGAGCGGTGGGGGGGGGCCGGGTCCCAGGCCGGCCCAGGTCCCCTCCCCGGAGCGGTGGGGCGGCCCCCGCCCTGGCGGACCAGCGCCCCGCGCCGGCCCGGCCGGGCTGGGAGGAGGTGGGTGCTCCCGAGAGAGTGGGGTGCTTGGAGAAGGGCCCCCCCCCCCGGAGGGGAGCGGGCACGGGGCGCCAAGGGAGGAACAGCCCATGTGCGGGAGCTCAGGATGGAGTTCTAGCCGTGTGGGTTCCTTCCCACGCGGGGAGCCGGGCTGGGGCCCCGCGCGCCTCACTTTCCAGCCCTCCCCACGCCCCTTTTTGCTGCCTCCCCCAAAGGAGCACTCCATCCATCCCGAGACTGGCCACCCGCTGAGTTCTCCCCTCCTACCTGCAGGCCAGTATGCGCCCAGGCGGAGGGGTGGCCTTGGCCAGGTCCCAAGCTTCTGAGCGGGGTGGGGTGGGGGCGAGGGCGGTGAGGCCCGGAGAGAAGGCAGAAAGGAGTCAGCGGGGTTCCCCCTCTGACCTCCTCCCTGGAGTAGGAGGTTGGAGCCCTGCTGCCTCAGTGACCCACTCCTCGCGGAGACCTGAGGTAACCTTCTAGTTGATAAACCCATCCAATGCTTCTTTCTCCCAGAGCACAGGCTCTGCATTTTTCACTGGGGCCCTGGATTCCAGCCACCAGACCTTGTTACCATAGCAAGCTTCATTCCATGCAAATAGGACAATTTAAAGCAGCCAGTAACCCCTGCACCGCCATCCAGCTGGCCAGCCCTGGAGAGCAGCTCCGAGAGCTCCGAGCCCAAGCTGCACACCCCGGAGATTCAACAGCATTCCTTGGAAGCCTACTGTGTGCACAGAGCTCAGGAGGCATGATCATTACTTTGGTGTAAGGATTCTCATTCCCATTATGGAGATGAGGAAACTGGAGGTGTGGGCAGGTGAAAGCAATTTACCCTCAGGTGCCCGCAGAAATCAGGTGAAACCAGGACTGGAAGCTGGTGATCATCGATTCCCATTGTGCCTTCCGGAGAGCTGGCTTGTTTTCCTTTCATAGGGAGCCATAAACATGCACTCTTGCTCTGTCCCCTGTGACCACTAAAAAGGCCAGGAGGGTATGGGGCAGCACAATTTTCACTCTGTCCACTCCCCTCAGGAACTGGTCAGCTGGGGATGGACGCCGGCCCTTGGCCTCGTTAGCACAGGTTCTGACCCACGGGGCCAGCACAGGCGCTGAGACTTCTGGGAGAGTTTGTAAATCAGGACTGACGTTCTTCAGTTAATTTATGGAGGGGCATCAAAATGAGAGAGCTTTGTGGGTCTCCCCAAGGGGCGTGGTGTGGTGTAGCTACTGGGAAAGACATTTTGGTGGTTCCTGAAAAAGTCAGATGTAGAACAAACACGTAACCGAGAAATTCCACTCCACGGTATCTACATCAAAGAGGTGAAAACACGCTCAGACAAAAATGTGTACACAAACCTGTACAGAGACAGAAGTGGGAACAGCCCAGATGTCCTTTAAAAAAAAAAAAAAAAAAAAAAAAAGAACAAGCACACTGTGGTATATCCACACAGCGGCATATTAATCAGCCAGGAAAAGGAGCCTAACACCCATCCATAGGCACCAATGCCAGTGAACCTCAGAAACGCTGTGCTAAGCCAAACAAGCCCGACAAAGAAGGCCACAGGTTCTGTGATTCCACGGATATGTAACAGCCAGGGAGGGCACCTCCGCTGGTCCAGAACACAGGTTCAGCGATGCCAGGGCGGGGGGAGGAGAGAGTCGGGAGTGACCGCTATGAGCACTGGCTTTATTTGATGCAAATGTTCCGGAAGCAGACAGAGGTTGTGCTGCTCAACACCGGGATGGTACACAATGCCATGGGCTTGTTCACTTTAGACTGGTTAGTTTTACATTGTGTGACTTAGCCTCAATAAAAAGTCAGCGTATATGCAAATATAGAAAAAGGTCAGGGACGGGGAGTATCCTGGGAACAAACCTGAGGAAACAATAGCTCTATTTTTTTTTTAATCTTGCTTTCTGATTAGGCTATTTATGTTTTCTATATGCTCAATTTCTTTTTTTTAAATATATTTTATTGATTTTTATACAGAGAAAAAGGGAGATAGAGAGTTAGAAACATCGATGAAAGAGTCATCCATCAGCTGCCTCTTGCACACCTCCTACTGGGGATATGCCCGAAACCAAGGTACATGCCCTTGACCGGAATCAAACCCGGGACCCTTCAGTCTCCAAGCTGACGCTCTATCCATTGAGCCAAACCGGTCCCGGCAGAGCAGCTCTATTTGGAGAGGTGTGTGTGTGTGTGTGTGTGTGTGAGATGCTCACACCTGTGTGTGTGTGTGTGTGTGTGCTGCTCATACCTCTGTGTGTGTGTATGTTGTGTGTGTATGTTGCTCACACCTTTGTGTGTGTGAGTGTAGAGTGTATGAGACGCTCACACCTCAGTCCATCCCTCATCAGAAGGCACCATATGTATCTGTTCCCAGGTCCCGCTCCCACTGCCCTGTGAGCCTCTGCATGGGGGGAGGTGCTCAGTGGTGACGGTAGTCATCCATGCATCCTGGCCACTAACCTAGAGTCGGCATTCTGCAAATGAGCGTGTGGGAGCATGCTTGTGTGGTAAACAGACTGACCGGGTGTTACTCATGTTCTCGTCAGCGGGATTATTCCCACACACCAGAATCTGAGAGTCAAGGCAAAACAAAACACCCAGCGAGGACAGGGAAAGCAAAGCCCATTCCTCGGGCCCCATTCAGCTTTGCCTCCTCGTCCCCACTGCGGTACAGCCATGGAGGTTTCCAGAAATTTTAGGGTGCTTCCTAAAATTTTAAAGAATTGCTTTTTGAGAAAATTTTTCTTAACATGGAAAAGGGGCTCTTCCCAGCTGCGCCTCCTTATATTATTCCACAAACACAAGCACCAGCTCTCAACAGAAAGTCTGAAACCAATTAGCCTCTAGAACCTACTTAAAGCAAAAGGGTCTCTAGTCTACCTTCCTTCCCCCCAACGTCCATCACTGCTCCTCCCTGGGTGACCTCAGAAGCCCTGTCCTCTCCCATCTGCCTAACACCCTGTGGGCAGCCCACGTGCCCATCTGGGGGCTAATGTGCGTCTACAATTCATGTGAATTGGCAGTACTGTGCATTCCGTCTCAGGATCCAGCCGTTGTCATGCTCCTAAAGTAGCCCCTGCCTCACTCCTCAGTAAGCTGATGTTAAGAACTGAACTAGGCCCAGCGGGGGTGGCTCAGTGGTTGAGCATCAACCTATGAATCAGGTCACGGTTCGATTCCCAGTCTGGGCACATACCTGGGCTGCAGGCTTGATCCCTAGTGTGAAGCACGCAGGAGGCACAACGATCCATGATTCTCCACCCTCTGCTCTGCCTGCAACCACCTCCCTGGCCCTCTGCATCTGTTCCCTTTTCTCCCTGAGGCTCCACCGTCAGCTCTTACTTATCTCATCCTTGCCCTGGATCATTGTTTGTTTGTTTACTTGTTTATCCGCTCTATAGGCTGAGGGTGTGAGCCGCCAGCCTCTGTGCATTTGGCTCCCTGGGACGCAGGTCTTGAAACACTTGATCCACAGGCCGCAAGGCCGTCCTGCTTTGTCTTGAATTCCACGGAATGCAGAAGAAATAAATGCCCTTTTCTGGAGCTCATTTGATGGTTTCTATGGCATGCAACCCAATAGGAGGCAGCATTCACGTGCTCCCAGCTTCAAGGCGAAGTTCCTACACAGGGGCCGGTGGTAAAGAGCAGGTCTGAAAGAGACCTGGGTGTGACAGAGCAATGCCTGAGGAACCCTGATACCGCCTGGGCAGGCACGTGGCTGCTCACAGGAGCCACAGAGAAGGGCGGTCCTGTCTCTTGCACTTCACCTTTAAGGGCCACATTCTAACGGTGTCCCCTGCCGGGCTCCGTGTTCTTCACTGAAGATGAAGCCCCCTGACGTGGGGTCCAAGGAGAGGCTTGTGAAATGTGGGTCCAGAGCCCCCTCCTGACCAAGCAATCACTCTGGGGCCGTGCTGGCATCTGCTCGCAGCGAGCTGCCCAGGAGCGTCTGTGCAGGGGGAAGCCTGAGCTCATGGCTCTGGGCACCAGGTTCTCACAACGCACTGGGTACACGTGTGAAACCGTGAGCACCAGGAACCTTCCGAGCCTCCGGAGTGGCTGCGAGGGTGCCCCTCTTTCTCTTCTGGATGCTGGTGGTCGGTCCCGCCCTCCCTCAGCCCTCCATCGCGAGTCCCTAGGGAGCCAGACTCCCGCTCTGCAAATGGATGCTCCGTGTATTCAAATTGTCACATGCAGATCCGGCCAATCGAGGAGATGCATGTTTACACGGTTTCCTCTGGCTGAGTGCGTCTGAACATGTGCTCCAGGGGAAAGGGGGAAGTGCCTCTAACAGGGCCACCAGGCTCCGGGAGAGGAGACCGGGGGGGGGGGGGGAGGGGGGGCTGCGGAGCCATAGACGGAGGAGAGTGTGCGGGCAGCGAACCCCACCAGCTAAGCCACATTCCCTTCCCCACGATGTCCCCAGTGCTCCCACTATTACTCGCCCTCATACCACAGACGTGAATGAAGGGATGGAGAAAAAAGAAATCAGGAGGAAAAAACAAGGCAGAGGACTGTGGGGCTCACAGTCATTAGATGGAAAAGTAAGTGTGCAGGTGTGGATTATATGTGTGTGTGTATACATGCACAGTCACACACACACACACACACACACACACACACACAGTCATGCACAGCACAGTGGGCCACATAGGCAACAGTGGTCGCATAAGATTTTAATGGAGCTGAACATTCCTGTCACCCTAGTGAGGTACCGTGGTAACGTCATAGCACAACTCATTCCTTACGTGTTTGTATGATGGTGGTGTACACACACACACACACACACACACACACGTGCTGCACTGACGGTAGTATAAGATATTGCATACTCTATTCTTACCACTTTCCCGTGTCGACATACACAACACCGCGGTGACACAGCTGCCTACAGTGTTCAGTGCAGTAACGTGCCCAGGCTGGAGCCACAGGCCGTAGCACAAAGCCCAGTGTGTGTATGTGTGTGTGTGTGGGGGGGGGGGGGGCTGTGCCCTGCGGGCTCGGGTGAGCGCCTCTGTGATGTCCGCCCAGCAACGACGAGATTGCCTGGCGACACCCTCTGGGACCTCCCCTGTCATTAGGCAGCGCGTGGCAGTGCGTGTGGACACAGAGCACAGTCACTAGGCTGTAGAATGACATTCTCCTCTGGGCTCCCCAGCGCTCTCTCACCTAAAGGTCCAAAGGCTGGCCAGTGCCTCCCTTCTGTGTATGTATTTAACCAGCCCAGTCACTTCTGTGTGTTTTTCCTTTGCAAACAGCTCTTCAACTCAGAAGCTCCTCTGTTGAAATAGATACATTCTAAGCATCCACACTAACCACATAAGCAGACACACTTACAGCATCTACACTGAGTGGCCAGATTATTGTGATCTCTGAACGCATAATAATCTGGCCACTTGGTGTATATCCTATATAATAAAAGGCTAATATGCAAATTGTCCCCTCGATTAGGAGTTGGACCAGCAGGCAGGCTGGCCAACCACCCATGTCCCCTCCCTCAGGCCAGGCTGGCTGGACCCCACCCATGCATGAATTCATGCACCGGGCTTCTAATACACACACACACACACACAAAGTGGCCAGATTTTTATGCATTCAGAGATCATAATAATCTGGCCACTCAGTGTATTTCTCGAGGGAAGTACAATGTTTTCTTGCTTGAATGTTCCTGGTTTTGTGACATGTTTCTCATTTGGGGGTGGATGGGGGTGAGGGTTGTGGAAGAAGGTGCATGGTGGCCTGGGCTCTAGGCTCCTGGCTCTGGCACGGCCTCCAGGAGTGACAGGGGGCAAATAGCAACAGCCAAGAAAACTACAAACCCTCGGACAAATATGTCCACTGGTAGAAAACCACCCTGGCACCCACAGAACTGGCCCATATCCAGGTCCCTTGCTGTGCCCCCTGCCCTCTCACGCCGAGGCAATCTCCACGTGCGGGGACTGATTTTACTTTCCAGCCCACAGAACAGCCTCGGGGGAGTCGGGGGTAGGGTCCCTCAACAAGGCAGAAGGGGATCCAGTTAAGTCTGCCAGCCACAGGCCTTCCGCTCTCATTCCTCATCTCAGGGACGCCCCGGCTCTATAGCTGGGGCATGCCAACTGACGTCACCAACGAGCTCCCCCTTCGCCAAGGGCTCTGGAGTTAGACCAGGGTTCAAGTGCCAGCTCCGCCACTTGCTAGCTATGTGACACTCAATGAGTTACTTCTTTCTCAACGTCCTCATTGGTAGAATGGGATAACGGTAACTTTACCACTCACGTCATAGACACGAGACCCTGCGTGAGAAGCATCTGGCAGAGTGCCAGGCGCCTGGACAGGACTCAGTGGAGAAGGGCAACGATGCAGACGCAGATGACAGAGATGATGTTGATGAGGATGGTGAGGATGGTGAGGATGGTGAGGATGCTGAGGATGCTGAGGCTGACAGTGACCGTGGAATGGGCGGCTCCCATTCTTCGGATTCGCACTGTGGCCGGGCACTGCGCTCATCCATTCATTTCCCCTCGCTCAGGCTGCACCCTCCCGGCACTGAAGACGGGGTTCCTGTCCCCTTTCAGCATCTCAGGAAGCACCTCGGGCTCAGAAGGTTTGCTCACACTTACCCAGCCGCCAAGTAGGAGAAGCAAGAGCCAAGCCCAACGCGCCGGATTTCCAAGGTGTCTCTTCCCCATGTACTCCCCCCCACCCCCCCAATACACCATACAGCCTCATCGTCCCTGTGCGCGCTGATGTGCCAAGGGACTGTCTGTGTCCTCCCACCCCACGCCCTCCACCCTGATCTGGTGGGAGACGCAGGCAAGGGAGCCGCTCCGGCTGCCCAAGCTTTCGTTCCCCTGGGCCCTGGGGACCCACTTGGTAAATTAGTTCCTTTGGCTCACGAAATGGTACCCAAGTGGCTTGAAATACTTTCCAGGCCTACCCTAAGTGGGAAATTTATTCTCTTCTCACAGAGAGCATTTTTCTTGTGGCCTCCATCCCATACCCATTGCATTCTCTGCTTTCCAGGGTGGTGTGGGGTGGGTGGGGGGAAATGGGGATATATATATATATATATATATATAGATAGATAGATAGATATAGATATAGATATATATTTTAACGGAAGTGCATTCGACTTGCTAAGGAGCAGAGAGGGATTTTCCAAGAGCGGGATTTTTCAGGATCGCGTTCTCCCGGGTTTCCATCTCTCGCTGTCTCACCAGTGGCATCTTCGGCAGGAGACTTCTTCCCACTCATCCCCTCTCCCGCCCCCACTCCTGGCTCAGCCTCTGTGAGCTTCTGCTTCGCTCCTCCATCATTTCTCTCTCCTCGTAGCTGCTTTTTGCACCAGGAACGCGGCTCAGGGCCAGTCTTTCTCACCCAGACAGCGAAGACCAATGCAGCCCTCACTCCAGGCCACAGAGAAGACACTGTTAGGCACTAACCAGCCAAGGAAGTTAAGATCCTAACACCCCTGTGGGCCCCCTCGGCAACGCGTATGATCCTTTCTCAAGAACGGATGCCGCCGAAACCGGTTTGGCTCAGTGGATAGGGCGTAGGTCTGGGGACTGAAGGGTCCCAGGTTCGATTCCGGTCAAGGGCATGTACCTCGGTTGCGGGCACATCCCTGGTGTTTAGGAGGCAGCTGGTCGATATTTCTCTCTCATCGATGTTCCTAGCTCTCTATCCCTCTCTTTTCCTCTCTGTAAAATAAATAAATAAATAAATAAATAAATAAATAAATAAATAACGGATGCGGTAGGAGGAGAAAAGGGCCTTGGGATTGTGGTCGAGCCACCACAAACCTTTCCAGCACTAACGCGCCCTGGGGGGAAATATTGATGAGCCAAATAGTTCAGACTGTTCAGTCCAAGAAGGACTGAATCTGCCCCCTTCGCCCCCACACCCAGGATTCGCTGTCCAATTGTCTACATAATTGTATTCAATGTTTGGCTCACTGGGATCACGTGCCGCTGGCCAGGACCTTGTGAAGCTGCCATAGTTCTCTCAATGGGCTGCCCCTCTATTTGCTCACCTGCCGTATGCGATGCTGGGGAGGCGTAAAACGATGTCTGATCTGCATCTGGAAGCACAGGCTGAGTGACCAGGTGTGTGGGCAGCTCAAGAGGCGACTGTGTTTGCTCAGAGCAATGTCGGTTACAGCTACTTCGGTCAGCGCCCTCAGCCATCTTGGCAGCAAAATGGCACTGACACCTTTGCCCAGGGACAGCTGGCCGCAGGGCTAAGGGGAGGAGCTCACGCCTCCTCTCATCAAGGTTGCCACCGACCAGGACCCTCCGTCCAGCACACGGGGTCCGGCCCCAGCCCCTCGCGTCACCCCCCAGGCCCGCAGTGCAGGGATGCATCCGTCCAGGCTCTGAAACAGGCTGTCCTGCATCAGAGAACAGAACCGGAGCCGAGTTCTTCCCTGGGCCCAAGCAGAGTGGGGGCAGGGGAGGAGGGCGGGGGCAGGGTGGGGAGGAGTCCTGCAGAAAGTTACCAAGCCCTGGGGGCCTGAGAGCTTTGGGTGAGTCTGAGCCCTTTAGGCGGCGTTTGGGAAGAAAGGAATAGTCTAGAGCAGTGGTTCTCAACCTTTCTAATGCCGCGACCCTTTAATACAGCTCCTTATGTTGTGGTGACCCCCAACCATAAAATTATTTTCGTTGCTACTTCCTAACTGTAATTTTGCTACTGTTAAGAATCATAATGTAAATATCCGTGTTTTCTGATGGTCTTAGGCGACCCTGCTAGAAGTTCTCAACCTGTGGTTCGCTGTAGTAAAATAATTTTATGGCTGGGGGTCACCACAACATGAGGAACTGTGTTAGAGGGCCACGTCATTGGAAAGGTTGAGAACCACTGCCCTCGATCCTCATCCTGTCATTCCTTAGGAGACATGCTGGTGGGCGAGTTCCCTGTGTCACCACCCGTTGGATTCTCACCTTCACTGAGAGGGTTTTTGTGGCAGCACGGGGTAATATTGTTTTTAAAAGAGATCTTTTTGCTCTTATCATTTTAGTTCAAAGCTGCACGTGCTTTTACACACCCATGTGAACTTTCATATGGAGCATGTCAGATGAAGTTATGAGACATTTTTTCATTAACTTTGAGTGTCGGTATAACCCTGTTTTTTTTTTGTGTGTGTTTTTTTTTCAAAGTCCTAAACTTTCCAGGAAGAGAATAAATGAGCTGACAGATTCTAGCTTTGCCTGAAAGTGTTCACGGATAATGATGATAATAATTGTAGGGTGTTTTTTCATCAAACGCGGTACTAAGAGCTTAACTTATATCCCTTACAACGGCCCTATGAGGAAGAAGCTGCCATTAGCATCCCCATTTTATAGGTAAGGAAACTGAGGCTCAGGGAGGTGAAGTCACCCCCCCACCCCAAGGTCATACAACTAACAAGTGGCAGGGCTGGGACGCGGGTCAATGGGATGCCAGCGGACACCACTTAATTACTTCTTTGCTGTCACCTCCCACCTCCTTACGCCTAAAGTTGCCCTTTGAACTGCTGAACAGAGCAGGGAAGACGGGATTTATATACACAGCGGAGGTGAGAATCACAATGGAACAATAAACCTTTTTCCGGGAGAAGAGAAGACAGGGAATGAGGGTATGGATGCAGTCATTAGTCCTCTGCCCCAGGAATTATTAGTAATTCATGGGCAGAAACTTGAGAGCCCATGTTCAGTCCTATGAAGCCTGGGGCTGTAGCAGATCTGATATATTTTTTTATGAGCACCTCTGCAGTTTTAATGATCGGCAAGTGAGCAAAGAGCATCATCCAGTTTGTGGAGTTTATTTTTTTATTTTTTAATTAAAAAAATTATTGATTTTTTACAGAGAGAGAGAGAGAGAGAGAGAGAGAGAGAGATAGAAACGTCGATAAGAGAGAAATATCGACCAGCTGCCTTTTGCACACCCTGTACTGGGGATGTGCCAGTAACCAATGCCCCTGACCGGAATCAAACCTGGGACCTTTCAGTCTGCAGACCAATGCTCTACCACTGAGCCAAACCAGCTTTGGCCAGTTTGTGGACTTTAGAATCTTAGCTCTGGAAGGGACCTCAGAGTACACATGTCAAACATGCTTTCTTTAAAAAAAATTTCTTTTGAAGAAATATATTTTTATTGATTTTAGAGAGGAAGAGAGAGAGTGAAACACCAATGAGAGAATATCATTGATCGAATGCCTCCTGCATGCCCCCTACTGGGATGGAGCCTGCAACCGGGACATATGCCCTGACTGGGAATCGAACCGTGACCTCCTGGTTCATAGGTCCACGCTCAACCACTGAGGCGGCTGGGCCAAACATGCTTTCTTCACAGCGGAAGAGACAGAGCCTCTGGGAGACACTCGGCTTGCCCAGGTGACCCAGACATGCAGGGGCAACACTGACTGTTATTCCCATTTGTTTCTATAAGCGAGCACGTGGCTATGGGAGAGGCTCAGCTAACATCCGCTGAACTGAACTAAATGGTGGCATTTCATTCATCCGTCCGAGGGGCACATCAGACCGCGCATGAGCTCCACTTCTGATCACTCCGTTCTGAAGCTCCAAACGCAGTGTGTGTGGGGGGAGGTGGGGGGGAAGGGGAAAGTGAGGGGGGGGGAATCTCTGCTCTGAAGCCCCCCTTTGATCTCAGACTTCTTCTTCTTGAAAATGTTAGCACACTTGGCAGCCGATCCTTCCAGAAATCAATATTCAAACCTTAAAAAACCCTCTTTGGTTATTCCAACAACTTAAAACAAACAGCAAACCTTCCCTTCGCTGTCCTGTCTCGGCATCCTGCTGGGGAAGAGCTGTGTCTATTTAAAACTGACTTTGATCTCTCCTAAAGGCTCTGGTTTCTCCACGCACAGAGCTGTGGGCTCCAGACGGTGTGTGCCCGCTGAGAGGGTGCCGGGCCCGGCTGACGCTGCGGTAATTCTAAGAGACAAGCAGCCGCAGCCGGCGCTCCCTTGAGGCTCGGGCTACAGGACACCGTGGCTGACACCCACGTGGGGGGCCGGATGATCTGCTGTGTCAGGAATCACATATGCGCTCGGCTCCACCTCCTTGCCAATCTGGGGATAATTACTGTGCTAACCCCTCACTCCCTTCAATCCTGGAATTACCAGTCTGCCCTTGGCCTGGGGACCTCTCACTAGGGCTGGCGGAGAGCCTTCCTCTGCCCCTTGATGTAGGCTTGGCCACGTGACTTGCTTCAGCCCCTGGAATGGAAGGGAACCTGCAGCAAGCAGAGGCCTCAGAGTTCCCAGAGTGACTTGACCTCTTAGATGCCTAGGACCCTCCAGGACAGTGGTCGGCAAACTCATTCATCAACAGAGCCAAATATCAACAGTACAATGATTGAAATTTCTTTTTAGAACCAAATTTTTTCAACTTAAACTTCTTCTAACGCCACCTCTTCAAAATAGCCTCGCCCAGGCCGTGGTATTTTGTGGAAGAGCCACACTCAAGGGGCCAAAGAGCTGCATGTGGCTCTCGAGCCGCAGTTTGCTGACCACGGCTTCAGGAGAACAGGCCCCAGGGAACTGCCTCCTTAGTCTCAGCCCCAGACCGAGCAAACGTGAAGCAGACCTACAGGCAGAGTAAAACCCAGCAGATCCATAATGAGAAAAATAAATGTCACCACCAGCCCTGGCCGGGGCTGTGACACAGCAGAAATGGACGGACACATCCCTGACTCCAGCACCTGGACGGGCAGGGGTCAGCCGCCTGCAGATGAAAGAGAAGCAACATGCATTGGCTTAGATACCGGAGGGGAGCAGGCTGGCTCCCACAGCTCCGACCTCGGCACTCCCGGAGCTCGGGGGAGCCGCCAGGTCTGTCCTTCTGGCTCCTTCTGCCCACCGGCCTCGGTTCAGTCTCCGGTGCAGGTGGCCTTGCCCTGCACAGAGGCGATGGCAGGGCCAGCAGCCACCTTCCTGCATGTTACTCAGACCACCTCGGGGAAGTAGCTTCTCTCTTGTGGCTCCCAGGGGAGAGGTGGCCTCCCCTGGGCCAGCGCTCGGTGCTCCTGTGACCAGGCCTGTGTGTGCCACCCTGGAGGCCTCTGGAAATTGGGTGGGTGGCCCCACCAGAAGCACAAGGGGTGGGAAGGAGCCTGTGCCCCCGGGAGGGAGATGACTTAGCAGAAGGAGGTGGACCATGGGCAGGCCCAGGCCATGGAAGCCCATGCTATGGCTGAGTCCAGCCAGTTCTGATGATAACATGGACAGAGCAGAGGGCAAAGGGCAGAGGGCGGTGCACAGAGGGAGGTGGTGGGTGCTGGAGACGGTAAAGACAGATGTCAGGACTTGCGGACGGCGGACTCACTGGTGAGAGGAGGAGGAGAGAGGAGGAGGTGTCAAGGGTGATGTGAGGCTTGGGTCCCAGCACCTGGACAGATGGAAACTCACTGACTGGGGGAAGCTGTGGAGGAACAGCTGTGGGTGAGATGCCTATTAGACATTCAAATGGAGATATCAAGGGGGCAGTGGGCGGGGTCCATGAGTCTGGGGTTGGGCGATAGATGTGAGCTGAGAACATGGATTTGGGCATCGTCAGCATCTGGGTGTTATTCAGAGGCATGGGACCTGATGAAACCTCCTAACAAATGCATGCCGATAGGGAAGAACAGGCCTGAGGACTGAGGTCTGGGCATCAAGAGAAACACACACAGGAGACTGAGAGATGGGAGGGGTTCCAGCTGGTGTGACTCAGTGGTGGCCCTCAGACCGAAGGGTTCTGGGTTTAGTTCTAGTCTAGAGGACATACCTGGGTTGTAGGCTCAATCCCCCAGTGGGAGGCAACCAATCCATGTGTCTCTCTCTGTCTCTTCCCCTCCCTTCCACTCTCTAAAAAAATCAATGGAAAAAAATATCCTCAGGTGAGGATTAACAGAGAGAGAGAGAGAGAGAGAGAGAGAGAGAGAGAGAGAGAGAGAGAGATGGAGAGATGGAGGGAGAGGGAAAGAGAGAGGGAGAGAAAGGGAGGAAGGGAGAGAAGGGGAGAGGGAGGGAGAGAGAGGAAGAGGGAGGGAGAGAGAATAAGAGAGAGGAAGAGGGAGTGTGGGTGAGAGAGCAAGGGAGAGAGAAGAGAGAGAGAGGGAAGAGAGAGAGAGGGAGGGAGGGAGGGGGAGAGAGAGAAATGGGAGGGGAGACTTAGCTGTGTTATCCTGAGAGCCACGTGGGGAAGTGTTGAAAGGAGCCCTGGTTTAAGCATCCCACAGGCCAAGAAAGCGCTGGGGGTTGAGATTGAGGAAAGGACCAGGCAATGCCGAAACCGGTGGCCCAGACGAGAGGTGTCACAGCTGAGAGGATAGGGGGTGGGATGGGGCGGGGGTGGGGGTGGGGATGATGTAGAAAAAGTTTAAGTCCTAGTGACTAGGTGATGTTCATTAAACGTCAGCCCCTTTTCTCTTAATTCTTTACTTCCTACACAGTGTGCCCAGCTCACAGCTACCAGTCACGTACCCTGAACCCGCCCCCGCCTGTTAATATCAGCTCACAATTCTTCATTGCCCATGGCTATGCTGGTCACATATTTCAAAGATACCAGCCACTGTGAAAGCTGAGCAGACTACACCACGATTTAATTACCCTGGAAGTCCCAGAGACGGCCAGCGAATCTGCAAATATCCTAATAGCACACCATAAAAACGACGTTGGAGTCCTGTCGCTATGAATAATGATCGGTACTAATTATCTCTTACTTGGAAATTACATGAGCCGATCCACCACTCGTCCCTGCCCTTCCCCCTGCCACGTGGCAGAAAGTCTGTATGATGCCCTAGAAAATAAGAAAGTGACTGGACCCAGTTTGGAAGGTAGCAGACAGACTCACGCCGGGTCCCCGGCCCCTGCGAAGAGCAGCCCCAGCAGCCCTTTGTGTTCAGTGAGGAGAGGCTCCTCCCAGGAGCACGGAGAACTCCTGCCTGCTGCTGAGAGACGCCTGGGCCTGCTCCTCCTCGGGCAGCCCAGCAGCCGGGCAGCGTCCCGTTCATTTCAGACCAGACCATAAAGGCGTGCTTAAAAAAATTGCAGCGTGGTCAAATGTCTGCTTATCCTAGCATTTCTGAGTATACTCAGGAGATGGTGAAAACTACCATTTTAGGAGCATTAAGATGTGTCAGATATCATACCGAGTACTTTAGATTTCTCCCTTCATTGTATCATATCAAGATTTAATTATTGCCAAAACCGGTTTGGCTCAGTGGTAGAGCGTCGGCCTGCGGACTGAAAGGTCCCAGGTTCGATTCCGGTCAGAGGCATATACGATGGTTGTGGGCACATCTCCAGTGGGGGGTGTGCAGGAGGCAGCTGGTTGATGTTTCTCTCTCATCGACGTTTCTAACTCTCTATATCTCTCCTTTCCTCTCTGTAAAAAATCAATAAAATATATTAAAAAAAAGATTTAATTATTATAACAACTAGAGGCCTGATGCATGAAGATTCATGCAAGAATGGGCCTTCTTTCCCCTGGCTGCCAGCACTTCACTTGGGCCCAGAGCTGCCTTTCTGCCTTTCCATGCTGCCCAGAGCCTGGAGCTGCTGGGGTGGTGCAGACTGTTCCCGTCCCCGGCTGCTTGGCGCCTATGTATGCAAATTAACCCAGCATATTTGTTAGGTTAATTTGCATACTCATTCCTGATTGGCTGGTGGGCATCACAAAGGTACAGTCAATTTGCATGTTTCTCTTTTATTAGTGTAGATTCCACAAGGTGGATATTATTAACATTGTTATAAGCTTCTAAGAAAAATAATTTCAAAGGTCAGGTCATCGGTAAGCTGTAGAGCAGGGGTTTGAAGTCAAGGAGAACTGATAGCAAAGCTGGAATCTAAAGCTCCACTCAGCGCTGCCTCCTAAAAGAAGATGGATGTCTTAAGCAGAACATTCAGGAGGCTCTGCTGTAACATTCCACTCACATTTTTATTCATCAGGCACAGAGGATAAAAAGAAAAAAAGACAGAGTCTTGGTCCCTGCCCTTAATAAGTACACATTATACTCTGCCATAAAGTGGGACTGATAATACTTACCTTGGAGGGTCATCATAAAGTTCGAATAAATTAATATATATGAAATGATTCTCTTTCCTAAGTGGAATGAAGGGTGTAATAGAAAGCTCGTTTAAAAAAATAAATTCATAATTCACATTAATGTCAACATATTTTAAGGTACTGAACTAAATCTAGCAAATAGCCAAATTTACTACTCCTTAAGTTTTCACTTGTATATGAATGGACCAAATTCCTCCCAAAGAAACATCCTGTTTTTGTGTTTTTGTTTTTATTGTTGTTGCAGTTGACATAAATCTACTCTACTCCTGTGACTTGGTTCATTGAAATTCTTTCCTTTTCAATGAAATAATCACACAGAATATTTAAAAAAATATATTTCCATTAGTGCACTCCTGAATAGATGACCTTTGAGATCATGGGTTTATGCAAATTTTTTCTGATTGCTCTTTATCTTCCTGTGTATCACTCTCCCTAAAAATTCTGCCAGTCGGTGTATTTAAGATCTTTTCTCATCTCTTTGCACCACTATTTACAATAATGAGTCACAGTTGAATGGGACTGGAATATCACGGGCTTCTTTTAACATATGCTGAGAGGAAGGGTGCTCTTCGGTTGGAAAGGCTGATGCATGACAAGGGCGAGGGTTTCCACTATGAGCGTGAAATGGAACTAGAAATTCCCCTTAGTTACTTTCCAGGCCTTATGCAATTGGGTTTTTGTTTGTTTGTTTGTTTGTTTTAGTTTTTGTTTAAGAGAGGAAGGGAGAGGGAGATAGAAATACCAATGATGAGAGAAAATCATTAAAATCAGATGCCTCCTGTGTGCCCTCTACTGGGGGTGGAGCCGGAAACTTGGGCATGTGCCCTAACCTGGAATTGAACCGTGACCTTCTGGTTCATAGGTCGATGTTCAACCACTGAGCCACACTAACCAGGCTGGCTTTTTTTTTGTTTTTTTGTTTTTTGTTTTTTAATTCTCACCTGAGGATATAATTTCCATTGATTTCTAGAGAGAGTAAAAGGAGGGAGGAAAGAAGGAGGGAGAGAGGAACATCAAAGTGAGAGAGACACATTGATTGGTTGCAACCTCCTTGTGCCCCCTACTAGTCCCCCTGCAAGCAAAGTGTGTGCCCTTGACCGGGAATGAAACCCTTTGGTCTGAGGGCTGACACTAACTACTAAACAAACCCAGAAAGGCTGGGTTTTGTTTTTTATACAGCCTCATATTCTCTATGAATAATAGCAAACATGTATTAAGCATTCATTACACATCTGATCTGTAGGAGTTCATAAATTCTCCAAGTAGGAGATATCTACCTCATTATCTTTGAAAACTGAGATTTTGGAAGGTTGAATAACCTCCCCAACAAGAACATAAAGCCAGTGTGTCAGGAAGGTGGGGTTTAACCTACAGCCCTGACCTGGAGCTATGGGCCCCAGTTCTACCAGCTGGGAGACCTCAGGCAAGTCACTGTGCTTCCTAGACTTTAGTTTTCTCATCTGTGAAATGGGGATGATGCTTTGTACATTGCCCAGGAACCTAATGATGATCACCATCCTTGGGAAGTGACCACCACAATGGGGGAAATCAATGAATCCATCAATGGAATCGAAGATCACTCAATATGTGGGCTCAGGTTTAAGATTAAAACCAGCTTTGTTCAGGGAACCCACACCAGGGCTGCCCAGCTGAGGAGTTGGTGCTGAAGGGGCTGTCATGACCCCAGTGACCCGAGGTCACCTTTGAAGTCCAACACCACCCTTAGAAGTCAGCCCTTCGCCATCTCCCGAAGCTATATCTCACCTCCCCTGCATGCCAACGAGACTAGGTTTGCCACCCTGTTTGATTAGTGGCACATTTCCAAGCGGAGGGTGTCTGTAAGAGCAATCTTTATGCTCAGATTTATTAAAGCCACTGTTGGCTTAATGAATTACCGCAATCCAATGAGCCCATAGATAGCTTGTATTTAACTTTTATGTGGCTGCCTTAGAAACCCAGCTTGAAAAGCAGAAATCAATGATCGTGACAAAAAACTCTCGATACAATTTATTTTGAACGTCCAGTTTGGGATTTGATGTATGCCGTTGTCAGATATATTTTATGCTCTCGGATGAATTTTTATACTTACCGATTAAAGGGAGGTTAGCAACATCGGTAGGATTTGATTTGACAAACCTTAAAAGAAACCCTGGGAAAGAGTTCCCATCCATTACACACTCATTTCCAGCCAGATCCGGGTCACTTTGTAATCGGCGGCACTGGAAGCTCCATCTCCAAACTACCAAGGGGAGGCCCTATTTACCAGTTCTTAAGTGAATTAGGAAAAATGCATTTAGTTCATCACACCCACTGTGAGTATTGGGTTTGCCAGTAATTGGGTGGGGTATAGTCAGGGACCCCAGGGGGAGGGGGATGGGAGGATTGGGCAAATAGATTAGAAATCTGCCCATTGGAGACTTTGGCCTAGATCAGTTATTGTTTGCCCTTGGATTCTTTAGTTTATTTTTTGGTAATGCACCAGTTACTATTTAGAAATACCTGATCATAAGCAACACCTGCGGATTAGCATAGAGTTCCTATTTAGAGAGGTGTCTAGACAGAACCTAAAATAAGAACTCAAATCTTCTGCACTCAGTGGCAGCGGGCCATCAGACTTTCAAAGAAACCAAGACCAGGTGGCGTTTTAAGTTTTCAGACTAAGCAACTTATTAAACATTTGCCTACAAAACGGGATTGAGAGTGGTCTGGAAGATCATGACTTGATAATACACCCTCTTCAGACTGTTCCTTCCATTTGTCCATTCATCCATCACCAATGCATCTATACATTCATTAACATATGCTTCCATTTACCCACTCACTCATCTACCCACCCCCTCAAACATCCATCTATCCATCCACCACCTACCCACCCACTCACACTTCCATCCATCTATCCATCCATTCATCCACCAACCCACCCATAAATCCCCTCCTCACAATCCATTCACTTATCCATCCATCCATCCATCCATCCAAGCCTTGGATGTCGACTGCCCAGCTGGCCCAGGCCACCTGAGGCTCAGGTAACCAAGCCCGGCCAAGGCTTGTGCTGCCGGCAGTGGCAGCAGTAGAGGTATGATGGGGGTGTCGCCTTCCCCTGATTGCTGGGTCACCTCCCGCCCCTGAGGGGTCCCACACTGTGAGAGGGGGAAGGCCAGTCTGAGGGACCCCTTCCCTCCACTGCATGAATTTTCATGCACGGGGCCTCTAGTTAATAATATATTATCTTAAAGAAGGTATTTCTCTTAATTGAGATGTTTCCTGTTTCAAGTACTAGTTGCAGGTGCCTGAATTTCTCCTTCTTTCAAAGACCCATCTCCAAAAGTGGTAATCTTAGGTGGAAAATACATGGGTTAGCTCAAGTTTATAATCGTACAGACAGAACGTGAGAATGTTGTTTGCCAGACTTATAATATCCTTGCACTTAGCTTGCCTTGAGTTCTGACCTGTACTCATCTGGGTTGGGTTGAAGTGTATTTCCAATGCTTCCATTTTTGCAAAAAACAGGTTTACGGGAAAGCCTCAAGTAGATTCCTGAAAATGTACTTGGCTTTTTACAAAGCTTTAATTTCTTTCTGATGAGTGCACTCCGCAATAGTTGAAATTGTTCAGCTAAATTTCCCTAAACACGCGCGGGGGCTCAAAGGCGGAGTGTGGGAGGCGCTGGGAGAAGTGGGTTTACTGACCCCACAGAGAGGAACTTAATGAGCCAGAAGTGGACTGCTTCTCACTCGTGAAATAGGTCTTCCAGGCTGGTGCTGATGGGCACTTGAGCGGGCTGTTACATTTCCGGTCTGTTACGTCACTGCTTCTGCGGGGTTCCTCCAGGTAGCACCTGGACTTTCTGCAGGACAGGGCCACCTTCTCGACTTCCTCGTTGTCTCCACCCAACAATGCCCGGAAGAGTGCTAGGTATGCAGTTGGCACTGAATTCTTGCATAAACGCTTCCTCTAGCAAGTGCACAAGCTGACATACATAAGTAAGAGTCCAAGCAGGGATTCTTGATTCTTGCCATCCTTGGCATCTCCAGTTCTTCCCTTTTTTTTTGTCCCAGAGCAGGGGCACTCAGTTGCACCAAGGAAGTCACAGATGCAGTTTGCACACTTCTTAAAGGCTTTACACACTCAGCCTGGTCCCAGTGTGGGCAGTGGCTGCAGGAGCCACAGGGAGAGGCTCCTGTGACTGAGCTGCTGGCCGGGAACACAGAGGCCTGAGGTGAATGCATTGGAAACCTCTCTGTTCTCGCTTCCAGGCCTGAGCAGAAGCCCAAAGTCACGCAGACCAGAGGTGTGGGGACAGGGAAGTGGCACAGAGGGCCACCCACTGGGGGGCTAGGTGGAAAGGAAACCCTTTAAGGCCCAGAGCCCTTCTCGCCTAGGAAAGCTCCAGGTGCATAGACTGGGCAGCCCTTTCTCTCCTTCCCCCGGGTCTGACCTGGGGCCAGCACCTCCCGAGGCCCCTTGGAGGATGGTTGGCCCCATGAATGCACAGCCTTTGTCCCATGCACCCCCAATCTAAATCGAGAAACGCCAAGCCCTTGGTCGTCACTGAAATAACTGGAATGCCAGGTTCACATGCCCAGTGCTGCAGACTGAGTCATTCAGTAGTCTCCCGTCCACTGTCCATTGAACGACGAGAAGGACTTGGGCTGCCTCCTAGGGGCTGGTCACAGAGAGCTGTGGAGAGAGGCACCTTTTGGAAGCTGCAGGGTGTGGCTTCCCCAGAGCCCTGGCTGGGCCCTGTCCCACCAGCAGGCTTCCCCGGCGGAGGAGGCCTCCAGGAAATGAGAATCATGTCCTCCAGGCCTTTGCACTGGGGTGGGGAGGCTCTGAGTTCAATTCCAGGTGGGTCGTTGCATTGCATTCACTGTCAGATACTCTCTGGTGCCTACTGGCGGCAGGTGCTTCTCCTTCTCCTTAGCGCCAGCTGCCAGCGCCAGCAGGTTGGAGGGATGGATCATCTGATCAAGGGTAAATCCCCTTGGGACCTGGTGGAGGGGAGGTGCTCCCTGGCCTGGATTCTCACAGCCCTTGGTGTTCCCCATTCAAGCAGCACAAAGGGATGCAAAGCAGCGGCTACCTCTGTGGGAGGGGAGGTCTCTGCTCCCATGCTGCCTACCTCAGCCTCCTACTAACTGGCCCAAAGACTCCTGGCGGGCTCATGTGGCATAGGTGCGCCCAGCCTTTGGTCTCATAGAGGACATGCAGACCAGCTTCGCCAAGAGAGATTAACCCCCCAAAGATCCCATCTCACTGAATTAGGCGAAGGCAAAAGCAGAAGTGGAAGAGCCCTTGGCGATTTCTGCAGAGCAGAGTCCGTGAGCAGAGGATGGACTTTCAATGCTTAAGAAGGGTGCACCATCATGGGCAATAGTAACCCGTCTCTTTCTCTTTGGTGTGCTTATTGCATGAAGGCGGTATTGTGCCAAGTCTTTTAACCCTGGACTGGGTTTTATTCCTCAATAGTAGTTAGGGGGAAGGAAAAAGGAAGCAAAAATATTCTGAAAAATTGTATTCACAGCTCTTAGTTTTGAATTTGATGTACATTTTGCAAGGTTGGATTTAGTCCTGTTTTATAAAACAGAAAAGAAGAATTCTGAGTGAAGGACTTTTGTCATGCATAGGCCCTGGGCAGCAGTGGAGCTGGGGGGATCCCTCAGGGGAGGTCAGGCCTTAGCATCAGAAGTTGGTCAGAGGTGAGCATTCCGAGGGCACAGAGCACAGGGAGAGGCGGGGTTGGGGCCAGGCAAATGGGCAAGGATTCAGAGCTCAGGAGGGAAGAGGGGGGAAGCCCAGGGCAGCCAGCCCAGAGGCATTGTGGGTACTTGGAGCCTTCTTATGCTGCTGGTTGGGATGAAGATGCTACTGGTTTCCTTTGGGAAACCAATTTGGTAATCACCCAAGATGTTGAACGGAAATGCCATGTGATGGGGAATTCCACTTCTAGGTATGCATTCACCCTGGAGAAATGCAACATATGTCCACACCAAGCCTGGATGCAAATGTTCCCAGCAGCGTGGTTCACCATAGCCAGAAGGTGCAAACAACCCAATGTCCAGCGGATGGATGGCCCATACAATGCGACGTATCCACACAACGAACTACTACTTGGCAATAAAAAGATATGAAGTACAGGTACCCGCTACAATAGGAATAATATTTTGCTCAATGAAAGAATTCAAACATAAAGAACACCCACCATGCTACTTGCTTGAACGGAAATGTCTAAAATGGGTGAAACCAGAGAGATAGGAAGTAGGTCAGTGGGTACTAGGGGTGGGGGCTGGGGTGGGAATGGGAGTAAAGGGCTCTGAGGTTTCCTTTGTGGGGAGGACAGCGTTCTGAAATCAGAGAGTAATGATTTCATAATTTCTGTAAATACGTGGAACATACTTGAATCGTACACTTACAATGGGTGAATTTCATGATCTATAAATCACCCCCCCAATAAAGCTGGTAAGAAGATAAACAAAAGCAGAGGCATGAAGAAATTTAGTTAACAAAACATGGGTTGGGAGCTGACTCTGGGACAGGGGAAACCAGACGGGTATCCTGATTTGAGAATTCAGCTCTTCGCTGGTCTAGTTGGGGGGCCGGGGACCCCTCGGCTGCAGTCACCACGGCTGTCGGTCCCCTCCTCCCTGATAGGACATCCCCAGGGGTCACTGATGTGTGATTTCAGATGGAAAACTTCCCAAACTGGGCAAGGATGGCTATCTCTGAGTATTTCAGTAAAAAGGGGGGTAGTTTGTGGTTAAGTAAGATTGGAAACTGATATGAAATAAGTTTTTGTACCTCAGGACTTCCGAAACAATTGTATAATATATAATATCTATCACATTTTCAAAATGCTTACCCCCCATCTGCAACAAGTATGGCTACATAAGACTCGTGCATTAGACCTGGATGTAATCAGAAGAATACGGGGGTAAAGCACAACTCTAAAGGGGTGGCTTTAGAAAGGTGATCTGGCTGCTGTCAGAGTTTGTCTAGCCCAGTGGTTGGCAAACTCATCAGGTCAACAGAGCCAAATATCAACAGTACAACGATTGACATTTCTTTTGAGAGCCAAATTTTTTAAAACTTAAACTTCGTCTAATGCCACTTCTTCAAAATAGACTCGCCCAGGCCGTGGTGTTTTGTGGAAGAGCCACACTCAAGGGGCCAAAGAGCCACATGTGGCATGTGAGCCACAGTTTGCTGACCATGGGTCTAGGACATGAGCAAATACCTGAGAATTCCCTGGGCATGTGCTGCTGTTCCCTCACTCAGCAGGCATCCATTGGCTGATCTGGGTGCCAGCTGACCTAGGAGCCCTGGGCTACCACGTAATACATAACTGCCTCCGTTTCCTCAGGGTTTCCAGAAGTGCAAGACGTAGTAGGTCCACAATAAACGTGGCTGAGCCGAACAGAGTTTAGTTGGGGAGTCCCCTTCGAGTCTGTTTCTGTTTTCTATTGTTAGAAATAAGGTCCACAAACATCGGGGCTCAAAAGAACACCCACTGATGTCCTCACAGCTCTGTCTGTGAGAAGTCTGGAGTCTCCCTTAAAGGAACACTAATCCCACGTGGGAGAGCTCCACCCTCATGACTGACGCACCTTCCACAGAACCTCCTATTCCCACCGCACGGAGCTCTGGATTTCAATGTATGGATTCCAGGGGGGTGCCAGCATCGCACCACAGCACCGTGTCCCAGAGTTCCAGCCTCTTACTGAGGTTTGGAGCCACGTGCCCTGCCAGGCATGATGCCAGCAGCTGCACAGAAATATGCGAACAGAAGCCCAGATAAGGCGAGCTGTTGGGAGCTCCTGCAATAATCAGGCTGAGGAGTGATGCCTGGGAACCAGGCAAGGTCAAGAAGATGCAGATGGGCCAAGAGATCTGATTACTCTTCAGGGCCTGGCTGATGAGAGCCGAGAAGGGGGGGCCTTCTCGGAGAGCCTGTGTGCTGTGGGTGATGAGGGACTGAGAGTGACTGCCAGGTTTCTGGCTTAGGCCTGGGGGTAGGGACAGCACCGTCCAATGAGACAAGCCCAGGAAGGGGGCGTGGTCACCAGAATAGGTGTGGGACAGCTTGGTACGGATGTGTTTTTTTAAAATATATTTTATTGATTTTTTTACAGAGAGGAAGGGAGAGAGATAGAGAGCTAGAAACGTCGATGAGAGAGAAACATCGACCAGCTGCCTCTTGCACACCCCCTACTGGGGATGTGCCCGCAACCAATGTACATGCCCCTGACTGGAATCGAACCTGGGACCTTTCAGTCCACAGACGGACGCTCTACCACTGAGCCAAACCGGTTTCGGCTTGGTACAGATGTTGACTATGGGAGCCAGGACTTTAGAAGAGAGATCACAATGGAAATGTCTGATGAACCATGATTCTCGACATGTAGCGTGGGGGAGCCCCTGACTGGGATCCTCGGGGCGGTGCATCTCACTTAGGTTCCTATGTCTTCCTAGATCCCACCCAGAGCCAGCATTTCTAGTTGCGATGCCTGGGACTCTGCATTTTTAAAGAAGCTCCAAGATGACTCCTGTGTGGGATGAAGGAGGCCCCGTGGGGGTGTCATCTGGCCCCAGGCGCTACTCATGGAAAGGGCTGCTCAAATTCACACTGTAGATAAGTTCTCACTAGATGGGGAGACCCTACCGCTGGAGGCCCTGGTGCAGCAGGAACTGCCCCTCCTGCCTGCCCCTTGCCTTTGGCAGGCTTCCCATCTGCATGGGGGGCAGCGGCATTGGAATCTCTGGGTACACCTCTGTCCTCTGATGCGCCAGCTCACCCTGACCCTCCTGTGCCCGCCACTTACCAGGCAGGTCAAAGAGCCTCCTGCTAAGCCTCTTCAATGAGCCACACGCTGTCTACCACAGGTCCCGTCGGAGAGGAGCTACCTTCGCTAACACACTGCGGAGGGCCGTGCCATCGAGGATTGGGTTGGCCGCTTAGTAAGACAGCCCCCTCCCGCTTTCAGGGGGAATCTCTGGAAGCCCCGGGTGTGTGGAAGGAACCAAAGCTCTTCTCTTAATAATGGAAAGTAAGCGCAGGCTTCCTTACACATAGTAGATGCTCACTGAACGCCCGCGGAAGCAGGCTGACACTGCTCAGGCATCATTCCAGCCCCACAAGACGCAGGGGAAACCGTGTTCCTGAACATCGGCAGGTATTCCAGGAGACTGGACATCTGACGGAGGAAAAAATCCACCAGGAAATCCGAGGATTTCAGGATCGGCTTAGGACTTCAGAGAGAACTCCCCGGGACGGGTCTCAGGCGCTCTGACTGCCTGGAAAAGGCAGGACTTTCGGAACCCACCTGGGAGATTGCTGAGATCTTTGCAGTTAAAGGGATCCAGGCAAGCCACGCCACAGCCTGTCGATGGTGTTTGGTTTGGCATCAGTGACTCGCCAAACCAAAGCCAGCAGGCCTGCTGCGGCATGCCAGGTGCTTTATATCCGTTCCCCGCTCCTGTCTTCTCACTGGGATTTGGTCTCCAAGGCTCTGACCCCCAGGCAATTGTTCACAATGAGTTCACTCTTTTCCAAATTAGAAGCTAGGAGCCTGGATTGCACCCAAATAGCTGAAGACGTCAATGTCTTTGCTGATCAGGTAGAATGGCGGTCCCCAGGCCCCAAGGGAGTGGATGCACAACTTCATAAAGGATGAAGATGGTACCACTTACCTGGTCAGCGATTCTGTGCCTGGGAGGGCCCCTCAGTCCCCCCGCTCCTG
Source organism: Nyctalus aviator (assembly GCA_036971965.1). Lineage (NCBI taxonomy): Eukaryota > Metazoa > Chordata > Mammalia > Chiroptera > Vespertilionidae > Nyctalus > Nyctalus aviator. The sequence goes on from CM072923.1 coordinate 187,916,139, forward strand.
GGCGTTTCAAGGGCGTCCCTTTGAGGAGCCTTCCCCCCCCCCGCCCCATGGACAGCTCATCGTCCTCTCTCTCTCTCTTAAAAAAAAATATATCTTTATTGATTTTTTTTACAGAGAGGAAGGGAGGAAGGGAGAGTTAGAAACATTGATGAGAGAAAAACATCGATCCACTGCCTCCTGCACAACCCCAACTGGGGATGTGCCCACAACCAAGGTACATGCCCTTGACTGGAATTGAACCTGGGACCTTTCAGTCTGCAGGCTGATACTCTAGCCACTGAGCCAAACTGGTTAGGGTAGTGGTCAGCAAACTTGTTCATTAACAGAGCCAAGTAGCAACAGTACAACGGTTGAAATTTCTTTTGAGAGCCAAATTTTTTAAACTTAAACTTCTTCTAACACCACTTCTAAATAGATTCACTCTTGAGCCACAGTTTGCCAACCACTGGGTTAGGGCATCATCCTCATATCTCTTAACAAACATTAATCCCTGCTAAAGTCCTGGGGGCAGGTGAGGGACAGTAGTCAGAACAAGAAGAGGGCTGTGCACCTGCCTCTCGGAGGTTGGCAGCTCGGGAAGCAAACCCGTTACTGTCCCTCGTGGCTGTGCTCAGCTGGCCTAGTCACCTTCTGAAGTCTGCTGGTCCTTGGTGTTGGGGTCACTGAAGGAGGAAAGCATGAGGCCAAAGTGGTAAGGGGTTATAAATGTACTCAAGGCCTTCCTTCCCCCGGCACCAGCTTCCCCCCAGCACCCGAGACCTGGGCTTCTCTCTGGCCACCAGCACGCACCCGGGACCCGGGACCCATGCCTCACTCTGATCCTGGCTTCTTCCGGAAGGTCTTCCGGAATGACACCTGGTCTAATTAGCATATTACCCTTTTATTATTATAGATTAGGTCATCTGGATACCAGATGGTCTGAGCCCCCAAAGAGTGCCAGCACCCAGGGATAGGGAGTCAGAGATTTTAAAGACTCTGGGTGGGCTTTTGCTGGATGGAGAATTCTCTGGGTGGCCCGGATCCTGGGAAAATCCGGAGGGGAGAGATAATGGTCTCAGAAAGAGGAATGTGGTCTAAGAAGAAGGGAAGGTCCATTGTGCAGCAACCTAAAGGCTAGTTTCCAGGGGAGGAGTAGCAATTCAATGATTTGATCAAACCTAACAACTGGCTCATTTTGGGGCCTGGTGTGGCAAGATGAGGAAGTGGCACTTATCCTAAGGTGGGACCCCTACGGGACCGCCGGCAACAAGCCCTCCCCACTCACAGAGAGGAGCTGGACCTTCCTCCAGAACGTTGTATGAGGATGGCCGCTCACCTGGTCCAGGCCGCCTGAAGGGAGTCTGGCAGTGTTTTATGGTGACGCGTGGCTGTACAACTCGCAAATAAGAAGGGGTTCTTCATCTCTGACATCACGGTCTGGAGGCTCCCACCCAGCACAGGTTCAATCTGCCGAGTTGTTTGTGCCCTTCCCATAGGGGGCCCGGGGTTGTGAAAGTCAAGTTCTATGTGAATGCACCTGCTGGCTTCCTGTTCTGGAGTCAACCTGTAACCAGTGATGTATTGAACGCCAGGCTCTTCGGCAAGAACTGGGGAGGCAGCCATTCACAAGGCCGCTTACACAGTCATTTCCAGCAAGATGTTAGTCTCTGTAGATGTCACACCTCATAAGCACGAGGCGGGCCCATTGCCCACATCCCTCCTCTGCACACATGCCTGTGTCAGTCATCTCCAGGCCGACAAACACGGACAGAACACCCTCTATTGTCTGACCTTGGGTGAGGCCTGCAGACTCAGGAGTGAGTTAGACAGACAGTCCTTGACATGCTTGGAACTCGCAAAGAATTCAACAGGATTCTGTTATCTGGTGACGGAGTTATCTGCTATTTTATTTATAAAATAAAGCACACTAAAGGCTCTACTATGCCCCAGAACAGTGGTCAGCAAACTCATTAGTCAACAGAGCCAACTATCAACAGTGCAACGACTGAAATTTCTTTGGAGAGCCACATTTTTTTAAACTTAAACTTCTTCTAAGGCCACTTCTTCAAAATAGACTCGCCCAGGCTGTGGTATTTGGTGGAAGAGCCACACTCAAGGGGCCAAAGAGCCGCATGTGGCTCGCAGTTTGCCGACCACGGCCCTAGAACCATCCCCCCTTTTCTTCCACGGAAGACTTACAGCCCAACTTTCCTACAGCATTTAGCTCTCCAGGGATGCCAGCAAATACTCCCATCCCCCAGACATCTTCAGTGCAGATGCAATGTCATTCCGAAGCAAAGCTACTTCCTGCAGTGCTATTCGAGCGGAGGCATCTCCAGCACACCATAAAAAGCAGCGAGGAACCACAATCGCAGAAACTTGGCTCTCTCACTTACACCTTTTTTAGGCAAAAGTGTCCACGGCAAATGATGGCCCCCAGGGGCTGCTACATGATCCCTTTGTCTACTCCTCTATGTTTGGATCCCTGTGCTCCGCTGGCGTGGCTCACAGTCCCGGTTCCCTGCCCACAGCGTGCAGGTGCCAAGGCTTCAGGTGCGGACGAGGCAGCCACGGGTGTGCTCAGTGTGAGACTCTGTGCCTGCAGATTGGCATGCAAGCTCCATGCCCATTCAACTGCTAAAGGCAAAGGGGACCCCGTCCTGGGGGATGGCAAAGGGAACCCCGTCCTTGGGGAAGGGCACAGTGAAATTGTACTTACCAGTCATGAGGGCAGGTCAGAGACCCAACCCCACAACTCGTGGAGACATTTAATGTCACTGTCTCCATGGGTATAACTCGGGCCATTAACCCCCTGTTCTTTGGAAGAGAGATAAGCCCAGGCCGGGATGGGGAGTGGTGGGGGGGAGGGGAGCTGGTCTTCCCCTGCAGGTGCATTTGAAGGAGCAGTATTTTGGTTTGTGCGGTTCTGGGCTGGCTGGGGCCTTGGTGCTTGTGTGTGAATAACCCACTGCTCACAATGGCCTGCTCTGGCTGCGGCTGAGAGGGCTGGGGGAGGGGGTGGAGGTCTCCCAGGGGAGTCCGTTTAGAGAGGAGGCGGCAGCTTTAATCTAATTTCAGGGGATTACCACGCTCAGAAAAACGTGGACTCCACTCCATAGATCTTCGCAGAGACCTGGAGTTCTGACCGGATTAATATTCCTAAGATGCTTTCCTCCCAATGGCTTTTGTCTCCTTGTGATCGTATCTCTTCCGAGAGTTAGGAGGGACGTGGCTTTCGAACATCTCAAAGGGAACGGGGAGGTGGGCAGCTTGCCCTGCAGGCGCTGCCGCGGGCTGAAGCAGAGGGACGTGGACAGTGAGGTTCTGAGACAAGCCCCTCCCACCCAGCACTGACGGAGGAACCAGAAGGTTATGGTATGATTACTGGTCAGGGCACAGGCCTGGGTTGCAGGCTCCATCCCCTGTGTGGGGCGTGCAGGAGGCAGCCAATCAATGATTCTCATCATGCATGTTTCTCCCTCTTTGAAATCAATAAAACAAACAAACCAAACAAAACTCTGCTGGCGAGTCCCATGTACCCACCAGAGCGGCTCTGGTCTCGCCGAGGGTGGGAGGTGGTGCTTGGGTTTGAGGTGTCCACCATCCCAATGGGTGGTGGTGCTAACCTGTGGCCCTTTGGGGCCCCAAGTCCAGGAGAGGGGGGTCCAGATGATCCCCAAAGCCCCGATGAAGCTGCCTGCCGAGACTGAGGCGGCCCCTGCTCTGGCACGGGGCCCTGGGCCGGCCGCAGAGCACTCTGAGACTGAGCCTTTCTGTCTGGACAGTGGAGGTCATCCCCTGGCCCACACAGAGTTCCAAGGCCAAGGTGATACACTGGTGCCTGAGGGCTGGCCCTGAAGGTCATGTTGCACGGGGTGGACGTGGTTTTGAATAAGGTACTCAGTTTTAAGCATCAGGAGACACCATATAAAAATCTGCATTGCCGGCTTCCCCTCGGCCTGAACACTGAGCCTCAGCTGCCTCCCTGGTGGGGTGTGGGGGTCCCAGCTGCCCCCAGCCCTCCAGCCTTATTGTCTCACGCCAGCCTGGACTGACCCCAGGGCCAGGTGAGTTGGTGATATTCCACTGAGCGTTGAATTCTTCTTACTTGTATTTTACTATCGCTGTTATTCTCCCTGGTCTAGCCTGCCCTGGTCTAGCCTGCCCAGCTCCAGCATCTCCCTAGGATGCTCATGCCCAGTCATGCACGGAGACGTTCCTGGGGTACCCTTCAAGCTTTTGTGAAGGGTGAACCCCCTTTAAACATGCCTCTGTCTCCCCCAGACTCAGCTGCTGCACACCAACCGCCAGTCTCCCCAGAAAACAGCAGGGAGTGGCAACCCACACTGCCACTTCAGGTGGGCACACTGTGCCCTGGGAAACCTGAGCAGCCAGGGCTGGAAGGGGAGACGGCGTGCGCAGAGGCTGAGATGGGACCGGGGCTCCAGGAGGCAGGTCCTTACAAACCCCCCAGAGGCTTCTGCCCGCCAGCCCCAGACTGTGACAGAGCCACCCACATGCTAGGGCAAGAGGGTACCAGGGGCCAGTGGCCATGGGAGAAATGCTGCCAACTTTGAGAAACCCCTGTCCCACTTCTGGGGCTGAAATCATCCCAAACCGTGAGTATTCTAAAGGGTAAATTGTATTTTGAAGGCACCGAAGGAATACTTTAGATTCTCAGCTTTGAACCAAATCCTAAAAATCTTGGTCAAGGGCACTCAGACAAACGGCGGCATTAGAGAGAGAGAGAGATTGAGGGGCGGGAGAGAGAAAATAGGAACGGAACGGAAAAGGAGGGAGCGGCGGCCTTTTCAATGTTTCCTGCGGGTAATGAGCAGAGAAGAAACTGTGGTGTCAGCCTGCTTTCCTGCCCCTCGGGGCGAGGGTGGGACGAGGATTCCAGGCTCAGCCCTCGCTCTGTCCTCGGTAATCCCCTCTCTGTGGTTCAGCATCCCCAGGGAAAAGCTTTGTCCTTTCTGCTGGGGTTTGAGCGCAAGAACCTGGCTTAGCTGCCTCAAACCTGAGAATCTTTCTCTTTTTAAAAACATACCTATCTTTATTGATTTCAGAGAAGAAGGGATAGGGAGAGAGATAGAAACATCAATGATGAGAGAGAATCATGGGTCAGCTGCCTCCTGCACGCACCCCTCCTACCCCCCCCCGCGCCCCCCCCTCCCGCCCCGTCTCGACCCCAAAGCCTGTAACCCGGGCATGGGCCCTGATAGGGAATCAAACCGTGACCGGTTCATAGGTTGACGCTCAGCCCCTGAGAATCTCTCCATTTTTGACACCCCCTCTGGTGGGCGGTCTCCGAACTCAGGCCGCTGTTAAGGTACGGAAGGCCCTGACTTAGAAAGGAACCCAGGCTCCCAGCAGATAACTCCACACCGTGGCCATCGTGGCGCTTTGTTATCTGTAACCAGCAGACGTTTGCCGAGTGCCTTCGTGTCTGCATGTGCAGACGGCGCAGAGCTTAGCATCTTTGCAGAATGTCAGCTTTGTGCCGAGCCCAGTGTCATCCATCAGTCGAGATGCCCCCAATCCTCTACCAGGTTTGACTGTATCCCTCCCGGTCCAGAGAGCTGAGCAAAGCTTTACAAGGAGAACGGCCGTGGGCGGTCTTTCCTCATGGGAAGGATGAGGAGGCTGTGACCAGGGGCCTCCCGTATCCACACGTGTAGGCGGGGCCAGGGAAGGAGGCCCACGTGGGTTTGCTGAGCACCGACGTGGTGATGGGTCTGACGTCCATTATCCAGGGGCAGGAAAATAATGGGCTGATGGAGTCAAGACCCAGGGGGCCTGCTATGCTTATGTTCCTAATATAATTCACGTTAATGGACGTTCGGATGAATGTTTACCTATTTGCATTTCACTTTGTAACCGGCACAGTTGCTGAATGAAGTCATATTTCCTGTGGGGCAGAGAAGAGGGAACGGAGCAGAATGATGGGGAGGGAAGGCTTGGGAAGGACGGAGGTTAGGAGGAGAGGATGGCGTTGGTCAGAGGCACTGCTGGAGAGACGAGACAGCGTCTTGATGAAGCAGGACAGGGAGGAGTGGATTCAAGAGAGTCGGCTTGGGGGTTCCCTCGCTTGGATATTGCAGTCTGATTCTGAGGAGGGGGGATGTCTGGATGAGTAGGACCGAGGGAGTGTGTGAGCTGGCATTAGGGCAGGACTCCAACCTCTCACAGGCCCCCACGCCCCATCAGAGTGAGGTACCAGCATCCATCCCCTCAGCCTAGACATGGGCTTCTCCCAGCAAACGTATTCTGCACCAGGGACATATAGTGACTGTAGAGCAATCTTGGTTACGGTTTGTTTAGAAATCGGCATGTGACAGCACCTCCTGGTAATGACTTCATTTTACGCCAACACCCCAATGAGGGAGTCCTTGTCACGATGGCCTCACTAGAGGAAAGTGACCAGCGTGGTGGTGGGTGAGAAGCCCATGGTCATGGGGCACAGGACTAGCAGGAGGAAAGCCATTGTGACAGGATAAGGACTTGGGAGTGGAGGTCCAGAGACAGGGGAGCTGCCCGAGGCTACAGAGCTTGTACGTGGTGAAGCCAGAGGCCAGCAGTCCTGGTCCCTGCACCTGCCACCTTCATTCCGGCTTCTTTCCCAAGAGGTTGCTGTCACATGGGATGGAGCATCAGTCTCTCCTCATCTCCTGAACACTCACCTTCTATCAACCTCCGTCAACCTCACCTACAAGGCCCAGCTCAAGCCCTGTGTCCTCTCTGTGGCCCTCTCCAGCTCGGCCCATTCACCCAGGCTTCCCTCACTAGGCACAGGGAAACAGTGAATTTGGAAAACAGCAGCCACGCTCCCTCTGCCATCATCTCGGGAGACAAGGAGACCTCGCTCATCTCAGCCCACGGCCCTGGGCTGTGTCCTCTGGAGGCTAACGCCCCGCCCCTGGGTTTTGATAACAGATCTACCGAGGATTGCATTCTGTTTTCTCTTTTGTTATCTTATCCCAAAATGAGCTCAAGTGAACATAGCCTATTCATGTTTTGGCTGCTGCTAATGAACTTATTCTTAAAAAAAGAAAAAAGAAAAGACAAGAAAAGAAAAGCCCACAATTTCCCCAGCCTAAATCAGACATCTCTCCAAGCAGAAAGAATAAGTTGTACCCACCATTGGCTCTCAAAGGAAACAAAATAGAAAATGAAGAAACACACAAGGTTTGTTCCCTCTAACCTTGCAAACACAAGCCAACATTTTTGTAGCCTTAGGTATTGGCATCTGCTGATCTTCCAGCTGGAACCTTTGCCCCCAGATCCATCCCTGGCCAGTCCCTGGCCTGTAGCCTCAGGTCAAATATCTTAATTACCTTAGCTGATGCTCCATCCCATTCCATTCTCTCCTGCATTGCTCCGTTTCATTTTCCTCCTACATTTCTCCCTCTCCCATGTCTTCCTGTTTGTCTGTTTCTTTCTTTAATGTATCTTCCCATTAAACATAAGTTCCATGAGGGTAGAGAACTGGTTTGCCTATTTCACCTGTGCATCCAGATCGTCAGCAGTGTCTGGCTTGGATAACTGTGTTGAGTGAGCGTAGCTCCGGCCATGCCAGGGATAGGCCCTAGGACAGGTGTGCACACGTATGGATTTTGTCGACCAAACCGTGAGCTAAATGAACAGCAGATGGGAATGCCATTTCCAATCCGAAAACCCTTCCAAGAGAAAATGTCTAGAAATACTGGACAAAACAGAACAAATCTCCTCTCAGATGCTTCACTGAGTTTGCAAAAAGGGAAGGGAAATTTCCAAGGACTGAAAATAAAGAGGCTGAGAACCAGAGTGGAGAGCGGGGGCTGAGCCCTGGCTGTTGAGAACGTTGGCAATCTGTGGGCCCAGGAGGCTTGGCTCTCAGTGGAGACAGGATGCAGGCCCGGGACCTGCCAGAGGTGGGAAGTGGAACTATTGCCATTCTTGAGCGGCTAAATGAGGGGAGAAATTTACTTATTGTCAAAAGGAGATGGCCCGGCTAGCATGGCTCAGTGGTTGAGCATTGACCTATGAACCAGGAGGTCACAGTTTGATTTCCGTTCAGGGCATATACCCAGGTTGCAGGCTTGATCCCCAGTAAGAGGCGTGCAGGAGGCAGCCGGTCAATGATTATCTCTCATCATTGATGTTTCTATCTATCTCTTCTATCTATCTCCTCTCCCTTTTTCTAAAATATTTTTAAAGAGATAGAGTTAAGAAATACATAGTCTGTCCCATTCTTGAAAAAATGGTTCACCAGTTAGTCTGCTCATAAGTTCAGGGTTCAGATTTATGTAGCCCATGTGGCCCAGGAAATCTTAAGGTGAGAAAGGAATGCAAAGCAGTTTCCAACTGGTGCTACCCTATGTCTGCACCCCAGTGTGAACAGGGGAGCCCCAGAGCCCTTTCCTTTCAAAGCGTGGTCTTTAATTAAGAAAGGCCTTCAGGCCGTCTGACGTGGCTCAGTGGTTGTGTGTTGACCTATGAACCAGGAGATCACGGTTCAATTCCTGGTTGGGGCACATGCCTGGGTGGCCGGCACAATTCCCAGTGTGGGGTGTGCAGGAGGCAGCCGATCGATGATTCTCTCATCATTGATGTTTCTATGTCTCTCTCCCTCTCCCTTCTTCTCTGAAATTAATAAAAATGATTTTTAAAAAGCGCATTCACCTCCAAGGATTAAACCTATGTCCATTGGCCAGAACTCTTTCCCATGCATGCCCCCTCTCCCAGCTGCGAGACGCATGAGTATTTTCAGTGGAGGGAATAGCTTGGATTCTGCTAGCCAGAAAGCAGGAGGAGAAGAGGCTGACTAAGAGGCCAGTGCTGTCAACGCTGTTTGTGAGGATTAGAAAGACAGAAGCTAAAATGATGTGATAAGATGATTATCTACAGAGGAAACGCCAAAGACTCCGCTGAAAAATCATTAGAATTAATAAGTGAGACCAGCATGCGCGCTCTTATAAGATCAGTATATAAAAAGTAATTGCATTCCTATAGACGGGCACCCACTTACGATAGCGATGAAAACACTACAGTATCCAGGAATAAATTGAACAAGATGTATGCAAGCCAGTTATGGGTAAAATTACAAAATTATTCAAAGACATAATATTAGACTTAAATGGAGAGATTGATCATGTTTATGGATGGGAAAAATCAATAGCATGAAGATGAAAGAGGCTAACACCTTCACGCCGAACAGCTCCATTCCCATGTTAATGCCTCGGAGAATGCTCCCATGTACACTGCAGACAAATGAGAGACTTTTCATAGCAGGGTGTTTTTATAGTGAAAAGTGAGAAGCAGCCTAGTTTCTATCAACAAGAGAATGCAAATCAACTTGGTAAGTCCATGCAGTGAAATAATCTACAATAGTGAGAATGAATGAGCCACAGTCAATGTGCCAACAAGCATGGCTTCTAGCCTGGAGTGTTAAGCTAAAAAGCAAGTCACAGGAGAAACATACACAATAGTATTCACACTTACATATGGTCAAGACATGCAACTTAGAATTGTCTATTGTTTACGGACACAAATGTATGAAATCTTAAGGAAATGCATAGAGACTATTAGCACCAAATTCATGGTAGGGTGGGGGTAGAGGAAAGAGAAGGGGAAGGCTGGACCAGAGGGGTAAGAAATACAGAGGTTGCTTCCAATGTCTTTCTAATGTTTTAGATCTGAATTTCTGGAGTGGCTTTGTGAATGCTTATTGTAGTATTCTGTATATACTTTTTTGTTTTGTAAATGTGAAATCTTTCAAAATAATTTTTTTAAAGTATGAGGGAACTGTTTTTTTTTTTTTTTTAAAACACATTTGCATTTATTTCAGTGAGGAGGAAGGAGAGAGAGAGATAAAAACACTAATGATGAGAGAGAATCATTGATTGACTGCCTCCAGCATGCCCTCTACTGGAGATACAGCCTGCAACCCAGACATATGCTCTGACTGGGAATGGAACAGTGACCTGCTGGTTCATAGTTAGATGCTCAATCACTGAGCCACATCAGCCAGGCCAGGGAAACGTGTTTTGATTCATGTAATCCATTCATAAACTATTTCCAGTGTAAATGATTTTTAAAGGTTATCTATTCTGACCTCTCTATTTAACAGAAGCTGACACAAAACCAGTTTATGACAAAGTCAAGGCTAGAACTCAGACCCTTCCTTATATAGAACTATTTTGCCAAGTGAAACATCTCTGCAAGTTACTAGTTTTGTAGGTTAGAATTTCTATGCATTGAATTTCTTCAAACAGGTTTTCCAAATAGAGACAGGAAATAGGCCAAATGTAGTGTGCATTGAGAAGGTTTTTTGTTTTTTTTTTAAAGTGTCATCCTTATCTTTCCTCTGATAACATCAAGATAAAGCTATGGACATTTTGGCTCACAGAAAAAGATACATGGGCCTTTAAATTTAGGCAGGCTCTGAGATTTGGAGGGTCTCTGACTGGGGGTCGGAGAGCTGGGTTTGAGTCTGGATTCTCCCCTTTGCTCAACAGTGACCTTAAGCAAGTTTCTAACTTCCCGGGGCCCTGTTTTCCCCAGGTGCACAGGGGAGGGATGGAATAACGTGTTTTTTGGGTTAGTTCCAGATGCAAGAGAGTTTAATCTCAGTAAATGGTGTTAATGGAGGAGCGAATGCAAGGACACAGAAATGAGAGAGCCCCAGGAGCCAAGAATCAGGAGCCACAAGAGCATGAAGAGCAACAAGAGAGAGAAGCCCTTTGGTAGGAGGCTATGTATTCCAAACGTTTGCTTACCTGCAGTGACCACACCCTTTCTGGCCAATGATCTTTGTCCCTAGGAGTGATTGACAGGGAAGGGCCTTCGCTATGTCATCTGGGCTTCACTGGGCCTGGGTCTGTCTTCTCTTCATTGGCTCCCTCCCCCAGTGTATCGCAGGGAATAGGCTCATGGTCCCCTTGGGTGAGCGGAATTGCAGCTTCTTAGTAAATCTACCTTATGGGTTCACATGCCTATCAGGTCTGGCTTCCCCCTTCGCTCCTTTCCTATTATTGATTTTTATTATTTATTATTTATTTTTTTATTTTTTTAAACATATGTTATTGATTTTTTACAGAGAGGAAGGGAGAAAGATAGAGTTAGATAGAAACATCGATGTGAGAGAAACATTGATCAGCTGCCTCCTGCACACCCCCTACTGGGGATGTGCCAGCAACCAAGGTACATGCCCTTGACCAGAATCGAACCTGGGACCCTCCAGTCCGCAGGCCGACGCTGTAGCCACTGGGCTAAACCAGTTTTCTGCTATTGATAACTAACTAATTACAATGGTATCAGTAAGATGATGACCCTGGCAAGCACTGGGATGTTATACTAGGAAAGATGCTTCTTGAAGAAAAAATACAAAACACAACTCCCTAAAGCTGATTTGCCAGAGCTGAGAAATACCCCCCTCCTCCGTTCTCGTAGGAGTGCGGGGCCTGATTTTTCTAGGAAAGTCTATTTAGACTCTGACACAGATTGCATTTCTTTTTAAAGCAACGAGAGTGATAAAACGTCTTAGTATAAAATCAATAGGAAGCAGTTTAGCAGCCTCTGAAGTCTTGCAGGCGGCCTTTCCTTTCAGACCTTCCTGCAGGAAAGATTAAATGAGGAGTTACCAGCTTCCTTGTGTGTTTTAGTTATTTGCTACGTAAATCACCGGGGGAAAAAGCAAAAACTACTTAGGAAACCATTTAGAACTGGGGAGGGATCATCTCAGTGTCTAGCACCTCTCACCCACGTATGGAATGTGGAAGGAAATAAAAAGGCCCTCGTATTAAAATCATTGACAGGACTGAGAACCTGGGGGTTATTTTTCTTAAGCACTATGCCATTGTTTCTTAGACTTTGGAAGAAAAAAAGGAAAAAAAAAAAAAGGAGAGAATTTTGTTTCCATTTTCTCCCTAGAAGCTCTTCTCTCCATCTGTCGAGCAGCCACAAAGGAATGTTCACACTGCGATTGCTCAAACACGATTGGGTATTGACAATGTGTATTGTTATAAGAGAATATTGTAGTTGGAAAGACGTGGCAGAGAGAGAAAATGTGCTTCTCAGCGGTTGGTGCTGGGCTAGGCTAGAGACCTGATAGTTTCCGTTGCAGGAACTTATGTGTTTTATATGATTAACATTTTACATCTTTGCTTGTGAGACACTAAAGGAACATGGCATACAAGCCACTATTATATTAATACCGGCTAGTCCCTGGTGGTGCTCAGTAGTACTGTATTTTTAGTTCTCTCAACTTTTGGGCACGTGGTAGGATTACTCTTCCCTGCCTCAGGGGGCCACGTGGTGACTTGCTTTGGCCAATGAACTATGAGCAGAAGTGCCATGTGTGATTTCTGGTGCAATATTAAGGGCCAGTGTGACATGCCACATTCCCTTTCCTCTCTTGGACATGAAGGTGGCTGCTTCTTTAGTCTCATTTCCTGAGCAACTTCAGGGAACAGACACCCCTATCTACCTGTACAGACACATGGCATAACTGAACAGTAAAACCTTGCTCCTTTAAGTCACTGAGATCTTGTCCCTTTTGTTACTGCAGCATATCCTAGCCTATACTGACAGATATACACATATTTACCTCTTACGATGGGTCAGGTAACAGATAAACACCGGCATGTGGATTATCACACTTAATTCTTTCAACAACCTTGGCATTGGACAAGATAGTTATCCTCCTTTTACGGATGCAGCATTGCAGGTGCAAAGACATAAAGCAATTTGGCCAAGGACACGGAGCGGGCATGTGACGAAGCTAGGCAATCCGCGTCCACAGCCTGCAATAAAACCACCACGCTCTCCAGAGACGCTGCAGGGTTGAACATGGGGAAGAAGAAAACACATTTTTTTAAAACTAACCTTTGACCATCGTGCTCCCTGTGGGAATAAAGGCAGTAGGTTAAAAAGGTCGATGCCACCACAGGATCAGGACCAGGAAAGTCAGGTGGAGTTTCTCTGTCCTTAAACAATGGCCTGAGCTTATTTTTAGGGGGAACTCGAAAAAGAAGCGGTAAGAACCTAAGAAATATTGTGGGGAACTGTATTTATTGTATCAGATCTTTGCTAGTTGACTCAACGTCCTTTAAGACGTTGTCCCTGAGCCTGGAAGATGGACGTAAATGAACGTGCTCAGTGCTGGGAGGGGTGCTCCCTGGGAGAATGGGGTGGGGCACTTTGGCTTGGGGGTCAAAGGGCAGGGGTTGTCCTCTGAGCATTCTAGTTCTTCCTCCATCACTTGACAGAGCTATGGAACCCAGGGATCTAGCAGGACTTTCTGAAGTTAGCTGTACTTTCAGCTCACCCTACCCCTCCTACAGAAAGAAAAGGTGTTTAAAATGGGGCCTCCTTTCATTTATCCTAAAAAAGCCTCTTTTATGTTCTCAAGCAAGACGGAAAATACTAGTATTATTATTATTATATATTTTTTTACTTTCTTAAAGAAGCCTAAAATTTCCCTTTGCATAACTTTGTGATTTTTATACATTTGGATCCTACCCACTCAGATTCTTAGTCACCTGGGATTTAAGGGGACTTGCTTTATCTCCTGTTCACATTTGTGAGAAGTTGCTTCCACAGGAGGCCAGAGAAGCAAAACACAAACAAACCAACAAACAAAACACAAACCCCCCAACCTCCCAAACCTCACAGCACTGACCCCTGGTTTGCCTACACTGGCGTTGGGATTTGAAATTATCTCAGAACAACTGGAAGGAGAAAAAAAATAAATAAATAACTCCCCAACCCACACTTCAGAAATCTCTATTCCAAGCATTTTCTAGACTGAGGGAAGATTTGGGTGTTTCCACAAATTATCCCTTTTATAACGAGGGTTTCCTCTAAACTTCGGATTTCAACGGGTGCCATGGGGAGCCATAAAAGCTCCCTTCTCGTAACCTCTGAAAAAGGCCTCTTTCAAGATCGGCGGGTAAAAATATGCATTTCACGGAGTCATGGAAATAATGATCCTCTGCCTAGTGGAGTCTGATTAAACATGTTTTTAGACCCAATCTTAGAGAGTTAATTCATTATCTTAATAGGCAACACAGCGTACAGAGACGAGGAGAACCCTACAATTAATTGTCTTCCTAACAATGCCTGGGTAGTCCTTTCGTTTAATTGGTCGCCTAATAATATGATTCCCTATTGATTTATTTGCTTACACGAGCGGCGCTAATATATGTAACTTCCCGCGGTCTTATTTGTAATGTAGGAAACACTCAAGGATGGCAGTCTCCAATGACCCGGCGCTGCCAGACGGATGGCTCTCGCATTAAGATGGAAATGACTATTGCACAAGACCCATAATCTTGTGATTTGTTTGCCTTGGAATCAGTGCAGCAAGTGCGAGGCAATTTCGGGAGCAAAATGAAAAGGGCGTGCCGTTCAACAGTAAAGGGCACGCCGCTCAGGAGACGGAGGCCACCTCTTAATGAGGGCATGTGACTGTGGAAGGAGAGCCGGGAGCCACAGGAAGCGTGGGAGGGCAGGCGTGCCACCCTCTGTCCTCCAGCCCTTGACGTGATTGGCTCACTCCAGGGCCAGTCAACCTCCCAGGTCACCGGTCAGGGGAGGGGTCAGGGGAGGAGCTTACCCAGAGCAGAGAAGGAGCACCAGTGAGGCCCGCTGAGTGAGGCTGCTCTGCAGGGACTGGTGAGTTACTGAGCCGGCAGAATTCTTGCATATCGTTAACACAAGAGTGCGGGCGCCTTCAGTCTTTCTAGCTGCTACCCACATACCTTCATTTTCCTGCCCCCAAAATGTATCTGTAACATCCTGTGCTGTCAGACAACCCCTCTGGTGTAGACCTTGAAGGGCTGAAGCAAGCACCTCGGGAATGTGTGTACGTAGGACGGTGTCTCAAATACCGTTTAGCTGGCCCTAAAAGGTAGGTTGCTGTTAAGGTCTATATACATGGAAAAATTACTGTTTGTGATAAAAGGTTTTCAAAGTATGATACAGCCATAGAGCCCAATTAAAGATGAGAAACAGAAGCTTAGGAGGGTGAAAGTGTGTCCGAAGTCACCCAGTGCGTTATCAGCCTGTGCTCCCCATCGCACTACTGACCAGCAAGTAACACTGGAAACACCCTGAAAGGAGGCATTCCCCCCCCTACACCTTCAGTGTCTCCATCTGTCAAGCAGCCATAGTGAATACGAATGTCTTTTCCTGTTCCTCCCATCCTTTCCATCCACAGTAACTGTGGCCACTATGGCTGGTCCTTAAAATCCTATATAATAAAAGCCTAATATGCTAAGTGTCCGGTTATCTGTTCAACTAATCAAAGCGCAATATACTAATGATATGCTAAGGCAGCTCAATTGCTCACTCTGACGTGCACTAACCACCAGGGGGCAGTTGACCAGTTGACAGTCAACCAGTCACTATGATGTGCACTGACCACCAGGGGGCAGATGCTCTGACTGGTAGGTTAGCTTGCTGCTGGGGTCTGCCTTGTCAGTCCCTGCATTTGGGTGACATGTCCTGGGGTGAATTGGAGGGGTTCACCAGGCCCCTGCCTTGAAGTTGGACTCCTGGGCTGTCCTTGAAAGCAAATAACCGGAAGTTCCCATTGGCCACTCCTGACCATCGGATGAAGCATCTTAGTGTTTCAGAGAAGACTGCCTTTGAATATGAGACTGGACATTTATCTAACCTCTCAGCCCCAGGAAAACAAAACAGATGTGTCTTTTGTGTGTGGAATGGAACACTGAGGAGCAAGAGGCAGGAACTGGACACAGACAGACACACTGGTAAGAGGAGCAAGCCTTCCACTTCAGGGGGACACTGAGACCTTGGCAATGCTCAAGGCTCTCCAGGAGGCAACTCTCCTTTCTTCCCCAAACACGGGGGCAGCTGCAGGGGAAGCAGGAAGAGCTGAGTGATTTACTCAAGGTTACCTGGTGCACCATCAATCCTGGGTGAGTGTCCAGGCCGCAGGTGCCTCTCTGCAAAAGGCAAGTCTGGGGTTCACCTTCACTGAATGGAACTGAACTGGCCTTGACCCCAACGCTTTTCTGCCTGAAAATGAGGAAAGCATGCATTAATATGTCCCAGGAAAGAACTTAGTGTCTCCCCATAAATCACCATGCCAGGACTCAGTTCCTTTCTCATGCGTCTATCCCATAAATTACAGTGGGTGTCTATTTTGGCTTTGCCATCTGGAAAAGCGAGCTAATTTGTAGCTATTTCATCTGTCCCTGGGGGAAGCAGAACCGTAAGATGAATGGTTAGCCTCAACTTGATATCTGTTGACAGACGACTGGAGAACGGTTGGAAATGGCAGGGTCTTGGCAAAGCCACATTTGAAAGCCTTCCTTGAAAAGGATAGTTGGCTCATGCCCTTGAGAAGGTAGGTAAACTATCTGCTGGCCTGGGGTCTGTTGCCCCTCACTCCAGAAAGGGTGGGACCTCTTGCAAAGAATTTGCCTCTGATAATGACCTAATGCTCTTATCCTTTGTGATCTAATTATTAATGGAGCTTTAAAAAGCAGAGAGAAGAGACCTGGGAAGCAAAGTAGGGGCTAGGATCTCTCCTTTTAGATATAAATATGCATGCATGTATGTGTTATAAATAAACAGTGTCCCTAAAACATGTACATGCACTTTGATAGCTGATATAGTTCAGTTGATATTTCTTTCTTTCCAGCCAGACTAAGCTTTGAACAAAGGAAATTCATCCTAACACGCTACTGGGAGTTTGACAACGCACCGGAAGTACAAACACTGCCTTTATAATTATTTACGATTTGTACACATATTCTGGGGATGCAAGGTGTCTCAAAAAATTGTGTCCCCAAAAAATGTATATGCACTTTAATAGCTAATAACTCGCTTAATGTACACTCCTTTTCAGGTTTAACTGATTTGAAATAATGGGTGACGCTAGACTTAGCTTTGAACAAACAAAATTTATTCACTGGACTTTTTTATGGAGACACATAAAAGATAAAGTTTACAGTACAAAACCGGCGACAGTCAATGAATAGAGGGTGCACAAATGTTTGCGATTCCACTGCTTCACGCTATCAGCAGTGCCTGGACCAGGAAGGTCATCCGTGTGAAAATAGGCATCGGCCCCCCAAAAAGTACTCATTTCTATAGATTCTTTTAAAATTTGAAAACGAACTATATGCTAATAACCACTGATTTTATAATCATTCAAAGTCTGTACACATTTTCTTGGGACACCCTATATACTGTGACCCAGATTCTGCTAACATATAGAGGAAAAGGTAGAGATCACTTATATTAGAACAAAGTACTTTTCTAAAGTGGCAGGAACCTATTATGTAAGTTTAACCTAAATTTTAATAGTTTCCCAATGTAGAGCTTATAAAGTGGCTGCCCATGGACATAACATTGACCCTTGAACAACACTGGTTTGAATGGCACGGGTCCGCATATACATGGATGTTTTTCAACAAATACTATAAATGTATCTTTCCTTCCTACGATTTTTTAAATAACATTTTCTTTTCTCTAGCTTACTTTACTAGTATTGTAAGAATATATTCTATGATACATATAACATACAGACTATGTTAATCAACTTTGTGTTATTGGTAAGGTTTCCAGTCAACAGTAGGCTATTAGTAGCTCAGTTTGTGGGGAGTCAAAAGTTACATGTGGATTTTTTATTGTGTTGGGGGTCAGCACTCCTAACCCCCACCTTGTTCTAAGTTCACCTGTGTACAGACTGCAGATTTGACTTATTCAATTCTTTTCTCCTGATTTAAAAAACAAAATCAAAACACAGAAGAGACATGGGGCAGTTGCACCCCAAAATCCAGAGTCCTGGCTTCTTTTGGAAAATCAGAAGGGCCCACTGCAACAGGACCCGCATTTAGCATGGCCACCCCCTTTGGATGGGGCATCGCTTTTCCTAGTTCACCCTGGCCTCATCCCCAGCCTGTAAGTGCTCTTCCTGTAGCCACGTAACCCTCTATGGGGTGATCTTAGCTGATGGGGGAGGGACATTCTCAACACAAACTGGCTCATGTTAGAGAGAGAGCAGGTGGTGAGCACTTCCCCGTGCAGGGTGATTCGTGGGATATCCATCATGGAACTGCACCATCTGGCCTTCATCTTGAAGGCCAATGTCAACATATGTCTCATAAAAACCCAAAGCAAAAACAAACTCCTACTCCAGAGCCCTGATGCAAAAGCGTAGATGTTACCGAAGGTCTCCTGGGGCCGATGACGTGAAGTGACCTCATATTTCACTCAGCAACACTTCCCGGGGCTGTCAGTCCCTTCATTACATAAAGCCATTAGCTCTGACTGCTCACATTCCCTCGCCCCAGCACCCCTGAGAACCCCGATAGCATGCTGGGAGTGGGGGCGGGGGGTGTATGCACTGGGAGGGGCAGGCCACTTACCCACTCCCATTGGGACCACAGGGAGGCGATGTCAAACGCATCCCCTCCTGTGGGGAGGGATATTTTCAACATAAGCAGTGAGGTCACTGTATTACCGGGATTGGGACTTCATCTAGGGAAACTAAAATTATGAAGATTAATTTATCTTGCATGTAACACAATTTAGGTTATCATTGTAAACAAGGTGCTAATTCTTAGAATTAACAGAAAATGAACTTAACAAGGGCTTAATAAAGAATCTGGTGTATGTGTTCCACCAAATACGAGCACTCTCATCCTTCATTTCACATTTGACGTTCATCATATCATGAAGTCAGGCTTTGCAAAAAATATCTGGAGTCCTTATTAACTATGCCTAAGCACCTCTCTTAATCCCTCAATATCACTCATTGAATTTATTTTAGGATAGCTTTGTGTTTACAGAAAAGTTGCAAAGATAATCCAGAGAGTTGCCATAGACTTTGACCCAAGGTTAAAAGGGCGCAGTGTTAGTGGCATCTGCAGCAGATAAAGAGTGTGGGGTGGGGGGCGGGGGGAGAGAGAAGGTGAAGGAGGGGGGGAAGGGTGAATCTTGCTGGGGACATTCTACTGTCTTGATCTCATCCTTCTGGTATGAGTCTCCTAGTGTAGTCAGGGGAAGGCTTCTGCGAAGGAGAACGCCACCCAGCACAGCTCACCACAGAGAAACCCAACCTCTGAGCCCACCTACAGGCTGCACAGGAGCTCATCTCTGGCTGGGGACTCAGCTACGGGAGGCAAGGAGGCGTCTCTGCATGTCTGAATCTCCAGTCCGCCTGGGTTTCTTCCATGGACTGCAATTCTTTTTTTTCTTCTTAAAAATATATTTTGGTTGATTTCAGAGAGGAAGGGAGAGGGAGAGAGAGAGATAGAAACATCCATGATCAGCTGCCTCCAGCATGCCCCACTCTGGGGATCAAGCCCGCAACTCAAGCATGTGCCCTGATCAGAAATTGAGCTGTGACCTCCTGATTCATAGGTCGATGCTCAACCACTGAGCCACACCGGCTGGGCCATGACTGTCATTCTTACATGGGAGCAGAATGAGAGAATAATCAAGATACAGTATGCTGAAGTCCTGGCCCCTCCCCAAAAATCTTCCAGGTAAAATACACTGGAGCTGTTTATCCAAAGGAGAGGAAAATCTGAGTGCCTGTGAACCCTGAGCGTGTGAAGGAGAGATGGAGGTGCGGAGTGGAGAGCATGAACGTAGATTTCCCGTGAATTTAAATGCACACGGCACGACCAGATACAATTCGTGTGGGTCTGGAATCCTGTGGTCGGGGGTGGGGGGAGCAGCCACTTCGTGGTGGGTCTGACGGATCATAAATGCCAGAAGGCTTCAGGCCGGATGCAGGGCCCGGAGTCTGGAAGGCTTGCTGGCCTGGGGGCTTGGAGATGCCGATTGGCACTGCGCTGCCGCTGGCTGAGAGAAGGCCGCCCAGGCTGCGTGAGGCGCGGGCCCTCCGCCCTCTGCCACCTTCACAGGGAACAGGTGAATGTCACTGCCCACAGTGGCCAGACGTGGGCCCTTTCAATGCATCTCATTTCCCTCCCTCCTCCAAGGCTAATAACTTGTCCCGGGGAACTGTGTTTATCCCAGAAATGCTAATGCCTTCATAACTCCGTGTGAAGTGCTCTGGGCAATTTCTGCATTATTAAGAATTCTATGAAGGATACAAAAGGAAATGCTTTCTTATGTTGGAGAAAGGAGAGGAACGAAGGTTTTCAAAAATACATGCTTTCCACCTGGAAAGCAGTTCATTCAAGCACAATGTCGCCCTTTGGACAAGGCACCGGTCTCCAGAGTGGCCTGGCCGGTGAATTTCGGCTTCTCATCATGGCCTCTCTGAGTCTCGCTGGCACGTGGGCACAGGAGTGAGGGGAGGCCTGTGAACTGGGTTGAGGACCAGGCCCTGGGTTTTGGAGGGGAGGGGAGAGGGGGAGAAGGAAGGGGAGGGGCAGGGCAGGACACTGTGTCTGGCCCCTGAGCTGTGATTCAGGAACTCAGCAGGCAACATAGAAGTTAGGATCCAAAAAGTGGGACAGAAGGCTCTGCCTCTTTCTTGCTCCTGCCACTTCCCTGAAGTCAGCGAGTCCAACTATTTTTTTGTTTGTGTAAAGCCTGGGAATCCACTTTATGAGAGAAGCCCATGGCCCGGGACAGTGGTAGGCAAACTCATTAGTCAACAGAGCCAAATATCAACAGGACAACGATTAAAATTTATTTTGAGAGCCAATTTTTTAAACCTAAACTTCTAACGCCGTTTCAAAATAGACTCACCTAAGCCGTGGTATTTTGTGGAAGAGCCACATTCAAGGGACCAAAGAGCCGCATGTGGCTCGAGAGCCGCAGTTTGCCGACCACTGGCCTGGGAAACCTACGGAAAAGGTGCAGCTGCTCTGGTTGGAAATCATGGCGGGTGGTGGGGTCCTGTGCACCCAGATCTCCCCTCCATCATTATCGTCTTCCAAGGGGGTGATCCAGGGACCCTTGGGGATCCGGGGAACCCAGTTTGGAAATCACTGCCTAAAATGCTTTAAGAAGAAAGTCTATGTGGAACATTTCTATAAATAAGAGCACAGCCCCTTAGAAATCTTTTTATTATTAGTTTCAAAGCTTCCCTCACCACTGAACATGCCAGGTAGCTGGAATATGATGATGGCGATAAAATCTTTGATCAATAAAGGAAATCTGAGAACCTTGGGAAGATAAAGTCAATTAAGCAAAGTTGTCCAGTTACAAGGTGAGCACAAACCTGTCTGTGAACCACAGCCTTCCACTGCACCCACCCCACCCTTCCCCCGACCCCTCTGGTTTCCCGCCATCTTCTCCCTCCCACCCCATGCTCATCCCCCTGGCCACCACCATCCCTCACTTCGCCCAGAAGAGCCTTCCCGATGCCCAGGCCTCAGGAAGCGTCTCCCAGATGAAGATGCTGGCCCTACCAGAGTGGCCCTGAGTGCAGGCTGGGCTGAGCCCAAGCCATGGTCTCTGGAGCCGATCTGGTGTGGGTGATGGTGGTGGGGTCCGAGAATCAGGGGCCAACTTGCTGTAGGTGAGAAGGCACACGTGCTGCTCCATATTGGTTTAATCGGGTGGTCTCAGGGGAGCTTCAATATCAGGCAAGAAAGTTCTATTTCTGTGTCTGACAGCCTGGGAGAAGGTCAGCTCATGATAGATTTTTTTGGTTCTGCTCACAGGAAGTTTCTGTAAAGAACACACTGGACAGTTGGCTATGAAAATGGGTCTTGGGCTCAGTGGGGGGTGGGAAGTTCAAGTTTTGGAACTCAGAAGTGAAAAAAAAAAGAAAAAGCAAAAAAAAGTAGCTTTAAAAAAATGCCCTTATCTGGCTCTGGAGACCTGCACTCCACTGGCATCAGGCAGGGGTGAACTCAGTCTGATTTGGGTTAATGTTCTCTCCACACACACACACATGCAAACACCTACTCAAACACACATCAATACACACATGTATGGGACAACCTAGACCCAAGTGCATACCTATATCATGTTCCTATCCCTCCGGGGGCTTTGAGGGACCTGCCTTCCAGGGCCCAGGCAATGCTGCTTAGCGCCCCACCGCCTGGCCTGTGGGGGAGCGTGGCCGTCAGCGTGTCTGGCTGAGTTGGAAACCCTGGCTCTCTCCATACCTGCCAGGCCTCCAAAGAAATCCATGAATATTGCAGGGTTTTGTGTGGTTGTTTTTTTCCGGTGGAAGATTTCCACTTTCCTTACGGGCTGGAGTTTTAAGAACCTGTTCTCATCCCACAATCAGGCGCAGGAACTATTTATCATACATATGAGCATCAACATGAATAAAACTCCCCTGAGGCACTGCTCACATCTCTCTCGCCCCCTCACTCCGGGGCCGCTATTAAACTTTCACGCATAGAGAGTGTGCGGGGTTCCATAGAGTCGAATGGTGATGCCAGAGTCGCCTCAGGCTGGCACGCCTGGGGGTTATACCAGGAGGAGGTGCCCTAATCGCCATAAAAGGCATTTATGTATGTATGTATGTATGTATGTATTGTTATTTCTCACAAGAGAATATTTTTTCCATTGTTTTTCAGAGAGAGTGGAAGGGAGGAAGCGGAGGAAGAAGGGGAGGAGAGAGAGAGAGAGAGAAAACATGGATGTGGGGAAGACACATCAACTGGTTGCTTCCTGCACATGCCCCAACCAGGGGGTGGGAACCGAACCCGCAACCCAGGTACCTGCCCTTGACTGTGAATCAAACCTGTGACCCTTTCGTGCAGGGGGCCGAGGGCCAGCGGCCCGCATGGTGCTCTAACCACTGAGCCCACCGGCCACGGCAAAAGGCATTTTAAAATATTGTCTATGAAAAAATCTCGCACCAAAACCCATCAGCACTGAAGAGGGCCTGGTGACTCCCTGGCCCATTTCTTTATTTTCAGAGATGAGCAATTCCAGGGTCAGGTAGCGGAATGGCTGAGGCCTAGGCCCCCTCATGGCACAGCTGGGTCTAGCATACTGGCGCCTGGCCTCCCTGCCCAGTCTCTCATCCCATCTCCCCTCGTCCTGGGTGACGCGTGGGTGCACAGAAGTAACAGCTAATGCGCCATTTGTCTCTGCTTCCTCCGAACTGTTCCATTTGTCTGACATACGTGGCATTTGTATTCCATCTTTATGGCCTGGTCCTGTCCCCCGGGCCTCCCTCGGTGCCGGGTCTCCTCCCTCTGTGCAGCCACAGGAGCATGCATGCTGCTCATGCCGTGAGCCTTGTCTGCCAAGACCTCCCCGTCCAAGCCTCTCCTGCTGCCACCTAAGGGGGGGCCCCGAAGAGAAGCAGGGGACTGGGACGGCAGAGGGATGTGCAGTGAAATGGTTAGCTCCGGGATGGAGCTGGGAGACAGACAGGCTAAGAAGTGCAGATTGCCGGTGAGGCTGCTGCGATGGCGCAGAGACAGAACACAGCAGGTTTCCCCCTGCGAGGACGGACAGCGCTCCTGGCTTCTCCCTTTTCCTCTTTCTGTTTCTCAGACAGCTCACAGGCTCCGAACTGGGAGCCTCAGGGCAGGGGGGGAGTTGAAGTTGCCTGCCAGTCATTTATCTTTTGGGCTTGATTTGGCAACGTTGAAAATCAAACTGGTGGATGGGTTTGGAGATGGAGGGAGCGTCTCCGAAGAAGAAAGATAGTCTTTGAATAAAAAAGGACTTGCGCGCAGTTGATGTGGCTGTGGCTGAGTGTTGACCTATGACCCAGGAGGTCACGGCTTGCACGTACCTGGGGTTGTGGGCTAGATCCCCGGGGAGGGAGGGAGGGGGGTGTGCAGGAGGCAGCCAATCAATGATTCTCTCTCATCATTGATGTTTCTATCTCTTTCTCCCTCTCCTTTCCTCTCTAAAATCAATAAAAATATATTTAAAAAACAAACAAACCTGACTTGCTTGGGCCAGAAACAGAAGAGCATTCTGGGAGTCAAGGAAACCAGGGGTGCAGAGCATGCCAGGGGCAGGGTGAGGTGCTCCCAGCCTCACTGTGATCTCCCTGCCTCCATGCGTGGAGTGGGAGCAGCAGCCCCAGACCTGAAGGGACCAGTAGACTGGGACATGCGTGTCTCCATGGCAACCAGTGGGATCTGATGACTCAGAGCTCATCCTACATGCTGTGAGTCCTCCCCAGGGGAGGCCTGGGGGATGGGGACCCTCCCCCTCCGGCACCTTGGTGCAAGGAAAAGACACTCCAGGATGGGACTAGGGGAGCTCCGAGATTCAGTGAAGTTGATGTTCCTGCCTATATGACGGCATGAAATAGTCAGGGCTGAAATGAAGCTGCTTGGGAGAAAATAGAATTTGATCCTGTTACACACCTGAGTCTGTGGCCTGTGATTCATTCATTCCCAGAAACAAAGAGCCATATCTTGCCCTTGCATCATTCAGTGCGTACTGAGTGGCCAGGTGACGATGCGTGTGTGTCATCTATTGTCGAGTGGGAGGTTCTGCCTGTGTCTGGAGGATGGGTCCATCACCATCAACACGCATTTCATTTCTTCTCTTCCTGGCTGTTTACCAACACCAAGTTTTGAAAAACACCGAGGATCACAGCATAACCCAACACACCCAACCGTACACATCAGAGGTGTAGACTCCCAGGTAAGCCTTTTATTTGATTTATTTATTTATAAAATATATTTTTTATTGATTCCAGAGAGGAAGGGAGAGGGAAGGAGAGAGACAGATACATCCATGATGAGAAAGCTCACTGATCTGCTGCCTCCTGTACAGCCCACACTGGGGACCGAGCCGGCACTCTGGGCCTGTGCCCTGACTAGGAATGGAACCGTGACGTCCTGGGTCATAGGTTAACACTCAGCCACTGAGCCACACCAGCTGGGCCTTTGGGACAGACAGGTCAGCCTTTGGAAGAGCCTTCCATGGCTAGGATCCTGAAGGCAGCAGCAAGCAGCTGTATCACCTTTGCCACCAACAAGGCCTTCCGGGCATAAACAGGTCTTGGTGGTGTGTTCCTCTGAGGACGGGATGTAAAGCTGTTGTTGCCAGGGGGTTCCCCTGCAGCCACCCGATGGAGCAGAACAAAGCGAAGATGATGAAGGTCATGACTATCCAGAGAGCAGAGAGCGGGATCGTGCTTAACGAGTGAAGTTCACCAACAAAAACTCACTGTGGAGGGAAGGGGCTCCTGGGTGAGTCAGGGTGGGAGTCTGCGCTAACATTTCCACGTGTTTACAAACCTCCTATTGAAGGAGGCCTGTGTGCAAGGCTGGCAACAACCGGGTTTGATGGCCATTCCCCGGCACAGATGTGCATCTCCATCACAGATCTCCCAGTGCACAGCCTTTCAAAGCCAGCTGCCCTCCCTGCCACGTGCGGATGCCCATGACTGTGAATATTTCTTTCTATGGCACACTTCCATCCACTTAAAAAAAATATAAATATATTATTGATTTTTCACAGAGAGGAAGAGAGAGGGATAGAGTTAGAAACATCAGGTGAGAGAGAAACATCGATCAGCTGCCTCCTGCACACTCCCTACTGGGGATGTGCCTGCAACCAAGGTATATGCCCTTGACCAGAATCAAACCTGAGACTTTTCCGTCTGCAGGCCGACACTCTATCCACTGAGCCAAACCAGTCAGGGCTCTATGGCACACTTTCATCCATTTTTTAAAACGTGGTTGGGAGTGTACATTTGCGCGGAGAGTCAATTCTAATACCTAAACTGTGATGTAGTAACCTGACCCCCTGCCGGATGGTGATTCTGTAGCCTCGCTCTGCCCTTTGTCTAACTTTCATGGAAAACAATGGTTCAAAGCAGGACCCGGCCAACTTCATCCCCGGGCGGCCTCTGACTGAGGGTGATGGGTCCCAGTCCTCAGTTCAAAGCCAGGTGCTCAGCTGGCGTCATCCTGGACTGGTTCCTGGCACTGAGCATGTTTGTCACTTCAGGCAAAAGGCTCGGGTAGAGACAGCGCAGTGCTTCCCAAAGAAAAGGCAATTTTAATTTCTCAGCATCACAATGCTCACCTCTCTATATATGGCTTGGCCTGGTTCAGAAAGTCTAAACTTACTTTTTGTTTGTTTTCTAATTTTTAAAAAATATTTTTTATTGATTAGAGAGAGAGAGAGAGAGAGAGAGACATCAATGATGAGAATCACTAATTGGCTGCCCCTTACTGGGGATGAAACCCACAACCTGGGCATGTGCCCTGACCGGGAATCGAACTATGATCTCTTGGTTCATAGATCAATGCTCAACCACTGGGCCACACCAGCTGGGCAATGATCGAACTTATTTATTTATTTTATTTTAAAAAAATATATTTTATTGATTTTTTTACAGGGAGGAAGGGAGAGGGATAGAAAGTTAAAAACATCGATGATAGAGAAACATCGATCAACTGCTTCCTGCATATCCCCTACTGGGGATGTGCCTGCAACCAAGGTACATGCCCTTGACAGGAATCGAACCTGGGACCTTTCAGTCCGCAGGCCGACACTCTATCTACTGAGCCAAACGTGTTAGGGCGATCAAGCTTTTTAAATGAGATGAAGCTCCCTTCTTCAGAAAGGCCTATTAAATGCCAACTTAACCCAAAGGGAGAAGAAAATAAAGCCATAAAACTTTTAGCTCAACCAGGAAAATGGTTCCCTGAACCAATGAACCATGCCAGGTGGGCACTCCTTTCTGTTTTTATGGACACTTTTCACTTTGGCTCTGGAAAGAGAATGCGCATGAGCTGATTCGACCCAAGACATGACTCAGAAGGGTGTGGGGACATAAATGCCACGAGGGTGACATTTCTGTTTAAATATCAAGCTGGGCACACCGGTGCGAAGGCATTTGCCTAATGCAGGCACGGGCACCTATGTAAATGTTAGCAGCCCCGCCGGCCAGCACACCGGGGCATCCTCAGACCCCTGCCCTCGAGCCTGCCCTTCATTTCCATTTCTCCTGATGCTGTTTCGAGAGAACGGCCACTTCGGTGCGCTGGGCCCTGCCCTCGGCATTGATCAGCACACGTGACCTTGCAACTGGACACACATCAGCTCACCTGGGCTTACCGTTGGCTGTCAGTGAGTGGGGAGCCCCGAGAAGGTTCTTTCTTTTTTCTTGTTCTCCTTTATTCACCAGGGCAGCCACTGCAGGCATCTCGGCTCCAGCCTCTCATGCGCCTCTTCCGGACAGAACAGGCAGGGGAATCGGGCTGAAGCAATGAGCCGCTTGTTTTCAGGCATGGAATCATTTGGTTCTGCTCTTTCCCTTTCGAAATACTGTCACTGTTCATCTTGAGTTGACACCGGTTAGGCAGGTGTTAAATCAGAGCCACCTTTGGTTTGAGTGCACAAGAATTGAGGTGTGGGGGGAGCTTGGGAGGGAGATCTCGTGTTGTTACCACTTCAGGCCAGTTCCAATCTCTGCCCATCACAGAAACCAGGGAAATTCCACAAAGGAGGGAGGGAGGGAGGCACATCTCAGCCAAACTGCTTAGCTCTTGCCTGGGCTCTTCCCAGCCTCCTCTTCGGCGCCAGGGCTGAGCTCCGGCTCAGGAAGGGGAACTCCATTTGGCTTGTTCTGTGCTGGCGGTTGTCCTATAAGCTGCTGCTCTTTATGGCGACAACTACGGGATGGGTGTGCGTTCCCACTGCCCCTCTGCTCACCCCAGGTCCCGGGTGCCTGCCTGCATCCCACACACCACAGTCCCCAGGGCTGTACCATGCAGACCTGGTGCCCGTTTTTCTCGCTCATGCTGCCATTCCCTCCTGCTCCGCCTGTGACTTCTGTCCTGATGTTTCGTTCCAATCCGTCTTGGTAAGTCTGTCTCCTCCACCGGGCTGTGGCCACTGGTGGGAAGAAAGCAGGTGACCTGTGCCACCATCATCTCCATCCCTGAGTTTTCAGCCTGGCCATGCCCCGCCTAGCATGTGCCCTGACCGGGAATCTACATGGCAATCTTTCAGTGCAAGGTTTGATGCCCAACCAACTGAGCCATACTGGCCAGGGTTTCATTTTTATCATCACAAAAACATTATTTTCAGTTATTTAGAACCATAGCAAGTCAGAGCTATGACAGGTCAAGAGATGAGCATGCATTATCTCTTCCTTGGCAAAGTCATCACTTGGGACATGAACAAGCTCACTTTTCCTTTAAGAACGCCTTCAGAGAGCCTCCAGGGGAAATGGGGCACAGCCCTTTGACAAAGATGTTTGCCGCTCATTTGACAGAGGAAGCTAACTGGCTTAAGGTCTTATAGCCAATCAGTGACAGAAGTTGGGCTGGAATCTAGGACTCTGATCCCAGATAAAGTGACCTGAAGGCCCGAAGATAGGTATTCCTGGTTTAGGAACACACAGCAGGTGTTCGGCAAACCTAGCTTCATTTCTTACCCTCCTCTCCCTTTACGATGTTCCCGAGGGCCGAGCACACACTCACAGCTCAAGCAACCCCCAATCCTCCACTTTGTTTTATGGCAAAGAAAAAATGCGCAGCCCTCCCTCCGCTCCACCGCCGTCGAAAAGTAATAACAGAATGATGTTCCCCCTGGCAGCTGTCTGAACCTGATATTTAAGCAGCATCCAATTCCAAAGAACTGCCCTTTCAGAAGAGATTAGAATTGCATATCCACCATGCATGAGCTGGAAGATAAACAAATGCTCTTTTCTACCCAAATATTTCCAGCTTTTGCTTTACAGGGTTTCTCAAGATTGGAGGCCAGTGGGCTGTATATGTATAATTGGAAGGACCAAAGCTCATGCTGTGAGCCATGGACTGCGATAAGGTGTGGCTTCTAGACTCCTGAGCATCATGTTTGGTTCCTGCATCAGCCTTCTGGTTGCAAATGACTCCAACTGAGCAATAAATAAAAAGGGATTACTTTTTAAAAAGGTTTTCCTTTTTATTTTATTGATTTGAGAAAGGAAGGGAGAAGGGGAGAGAGAGAGAAACAGCAATGAGAGAGAAATATTCATTGATCACCTGTCTCCGGCATGCCCCCTGCTGGGGATCGAGCCCATAACCTGGGCATGTGTCCTGACCAGAATCAAACCAGTGATCTCTTGGTTCATGGATCGATGCTCAACCACTGAGCAACACTGGCTGGGCTAAAAGGATCTTTTTGGCTCACTAATCGAAAGTACAGAGGTAGACTTAGCTTCAGGTGTGGCTGGGTCTAGGAACTTCAATGGTGTCATTCTTTCCCCTCTCTCATAATCATTCTGTCTATCTTTCTTCCCTGTTGGCTTCACTCTTACACACCTCATGGTGACACGGTGATTACTATACCACAGCATCCACCAACCAGGCCACGCCCACAGAATAAAAGAGAGCTCTGCTTCCTACCAGTTTGCATAAAATCACAGGATTGAGTCTCATTGGCCTGGTTGGGGTTACATGCTCATCTCTGAACCAATCACTGTAGCCCGGGGAATGGAAAACATCAATTTTGCTTGGGTCAGGCTTGGGTCACATGCTTCTCTCTGGATGCAAGTGAATCCACCGAAACCACTCTGACTTGAAAATGAGCAGGGAAGGTTCCAGCAAGTAAAATCTAGATTCTGTGACCAGGGAAACAGTTCAGCTGCTTGGCAGGTGAAACAACACATGACCACACAACTATATCCCCTCCTTTTAAGAGAACTCAGATGATTCAGGGAAAGGCTCTGCTGACTGCTTCTTCTCACCCAAGGAAGTCCATGTGCAGAAATTCAAGGGGATAGAAAGAAGAGGAAGCCTGGTCCCATTTCCATACCTTTGTCCCCAGCTCCAAGCTCCCTAAAGACAAGAGCCATACCATCTGGTCTTTGTATTTCTAAGGAAAAGAAATGAATTTGTCCTGACCTCATAGTGCCTTACCTTCTCCTACCCGAAGCTCCTCAAAAATTCCCATGTCTCCTGACTTCCAGGGGTTAAATGTGTAGCATCTTCAAATGGAGAAATTAATGATACTGAACCTCAGAGTATTTTTTTTATTTTAGGAATTAGAGACACCCTTAAGAATGATCTCCTAATTGTAGCAACCTGCTACATCGATGCTGAAAAACTCATTTACAATTCAACTATTAAATGACAAGCCATTACCACCATTTTTATTGCTTTTTATTCCCCTAACAAATTTATTATGTGATTACCCTGCATAACAACATAATTTTTAGGATGTAAAGATGAAATAAGGTCTCTATGTTACGGCGCTTACTATTAGATGTTTCCAATACCTAGTTTACATAAAATATCCAGCATTGAGGATCAAGTGTTCTCTTTGGTTGGCCAGGGCTCAATAAATTGGTGTGGGATCTGGTATTTCATGAATCTGACTCTCCTTTGCCCTCTGCTGAAACGTTAGACAGCGGGGAAAGGCGGACAGAGCGGATTCCGGCCCATTCCTTAGCCTGGAGGCTCATTGGTTGAAAATATCTGAGCACACAGCACAAGCTTGCTGGTTTTGTGATTAGTGACTCTGAAAATGACTACTCTTCCCAGCCACCCAATGAGTCTGGGTCTCGGTTTTAAACAGAAGTATAGCCGAAACCGGTTTGGCTCAGTGGATAGAGTGTCGGCCTGCGGACTGAAGGGTCCCGGGTTCGATTCTGGTCAAGGGCACGTACCTTGGTTGTGTGCACATCCCCAGTGGGAGGTGTGCAAGAGGCAGCTGGTTGATGTATCTCTCTCATTGATGTTTCTAACTCTCTATCCCTCTCAATTCCTCTCTGTGTAAAAATCAATAAAATATATTTAAAAAAATAATAAAATAAACAGAAGTATAGCCACCAAAGAATGGGGGAGTTAGAGAAACCTCTCAGAAAAAGACTGGAGGTGGGGCTGCTGCCAGAGGCATGGACAATGAATGCCCCAAGGAAAGGCAGCAGCACTGAATGCCCCTCTTCCTAAAGGCAGAAGAAACTGATGTGTCTCCAAGGGGAGGGACGGAGAAGCGTGCTTGGGACAATCGGAGAGGCCACTAGGGCATCGCCTTGGATTACGTGAGGGCAGGATCAAACCATACAGAGATCTTTTCTAAGTTAACTCCTCAAATGTGATATTTTGGAGCTTGTTTGATTCTTGGGCTGATGGAAGGCCACCTAGGGAAGGGCTGTACCCCAAACTGCCTGCATTAGTTCTGATTCTACGAAAGGGGTGGTTGGAAGCATGAGGTCTCAGTTGTTGAATTCAAGTACACTTGTACCTCATTGCAAGGAATAAGGAGACCTGCTGCTTGACTTTACCTCCATCTTAATTTCGCTCACAAAGCCAGAGAGATGGGCAGAGTATATGCCAGTGACTGGAGCAGGAGTAGGGAACATCCGTACAAGGCCCATGAAGTCATTTGGCCTGGCCCTTAGGGGTGAATTATTTGGGTGAATTATTTAAATGCTTGATCAAAGAGAGCAGGCTCATTTTTAAGTTGATGCTTTTGTATGGCCCGAGAATGATGTTACAAATACCCAAATGGCCTTTGGCAGAAAGAAGGTTCCCCACCCCTGGGCTAGAGGAAGCACAGCTCAGGCCCTGGCTGGCGGTGACCTTGGATACGAATCTGTACTTCTCGAGAGCATTTTCTCACCTCTGAAATTAGGGGGTGGGATGGAACTGGCTCAATGCCTTTCGATGATTCATACATGCTGACTGTCCCATATCTTAAACCTTCCTCGGTACCTAAGTCTGTGGTTCTCAAACGGGGTTCTCAGTGCCACCCAGGAGAGATCTGGTAATGTCTGGAGACATTTTTTGCTGTTACACTTGGGTGGTAGATGCTACTGGCATCCTGTGGGTAGAGGCTGGGGATGCTGTTCAACATCCCACAATGCACTGGGCAGTCCCTGCAACACAGAAGTACCCGACCCAAGTGTCGATAATGCTGAGGCCAAAAGCCCTGCTGTAAACCATCCATGAGACAAATTTACACCGTCCCTCCAAGTCAGCATGCAGCCATGAGACATGTCCTGGACCAGTGGTTGGCAAACTCATCATTCAACAGAGCCAAATGTCAACAGAACAACAATTGAAATTTCTTTTGAGAGCCACATTTTTAAAACGTAAACTCTATAGGTAGGTACACTGTTATTAACTTAATTAGGTTACTCCTAAACTGGCCTTTGCTAAAAACTCAAGGGGCCAAAGAGCCGCATGTGGCTCTCGAGCTGCAGTTTGCCGACCACCAGGACCTAGATGAACCCTCCTTGTGTCCCCTGAACACCCAGCGAGTCATCTCAGAGCTATGTCAGTGTCAATGCCTTGGGAGCAAGACACACCACGAATCTGGTGACATCGGAGATGCAAACACCCACCGGCATGAGGAAGGAACAGCAGGGTGCCCACCATGTCCTCTGCAGGACAGCCCCCTCTGGACCTTTCTCACCGCCCCCCGAAACATCCCTCTGTGGCCCCCTCCAGCTGCCCGGTATGCACAGAGGCCGGGCGGCTCTGTTCCAGGTGTCAGAATTCTAATGCTTAAACTAATGCATTTATTTATGCCGAGCACAGCCTTCTGTCCAGAATGCTATGAATTCTTCTTCGGGAGCCTCCAGCGCAATCCATCTCCCCGAGCCTGGCTTTTGATTTGTGATTGTCAAGGCTGCTGGCTTCCCCGCCCTCCCCGAACAAGACCTGACTGTGTGGATCATTTAATATTTATCCAAACTATTTGACACACCGATAATGACATAATCACTCAGTCCCTTGGCCCGACATGGTTGCCTAAGCTCCTACCAGCTTTTGAAAGAAAAAAAAAAAAATCTACATTTTCCAGAATATGTTGTCAGTTAGTCTAATGTATTCCGGAGCATAGATTTCTTGCCAAAATAATTCTGCCCGGGGAATGATAAACGTGTTGTGATTATTTCCTCGGCCTTTGTGGGAGCATACAGTAGGGACAGTGTCCAGAGAGCAATGCCCGGCCTGGAGGAACACAGAGCTTCTTTGTCTAGTTCTGCCATATTTAGAATTTGTTCCCTCAACTCTTTCCCCCCCGAACCCTCTTTTACTAGCTTCTGCCCCCTGTGGTGATTGGCGCTGGCCGTGGGCCGCTGGGCTCCGTCATAAGTTCTTCTTGGCTCCGGTGCGCGTCTGTCTTAGTTACGCCCACGAGAACTTAATGAACTGTTGTGTCTCTCCTGGGTAAAGGTCACTGCAGCTCAGGTTTTTAAAGTCACCTCCTCTTTCCAAACTGGCTTGACGAATGGAAAAACCCAGAGTCTGCTATTTCTGGCTCCAACCCCAGTGAATGGGAGTGAGTATGACACGCAGCATGGAACTCGAAAGTGCATGACGTCTGATTCAAATGGTAAATGGTCCATGAGAGGGGTATTGGCCAAGGTTATAGAGTTAAGGGGGACCACCCAGATCACCATGTGTCTGGACCACCAAAAAGGCGTCTTGGGCTAGTTAATGTCTACATCTATGAGGCTTTCCTGGGCACAAAACGTAGATGGCGGTCTACTCTAGGAGCCGAGAACCAACCTTAATTCTCCCATCTCCTCCTTCCACACCTTCCCACCACAACCCGGAGGGAGACATGGACCAGCCTCTAATTTGTCTTCTTGGTCAGTGACCTCCCCTCCAGCCCACCTCCGCTGCTGCACACCACCGTCCGCAGTCACTCTCTCCCTCCATCCCTTGCTCTGCCACAATCCATTTCCCCCGGCAGCCGCAATCATCCTTTAAAACTGTAACTCGGGATCACGTCACTCCCTGCTTAAAGGCCTTCAGTGACGTGCCATGGTTCTTAGGGTTGATTCCAGAGGGCTCCCTTATATAGGGTCGCCAGATTTAGCTAATAAAAATACGGGATGCCGAGTTACATTTGATCAGATCAACAACAAACATACCTCCCCCCACAGCATAAGTATGTTCCGTGCCACATTTGGGACATACTTATTTCAAAAATATATTTGTCATTCATCTACTACTTGATGTGAGTGGATGTCCTGTATTTTACTTGGCGACCCTCCTTGTAAGGTTTTCTGTGGCCTGGCACCTGCCTACTTGTCAAAGTTCATCTCCCACTGCTCTCCCTCCCACTTGGACCAGCAACTTTGGCCTCGAATACTCCCCGGCGACGCCTTCTGCCTGTGGAGCTCTTCCTTCGGCTCTTTGCTTGCTTTGCTCCCCATCATTCTTCAGATCTCAGGTAACATGTCTTCTCCTTAAAAAAAAAACAACAACCCTTTTCCCATCCTCAGCTATTATTTTATTTTCTTCCTAAGCTGAGTATACTTTCCATTTGTCTGCTTGCCTGCTTTTGGCCTGACTCCTCCAGGCAAGGGCAGTGGGCTTTGTCAGTCTTGTCCCTGAGTCTGAGGAATCTGACGCAGGCCTGTTGTGTGTGGCAGACCCTTGGAATAATTTGTGAATGAGTGAGTACTTATCTTTCACTTTCAGAATAAGATCCAGTCTTTCCATGGCCTACAAGGCTCCTTGCCTTTCTCTTTAGTGTCACCCCACTTGGAGGCTTTTCTCGGGAAGCCTCCTACGTGCAAGGCCAAGGCTGTGTCCCCTCTGGGTGAGCTGAGTCATGTGGCAGCCACATGCACATCCCTCGTCAGGAGGTGGACCGACCTGGGTTTCAATCTCAGCTTTGACTTTGGTGACGTCATTTCCTCTTGGAGTCTCGATTTCCTTACCTCTGTGACTGGGGTAAGGGACCTCATTTTAGGATCATAGTGGAAAATTAAATGCAATGACGTGTGTCAACCACCAGTGTGGGGCCTGGTGTAGAGATGGCCTTTAATTGGTAGTTGCCCATCACGAAGGACTCTCGCGAATACCTTGGTGGTACACTGTGCTTCAGAGGCAGTAATCCCCTCCCCATATCCTAGCGTCTCCAGCTAATACTGGGCTTCTCTCCTTTCTCATTGCCCTGCTCACCTGTTCTCTGTAATCCTTGCACCAAATTCCCACTGGTCCTCAGGAGCCCTGAGCTCTCTCTGTATAGCTCTGTGCTATCTGCTTTCATTGAGGTCAGAACAGGCAGGTGTCAACCCCGGAAAGACCCTGCTTGTGTCCTGCTCACACTCAGATTGGTACCCATTCCTTCAATATCCTCTGGGCTGGATCAGCTACAGATGTTGCTGTTGCCATGGTAACCATGATGGCCAAGATTTTCCTCAAACTCTGAAGGGAGAGCAGCAGAGGTCCAAAGACCAAATGTAATTAATCTGCGCTGGGCTCTGAGTGCTCCGCGTAAATGCCTGGACCCTGGGTCCTGAAACCCTCATCTCATCATAACCGCTGACATCATGCGTACTTCCTGGTGAGGGCAGAGAACTTCCGCTGACACCAGGAGGTTCACGGGGCCATGGTGATGCTACGGTCACAAATTATTATTCATCCGGTAGGAAATTTTCTCTCACTGTTGGAAATTATTTCAGTGGAGTCTTTAAGGACTTCCGTCGTTTATGATTGCATTTTTAGCCCTGGTGTGGCAATTTTAAAACATGCCCAGGCCGAAACCGGTTTGGCTCAGTGGACAGAGTGTCGGTCTGCGGACTGAAGGGTCCCAGGTTCGATTCTGGTCAAGGGCATGTACATTGACTGTGGGCACATCCCCAGTGGGGGGTGTGCAGGAGGCAGCTGGTCGATGTCTCTCTCTCATCGATGTTTCTAATGTTTCTAACTCTCTATCTCTCTCCCTTCTTCTCTGTAAAAAATCAATAAAATATATTTAAAAAAAAGTCAACATGTCCAGGAGTCCCCACCCTCTCCCTGTGAGGGGAGAGAATGTGTCGCCTCTCCTTGATTCAGGGAGCAGGTAAGTCCAGTAACTCGCTGTAACCAGCAGAACACAGAGCAAGTGCCTTGGCTGCCCCGTGACTTTCAAGGCTGCGTCAGGAAAGGCCTGGCTTGCGCAGTTGTTCTGGCGTCTGGGTCCTCACGCAAATCTGACTGCCCTGAGGCCGCCATGCTGTGAGGAAGCCCACGCCACTTGGGGAGGTCCTATGGAGGTGCTTCCGTTGACAGCTCCTGAGGAGGTTCCAGCAGACAGCCAGCATCAGCCATCCGCCGTGGGGCACCTCCAGAGGTCTTCAACCCCCCAGTCATCAAACCACCCAGCCAGGGTGGTCCTCCGATGTGCCATCCTCCCAGCGCAGGCTCCAGACGTCCTGAGGCAGAGACAGGCTGTCCTCACTGCCTCGCCCAGGTTCCCGGCCCGCAGCACCTGTGCGCCTCGAAAAAAGGTCTCCGGGAGCCACCACGTTTGTACCGCAGCAACAGTAACCAGGACGCAGGGCTGGCTCTCCCTGGCTGCCCCAGGGACGCCTGAACTTCAACCTGTCCAGCCGGGTGCCCATGACTTTGTCTTCCCTGGTGCAGACGAATGGCTTTGCACAAACACTCATGGGCTCTCCTGGGGCGATGTGGCCAATGTCCTTAAACCCAAGTCCTCCTGCCTCAGGTGTAATGACTTCTCTGAGGACTCCTTCAATGGCGTGGGGAGGACGGGGAGGCAAGCAGCACTTTAGGAGGCGTGGCACTGCCCTGCACAGGGGAATCGGGTCCATTGGAGGGGCCTCTTGGGAACATATTGCTCTAAGTGTGGGACTTCAGACCTTCCTTAGGGCTGAAGAGCTTCCCTGACGCCAGGGTGAAGTGCCCTCGGGATAACTGTTGACTGAATTCCATCAATGCATGACTCATTGCCAGGGGCTTTCCATTAAGAAAAGAAATACGGTTTCCATCTGGGGCAGAAAAGACGGCCTTCCCTCGTATGGATCCTGCTAGGTGGCGTCCATTTGAGCCAAAACCTTCTCTGGGCTCTGATCTCCTCTCAGAAAGAATTTGGTGTCACTGGCGTGGTCTCCCGTGGGCGCTCTCACTGTGTAGTTAGCATTCGGTTCCTGGAACGCCGGCTCTTAGGTCTTCCAGCCACGGCTCTGCAACTTTTGTTTCCATAGCAACTAATGTTTATGTTTATGTCTATGCAGACTGTTTCTACCCGATTTTACTTCTCAGGGCAGCTGTTGTAAGTCATTTCACCGAGATGGACGCTGGTGATAGGAAACAAAGCCGCCATTCTGCCGAAGCGGAGCATTTGACTCAGCATCATGATGGGCTCGAACGTCTGAGCGGTTCACAGTGAAAAGGAAAGGGGCTCAGGGAGGGGTCCCAGGCAGCAGCGTGGCCTAGGTACCAAGTGATCCCCTGCCGTGGAGGACAGATGGGTCCACGGTGAAACCCCTGCTCCGCCAATAGCGGGGGCTCCATCAATCTCCGTCCCCGGGGGAATCTAAAAGCGGTGCGCGCCTTGAAGTGCCGATCTGCTCTCCTCGGCCAAAGGAGAGAGCAGCCACGTGGAATAAAAACCCATGTTTGGAACGGAATGTCCTCATTTATGCAGATGCACCATCCGGTGGCTAGTTAACTTGCCCCAATGCCGCTCCCTAGGGCTCTAATACTTCCTGAACTGCCCACAGAAACAGTACATTCACATCTTCCTTTGCAAAGCGGAGGCCACTGTTGAGTGTAACCAGCAGCCAATGTATCTTTTCCTCATCTTGTTTTCATTCATTTGGTCATGACAGACAATTTTATTATTTATTTATTTATTTATTTTAATTTAAAAAAATATATTTTATTGATTTTTTACAGAGAGGAAGAGAGAGGGATAGAGAGCCAGAAACATCGACCAGCGTCCTCCTGCACACCCCCCACTGGGGATGTGCCCGCAACCAATGTACATGCCCTTGACCGGAATCGATCCTGAGACCTTTCAGTCTGCAGACCGACGCTCTATCCACTGAGCCAAATCAGTTTTGGCAGGACAGACAATTTATATGGACACATCAGACAGCCTCAGCTTTTCCTTATTCTGTGCATCCATTCGACAAACACTGACATGCTGTCACGCCCCTGAGGCCACGTGTGACAGTGAGCGGTGACAAGGAGAGGTAAAGGGTACCGCGCACTTACAACGTGTCAGCGAGTGTGTACCACGCTTCCCGTGGGTTCCTCGCTTAGTGCTCATAACAGCCATGTCAGTAAAGATGACAACGATCCTCATTACAGTTACAGAGATGAAGGCACATAAAGTAATCTGCCGATGATCACGCATAGAGGAGTGGCGGGCTGGGATTTGGGGCTCTAGGGTCTGATGACGGGACTAACATACTAACCTGTTCTCATCCACCTGCCCTGAAATTTGTAAGCCAGTGGGAGAGACAAATGTATAAAACATGATTATGGCACATCATATACAGTAATGGCAATATGTGCCACATATGCTGCCAGAGAATCAGAAAGGATATGGTTAAATCTGCCTGGGGGGTAGAGCAAGGCTTGAGAGAGATGGGTTATATGAGCCGGGTCTTGAAGGATGACTAAGAGTTCCTCAGGTTACAAAAGGAAAAGCACATTTCAGGGTGAGGGAATTGCCCGCTGAGAGGCAAGCTGGATCATGTCTGCGGTCTGCCCTCCGCTGATGTCTTGTGTAGCATCTTATTTTACTTTATTTATGGTGGAAACATAGACACAACTGAAAACTTACCACTTTAACCACTGCTAACTGTACCGCTCAGTGGCATCAAGTACACACGCACTGCTGTGCACCCCGCCCTCCTCTCCCCGCCATTCCCCTCCAGCACTTCTGGATCACCCAGAACAGAAACTGTTAAATGGTAACTCACCACATTCATCTGGTCGCCACTACCCTTACCTCCCATCTCTATGAATCTGACAGCCCCATTGCAGTTATATAATATTGGGCTTACGTGACTTATATAACACCTTCATCCCTCATTAACTTTGGACTGTTTG
Organism: Nyctalus aviator; assembly: GCA_036971965.1. NCBI lineage: Eukaryota > Metazoa > Chordata > Mammalia > Chiroptera > Vespertilionidae > Nyctalus > Nyctalus aviator. Next base: position 187,954,751 of record CM072923.1, read on the forward strand.
GTTTCAGGTTTTCGTTGCTGAGATCACAATTGTGGATGAGGTCACATGTCACAAGAGGAGGAAGTATAGCAATGCCTAGTGGTTGTCCACAACCTGTCTCAGTCTAGGACCCACCATCCACTTGCTTACAAGGGGAGGAGCCAGGCTCAGACCTACCTCCTGCTGTGGTTGACTGGATCAGGATGGCTCTGATCTAAGCTGGCCAGGAGCCTCTTCTCGGGGAATCTGGACACGGGGCCAAAAGATTCCCATCCGGATGGCTCTTCCTGGAAAGTGGGGAGCCTGCCAATGGGAGTGCTGAGAAGTGCTCTTTCCACCAGGTGGGCAGAGAGGACGCTTACAGATGGAGAAGCAGGAAGGGACGAGGGAGAAGGCATCCGGGTTCCCTCCAGCGCTGCAGCTTCTGCCATTGTCTCCTTTCGGAGGCTCAGCCGCTGCTGCCCTTGGCACACCCTGGAACCTTCTAATAGGTTCTCTTCTCTGCTACCTCAGGCTGTGTTCTGTCCCTTGCTACCAAGAGTCTCCATTGATACAGGAAGACTATAAACCCCTGATCTGCTAACCTCCTCCGGAGCCATTGCTATCGACCCATTTCCCAGAGGAGGAAACGAATTCAAGGACATGAAACTAATGAAGCCAGAAATCCAAACCACCAGCATCCTGTCTACCTGCCCCAGAGCCCACGAACCTGCACTAGAGACTCGTTCCCTCGGTCTGTAGGGCGCCTGGGTATCCTGGCCAGAAGGCCATGCGGGAGAGGCGTGCTCATGGGTTTTGGAGCCGGGCAGCACTGGAGCGACAATTCTGGCTCCTCAGCTCATGAACTGTGTCCTTGGGCCACTGTCTCTGCAGAGTGTCTATACCAGTAGTCGGCAAACTCATTAGTCAACAGAGCCAAATATCAACAATACAACGATGGAAATTTCTTTTGAAAGCTGAGAACTGACTTCTGCACATGGGCCACGAAGTTTCAATCGCACTGTATGTGCGTGCCTGCACGTGTTATTTTGTGGAAGAGCCACACTGCATGTGGCCTGCAGTTTGCCGATCACTGGTCTATGCAATAGGGACGCATACAGATCCTGGCAGGATGGTATGAGATGCGGCTGTAGAAGCCCTGGGCAGTGTCTGGCGCAGAGCAGATGCCCGGTCAATATTGGCTCTTTGGTTTTGCTGCAGCTGTGGCCCACCGCGCAGGGAGTTTGTGATCATCACAGCGTATCCCAATATATCAGGGCCCAGTGGATCTATGGAGTCTTCTCCCCACCCTTCCAAAGTCCCCAGTTAAAATGCAGGAAGCCCCAGAAAGGGAAACATTGTAAACTGACCTTTTGGCAACAGGTGACATTGTGATAGGCACCTAGGGATGGGGTGAATCAAAAGCTCAAAAGGAAAAAGCCAATTGTTTCTCACATTTGGCTTTTTGTTGCTCACATTCTCACCCTCACCCTACAAGAGGCTGGCCTAAAACTGGAAATTCAGAATGAAGTTTCCAGGGAGTATGAGCTAGATTGTAAATGCTCTGAGGGCAGGCACCAGACTGTCTTAGTATATTCACCAAGTTTAAAAACTGACACTACTGTCTACTATCAGAACTTTCCCATCAGCCCCCCCAAAAAACCTATACCTGCTAATAATAACTCCCCATTGTCTTCCTCCCAATCCTGGCAGCCACAAAACTACTTTCTATCTCTATGGATTTACCTATTCTGGACCATTCAGGTAAATATATGAGGCCTGTTGTGTCTGGCTTCTTGCATTTCGCATAATGTTTTCAAGGTTCAACCACATTATAGCATGTGTTGGAATTCGATGGCTTTTCATGGCTAAATAGTATTCCATTGCTTAGGTTGATTATGGCTGGGATTTTGGTAGAGATTGTTGTATTGGGATGGTAGGTCAGTTTGGGGAGCACTGTCATCTTAACAATATTGTCTTTTAATCCATGATCCTAGAAGAGTACGTCCATTTATTTCAGTCTTCTTTACTCTCTGTCAATATGTTTTATAGTTTTTAGTGTAGAAGTCTTGCATGTCTTTTGCTAAATTTATTCCTAAGAATTTTATTCTTCTATTGTAAAAGGAATTGTTTTCTTAATTTTATTTCTGGATTACTTATTGCCCATGAATAGTAGAAATACAACTTATTTTGTATCCTGCAACTTTAACTAATTTATTAATTCTAATAATTATTTGTGAGTGTTTGTGTGTGTGTGTTCCTTAGGATTTTCTATAGACCAGATTATGACATATGTAAATAGATTTATCTTTCTAATCTGGAAGCAGGTAATTTTTTCTTCTTGACTAATCACCCTGACTAGAGCCTTCTGTACTATGTTGAATAGAAGTGCTGACAGTGGACATCCTTGTATGTTGATCTTAGAGGAAAAACGTTCAGCCTTTCTCTAATAAGTATGATGTTAGCTGTGAGGATTTTTTGTAGGTGCCATTGATCAGGTTGTAGAAGTTCCCTCCTATATCTAATTTGTTGAATGCTTTGAGCATGAAAGGGTGTTGGATTTTTGTCAAATGCTTTTTTTTTGGGGGGGGGCATCTATTGAGATAATTATGTGCATTGGTTCTTTACCTCATTAATGTAGTGGGCTACGTTGATTGATTTTTTTTATGTTGAACCAACCTTACATAATGTATAGTCCTTTGATATTATTGGATTCAGATTGCTAATATTTTGTTGAGGATATTTGTGTATATATTCACAAGGGATTTTGGTTTATAGTTTGCTTGTGATGTTTTTGTCAGAGTAGGATAATAATGGCCTCATAAAGTGCACTGGGAAGTGTCCCTTTTTCTATTTTTTGAAAGAGTTTGTGAAGAATTGGTATTATTTCTTCTTTAAATATTTAGTAGAATTTATCAGTGAAGACATTTGAGCTCGAGCTTTTCTTTGTGAGCAGTTTTAAAATTAGTAATTCTATTTATTTCCTGGTTATATAGGTCCATTCAGATTTTATATTTCTTCTTGAGTCAGTTTCTGTTGTTGTCCATATCATCTAAGCTGCAGCATCAGTTAGCATACCATAGTTAATAGTATCACCTAATAATTCATTTAATTTATAATCCATTTTAATTTTGTAAGGTGATTAGAATTTCCTTCCTGGTTTTAGTTAATTAAGTTGTGTCTCTTTCTTGGTCAAACTAGCTCAAGGTTTGTCAATTTTGTTGATCTTTTCAAAGACTTTGAGATTTTCAAAACTTTTTGTTTTGTTAATTTTCTCAATTATTTTTTCTTACCTTTCATTTACTTCTGCACTAATTTCCTTTTTTTCTGCTTGCCTTGGGTTAAGTTTACTCTTATTTTTCTAATTTCTTAAGGTGAAAGTTTATTGATTTGAGATCTTGCCTCTTTTAACAAACAGAAATTTACAGCTATCCATTTCTCAGAGGGCATTTAAAAAATAGATACAAGGTTGTACTACTTAAGTTCTGTGGAGTTGTCTAGGCTAAAAGGATAAATGAAACAAGTGAAACCTAGATCCGCGTTTCCCCGAGTGTGCTGTAGTCAGATAAGTTTGGAACTACCAGCTTACCCAGGTGAAGCAGCTTCCTTCCTTTGAGATGGCTCACCCCTTGATCTGCTGGTGTGTGGCTCTGGAGGGGAGGCCCTGGAAGGGTCCCCAGAGCAGGGATCCTTAGCACTTTTGCCTGGGTGAGCCACTTCATTATAAAGTATTAAAATTATATAAGTCCACTGACATGAAGCAAACATAATCCAGGTTGGATTTATTATTATACTAGAGGCCCAGTACACAAATTCTTGCACAGGTGGGGTCCTTCGGCCTGGCCTGTGATCAGGACTGATTGGGGCTTTCTCATCCAGGCCTGATCAGGGCTGATCAGGGCTGGCTGGCCAGGGGGAGGAACTGCAGGAGGTTGGCCAACTGTGGGGGGTTGGCCAGCTGTGGGAGGTTGGCTGTGGGAGCATACTACCATGGGGCAGCTCCAGCATTAAGCATCTTCCCCCTGGTGGTCAGTGCACATCATAGCAACTAGTCGACCTGTTGTTTGGTTGCTTAGGCTTTTATATGTATAGACTAGAGGCCTGTTGCATGAAGAGATTTGTGCAATAGGCCTTCCTTCCCTTGGTTTCCAGCACCGATTTTTTTCTGGCACCCAAGACCCAGGCCTTCGCTCCGGCCAGAGTCTGTCATCTTTGTCTTCACTGCAGACTCCAGAGTCTGCAGTCTTGTCTTTGCTGTGGCACTCAGCTCCTGTAGATCCCCTTGCCTGCCCCCCCTCCCCCCGCCCGCCCCATAGCAGGTGTCCTGCCCCACCTGGCCACTCTGTGCCTGGAGCAGCTGGGCAGCCGCCATCTTTGGCCTTCTAATTTGCATATTCATTCTGATTGGCTGTGGGCATAGCAGAGGTATAGTCAATTTATATGTATGGCTATATTTGGTAAGATATTTATCATCATTATTATGCTTTTTCTTTTGAGTTTAAAAGAAATTAACCATGGTGAACATTTCCATGTGCCTTTCTTTAACAGAGTTTTGGAGAAGCCAGCCAGGGGCAGAGCACCTCCTGAAATGAGGGACCCTCTCAGGACAGTGGGGGTTTCTGGATGAGAGGGCAAGGTCAAGGCCTGAAATTCAACTGTCTAGGGCTTGAGCCACTCTGACCAGTCCAGGGTCATTTCCAGGACTGTCGCCCCTGATCCATTGTCAGCATTCAAAAGAAATAAAAATGTATTAAGTCAGGAGCCAAGCATCTTCATGTAACATACAATAACTCATCTTTCTCTATACCTGAGCCTCCCTCTTAAAGGCTCCGGTTTGCTTTGGGAGGGAGGGAGAGAAGGAGGCATGAAACCTGCACCAGATCTAACCCAATTAGACTGCAGAACAATCGGAAATGGGACAATGGGCCATTGTTAGTCAGAAATACAACCCCTGTGCCCAATTCTTAAACCTGTTCTCAGCTCTTCACACAAAGAAAGGCAAGACAGCAATTGTCTGGGGATCAATGTCTTCCAGCTTAGCAGGAATCGATCAGATGGCAGAGGCTCGGCAGATGTCTCCTACCTGGGACTTGGGGGTAGGAGGGAGGTGAGCACCCACCCTGAAAGCATGGTGTGCAAGAGACCTAGATGTGCTGGTAATGGCGGGATTACAGAACGAGCCTCAGAGGTCTCTGCGTCCAAGTTCACTACTACATTTGGGAAAACCTGGGAGAAACAGAAGCTGTTCCATCCTGAGGCTTGAAGGGATGGGGGGAGGGAGAGGTTCCCAGAATCTGGAGGGCGGGAACAGCAGGGGTGGGGCTGTGGTCTTAGACAGAGGTTTACAGCTCTGCCAGCACCTGGCTCAGAGGGGGCAGAGCCAGAATCATAAGTAACCTGACTTCTCCTCGGTCCCACCCTCCCCCCACCTTCCATCTATCATCAGAGGGCCTTCCCTTCTGGAAGCCAGAGGGCAACGTCCAATTTGGCATGTTTTCGTTTTATAAAATACGTTCAACAGATGATACGCCTAGCCCAACCAGAAACCCAGAGCACGGGGCCTGCGTGATCTTCCCCCTCAGGACACAGAGGACGGAGCAGAGGGTGGAGAATGTGATTCAGGGGCGAGAGGACAACAATCAGAACCACACAGTGAACAGGTGATAGAGGAGCCAGGCTTTGGGCCAGGAGCTCATGACATCGCGGGGCGGGGGGTGGGTGGGGGGGGGAGGATAAAAACACACTGACACTTAGCCATGTGGGTTTAAGGAGCTAAGGCAATGGTTGGCAAACTCATTAGTCCACAGAGCCAACTATCAACAGTACCACGACGGACATTTCTTTGAAGAGCCACATTTTTTAAACTTAAACTTCTTCTAACGCTACTTCTTCAACATAGACTCGCCCAGGCCGTGGTATTTTGTGGAAGAGCCACACTCAAGGGGCCAAAGAGCTGCATGTGTAAGGTGACCAGACATCCCGCTTTTGGCAGGACGGTTCCGATTTTTAACAATTTGTCCCGCGTCCTGCGGCGCTTTAAAAAAGTCCTGATGTTTGGAAAGATTCTTTTAAATCTTTTGGACTTTTTTTTAAAACGCCGCCCAGAGCGGGGACAAATTGTTAAAAATCGGAACTGTCCCACCAAAAGCGGGACGTCTGGTCATCTTACGCATGTGGCTCTCGAGTGGCGGTTTGCCGACCCCGGAGCTATGGGAATGTGAAAGAAGAAAACCGAAGAAGAGGGTCAAGGGAGAGAAGTCGGAGGTTTCCCAAGAAGGAAACCTGAGCCGGGTCCTGGATGCTGACTATTAGGAGAGGCGGAGCAGATGTAAAAGTGCAGGCCTGGGGGCCTCAAAAGAAATAGGTGGCAGGCTGCAAAGTCCACCTTTTAACCCGAAGGTAATGGGAAGCCATTAAAATGTGTATGGGCCCATGGGCGAGGGACTTCTTCCTCACGGTGGGTTTTGATCCCTCTGTCTTTTCATCCACACAGTGGACACAATAGTCCATCACACATTGGGTTGGCTACTTCTTCCTCACGGTGGGTTTTGATCCCTCTGTCTTTTCATCCACACAGTGGACACAATAGTCCATCACACATTGGGTTGGCTACGCAGCAGTTCCCAAAGGCCTACTCAACTGTCCAAGCTGATCTCGTGGCCACACAGGAACCCAAGCCCTAAGCCCTCACCTCCTAACTGTCCCAGACCCCCGATTCCCTCTGGGAATCTAGTCATCCAAGTTATGTATGTTCGCAGGCGGAATTGGGATACGCAGTGCCTGGCAAGCAGTATGAAAGCCCTCCTGGCCCACTCTGTTTTAAATTATCTGCTCATTCATTCATACGGCCTACTTTGAACTAAATTTATTTTCCCGGTTACTCAATTCGTTCTGAACTTGAAAACATCCTGAAAGTAATAGAAACTCAAGTTCTGAGGTAGTGAAATGACTGATTTATGTTTGCGAAATGTTTTCCCTTTTAAAATGACTTACTACGCGTTGCCGCTATTCAAATCTCTTTTAGGTTTTTATGGTCGAATTTAAGAAGAAAAAAAAAGATATTTTCTTTTAGAATGGAATTAGGTACGGCATATAAAAGACCAAACTCTAGGAAGGCCCAGTCCCTGATACCGTTCATAACTGAAGTCCAATTTCCCTTCATCCTCTGTCTCTGTTTATTAGTTGGAATCCCGGCGCGAACAGGGTGGGGCTGGTGCTTCATGGCTCACAGACGTGGAGGGAGAATGAGGCCTATGGGGTTTCTGAGCCTCCTTTGTGCGCGCTCCGTAATCGTCTGGAGCTCTTTCTGTGGAGATTCAATGCCAGGAGATTGAATCTTGGCAGAGTTGAAAATAAAACACAATGTTGCATTCAAGTATATCTAAATCTTAAGTCTAAGCAGAAAAAAAAGAATGATAAAGATGTATTTCTCAGTTGTCAAGTTCTAAGCTTGAGGCGAGGGCAGGGAGCCAGCCGCTCTGTGGAGTCCCTTGAAGCTCCTTCTACAGAGTTTCTGGGTTTGAATTCCAGCCCCTTTGCTAAGCTTTTGAAAAGGCATGGTCCATGCCTGGCCGGTGCTGCTCAGTGGTTGAGCGTTGACTTATGAACCAGGGGGTCACCATCTGAATCCAGTCAGGGCACATCTGGGCTTGGTCCTCAGTAGGGAGCCTGCAGTCAGCAACCGATCAGTGATTCTCTCTCATCCTCGATGTTTCTGTCTCTCGTTCCCTCTCTATTCCTCTCTGAAATCAATAGAAAGTATATTTTTAAAAAGGGTTCTACATGTTCTGCTAGTATGAACATGCCTGTGAACATCATGCTTTGCACTCGGGCACACACACGTGTTCACCGATGCTCCCACTCAAAGAGCTGCCTCCATGTGCTTTAGAGCACGCAGCGACATTCTTGGAATCGCTGCCATGCTATTTTAGAGCTGAGTTTCAAGGGGATAGGAAATTAGGAGCCTATTTTTGTTGTCACTGTTCTCATCCATCATTTTAACAAATGCATCCAAAAGTGATCACAGACCTTCTCGGGAACAATGATAATTACAGTCTCTCAAGAAGCTATTCTGGTCTCCAAAGCACCACCGTCATCTCTCTGGCCTTTAGGAGAGTGAAAATATCAATGATTAGATAAAGCCTCTTGCCTCCGAATACTTTATTTGCCAGTCTATGAATATCAATCTGGGGACCGTATCCGCATGCATAAGCTCCCCACATCAGGACTCGGCTTCTCCCCTCCCCCCACAGGACTCGCACATTTCCGTGCACTTTCCATATTTTTTCAAGCAAGGAGGGAAGATGTGGGGCCTTTTTCCTCATTAGAGTCACAGCTGGGATTTTTTTTTTTTTTAATATGAAAACTACAGCCACGTTTGTGTGTGTGAACTGGCAACCAACAGCCCTTTAAGGCATAATTTATATATTTTTTAAAAACACACGCCACAAGGCAACAAGGATCTTTCTTCATTCTCTTGACTCAGGGAAATGTGAGTCTATGAAAATAAATAGCAAGCCTTGGGAAATCTCGCCTAGCAAACTCAAAATGCTGGAGCAGGTAAAACATATTTCTAGAAGTCCTGGACTATTACGAGAAGAAAAGATGATAGATAGATGGATGGGTAGATAGAAACAATATTTTATACCTAAGGACCCATGATGCATAGAGTTTCACCAAACCCCTGAAGACAACTGGAGGAGACAGGAAAGCCCGTTTCTTCAAATGACTGGGTGCATTTGTGCAAGCACGCGAGTCAGCCTGCAGGACCTGAAGGCAATTCCATTTTCTGGAAATGCTTTTCCACCCTCAGTTCCTCCCCCCCTCGACGGTGGGCCACGGAGATGCGTGTTCCTGGGCACCTCATTTCCTCCTGTTTCCTCAGGCTACTCCTAATAAAGAGGGGGAGTTAGGGAGCCCCGGAGACGCACAAGGAGCCGAACATAATCGCTTCTGTCAAACGGGAATTCCGAGGCACGCCACTCACTGTGACCTGTCATTTGGAGTTCAAGAAATAAGCTGGATCCACACTGTTCATTTAAATTATTCCAATGTGCCCCGCCTACCAGAAAAGAAATGAATGTGAATTTCCTCTCTCTGCCTGGGGGTGTGGGTTGAACTATCTGGCTAAAGCGAGGGGCAAATTAATATTCACTCGGTGGCATGAGCATCTTGAAGGGAAATAGGGCCTGGGGTCCTTGTTCCAATCTATGGATGTCGCCTTCATCCATTGCTCTCTGGGACTAAAGGAAGGTCTGATTGAGCCAAAATGAGGACTGTCACGGGACTTCCTGATGGTTTTCTTTTAATCACCAGGCCTGAATAAACTGCCTATTGACTGACCTTATATTAAGTCCACTTTAACCTGGGAACTCCATTAAAGGCATAATTCAAGAGGCCACCTGCCAATGCATGCCATTGCAGGAGACTCATTATTCCTTCCCTTTAAATGTTTATCCCAACTCTTTGAAACCTTGCTGTGTCCTCCATCCCCACGAGCCTACCTCTCATGGCTTCTTCCCATCTCAGAGAAGTGATTTTTTTGTTTTCCGGTCCTTAGGATCAGATTCAATGGGCCCCTCGTTTTAGTAGGTGGGCTGAGGGGGCAGCTCTTTGACTTGCTGGCCTCTCCACTGCACCTGGGCATCTCTACCAGGGACCAGAGGGCATCAGGAATGCAACCTGCCCTCTGCAGTGTCCTTGAGCACACACCAATTACAACTCAGTATGTACTGGGAGGGCTCACATTTTGGGAGAAATTGTCCACAACAAGCGTATTTATTCCAGAAGAGTCCTAGAAACAACGCCAGCTGGAGGTTGTGGCTTTGTATGGATAACACAGGTTGGCTCAGGATGTCATAGAGAAAGCACTGGGCAGAGGGTCTTACCCAGATGCTGTGAGCATCAACCCAGCACCTGCTGGGGCATCTGAAAGGAGACTAGAATGATACCCAAATGGCCCATGAGAAGAACAAAAGAGACCTTCATCTCTATAAGTAGCAGAAATCTACAAGAGCCCATATCAATTATGTGCCATTGAAACATAATTGTGGTCCAAGTAATAGAGAAAAAAAAATTCAAACTCCAAAATATGGGTTATGAGCAAAAAGAATTATTTCAGAATAAGAGGATGTATTCTTCTTCTCCATCTCAAGGTTATATATGCTCCTACTATGTGCTCTGATATCTCCCCACCTGTCCCATCCATGGTACTTGCCTTTATTCGTGGAAATGGCTTGTATGATTATTCCGTTTCCCCATTTAACTTTGTCATCTGTGGGGACAGAGACTTGCAGGCCATGACTTGTCACCTGGGACCTAGTTCAGTGCTAGGTATTGGGGAGATAGCCAGCAAATTTCACTGATGAAGGAAGCATCCACAATGTTCAGATGAAGTGTATGCTTCTGAAAATGATTTAATCTAGCAACCAGAAGAAAAGGTTCGAAAAGCTGGAAGGCAATGGCAGGGGACATGTCTGCAGAGAGAAGTAGTAGAAAGCCTTGGAGAGAAGATGTTGAGCTTCAAGAATGTCTGAGGCACGAATCTGACCTGCCAGCAGGACTGTGATGGACAAGGACGTCTTGGAGAGAAATGGCATTGCAGAAGCAGAATTAAGATTTGCTCATGAGGTGGGAAGGAATGGAATCGACACTGCAAGGAAACCAAATCAATGGCCTGCCTATGAATTTGAGAGGCTTTCCCAGAATGCAAAAACACGATGAAAATCTATAAAGAAATACGATCTAAGAATATAAGTTATAAGACATCTTCTTGGAACCGTAGAAGACATTAGCAGATAGCAATTCTTTATCACGTTTCAGGCAAAATTAATGGAAACAGTACCATTTCTAGACACATTCCAGCAAAAATTAAATTATAAAGATAAAGACAAAAATAACACAAGTATGAATCTGACACAAGAGAAATCAAAATGCACAGTTGTGGGGGGGTGCGAGAACTTCTTCCCATCTTTCTGGTCCTCCCCCACACTCTTTGCCAAGGCTGTGGAGCGAGTTACCTGAGTGGTGATTTTGGGAGATGAATGAAGCCTGAACAGCTTGGCCTTTTCTCCCTTCCCCCTCTCTTGGGGATCTGCCTACCTGTCCCGCCCCCCCCCCCCCCCAAGTCATTCTCCAGATCCACCACCGCAGATTGCATTCCTCACTCAGTCTTTCCTCACTCACTCATTAAGTGCCTACTTCATGCTGGGCTTTTCTTTCTGCAGAGATGTCCTTGCCCTCAAGGAGCTCACCACTCAAGAGGGAGACAAAGAACAAAGACACAGGTACATAGCCATACTATAGAGCGGTGGTTCTCAACCTTTCTAATGCCATGACCCTTAAATACAGCTCCTCATGGTGTGGTGACCCTCGACCATAAAATTATTTTCGTTGCTACTTCATAACTGTAATGTTGCTACTGTAATGAATCATAATGTAAATATCTGTGTTTTCCAATGGTCTAGCAACCCTGCTAACAGTTCTCAACCTGTGGTCACCTAAGACCATCGGAAAACATTCAGATGAGGCAGAACTCGTCGGAGTGAAAGCATTATTCAACAGAACAAAGGGGGCTCTTTTCTCAGATAAAAAGTATAATCGCAGCATTTACAAATAGCCGTGCACCTACCAAGTATAGATAACATTTAACACTCACTGCTAATTAGAAGGGGATCAAATCTCTTTCAGAGCTCAGGATGTAAGTCCACTTAATCAGCATGATAAACACTATCCAGCTTAAAGCAGCAGCCACCGTCATATTTAATGGTGAACTCAGAAGGTATTCTCATTAAAATCAGGAGAAAGGAAAGCGTCCCTGGGGATATCAAGCGAATCACTTGTGATTCTTTTCCAGTTCATCAGTGTTTGATAAAGTGAATGGATTAAGTATAGAACAGAGAAAAAGCAATAGCTTTACTGACACCAACAATAACCAGTTAGAATAACTAAATTGGAAAATCCCACTTTCCTAATTGCCTTCCTGAACACACATGAGATACCTAGAAAAACTATGACAAGAAATGGGTAGGATCCCGCTTTAGTCACTACGATGAAAACTAGAAAAATCTTCTTGAGATACACAACATAAAATAGAAACAAATAAATGTATGAACATTTTTAAAAGAAAAATCTAAAGTTTGTGACAATCTCAATTCTCATAAAATAAATGGATAAACTTAATATTCCCTTAAGCAATCATTTAAAAGGCAAACTGCATACAAATTATAATGAATGCCAGAAAAGGATCCATTTCCTCCTTATGTAAAGAGCTCTCAAAGATCAAACAAAGGGTTTTTACCCATTAGCAGAACAAAGGGCAGAAGATGGAAACAATTCATAGAGGAGTTCAACTTGGCAAGGAGTCATAGAAATTAAGAAGCCATGTCACTGCGTTTTTATGCCAAACTAACTGTCCGAGATGAAAGGTCTGAAAGGACCTGCCACCTTCCTCCATGGCCGCTGGAGACAGAAAGCGCTGCACTCTTTCTCAAAAGCAACCTGACAACAGAGAGCAAACATTTTAAATGTGTTCACATCCTTTAACAAAGAAATTCCATTCCCGAGTAGTCTGTTCTAGAAAAATAGTGAGATATGTGGGGTGGGGGTGGGGGGGGGAATTATATACCAAGACATTTATTCATGGGAGAAATTAATATTAGAATCATATTTTGAAATAATACTTGAATTAGGAGAAAATTCTCCTGAAATAATGGTAATTGAAGAAGTGATTTCAAAACAGTTTATTGGATTCCAATTTATATAGGCATGTAGGATATATGTAGTACTAAAGGCCTGATGCATGAAGATTCGTGCAAGAATGGGCCTTTCTTCCCCTGGCTGCCGGCACCCTCTTTAAAAGGAAATGGATAAAATATGTTTACATGTGGGCGACTCCTTAAAGAATGGAAGGCTTTCAGTTAGTTAGATAGAAAACTTTACTGGAATGATATTGCTTTCTCCTTCTCAATGGTATCCCAAAGAACCAAGTCAAAAACAAAACAAAAAAACAACAGGAAGTAAGGAGGTGGCCTGAGCCACTCATGTTGCTATTGAATCAAGAGCTTTCAACCAAGTGCAGAAGAAAATAGCAACCCTGTCCATTAGCTCCAGCGTCCTCCAGTTCCACATGAGAACTCACCACAGTAGCTGATGGCATTGATTTATGGCATCTCCTGTAGTCCACTTTCAGCCCCACCAAAACAAAGTTACCCTTCCTGAGTACACTTGCAGCTGATGGATTCCTCTGTTTCAACCTGGCCACAAGCAAAACCACACTAAGTGTGAGTAATTGCTTCAGCTCAAGTGACAGAACCCATAATTTATAGGAAACTACTAAGGGATTTAGGACGGAGGTCAAACCAATGGCCCGTCAAGTGTAATATTATGCCCGGCACTTCCCAGTGGTCAGTAGTCCTCTGGAAGTCAGCCAGGCACTTCTGCGAACTTTACCACAAAGGACAAAGGACTGGATTCTCTTCCCAAACCAGGCAGTACTCGTGGCACGGTATCAACTCTTATTACTCAGTTAAAAATGAATTATCAAAATGTCTATCCCCTGAGTCTATTGGACTCAACCATCTTCACTGTACATCATCTTTTATGGGTCTTAAATGTTATTAAAGTGGTCAGCTCCTCCTTTAATACAACACTGAAGAAAAGGAAGGATGGTTCCCAGAGAGCTTCTCCAGAAGCTGACGGTGGTGGAAGAGTCAACCACAGCTCTACATTTTCATCCTGGAATTTCACTTTTCATCTCAGTTTATTTTCCTGGAATATCTGGCAGTCATAGGGTCTCAACCTCAAGCCCGGATTAGTGAGGACTGAGAGGCCCACAGCATGTATCATGTTCAAAATAATTTCCTTGATGACCTTCCCAGTGAGTCTCCAGGGAGCATGGGTGGGAGGGAAAAGTAAAGTTCTCAAATTTTCAGCCATAAAGTGGTGTCAAACATATCTGAAATGTGGGGGGAATATCTTCGTTCCTTTTATGTTATTTTTCATGTATTGTCACTTGGATATGTAATTCCTGGAGTGTTAAGGTCTTGGAGCAAGATGGCTGGAACCTTCAAAGGCAAGTCTGGGTTCATTCAAAGTAGGCAGGATTAGAAATCTTGAGATTTTAAGATGGTAAGAAGTGAACGGTGAGAATTGGTATTTCTTGAATAGAAAAGGCCCATAAAAGGGAGATGTTGATTAATATCCTCCAGGTTGCTTATTTTGGGGGCAAGTCTGGCTTTCCTTTCAGAAGACTTGATCTCTCAGAATTTTCCTCTCTCCTTTCCTGCTATCCAGGTTGGCAAGTTCTTCTGTATATTGAGACTGGTCGACAGATGAGCTCAAGGCTTTACCCCTTTCTGGACCTAAACCCTTCGCTGTTTAACTTTGCATTATCTTCTCATTGTGTGTGTGTGTGTGTGTGTGTGTGTGTGTGTAGGTAATTCTGTCCCATTTCTTGACTTTGGCCTCAGTCATGTAATTTTTCTTTTTTGCCAAAGGAATGACAGCATATGTGAGACCAACAGAAACTCGATAATGCATTTTGGCATTTCCATTCACTCTTTTGCTTCTGCTGTGGAATCAGCCCGAGCTAGCCTGATGGAGGATGAGACCCATGGAGCAAAGCTGAGGCCACCAGCTGAGGCCCCAGACAAGTGAGAGAGCCCAGCCAAGATGACAGGTGACCATGGACATGGGAATGAGCCCTGCTGAGCCCAGCCTCAGATCTGCAGAGCCAGGCAGCCAGCCCACAGACGATGAACCAAAACAAATGTTTACCACATCCCACCGAGGTTTGGAGGTTGTTTGTTATGTAGCATTATTGGGATAAGATACAAGATATAAATTATTTTTCCATTATAGTTGATTCAAGGAAGAAACACAAGCATGGAATACCTTCTGCAAACAAGTTGTCCTTCATTACATCTTTGATTGATTGATATCTAATGCCAGTGAGCATTCCTGTGCTGTGAGCCCCTGACTGAGGGTGGCAACCACCCATTTCGCTCTTCTCTGAAGTACAAGTGACACATATTCTCCAGGGTGCATGGAGCAGGGGACCCCACCTTCTATCTTCACGTTAGTATTGGTGCCTTTCATATTCTTATTTTAATGTGACTCTCCCTTGCTAGAAACTGGTCTGGAATTTGTCAGAAGAAAAAGAGGTTTGAGATCCTGAAGAATTCTAGCAGCTGGAGTGTCAGCTTGGATGGAAGCAAGACCAGGACAATAACAGCTAATGTTTATGGTGTGCTTCCGCAGACCAAAAAGGACTGCTTAGTGGAGCTCTTTGCATATGTTCAATCATTTAAGCCTCAGGACAACTCTGAAATAGGAATTGTTATTACTCCCATTTTACAGAGGAGAAAACTAAGGTACAAGGAGGCTATGTGATTTTTCAAGGACACTGGCTCAACTAGTAAGTCACATAAATCAAGACAGGTGGATGCCAGAGCCCATGACCTTGACCACAAAATTATATTAGCTCTGAGTACATGGGAGCCACATGCTCAGTGCACAAATAAACCCCATCTTCTGCCCCTCAGCAGGCTATCGACGTTCCCACCACATGCTGCCTATGAGAGGGAGCTTACCTGACTCTTACCACCAGAACTAACAGCAACTCCATGAAGATGCCCCAACCAGTCTTGCCCCAAGGCCCCCTCCCTAACTCCTTATCCTTCTAATGATATCAGCCTACCTTTACCCAAGGCTTAGTAGGAAACAAGCACTCAAGGGGTTTACACGCAATGTTTCTATTAACACATACAATCAACTAGAGGGTACTGTTATGATGTCTATTTTATAGATGAATCTAGAAGAAGTAGTAATCAGCTCACAAGAGGCAGAATACGTTTAATACTTCAAAGCACCCACTTTCTTAACCATGAGCTCTGTCTACTGTCTCCCTCCCAGGCTCTTTGGTTTTATTTTCGTCCTGGGTATCTGCAAGAAACAGTACTTTGCATTTCCATACCTAAAGCGATGGAAGTTGTTGGGCCTTGCTTCTCCCATCCTGGTAGTAATTTCATTCTGGTCTGGGGTTCTGTGCTTTTCTTTTAGAAGGGAAGACGAGTCAGGTGAGGTGCTTAGAACTGTTCCTCTGGGGTGCACCTGTCCAGGAGGGAACATCCTTCCTCTCTGGTCTTTGGCCATCCACCCATTCATCCATCCATCCATCCATCCATCCATCCATCCATCCCACGGCCACATCCTCTCTGAGCCCTCAAGCGCTGAGCCGTGCTTGCTGGCTCTCAGTACCACATCTATGCAGTGTTCAGGGGAGTGGTATACTGTCCGTGGCCACGTGGGCTGGGAAAATCTTGAGGTGTCTTGAGCACATCTGCATTACTGGGCCTGGGTCCATCTGACCTGCAGACTTTTAGTGTTCTACCTGGGGTCTGGCATTCCAGAACATTCCCCAGGGAGGTGGGGCCCAGGGGCCCTTCACAGGCATCCTCCAGCACCCTCTCTCCTCACTTGTAAACATACTTCTTAACATTCTCTCTCATCATGTTTCTAGTTGCCCTGTGCGTACATTTCCCATTTTCCCCCCAAGTGCGTTGGAATTTTTTCCTCCTGAGACATTCAAGAACCACAATG
The DNA here is from genome assembly GCA_036971965.1 of Nyctalus aviator. Classification (NCBI taxonomy): domain Eukaryota; kingdom Metazoa; phylum Chordata; class Mammalia; order Chiroptera; family Vespertilionidae; genus Nyctalus; species Nyctalus aviator. The sequence continues at coordinate 187,971,308 of CM072923.1, forward strand.
GGTGCTCATCAAGTTATTAATTTCAAAGATGAAATGCTACTGTGTGAGGCCATCCCAATTAATGTCCTAGTCCCACTCCTTGCCACCTGAGAACTTGGGGTCAAAAATACATCTTCTAGTAACCAAATGGCATTGCTACCACTGATTTCTGACATTCTGTGGGTAGACTGTGGAACTTGCCTTCTTACTTAATTAGACTACGTAAGTCCTCATAGTTCTTAGAAATTTCTAGAAAATTAGCACCAGCACTGAGCCACTGTGTAGTAATGCAAACAACAATGATGACAACAAGCCCATTACTAATGATAGCTAACCTCATTGCCAGGTGCTTTAAAAGCTTTTTCATTTACTCACTCATTTCGCCTTCGTAAAATCCCATAAAGTAGGTACTTTTATCATCTCCACTCTACTGATGTGACAACCAAGGGGGCACGTGATTTGCCTAAGAGGACACATGACACATCCGAGGCAGAGCCGGGACTGGAGGCAGGTGACCGGGCACCGCAACCCTCCCTCTTAAACATTGGAAATGATGTACTCACTATATACTGACTCAACTAGGTTAGAGAGAAAAGAGAAGCCATACTTGGGGAATAAAAGACTGCAAATATATACACAAGGGAAAGGCAACTGAGCAAGTGTACATTCATTTATCCTAGAATATTCTGACGTCTTCCAGCATCCCCATGCATGCCTGTGCAACCTCCGTACACAGTATGCCCCTCGTGATTGCGGTCATGCCGTCCTCCTGCCGCTGTGCCCGCGAGGTGCCCTCCCCCTTGCTGGAGTGGAAGTGAACTGAGAGCGGCGGCACATGCCGGAGGCTCAGTAAATGTCTGGTGGGGGCTGAGCCACCTGCACACGGAGCAGGGCCTGTCCCACCTGTGGGCGGTCCCCTCCAGACTACAGGTGAAAGGCTCAGCTGGCTGCACTTGTCCCAGGGTGGATACCTGCCTGTGAGCACAGAGGAGGGAGCGCTTGAGACAAAGATTAAAACTCTTACATTTCATTTGGGAGGTGCAAGCCCACGGCGGTGGAGAGACAGGCAAGTTGTTCAGCGGAGGCGTCCACGTGGCATACAGGATGGCTTCTCAGGATGGCAGGCAAGAGGAAATCATACCTCCAAGTACTTTCTGGGAGCAAGAAAGTCTAGGTGGTCTGTCTGCTGACTCCCCAGCCCCTTTCATTTCCTCTTTCTCATTGGTCAGAGTTTGTCCCATAGAGATGGCTTCAAGGGACACCCAGTCCTCCAGTTGGGCTGCCTCTCGGATGGTTTCTCAGGAAGGCAGGCTCCATGCTGCTCACTGGGGTGCCTCCTTCACACTCGGAAGTGGCAGGAACTCTGGGCATATGATTGGTGAGTCTGCTGCAGAAGCAGAACCAGGGGGGCCGGAGTGACGGAGCTGGGCCTGGCGCAGGCTGTGTGAACCCAGTGGCTGGAAGCTGCGTGGGAATCAGAGATTCAGGGATTGGTGTCCAATGCAGCGGGGAGCAGAAACAAGCCTCTGTCTTGATGAAAAGTAAATTTAAGAGTGAGAATAGAAGATTGCCTGGATGGGTGAGATATCTTGGGTAGGCTTTTCCAGATTGATGGTATTTTCATTGAGACGTGGAATATAAAAAGGAGATGGCTAGACACAGAAAGAACATGCTAGGCAGAGGGAACAGGAGGTACAAAGGCCTGCAGGTGGGAACAAGTTTGGTCAAGTTGGAGAATAAAAAGGATGCTACCATAGACGGAGAAAAGGGAGCAAGGGAGAGAGTGGAGGAAGCAGGCAGGAATCAGACCCTGGGGGGTGTCCACCAGAGATCCACACATTTCTATGTCTTCCATCCAAATCGGCATGGTGGGGTTTTAGGTAGGAATGAGGTTTGGAAGTTGGATGGAAATGTATCATCTGAGAGTTGAGTCATAATCCTGAAGCACTCTGAAGCAAATTGAATCCATAATATCTGAACTGCATTGATATATTAACTGTTTCAATTTATGGGAAATTATTCTCGGTAATTATAACTATATCAAGCAAAGCAATTACTAAGACAAGGTTGAGAAGCTCTTGGCTACAACTGCTCATTCCCTGTTGTCTGCTTTCTGATCGTTATTCCATGATGCCAGAGAGCACGGGGTGGGGAAGACATTTAATCTAATAAAGGTCGCCCTCGTATCTCTCCTGCGCTGTGACATGCCATTTACTGAATCATCCATTATTGCACAAAGAACAAAGTCGAGCTTCACTAAGCAAAGGGATGATAAAGTTCACTTGAAAATTGGGGAAGAAATTGCAAAACTATTGGAAGCCAAGGGCACATTCATGCACAGAAATCAATAGCTGTCAGCCAACGAGGAGGGAAGAGAATGAATAAACACAGTAAATAACGCCGAGGAATGACTCAGTGCCAAGCAGCCACCCAAGGAGAAGTCTGGGAGCGTGGTGAAGAGGCCAGTGCTGGAATCAGTTGGGACTAAGTGTGGATCTCTGCTCTACCACTCGAGCGTCACATGTCTCCCGTGGCAGCCTCAGGTGACTCATCTGCGCCATGGGAAGAGCAATACTACCTGTGTCCTGAGAAGGAGAGAGTAAATATGAGGCTCTTCACGTGTGCACATATTTAAGGCTCAAACAGACCCTCCTCTGTCTCTGCCAACCAAGGTTCATCAACATCACACAAGAGAGAGGATAGCACTGGGAGGAACTTTTCAAAGCCCACACTCTTAGGCTGGCTGAGAAGAGGGGAAGCGTACTTTCAACACCCCTCAGAATTCTTTAGTGTGACAAGATGCCCATTGGGCTTCCTATGCCTCACATCATTGACAGGGAAATGAGCTTCTTTCAGCCTCTATTCAAGCTCTAAAAAGTTTAATTATTCACACATGCTCACAAGAGCCCTCCCTATATTAAAAAACCATCAAAGGGAATTCAGGACTCTGAGTTAAAAAAAATGGCAGCCACTAAATAGTTTATAACACTTCCCGCAACACACCATCTCTTCCTCTGGTTAACACCCACACAATTTTAAACATTTGATATAAGTGTTTTTGTTGGTGCTGGGTTTGGATGCAGCCCAGGAGACTGAACAGGATGGAACCTAGAAATGGTGAGAGTGATGACAAGACAACTCGAAAGTTATGAATTGATAGGCATGTACCAGAGGTAGGAAACATTGTATTCTGGTATTGGCATGATGTGTCAGGAGACACCATCCCTTTTATTCCTCATGTCATTTTGATGACGCACATATGATGGTCCTATGTTTTCAGATAAAGAAGGTAAGGCCTCCCTAGCTAGTTTGGCTCAATGGATAGAGCATCGGCCTGTGGACTGAAGGGTCCCAGGTTCGATTCCAGTCAAGGGCACATGCCTGGGTTGTGGGCTTGATACCCCATAGGGGCATGCAGGAGGCAGCGATCAATGACTCTTTCTCATCATTGATGTTTCTACCTCTCTCATCCTCTCTGAAATCAATAAAAATGTAATTTAAGAAAAGAAGATAAGGCTTCTTAAAGTTGAGCTACTTCGTCAAGGTTATCAGTTACAAGATTCAAAAGGAGAATGATCTGAATCCAACAGAATGTTTTACTTCCTCATCTATCCATCCGTCAGTCTGTTCATCTACCCACCTATTCAGCCATCATCTACTGTCCATCCACCATCTATCATTCATCTGTCCATCCACAATCCATCCCTCTATCTATCCTTTAGCCACTGATGAATTCACTATCTATTCATCCACCCTTCCACTCACTTATGTGTTCTTCCATTAAATAATGGAAGCAATTTGTTCGATCTTCCCCAGAATTTTATCTTAAATCTGTTCCCTTCTTTCTCCATTGCCAATACTACAACCTAGACTGACCCACCATCCTCTCTTGCCTAGACAACTGCAGTGTCTTCCTATCCGATCCCCATGATTTCATGCTTTCTTTTCTAGAGTCCATTGTCATCACAGCTACCAAAGTGACCTTCTCAAGGGGGTCATTTCTCCCCTGATTAACGTTCTCCAATGTAATTGCCATGGCATTTGAAGACCCAGCCTGCCATGGCTGTCCCTCTTACCACTTCTCTCACCGGCTACTTTCTTTCTTTTTTAAAAAAAATATATGTTTTATTGATTTTTTACAGAGAGGAAGAGAGAGGGATAGAGAGTTAGAAACATCGATGAGAGAGAATCATCAATCAGCTGCCTCTTGTACACCCCCTACTGGGGATGTGTCCACAACCAAGGTACATGCCCTTGACTGGAATCGAACCTGGGACCTTTTAGTCCACAGGCTGACGCTCTATTCACTGAGCCAAACTGGTCTCGGCTTACCAGCTACTTTCTGGCTCGTGCCACTCAAGCCAGTCTGGTCAACTATGTGTTCCGCAAACAAGCCAAGGCTGTTCTTGCCTTAAGAACCTTCCAATTGCTGCTCCAGCCTAAATGATCTTCTCTTGGTTGACACTTTCCTTCTCATTATATAGATCTTAGCTCCTATCACCTCCTCATGAGACACCTTTTCTAATCACTTCACTGAAAGTAGAAACTTCCCCACGTGGTACCCTCAGTTAGTCTTCAGTCCATTGCTCCACCTATTTTTTTTTTCCAACTACATTTACCCCTGTCATAAATCACATCATTTGATGGTCTGATCACTCTTCTTTTACTTTCTCAGATATACACATATACTAGAGGGCAGGAGTCTTGAACAAAATAAAGTGGAACTCAATTCATATATGCTTACTGCTCACCTACTATGTGTCAGGCCCTATTGTCAGTGCTGGGATTGAGTGACGAATAAGACAGACATAACCCCCACTCTCAGAAAGGTTACATTATAGTGAAGGGAGACATACATGCCATGAAACTAGGACAATTGCAGAGTGGCACCTGCTGTAAATAAATATGGACCTGTGATAGAGAGTAATGAAGACAAGATGAGAGGGCGTGGCTTAGATCATCTGCTCAGAGAAGGTCTCTCTGAGGTGGTGGCCTTTGAATTGAGAAGTAGAAAGAAGAGGAGAAGCCAGCCTCTCCAGAAAACCAGAGTGTTCCAGGCAGAGGACACTCGATGTTTTATTGGCTCTACAAGCCATCCTTCTTCAGAGTGGCCAGGGACTACACATAAACAACAATAAATGACAGGAGGGTGCCAGAGAGCCCAACTGGAGACTGACTACATTTCTAGAGTGGAGGGTGGTGGTGCAGGGGAGAATCACAAGGGAAACAGCTCTCCACACTCCCCATATTCTACATCTTCCTTGACCTGCAAACAAGGAAACTGGTCAACATGGCAAGCTGCTCACCTGGGCAGACTTTCCAAGAAGAAAAAGTCTCTCTCCTCTCAGTAGAGCTACAATTTGTTGACCAATGTGGCCCTTCCACTTAAATAGCAAACCTACATTCAGTCCAACATTCTCTCCTAAGAAAACTGCCCACTGTAATGGCAGGTATGTGCTGCCGAATGGTGGAGGTGGCATGCCATAGCACTGGGCTTTGGTGTAGGCAGAAATGGATGGTTTTCCCTTTTTTTTGGTCTTCTTTCTTATGCCTTGGTCCAGTTCCACAGCCACATCTTTTCTACCTTTCCTAACAATTGTCTGCTGTGCCCAAGTACTAACTAAGGGGACCCCCTTCCCCCCCAGAGCAGAGGGGACCATGGATACCCTTCTTGAGTTGTGTGTTGCATCCATCCACTTGACAGAACATTCTGCCTGCATCTCTGTTCCCTGTGCCTCCTCACAGGACTTCTGAGCTGGCAGTCTCAGCACAGCATTCATTCTTATTCTACCCGCTGTACCTCGCTAGACACTTCTCGAGCACATTGTTTATGAAATATGTAAGCACACAGCCTTAAAAAGAACCCGTTCCTATAAAATGGTCAATAACAATAGCTTTGGTGTTCAACATTATTACCACCCGGACTCACTTATTTCCTCCGAACAGTGTTCAGTGCATCCACGCAACACCATCCATTTTGCTCCCGATCGTGACACTATTTCTTGGTGTTTTACAAAGCACATTATTCAGAGCCCCAGACCTCCATGGAATGCCAATAAGGAGGAGCTCACCCAGCAAGGACAATGAAAACAGTCACCTCGTCCCGGTGGCTGCGCCACAGCCTCCAGGGAGATTTGTGCTGGAAGGCTCAGAGATTTCTCCAGGCACCTCGTCTTCATTGACACATGACCTCTTTTCTAGAAAATGCTGGTGCCCACCAGGACATGCTCAGCAGAAAAACACATCCACCATCTACCTACCTTCTTGCCTAGGAGACCAACATTCATTATTACCACCCTGGAACCTAGACTTTTTTTCTTTTTTTAACTTGTTAATGCTACCGAGGATAGCAAAAAAAAAAAATGTCTGTAGCCACGCTGTATATTTGCTGTTGCCATCTTCAGAGATAAATTGCCCAATTTTCTTAGCAAATTCAGCAACAATAACAGTGTTCTGCTAGCAAAATAACCTTTCATTTCATAAAAAAAAAGGATGGAATGGAAACAAGTAAAAGAGGTCTGATGGCTCCTGTGATGCCCACTTCCTAATTTTCAGTTTTCGCTAGCTGTGGGTAGGAGCTGGCTTTTCATTTCTGGTAAATAAAAGGGCTACATTTCACATTCAGTCTATGGCTGTCCTTGAACGGCTGGCCAAATAATGTTGGTAGAAAAGATTTATTGCAACTTTATAACTTCAGAGGGAAGATAGTGGATGCTTTTTTGAGGGGAGGGAGAGCGTTTTGCCTGACACATATTCTCCCCCCTCCCCCCAACAATCTGATAGCAGCACCCAAGTTTTTATGGCAGAGATCCTTGGTAATTTTGCTCAGCAAGATGTATTATGGGAATTGCTGCCTGAATCCATCAAAAAGAAGAGAAGCATTTTCAGAGAAATATCTGGGTGAAGGGAAGGCTCTGATTTCAACATTGGTTACTACCTCTGCCAAAAAGGGGGCAGGAGAATGAAAAGGGAAAGAAGAAAACGGTGCCAATCCCACAAGACCTACACCTGCTGCCAAGATGAAGATGAGATGAAGACGAAGACTGATAACCTGGTGTGATATGAACTTGATCCAAGTGACCAATAAAAACAAGAATCAGCTGAAACCGGTTTGGCTCAGTGGATAGAGCGTTGGTCGGCGGGCTGAAAGGTCCCAGGTTCGATTCCGGTCAAGGGCATGTACATTGGTTGCAGGCAAATCCCCGGTAGAGGGTGTGCAAGAGGCAGCTGGTCGATGTTTCTCTCTCATCGACGTTTCTAGCTCACTATCCCTCTCTCCTCCTCTCTGTAAAAAATCAACAAAATATATATTTTTTAAAAAAACAAACAAGAATCACCAGCCATGGCAATGAGGGGATCCTCCTGCAAACTGCTGCTGATGCCTTTCTCGGAGATACCTGGCCAGGCGGAATATGACCATACAAGTTATACAAACCACCGACAATCAGATGCTGCTGGTGCCATACTTTTTCAGTCACGTGACAGCCAGGAAACCCTGACTTTGTGCCTTGCCACTGCTGAGCCTGATTGAGCTCTAATTCTAACATTCAAGCCCAGATTTGCGGGAAAGCAAAACTCCTCCCGGGACATGTTCTTGGCTTCTTCCCAGTTCTTTCATGAACACAGACATGTAGGGAGAGTTGTAGATACAGCACATATATGCAATATGATTCAGGCAATGAAGTCCGGGGAACATTGGGGCTCTGGGACTGCGTTGACCTGACTGGCTATCCAGACTGGACCATTTTCCAAATGAGTGACTTGGCCGAAATGACTGATCTTCTTATCCATTCCTCAGTTCCCGCTGAGTGAGATTCAGTATATAAAGCGGCCTGGTGCAGAGCAGTGCCTCATAGTAGGAGATGGATCTTCCTTTTCCCTAATCTCTTAGGACTCCACTTATACATGTTCCAGATATCAAGCATGCTAAAAGGATTTCTAAAGTTAATGGAGGAACTCTTCTGGACAATTAAAACATGAACACAAATATAGAAGTCTGTCTCCTTCACAGTTTTTTCAGCTTTGGTTTTTCTATAGTCAGACAATGTCTTCCCAACCCAAGTCAACCTAATGCACGTGCCGCGGGCCCTTGTTTCCTGGCCAGCCAAGTAGTCACTCCCCTTTGTTCTTGTAAGAATGCTCTCTGTACTTCACCATGGGATCACCCCTCACCTTCTCTCAGCATACTATTCAGGAGAGGCTAAGCCAAGCTGCCCCTGAATCCAGATAAGGACACATGACTCATGTTTGGTCATGGACACTGGTTCAGGTGTGGACATCTGACCCAAGCAGGCCAATGAAACTCAAGCCAGGAAGTTGGCTGTTACACAGAAAGAGAAGTTTATTTTCCACTGGCGTTGCTAAGCCTGAAGTTCCTGGGGGCAGATTGTGGGAAGTTGAATTACCTGAGCTGGAGCTAACAAAAAAGAAGTGAGACTGAGTTTTGACAACATCATTCAAACTCCTAGATCTCGCAGAGGTTGGTGAAAGGCCTGTTTCTTAGCTTTCTGGATACATGAGCCAAGCATTTCTTTCCTCATCTTTCTTTTACTTTCAACCTATTTGTATCTTTGAATACAAAGTGTGTCCCTTACAAACAACTAGAGGCCTGGTGCATGAAATTTGTGCACGGGTAGGGTCCCTAGGCCTGGACACTGATCAAGGATGATCTGTGGGTTGACCGGTAAGGTGATAGGGGGCCATCTTGGCCGGCCTGGCACTGTTCGCTTGCCGACCCAGCCCTCCACCGCCAACTCCAGTCGCCTCCTTCTGCAGGGCGACTGGCGGTCTATTTGAATATTAGCCTTTTATTATATAGGATAGTGTTTTTTAAATCCACTCTGCTAATCTTTCTACCTTTTGACTGGAATGTTTAATCCATTTACATTTAATGTAATTCATGATAAGGTAGAATTTTCTATTTGTTTTCTGTATACCTCATTTCTGCTTTGTTCTATTTCTCCATTATTGACTTATTTTTGTGTTAAATATTTTCTATTTACCATTTTACTTTCTGTGAACTTTCTTTTATGATATGTTTTAAGTAATTTTTCTTAGTTGTTGCTCTGAGATTGTAATTAGCATTGTAACTTAAAATAATTTAATTTGGATTAGTACTAACTTTCAAATAAAGCACAATTCCTTCTCTCCTCTTTCATGCTCTTTTTTCATATAAATTATATTTTTATACACTATGAGGCATTGACTCAGTTTTATAATTATCGCTTTCTGTCTTTTAAATAATAAGAAATAATTTTAAAAATACATTTATACTGTTTTCATATTTACCTATATACTTACTTTTACTGGTATGAATTAGTAATTTCTTTTCTTTTTTTCATATAAAAGCTTGAAGTTCAATTTCTTGTCTCCCAATGTGTCCTATGTAATAGTGGATGCCACGAAGGACCTCTAAAAAGGCAGGGGGAGCTATCCTATCTAATAAAAGGGTAATATTCAAATTAACCGTCACCCTGTCACAAAGATGGTGGCACCCTTTGCCACAAAATGGTGGTGCCCAGTCCTCATAGCTCAGCCGGAGCAGCTGTTGATAGTGGGCAGCATGAGCAACCTGGCAGAGGGCTTCTGGGCAACAGGTACAGAGTGGCCAGGAGGGAGGGGGAACACTTGCATTATTGCCCTGGCAATGAGGCAAGCATTTCACAGCCAGCCATGGAAAGGGCCTCTGGCCAGGCCGGGGTACGGATGGGCCTCTGGGCCACAGAGAGCCCCTGGGCAGCAGGTGCAGAGCTGCCAGGCCCTGCAGAGAGCTACTGGTGCATGGATTTGTGAGCAGGGCTACTAGTCTCTTATAAAAACCCATCTCTCTGTTTCTGGGGTCAGGGACATTGTGCTTATGAAATCCAGCAAATTATTAGAAGATAGTTCTTTAGCCTAATCAAATATCTTCCAAGTCAGGAGAGCAGAATTTGGATAATAGATCCAGGGTAGATTAAAGATGCCACAAAGTCTTTTCTAGTCTCCCTACCGAGTCTAATTCCCTCCCCTACAACTAGGCTGGCCTCAGTGACTTGCTTGACCCATAGAAGGTGGCAGGAGTGATGTCCTGGGATTTCTGAGGCTAGGTGTCAAGAGGCCTGTGGCACCTGCCTGGGTGTCTTAGAAGAATGCCTCTAGGAACCCTCAACCACCTTATGTGTCTGACTGCTTCAGTGCCATGCTGTTCTGGGGCCAGCCTGCCAGCCATCTCTGACAAGACACTGGATGTATGAGAATTGCCATCCTGGACCCTGTATCCCAGCTCATTCACCAGCTAAAAGCAGTGTGTGGCTTCTACTGTCTTGAAATGAAACTGAAAACAGGTCCATGTAAGCTCTGTTGATTTCCTAGCCCCCAGAGTCACAACATATGAGTAAAAAGTGATGGTTTTAAGCCACCCTGTTGGGGAAGTTTGTTCTACAGCAATAGGCTATGCGATGCAATGATAGGACCCTATTCCCCTGGATCAGACAGGACAGACCATTAGAAATCATCTCAACTTAGGGTCTTAGATTGGAGTTTCAATAAGGGCCATCCAGGCAGGTAATGTAAAGGGATGAGTGAGCTGGGGAGGAGAGAGGGTTTGTGCAAACCAGAGAGCATATGTCATGTCTGAGAGGGAAGCCAGTTGTTGCCCTGAGGGTACAGAAACCTAGTGTTCCAGACTTTTCAAGAGCTGTCAGACTTTTTAATGCAGAAATCCTAATTTTCAACCGTTGGGAACTAATTTTAGACAAGTATAATGTTACCGTGCAAGCCAAGTAACACATACCCACAGGCTGCAGTTTCCCCCAGCTACCAGTTTGTAATCTGACTCAACCTCCTCGGAGACAGATGAGAAAACAGTCATCCAGACAGGGGATGTGTCAGGCTTATGTTTCCACTAAGTGTTAACACTCTAAAAAAGCCTGGAGCTCAGGTCTCCCCGATGTGGTCTAGGGCTCTTATCACCTGACCACAGCACTTGGTCCAAACAGAAAATTCTCAGATAGATGGCCCTCTAGAGACTCATAGGTTTAACTGGGATGGAGACCATGTTACTGAAAGACTCAGCAAGCTCTCAGAATCGACCCTTCCAGAATGAGCAGGACCATGCCCACATGCCTAGGTCACGTGGGATAGGGCAGGAGAGAAATCTCAGGCCTTCCACCAGGGTTTCTCCCAGAGCAATGAGACATTTATCTGGCTCATTTGCTCGTGCTTGTCAGTAACATTTGCTTTATACCACATGTTTTTTGGTAAAGAAAAATATAAAAACGGATGCCTAAATTCATTAGAACTTGTTGGGGTGGCACAAATAATAATTTGCTTAGTTTGTCTCCCACATAACTGAAGACATACTTATTAATAAAGGCAGGCTAACTGCTGTAGCCAAGAATCCAAAATTTTAAGTATCTTAACATAATAAAAAATTGTTCTTGCTTGTACAACCATTTAGAGTAGGTGTGTAGGACTGATCTTTGCTGCCCTTCAAATGAAGATGTGGAGGCCAAGCTCCTTCTTTCTCATGTTTCTGATGCTCTCTCGGGTCTTGGAGTACCTCCCTTGCAGTCCCAGTTATGTAGAAGATCAAACATGGAGGGTTGCATTGGAGTGGTTTCTTTTTTAGATAGGCTAGCCCTGGGTATTTGTGCTCATCTGATCTTCTCACATTTCATTGGCCAGAACCAGTCATATGGTCCCACTCCACTGCAAGGGGGTCTAGCTGTGTGTCCAGGAGAAAAGGGAACTGGATCCTTGTCCCAACATGTCTTATTCTTCATGCAAAGTCAGGCCAGCACCTGGCTCCAGGGGAGACCAGGTGTGGATCTGGAGAGGTGAGCTCCATCACCGACGTAGTGTGTGGGCTCAGGCAAATTATTTACCTTCCTGCCACTCAGCTTTCTGGCTGAGAACTGGCCTCAAACTGCCCCTTAACCCCAAAGGTGTTTGTGCCTTAATGAAACCAAGTTAATGAGGAGCTCGGACCAGCCACGTGCTCTTGAACTGTAAAATGCCACATCAAAGTGGGGCACCTCCGTTTTCCTAGGGCTGTGGTCAGGCAAACTGCAGCTCTCGAGCCACATGCAGCTCTTTGGCCCCTTGAGTGTGGCTCTTCCACAAACTACTACGGCCTGGGCGAGTCTATTTTGAAGAAGTGGCGTTAGAAGAAGTTTAAGTTTTTTAAAAAAATGGCTCTTTTGACTATTGAGTTAGCCGACCATTGTCCTAGGGAATCTACTTCTAAGTTCTGATTGGAGGGTCCTGATGAGGAAGGGGCTCGCATCTTTCTTAGCCACCTGGGGACTTCTGCTTGGTGTGTGGGGGGTGGAGGGGTGTCCAGGACAGGGCTGTAAAGCGAACCAGGGAAGAGAATGCCCGAAAGTCCAGGAAGGGCGTTCCAGGTGCAGTACAGACTGATGGGCCATCTGGGCAGCAGAGCGAGGACACAGGCTCACAGAGCATGGACGGGGGACCCTGTTCAGGGTCAAGTTGGTGCTGGTGCCCTCGGAAGGGACAGCAGACCCAGAGGAAGAGAAACAGAAGTCCCTGGAGAGAAAACAACTCCAAGGCTGGATCCCCATGCCACCCTGCACTTCCTGGGTGCATCCAGGCTGTGTGTAGGGTCTGCGGCAGGGCTCACTGCGCTCTTCTGTGTGAATGAGTGAATGAGGCCCCAGACAATGCCGAGTGCCCGGGACAGCTTCCTGGGGCTGGTTGGGGCTGGCATCCAGCAAGGGGATTGGTTGGGTCTCTGGGTGCTTGGCCAGCTGCTGTCCTGTAGGTAACTGGTGTCTTGGCGTCCTATCTGAATGGCGATGCCACATAAATGGACAGACACACAGTGTCACCTAACAGCCTTGGGGTGCAGGCACTAGAATCAGACACTCAGGTGCCTGAGAGCAACCCCCACCAACTAACTGGAACTGGGGGGGCAAGAGGAAATGGATTTGCTGCTGCTCCCCAAATGCATCACCTAACATTCCACTTGCTGAGAATTTGTTGCTCGTGGTTTGGGTTTCCATGGGATCACATGAATGCAAGAAAGAAGAAAATGAGGGGGAAAACTCCACAGAAATAGGACATGGGCGACAGCAGCTCCAACCTGGGCCCTTTCTGCCTCTCCACAACCCCCTCCCCCCTTTTCTATTTGTGCAAATGCAGCCCAATGACTCCCTATACTGACGCTATTTAGTTACACGTTTATGTTGCAATAAACAAGGGCCTTTGTTTCCCCTCCGAGGCCAGCACATTCTAGCTCTTGCATTGTTCTGACACCAGACCAGCGTCCAGCATCTCCTGCTGTGGCGGGTAGAGGGCCTGTGAGCTGCCACTCACCCTGCCTGTGCCCAGGGAGGGCATTATTAATCCACCCTGTCCTGCTTTTCTGCTGAGCTGGAACCCAGCCTGAGAATCCTTCATGACGCAGCAGGCCAGGCAGCCAATTACCAATCGATTGGCATTGGTAGGAGATAAAAATGACGTGTCATTCTTGATTTAATTCCTCTCTTGTCACCCTGCCTTAGTCTGATGAAGGAAAGGACTCAGAGACTTGCTGCTTTCCCGCTCCTCCCTGCCCTTGACCATGATGTCTGCTTCCTATTAATCAGAGAGCTTTGGCTCCAAGAAGGGTGATGCTGAGGTGGGAGCGAAGAATTTTGGAAGCTGTGCACACATACAAGTATTCCTACTTGTTCTGTCCTCTCCTCTCCTCTCCTCCTCTCCTCTCCTCTCCTCTCCTCTCCTCTCCTCTCCTCTCCTCTCCTCTCCTCTCCTCTCCTCTCCTCTCCTCTCCTCTTCTCTCCTCTCCTCTTCTCTTGTTTCTCTCTCTCTCTCTCTCTCCCTCCCTCCCTCCCTCCCTCCCTCCCTCCCTCCCTCCCTCCTTCCCTCCCCTTCCCTTTGTCCTTCCTTCCCTCTGCCCTCCCACCTCCCATTTACAGTCTCTACTCCCAAGGCAGCAGGCGGTGGAGTACAGGGTGCAGACAAATAACCAAGTCCACGAAAGAGCCAGCCTTGGAGAGCGGGGTCGGAGGGCCCAGTGGTATCTGTTACTTTTTGGACTGAAGCTGAGGAAATGGGCCAAACCTTGAGGCCGTCCAATCGCCGGAGCTGCCAGGCAGGAAGCAAGTAATGGGCCACCCAGCCTGATGAACAAAAAGCAAACAGGGGTTGCCATAGCTGCCCTCTTCCTCCAGTTTGGATTTTTCCAGAGTTGGCTGACTTAAGCCCCTTCAAAGACTGCGTCCAATTTTAAATTAGATGAGTTTCTAGGATTGCTTCCTCATGCATTCATTTAACAGTACAGGAGACCTGCTAGGGCCCTGAGCTGCACAGTTATGGGTTGGGGGAGGGGGGGCGTCACCTGTAAACAAGAGAGAGCCAGTCCTGCCTCCAGGGAACCTGTCGGCAACCAGGAAAGAGGGAAATGTGGAATTGTCATGACACCTGGTGAGGTCTCAGCACAGGAAGTGCAGGAGACTGCAGGTGGATTTATTAGTCAGGTACATACCCATCGCATGAGGTCTTTCAAACCCACAGCTTCCCATGGAATCATGGGAACTGTCCTCCCAGCCGGGACCAAACCATGTCAGGGAGCTTGGTCTGTTAAGATAGCATCTGACTTGCCGCCTCTTTTCCATTCAACAGTAATTCATTAAGCACCAACTCTAACAGCACTTGTGTTTTCAACGCCCTGTTTTCAGAGAGCTTAAGAAAATGGCCACTTTGCACTGACAGCCAAACCCACCCTGAGCAGACAGAGGGTCATGCCTGGCCCTGGAGCAGCCGGGCCAGCAGGACTGTGCGGGCTCCAGGAACCCCTCATGTTCGCGTGGCAATCATCTTCTTCTTTCAGGTCACTGTTCACATTCACTCCAATAAGCTCACGTTCCTCATCCTTCGACAGAGAATCAGGTTCACCTGCCCGTGTAGGTTCAAGAAGAGACACAGACAAGGCAGACGCAGAGGAGAGCATTTTAGAGGTTTCCAAGATCAGAGTCCGCACGCCTCTTGGAAATCAACACTGATAGTGAATATGCCCATTTAACAAACACAGCCCCTGCAAACAGCCCGGTGACCCCTGCCTCCTGCCGTCCGCCCTCATCCAGTCCTCGCCCACCATGGTGTGTCACTTCCGAGCAAAAGCTATAAGAGATGGGAGCCTCTTCTTGAATAGCCTCTTTGTCTTCTGGGTCTCTCTGTCTGTCTCTCTGGGGAGACCGTCTGCTAAGTAGTGAGCACATCTGAGAGGCCGCCTGGGGAGGTCCGGACACCACCTGCCTCCGGCCAGTGAACCTCTGGGTGACAGCAGCCACATCGCAGACCCTGAGCCAGAGCATCCAGGAAGCTGCTGTCAGATTCCTGACCCCCAGGAACTGGGAGGCAACGAATGCTGAGTGTGGCTGTGGTTCAGACCTCATCATGCCTGATTCTTATTTTCTTTCCTGACCAAGGATGGCTGACACCCCCACAGTTTGGAGACATCATGCCTCTTGTTGTCTCAATACAGTAACATCGGAAGAGATGATGTATTTGTTCCAGAACACTCCTGTGGTTATCACTGCTACCCTCAATAATGGCTGTGCCCACAGGCAGGGGAATTCATTTATATATTCAATCAATGAACATTTACTGGGCTCCAACTAATTATGGGCCAGGCGATGCCTGTGGGCTGGGATACAGAGATGAATGAACACATGCTCTTTCTCCAGGGGGAAGTGTTAGACGGCGTTGTAATGCAGCATAGAAGGTTCCGGAAGATGTGGGGAATGCAGAATGAGGCACAGCATCTGTCCTCAAGTAGCTTATTAGAACCTAGTTGGAGAGCCACAACTTCTAAATCAGAAACTGAGATGATACTTTTAGGACCACGGAATAAATAAATGGTTGCTAACAGACAAATCCTTTCTCATCAGATAAATGATGTGAAGTTTACATGCGTGTGAAATTTTTAAAATTCTTCTTGTTGTTTTTTATTGAAGTTCCCTGGGTCTCAGTGACTTACTGGAGAAAAATATTTTTAAAACCCCACAAAACAGCAACAACAACAAAAAAATCCCTCATTTCCATTCCTCGGTGGAATTATACCTCTCTTCCCTAGTTCCCTACTGCACACAGAGAAAATTAATCCAAAACGTCTCAATTCTGCAAAGCTCCATGGGGGATTTCCTATAGTGGCTTATGTCACCCTTCTGTCCAGTTGAAGGAAAGGCTCATTGCCTGTGAAAAATACGAGACCCTCACTATAATACTGCCCGAAGCATGCTCTAAAAGATCTTCTTCACAAGGTCCTTTTATGCCTTTGTTGAGTATGGTAATAGATGCTACATTAGAAGTTTTATGGTTATTTTTCTCCCGCCTCCATTTATCTTCCTGGCTTGGGCTTATGAAAGATAGGCCACTGAATGCAGACTACAGAGCCTGCTTTACATCCACGGTAGACCAGATGTCCTCACTAGCATTTTTCGTAAAGAATAAATTTGGCCTGTATGGCGTGGTTATTGCTTTTAATTAAGCAATAATTGAAAATTTACATTCTCGATTATTACCCTTACATTATGGCGAAGGAGTCCTTTAAAAAAAAAATCTCTTATAAAGGAGAAATATTTCCCTCTACCCATGTTTCTATCAAAAATGAAAAAAAAAAAATAAAAGCAGACTAAAAATGGCACATATTTTACCGAGAAGGGGAATTGTGAGCCGTTAATTTCTGGCCTGCGTTACTCATTACCATCGCTTGCATGGTCCTTGTAGGCATTTATGTCTACGACCCTGGCAACAGATCCGGAGATGGCTATTTCCCAATACACCCGGGACTCCCCTGGTGCTTGGTCCTCGCTGTAGCATGTAATTCCCCCATAAAATGCAGTCAAGGGCAACTTAACTGGAGTGCACACGTGAACAGAGAAGAATGCGGGGGTGAGGCTGTTATACCGGGCGGTCTGCACACTGACACCATGGTGGTCTATTTCTGCCCAACGGCCGCTCCCTATACCTGGGGAGCCCTGATGATTGGCATCAACCCAGGTCCTGAAGGGCTGCCGTGATGGAGCCCTGGCAGTACGTGCCCTTGGCATGTCCTTGCAACCAAGGCCGACCACGCTTTGATAAACACAGTCTCTTGGGCCGTAGCTAGTTTGGCTCAGTGGATAAAGTGTCGGCCTGTGTAGACAGAGGGTCCCAGGTTTGATTCCAGTCAAGGGCATGTATCTGGTTGCAGACTTTGCCCTAGTCACAGCCCTGGTCATGGAAGCAACTAATCGATGTGTTTAATCTGACATCAGTGTTTCTCTCTGTCTCTCCCTCTCTCTTCCACGCCCTCTAAAAATCAATGGAAAAATATCCTTGGTGAGGATTAAAAAAACACAACAAACAAACAAACAAAAATTAAATTCTCTTGGATAAAAACAAGAAACTTAAAAAGAATTAACTGTAGAGTAACTGTATGGATAATGAGACGCCAGTCTCTTCACATAGAGGAGAAAAAGAAGGCTCGGAGATGGCAAGCCAAGGGCCACCCTTGTCCAGGTGCCCAGCAGGCAGGTCACTGATGCAGGTGAGGACCCACCGTTGCCACATCTCACGTCAGACAGAGGTCAGAATTAGGTACCCCGTGCTTTCTGTGACTATTAAAAGTGGATCTGTTTATTTTCATTTTTATTTTTTTCATTTCAACCAAAGGACTTGTGTGCATGCATATGGATCTGGTTTTATTTAGCAAATTCTGAATCTCAAGTCTTTCTTACCTAAGAACCAATGCAATTTAATATAAAGAGGGCAGAATTAAGGAGAAAGAAAAAGGAAACTGACATGTGCCAAGTCTTGACTATATGAGGACCAGGCACTGTTCAAACCTAATCCTACTCTGAGAGACAGGACCCGTTCTTCCCATCTTTGGGATAATATAAGACCCGAAGCATAACGCAAACTCTTCAATCTCAGG
The DNA here is from genome assembly GCA_036971965.1 of Nyctalus aviator. Classification (NCBI taxonomy): domain Eukaryota; kingdom Metazoa; phylum Chordata; class Mammalia; order Chiroptera; family Vespertilionidae; genus Nyctalus; species Nyctalus aviator. The sequence continues at coordinate 187,989,207 of CM072923.1, forward strand.
GTGAAAGAGGAATATTTGAACCCAGACAGGTTGGCTCGACAGTGAGATCTTCTGGGCGAAAGAGATGAGAATTCTGGTGCCTTCATCTGCCCTGTTTCTCTCTTCTCTTTTCCCTAGAATGTTCTCATCTGCCTACTTCCTGTCCTCTGCTCCTTTTTTAAGACCCAGATCAATTCATCCTTCTGATCAACCTCCCTGAATCATCAGGCCACTTTGGCATCTCCTTCCTCCAGCCATGTGTCTTTGCAGCAGCGACCATTCCACACAAGTCTGTGCTGCATTGTTAGCACTTTATTATTTTGGTAGTACGTGCTGAAACATATAGTGCTGCCTTATTTTTAATCATCTTGTACTCCATACTATTCCTCTTCAATTCCTTTGTTCAGGAATTTATTTTACTTTTGTCCCAGTGTGTGTGTGTGTGTGTGTGTGTGTGCGTCTGTGTGTCTGTGTATGCGTGCTGGGCTCCCCAGCAAATAGTCCCCCAGTTTCCCTTTGTGGAATTACCAATTCCCCCCATATGTGGTTTTGATGAGGAGGTAATTAAAGACCATGGCCTTGGACCAGAGAAGCTAGAGACCAGATCCATCCCAGGACTGCCAGAGGCAAGCACATGACCTAAGCTCAGCCAATCAGACACTCCCTTCTCTGGACCACATTTTTAACTGGTGAGCACTTATTGTCATGGCAACATGCCCATCAGAAGGCCCTGGGCTGGCTTCCTACTGCCTATTCCTGGCTGCAGCCTTGGACGTAGTTCTGTTCCAGGCCTGTTCCCCTGCCTCACACCAGTTCTGTGGACCTGGAAGCCTTCCTGAAACTTCTCCTTTGCCCATTTTATTTTGTGTGTTTGTAACCATGGGCTGCACAGAACCTAAGCCCCGGGCTGAGCTCAGGTACCCATGTGACTTCAAATTCTTGCTGATCACCTTTTTTGAGGTATCAATATACTTTCCACTCAACAGAGGTGATGAATAACAGGCATTTGACTCTATTTCAGGGCTTAAGATTCTGAGGGGTCTGGGGCGTGTGTTGGATAATAGTTGGGTATCTCTAAGAAGACAACTCCCTTCTCCCAAGTTTTTCCTTTGAAAATCCAAACAGCCCACCCTGCTTTCTCCACACTTGATTCCAGGGGTGTGTATGACATTAAGGGGTGGTGATGGAGATCATTGCTCCACCCCCCACCATCATCGCCATGGCACCGCCACTCAGTAGCTCTGTGTACGACCTGGGCTGGTCTACTGTGAAGCACGTCCTATTACTCAACTCAGTCAGAGTCTGGGAACACAGAAATTAAATGTGAAGCGAGAGGGATGGAGCCAGGGAAGGAGCAGCAGGGGTGGATGGCTGATGGGCAGAGGGAGGCTGCGGGTGGGTGTGCTTCTCTGGAGCAGGTACATCTCATAAGTGTATGAGCATTGGCCCAGGAAGCGCCAATTGGAGCACCACGTTGGAACCAGGCACAAAACGATAAGCCTCTCCCTAGAGATGCCATTAAGAGTGAAACTGGGTAAAATTTGTTTTTGCCACAATTTTGCTTAAAGCTGGGAATGTATGCTATCATTTTTCTCAAAGTCAGAGTCAGAGGGGGCTCACTGGATGCATGCATCCACCAGGCGCCCATAAAATAACAAAGATGAGGTCAGGGAGGAAATGGCCTCTGGCAGCGGCCTGATGTTCGGGAAACAGCAGACTGGATGGTCCCTGACTTTGCAAACACCCTTTGTTTCCAGGTGACACTGGTTGAAGACCACAAGATTCAAAGTTCAGCCCTTACACCAAGTAAAAGTCTACAAATAACCCCAGAGGAAATACTAGTTTTCCTGGTTCTCTAACCCTTGGAGAACATACTACCATACCCTCCAAAGTAACATCCCTTTGTACATGCAAACACAATTTTCAGCGTGTTTAAAAAAAAAAAAGAAAGATAATATTACTACTTCTGCCTTAACTGGTTTGACTCAATGGATAGAACATTAGCCCACAGACTGAAGGGTCCCGGTTCAATTCCAGTCAAGGGCATGTACCTCAGTTGTAGGCTTGATCCCTGGCCCTAGTTGGAGCACATGTGGAAGGCAACTAATTGATGTTTCTCTCTCTCTGTCTCTCCCTCTCCCATCTGCTCTCTCTCTGAAAAATCAATGGAAAAACATTGTTGGGTGAAGATAAAAAAAAATAAAATTCCTATTTCTGTAGTCTAGGGCAGCATGGACTTGCCCCACCACTACCCCACAAGGCAGTGGAGGGGTTTTCACAAGACCAAGTTGGTCCTGAATGAAGAGCTGCAGCCCTCCACTCAAAACTCGAATGGAAAAAAGGAACCAGGAGGTTCTGAGTGTGTCGAATAGGGACAGAGGCACCTCTGGTAAGAGAGGTGACCATCACTGTTTTGTCCCATGGTTAGCACACACCATAGTAACCTTTCATTGGGGATGTCTCCCCATGAGAGTTCATATGGACTGGGAGCTTCACACTACAGGTATGCACCAACTAGCACCTCAAACAAAGATCTTTCTCATGCACTCTCTTCCGGATACCATGGGGCCCCTGCCATGGTCTTGGCCAATGGGAATGCCAGTCTGGATTGCTATGTATACACTCCAGGAACATCGCTCCGCTTGGAATAAGGTATTTAGGCTGGGACTAGATTGTTCTCTATTTTGCCTGCGCCTGTAGCCCATCTTACATCAGCACTCACTGTTCCAGTCTGTGTCAACCACTTCCTATCGCAAAGATTGGACAGATGGGAGAGGAAAGAGGGCTGCTCAGCTTTCTCCCCCATCAGCTGGAATAACTCTGAGATTTGTGCAAACCTGTCCATAACTCTACTACTAAAATCTAGATACATTCACACAGAGAGACCTCACTCTTCAGTTCACAAGGAGGTCGAAGTGACGCAATCCCTCCAACTCACCAATAGGAAGCAGGCAGAATGTCATTAGAATTCTATGGAGGGCAGCCCCGTGTGTGGGAATCAACAAGGCCCCTTACACCCTCCACATCCAGCAGGAGGCTCAGAAGGAAGGAGTCTCTGGGGATTAGCTTCTGGAATTGGGAAGACATACTCTCCTCTATCAAGGACTTCCCTTTTCCTCCCATCCCAGTGACTACATAACCGCACTCCGTGGAAGCCACAGAGAGTGAGCAGAAGGGCCAGTGGCCTTCCATCCCGGGGCCAGGCTTCCTGGCTCCTTCAGAGGACCCCAGGCTCCTGTTGAAAGGATTTGCATTTGCAAACGGGTTGCGCTGCCCCTGATTTATTTCATCGCATTTGCAAAGCTCTGCCCTTCATCTCTGGATGTGTCTTGCGTCTTATCTTCCAAGAGTCCCTTGGCCTGCTGGCTGGAACTTAATTAAGTCGAGTTTGAAGATCCTGTGGCCCTCGGCACGCAGCCACCTTATCTCCCTGAGCAGAAATTCCTCCGGGACCTGTTCTCTCAGAGCATTGGGGCCCAGTCGGGAGGGGCCGAGATGTAATACTGATTTGCAAGAACAAACAACACAAAATAAAGCCTGTATTTTAACATAGTACCTGTGAAGCCCAGATCACCTCTGGGCAAACATTTCAGGGTTGCAAGGAATCTGCAAAGGTTCTATAAGTCAAGGGGTCGGGGTGTGGGTAGAAGGAAACGTAGAAATAGGAGAGAGACCTGGCTGGTTGGCCAAGTTCACCCTGGTTGCCCAGATATCCCAGCGAGACAGGCTAATGGCCCCTGGGCCTCTCAGAGGGGAGATGGAGGAAAGCAAAGGAGGTGTTCCCCAGGAAGGGGAATTCGACAAATGTCCCAAGTGCCCCAAAGGCAGGTGCCAGCTCACCTCGGCTGATGCTATAGTGCCGAGCGGCCACAAGGTGGCAATGAGCGAGGACACTTGCTTTTATAAAAAATATTTCTAGTGCTCGATTTTAGGAACTGGTACGTAAGAATTCAGGTCAGCCTGGCTGGCGTGGTTCTGTGGTTGAGTGTCCTCCAGGAAGTCATGGTTGTCAAGACACGTGCCTGAGCTGCAGGCTCAATCTCCAGTGTGGGGCATGCAGAAGGCAGCCAATCAATGATTCTCTCTCATCATTGATATTACTCTCTCTCTCTCTCTCTCATCAATAAAAATATTTTAAAAAAGAATTCAGCTCAATGGGGATTTTTGTAGTTCTAACAGGAATTTTGTTTGGGTTCCCAATGCAAATGTCAGAAAAGGTCTCCTTCCTCTTCAGCCAAAACCAAACACATGCACGCCCGGCTCCCCTCCGAGGGTGCCCTGTCCGATGGAAGAGCCCTTGGGTTCTGTGTGGGGTCATTCCACCCCCCCGCCCGCTCAGCCCAAACCAGCATTGCCCCTCAGGCTCTGCTGCTGAGTTCCACCCTCTGGTTGAGAAGGTTCAGCGACACCTCTCACAGCCCCTCAGAGGTCCCTGCCAGTCCTTTGCAGCTATCGCAAAGCGGCAAAGCCTTCCAGGGCGCAGTGAGCTCCGACAAGAGCCGGTGTTCCTGAGACAGAAAGGCCTGGCTGGCTTCTCACGCATCGCAGCGTGAGCTTCAGCGGATGGGAAGCGATTTGTGTTCCATTAGCCCATCAGGCATTTGGTCAGCCTGGCCGAGTGAAATAGTCAAAATATAAGCATATGGCTGCCACCACAGCCAAAACCAAGTCCCATCTCTTATTTATAGAACTCCTTGTAGTTGCGAACTGGCTTCTCACTCGTCATCTCTTTGGATCTCAGCGGTTGTTTCTGGAGCCTGGGCTGTGCGTGGGGGCCTCTGGGTGAATGAGACGAAGATGCCCCTTCTTGCAGAGCCTGGCTGGGCTGGGCATGTTTCCATTGGCGCCTCGGCTGCATCCTCCGGTGCAGAGCACAGCCCGCCCACCTGACGTGGCAGCCCTGGGTATGGCTCCATGTCTCAGGCCAGGAAATGAAGGCTCAACACGTTGGACTCATGCAAGGTCGCGTATCTTGCCAAGCTTCTGGCCCCTGGTCCAGTATTTCCTTCACCACGTACACGTCTCCCCCTCACTCACCCTCTGGCTTTCTATCCGCTGAGTCCTTATTTATACACTTCCTTAAGTGCACTTAACGTGCGCCTTCTCCTTTAGTCTCTTATTCTCATCTGAAGGCCCTGCTTGCTGAGTCAAATCAATGCCCAGATCAAGAACCAGCCCTACAAGACTTTTTTTTTTTTGCTCACGATGCAAAATTCCACCAGCACTGTTAAGCCTTGGAGATTTTTCAAGGCTGCTGCCGCAAACAATTCATTCGTGTTAAAATCCAAATGCATCTGGGGGAGAATTCCACATGTCACTGCTTCCCAAACTGTATTCGTTGGGACACCACCTATTACCCTCAACTGAGGGCCATCGGACTGACCTGGAGGCCTCATGAACACCAGGCATAGAACACGGTGCCTGACACGCGGGGGGCACTTGGCAGCTGTGGGTGTTGGATAATTCACCCTGTGAGTGTGCCCGCCCGCGGGACTGGGACCCGGAGACCATTCAGAGCGCCCACAGAGGGTCAGAGAGAGGCAGGCACACACACCGTGCGTCCCCACGTTTTCTCAGCCGCCGGGAAATGAAGACTTCGCATTCCTTCCGAGTTTAACTGAGGGAAAACGGGAGTGAAAAGGGCAACCGGAGAGGAGGAACATCTGGGATAGGAGCTGACTTGTTAGTCATGCTACCTCCTCGCGAGGCCACGGGAAAGGGAACCTGTCATCCTGTCTCCGGAGATGACAGCGGCTCCTCCTCTCCCTCCTCCTCTCTCTTCCTCCTTTTCCTTGTGGCTGTCACTTCAAAAGCCGCCCTCCCGACTGCTTTTAAGTCGCTGGGGTGGAAATAGGAGGGGAGGGCCTGTAGTTGCCCGTGAATTGGGTCCCGCAGGGGGCCATCCGCACGCACCACAGCAGGGGGGATAGGGGGTCCTGGCTTCTCCGGTCCCAACTTGGGCCTCTCCTCTGGTATGACTCTGAGAGGTGAAGGTGGGGGGGTGGGTGGAGAAAGGGTGTTTGATGGGGTTCCCTCCTATTCTTTAAAAAAAAAAAAATACAGCAAATGGATCCTACTGGGAAAATTGGACAATTATTTTCACAGTGCCTGTTTCTGACGCCAGGGCGAGGGGAGGCAGGGAGAGAACAAAGAGGGGGTCTCGCTGTCTAGTTCTCTGTGTCAAGCACAAAGCATCGCTTCTCACGAAGGCTGGGAATTGCTCCCGGCTTCCGCAAGGACTTTGAAGGGAAGCCGAGGCCCTGATGCAGGCACATTTCTAGGGCTTTGTTCTGGAAATTATCCTCATGGCTGTAAATACGCTCTCGTCTTCCGAGTTAAGGAGCAGCAATACGCTGCAAGCAAGCTCAGGCCCCTGCCTGGGCCACGGGCCACGGGCCACGAGTGGGAGTCCAGAGGACTTTGACTAACGGGAACACGATTCTCAGATGGTGAGCTGACGCTGTTTTATCTAGAGGAGACACATGGCTCTGTGACTCACCGAATTTCCATGCAAGCTCTAGCTGGCCCACATCAAGGGAACCTGCGTGTTTTCAGAACCAGCTCCACAGGAGGAAGAGAGTGAAACCTGGTTTTGATCAGACCCCCCTGGAGGACAGAAGGTCTTGATCCAGGAGAGTTGAGGAGAGAAAATGAAGTGCCAGGCAGGCAACGAGGACCCCAGAAGAATGAGAATGAAGTCAGATTGAAAGCAGCTGCAGGGGCCTCTGGTGCCTCTGCCCAGGGTCTTGGCTGAGACATGGACCTTGGAACCAAACAGACGTGAGCAAAATCCTGTTTCCTCCACTGACCAGCTGTTCACCTTGGCCATGTAACTTAGCATCTCAGGGCTCTGGCTTCCCCTCAGGGAAATGGGTATAGAACAGTGCCTGCCTCTTGGGATTGCTTTAAGACTTAAATAAGAAAGTGTATGTAAGTTCCTGACACAAAGAAAGCCCTCAGTAACTACTAGCTGCCACCACCTTTCCCCCATCATCATTGCCATCACCATCATTATCATCATCTTATCTAGGCTTCTTGTTGTTGTCAGGTTTAGGGATCAGGTTAGACTTAGCTTTGAGGTTAAGGTTCATGTTCAAATTAGGGTAAAGGTGAGGGTAAGGGTCATGGTTAAGATTAGGGTTACTGTTAGATACTGAGTTAGGGTAGGGTTAGGGTTAGGGTTAAGGTTAGAGTTTAGGGTTAGGGTTAGGGGTGAAGTTAGAGTTGAGTTTATATTGTTGTCTAATTTGACCTTAGCTCTTCCACTTTCTGCCTTAGTGACTCTTGAGAGATCATCAAATTGTGTGCCTATATGTGTGTGTGTGTGTGTGTGTGTGTGTGTGTTTCCTCACCTGTAAAATGGAGATCACAGACAGAAGGTGCTGACTCATATTGAGGATGCAACTCAGTGGCTCTAGAGAGTCATGCTCGATGCACAGTCCCCCTGTTTACAGGACCTGCCACCATCACCATTCTAGGACAAGGTAGCTGAAGCTGAAGGCACTTGTTGAAGGGCTAAAATTCAAGGAGCCCTCTCAACTGCTGTTTTCAGCTACCTGATTCCAGATCAGCCCTGAAGACCAGGATCCCGGGGCAGGGGGGCGCAGGAGGAAGTGGTCCAGGGATGGAAGGGAGGCAGGGAAGGGGAGGAATCCAGCAGAAGGTCCAGGAGGAGCGGGGCATCCCAGGCAGCGGGATTCAGCCTTGCCAGGAAACTAAGTGGCATGGATCTCTGAGCTGTCCCTCTTCAGTATCACGGAAGCTGGGGCACTATCTTCCTTCTTGCATGGCCACTGGCTGAGGGAAACTCCCTGTCACTTCCACCTGCCCCAGTGTGTGAACCTATGGAGAGCCCTTGGGGTTTTGGGCAGCACTGGGATGGTGAATGCCGGGGGGACGTGGAGAAACACCGATGGCACTCACTGCAGCCACCATACGATGGTCGGTTGAGGAGCCAAGGTCAGCAATGAAATGGCCTGAGAGGCTCAGTAGAACTGGGCCAACATAGCTGAGGTTGGTGGGGGGGGTCCTAGGGGAGGCTGAGAATAGAGGGGGGTTGCTCCAGGGGAGGCTGAGGAGCTGACCTGGGCACAGCAGCTGTAGTTGCAGCTCCAGCAACAGAAGGACTCGGCATCCTTGCATTTTGTTCCGGGAATCTATTATTTTACGATTTTTGACCTCAGTGCTAGGTGCTTTATGTTTCTTTGTGCTTACTTTTAAAGTGCTATGAATGAGTGCGTTTTCTTCTGCACACCACTTAGGACTTGATATAGCTCTCAAAATACTGCTCTCCTTTGAAATCTTTGCTGACACGCCTCTTCTCCGTCCCGCATTTCTCCCCCCACTTCTGCTGCTGAGAGCAGTTTGGCAAGGTCAGAGTGCATCCTGCCAGTGGATCCTCATTAAGGGTCATAAACAGCCATCGCCATAATGCGTGTGGTTAGTCGGCTGAGTCTGGAGGAAGGGCAGTGGCGGAGTTGCAAGAATGCAGATGTTTATTAGCCATTAGAGAGATGGCGTGCACTGCAGCTTCTCCCCTCCACTCACTCCCTCTTTCTAGAAGCGCAGACAGGAGAGGTTGGGGCGGTTTAATGTAGTACAACTACAACCTGTAAGGGGTGGGCAGTAGGGGCGAGGGTGGTGCAGAAGAGCACATCTGGTGATAAGCACATCTGTTCTGAGCATCCTTCTAAGATAGGTCCCTGTGAGCATATCAGATGACTTTGGCCAAGTTCAAACACGAATACTCAACCAGTAAGGGAAGAGGCAGTGTGGGAGACAAGAGAGGGAGCAGGGAGGGAATATCAAACTGTACAAGACTGACCATAGCAGCCTTATCCATGATTGCCCAAACTGGAAATAACCCAAAGACTGTGAACAGGAGGCTGGACGGACAAACTGGAGTTCCTTTTGCAATGGGAAGAGATGGGAAGCTCATCTTCCCAGGCTGTTGTAACAACACACCATGTACTGGGTGCCTCCAACGACAGGCGTTCATTTCCTCACAGCTCTGGTGGCTGGAAGGCCACGATCAGGACTGGCAGGGAAGGTGCTGAGGCGGGCGCAGTTACTGACTTGCAGATGGCCACCTTCTTGCTGTCCTCACATGGCCTTTCCTTGTGCACCTGTGCAGAGGGCAGCTCTCTGGTGTCTCTTCTTATAAAGACACCAATCCCCTGGCTGGTGTGGCTAAGTGACTGAGGGTCAAGCTATGAACCAGGAGGTCCCAGTTTGATTCCCAGCTGGGGCACATGCCCAGGTTGCGGGCTTGATCCCCAGTAGTGTGGGTTCAGGAAGCAGCTGATCAGTGAGTCTCTCTCATCATTGATATTTCTATATCTCTCTCCCTCTCCCTTCCTCCCTCAAATCAATATAAGTATATATTTTTATAAATAGTTAACCATCTTAAGTAAAATAATAATAATAATAATAATAAAAAATCTAAATACTAAGAAATTTCCCAAGACAGTTCTGAGCACTTCAAGGAAAGGAAAAGGGATGAGTTGAGCCTGGGCCCAGGTGCTGTGTCCTTGTCCTGAAGGAAGATGTACTGGCTTACACACACACACACACACACACACACACACAGAGAGAGAGAGAGAGAGAGAGAGAGAGAGAGAGAGAGAGAGAGAATGGGTAATATGCAAATTAGCCAGGATGCCTTAAGGCAACAGGACCAGCTCAGAAGGAGCTGCTCGAATAGATGGGCAGGAGGGGACTGTGTGCTACCCCCAACCCCAGCAGACATACACTAAGGGTGGTGAGTGCTCTGAGCGGCTGCGGTGCGGCTCGGAGAAAGCCCCAGGTGGGTGGCAATGGCGGCCAGAGTGAAGCAGCCTAGGTCCCGGGTGCCGGAGGGAAGCTGGTGCTGGCAGCCAGGGGAAGGAAGGCCTATTCTTGCAGGAATCTTCAAGCATCAGGCCTCTAGTATGCACATAAAGTTAAAGGCTCTGCAGAATTTAGAGGAGCTGGAGTTCCATACAATGAATGGTTTGTACTGAATTCTTACTCAAGCTAATTGACTGTTTCTATTTCTTGTGTGTCTTTCCTGTACCTTCTTTATGTCAAGAAAATGCAGCGGGAGGGGAAGAAACTGCAGGGACCCTCTTGAAAGAATTGCATTTTCTGGTTCAAAGGGACATTGGAATTGAAGAGGGGGGAGGCATGAGCTGCTTAGAGGCTCAGGTACCATGTGTGTTCCTTCTATTGAAACTGTTGGCCTTACTGAACTCATGTATTAATCTAAATTTCTGAGCTAGCATCTTAGAGTCATGGAATATTTGGGAATTAAGAGCAGAGAATGTGCTAACTTTATCTCATCGAACGAGTTCATTCCTCCCAGCAGTCTTTAATTAAGCCAAGCTATCAAATATAGCATCTAGACTTGGCACAAATCGGACTCTGAGACCTACATAGAATATGGCAATAACTTTGCCAGAACCCTTGTTCAAACCCGATCGATTTCAAGCCAAGGAATCCAGCCAAACGTTTATCGAATCCACTGAGTACGGCTGCTGCCAATAGTCAACTTGAAAGACATCCATTCTGAGGATCGAGGCCATCGCAGTAGGATGCGTTAGGAAGAACACAGTCTGAAGTTCATTTGCAGGTAATCCATTATGGATCTGAGTAATAATTTATGTTAATGAAGGCATAGAGACTTGAGAACAACCATGGGATGAAGGTACCCAAATCATTTTGCTTTGCGATGAGTGTGTAGACTTGCTTGGTGAGCAGCAGATGCAAACCCAACCACATTCTCCCTAAATCATAAACCTTGCTCAGCAGTGGCCATCGATTCTACTCAGGCTATACTATTTTTTTGTACTCATGCTAACAGGTATATATGCACACACACACAGCACACACATACATGAAAGGATTTGATAGTCATTCTCTCCTCTTCGCAGTTAATCAAAAGACTGGGAAAACCTCTACAAAAAATAATTGCAATAGTGCCCACCCAGCTCTCTAAATGTTTTATGCACACTAAACATCTTAACAACACAAAGAGGCAGGAACTATTGTTATTGCCATTATACAGAGGAGGGGATTGAGGCCAAGAGAACTTAAGGAATTTGCCTGAGGAAGCCAGAGGGCAGGGTGACTGACACCATGAACCCCTAGGACATAGTCTGCGGTCCCATCTCAAATGTCCCTTTCCTATGAAAACATGTCCTGATCCCTGCAGGCTGGGCCCATTCTGCCTCAGGAGACCCCTTCCAAATCCTCATAAAGGTTCATAATTTCATCCTTAGTTGTGGGATTGTAGGCTAATACCAGTCTCCCCCAGTAAAAGGGTACTGGACATATGGCGCTCATGCATGTCCAGTGCTTAGCTATCTGCCTGGAACACAGTAAGTGCTTTGTCCATAACTGCTGACTGATTGAGAGAATAAGCTAGAGAACTGGAAAGAAGGAAAAGTAAAAGCAACGAGGAACATCAGAGATCAGAACGCAGTCACTGAAGCGATCGCTAAATCAACCAGAGCAGCCCAGGCATTCATTCTCGGGACTGGTTTCCTTTCCCTGCCTTTGCTCTGAACGCCATAGCCTGGGGCGTCACTGGGCTGGAGCCAGAGGACTTGGATGCTTCGCTCTCTACACCCCTAGTCTCCTTCCCGATCATTCTGGACCCTGAGGCCCAAGGAGAAGTCTCTGTGCAACTTGGCTTGGAAGTACATTGACTCAGTGTGGTTGACGAACTGGCTTTTGGGTAAATAAACATCACTAATGTTCCATGAGAAGGGCACACCACAGCTGGGTCAGCCTAGGGTCTTAGTGCATCATTCATAGGAAACCCTTCCACGTACCTGGCACTGTTCTAGACCAGGACGAGCCACGTACCCTCTCAGAGTCTGGGTCTTGTTACCTATAAAATGGGATGCAGAATTCCTCCTTTCCAGAGCCAATGGGAGGGCCAAAGGGGATAGTAAATGAAGAGTGTTTGTCCGAGGGCTGGGTCCCCAGGGCTGGTGGATTTCACAGTCTTGCTTGGTTGTTTTTATCCTCCAGGGATATTATTTATTAATTATTGTGCTATTCATATTTATACTGTTTGCATTCTTATTGTTATAATTTTGTATTCTTACTTATAATTTATCTTTAGATCATGATGGCTGGCAATTTAACCTACTTTTGCCTACCCCTGTATTTAACCCAGACATTTTCAAACTTATTTTTAGAATCTGCTTATGATCGAAGACAGTAATTTGGGAAATATGGTTTATTTACCCTATAACGTCTCACAATGACTGTTCTCTCACTGTCCTAATATAGCTACACTGAAGGAAACCATCAGCTGTGCTTAGTAGGCTCTTTATGGGAAAGTACATTCTACATCCTAACCAGAGAAACAGATGTGTTCTCTCTTGGGGCAGCTCTCCCAAGGACCCCAGGATGGAGATTTCAAAGCCACAGCTGGGAGATAGATCCTAGCACCCCACAAACCTACAATAGGGAATGCAGGACGACATGTAATCAATAACCAAGTGTTGAATGGGGTGTTAGCGGCGCCCACACTACACAAGAACCATTCCACTGATTGCTCCAATTAATATTTTAAAACTCACTGGGAGTTTTCCCCTGAATAATGTGAGAAAACAATTATTTATAATTTATATAAGTTGATTATAAACTATTTATATCCTTTGCGTTGCTGTAGAGCTCTAGCTATAACCCAAGGCGCATTGCGGGAGACCCACTCCTGCACAGAGAGAACATGCCCCAAGCCCTGAGCCCTGGCTAGTCCAGGAATATGCCGAATGCCTCATGGGGCGGTCTGGGAGGGGGGGTACAGTGCTGCGCATGCATGTTCTGTGAGGAGACAGGAGCTGGGAGGGGTGTGGCTTCATGGGTAAAGGGATGGGAGTGGCAGGTGGTCAAAGAACAAGGGCTTGAGACCAACGTGAGGATCAGATCCTGCTTTTCCCACCGCGTCACTTTGGGAAAACCACTGACCTCTGAGCCTCAGCTTACTCACCTGTGAAATGAGCACAAAAACACTATCGCCACAGGACCAGGGTGAAGACTATAGAAGGTACATGTGCTACAGGGCCCGGCACATGCTGGCCTGGTGGGCTCGGCATGGCAACAGACAGCGACCAAGAGACAACCGTCTTCCCCCTGGAAATGCTCAATAGAACGAGCACAGCCATGAAAAACACAGGACCGGCTGTCCTTTCCCATGTGTTTACTGGACACTCAATATGGACAGTTGCAGCTGAAGGGCAGGTGGGGGGATTCAGACGAGAGTTCTCAGGGGGACAGTTCCCATCTGGTCACCACCACCGCCCACCTGACCACCATTCTGCAGGGGCGGTATCGAGATTTTCATTTGTATTCATAGAAGGGTCCTGGTGATCGAATGAAGGCACAGAAGGACGAGCCAGAAGCCAGTTTTACGACATCCAGGGGGAGAGGGGCCCGCTGCAGAGATGGGGACTGTCGTTGGGTCTGCCTCACTTACACCAAGGCACAGGCAAGAAGTTGCTTGGGGAGCATGCAATAGAAGACAGAAGTTGGATTTCCTGAAAAATCCCTCTCTCTAGCCAGGAAATTCGGATTAACCATCTAAAGAACAAGGCTTTTGGTCTACAGAGTCTCATTTTCCTTGCTTGAGGCTAATCAATTCTGACAAGCTCCTAATCTCAAGTTTTCTTTTCTTGGCACTAAGAGCACCAGAAAACTTACAATCTATTCACACGGGCAGAATTTTCTATAGAATTCTCTATAGGTAGACTTTTCTTACCATTTGGCCATATTCTGACAATAGTAGGAGGAGCTGCCACCATCTATTGAGTACTTACTGCTATGTGCCAGGCCCATGGTAAAATACTTTAACATATACTATCTACATTTAGCATATGTTACTCCTTTAATCAGAGCAAAAAGCCTGCGTGGCTTTCAACTTTACAGGTGAGAAAAGCAAGACTCAGAGAGGTTAATAACGTGCCCGGGATCACACGGCTATAACATCATAGCGCTGAAATCTGAACTCAGATCTTCCTGCCTTGGAGCTGCTAATGTCTCATCCCCTCTGCCTCTGATAAGGTCTTCCCAGGGCTCACATCTACTGCACACACAGATTCTTGGAATGGCTATGGGGATAACCTGACTCCATTAGCAACTTTGTACGGATGGACCATTCCTTGGGCATGTCTAGAGGTGGAAAATCTTTTTTAAAAAAATATTTTTAAAATTTGATTTGAGAGAGAGAGAGAGAGAGAGAGAGAGAGAGAGAGAGAGAGAGAGGAAAGGAGAAGGAGAGAGCAAAACATCAATGTGAGAGAGAAATATCCATCGGCTGCCTCCTGCACTCCCCCTTTTGGGGATTGAGCCAGCAACCTGGGCATGTGTCCTGACTGGGAATCAAACCGAAGACCACTTGGTACATGGGATGATGGTCATCCGACTGGGCCCCACTGGCCAGCCTAGAGGTGGAAACCTTTGTGTAGTTCTCTTGTAGTTTCCACCTCATGGCATTTCTTCTTTTTTCTTTTAAAAAAATATATTTTATTGATTTTTTACAGAGAGGAAGAGGAGAGAGAGTTATAAACATCGATGAGAGAGAAACATTGACCAGCTGCCTCCTGCACACTCCCTACTGGGGATGTGCCCACAACCATGGTACATGCCTTTGACCGGAATCGAACCTGGGACCTTTCAGTCCGCAGGCCAACGCTCTGTCCACTGAGCCACACTGGTTTTGGCATTCATGGAATTTCCAATGGCCCCAAATCATGGGCCCGCTCTTCTCAGGGCCTCCTGGCATGGCCTGTGCCACCCGGTTTCCAGCTTTGACTCTGCTGGAAGGGAGAAGACCGGATCCCAAGCCTGCGTCCCTGATGGTCATTTGAACTGATGTGTCTCATTGACTCCGTGGCGCTGTTTAATGCATTTGCGCTGAGCAGCCACTGCTGCTTTCCCTGGGGACTCCTTTATCCACTCCTGTGAGAAGGTGAAGCCAAGTTACGCATGTTTCCTTCCCAATCAGCAGCCAGAGAAATGCCGAGAACCACACGGCACTGCTTTTGCTGTTGATAACAGCCCCGTGCCCTCAGGAACCGGGTGCCATGGATTCAGAGTTTGAAGGTGAAGTACAATACCCAGGGGCTATCATTTGTTTGTTTGTTTACATATAATAGCATTAGAAACTAAGCAATCATTTTTTATGTTACTGTAAAGAGGAGGGGGGCAAATGTTTTGTGATTCCCCGCTGCAATCTCACTTTGGGAAAACTGGACGGTTACTTGGCGCTGTATCAGGAAAGTACTCCCTAGTGACATTCAATGATATTTCCTGGGAAGCAGAACCCATCAGCTCCAAATCCTTCTCTGCACACAGGTGAATTCAGATGTTGTTACATTACAGTGGCTTAGACACAGGACAGGACATAATCAGGGGGTGCTGAACCCCTAATTCTGTCCTGGGACCCCCAGTTAGATTGTAAATGCTGACACAGGCCCAGAGCTGCTCCCATTGGACCTTGGACTTCACCTACATCCTAGATGCACAAAGGCATCCTCTATTCTCCGAGCATCCTTAAGCACATCTTCTCTCCGCCTCTCAGCTAGTGTTTCTGCTGTAGGCAACATGTCTCCCATTCGCCTGCTGATAGCCCCCGGAATCTGTTTTCTTCCACCACTTGTCCCAGCCCGACGGTGACATCAGAGAGGTGTGTAGGGGCATGGAGCTCACTCTGGAAGTGGGCACACTTTGAAAGGATGCTTGTTGCCTCAGTATAGGTTCCCTCAGAAGCAGAGACGAGGACATTGGTGGAAGTAGTTCCTTGGGAAGTGGGGCGAACACTGATTGGGATGTGGGGAAGGAATACAGGCCAGGGAAGGCAGCCCCAAAGGGTCCACTGTTAACCCTACATAGAGGGTGTCTGAAGTGTAATTCCAGGGGCAAGCTCTGGGTACCGTGCAAGGCAGGAGGCTCAGAATTCCCCCAGCTGAGAGGAAAGGGAGCTGGGATATTTACACACCAACTCCAGGAGGCCACTGGCTGATGGCTGCATTCTTTAGCCCATCTGGTCTCCCCTCGGGGCAGCACCGCTTTCAGAGTCAGGGGTGGGTGGGGGAAAGGTCCTCCACACAGAGATGCAGACACAAGCAGTTAGAAACCGACTCTGAGAAGGTCCATAAAACATGGACAGGACAGCGACTACGTCCGACACCTGCTGCTGCTGAGATGGCAATTGACCCAACACCACCCATTTGACTGCCAAGACAGATTTTGGTTCTGTCCACTGATCCTCTGTCTTCTACTGCTGCCCCAGTCCTAGTGCATGTTATCTCCTGATCGAGTCAATATAGAAGCTTTTGTTTTTCTATTTCAACAATTTTATTAAAATTCTATATAATAAAAGGCTAATATGCAAATAGACCGAACAGAACAACCAGAACAAACGAGCAACCGTTCGCTATGACGTGCTCTGACCACCAGGGGCTGTGTGCAAAACATGGCGGGCATCTGTCACAGCAGGATATTGGAGCAGGTGAGTAGGGGCGCCAGACCGAGGGGTGAGCCTCTGGTAGTTACTGAAAATTCGTTGTTCCTGCGCGCGCAGTCCTGCCTGGTGCGCACACCTGCTTCTAGCTCAGGACCAGCTGGCACCCACTGCTGGCACCAGAGCCACTCACACCTGCTGCCAGCACCTGACACTGGTCCTGATCGCTCGGCACTATCAGCAGGTGCAAGCAGCAGCTGCTGGCCCCAATCACCTGAGGGCTTCTCCACCTCCCCATGCTCCTGAGGGGCGATTGGGGCAGCAGCCGCCATTTGCACCCACTGACAGCACTGAGTGATCAGGACCTACGGGTGCTGGCAGCAGGTGCAGGTGCGAACAAGGCTGACGCCATCAGGGCATGGGAGTGGTGGCAGCAGGAGCAGGGCTGCCAGCAGAGAGGGGACTGGGGGCTGTGGCAGGAAGGCCAGGGAGGAGGGGCTGGGTGAGGGCACAGAGGATGGGCCGAGACCCACCCCTGTGTCCACCGCAGCCTCGCAGCCCACAGTTTCTTTCAAGGTACACGAATTCATGCACTGGGCCCATAGTATCGTATAATAAAATATTTCATGCACACCAAAAAGAAAAATAGAGAATAATGTAGCAAACATGGTGTAACCACTGAACGTTGCCTGCCGCATCTTGACAAGTTGCCTAACTCCTTTATCACTTTCTTAGTAACGTGAATGTTTTATAAACTCAGTTGGAGCCCCTGCGTGCTCCTTCCTGATCTCATTCTCCTCCAGTCCTCCCAGAGGCATTGATGTGTTGCCACTGGCATGCGTGTTTTTCTATTTTGCAGCCTCTGTAGATATTCCACGTGCACAGGTGTGGTATGTGCATGTAAGATGGTTTTGCATTTCTTCAAACATATTAAATTGGCATCATGCTGAATAAATCATAAAACATTCTGTGTTTTCCCCCTCAGCGTTGCTTTTATAGTTGCATCCTTGTTGGTGCACAGGATTACAGTGGATATATTTATACAGGTTGTTCACCTACTTTTCCTTTAATGAAGTGTAGGGCTCTCTTCCTCCCCACCCCCCCACCACAAAATGACTGTCTTTTTTTCTCTTTCAAATAGTGCTGCAATAAATACGCTTTGGACTTACTAATTTCCTGTGGACACATGGGAATCTTTTTCGGGTATATTCCTGGAAGTGGAAATGCTGAATCCTCGGATGTGCACATGTCCAGTGTTGCTAAATTTTGCCTCATCCCCCTCCACACGGAATGAGTTTGCTCTTCCTCAGAAATGGTCTGCAGAAACCGGTTTGGCTCCGTGCTTAGAGCATCGGCCTGCGAACTGAAGGGTCCTAGGTTCTATTCCAGTCAAGGTCATGTGCCTTGGTTGCGGGCACATCCCCAGTGGGGGGTGTGCAGGAGGCAGCTGATCCATGATTCTCTGTCATTGGTGTTTCTGACTCTCTATCCCTCTCTGTAGAAAAAAAAAATCAATAAAATATATATTTTTAAAAAAGGGTCTGAAGATTCGTGTTTCTCTGCATCCTTTCCAACCCTCGGTGAATTTCTGCTCATCTAATCCACAATGTGGCATGTGCCCTGGGCATTTCTGTGTCCTGGCTTTCCGGGGTGCAGGAGGGACCTGCCAGGGCTGACAGGGGTGAGGGAGAGTTTGCTTTACTTTGCATCCCCCTGACACAGTGAGGCTGAACACATGTTTTTTAATATCCTCATAAGCCATTCAGGTTTTGTCTTTTGCGAATTTCCTATTTATACCCATCAGCTTCCGTTCCACCAGGCTATTTGTCTTGTTCCTACTGAGCGCTAGGCACCCGTTGCATATTCTAGTGGCTAACTTTTCTGGTTTTATGTGTAAGTACCTGCTCCTGCTTGATCATTTTACTTCGTTTGCAGTGGCTTTTGTTTTCTAGGTATTTTCAACCTTAATGCAGTCAGACTTACCATATTTTCATGAAATTCTCTGCCAAGAAGTCCTAAAGATGTTCTCCTACGTTTTCTCGGAAATGTGTCAAAACGCTGCCGTTTTTATTTAGGTTTTATCCTCGTGGGACTGACTGTTGTGTATGTAAGTAAGGAGCTAATTGCTTTTCCTCACGTGGACAAATGGCAACCCCAGGACCACTTACATCTGCCCCCTTTTTCCCTTGTGGATGGCACCACACCTACGGTCACAGATTAAATTCTCAGTGACAGCCGGGGTTACGTCTGAGCACCGTGTCATTTCATTGCTCTGCTTGTCTCTGAGTCAATGTCCTACTGCCTTAATTATGACAATCTTATAAGGAAAGAAAGGCCCTTCCTTCCCCACATTCTTCTTCTAAAAAACCTATTTTGCCTCTTCACTTTTCCATATGTCATTTCCATGGATCATGATTAGAATTATATTGACTTTATAGACTGATTAGGGACAACTTTCATTTTGTTAAGACTGACTCTTTCCACTAATAAACATAGCCCATTCTAGCCTCCATTTCTGTAGGTCTTCTCTTATCTCTTTAAATAAAGTTATAAGTATCTCCATAAATGTTTATTTAGAGGTATCTTTAAGTTTTTATTGCAATGCATATGGTGTCTTTTTTAAACTACATATTCTAACTCTTTTGGCTAATACACACAATTGACTTTTGCATGTTTGAGCTTATCCCTAGCCAAACTGCTGAGTTCTTGACTTGGTTTAGTTAGTTAGTATGCAGATCAGATTCTTTTCATTTTCACGTAGAAAATTTCCAGTGAATAACTATTGGATGAATAAAGGAATATACCAAAGCTGCTGATTCTCGTCTGGCTGGTGTGGCTCAGTGGCTGAGCATCAACCTATGAACCAAGAGGTCACAGTTCAATTCCTGATCAGGGCACATGCTTGGGTTGTGGGCTCAATCCCCAGTGTGGGGCGTGCAGGAGGCAGCCAATCAATGATTCTTTCTCATCATGGATGTTTCTATCTCTCTATCCCTCTCCCTTCCTCTTTGAAATCAGTAACAAATATATTTTTTAAAAAGCTGCAGACTTTCAAAAGACTCCATCCTTGCTCAGAACACAGTTGTAATAGACCATGCTGTTCTACAGACCCAGAAAAAGATACAGTCCTATGACCCAGGCACAAACTCTAATACTCAGAAATTCAGGTTCCAGCAAAAGTGGAAAGTGGGTTTCCATATAACTTTTCATTATAATCAACTCATTGGGTTTCTACATTGACAGGTCCTTCCTTGCGGTCACTGTCACCTGTGCAAGCTCTGGCCTAAAGGTACCTATGGAATCAGGTGTCTGTCTGCATTAACTGAAGTCCAAGAAACCCATCCACCACCATGGAGGTAGTAAATTGAGTGGAGAGATATGTGAGTAAATTATAGAAGCACATAGAATCCACATTAAATACCAAATAATGGAATATTTAAAAAAACAAACTCATTTTCAAATTTTGAAAGAATATATATATATATATATATATATATATATATATATATATAAAAGCCTAAGCGACCAGCTGATCGGCTGACTGGCCAGTTGTTATGATATGCACTCACCACCAGAAGGCAAATGTTCAATGCAGGAGCTGCCCCATGGTGGTCAGTGCACTCTCACAGTCAACCTCTATAGTCCCTACCCCTGTCGGCTGGCCCCTCCCCAATAGGCTTCGATCACCAGCTAGGCTGAGAGACCCCACCCATGCATGAATTTGTGCACTAGGCCTCTAGTCTATATATATAAATGCCTAAGGGACCAGCCAACTGGCCAGTAGCTATGATATGCACTGACCACCACAGGGCAGATGCTCAAAGCAGGAGCTGCCGAGCTGTGGTCACTTGGCAGTGGTGGTTCTCTGGTGATACACCTGGAACCAGAGAGAAGGGAACCTAATTCTGGGGTGTGTCACCTGAAAACCGCCCTCTCACAATCCGGGCCCCCTCAGGGGATGTTGCAGAGCCAATTTCAGCCCTATCCTGCAGGCCAGGCCGAGGAACCCCACAAGTGCACGAATCCATGGACCCAGCCTCTAGTTATTATATAATCTCTTTTCATGAGCACTAAAACTAGAAAAAAGAAACCACTCATCATTTAAGCTATATCATGAGCCTCAGTACTCATGCTAGTGCACATCTGTCTGATTGTTAAAGGCACGTTTGGTTGTTGTTTTGTGTTGTTTTATTTTACAATCATTTATCAAGCATTTACTGTTAGCATAATCTCAGCTTATGCAACACTCTGAACAGGTGTGGTGAATTATTCCTATTTTAAAATGGGATCACAAGGGCATAGAGAGGTCAAGTCACTGACTCAAGGTCTCAGGCAGGCAGCGGGCAAGTGAAGACTAGACCTTACCCCAGAACTGTCTGACTCCAGTCCCTGCTCAAGCCTCTTCATACAATTCTGAAATTACATTGCTCCTTTTCTATGGACTGCAATCACATTTAACTTTTACCCTCCCCTCCATTGAACATCTTGAGCTATTTTTGCTGGTGGTTGGGTAGCCTTCATAAACGCTTCCTCTAATGACCAGTAGAAGGGTATCTGATCATTATTTCCTCATTCAACAGGGCAGACTGACCACTCTGGGGAGCAATTTAGCCTGACCTTGTGGATGGAACACTCACATGCCCCATGCCCCAGCAATTCCTCTCCCGTGATCATGTTCTTGAGCCAATCTTAGAGGTGCATTCAAGCTGAAGGCAAGGCTATTCACAGGTGCATTGCTCAAATAGAAAAACCAGAAAGGAGAACTCACTGGGAGCATGCATACTGCTAACATATTACTGAGTGAACAAAGCAAGTCTCTGAAGCCACCATTTTTATAAAGCACCAAAAACAAGCAAATCTATTGCCTTGATACGTATACATGACCAGTAAAGTTATATTTTTTTAAAAGTCAAGAGAATGAAAACCAAAACATTCTGACTGCATCCCACTCTGAGTTCAATGCATTCATTTCATAAATATTTATTGAGCACCTACTAAGTCCTAGCTCCTCTGCTTTGCTCTTCACATACAGCAACTCGTTCACTCCTCACTTCAACCTCGGGAGCTGTTTACTCATATGAGCTGCCTTGTGCAGAAGTGGAAACCAGAACCCTGAGGAGGCGAGCATTTAATCTTACGTGTCAACATCCCTGAGCAATGCAGTGCCCAGAAATGCAGTCAAACATTTTTCTGTGTGTTTCTGTAATGGCTTTTCGGATGAAATTAATATTGAAATCACTAGACTGAATGAAGCAGATTGCTCTCCCTGATGTGGGTGGGCCTCATCCAATCAGTTGAAGGCATGGACAGAACAAGAGGCTGACCCTCTCCCTGAGTAAGAGAGAATTCCTCCTGCCGAACCGCCTTCCCACAGAAGGGTTTCCAGTTTGCCAGCTCACACTGCAGATCCTGGGACTTGCCAGTCGTCACCATCACATGAACCCATTCCTTATAAGAAATCCATTTCTATGTATGTATACACATGTCTTCTTGGTTATGCTTCTCTGGAGAACCCTAATTAACAGAGTAAGTTATGCCCAAATGCCACATCGCTAGGAAGCGGGGAGGCAGGTCTGGAGCCAGAATGCTTATCTGTTTTACCACCACCCTCTCTCTCCAACACAACACAAAACTATTCTTGTAAGACTCCTGAGCTTCAAAAAAGGGTTTGCAAGTGTCAAAATGGTATAATCGAAATGGACAGGCTTTTCTGAAAACCCATCTGATTCTTAGTTTAGATGCTTCATAAATCCTGCACTCTTCTCTGCTGGGCACACAACCAATTTCTAATATTGCATTTGGACTCTAATAAGCTCATTTCCAACACAAAGTATCCCGCCTTCCTCGCTGGCTTCTCACGGAGTCAAAGAAGAAGAATCTGCATTTCAAATCTCCGTGTTTGTTGTTATGACAACATACAGCCGGGATCTGTTCTGAGCAGTGGTATGCAAAGCCCTGCGTTGGAAAGCATTTCTTTCTTGTGATTCAGGAGGGCTGTGAGAGAGGTAGCTCGGTTCACACGCTGCCACCCCACCGCCCACCACACACAAAGATGAAAACGTTCCTCAGCTACCTTAATGCGATGTAGAAAACATAAAGAATGCGCCCGAGCATATAATAAGACAAGCTCTCCCAGCAGGGAGGCTGAGCAGATGCTCTTTCCAGGCAAGCGTCGTTACAATAATGTGACAGAAATGCCAGGCACCAGAGAGCTCAGTGAGAATTGGTGTCTTCCGTAGAAATGTTTCCTGAGTGCCCTTCAAGTCGTCTTTCCTTATTCCTTCATGAGCACACATGCCAGCCACAATGCATTTTCATGTGCGTTCATGTGTTTCACTCCCTGATCTGTTTTGTTTTTTTTTTGTCATTAATCACTAAGAGGTTTTTAAGAATTTTTGATCATGCTTTCCAGTTAAGCAATCATCTTATGAATGGAGTCCATTGGGTTTCTCTTATTTATAGACATGTAAATTGCTTCTAAGTTTTTGTTTTCTTTCCCATTGTAAATAATGCTGTAATAAACATCTTCATGGATGTCTCTTTAGGCGTAAGTGGGGGACTTCCTCTCCAGTCTATGACTAAAACAGAATTGCTGGCCTGTAGTGAGGGCACTTTTTCAGTTTAATGGGATATTAACTAGATACTGCAAAAAGCTAGGCCAGGAAATGAATGCACATTCCCATTTCCCTGCCCCCTCACCAATGCTGGATACTGTCCGATTTCAAGTTTCCCCAAGGGGTAGCTGGGATATGGTATCATGGTGCTCACTGCAGCTCCCACTCCACTCTGAGGTTCAGTGTCTCTTCCCATGTGTGCTGGCGCAGCCACTTCACGTTCCTTTCCTGTCCTGTTTCTTCTGCTGTTGGCTGGTTCTTTTTCTTAGGAATGTGCTTAACATTCTTGACATCTCCCAGATGCCTATTCAGTTACACATTGCAAATTGATACTCCCAGTCTGTAGTTTGTCTTTTAACTTTGTTCGCAAAAGGCTTGTCATTTAAATAAATAAAATTTATTGTTTCATTTTCTAATTTTTATTTTTTTTGGTGGGGAGAAAAAGGGTGTTTACTAAGACCCCTAGCCTTAAGACTTAAAAAAGATATTTGGTTTTATTTTATTGTAATAAAATAAAGGTTTTTTTTTGTTGTTTGTTTACTTATTTCTTTTTATCTAGATCTTTAATCCACCTGGGTTTTGTTTTTGTTTATGGCGTGAGGTAGGGATATAGTTTTATTTTTCCACTCTTGAAAAGTTAATTGTCTCAGTATCATTTGTAAAAATGTTTTATCGTTCATATTTTCCCCATTAGTTTGCAATGCCAACTCCAGCATGCATTTTATATATTTATAATATTGACATTATTCATAAAATTAAATATATATTTATGTCTATATGTGAGATCTTTTAAAATTTTATTTTAGAGAAAGAAAGGGAAGATGAGTAGAAGGGAAGGAGGGAGGGAGAGAGGAAGGGAGAGAGACATCAATTTGTTGTTCTACTTATTTATGCATTCCTTTGTTGATTTTTGTATGTGCCCTGACTGGGATTCAAACCCGCAACTTGGTGTATGAGGATGACACTCTATCCAACTGAGCTACCAGACCTGAGCTACCTGTGAGATCTTTATTCTCCTGCATCGATCTATTGATCTATTCCTGTATGGCCACAACATTGTTTTCATTATGAGATCATTAGTCTTGGTAAATGGTAGAGCAGGTCTTTCCTTTACCTTCTTCAGAATTTTTTTGGCTATTCTTAGATGTTTACCCTTTGGTGCAAATTTTAAAATCTATTTGTCAAGTTTTGTTCCAAGAAAATGTCCTATTAAGATTTTGATTGAACTGTAATATGTTTATGAATTAATTTGGGGAGAATAGATAATTTATGACATTTATTTGCTGAGTCTTCTCATCAAATACTTTGATATATATATATATATATATATATATATATATATATATATATATCCATATATATATCCATTTATTTAAGTCCTTTATGCCCTTCAATAACATATATAACTTTGTCTATAAAGTTCTTATAATGTTTTTATTAGATTTATTTATAGTTAGCTTAGTCATATGGTTGCTATGAGAATTAAATGACAGAAAATATAAATGCTTAGAACACTGGTAAGAACTCAATTAGTGTTAGCAATTAATATCATCTCATAAATTTGTTGCTACTGTGAACAGGCTATTTTTCCTATAATATTTTCTAACATATTTTATGATTTATAGAAAAGATTGATTTTTTTAAAAGTGTAGACGCTGTATCCAACGAACTTTTGGAATTTTCTTTTTAATTCTAAAATTTTATGTGTACAACTTCTTAGGTTTTCTACATATAGACAGTTTAACTTCTGCAAATAAGGAATTATGTTTGCCTTTCCAATTCCCATGCCTATTTTTTCCCCCTTTTTTCTTACTATATTGCATTGGTGAAGAATTCAAATGTAATGCTGAATAACAGATGGAAAACAGGTGTCCTTCCTTGTTCTGTGTTTTACTGGAAATGCTTCTACAATTCACCATCAACTAGGGTGATTACTATCAAGTTTCGGCAGTTAATTTATCAAGCTAAAAAATGTTTATTTTCAGTTTGGTAAGAGGTTTTCTATTTGTTTTTAAACCATGAATAAGTGCTGAAATATATTGATCACTTATGCCACATCTACAGAATCAATCACATTACCCTTTCCCCCTTAATCAGTCAATGTATTGAGTTACACTGATAGGGTTTAAAACCCGCACTCCTAAGCCAATGCTCATTAGTCACAATGTATTTATTTTAATAATCTTCTGGATTCCACTTGCTGACACCTTATTTAGGATTTCTCCAACTGTGTTCTACAAGTGAGACTGGCTTATCATAGTACGCTCTTACACTGGAAGTTTCATGAAATTGGCCCTTTTTACTCTTTGCAAACAATTTGCATAAGAAGGGATTATCTACTTTTTCAAACTTTGGGAAAACTTAACTTTCACATCTCTGGGCTCAAGTTATCCTCTATACCTGGAATTCTCTCTCCTCCCCTGATTCAAATAAAGTCTCAACTTTCCAGATCTCACCAAATGCTATGACCTCCCTCCACCCTCTCATCTTCTCACCCTCTTTGGAAATCCACTCCCCTCACGCTCTCCCTCACAGCCTCAGATCATGCTTTCTTTGCTCCGTGCTTGCACTATTTATGATTCTTTCTTTTGGATGTGATCCCAACCCCCTTTCAAAGTGCCCACCACAAGGCCTTTCTCTTAAATGCTCATAGACATTTGTCAAATGAATGTCTACAGAGCATTATTGCTCTTGCTTATCACATACACACACACATACATGCCAGGCAGATAAGACTATCATGGGAAAAGTGGTTTTACTGTTCATCAATGTCCAATGCCAGTTCTTGCGATCTGGCTGCATTTGGCAGGGCTTTGCTCTTGTGCAGGAAACGCCATTCCCTAGGTTCCAAAGTGATGGGCAGGGCAGCAGGCCCGGGGCCCGGGAGAGTGCAGGTAGGCAACCACATTTACTGAGGATTAATGGGCCGAACAAAGCCTCTGCATGATACGCTTACCACGGAGGTTTATTACTCTGTCCACAAATAATTACAGAACCTGTTGTACCCGGTGGAGTGGCTTGGAGATAGTAGGCCCTTCCTCCCTTGCTATCAGCTGTGTGTGTGTGTGTGTGTGTGTGTGTGTGTGTGTGAAGGGGGGAGGTAGGGAGTGCATTCTAGCTAAGGAGCTGGAGAGCTGGGTTGCAGTCCCCACCCTACTCCCGGTCCTGTGTCCTTGGGCTATACCCATTTATATGATGTATAGGCGGTGAGGGAGAGCACCTGCCAAGGAATGCATATTTTAATGGGTGGACCAGGCAAGATGATTTCTCTAAGTGTCAGCAACATAAAAGCTCGGTTATTTATTGCTAACTCATGCCTTTGGAGGGAGGCTAGTGGTCAGCTGGGGAACACCAGGCTCCGTTGATCTTGGCATGGCTCATTCGTGCAGCTATGGGTCAACTAGAAGCTTTGTTCTGGCTAGAGATGGGTAGGCCACCTTAGCTGGGGAAGCATTGTTCTAGATGCCTCCTATCCAGCTTTTGTGATGCAGGAGAGCAAGAGTAATCATGAGGATCTTGAAGCCTAGTCTCAGGACCTGCACTGCACTCTGCCTTATTCTATTGGTCAAAGTGAGTCACATGATGTTATGAAGTCCCTGTGATTGTATTTGGGAGGCAATTAGGTTTGGATGAGACTGTAGAGGGTGGGGCCCCCCTGATAGGATTGGTGCCCTTATACGAGGAGGAAGAGGTCAGAGCTCTCTCCACCTTGTGTGGATGCAGTGAGAAGGCAGCAATCTACAAATTAGGAAGAGCGGTGTCACTGGAACCCAACCATATGGCACCCTGACCTCAGACTTCCAGACTCCAGGAGGGTGAGAAATACATGTCTGTGGTGTACGCCACCTCAGTCTGTGGTGCTTTGTTATGGCAGCTGAGCTGACCAAGCCATGTGGGGAGGGAACTTACACTCCACCTTCCGGGGAGTCCCTCCCCTAAATTCACGGATAAGGGTATGAATTCAGAGAAAAATCAAGTGGGGCCACTAATGAAATGGAACCTTACAGAGGTACCATCCCTCTAGGCTCTTCCCAGGAAAAGGAGAGAAGCCTTCTCTATCCAGTGCCACCCAACTCCGGGGAGGAGGAGCACGTAGGCACAGGGATGGAGACACTCTTTCTCTCCATCTCCCTCCACTCCTTAGGTGCCAATCTTGTCCTAAGTAAAGAGGACTCATGGAGCGGAGGAAACGGAACCTGTCTGAAGAGATGGCTGGTGACAGCGGCCTGCAGCAGGTGACAGCATTTCTCAGCCTCACTGGGGTAAAGGTTATGGGCTTTCCTGGGTGGTGTGTGTCCCTGCACCCAACACAGGTGTGGAGAGCCCACCCGGCGTGGTGGTCTGCACGCACCATGATGAGCCGAAGGGGTCAGATGAGGACAGCACTGGCCGGTTTGCCCCTGTTCCATCATCTTCCAGAAACCCGAGCGCACAGCCACAAAATCATCCCCAGTCATTTCACGTTGGCAGAGCCAGACTCATTATCTGCAATTCCGTCTGTCAGAAACGTTTGGAAATTCATCCCGTGTCCAAAGAGTGAGTCTGATGGGAGGCCTCGCCAAAGCTCTGGGACCTTCACAAGTTCGAGAAGGTGTTGGACACTGGCCTTGGCTGAAGAATAGTTCACCTTCTCCACCCCCTTCCCCCCCCCCCTTTTTTTTTTAGTCCGTATGTCTGAGAGCCAATGGGTCCCCATCTGTGTCTGGCAGGGCCTTGGCTCTGCCCTGTCTGAGCCACAGCTGGCGGCATACAGTCTTGCCAGTGTGGCTGAGGTGGAGAAGCTGTGTGCACACTGTGGGGGTCCCCTGGAGGCAGGAGCAGCCTGTTCTCGGAACCCACCTTCCTGCTGGCCAGGAAAGACTCAAGTTATCCTGATGTCAATGCCCAGTTCTGTTTGGTGCCCTCTGCTGTTCATGTCATGAGGTCCCTTTTTTTTAAATTATTGATTTATTGATTATGGTATCACATAATTGTCCTCATCCCCCATTCCTATCCCAAACCCCTCCCCATGTATGCCCCAACCCCCCCTATTGTCCATGACCACTGGTTAGGCTGTATGAACACAAGTCCTTTGGTTGATCTCTCCCCCCATCCCCACCCTCCTCTACCTTCCCACTAAGGTTTGACAGTCTGTGCTCTCTTACACATCCCTCCTCTCACTGCTGGATAGTCTTGCTGCCCCTAAGGTCCTCTCTCCATCTTTCCCCGGGAGGTTGGCGTTTCTGGACAAGGATGCCCTTGTCTTTGGGGCTTCCTGGGCTTGTCCTTGAGGGTGGGGGAGGGGCTGCCAGGGGGCTGAGAGGTGAGAGGAAAGGCCTTGGGGTGAGTTAGTCTCCTGGCTCCTCTGCATTCCTGCAGCAGCCCCAGCTCAGCCCCTTCTGGGTTCCAGGACCCACTCCCCCCGCCCCTCCCCCTTTCAGGCCTCCAGGTGGCAGGAGCCCCCAGACTGTTTCACCACTGGCTCTTACCACCTCTTTAAACCCACCTACCCCTTTGTAACCGGAGGCTAAGTTAAAGCTCCTCCATTATTCCACTTGACTGTGCTCCTATTTCTTGCCAGGACCGTGACTATTCCAAGTGGTTAAAAAAAAGTGGTGGGAGTAGAGAGTGCAATGGTGTGGCTAATGCGTTAATAAAATAACAGCATCGCCACAGACTCTGCTTCCCTCTGCAGAGACAAGCAGATGCACCTGGAACAGAACGATGTCCCTCTCTTCTGCTCTCCCTCCCTCCCTCTGCGCCCCTATCTCCTCTCTCCTCCTCTCCCTTCTCGTCCGTCCTCCCTCAGCCCCAGTGAATCCGCCCTGTTCTGTAGGGGCCCTGGGTGAGGTTCTGGAGAGGCAGAGATGAGCCAGGCGGTGGTTATACCCAAGAGCTCCCTGCCTAGACCTGGCCCATCCTGGAGGCACGAAGCAGATGACCGAGGAGCGTGTCCACGGGCCTGGGCCACGTGCCTGATCTCTCAGTCCCCAGCTGCTCACGTCAGTCCTAGTCACCAACTGTACCCGCTGTGGTTCCAATTTCCATACACAGGAACACTTCCGGCCCACCCCCTGGAGTTCCTATGAGCTTCCCGCGGGATCCTATGTGTCAGGCAGACATTAGGTACCGGTACGCAGTGGGTTTTTCTGTTTGTCACTGGAGAGAAGCAGTGGTAATGCCATGTGGTGGTGAAAAGTCTTAGGATCCTAGGCGAGCACCTTAATCGCCTGGGTTTCCCTGGGGCTAATACAGCCCTCTGCCCTTTCTCAGGGGGTTGATGGTGATTATATCTGAGAAGGTGCACAGGCTCCGGATGGAAAAGTGGGAAAAGCGGCAACCACAGCCCAGGCGGCGTTACTCTAGAGCAGTGGTCGGCAAACTGCGGCTCGAGAGCCACATGTGGCTCTTTGGCCCCTTGAGTGTGGCTCTTCCACAAAATACCATGGCCTGGGCGAGTCTATGTTGCAGAAGTGGCGTTAGAAGAAGTTTAAGTTTTAAAAATGTGGCTCTCCAAAGGAATTTCAATCGTTGAAAGTTGCTATTTGGCTCTGTGGACTAATGAGTTTGCCGACCACTGGGCTAGAACGCTGGTGCAGATTCCAACCAACTCTTCACTTGCTTCCTGGAATCCCTGGGCGGAGACCTCCCCGCCCCCCCCCCCCCCCCCCCCCCCCCCCCCCCCCCCCCCCCCCCCCCACCCCCCCCCCCCCCCCCCCCCCCGCCCCACTGCATGCCAGGCTGCCTCAGTGTTTATTTGTTGAGAGCCTTGAACCAGTCTGGCCAGGAGAACATCGGAAATCAAATCTGCCTGCTGAAGGGGCAGTGGTGGCAGGAGGGCCCCAGGCCTCAGGCCACTGCCATTCAAGCCTGGACATGAGGCACATGCCATTTTTAACCCCTTACCACCCCTCCCCCATCTGTGGACACACCCAAGAATCGGCATCACTAACACTCAACCACTGAACCACCCTGTCTGGGGACCCGGTAGGGGCTGGGGACCCAGTGGGGTCTGGGGTCCCTGCCACAGGAAGTGAGCTTGTGTCCTCCATCCTGCCCGCCTGGTGGCAGGAGGACATCAAAGCCCAAAGCAGCGGAGGTGCCGGATAAATAATTGCCAGCCGAGGCTGCCTTTGATCAGCAAATCCCCACAGCAAACCTCAGAGGCCCTGGTGCCATTACAATTAGTTTAAAGGGCTGCACTCGTTTTTCCTGATCTTTCCTCCACACCAGGAATCTGCACGGCTTTTTAAAACAGGAATTCTGTCCAGCCAGCCTGGCTCAGTGGCTGAGCATCGACCTATGAACCAGGAGGTCACGGTTCAATTCCTGGTCAGGGCACATGCCCGGGTTGTGGGCTCTATCCCCGTGTGGGGCGTGCAGGAGGCGCCGATCAATGGTTGTACTGTTGATCAACCTCAGAGACTAAACCCTGTTAGTCTCTACTATTGATCAGCTGATCAACCTCTCTCATCTGCCGATTCGAAGGGTGTCCTGGGGACCTGCTGAGCAAGCCTCGGTCAGCGCTAAGTCCCAGGGGGCACCGCAGTGATAGTAACAACGCAACATCTATTCTCAGCCGGGTACTAAGCACTCTACAGGTATTAGCTCAGGGTTCTCAAACTTGTGGGACCAACAGACTTGCCACACAGAAGGGTTCCTGAGGCAAAGGAGTTTGAGAAAGCACATGTGGCCAGCATGTGAAGGTTGCTGCACACACACAGGAGACACTGAACAATGCTCCTTCGATACAGACCCTTTGCCAGCTGCTTTTCCCAAAGTAAGAATGCAAGAAAACTCCTCCTTCTTGCACTTTCCAACTTGCTCAGATCTACCAAAAACAAACCGTTAAGCTAACAGCATCGCTGAATGAGAGGGGTGGTTTTCACATTAGCAAGCCATTCTTCTTTTGCACGGATCCTCTCTGCCAGGTTCCTTCAAACAGCCGGCTCCTCTCACGGTTACAAAGGCGGGTTGGGTGTGCGCATCCCCATTGTGAGAAGTTACGGCGAGCACGTCGCCCTGCCTCCCACAGATAATCTGCCTGTTCCTCGGTTTGCGCTTCACACTGTGGTCTCTTTGGAGGATGAGGCCCATGTCTCCTGCATGTCTGGTTCTGCCTCTGAGCGTCCCGATGTTGTAGGAGGCCGATGAATATTCATGGATGCTGATGAGGTGCATGGAAGCCGAGGTGTGTTCTCGCCTCCTTGTCGTGTTTTCGAAGGGGTGTTTTTTAATCAGCATTTGCAAAATAGGCACCAGGAAACTCTTATTTGAATCCTCTGGACTGGGATGCTTTTGCGAGGCATGGAGACTCACTTGCTGACTCAACCCTGGCCAGACATTGCACGTGCATTATTCCCACGCACGCATGATTTCCGGACTAGCTCAGCTGCAGAGGTAGCCTCTCCTGGCCCCTAAAAGCATTCTCTTATTATATGGGATACGATTGCAAGACAGGATCACGCAGGCAGTTAATGTCACAGTGAAGAGCTCAGAGGAGGGCTTTTATTTGCCTCCCCATGAGGGACCTGGTAGGACAATCTCTCTCAACCCGGGGTCCCGGGGCCAGCAGCACGGGCATCCTGTTAGAAGTGTGCGATCATTGTCCGAACCCAGAGCTCCTGGACCAGAAGCTCAGGGGGTGGGGCCCAGCCTCTGTGTTTACTAAGCCCTTCGGGTAACTGCAGTGTGCCTAAGTTCGATAGCTACTCTGCTGGAGGCTCAAGCTTTTTCTTTTTTCACATATTCGTATTGATTTCAGAGAGGAAGGAAGAGGGAGAGAGAGATAGAAACATCAATGATCAGCTGCCTTCTGCATGCCCCTCTCCTCTCCCCCGACCCCCCAACTGGGGATTGAGCCTGCAACCTGGGCAGCTGCTCTTGACCAGAATCCTTCAGTTCACAGGCCGATGCTCTGTCCACTAAGCCAAAGCAGATAGGGCCCACCCACCATTTTCAGAATTTCTGTCTTGGAGCCCACTGTGCCGTCGCTAACCTTACGTTGGTAGTGACTCTGACCTCGCACCATCATGAGAACACGAAGTACCATAACAAGGGTTTGTTTCCGACTTCGGTTTTTAGCGGAATTAGCATCTCACAGCAGAGAGGCCCCGATTCTTGCACAGGTGTGTGATGTCAGGCGCATCCTGTGCCATTGGCAACCAGAGCTGTGGTCCGGTTTATTCCCTGGGGGTCGTAGCCCAGTGTTGCTTCTGTACAAGATACCTTCCCCAGGAGACGCGCCATGCTGCCAAACAAAGCTGCCTTGAGTGGACAATTCATAGCTCAGAACCCATCTCGGCCTTGGACGCCTTCACGGCCTTTCCTGGTTGCTGTATAGACGCCTCCCTTCTCCGTTATCACTCTGAGGAGTGGTTTCCCAAGCCTTGGGAGCACATTTCAAGATTCCTTCTCTGAGGCTGAGCAGACGCGGCTCCCCAGGTGTGTCCTTTAAGGTGACTATGAGCCTGAACGCGCATGAAAAGTGTGGAAGTTAATGGCCCGGCATTGAGTGGGGACATTAAAGAACGCACAGTGCACTGCTGGCATCTCTGCCACCCAGCAGCAGCGCGGCTCTGCCTCCGAGGCTGAACTCAATCAAGAACCTTTCTCTGCAGAGGAGACGTTCCCACGGAGCAGCTCTTGTTCTGCATTTCGAGACTTGTCTCCTGTCTGCCTCTTTCCTGGGGCCATGCCGCCCACACGCATTCTGGTGGAAGGCACCTTCCACCTCAGGGGCCTCGCTCAGCTAATGACAGTCAACACCATTCACTTGGCTCCCGGGAAGCCTGGAGCTCCACATTAGCCCCCGTTTGAAGTGTGGGCCAGAGGCAGGTGAGCGAGGAGGGGCCGGGACTGGAAATGGACTGCCGAACACAGGCACAATTACAGCTAGGAGAGAGAGAATTGTTTTTTTAAAGCCAGCAATCCTCTACTGACTGACTGACTCTCTCTCTCTCTCTCCCTCTCTCTCTCTCTCCCCTTCTCTCTCTCTCTATCTCAAACAATGAATTCTCCAGCAGATAAAGGGGCTGTAAATTGAATGAGTTCGTTCTGACACGATGAAAGCCCAGTTGCTGAACATTAAAACTTTACCTTCTCTTTCTTTCTTTGGCTTCAGAATCTGGGCAAAAGACTCCAGGAGCCCAGCAGCCTCGAGCAGGCTGGAGAGGGAGGCCAGGCAGGTGGGACACATCACAGGCCATTGGTAGTGACTCTGACCAGGTACCATCGTGAGAACACGAAGTTCTCATGTGAGTTGCCCAGAACGCCTGTCTGTTTCCGCATTATCAGCACATCTGCTTTTCCAGGTCCCAATGGCACATGAGGGTCCAGCTATGACATAAGATGTGGGAGTCGATGCTGTGGCCGATGAAACTGTCAGGACTCTCCTACCTCATGTGGCCTGTTCACTCTGAAGGATATGATGGGGTCCATGGGTCAAGTACAGCTCAAGTGAAGCCCTCCTGGGAACGGAGGGGAGGGACAGCACTGAGGGAACACAACACAAGAGCATAGGTGGGGGTACACATGTAGGAGGGGGGTCTTGCTTGGACCCTCCCCCAAATCACATGACTCAGGTGGACACTGTCTCTGCACTAAGCCAGCGAAGGTTCGGCTGTGGATTGGTTCGCATGGAAGCAAAGAACATTGGTGGGAATAGATACTGACATTGTTACTGATGTGGCCCAGTATTCTCTGGCTCTGTTGCCACAAGAGATGACACAGGTGACCTCTGTGACACAGGTGACCTCTGTGACACAGGTAACCTCTGTGACACAGGTCGGTGACCTCTGTGACACAGATGACATAGGTCAGTGACCTCTATGACACAGGTGACCAGCAGTTGGATCACTGCCAATGCAGCTATGACAATCATCGTGAACATCTTACAATTTTCTAACATTCAAACGAAGGACCAACCATTCAGTTGCCCAGGGAGGTGCCACCCCCTGCGCTGCCCCGGCAGGATTTGAACCAGTGACACTGGAGGGCCAACAGCCCCCACGGAGATGCAGTTCCATCTCTTCCATCTGTATGTCCAGAGGCTCCATGAGAGCCACACACTTACACGCCGAGCCATTTCCACGGACTTTTATGAGCGTGTTCCCAGCTGACCTTGCGCTGTAAAGGATGACGCTTAGATGTTGAGTATTTCTGCGTGCCAACAGCCGCAGTGCTCTGGCAGGCAGCGTCCACAGACAGATGTGTGTTTCTGCAGCCGTCCATTTTCCTTTTGGTTGTTATGTCACCAAATCTGGTTTCTTTCCAGGCAATTTACACTTTGAGCGATGACTCGCCTGTGAACTAGCATAACGGTGGCCTCCAGGTAGGGGAATTTAGCTCAGCAGAAAGAAATGCTAAGCAATGCAAAACTCTGAGTTCTTGTTACTGGCAAGATGCCGTAAGAGGAAGAGCCACACTTTGCGACCTGCTTTTCAGCAGCCACGCTGCGGTCTTACTGGAGGACATATTTCTGTTTGGAGTTGGTCTAGAAAGTATTATATTTTTAACCCAGCCGTTCTCAACCGGGACAGTGTTGGCCCTCGGGAGATCCAGAAATGTCTGGAGGAGAGATGTTACAGGCATCAGTGCATCAAGACTAGAGATGCTACTGAGCATCGTACGGTGCACAGATCAGCCTCCACAACAAGGTAGTACCTCGCCAACTGTCGTTAGTGCTGAGACTGCAGAATCTCGCTGTTAAGAGCTGAATTGTGCCTCCAAAGAGAGAAGTTAACGTACTGGCCCTGGCCTCAGAATGGGGCCTTATCTGGAAACAGGGTCACTGCGGATGGAATGAGATAAGAGGGAGCCTCCCTGGAGTCGGGGGTAGGCCTTTGATCTAATGTGACCGGCGTCCCTATGAGGAGAGGAGAGCCGATGTGCAGGCAGATGCAGAGGGAGAAGTCAGGAAGATGAAGGCAGAGCCTGGAGTGATGCTGACACAAACCAAGGAATGCTGGGAGCCGCAGAAGTGGCCAGAACCAAGAAAGGAGCCTCCTGAGAGGGTCAGGGGAGCAGGGCCCTGCTGATGCCCCGACTTCGGACTTCTGGTCTGTGGAACTCTGAGAGGATTGTGTTTGAAGCCCTCCACAGGTAACACTTTCCTTTTTCTTAGAACAGAGATCATATTTGTGTTTGTATTAGTGACAGGGAATGTGTTACTAGGCAAACACACGGTCCTCTCTCTACTACGCCCTTCCCTCTGCATTATTATGCTGAACAGCTCAGACCACAGGCACCACTATTCCCATTTCAGAGACCAGTAACAGTGAGAATGAGCATTTCTCCAGAGCATGCTTGTTGCAGTAACCCTGGGAGACAGCTGCTATCATCACTCTCATTTTGCAGTGGAGGAAACTGAGGCACAGAGAAGTGAGTGTAGTTCTCCAGTTCCTACAGGTGGTGAGTGGAGGAAGTTTCAAACCAGTGAGGCTCCAGAGCCCTCACTCTTCACCATACGCTCTCTGGCTCTGAAGGGTCAGAAGCCAAAAGACCCAGGAAGCCACCAGTCAATGCGAAGGACAGGACTTCATTTGTCCAGTCAAAACCCATGGCCCGGTTAACAACACATCTCTAAAGAAGAGTGTCTTAATATAAGCAGTTCCTGAACTTCATTGCACACACACACACACACACACACACACACACACAGTTCTGAGGTAATCATTACATACTATATCCCTCCCTTTGAGATGTAAAAATGTCATTAGTAAAGGCTCTGATAAAGTGTGCGTTTACACCACCAAAGACTCCAAAAACCTCTTTGTTGTTTTAGTCCAGTGGTTCTCCAAATTATTTAGCCACAGAAAGTGTTGTGTATAACACTATTAAAACCTAGAGCAGGGAGCAGCACACCTTTTTTTTTTTTAAAGACCCAGTGAATATTTGAGGTTTAGCTGGCCACCTCTAGTCTCTGTCACTTGTTCCTATTGTCCCTTTCAGAACCCTTTCACCATGTAAAATCCATTCTTAGAGCTTGAGGGTCATAAAGAAAGGAGCTGCCGGCTGCACGTGGCTGCCAGCCAGTTTGCTGACCCCACTAGGGGGAACAGGGTTGGGAAATACACACGGAAGACAACGTTTGAATTGTCATTTTCACTAGGATGGCACTGAGAAATCCAGTGTCAGAACTCCAGGAACAGCCCTAGCCGGTTTGGCTCTGTGGATAGAGCATCGGCCTGTGGACTGAAAGGTCCAGGGTTTGATTCTGGTCAAGAGCACATTACCCCGGTTGCAGGCTTCTCCTCAGCATGTGCAGGAGGCAACCAATCGATATTTCTCTCTGTCTTTCCCTCTCTCCTCTACCTTCTCAAAAAAATCAATGGAAAAACATCCTCAGGTGAGGGTTAAAAAAAAAAAAAAAAAAGAAAGAACAAAATCCAGGGACAGAAAACTAAAATTCTGTGCATTACCCCATGCGATCAGTCCATGTAACAAATGAGAAAATATGAAAGTCTGAGCAGGACCTTGGTTTGCTAGCGGGAACATGACTCCAGTGGGGCCACTGCACCTACTCAGGCCCGAGGACGTCCCTCCACCCGGGGTGGGGGCTACAGGAGTTCAAACATCACCTGGATGTGGTGCGGACAGTTCTCTCTGTAACTGGGCTGAGGGAATGCCTGGCAGATGTAGCTCATAGAGATTTCAGCTCCTTCCGGGTCCCAGGCTGCCAACCTTCGGGAGATACTGAGGACTTCTGTGGGCACTGAGTTGGACTTCCTTTAGCAATGCAGGCAGGGTTCCTGGGGGAGGTGCAGGGCCCCGGAGCCAGGCGCAGTTCTCCGAGGTCTGTATTTAGAGCAGCTGCCCCTTCGCAGGAGGAGGAGGGATGTGGGAGGCAGCCTGGGCCACGAGGCAAGACCCGGCTCTGGAGTGGGCTCTGCTGGCACTCACCGGGGGACCACATGAACAGAGCCCCTCTCTGCACCAGTTTCTCTACATGCACAGTGTCTCCAACGGATGAAACAAAGACAGATGATATACTACAACAGGGTTTGATCTGCACTGATCCATCTCCCAGCAGATATTTTCAATAAATGCAGTGGGCCCTCCTATCCCCGCGTTTCACATCCAAAGATCAACTGTGCATGGAAAACAGTGTTTTTGCACCCCAACGACAGCTGCCCAACCGGGGATCCAAACTACCGTTTTCCATCCGTGGCTGATTGAATCCGGGCATTCCAAGTCCTGACTGCAGAGTAAGAAGTTCTAGGGAAATTTTCGGCCCCTAACCCCCAGTGTTGTTTATTGTTCGAGGGTCAGTTGTATATATAAATGAGCGAATGTTTGTCAGGGTGATAAAAGAATAACATCTGGAGTCACAGGTCTGGATCTGAATCCTGGATTTGCACTTTTCTAGCTGCACAAAGTTGAGCAAACGACTTATCCTCTTTGAAGCTCAGCTTAGCCACCTAGGAAATGGGGATAATAATTCTGATCGGAAAGCGCTGATGGGGGACTTAAGCTACGTGGTCTGTGTAAAGACACTAGGACAATGCCTTGTGCATAGTAGGTGCATATCTTGGACTTCTAGCCACAGCGGCTGTGGCAGACAGACAAGAGTCTGTGGTCCCATGATCCCGCCTCCTGGCATTCACCCTCTCGTGTGATCCTCTCCCCTTGAGGGTGGGAGGGACCTGTGACTTGCTTACTAACAAAACACGGTGAAAGTGACGGCATGTCACCACCATGATTGTGTTGTGTAAGATCGATGTCCGTCTTGCCAGTCTCTCTCTTGCTTCTGGCGTTGACCAAGTAAGTTGCCACCTCCTGTGAGCTGCCCATAAAGATGGCCACGTGGCAAGGACCGAGGGCATCCTCGGTATGACAACCAAAAATAACTCCAGCCACTGCACCTGTGTCCGGGGAGACAAATCCCCTTCCCATGATCACTGTTCTAGACCCTTCTAAGTGATTAATGATGACGATGACAATAATGAAGACAAGCATTATTGGGAACCATGCTCTGTGCCCAGCAGGCACCACACTCTGCTGTGCTTAACAGTAATACTGAGAGGCATGATCTCCATCTGTGTTTCATAAGGTCTGGAGAAGATTCGGAGAATTTGAACTTTTCTCATGGTGGGAATTCAGCGCCCATTGCTTGAATCCACCTGTTTGACTCCACGGGGGTGTTTGGGTCAGCTAGCTCCAGCGGCGCCGTGCACCTGGGCCTTGACTGGAGGCCAATCTTCCAACGATTGTTCTTTTTTGTTGTTTGTTAATCCTCACCTGAGGATACTCTTTCCACTGGTTTTTAGAGGGCATGGAAGGGAGAGAGAGAGAGAGAGAGAGAGAGAGAGAGAGAGAGAGAGAGAGAGAGAGAGAGAGACAGACATGGATGTGAAAGAGACATATCAATTGGTTGCCTCCCATGCACACCCTGACTGGGGCCGAGGACCGAGCCTGCAAAAGAGGTACTTGCTGTTGAAGGGAATCAAACCCGGACCCTTTAGTCCGTGGGCCGGTGCTCTATCCACTGTGCCAAACCAGCCAGAGCAGTTATGTGTTTTTAATTGGATGAGTTTCCTGGAGGAGATGGAAGGGAGGTGGCTGCCTGCCACCAGTAAGTGCCTCAAAATGGGTCTCAAAATCAATTAAAGCTGAAACTAATTAGCAGCAGGATTCATTGAAAGAAGATTTTTTTTTTTAATTCCACTGGTTTCCAAACTGTTTTATGAACAAAATTCAGTGTGTGGCTCCAATACAAACCAACACGGATTGAACACAGTTTTCAATAGTAGGGTTTCCAGGACCAAGATGACACTCAACATTGAGGGCAGCTCACCAATGGGCCTGAGGTTTCAGGGCCCCAGCCACACACAGTGCCACTTGGAGACAGGGAGTCCTAGGGCGGCCAGACCTGGGGGTAGGGGTGGGGGTGAGGGTGCTTTCCCAGAGATCCATCCTCACATCCGCATCAGCTGACCTTCATATCAACAGCTCTTAACTGAGGCAAAATTATTTTTTATTCTTGCAATCAAGCACTTCAGTGCAAAGCAATCTCCACGTGTTCATGCCACTTTTCCTCAAATGCTCGAGTGTGGCAGCAACATGCATGAAGTAGACTCAAATCGTCTTTCTAATCTTTTTCCTCCAGTTCCCCCTTCCCATCCTCAGCTGCCGTTGCTCTCTTAAACTCATGGCGACTCGGTCAGAGGAGAGCACTGGCAGGAACGTGGCATGTGCCAGCTCTGCACTAGGTGCCCACTGGACACGAGCGAATGGAGAATCCACCTGAGGGGGCAAGTAGGCCCTGCCCTCCCTCCGACAGCCCACAAAGAAGTATCTTGCATTACTCCCAGTGGCCTACACTTACACAGTCAGAATCAACCTGGAGAGGGGCCTTGTAGACAGGCAGAACTCGGCACTGAAATGCCATTTTCCCTACCGGAAAGAAAAGCAATCTGAGGCCGAGAGAGGCTAAGAAACGTGCTGGAGGTCACTCAGGAACTGCTCACACTGGGGTCTGAACCCCTGTTTTCCTGACTCCCCAAGTCAGGGCCCTCGGCTTCCCACATTGGCTGGCGGACAGACGAGCTGACATATTATCAGAGCTTTGGAGAGCAGTAAAACTCGGTTATGTACAGTAGCCTCCGAAGAACTGCACAATTTAATATCTAAATCAACCCATATTTCCTGAATGTCTGCTCTGTGCAAAGCATGGAAACAGGACATGGGGGACCCAAAAATAAATGAGAAATCGCTTCCAATAAGCCAGCAATTTAATGATACCAAAAGCAACCCCGGCACGGTGCAAAGGCTCAAAGTGTACTGGACGCATGAATCCAGCACCTGACGGAAGACCCTCCACCCTACTGCCCACGTCTGTGTTGTCACCAGCTGCATATTCGGTAAGGAGGGTTCTGGAACACACAGATATGTAAATGCGTCCACTGTCATGCAAAACTGCACAGACAACTACAGCCTGAGAAACTCACTGTGAGGATGGCCTGAGAGCTGCTCAAAGGAGCAGGACAAAAGGATGGCTATCTTGTGAATGTTTGCGTCCCCAGTTGAGAGGCACTTTGTTAACCGGGATGAAAAGTGAAGGGTCTAAGGACAATCAAGGGAAGGAGTAAAGGCTGTATTTTTAGAGAGAAGCCATTGCTGCCTTTGATGGTTAATTTTATGTCAACCTGACTGGGCCATAGAAGGGTCCAGAAACTGGGTCAGACATTATCCTGGGTGTTTATGGCTAAGTTTAACATTTAAACTGACAGAGTGAAGCAGATGGCTCTCCCTCATATAGGTGGGCCTCATCCAATCAGTGGAAGGCTTGAATAGAGCAAAAGGCTGATGACCCCCCAAATAAGAGGGAATTTCTCTTGCCTGACTGCCATGGAGCTGGACATGGTTTTTGTTTGTTTGTTTGTTTGTGTTTCTCCCCTGCGTTCAGATTTGCACTGAAACATCAGCTCTTCCTGGGTCTTGAGCTGGCCAGCCTTTGGACTGGAATGACCCCAAAAGCTCTCCTGGGCCTGCAGCTTTTCTTCTCATCCTGCAGGTCCCAGGCCTTGTCAGCCTCCATAACCAGGGGAGCCGATTTCTTATAACACATCTCTACACAAACCTACACCCATTTCTGTTGCTCTGGGGAACCCTGACACATACATGGTTCCACCCACTCTAACCTCCCTCCTGTGCCTAATATGGAGTCGATACTTCATTCATACTTGTGGACATTTGCTCAGGTCTAGAGTGTTTCAAGCACTTCCTGTTGGCTGCTTTTCTCTCTTCCCCATTCAAAGAATGAGAACAGGTGTACTTCCCTAGGGATGTTGGCCTTTGGGAAATCTGAATGTCTGCTTTAATGTTTTATTTTCTTTCCATGCTATTTCTCTTCATATTTCATAAAGAATCCAATGATTGTCTTTTTATCCCTGATATTAATCATCTATGAGTTCCCAGCAGAGAAAGCCAAAAGTTTGGTGTATGTTCTTTCTTTATCAGAGTCTCAAATTGTAACACCTTCACCCCCTTGGTCCTGAGGACCGATTCAGTTACTTGCCAACCAGGTGGGTGCCCCTTCCACCAGGGCTGTCCTGGGTGGGTAGGTCTCCCCTGAAGTGGCACAGCCTTTAGAGTGCTTTTTGCTGTAAGCGGCAGAGAACTTAACGGGAAGTATGCCAGACAGGAAGGTCATTGGTCATCTCATCCATCTATCAAGAAGTCTGGAGGTGGGACAATTTGTTCAACTCCACCAATGGAAGACCAGGTGCTTTCTACTCCATCATATCTGACACACTGAATTCCTCTTGGGGCCCATGCTAGCTGAAGTCGTCCAGGCTTTGCTTGTGGACACAAGGGCACACGGCAGAGAGGAGGATCATTTCCTCTCACCAGTTCTTTTTCTGAAGACACCTTTCTCAGAAGCCACATAGCGGGCTTTCTTTCACATACTAACGGGCAGAGGAGAGTCAGTGTCACTCCTTACACAATCCCCAGGCAGAAGAGAGAAGCTTTAATGACTGGCTTAGGGAGACTGAGATCCTCTCTCTGAAGGGTGGGGAGGGGTCCAGGCTCACCACAATGACCTGGTTACTCTAGGAGCATGGATGTCACCACCTTCTGTGAGTCAAGATGGGGAGGGATTTGGGTAGACTACCAAGAGTGACAGCCACGAGTAGCATCACAGCAAACTTCTCAGCGGGAGAGGTCCACTCTTCTCAAAAATGACCAAACAGCCACAGTAGTGGAATAGGAATCGGGGAGGAGAGCTTTGGGAATTTAAAATTCCTTTTGCATGCATCCAGTCTCAGCGGTAAGTCTTAACAATGTTTAAAATTTACTGAGGGATGATATTTTTTAAAATACATTTTTATTGATTTCAGAGAGGAAGGGAGAGGAAGAGAGAGATAGAAACATCAATGGTGAGAGAGAAACACGGATTGGCTGCCTCCTGCACACCTCTCACTGGGGATTGAGCCTGCAACCAGGCCATGTGCCCTGACTGGGAATTGAACTGTGACCTTCTGGTTCATGGGTTGACACTCAATCACTGAGCCAGCGGGTGATAATAATATTTAAAAAGATTCTAAAAATACGTGCCTCCCTAAAGCTCTAAGTGGCTTGCCCTGTTAGTGAGAAACTAGCAGAGCCTGGTTTGAAGTCCAGCTCTAATGCCTCAGCCACATTTCTGCTGACTGTTCCATAGGAGGGTTCCATGGCGATGTGACCACAGGACACGCCTGGGAAGGAGTTACCTTCAGGCTGGGCTGTGAAGGTAAAAAAAAATAACACCCGGGAAAGCTAGGAGAGGAGAGATAGCGACAGATGAACAGGGTGGGCAATGCAGCCGGGGGACGGGGTCCACTTCTCTTAGGCAGCACATTTCAGCGGCAGTGAGAGGGGTGCTGCCCTGCCTCTGAGAGGAGGAGGACCCCAGTGCTCCCTCTGAAGATGGGCGTTCATGTCTGCCAGTGCTCAGCGTTCCACTCCTGTGATAGATCCCCACACAGGCCTTCTCACGTGTCTACCAGGGATCCTCCGAATACAGTCTGTCCGGTACCAGGAGCCGAGAACTGAACCAAGTACCATGCATGAAAGAGCCACCTAATAAACTGTGAGGCTTCGTATTCTACAGTACAAACAACTGAGGGGCCCGGCAGGGGTCAGCCAACTGTGGGGCCCTGTTTTCGTGTGGTCTGAAGGATTTTACATTTTTAAGGATCATAAAATAAAGAAGGATATGTGATAAGCCGTGTATGGTCTGCAGAGACTAGCATGCTTCCCACATTGTTCTTTACAGAAAACTCTGGCACACCCTTGACCTAGAGCAGCTTACAAAAACATGGCTGAGTCTTAGAAGTAGAACAGGAAGTGGAAAAAAGATCGCAAACATTTTATTTGTAGTATGGCATCCTTTTTACAAAGGGAAAACCGACTAAAATGCAGGTGGGCTTTTAAGGAGTTCACACAGATGCAATAAAAATACTTCAGAAGAAAAGCAAGGATGATAGAATTCAGAGGAATGGTGTTCTACCCAGGTGGGGGAACACTTAGCTACCCCTGGGGATGGGGTAGAGTGGGCAGCATTTAGATGAAGGCTATGGTCAAGGTTCTACCTTTGGTTGTGGGGGTGGCTAGGGATTGCTTATTGCTTTTTTAAAAATAGCTAAGTAAACATAGACTCTTCATGGACCAATGATGAGAGTGTATCATGAGCCAAGGCTTATCATTAACCCAATTCTGGCACCAAGGTCCAAGACAATAAGCAAAACCTACTCATTGCAATTTTTAAAACAATAGCAGCATATAAGGTAAAAAAGTAAAATCATCACTTGGCCACTTCTAAGGCCATCGCTCATAGATAACCACTGTCAACTGTTGGAGGGTGGTTGGCTCATATGAGGATAGAACTCACTGCTAAAACAAAGACCCCCAAACACACACGTGCATAGGTAAGGCGGGAGCTAATGTCTCTCCTTCATCACAGTGCACTGTCCTGGCGGTAGTGACTGACTCTCCGTTGGGGATCCAAGCCCTTTCTACCTCGATGTTTCACACTCACCTTTGCATGACAGGAGAGAACCCAATACCACTTCCACAGCAAGGGAAAAGTGCCACAAGGACATTCCCATTCCATGTAAAGGCAATGTTGCTCTTGTCACCTGCTCACACCACCAGGCAAATCTTCACTGCAAGTGAGTCTGGGAAATGTAGTCTTTATTCTAGAAGGCTATGGGCCCAGCTAAAATCCAGAGATCCTGGTATTTCATTTCTGCATCTTACACTGACATATAAATGTATGTGCATACACCTTTAT
Source organism: Nyctalus aviator (assembly GCA_036971965.1). NCBI lineage: Eukaryota > Metazoa > Chordata > Mammalia > Chiroptera > Vespertilionidae > Nyctalus > Nyctalus aviator. Next base: position 188,033,008 of record CM072923.1, read on the forward strand.
TTATGAAACTATATATACCCTATATAAGCTTGTGCCATTCCTCAGGTTGAATTTTTCAGTTAGCGACGTATTCAAGAAGTCTTTCCAGATGAGCGCATAGGGTGTTTATCATTCTTTGTGATAATTACACAGTGTTCTATTGCCTGTATGTAGCGGAATGTATATAACTGACTCCCCGTTCATCAACTTTTTAGGGTGTTTTTCCCCCCCAGTTGCCTGGGCTCCTCTGAAAGATTTGATGACCACACACACGTATTATGTCATTGCAAAGCAGAGAGACACAGTGACACAGCTGCTGACGGGAAGTCCCGGTGAGAAGGGATGGCCCTGGACTGACCTCATCTCACTTGAGCATCAAAGTCTTCAGTCTGCTTTTGACACAGGCAGTGAAGCTTCTAGGGGAGCTGGGATCCTGCTGGGAGAAGCTTGCCTGTTTCCATCCCACTGCCACAAAGCAGGCTGCGGCCACAGGGATGGTAGAGCCTCATTCTCCTGAGTCAGCCAATGCCGATTTGGGAACCCTGAGGTGTGGTGGGTGGGGGTAAGAAGGATGACAGCAGAGGAGGAACCAGCACTGCCTCTGTCCTCTGACTGCCTCCCAGGAAGTCATCCCCATACAGGAGAGACTGACTCTGTATCTGGGTAATAAAAACAGGCTAAGACCGGAAACAAAATGCTCTCTGCTCAAGTTGACAGTGTCCCCTTGGCCTCCTGGTGACCATGGAACATGACGATGCTTTCCCTTTGTATGGGTTTCCTCTGCTTGCTTCTGCAGGGCGCCATGACAGCACATTCAGAGGGAACCCGCACAGCTGTCACAGCTGCAGGCCGAGGCCCGCCATCCCACCCTCCCCGAGCAGCTCCCAGGTGTTCGGAACTGAAGATACCCTGTCCTTGTTATGACATGTGATTAGCAAGCTCTAGGAAGTGTTAGGAATTCTGTAATTGCAGGTTCTATGACATGAGACGCTTCCGTCCCAGAAGGCAATCCAGCAGTAAAAACATCTGTAAACATGGGGGTGGGGGAGAGGGAGGCCAACGTTCACTGAGCGATGATTCCCTTTTGCTAAGTTCTGAGCTAGTTGGGCCCCAAACACAGCTCATCTATATCCTCAAAGTAATTCTTTGAACTTCGGGAAACTGACAGCCAGGAAGGCAATAAGTTGCTGAGTTACTGAGAGCCTGGGTTGGGCTTCCCCCTCGGACCTGGATAGCTTAGCGCCCCCCTGTTTTTGCTGGTCAGTTCTACAGCTCAGCAGGCATGGGAGGAACCCACGCAGGCTGGGGTTTTGGCTTTGCTGAGTCTCAGATGATGGACCACGAGGCTCCCAAGTAGAGATGTCAGGTCAGCAGTTGGATATAAGAATGTGGAGTTCACCTCAGAAGTCTGGGCTTGAGACCACAATGGAGAAGTCCTCAATGTGGGGGTGATTTTCAAAGCCAGGAGACCTGCTATGTTCACCTGTGAAATGGGGACAGCTTGACAAGAGATTCCCGAACAGGATCCCTGGGGGACTCTAGTGCTGAGTCACAGGGGACATGGAGAAATCAGGAGAGCAGTGGCTGGTGAGGTGGAGGGCAGTCAGGAGGGAGGGCTGTCTTGGAAGCTGGGAGGTCAAGTGTTTGGAGAAGCAGGGAGCAGTTCGGAATGATGCTAGAAGGTCGTGTATGATGAACACTAGTTTGGCTTACCGATCTTTGCTATTTTCTCAGAAATATTCTGAACATAGACTGACGCTAATTTGGAAATGTAGGGAAGCAAACACATTGTCCACATTGCAGCATTTCCAAGGTAATGTTGAATACTGTGAGATAACAGGGGGAAAAAATATATATATATTGGTCTCTGCCCCTGGTTGGCTTTTAAAATCCTTGTAAATGCCTAAGTGATAAGAGCACTAGAGCATCTTTTTAAATACTTGCTCTTTGACCCTGGCTGTCGATACAGAATTCCTAGGTGGACTTTGCTGGGTGACAGCAGCATCTTTTATCCTAACAAGGTGGCTCTGGGTGGGCTCTTGGTCACGGGCTGCTCACCAGAAAGACCAAACTATGATTAGAGTGTGGAATTTTCTGCCCCAGCCCCCACTCTCCAGAGAGGGCGAGGGGCTGGGCTTGGAGTAAATGATCAATTGTGCCAACATTGACATCATGAAGGCTCCATATAGTCCCAAAGGACAGGGTTGGGAGGGCTTCTGGCTGGTGAGGATGTGGAGGTGCTCACGTTACGGGAATGGGGAGGAGGCCTAACTGCGTCTTGACATCTGAACAGGAGTTTGCTTCAGACACAAGGTCATTTCCACGGTTCAAATGCACAAGTTAGATGATGTCATGTCACCTTTCCCTCCGTGGTTTTCGGATCAAGCGTGTCAGAGAGCCTCTAATGAGCTTGATAGGACTAACAAGCAGCGGATGACTTGAGCTTCAGACGTTAGGTCCCGAGTCTTCACCATCATCTTCGGCCACAAAGCCCTTACAGCGACTAGAATTCGAATGTATAACATTGAAGCCAACCAGCCCCCATGGGCTGGTTCCAGCAGCGCCTTGAAGTCCACGAGAGTGAGTTGCCCGTGGGGAGGAAGTCCTCTCTCAGAACCCAATGTCCGCCTTACTTCTAGGTCTGTAACCTCTGGGCCTTAAATCCAGGCACTGAGCATTCATTAATGGGAAATCTGCTCTCTTTAGTGAGCGGTAATCACTGGATTTGGAACACATAATTAATCACAGGAAAATGTAGCCCCACCACCTGCCATTTAAAATTCCAGGCAAGATCTGAGTGGAACTCTCTGGAGGTCAATGATAATCGGAAATGAATGATGCTTTCATAGTCCACAATGATCATTTTTCTGATCAAACAAATGCAAATAATGCTGGCTGCACAGCTAGCTAGTGCTACCTTGGTGAGCCAGGGACAAAATTAGAAATGTAAGTTCTGTCACTACCTTTCCCATCCTTGGTCATACAATCCAGGTCTAGCCTTAAAAATGCTGCCTGTCCCTCTGTAATCCAATACCATCCATGCTACCTTGTAAGTAAGAGCCATTCAACAATTAATAGTGTCTTATAACCAAAACACTCCCATTTGAATAAAAGGGAGACTGGCAAAACCATTCTTAAGCACAGATAAAAGACTATTTGTATATTTGCTTGGGTATTCTTAATACAAAATGTTCTGGTTGGTTTTTGACTTCGAGATGGATTTTTTTTTTTTTGAAAGGCAAATACTCATCATTTTCTTTGATTGTTTGCTTATACCGTAATCAATACATCTTCTTTACCCTGACACACAGAATTTTCATAGACCACGCTCTCTCTTCAAGGAGCCTAGGCACGCTGACTAGCTTGGCTCAGTGGTTGAGCATTGACCTATGAACCAGGAGCCATGGTTCAATTCTCAGTCAAGGCATCTGACCAGATTGCAGGCTCTATCCCCAGAGGTAGGAGGCAGAAGAGAGGTGTGTGGGGGGCATGCAAGAGGTAGCCAATCAATGATTCTCTCTCATCATTGACATTTCTCACTCTCTCTCTCCCTTCCTCTCTGAAATCAATAAGTGTATTTAAAAAAAGAAGAAACACAAAAAAAATAAAACAAAGCTCCTGGAACCGGTGCTGTGTTAGGCAGTGTTGGCCCCAAGGCTGCCAGGAATTGCAGTGTTAATTCCGGAGAACATAATTTGTAAAATAGCTTAAGTACAAGGCGAGCACACTGATAACTTTTTTGCTATTTATAACAGCGAATGTTTTAAATAATAAAAATTTAGAGCTGCAAGAGACTACAAACATCTAAGCCACTAACTGAAAACCTTGGAAACTGGGGTCCTTGGAGTCAAGAGCCCCCTCCTTGAGTTGAAAACACTATGTTGTGATGTAAGCTGACTTCTGGTGTGTGTGTGTGTGTGTGTGTTTTGTTTGTTTGTTTGTTTTTTAACAAAAAAAAGTTACTATATTTAAATGCAAATGGCAACAAACAGGTACAGATAACAGCTAGGAAACACTTTCAGCATGAAACAGATTTGACAGTTGAAATGCCTCTGTAATTTCCGATTTGGGGCAATGGAGGATGATTTAGGTCTTACAGTCTGACGATTTGATGCTGGAGTTGTGGGAGGGGCAGGTGTGCAATCAAGGGAATCCTTGATTGTCTGGAAGCAACCGAGGACAGGACTAACATCAGGAAAGACACTAAGTCCTTCGTTCCATGAGAGCAGTGATTCTCAAATTTGTGTATCAGAGTTCCTTGGGAACCTAAGTAAAATATAGATTATAAATACAATCACTGAGAAATTATGACTTGGACATTTATAGATAGAACCCAAGAAAATGTCCTTTTCACTCAGCCTCCATTTGGGAAACACTGTGAGAGCGGTTCACCTACCCCAGTGGTGGTCAAACTGGCTCACAAGCCACAGGTGGCTCTTTGGCCCCCCTGAGTGTGGCTCTTCCATGAAATACCATGGCCTGGGCGAGTCTATTTTGAAGAAGTAGCATTAGAAGAAGTTTAAGTTTAAAAAATTTGGCTCTCCAAAGAAATTTCAATTGTTGTACTGTTGATATTTGGCTCTGTTGACTAATGAGTTTGCCGACCACTGGTCTACCCTAATTACATATACTCCTGCCCCTTTCTCATTTCCCGAAAGTTTGCTGAGTAAGGCATACGGGAGTGGCCACAAAAGAAGAGTATTTGACTTTGATCCCTGACTCTGCCTTTACTGTTCCCTCAACTTGAAGGTAGTGATAATCAAAGGAATAGCAATAAGGTTCTTTAGCACCATACCTGACAAGTAATAAACATTTAATAACTGGTAGTTATTATTCTTTTATGACTTTAATAACAGCAGCAACAACAATACTATTCTGGCCAAAGCTATACATAAGACTGTAGTTGGAATAAATTATTAATGGGTCAGGATTAGGGGTAAAATAATCAAATTGGACTCTGCTTTAAAATGTGTTCTCCAAAGGACATCTACTTCCAATCACAGTGGGAAAACAGAGAGTGGATTGACTCTCCGGCCATCAATAACTGGGAAATTGTACACGAAATACGAACAACAGTTTTCAGACTTTGGACGACAGACAGACCAGGTGGGGAACCCCTGAGAGGGGGAGACAAGGCAGACCTGTGATTGTCTGGGAGGCACATTGCCGACGGTGGGGAGGGAGGAGGTTCCCTCACAGAGTTCAGAGGACTCTCTAAGTTGAGGACACAGAAATACGTGTTCAGAGACGCTGAGGACTGAGTCACAAAAAGTAGAAAATATAAATAGCCCCTTTTCTATTAAAAATTAAATTTATATTAAAACCTTACTATGAATAAAATTTTATACCCAGATGGCTTCACTCATGAATACTATCAATCATTTAAGAAGGAAGTTATTCTATTCAAACTCTTTCAGAAAATAGAGGCTCATTTTATGAGGTCAGAATCGCTATGACATCAAAACTAGACACAGATATTCCAAGAAACTAAAGGTACAGGATTTCAGACTCAAAAATTCTTAAGAGACCTTTTGTAAGTAAAACCCTGCAATATATATAAGTATACCATGGCTACATGAGAATTTTCCCAGGAATGCCAAGATGGCTTAACATTTCAAAATCAATCCATGTAATTTACCTTACTAACAGAATAAAGGTGAAAACCATAATGTCACTTCAACAGATGCCGAAAATGCATTTGACATTTTCAATATAATTTCATGAGCAAAGAAGATCTAGAAGGGAAATTTCTTCAAATCGATAAAGGACACTTACAGAAAACATAGGAAACATCAGATTTAAGAGTTTAAGCTTGAATATTTTTCCTTAAGAAAAGGATGTCCACTCTTGTCACTCTTATTCAACATCATTTAAGAAGTTGTAGGTGACAGAGTAAGTCAAGAAAATGAAATACAGCCTTAAGAAGAAGTAAAACTTTATTTTCAGATGACATGATTATCTATGTAGAAAATTAAAAGAAATCTTTTTTTTTAAGCTAATATTACAGCAGGGTACTTTCTATTTCTATATGCTAGCAAGAATTATAAATTAAATTTAAAAATAAAACTTACAGTAGCATAAAAAGATAAAACATTTTATACATCAAAATCTATACAAGATATGAATGCTGAAAGCCATAAAACAATGCTAGAAAAATTAAGGAAGAGCCTAAAAAAGTCCCCAAGATATATATCATTTTCATGAATTGAAAGTCTCAATATTTTTAACATGTCAATTCTCCCCAAATTAGTCTGCCCAATTCCATGCAATACCAATCAAGATCCTATTCGATTTTCTATAAAAATCAATAAGATTTTTAAACATTTATGTAGAAATGCAAAGGACCTAGAAGAGCAAAAACATTTTTTTAAGAATAAAGTAGATGACTTTTCACTACTAGATTTAAGACTCCCCACAAATCAATGGTAATCAAGAGAGTGTAGTATTGACATAAAGATAGACATACATATCCATGGGACAGAATTCAGAGTTCAAAAATAGATGCATACATGGATGGTCAAATGATTTTCAACAAAGAGCCAAGGAATTAAACTGGGAAAGGATGATAGTCTTTTCAATAAATGATGCTGGACTAGTTGGGTATATATGACTACCCTTGCTTTATATCATACACAAATACTAGCTCAGAATGAATTCTAGACCTACACATAGAAGTCCAAACTATAAAACTCCTAAAAGAAAACACAGGGGGGAAAAACTTTGGTGCATGCAAAAATTTCTTAATTAGAATGCAAAAGGCATAACACATAAAAATTAATTGGATTTGACCATAATTGCTTTTTTTAAAATGCATTTTATTGATCCTTTACAGAGAGAAAGAGAGAGAGATAGAGAGTTAGAAACATCAATGAGAGAGAAACATTGATCAGCTGCCTCCTGCACACCCCTCACTGGGGATGTGCCTGCAACCAAGGCACATGCCCTTGACTGGAATTGAACTTAGGACCCTTCAGTCCACAGGCTGATGCTCTATCCACTAAGCCAAACTGCTGGTCAGCACCATAACTGCTTTTTGAAAGACCATTAGGAAAATGAAAAAGCAAGCCCAAGACTGAGAAAATATTTGCTGTCCTTGTACCTCTTAAAGGACATATCCAGGATGCATAAAATACTCTTACAACTCAATAATAAGATAACTAACTAACTAACTAAATAAATAAATCAGCAAAGGTTTGAACACACTACACCAAAGTCCGGAAAACACATAAAATGGTGCCCAATATTATCAAGCCATAAAAGAAATTCAAATAAAAATCACAAAGAGATACCGATACAAATCTATTCAAATACTATAGATTGAAGATTGATACTATAAAGTGTGGTAAGGATGTGGAGTTACTGGAAAGCCCAGTGCTGATGAGAATATAAAACAATGTAACTCTTTTGGGAAGAAGTTGGGAAACTTCTATAGAGTTCAATAACCTTCTCCATTAGACCCAGCAGTTCCACTTCTGAGTATACAACAAAGAGGAAAAAAAACAAACACAAACACACAAAACCATATATATATATATATATATATATATATATATATATATATATACCTTCATAGCAGCCTCTTCATAAAATCCAAACACTGAAAACAAATCCCAATATCCTTTACCAGATGAATGGGTAAATAAATTGTGGTCTATGCTTACAATGGAATATTACTCAGTAACAGAAGAGAATACACTGCTAATAATGTAAGAATAGAGACGAATCTCAAAAACATGCTCAGCGTAAGTCTTGAGACACACAAGAGTACAGAAAGTATGATTTTACATTTATATAAAATCCTAGCAAAGACAGACCTAGTGTAAGAGTAGATCAGTGTCTGCCATGGGGCTTGAGGGCTGAAAGTGGACTGGGAAGAGCAAAGGGCATACATTAGAGTCATGTAACTGTTTTATAGCTTCGTGGTGGTGTTTTGTATCTTGATTGTGGCGGTGGTTATCAGATATAGATATTTGTGAAAACATCAAATTGTACCCTTAAAGTGTGTATGTTTTTTGGGCCTAGGGATGTGTATGTATTGTATGTAGTTTACTGTAACAATAGAACTGATTTTTTTTTAATTTGTGCTCTAATACTTTCTGCTTCACAGTTTTGTTATTTATACATTCATTTACCAAATATTTAGTTGCCAGGCATTGTGCTGGGCTTCGAGGAAACGACAGTGAATGAGACAGATGAGGGATTTGCTTTCATAAACATATTTCATTACGGTTGTAAAGACATATAAAGAACAAGTGAATTAAATGAAGAAAATATCTGTATATGAATGCTCATAGCAGCATTATTCATTATAGCCCAAAGGTGGAAACAACCCAATTGTTCAGCAACTAATAAATGGACAAACAAAAAGCAGTATATCCATACAACAAAATGTGGCATATCCAGACAACGAATTTATTCAGCTCTGAAAAGGAATGAAGTTCTGACACAGGTACAATATGGGTGAACCTTGGAAGCATTGTGCTAAGCGAAAGAAGCCAAACACAAAAGGCCATATGCTGCGGAATTCCTTTCATATGAAACATCCTGACAGTAGATTAGTGGTTTCCAGGGACTTGATAGACTGCCAATGGGTATTCGGTTTCTTTTTGATGGAAAGATTCTAAAATTAGATTATGGTGACGATTGCACCACCACGTGAATATACTACAAACCACTGATAGGTACAGTTTAATTAAAAGAGTGAATTTGCCTGGCTGGCATGGCTCAGTGGTTGAGTATTGACCTTGGAGCTCGGAGGTCATGGCTCTATTCCAGGTCAAGGCAAAAGCCTGGGTTGCAGACTTCAACCCCAGTGTGGGGTGTGCAAAAGGCAACCTATGGATGATTTTCACCATTGATGGTTCTAACTCTCTCTTTCTGAAATCAATAAAATATATATTTTTAAGAGTAAATTTAATGGCATTGAATTATATCTTTATAAAGTTTTTACTCTTAAAATACAAAAATGGCTGTAAGAAGAATGACATGCCATTGTGAGAATTAGGATGTGGTAACAGAAATGCAGGGAAGCTACTACATAGGGTGGGCAGGGGAGGCCTCTTGAGAGGAGCTTAAAGATAGGGCCGATCACATGTCAAAAAGGCTTGGAAGCATAAGACTGTTTTGTCTACACGTAAGGACTGATGGGAATCCATATGACCAGGGCATAGGGAGTGGAGGCAAAGATGTTTCATTTGGAGTCTATGACCATGAACATGAGCAAGGCCAGATCAAGTACAATAGCCCCCTTTATCCTCAGAGGATGCCTTTATAGGATGTGTTCTTCTATAAATAGGTACCTATGGTAATGTTTAATGTATAAATTAGGAACAGCAAGAGATTAACAACAATAACTAATAATAAAATAGAACAATTATAACAATATCCTATATAATAAAATCCTAATATGCTAAGTGTCTGGTTGTCTAGTCATCCATTCAACCAATCAAAGTGTAATATGCTAATGATATGCTAAGGCAACTCAACCACTCACTATGATGTGCACTGACCTCTGGGGGCAGACACTCTGACCAGTAGGTAGCTTGCTGCTGGGGTCCAGCCAATTGGGGCTGAGTGAAATGGGCTGGACACACCTTGGAACCCTCATGCGGTCCCTCCCCAGCTGGCCAACCTCATGTATCCCTCCCCTCCCTGATAGTGCATGGGTGGGGTCCCTCCACCTGCCCAGTGCCCTCTTGCAATCTGGGACCCCTCGGGGGATATCAGAGACTGGTTTTGGCCCTACCCCCCAGGCCAGGCCAAGGGACCCCACTGGTCCCTTTTATTACAGGGCTTCTTAGGCCCAACTAGATCTAATGAAATGTGAAGGCTATAATATCCTAAGAGGTCCTTTATGGCCTCTAGTACTGTAATAAAAGTTATGTGGCCCAGCTAGCGCAGCTCAGTGTTTGAGCGTCAATCTATGAACCAGGAGGTCACGGTTCAATTCCTGGTCAGGGCACATGCCTAGATTGCAGGCTCAATCCCCAATAGGGGATATGCAGGAGGCAGCTGAGCAATGATTCTCTGTCATCATTGGTGTTTCTCTCTCTCTCCCTCTCCCTTCCTCTCTGAAATCAATAACAACATCCTATCTAATAAAATAGTAATATGCAAATTAACCATCACTCCACAACAAAAATGGCAGCCCCCATAGCCAGAAGATGGCGGCGCCCAATCTCCTCTGCCCTGCTGTTGCTGAAGTGTATGGGCCTGTCCACCTGAGGGGGCGGATTCAGTCTTCCTGATCCACCAGTGCTGCAGAGTCTGGGCCCATCAGCCCCACAGGGGTTCCCTTGGACCAAGTGATGAAGCCCCCAGACATGGCAGACAGACCCCGGACAGCAAGGCTTGGGGGCTTCCTTAGTAAGGTGGTGGCGGAAACACCCCTATGCCCCACAGACAAAGCCAGGACAACAGGGCATGGGGACTTCCTTAGTGTATCGGTGTCAGGGAAGCCCCCAGACCTGGCAGACAGAGCACACTGCAGGGCATTGGGGCTTTCTTCACATGGCACATGGCAGAGGCAGGCAGAGAGCGGGCATGGGGGCTTCATCTCCATAGCTGTAGCAAAATCCCCAGGCCCCACAGAGAGTAGAGAACCATGGGAGTGGGCTGAGCCTGAGAGCAGGTTGTAGAGGGTGCAGGTTGAGCTGAGGGACTCTTGTGCACAAATTTCATGCACCAGGCCTCTAGTATTTTATAAAAGTTATGTGAACGTGGCCTTATTAAGTAAAATAAATGGTACTTGAATACAAGCACTGTCATACTCCAACAGTTGATCTCATAATGGTAACCAGGACAGCTAAGTGAGTAAGGGGTAGGGCACGTGTACCACGTGAAGACACAGGATGAAGGGGTGGTTTAGGACCTAATCGGGATGGAACCAGGCAGCATTATGCTACTCAGAACAGCATGCAATTTAAAGTGTGTGAGTTGTTTATTTCTGGAATTTTCCAGACTGCAGCTGACCACGGGTAACCAAAAACCCAGAAAGCAAAACCATGGATAAGTGGGAACTACTTTACATCACAGTAATGAGTTTGGATAATGCTCCTTCTCATTTGCTTCAATAAAAGAGTGATTTGGTAAATAAGGTGTGGAAATTCTAGGGTTCTAAATTGGCTCAGCTTGAAGTAGAAAGCTATTGTAGAACTTTTAGGGGAAACACAGCTGCAAGGCAACCACAGCAGATGTCACAGGTTCAGGATGACCTAAACACCCGAGCTCACGCTCGTTTTATAAGGAGTACAGTTTCTTATCGGGGTGGGTACAAGCATGCACAGGGGTGCGCACATTCTGAATGGCCAAACGGGGAAGTATTTCCATCTACAGCTGTGGGGAGAAATTGCCCATGGAAGTGAAAGTGATTTCACTCAAGGCTACATTTCCAAATCCGTGTCTAATATCACAGAGCAAATGGCCTTTTCTGGGAATAACTGCCCAGTTACCTACTTACCCATAATTTGCCACTGATTAGGACGAGGCAATTATCACTGCAATTCGTCTTTATTGGCCTCATTTTCCACTTGAAAAAACTCAGCCATCATTTTTTTCCCCTCGGCCTGTGATTCCCAAACACGTTTGGAATTCAAATCCTATTTATTATGTATTTCATTTCATAACATCACTCCACCTCCAAGCGGTATTTTTTGGACAAATTAAAATTAAACCAGGTTTTGAAAGTCACTTAAATTTGTCAACATGTCTAAGTAAAAGGGTGACATCATCGGTGTGTCGCGATCGAGAACAGACGTTCTTCTAAGTTTAGGACTCCACAGTTGGAACTTAAAATTAGGGTCAAAATAAAAATAAAGTAATAAAATAAAACAGATAGATAAATAGATAGATAGATAGATAGATAAATAAATAAATAAATAAATAAATAGAAATAAGGTCACACTCACATATTTCCCCCAAGATAAAAAGTGAAGTGACTTACCCAGGGTCTCCTACTGAATTTAGGGCAAAAAAGGACAAGGATAGAAGATCCCTCTCCCTCCCTTCTTTAAATGGCTTTTAAGAAGTACAAGCACCAGTGGAAACCGGTTTGGCTCAGTGGATAGAGCATCGGCTTGCGGACTGAAGGGTCCCGGGTTTGATTCTGGTCAAGGGCATGTACATTGGTTGTGGGCCCATCCCCAGTGGGGGGTGTGCAAGAGGCAGCTGATCAATGTTTCTCTCTCATCGATGTTTCTAACTATCTATCCTTCTCTCTTCCTCTCCGTGAAAATTTAATAAAATATATTAAAAAAAAAAAAAAGTACAAGCACCAGATCTTCTCAGGCGGGCAAAACTGAATTTTTTTCGGCTATGTTTTGAGGGTGATTTGTTATACAGAAGACCTATACAGAATTACTTATATGGGATGGACAAAATACACAGGATTAGTTATGTGAAGTGGACAACATACACAGGAGTAGTTCTATAGGAGAGATGAAAATCATGGCAAGATGAGATTAATACTGAATTTCATTTGCTCCATTGATGAGGAAATTGAGGGAATAATTATAAGGCAGGCTCCGAGGGAGAAGTCAGACACATAAGAGCACTTGCCCATGATTCCATCTACATACAATTCGCCATCAGACAAAGATGATGCTCTATGTTAAGAGAGAAATTTCTTTGGGGTGGAGGGGCATGAGGACTATGAGGTGCAGATGATGGTCCCGGTCTTGGTTACATTGATTCATCAGTGACAGCAGCCCCCGTTTCCCAGGTGTGCTTCCTTGGTGAAAAATTCATTGAGCTGGACAAATGAGATTTATGAACTTTTCTATATGTGTGCTGCATATTAGTTATCTATTGCTGCTTAACAAATTTCCCCCAAATACAGGTGTTTCCCTATAGTAACCTCTGACTGGCTTTCCCCTCTTATTTTTGTCCCCTCTAGGACTTTTTTCTCCTGGTGACATCTCTTTCTCCATTCGATACTCTTTAGCAAGAGACATCCTCGTTGATTTCCTTATCAGGTGAGCATTCCCTTCACAGATGACGCAGGGCCCTTAATAGGATTATAATCTCTGACACGTAATTCCCTGTAATTCCCTGCTCCAAGCACCATGAGCTCATTAATAGCCAAAACAGATCATGATCCCACCTCCATACATTTACACTGCTTTCCCTTTTCTTTAGGATGTTATAGCCTTTACATTTCATTAGATCTACTCATCTTTCCATCTATCCATCCACCCATCATCCATCCATCTATCCATCCATCCATTCAGTATTTATTCATCCATTTCTGGGTGTCTTTCATTGCACTGAGCCCTGGAACCACTACCAGGAAGAATCAGGCATGGCCCCTGATCTTTAGAGTCAGTCCTATCTCAATTAAAATATGTTGTATTGAATTCTACAAGAGAGAACTGCAGAGCCGGGTTGGCACATCTCTTGTGGTTCAATATCCAGCAAGAATTTCTGGTCTGCATGATGCCTTCCTAGTTATTCCACTACACCAATGCTTCTTCCCTAAATCTCTACAGCCCCATTAACTCCACTGTCCTTCAAATGGCATAGAAAAATGCCTTCAACATGGTTAAAAGAGAAAGGGATTTTTAAAGCTTAAAAGATTAAAATTAATATTTCAATAAGATTAAAAACTGTATTCAAATTGTTTTTATCAAATGGTCCCAACAACTCTGCAAAGTAATTCTTTGCATCTAGCATAAATCTCTCTATTGGTTCCATGGAAAACACACATGCCTACACACTGCTTATCTCACTGGTTTTTTTTAACTGGTTTAATGTGTGTGTTTTCTGTGGAACCAATAGAGAGATTTATGCCACTGTAGATGTAAGGAAACCAAAGACTTAGAGAGTGAAGTTCAAGGTCTCATAGCTACTAAGTGCCACTGGCTGGACTCCAACTGGGGTCTCTTTGGCTGCCAAGTCCCTGCCTGCTCTTAACCTCCCATGACCCTTCTCTTCTCTTCCCCTGGTGATGCAATGGGGAGTGTTGGACCTGCAATTCAATAAGGGATGAGAACAGCTTCTAATCGCTAATTTCTCACCATAGGTACGAGTGCTTTCCTCATCTGCGATTTCATATTTTTCCCAAGTGACAGAATGACTCACAGAAGCCCCATACAGGTCACCTCACCAACAGGCCACAAGTCTGATGAAGCTCTCACCCAACTCCCTACTGAGGGCTTCCTTTGCTGTTGGCCTTCTCAAACTCATTGGCTACACGGTCAGGGTCGGTGCCTCTCTTGTGACAATTTTACCACTCTGGCATCGTGCCTGTAGGCACCTTTCAGAAAGAGCTGGGGCGGCCAGGCCTTTTTCAATAAAACCCCCTTTTCCTCTGGAGTTCTCCAAAATGGCAGTGAGCAGCTATGCTCAGGGAGGCTCTGAAGACACATGCAGATGGGACACACTGCACAGGAAGTGCGAGTACACATCACCACTGGGAACATAAAGATCTCTTATTTGCAGAAGTTGGAGTTTGCGATTTGATTGTGTGAAATTGCCAAGAGTCTGATAAACACGCCAGCCCCCCAGCAGCCTTCACAGGGAATTAAAATGGGTTAGAAAAACAGCGAGGTGGGCAGTGTGTGGGCGTGTGTGTGTTTTCCACGGAACCAATGGAGAGATGTATACTAGATGCAAAGTACTCGCCAAATCACTGAGCACAAGAATGGGCCATTAGGAAGGTGACGGACTTGTGGAAACCATCGGGGGCCTGCTGGGAGCGCCCCACTTTGTTCACATTCCTGTGGGGGCTCCACGCTGCCTGCAGAAGGAAACTCATTCCTTTGGTCTGGCGTTTCCCACACCAGTTCCAACCCCTCCCCTTTCCTTTTGGCACCTTATTCTCCATGAAAATTCCAAGGGCTCTCACCTCCCTGGACATGGGCTCCGTTTTCCCGCCTCCTGGGTTTCTGCTCCCACATTTCTGCCTAGAATATCCTCCTTCCCGCCCACCCCCCACATTCAAATCCTTTCCTTCTGTCCAAACCAGGACCTGCACAGAAGGTCACCAGATCGATTCCCAGCCAGGGCACAAGCTCACAATGCAGGCTCCCAGTTGGGGGGCACGTGGGAGACACCCAATCAATGTTTCTCTCTCATTAATGTTTCTCTCTCTCTCTCTCTCTCTCTCTCTCTCTCTCTCTCCAATAATAAAAAAAAAAAACACATTAAAAAAAGTCAGTTCATGCCATTCTTATGCTTAAACCCCTTTATTTTATTTTATTTTTTTTTAGAGAGATATCATTCTTTTTAAAATATATATATATATTTTATTGATTTTGTACAGAGAGGAAGGGAGAGAGATAGAGAGTTAGAAACATCGATGAGAGAGAGTCATCGATCAGCTGCCTCTTGCACACCCCCTACTGGGGATATGCCTGCAACCAAGGTACATGCCCTTGACCGGAATCGAACCCGGGACCCTTCAGTCCCCAAGCCGACGCTCTATCCTTTGAGCCAAACCGGTCTCAGCTGCTTAAACCCCTTTAGTGAATTCCCTCGGCACTTAACATCAAGTCTAAATTCCTTCCCATGAACTCCAGGGCCCCGAAACCTGGTCCTGGCCACTGCTTCCGCCTCGTTCCATGCCACTCTGCCCCTCCGGTCCCTTCGCTCAGGTCCTCTGCTCTGTAACTTGAGAACAAGTCCATATTGCGTTTACTGTCAAGCCCCCAGTAGTGTCCTTCACAATACCTGATGACTGGTGGGTGGTATAGTCCAATCTTTATTAATTGAATGACAACTCTCTGCTTAAAAGTGGAGTTTCAGACAAATGAATGGAGTATCACAAAAAACCTAACCTTCACCTTTCTAAAGGGCCCGTCCTGACGCATTTAGGGAGAACCCATTTCTTATTTTCCAAACCCTAGTGCTTTTTCCCAAGTTCCTGAAACGTTCAATAGCTGCCATTTAGAAAAATAAAAGCATAAATCGGGCAAACCTACAGGTGGCATTGCTCTGGGAGAAATGCAGAAACTTAATGAGACGCCACACCTTTGGACGGGGCCAAAAATATTAGGCTGCCAGTTTCTCATTAATTCTTGTTAACTGCGCTGCATTCAAGCCTTTCAAGGTCAGCATGTGTTTGCTGAAATAGCCTCCAAACCTTGCAATAGTTTGCTTTAGAGCTGCACCCCCGGAGATGATCTGACAAACCAGGAATCCACGCGCATCAGGACGGTCTCAGAGAAATGGGAGCGGCTGACCTTCACACCTACTGATAAACCCAGCTAACTTTTAGTGAGTGCTTACGAGGGGCTAGGTTTTAATCCCCATGTGTTAGTTCACTTAATGATCAGAAGATCCTAACAATACGCACCCCTCTATGAGCGCCATTGTGTAGGCAAGGAAACCGAGACACGACACAGAGAGGTTGGGTAGCATGTCCAAGGTCACACAGCCAGTACTTAGCAGATCCAGGATTGAAGACCAGTAAGTCCATCTCCAGAGCCTGTATTTTCAATAATGACTCTAAGAAGTTTTACTTACATTTTTATACAATTTTGAAAATTACAGAAAAGTTGCGAGAGCTTTTTTCATAAAACTCCTATCTACCTTTACCCAGATACACTTATTGTTTATTTTGTCTCACTTGCCTTATAATTCTTTCTATATACTTCACATACATAGCATATTATGTTTTTCTGGACCACTGAGTTGGAGATATTCTGCCCACACAACTCTAATGACTAATAGCATATATTTCCTAAGAATATTCTCCTCTATAATCACAGTATCGTTATCAAAATCAGAGAATTTAAAATTTATACAACACTATTCTCATAGGCCGTATCCTAATCTCATCAACTGTTTCAGTAATGTGGGGTATGGCTCTTCTTTTCCTGGCTCAGGATCCGGTCCAAGAGCATCCATTGCATTTCAGTGTCTTTAACCTGGAACTTGGTGCGGAGCAGCTCCTCGGCCTCCCTCTGTTTCCCGGATGCCGCCAGCTTTGTGTAGCGCGCTCCTGAGGACTCCTCATAATTAGATTCAAGTTCTGCATCTAATTGGGCAGAACCACCACGGCGCTGTCCTTCACAGTGCATCATTCCAGGAGACACAAGATTTCCTTTTGTCCCGGTGCTGCTGATGCTGACTTTGAGTCTTTGGTTAAGGTCATCTCTGCCTATTTTTCAATGTAAAGTGACCCCGTCTCCACTTGTAATTAAGAAACAGTGTATGCAGAGACACTCTTGGATTCTACACAAGTTCCGTTTCACCCTCCATATCAGCATCGCTGATGGCTGACCACTACATGTCACTGCCCTTTTGTATGCGGAGCCTGTTTGCCAGCTCAGCAGTGGCAGCAGGGGCATCTGAGGACAGGCTGTGTCCTGGGAGAGACAGCGCTGTCTGGAGTTTCATAGGCTGAAGTTCAAGTTCCGGCACTGGAATAGCTAATGGTCTCGGGAAAGCTCCAGGATCTCTCTGGCCTCAGTTTCCTCATCTGTAAAAGAGGAAAAAGAAGACATCTTCCTCCAGAGGACTGTAGCAAGGGGTGGACATATGACATAATGTGGGCAGAGTGTCTGGGCCACAGAGGGGCGGTGGTAGCTGTGTGATTGTCATTGAAGGGGCAAAGCCGCCCCAAATATCAGGGCTGGGTAGACTTTATAATGAACCAAAATGTTTCTGCCTGTTCTTGGGTGTCTAGCATGGTACAGGGAGAATACAGAAATGGGGGTCCCCTCTGAGTGATTCAGTCACGTCCACGCACTTTGAGGAGCTTTGTTGACAAGTGCAGAGGGTGGCAGGTTGGAAGGGAAGAAGTAATTTTTTTTTTCAGCAGGAAGATCAGGAAGGACTTCACAGAGGAGGTGGCAGCACATGGACTTGCAAGACCGCTTTTTAAATCCCCTTGGTTCTTCCACTTTCTGCCGGTGCTTTAGAGTTCAGCTCAGCGAGGGGAGCAGACCCTGGAGAACGAATCCATTGGCACGAGGGGCAGACTTGGGCCTTTGCTCATCACACTGAGTGAAATGAAAGGAACTGGAGACATGGAGGTCAACGCTTGCTAACTTCACCCCTATGCTTCCAATAGCGGCCGAATGCCAAAAAAAAAAAAAAAAAAAAAAAAAAGCGAATCTTAACCTGTCCCTCAAAGAATGCACTTTTGACTGTGAAGGTGTCTGTAGGTCAAGTGCAGCAGGTTTCAGATGCTGCTGGTTTGGAGCTAATTCGGCAACATGTAGGCCTGTCCGGGAGAGCTTGTCCCAGCAGCTTACCATCTCTCGGTCTCCGATTGGCTGCTCTTGGTCACCCTGCTCACCCTGGTTTCCATCCGCTGTGGTCAGAGGGTGGGACCAGCCCCATGGAGGTGTAGAACAAGGCACTCCTTCTCCAGAAGTTGCCTAGAATGGCTTACATTCCTAGCGAGGGGGTGGGGGATGATGACAGTGTTCAGTAGCAGAGTCTTAGGCCCAAACAGGCTGGAATCAGGAAGGGGTGAAGAGAGAACCCAAAGCCCCTACATCCCAAGTTCACGTCCTTTCCATCCCTCTCAGTCCTTCCAGGTGGCTTGTCCCAGAGGCTGTGAGCAGGGTGTCTGCTAGGAGCCAGAATCCAAAGATGAACTGGATGTGAGCAGCGAGGACCTTAGAGCAGCGACCAGCTCAGCCTGAGCTCGGGTGTGGTCCACGGGCCGGCACAGCCAGCCAGGGTTCTGCAAGGTTTGGGCCACTGCCAAAAGCCCATTTCCAAGCTGCACTGGGGAGCAGTTGCAGAGATGGAGAAATATGGGGATTTAATTTTCCCACAAAGCACTTCTGCCCAAGCTGTACTATCGTACTCCACTTAAATACTTTTCAAAACGATCCACCAAAAAATGCAGCTTTGCGTTCCATTAACAGTGTCTGCTTTCGTCCCACCCAGCGCCGCAACCGCCAGGCAAGCAATCTCATCTCTCAGAACGGAAACTGTTCCGTTTCCTCCCAATGGGAGAAGGCGCACTGAGCAGACAGGCTGGATAGGGGGAGAGACCTCCTCTTTCTGAACACTCACTTGTGGGGGTGATCCCCTCAGTCCCATGAACTTCCGGGCTCCTTGCTGCTGACCCCAAGGTGCTCCTGTTGGATTGTTTTCCCTACAGCAGAGCAAAGACATGGGAGCTATATATATATATATATATACATATATATATATTTTAATCTGTGCATATATATATATATATATATATATATAAAATTGATTTTTTTACAAAGAAGAAGGGAGAGGGATAGAGAGTTAGAAACATCGATGAGAGAGCAACATTGATCAGCCGCCTCCTGCACACCTCCTACTGGGGATATGCCCACAACCAAGGTACATTCCCTTGACCAGAATTGAACCTGTGACCCCCCCAGTCCACAGGCCAATGCTCTATCCACTGAGCCAAACCGGTTTTGGCAAGGGAGCCATAATTTTGGAAGCAAAGGGGAATGCCTTGCCTGTCACCATAGATTGTGAGCCTGTTCAACAGAGAGCTGAGGCCAATTCATCTTTGGATCCTGGTTCCTAGCAGAGACCCCAGTGCCCAGATGTTCAGTGACAGTTTCAGGAATTAAAGAAATAGAGCAGCTGACTCCTGTCCCTACGCCCATCTCTCCAGTCAGACAGCCTCAGTCCTGCATGACCTGGGGTGACCTCCATTGCAGGTGTCTCCTCCACCGTCTTCAGAATTCATGTGATTTTGGCAGAGGCTGCAGCCTGCTTTCAGGGTCAGCCAATAGGCACGCTTGATCTTGAATACAGCATTTTGTTTGATCCCCCACTCCCCCCCCCATACACACACCTTTTCCGGGATCACAGATCACTAGCCCCTATAAAGTGACTCCCGTTAAAATTCAAGTTTGCATACGCGTTCACAGTTTTGCATTCATTTCTGGGAGTTGTCCGACCCTCTGAAATATCCATCAGGGCCAAGGTACAGATCGCTTCTATAATGCGGATGCCGTGGCTGGCATGTTGTCTCCCAATCTGTGGAAGCCGATCTTAGTCCCAAGACAGATTGTACTGGGCGGTACGTGATGGAGATTTCTGTAGCTGGCTGTTTGCTAGCGAGGTCGGGCTCAGTTCCCTCCACGCTGCGAAACTTTAGCTGGCACGGAATGATGAAAGGAGTGGACTTCTATGCTTTCTAAAATGCAAGGCTGTGAAAATATGCAGTAAAAGAGAACAGCCACGTTGTGTGTGTTATTAATTTTTAAAATGCTAATCCTCCTTTCAAAGGCCCCTGGATCTATCTTCTTATTTAAAAGAAAAAAGAAAAAAAAGTTTTGGCTGCAGAGCGTCTGTGCTTCCTAAGGCTTCCAGAGAGGATGTGCTGATGAAAGACGACACGGTGCGAGGCGCCATCCGCTTCCACGGCTGACATCTCTGTTACGAGCTCCAGGAGCGGCTCCCAGGCCGACGGCTGGAGAATGAGGGGAAAGGCAGCGGTGAATTATGTCATGCACCAAGACCGTGCTGCGGCAACGCCTCCCGCCCCAGAAGAGAGGCTTGGAGCAGCTTTATAGGACACAGATGTGTCCTTGGGAATTTGCGGTAAGTCCGCTGGTCTCAAAAGCCTGCGGGATGGCTGAAATACACAGGGAGGAATTCACCGCCACGGATGACCCCCGAAAAGAAAACAGCAACGTCTGGCAGGAGGCTGGGGAGTGGACCCAACTTGCTTGGAATGGAATGTGATTTATCAAGCCTCCAAAATTCCAGATGCTCCTTGAAGCTTGTCGAGGATATCCAGGCCTGGAGAGATGGAGGTCAAGGTAAAAGCACATGGAGGTGCACATTTTTTTTTAATGTGTCTCTATTGCTGAAAGTATTACAGATGTCCTCCCCACCCTACAATGACCTCCCCCCTCCACCCCTTTTCCACCTCCTCAGCCCTGGAGAGTCCTTTTCTCAAGGTCACCTGACCAGGTCCTCAGCAAAATGCTGAGCTCCACACCTTTTCGTTGAAGTCTTTGAAACTCAAAGAAACGTGTCCTGTTGAGGTGCTGGTCGAACAAACATGGGTAGGTGAAACTCTTCAAGCTCTTAGCAAACTATTGTGGCCAACAAGCTTTTAAAAAATGCATATGTTATTTATTTTTTAGAAAGAGAGGAAGGAAAAGGGAGAGAGAAAAACATCTATGTGAAAAACATCTATTAGCTGCCTCCTGCACACCCGCTACTGGGAATCAAGCCCACAACCTGGGCATGTGCCCTGACTGGGAATCAAACCAGTGACCTTTGGTGCATGGGAGAATGCTCAAACAACTAGCCACACTGGCCAGGGCAGCTAGCCAGGTTTTTTTGTGGGTTTTGTTTTTGTTTTTGTTTTTTTTTTGCACTAAAGAATGTAATTCGAATTCTCCTGGGCCCATTTCCTACCACGGCAAGAGGAAATAGCAACTGGAAGGGTAGCCTTGGGAAATGAAAAGAAACAGCAGGAGGATACTCAGATTTCCAAATAGCAAGACATTCCTGCCTTTAATACCTGAAGTTGGCAAGCTAAGACTGTTTGATTTCCATTTCATAGAGTCTAAAATGGGCTTGCTAACATGTTGAGATGCTACACACCGGAACATAGGAAGCATCTTAAACGTATAGATTCCTGTGCCCCAATCATACAGTCTCTGATTTAGTTAGTCAGGGCTTGAGCCTGGAGATCTGCATTTCTAGCAAGTTGCCCAGGTGACTGACTCCACAGACTACACTTTGTGAAGCACTGACATCTCCTTTCTTTTGGCTCCTTTGTTTGATCGCTGGAAACACTAAGCAGGGATATGGTCCTAGGAACCCTGAGTCCATGACTCAGAGTGAAATGTACTCCAAAGAACTCAACTGGATGGCAAGTAGAGGGCCAAGGCATATCCAGGTAAAGACATATCCAAAAATGCCACAGCTAACGCTATGCTCTCCCTGTCTCAATCTTACCACAACAACCACTCACACACCCAGGTGTTGGTGGACACCAAACCCCACCTAACCACCTCCTTCTGACTCAGGTTGTTTTCAGTGACCCACAAGGAGAGGCAGAGGTGACTCCTGGTGACTGAAAAGTAAAATACATTTTCACTTTTGGTTTCTATAGACTTATTACCTACTAAAAACCTGGTGCATGAAATTCGTGAATGGGTAGTATACCTAGGCCTGGCTGGCGATCAGGGCTGATTGGAGCCTTCCGGCTGACGGCCGGGGCCTCCCTTCATTCTGCACCACCCCCTGGTAGTCAGTGCATGTCATAGTGAGCGATTGGTCTCCTGGTCAAACTCCCGTGGGGACAATTTGCATATTAGGCATATAAATATATATATATTTGGGACCTCTAAGGAGTAGCAATCTTTAAGCTTTATTAGAGATCATAGACTCTTTCTTTAAAATATATTTTTATTGATTTCAGAGAAGAAGGGAGAGAAAGGGAAAGAGAGAGAAACATAAATGATGAGAATCATTGATTGGCTGCCTCTGCACACCCAATACTGGGGATCAACCCAGGCATGTGTCCTGACCAGGAATTGAACCGTGACCTCCTGGTTCATAGGTCAATGCTCAAGCACTGAGTCACACAGGACAGGCAGAGATCATAGACCCTTTTAAGAAAACTATGGTCCCTCCGCCCAGGTAATGTTATATGATCATCTGTACATGCAATTTCTTGGAGTCCAATCGAAACGGTCAACGAGAATATTCTTGTTAGACCCAGAGGCCTCACCTCTTATTCACACCGTTCCTTCAACGTTACCAATTCCATTCACTCCACCTCTGGGCAAATATGCCTTTTGTAGTGACTTTTCTGTATATCTCGCATCTTCTTGGGGATTCTGAGGAAATGCTCATAAACCCCAACTGAGATGCTCACTTGCCTTCTGATCTGGGCTCACTTTCTCGAGTCCTTCCTGGCGCAAAATGAGAAATGTCATGCCTGCTTCCTCGGTGTGATCCACACTCATTTGAGAATAAGTGATAACTTCATCACAGACCTGTCTGCTCTCTCTCTCCAACTCTTTACTGTGACTCAAGAGATGCCAGCTCCCAGAAGCGCCATTCATTACAGCCCCGGCATTGAGTTGGAAAATTTTCAGGGGACGCCTGTCCGTTCTGAAATAGGCAACAATATTATCGATAAAACAATGGTCAGTTTTCCTCTGTGCCTGGCCCATGTTTTCCCCATTCATTTATCTGTGCATCCGTCAAATGTCCAGGCGACCGGTCCTGTGCCAGGCAGCAGGATATAGGGATGAAGGAGATCTCGGTCCTCAGGAAGCTTAGGGTCTAAACGAGAGAGACAGACACTGAACGAGTATACACATAAGCAGTATTAGTGTAAGTGGAACCAAGGGAAAACTCGGTGATGCAACAGGAAGGAAGTGGCACAGGGCTCCAGACTTTGGCAGAGCAATCAAGGAGAGCCTCCTGGCGGAGGTGACATCGGGCCTGAGACCCAGAAAGTAGGAAGGGACCAACCTTGTACGGGGAAGACTGCCTCCCACTTGGTGAATTCTCCATGTCTGGGATCCGGCCCCGTGGGAATGCCTGCCAAGTGCCTTCTATATGGAACAGGCCTGTGTGATGGGGATCTGAAGGGGTTTCTGTGTTGAGCGCTTGCTTCCTGCAGCTGGCATATGTCTCCCTTCAACTGCTGACAGGTCTGGGAAGCATCAAGCCAAGTTTCCCGGCAGGAAGAGCAGCCTCAGCAAAGAGAAAAGTGGGTGCTCAGAGCCTGAGGTGAATCGGGGGGGATGGACAGATCTGGGAGGGCGCAGGCTGGGTTCACTCCGAAGGCTCCCCTGGTGGGCTGGCTGGGAGAGCAGCCAAGATCAGCCCTGGGAACTTTTCCCAAGCAGATGGGCCTGAGGCAGGGAGCGGGCGTGGGCAGGTCTGAGGAAGACAGAGGCCGGGTCTACAGGGCCCGTGGACCAGGGGTCACTTAGGACTGAACCCTCCTCCACTGCCTCAGGCCGGCAGCTTCCACCATCTCCACTTCTCCACTCGGTGGGCGTGGCAAATGACAGGACATGTGAATCCTAAGGAGTATCCACGCGGCCACCATCAATCCCCTGGGCGGAGCACGAAGCCCAGCCGTGTGAGTGACCTTGGTCTGAGTGTGTAACCTCCTGGGCTCAGTGGGCTGTGAGGCCGAGCTTTCCGTCCAACGGTTCCATGATTCCCACGTTGAAGGCTCCCTGTCCCAACGTGGGGGTCTGATCAACCCTCCCCAGGGCTGACTCTGTGACATTGCACCCTACTTGTGTGATTTCTCTCCCAAGACCCCTGGGGTATGCACCTCCACATCCAGGTTACACAGGCCTCTCCCCGTCCCTCCCCCAGGACATGTGACAGATGGGCTCACAGGCGGGGCACACACCAGAGGGGCACTACGATTCTATGAAATACTAAACAGATTCGTGGGAAAGCCTTCTTGGATTCTCAAGAAAAGGTGTTGCAATATTTGCCTATCAAACCTCATGCATATGCGGCTAACCTATCCTTACCTCCCCGTGGATGAGTGAATGCAGCCCTGTCTTAGTCAAGGCCACATCTCTAGTCCATGTTCCTTGGTGCAGCTACAAGAACCCTTAGAAAGCACAGATCAGATTACAGCACTCCACTGCCTGAAACCATAGAACTTGAAATAAAACCCAACTTCTTTTTTTTTAAGTATTTTTTAAAATATATTTTATTGATATTTTTACAGAGAGGAAGGGAGAAGGATAGAAAGTTAGAAACATCGATGAGAGAGAAACATCAATCAGCTGTCTTCTGCTCAACCCCTACTGGGGATGTGCCCACAACTAAGGTACAAGTCCTTGACCGGAATTGAACCCGGGACCCTTCAGTCCTCAGGCCGACTCTCTATCCACTGAGCCAAACCGATTTTGGCTAAAACCCCAATTCTTAATCCCTTAGAAAGCTGTCCTAGGCTAGCTACTTCTTTATCTCTCCCACCTCCCACTCTCCTAGCTCACCACCCAGGATGGACAACAAACAGCAAGCGCTTTCCTGCCTCAGGACCTTTACATACACGGGGCTCTCTGCCAAGGACATCATTTCCCCTCTTCACAGGCGAGGACATTCTTCTCAGCTCCAGTATCTTCTACACAAAACAGCGTCCCCACCCCCACACTGCTATTCCCTCCTTAATCCCTGTGATGGACTCACTTACTGTGTGGTATGTGCTCCCTTCTCCCTGTCCTCAATGCCCTGCTGACTCTGGGCTTGGCCATGTGACTTATTTTATTGATTTTTTACAGAGAGGAAGAGAGAGGGATAGAGACTTAGAAACATCAACGAGGGAGAAACATCTATCCCTTCCTCTCTGTAAAAATATCAAACGTGATCTAAGCAGAAGCTTAGTGTTCAGGAGGTCAGCTCTGCCCTCTGGGACTCCTGCTGCTTGCCACAGGAAGCACTCAAGGAACGTGCCGCTGGGCCAGGGAGAATGAACGTTGCATGTTGCAACCATGAACTTGACCTGTGGCCTGAGGTCAAGCCCAGCTGAGACCAGCAGGACCAGGGCTGCTGGGTAGACAGACCATGAGGAAGAAATACATGCCTGCTGCTAGAAGCCTCTGGGCAATGAGAGCGGTTTGTTATGCAACAGTATTTCAGCAACGACTGAGGATGTAGCACTTTAAAACCAGGCTACTAAAAAAATTAAAAATAAAAATAAAAGAGAGAGAGAGAGAAAATAAACCAGGCTACTCATTTTTTTGCACTTGTCTCAATGCTTGTCTATTTCTTCCATTTGTCTATTTCCAGGCTGTAAGCTCCAGGAAAGAGGGGTCACGTTTGTATTTCCCCCACTGAATGCCCTAAACCAGTGGTCGGCAAACTCATTAGTCAACAGAGCCAAATATCAACAGTACAACGATTGAAATTTCTTTTGAGAGTCAAATTTTTTTTAAAAATATATATTTTATTGATTTTTTACAGAGAGGAAGGGAGAGGGATAGAAAATTAGAAACATCAATGAGGGAGAAACATCGATCAGCTGCCTCTTGCACACCCCCTACTGGGGATGTGCCCGCAACCAAGGTACATGCCCTTGACCGGAATCGAACCCGGGACCTTTCAAATCTGCAGGCTGCCGCCCTATCCACTGAGCCAAACTGGTTTTGGCGAGAGCCAACTTTTTAAAACTTAAACTTCTTCTAACGCCACTTCTTCAAAATAGACTCGCCCAGGCCATGGTATTTTGTGGAAGAGCCACACTCAAGGAGCCAAAGAGCCACATATGGCTCTCGAGCCGCGGTTTGCCGATCACAGCCCTAAACTAAAGACGGTGCTGGGCACACAACAGCAGCTCAGCAAACATTTGCTGAATGGGTGAATATTTTGCAACCACCCCACTACTCACTGCGGGTCACAACAGCATTCGCCCTCCCCGTGGCACAGGTGGGAACAGGCAGGCTGGAGTGCCAGTGACAGGAATGGGAGGGAGAGTCTGAATTTGCTCCAGCTTGTTCGAAACGAAGAGAGTAAATCATTTGTGAAATCTATTATTCGTAACCAATCACATGCTCTCCTCCTACTATGGTCAGAACCACTGTCCCAGTTTGGTTAAACAACGGGGCCCTTAGCCCCTGCCCCCATCTATTTCCAAATTTCAGATATCCGTCCGAGAAACAGCAGCAAGCAGGAATCATGGGCTTCGTGGGCCAAGTGTGCTCTTACTCTAAGGTGACCAGAGGTCCCGCTTTTGGCGGGACAGTCCTGATTTTTAACAATTTGTCCTGCATCGTTTTAAAATGTCGTAGGACAAATTGCTAAAAAAAAAAAAATAATAATAATAATAAAATGGGACTGTCCTGCCAAAAGCGGGTCGTCTGGTCACCTTATCTTATTCCCTCCCAAATTTTTAGTCTGCAACCTAAAAGTAATCTGTGGAGTAATTAAATGAAAACAAGAGAAATGGAGAACACACAGAGATATATATCAAGGGAACATTAAAATTATGTGTGTGCTTTGGGAGAGGGGGGAGATGGCTCATAAATCTAAACTCCTAAGGGAAAAGAGCTGCATTCCCTTGGATGTACATCAAAGGACTATCTCCCATCCTCAGCGGGGTCTGATGGTTCTGATGCACAAGCCGTGGTGAGTCTGTCCGGGAGAAGGCAGGCAGGGGCCTGGGCAGGGGACATTCAGCAAGCGACACCAGCACTGAGGCATGTGGGCTGGTTTTTGGACAATTTACAGGGAAGTCTGTACAATGGCCCCGTTTCAAACAGAGCCAATTCTAATCCGTTTTAAATCGGTTTCTCCTGCGTGCTGGCCATATCCACCTGGATGATTCCAACACAGGATGGCATGACACACACACACCCCCACATACACACCCACACACACATACTCACACACACACACTCACACACACACTCTCACACACATACACTCACACACACACACTCACACACATGCTCACACACACACACTCACACACACACTCACACACACACACACACTCACACACACACATACACACACTCTCTCTCACACACACACACACTCACACACACACTCATACACACACATACACACATTCTCTCTCTCTCACACACACACACGCACACACAGAGAACTGAGCTGTTTTTTTTTTTTTAAGTATATTTTTTATTGATTTTTCACAGAGAGGAAGAGAGAGTGATAGGGAGTTAGAAACATCAATGAGAGAGAAACATCAAACAGCTGCCTCCTGCACATCCTCTACTGGGGATGTGCCCGCAACCAAGGTACATGCCCTTGACCAGAATGGAACCTGGGACCCTTCAGTCTACAGGCCGACTCTCCATCCACTGAGCCAAACCGGTTTTGGCTGAGCTGTTCTTTTTATGCAACAATGACACAACTCATCTTCTAGGAATAAACTGTAAACACCCTGGCCCACTCCATTCCCAGGGGGCATGCTTTTAGGATGCGTGGCCAGAACATGGGTACTGAGGACCAGCAACTCCTCACTCAATATCACAACGGTCTGAGATGTCTCCAATAACGTGTCACTCATGCCAAAGTCCTACGTTTTTACAAGACTTACATCTGTGATGTGAATGCGAGCAAACTGAAGGCCATTCCTCTCGCCGTCTGTGTTACGAGGGAGAGCGAACCAGGGGAGACAGAGCCATAGCTGTGACGGGGAGAGGGGTGTGCTGGCTTGACAGTGACCCAGCAGTGGCAGGTGAGAGAGGAAGGCGCCTGGCACCAGGCCACTACTGGGCAGAGGGGCGGGGAGGACGGACCCTGTGTGGGTGGGAGCGAGTCACTGGGCCGCACAGCACTGCCCGTGGCTCCCCCGAACTCACAATGAGACACCAGTGGAAATCTGTATTTGCTTTTCAGACGGACAGGAGGAGGTGCTCATGCCAACCTCTCTCTATTTTGCTGGCCTGATGTTCACACGAAGCCTGGCACTTAGCACAGAACTCATCTTTAAGGCAGCGACAGCTGGGGGAAGATGTAGGGGATGGAGCGACCAGCCCTGACAGGAGGGGGCAGGGAACCCCGCTGGCCACTGCCCACCTGTGACGTCTCCTTAGGGCCAGACGAGCAAGCCCCAGGGCAGCTTCCTGTGGGTGGGAGTGAGAGCGGGGGCTGCAGTGTCCGCCCTGCGGGAGGGGAGGCTGGAGGAGACAGGTGCACAGAGGATGCAGCGCACTCTGCTCATCCATCAGAATAAGCCCGCGGCTGACATGAGGGATGATATGCCCCGAGCAGACACAGAGGGAAGAGGGAGGGTGGGGAGGCAGGAGCCCATCTATCACGCAGCCCCGCAGGCCTCTCCGCTGCCGGGGAGCAAGGCAGGCGAGCCCGGCAGGTGGCTTCTGGGAAGCCCGATGCCCACAGGGAGGCCACGCGTCAGCTGTGTCCCTGCCTCTATGCACGGGGCATGGATCACTCCTGCCAGCCTGATTCTGCCCTTGGACTCTGCCTGCCCTTCATCTTGCAGCCCCTCCCCCTCCCAGCCTCCATGATTATGGACCCCAAGCTCCAGGGGGTGAGTACCCGAGCGGAGGGGACTTCAGCCATTTGGACAACGTTTCCTGAGGCCCCTTTACATGGCTCCCCCAGACGACAGCCATCGGCTACACGACCTCCCCACACTATACGGGCGCACAACCTATCCAGGCTGATCAGAAGATTAAAGAAATGCTAAAATGCTATGTAGACGGCAGAGTGGCATGCCCGTGCTGCTTGAGTTTATTGCTCCTGTGACACGACCACAGAATGGAACATGGGGGACCGGCTCTAATTGTCAGGAACATCTATCATGTTCTGTTGACCTTATTGGTTTTGTTCTGATTAAAGAGGGCACATTCTAACCTGGCTGGCAGTGACACACCCGGGACCCGGGAGCTCACCTGGAAATGTAACAGCCCTGTTGCAGAAACCAGAGCCACGATCCCTTTGAAGACCCCCAGCCTCTGCACTCCCACAGGCCTTTGTGAGTGCCCAGCCCACGCTACCTGCACACTGCCCACTTGACATACCTTTGGCCTACTTCCCCATGTAATCTTTGTCCTTCTACCTATATAAGCAGCTTACTTATGGGGGGCCGCAGAGCAGATGTTTGTGGATAGCCTGCTGCTCTCCCATGCTTCCAGCAGTACTGGAAAGCTCATATATGATTCAACCCTCACTCTACTTAATTGGCAGCCTGGACCCCTTGACTGTCCGGTTACAGTAGGGGCAATGCGGCCTGTGCTTGGCTGAGGACAGCGGAGATGCCCGCAGAAAAAAGGGGTTATTTTTGCAGCCATCCTGGGCTCCACCTCCTACTTCACCCCATTTCCATTCCCAGCCCCAGACGATCCTTCTTGCTTTCTCACGGTGTAAATCCGACTGTTTCTCTGGAGGCTGTGCCCAAGCTATTCTCCTTGAGGGCTGCCAATCCCTTGCTCAGGGGTTCCTCTGGATTATACTTTTAAAAGGGCCTCCCCAAAGTGTTCCTTAGGCATGAGGGTGTCCACTGAACCACTTGGCCATCAGCAGTGCATGTGACTGCAAGTATGGGAAATCCCGCCATGGTGACTTAAACACATCAGGGTGTATGCTTCTCACATAACAAGGAGCTCAGAGTTGGCTCAACCGCCCAAGGCCTCGTCTCTTCTGTCTCCTATTTCACCATCTTTTTTGTTGTTGTTATTAATCCTCACCTACAGTTATTTTCTCATTGATTTTTAGAGAGAGTGGAAGGGAGGGGAGAGACAGAGAGAGAGAGAAACATCAATGTGATACACATTGATTGGTTGCCTCCTGCTCATGCCCCAGGATCGAGCCTGCAACCGAGGTATGTGCCCTTGACCGGAATCAAGCCCAGGACCCTTCAGTCTGCAGGCCAACACTCTGTCCATTTAGCCAAACGGGCCAGGGCCACTTCGCCATCTTTAACACTTACAACCCCAAGGTGACTGGCAGCAGCCCCAGACGTGACCATTGCATGTTATGGTAACAGGATGAAATGAGGGGGACTGTGGGTACCAGCCTCTTCTGTTTCTTTATACTCAGAAATAAAAACATTTTCTAGTATCAACCCCATCAGAAGACAGCTGCCTAGGTCTCACTGGTCTGGGTGGTGTCACATGACTCCCTCCAGCTGCAGCAGAGGGTGGAGCACGTGGCAAAGGAGTTGGGATGGCCAAGGATATTGGGCATCAGGCCTACGATGTCAGCCATAACTCGCAGCTGTGTCAGGGGCATGGAACCAAAGGTCTCTGAAAGTTCCCACATCACAGGGCCACCTGGGGAGCAGCAGGCTCCTTCACTTTGGAAGTCATTGGCTGGACTTGCAAACACTATAAAAATATTAGCATATGGAAAACTCATATTCCAATTACTCGTCCTCTTTCTCACGGTGTAAGGAGCTCCTCTGGATTACATTTTTTAAAGGGTGAGATTCAAGTTTCCCTCAATTGTTAGTAAGATCCATTTCCCACTTCCTCCCACCTGTCCCGCCCCCACGCAATCAGGATCTAGTTTCTGTCTCCATAGACTTGCCTCTCCTGCACAGTTCATGTAAATCAAGCATGTCAAACCCAAAGGTTAACAAGGACCTAATAAACGAGGCATTTGGTCCGAGGCCATGAGTTTGACACACTTCGTGTAAATGGTATTATACAACGTGTGTGTGCTTTGTGACTGGCTCCTTTCACTTAGCACGTTTCCAAGGCTCATCCGTCTTGCAACGTGTATCAGTACTTAATTCTGTTGTATTGACAATTAATACTCCATTAAATGGACATACCACGTTTTATTTATTTATTAATCCATTGATGGACATTTGGGTTGTTTGCTGACTGTTAAGAATAATGCTGCTATGAATATCTGTATACAAGTTTTTGTATGGATATATGTTTTCGATTCCCCTGGATATAGGCCTAGGAGTGAAATTTCTGGGCCACATGGTACCTCGATGTTTAACCGTTTAAGGAACTGCCAGGCTGTTTTCCAAAATGGCTGCACCATTGCCCACTCCCACCAGCCCTGTAGGGGGTCCCATTTCTCCAGGTCCTGGGCACCCTTGTTGCCATGAGCTTTTTGATGATAGCTATCTTAGCGGAG
This sequence comes from Nyctalus aviator, assembly GCA_036971965.1. NCBI lineage: Eukaryota > Metazoa > Chordata > Mammalia > Chiroptera > Vespertilionidae > Nyctalus > Nyctalus aviator. The sequence continues at coordinate 188,064,472 of CM072923.1, forward strand.
GTGTAGTGGTACCTGACAGGGGCTGCTTTTCCCACTTCCCGGACAGCTGATGATGTTGAGCATCTCTTCATATGTTTATTGACCCTTCAACATATTTCCTCCAGAGAAATGTCTGTTTAGACTCTTTGCCCATTTTCTAATTGGGTAGTGGGATTTCCCCTCGAGGCCAGTTGCCTCCTCAAAGCTAGGGCCTCTTTAAGAGTAACCCTAGAAAACGGGGCTTTCCCTCTTAGAGTAAAAAGCACGTGCCTTCTGTGACAAGCCAGAGTTTGACCTCAAAATATAATTTTCAAGTCTGGGACTTGACAAGATGCCTTGGTAGCGTCTGCAAACCCAGAAGGGGAGATTCAGATGTCAGGGAATTGTTTTGTCTGAAAAACGGCAGCCCAGTTAATATCCTGTGAACGCTAAAAAAACAACAACCTTGGGACGGCCAAGTTCCGGTAACAGTGCTAATTGTGTCTGCACCCCAAATCCTCCTTTGCTCTGCAGCCCTCCCATCCCGTCAGTCACCCTAGAGAATAAACACACCCGCGCGTCTGACCTCATTCCCCAGCAAGGGCAGATCGCAATTCCCCGGGGAAATTACAGAAGCGGCCCTCCGCTTCAGCGAGGCCATTCTCTCTGATTCCTCCTCCCCGGGGCTCCCCTCTGACATTAGCATCTATTATCCTCCTGGCTGAATTCTTCCCTAAAGGGCACTCAGCGTCCCTAGCTGGATGCCAGTGCCAAGGAGACCTCACCCACTGTGAAGGAAGCATGCTTGGGCTCCAGGAGAAGGCGGATAGAGAGCTAGTGGAAAGATCTGGGGCTGATGGCCTTCCTTGGGCAGCGGACCAAATCCCGGGAGCTGGGGGAACACGCCACGCCGAGCTTTGTCTCCTTGGTGAGCCTGTCTCCACGCAGCCAGGCATGCACGGAGCCCTAGGGCCTTCAAGTCTTGGCGTGTCTTTGCCGAGAGGGGCGTTGGCGCCTTGGGAGGAATCAGAGCATCCTTTCATGAGGACCAGTGGCCCGGATCCCCAGCAGGACAGAGATGCTCAGCAATAATATCCTTGCAGAGCAAGATGCTTAAATACACTCAGGTTCAGAGGGCGCTGAAGGTGGACTCTGGCTTCTGTACTCCCAGGAATAAGGTTTCCTCCACAGCAATGAGGAAGAAATAAAGAACCGTGTAGGCATGTAGTTGACACGAGAGGGCTTCCTGTCTTCTGACACCTGTTTCAGGTTGGAGTTGTATTTACAGGATAATTTTCAAGTCAGAATCCTTGTGCTGTTCCCAGGGAGGGTACTTCCATGCAAGCACTTTCGGTCCCATCGCACAGACCAGAGTTCTGCCTTGTGTCCCGCCTGGTGACTGAATGGGTCCGGGTACACGGTGTGGGCAACACGTCTGGGCAAGCAGCAGCCCGAGACTAGAGCTTGGAGGTGAAGGTGTCCAACAAAATTTCCTTTAAGGTACCCCAAACATCTTGCAAAGTCTCTCTTGGGAATCCACTATGTACAAGAGATACAAGAATTCGGCGGGGCCAAGTGGATTGCGTAGACTGGCGTGTGTGTACTGTGTGTTGGAAGGAGGCTACCGGCAATGCCTGGTTTGTCCGAGACTATCCTGATTTTGGCTCCAGGCTCCCGGAACCCTTCAGTCCTGGGCAAACTGGGACGGTGAGTCCTCCTCACGGGAGCTCTGCTCACGGATTTGCCATGGGGACCTCGGTTCCAGGAAGTGACATGACTGTAGGGACCAGGGTCTTTGCTGTCCATTTGTTTATTCCCTGTGCCCGGCTCTGTGCTTGGCGTGGGGAAGGGCACTTTGTAAATAATTCCTCCACTGAAATGACCTAAGAGCCCCAGAACATACGTTCAAAGAATAAATGCCAGGAAGTAGGTGGGGAAGGTGAGGCACATCTATCAGACTTCTAGAATGTTCCAGGCCCCGGGTTAGGTGCTTCATACGCATTATCCCAGGGAACCCACAAGGTAGGATGTAGATGTGGGAACGTGATTCAGCGTAGGCATGGGAGCTGGTGTGATAATGCAGGTATGTCTGCTCTAGTGCCCTTGAGCTTGCCATTCTAGTGTATGTCTGTCTGTCTCAAAGGGACCCCAATAGCCTCACCCTCACTACCCCTGTCCACACAGGCCTGGGATCAATCCCCCTCCTTTCAGCAGCTGGCCTGGCTCTAATTCCCTGCTGCCTGCTGGGGCCACTGGCCAGGCCACTGGCTAGCAACATGTGCCCTTCCTCCCACCCACCCCTCCACCCAGGACTCAGATATGCTCAGCCTCTCCTGGCCTCGGAAGAGACCTGCTTCAGGTCCAAATCCATAGCTCAGAGGTGCTCTGTGCAACCCTAAACAAAAGGGTGGAGTTCAGGGGGAAATGCCTGGGACTGCCCATGATGGGAGGCAGGAGAAGGGACTCAGCCTCAAGCTATGCATGGGCCTGGCTCAGTGACTCAGCGATGGGTCCCTTGCATCCTGGGTTGTGTCAGGGGATGGCTCTCCTGGGATACCCATCCTGCTCAGCGGCCCCAAAGTTCCCTCAGTGTCAGAGGGCTGCATTCTGCTATCTAGCTGACTGGCTCGATGAGTGCCTTGTCCCCAAGCTAAGACATGGGCGCATCTCATTTGCCTTCACCTTCTGATCTGGTAGAGAAATGGTTGGGGGATATGTAGACTTAGAGCAGTGGTCGGCAAACTCATTAGTCAACAGAGCCAAATATCAACAGTACAACGAATGAAATTTCTTTTGAGAGGCACATTTTTTAAACTTAAACTTCTTCTAACGCGATTTCTTCAAAATAAACTCGCCCAGGCCGTGGTGTTTTGTGGAAGAGCCACACTCAAGGGGCAAAAGAGCCCCATGTGGCTCAAGAGCTGTACTAGGGACTAAGAAACCAACCCTGATTTTTGTTTTGACCAATCAGATCAAAGGAAACCAAGTGAAATCTGAGCCCTCCACATGGTATGATGCCAGTTCAGAACAGTCAGAAAGCATCCCAGAAATATCCAGGGAAATCGCGTTCTTTCAAGTGGCTCTGGGCAACACCCCGTGCTCCCAGGTGGGTGGGATCATGCAGGTGCAGAGCGAGGGCTCCACAGGCTCTAGACTCGCTGGGGCTGGGTTTGAATCCTGCCTGCGTGCCTGCCGGAGGGGCTGCTTGACCTCCGTGCCTCCATTTCAGCCTTTGTAAGATGGGGGCACTAACAGCACCTGCCTCCTCCTGCTGCTCAGAGGCATAAGTGAGATGAAGCATGTAGTGCACCTACAGAAACACCTGCCATACCTGCACGTGCTTGCTCAATAAAGAAGGAACGTTGTCGTTCTACCAAATGAACATCTGTGTGCATGCGGCAGTGTGAGTTTCCAGAACGATGCACCACAAGGCAGGGGTTTAACCAAGAGACTTATCTCCCAGTCCCAGAAGCTGGAAGTCCAAGACCAAGAGCCGGCTGGTTGGTTCCTTCCAAGGACTGTAAGAAAGAGCCTGGGGCAACCTCCCCCCCCCCCTTCTGGCGATTTACTGGCAAATCTTGGCATTCCTCGGCTTGTGGGATCATCCCCCGAACTCTGCCTTCATGCCCACATGTATGCAGGTCTGAGTCCCAATCTCCCCCTTTTTTATACCAATGGCAATCCTATTGGGTGAGATTATAACTTTCTTCAGTATCACCTCATCTTAACTTTAATTAGATCTTCTATGATGCTATTTCCAAATAAGGTCCCTTTCTGAGACACTGAGTTTAGGACTGAACATGTGTGTTGTTAGCAGGTATAATCTAACCCATGACTGTTATTCACCTTCTAGACTTGTGGGTTTTTGCCTGCAGCACAGGATGGAGGGTGTGGCCAGCCCTCTTCCCACCATCTAGACCAGCAAAGACCACACACACACCCCGCCCCGCCCGCTCTGCTCCGCAGCCCCCACACCACGTCCTTGGTACTGAGGGTTTAGGGACTGTCATCTTCATTGAGGCAACTTTTCGTCTTTCTCTTTCCCTCCCATCTTTGTCCAGGCTACTGCCTTGCAACAGTGTAGATACTCCATAAATATTTATTGAGTGAACGGATGTGCCATTTCATTTAATCCTCAAACAACTCTGGGAGATGAGCATCATTATCTGGTTTTATGATTTAGAAAAAAACACAATCTGTTCACGCCCAGAGCTATTGTCTTTGGACCAAGGCGCCATCATCCGTATAACTGCTGGTTTTCTAGGACATCCCAGACCCCTGTCAGTCTCTACACCAATATTTATGATATACTAGATGTCACATCCTTTAAAACTCACAGAATCCAAGGCCACTCCTCGAGTCTCCAAATGTGAATCTCTGGGTCCCTCTGCTTTTTAACAAAAGTTTCCGTGAGATTCTGAAGAGAGCAGCCTTGTTTGGGAACTCCCGCCTGAAGATTATAACCAGGAGGGGGAAGAGGGCATGTTTTTTTCTCGGAGGAGCAGTGGTGTGGAAACACCCCTCGCCTCTCTCCATCCCTAGTTCTGTGTCTTCTCTGACTAGTGAGTTGGGGTCGGGGACTGGGCCTGTGTAACTTGGCCTCCACTCTCCCTTCCCCTCTCTCTCTGCTCAGAGCCCACAACCTGACTGCCCTCCACTAGTCCATGGGGATTCTTAAGGTGGATGAGGGGATGTAGAACTGCTTTAGCATTTAGACTGCCTTGTATATATTTAAACAAGTGATATGACAGTCTCTACACCAATATTTATGATATACTAGGTGTCACATCCTTTAAAACTCCTTAAGCTGATGATAAACACAAAATTAGATGGCCACTTAAAAAAAAATCTATGAGAAGATCCATACCTTCAGACAGTCTCTGCTTCCTAGCTGAGGCCCTGTGTAGCCCCAGCAGCACCTAGGAAGTAGTCTTTGTCCCAAAATGAAGCTGGATCTGACCAGGCCATTGGGTCTAACTTTTTATACCAGAGTATAAAAAAAGGTGTTAACTGACACCACCTGTGGATTCAGGAATATCCAGAATGTAGAAAATTGGTAGGATAAATGATCTAGTTTCTTCAACAAGTCAGTGGCTCAAAATGAAATAAAAAATAATCTTAAGAGACATTAAATCAATTCAATGCCACATGTGGACTCTGCATCTAATTTGAATAAATCAACAGTTAAAAGAAGTTATGAGATAATATGGGGAACCTGAACACTGATCAGATCTTTAGTCAGGGTAGGGAAGCACCGTTAATTTTTAAGTGGTAAAGTAATGGCGTGCTATGGGAGAAAGGATCCTCATATATATACCAAACATTTTTAAATAAGAATTATATAATGCCTGGGATTTGCTTCAAAATAATTTGGCAGAGGCACTAGTTGTGAGTTGAGATGAAATAAAATTGACCTTGAGTTGATCATGATCACATCCTTGTCAACACTTGCTATTGTCTATGTTTTTTGTTACAGCCATCCTAGTGGGTGTGCAGTGACATCTTATTGTGTCTCCCCCTCCAGAGGTCTTTTTCTTTTCAATTACAGTTGACATTCAATATTCTTTTGTATTCATTTCAGGTGTACTATAGTGGTTAGACATTTATATAATTTACAAAGTGACCCTCTCATTAATTCTGGTACCCACCTGGCACAATATGTAGTTATTACAATACTAGAGGCCCAGCGCATGAAATCTGTGTGCTGGTCCAGTCCTTAGGCCTGGCCTGAAATCATGGCCATCTTCTCCAGCTGCCGGCAGCTGGCCCTGTCCCCTGCTGCCACCTGCTCCTGGTTCCCCATTTGCCATCAGGGAATCAGAGTCTCCTGGCCTGGGGGAGGGACCACCTGGAGTGAGCCTCATATCAACTGGTCAAGTGGTCATTCTGGTTATTCTGCTGTTCCATCAATTTACATATTATTCATATATATATATATATATATATATATATATATAATTGGCTATATTGCCTATGCTACACTTTACATCCCCACAAGTATTTTGTGACTACCCATTTGTACTTCTTCCTCCTTTCACCTTTTCACCCAGCTTATGAACCTCCCCATCCATCTGGCAGCCATCGGTTTATTCTCTGTACCTATGATCTATTTCTGTTTTGTTTGTTCATTTATTTTGATTCCACATGCAAGTATCTGCCTTTCTCCGTCTAACTTATTTTGCTTACCATAATACCCTCTGGGTCCAACCGTAATATTGCAAATGGTAAGATTTCATTCTTTTTATGGCCAAGTAATATCCACGGTATAGATGTACCACAGCTTCTGGATTCGCTCGTCTACTGATGGGCACTTACCATCTGCGTTTCCCCTGGCATTGTTTCTTGTCACTCAAGTATATGAGGGATGGCACCGGGAGGCTGTTAGAGGGAACTTGCTGGCAGCCTCTGCCAGGAGCAGCAGGGGGGATGGCTTTGCCACCCCGCCCCCAAGTCCTTCCCCATCTTGTGTGGGGATATTTAATTGGAAAAATTCCATTTTTCCCCTCAAAACCGAGCTACAAGCCAGGCTGGGCTTTTATTTATTTTTGTTTTAGATTTCCACCCTCTCTATATAGAAGGAAGTTTTACAGGAGTGCAGGGAGCCAAACCTAAAACCCACTGTAGACCCTGCGAAGCCCGTTTAAAAATGCTATCATCTTCCATGCTCACGGTGCCATCAAAAAATCCAGGCAGCCCTTCCCCAGAGGCATTCTTTGCACTCTTTGCAAAGGTGCCTCAATTATATATTCACCAATGTTCTTGGTAGCACCACTCAAAACAGGAAAGCCCAGGCCATTGGCTCTGAAACGTTTAAATAAGTTGTCATGCATTCACCTATGGACGCTGCAGAGCTGTAAACTAATGACCCTATAAATACACATATGAATATGTATGAACTTCAGAAAACAAACTACAGGGAAAATACCAAAGGGCAAAAAAAACATCAAGTGTGATTTTCTTAAAATAAAGGTAAAAATCAGGTATAGTTCAGTAACAGCTATTTAGGGACACACACACACACACACACACACACACACACACACACACTGGTTACTCACTGCCAGGCTGTGGTCTTCACTGTGCACCAGAGTCTCCTGGAGGACCTGTGACAGATCTCTGCCCTGGGTTTCCATTCAGTCAATCTGGGAGTGGGGCCTGAGGATTTGTATTCCTAACAAGTTCCCAGATGATATTTATACTGTTGGTTAAGGTGACACTCTGAATACCACTACTATAAAGAAATGCACGGGAAGAGTAAATACCAAATACTGCACAGTGGGTATGCTGGCATGGAGGAAGATGGGATTGGCAAAGAGCATACGGGAGATGTCAAAGATACCAGTCATGCCCTACTTATTAAACTGGGTGGTCAATGCCTGGCTATTTGCCACAGGTAGTCTTTTAAAAATGATTCCTTAAAATATACGCATGCATTATAGCCACATTTTTGTAAATATAAGCTATTTTATAATTTTAAAATGTAAACACAACAAAAGAAGAGAAAAAATTGGTCTCACAACCAACCATTCCATACAATGGCAAATTTTCTCTGTTGAGTCATATTCTTGAGTAAGATATGAATCACGGACAACTGGGCTAGTCTTAAGCAATATTAAAGATTGACCCCCACCCCACTATCCCCCCCAAAAGAAACATTTATAGAGGTCCATCCAGATACTGGAGTCATCACTTAAGATGGTGCTGCAATGTGTACATTATCACCCTATTTTGCAGATGAGAAGAACAGAGAATAGTGACTTGCACCAACATCACAGTTATTCTGCGATGGAGCTAGAATGCAAGCCCAGGCTGGGTGGCTGAGAGCCCACCCTCAGTGAACGCATTTCACAAAGTCTCAGCCACTGATCGCCTGCATCAAAATTGCTCAAGGTATTTTATGAATCAAACTCTCGAGCCTCCAGTCAGCCTGACATATCCAACTTTGTGCAGGTAGGCCTGGAAACCTGCCTTTTATTAAGCTCCTTGGTGATGCTTATGGGTAAATGACATCAGAATCAGGACCAATCCTTAGCCAGATCGGGATGGACAAGTCTACTCATCAGATCATTGGCCAGCCTCATTCTCTATGTCCTTGAAAGGAGGACACGAGTCTTGTGAAAAATGTGTGCACAGGAAAGCAGGGTGGAGTCGGGGTGGAAAGGGTGTGTGTGTGGTCAAATATACTCAACAAGACAAGCCAGTAAGCCTAGAGATGTGAAACATCAAGACAGTGATGATATCAGCAAGGGAGTGTCTCATTTCATATACCCAGTGTTCCTACTCAAAAGAGTCATAATAATGGGAGGTGTGCAATTGTCCATGATATTAACCTGGAGGCTATGGTCATAGCTATTACACCCGGCATTCTTTTTAATATTCAAAGGCAGACAACAATAGCATCAGGATAGGATCCCACGGGGGGCTGCAGCCTCTGTGTGCCCCAGCACAGGGCACCTTGGCAAGGAATGCATAAGTAGCAAAAGCAAACCTCCAGCCCTCCCAGATGGGAGAACCTCATTTAATAGCAGTAGGAGTTGGCTTCTGATATGACTGCACAATGAGTTTCATCATTTGCATATTTTGAAGCTGTTACTTTTATCCAGTGCTTTTACTTGGAAGATCTTTTCCACCAAGGCCTGGGAGAATAATAAAAATAGTTTCCCTAGCTTTCACAATTTGAGCAAAACCTTGCTTATGGAAAGATAGTCTTGGCCATCAGAAAGGTTAAGATCAAGAAAAGACAGGGAACAGGACATACATAACTATGGAAATGGCTCAAAGGAAGGAACAATCTGGCATCTTTGTGTGTTTTAAGAAGGATCTCCAGGGCTGTTTTGAGAGATGGAGAAGATTAGAATGCATTTTTGCCTTCCTGAATATTTATTAGCATTTTTCCTGCCCCTAAGTATATGCTGAGCTTTGAATATAAACCGTATAATTTCTTAAACTAGGCGATTGCCTAACATTTTTCTTAACCTCTGCTCCCCCTACAGTAATATTGTCACGATTAATCATGAAACACCTGCAGCAGAGAAGTACAGATAAGCAATTCAAAACAAGAGGTTCGCTTACACAGACCACTAAGATTTATTTTATAAGGTGTTTTTGGGCCAGGACACTGGCGCAAAAGCTGGAAGGCAGGTAGGAAATGATCTTCTCAATTTGGCAACTTAATGGCACAGTCTCGGTATTCCTCTCCAGCTTGACACCTCATCCCTTCCTGTTTAATGCTAGACTTCCAGATAGGATCCAAGAAGCAATGGCTACTACCTTTTAGCTGAACCAAGTGAGATCTAATCCCAGTGCAAACAATAAGAATTCTCAGCTATGTTAATATTAATCTGCATTTCCCTAGCAGCATCAGAATTTCTGTATTTAGTCTGATCCATGTTTCAGTAAATCCAGTAATGCATGTATTTGGAATTGGTTTTGAGGCTGTGGGTGAGTCATTTCATCTTCCACACTTCAGACCCCCTAATTAAGAAATGAAAGAGAAATATTGGATCTGTCCTAAGTGTCAGAGCTCTAACTTCTTTTGGGTTCTATACTTTAAGTAAAGAACCCCATGTCAACATCACTGAATAAGTCATATTTGATTGAATTTATAAGAATGTCGAGATTTATGTACTTTGCTTTTGTAGTAGGGGGTCCTTGTGAAAATCATGCACTAACATGAATTCAAAACATAAATATATTTCCGGACTGACCATGAAAGTATACACGATTGATTTGCTAAATATGTCACATATATTGAGCTGTGATCCAGGTGGCCTGGCCCACTTAGGATGGTATCACATTTAAACAGAAAATAAAGAGACAGATTCCTAGGCATAAAGATGCCTGGCAGCTATGCTTGCATCCTGGAACTCCTGTCATCACCATGAGGAGGACATACCCTGGCTAGTCCACGGGTCCCAGGAGGAAGTAAGAGACACCTGGAGTTTAGCCACCCCTCCTGAGCCCAACCTAGATGAGCCCATATCAGATAACCCACAGATGCACGAGAACAAATGAGTGTGGTTTTAAGTCACTGATTTTTAGGGTGATTTGTTACACAGCACTTTTGTGTCAAGTGCTAAGTGATCAAGGACATAGCCATGTTATCAGGATGCTCTTGTTCAATTTTACAAAAACTTCATTTGGCTTCTAGTCACCAAAGAATTGTGCAGCTCTTTATCTCATGTGTTCTTTCAATTGACTGTTCACTGTGCATGGCTGCTTTATAAATAAGAATGCTGGGGTTTATTTGCTGTTGTGAATGTAGTTTGGAATGTCGATCAGCTCATACTTTGGAACGTCAGCCCCCCTACGTGAGAATTCCCCTGTCTTAGTACCTGCTGAATGGGCTGGCCTGGGAAACCTCTTTGATCTTACACAGTTCTGCTCCTGCCCCTATGGCTGGGGACCCAGCTGATTGGTACAGAAATCAACACCTAACTCCAGATCAACCAATCATGGACAGTCAATGTCCAATCAGATTTTCTCTCTTGAGAATCTGAATTGAAGACCTAGGGAGTAAAACTAGTGATAAAGGTCATATTCACTTGCAATTCATTGCCTTTTTGGACCAGATGTAAGCAGAATAAAAGATGAGGAGAAAAAGACAGAGGCAGTGTGATAATGAGGAGATGTCAGCCATACTGCTTGTCCTGAGAAATGGGGAGAGGATGGCTGGATTTCAGCTCTGAGTCAGGAGATCACACCTTGGAACTCTCCAGGAAACACTCCTTTCATTCACACTGGATTGAGTGGGTTTCAGTTCTCTGCATCCAAATGAGCTTTAGAGTTGCAACTGAGTGGTTAGGAACCTTATTCACGGGCTCAAAGCTTATTAAGTGGCTATTATGGATTGAATGGTACCCCCCTCATAATTCATATGTTGCAATTCTAAGCCCAATAATTCAGAATATGACAATATTGGAGGTAGGGTTTTTAAAGAAGCCATTAGGAACTTCTAGAAGAGAACACAGGCAGTAAAATCTTGACGTTTTTCTTAGTAATATTTTTCTGATATTTTGCCTTGGCTAAGGAAAACAAAAGAAAAAGTAAACAAATAGGACACTAACTAAAAAGTTTTTATACAGTGAATGAAGCCATCAACACAACACAAAAAGAACAACCTTTTGAATGGGAAAAGATATTTGCCAATTATATATCTGATAAGGGGTTAATATTCAAATTATATAAGGAATTCAAACAACTTAACACACACACAAAAAAAAAGAAAACCCCAATCAAATTAAAAGCTGGACAAAGGACCTGACTAGACATTCCTCCCAAGAGGACATACAGATGGCCAACAGGCATATGAAAAGATACTCAATGTCACTAATCATCAGAGAAATGCAAATTAAATCCATAATGAGATATTACCTCATACCTGTCAGAATGGCAATCGTCAACAAATCAACAAACAACAAGTGTTGGCAAGAATGTGGACTGCTAGCAACCTGAGAATGTAGATTGGTACAGCCACTACGGCAAACAGTATGGCCATTCCTAAAAAATTAAAAATAGGACTGCCATATGATCCAGACATCCCACTTCTGGGTATTTATCTGAAGAAATCAAACACACTAATTTAAAAAAACACGTATACACCCTAGGTTCATGGCACCATTTCTAGTAATAGCCAAGATATGAAAGCAACGTAGGTGTCCACTGACAAATGAACAAATAAAGAAGACATGATATATATTGAATGAAGAAGGCATGATATAAGACATGACATATATGCCATCATGTCTTATATCATGCCTTCTTCAATCAATATATATCAATGGAATATTATCCAGCAATAAAAAGAATAAAATCCTGTCATTTGTGAACACATGGATACACCTAGACAGCATTGTGCTGAGTGAAATAAGTCAGACAGAGACAAATACCATATGATTTCACTTATATGTGGAATCTAGAAATACAAAACAAAGCAAAAATAGGCCCACAGATATAGAGAACAAACTGATGGTTGCCAAAGGAGAGGAGGATAGGGGTGGGGAATTTTTTAAAGAAGATATCATTAGAGTGGCTCTAGTACAATATGACTGGTGTCCTAATAAGAAGAGGGAACACAGAGGGAAGACCATGTGAGGACACTGGAGAAGACGGCCATTTACAAGCCAAGGAGAGAGACCTCAGAAGAAACCACACCTGCTAGTACCATGATCTCAGGCTTCCAGCCTCCAGAAGTGGGACAATGCATTTCTGTTGCTCGGGCCCTCAGTCTACAGTCCTTTGCTATGGCTACCTGAGCCAACATTAGTGGCTGACCCTTTCTTGCTGCACCATGAGAATTCTCTCCCTCCTTGGGCTCTGTACCCCGCCTTTTCAGCAAGCTACCAGGAGCTATTCAAGTGAGACAGAAGGAAAAAAAATTCAAATTTAGAGCAAGGCAATCCATTGAAAGGAAGATGTGACTGCATCAGTGTCTTATAAGGGCCAGAAAAAGAGGAATATTGAAAAAGAAAAAATAACCCTGTGGAGAATTAGCGAGTTCATAAGCTCATTGAATGCACAGTGAATGAATTATGAATTTCATCAGTGATTATTTTCATTCAACTGGACACCTGGGGATCCACATACACTACACTTGTGTGGAAGGACAGAAATCCTCAGTGAGGAGGAAAAAGGGTCACACTGACTGAGGACTGACTAAGGCTAGGCACACTACCCCCATTGCATCCTTCAGTCTTATTATAATCCTATACAGTAGGTTCTGCTGTCAACCTCAGTAACGTAGGGGATGGAACTGAGGCTCAAAGGTGTGCCCAAGGTGCCTGAGCCAGACTGAACAGCAGCTCTGTGTGACACCATCGCCACCTCAGTTGCTCCCCACTCCCCCACCCCCCAACACCCATTCTTGGTTCTTTTGGCAATAGCACATTGTCCTTGGAGATGCCCCCTCCTCCACTGCTCTCTGCCCCACTGCCATAAATCTAGGAGTGGGAATTCCAAAGAGGTTGACTAGGAATGAGCATATGATTCAAGCTCATTTGATTAGAAGTACTACTCACACTTTGGAGAAATCAAAGAGATTTCTGGGCCAGTGACTTTTCCATCACCTGAGCTACCTTCCTGAAAGAACATGTATGGAAGTGCCCTGTCCTGGCCTTGCCTTAGGTCAGCCCCATGATCGTGTCCATTATGTCATTAACTTCTACCCTCTACCTGACATATGTCCTGCAGTTTCCCCATTGTCACCACAAACTGTTTCCCACAGCTCCACTCTCCGAGGTTTTCACTGCACTTCCCTACCTTCCTAACTTTCTGTCGCTGATGCAGCCCATGTGTTTCTACCACCATCTTCCTGTTCTAGGCTCCTGTCATTAACTCTTTTCTCATGGCCTCACTTTCTCTAATGGGATATCCACCAGTTTACACTGACAGTGGACACCTTTTATTCTGTTGTTTATTTTTAAGTCTACTTCTCTATTTTCTCTGTATAATGTCTGTCTGAGACAGTTTCAGCTGTTATAACAAACCACCATAGATGGAGGGGCAGAAGGTTTATAAACATCAGAAACCTATTTCTCACAGTTCTGGAAGTTAGAATTCCAAGATAAGATCATGGGGCCAGCATAGCTGGGTTATAGTGAGGGCTCTCTTCTGGGTCACAGATGGCCTCCTTATCATTGTCTTAGCATGGTGGAAAGACAGCAAGAGAGTTCTCCAAGGTCTCTCTTATAAGGGTACTAATCCCATTCATGAGGGCTCCATCCTCATGACCTAATGACCTCCTAAAGGCCTCATCTCTGACTGCCCTCACAGTGGGGTTCAGGATTTCAACATGTAAATTATGGGGGAAGTAGAAACATTCAGTTCAATTTCAATGACACTTGCAAATATTAAGATATATTCACCCTCACAAAGTGGGCAGATGGTCTGAAATCAAGTATACATAAGCCTGCCTATTACAGCCGAGTTCTCAAACTTCTTAAAAATCATTATCATCTCTCTAAGAAGTCTTTTTAGATTCCCCCCACCCCCTATTTCAACTCATTGCATGAAATTTTAATGCTACAGAAACACTGCATATCTCAGTATGTAATGTGGCCCTTCTAAGAGCCATAAAATTGTAATCTAAGTGCCCCCACCAAGAACCAATTTTCACCCCTTTGGGGGCAATACTGCCCCTATTGAAAATGCATGTGAGAAAGAGAGAGATAACCAGCCCAACCGAAACCTTACCCATAGCAACATCTCTTTCATTATCCTGAACTCCATAATATGCAGCGTTGGCCCCAGTAGCAAGTCGGTAATTTGTACCCAAACATATTGAAAGACATTAAAATCTTCCATTTGCTTCTAGCACGTTAATGACTTTGCAAGGGTGAGAGAGGGACTTATTCCAGCTTAGGGTGTTCTTCTATGAGAAATGATGAAAGTCACTTTTTTAAAATTAAGGTGGCAACACCATTGATAATTTAAACTTTGCAGGCATTCCAAAATGCTGTGATTTGCAACACTGGTTTTAATTAATGCCTGCAGCCCAGCTGTGAAAATTGGGACCTGTAATTTGTGAGTTACAGTAACTGCTAGTGTTGATTAACCTAGCAGGTCAAATCCTGGCTTCATGGTCGTACATATACATATACATCATCATCCTATTAGACTTCAAGTTGAAAGCCGACGGGAGATGGAAATAACCCACTGGTAATGTGTCACCTTTGAAAACAGAGGTGGGAGCAGAGTGTAAGGTTTTTCTCCTTCCCCTCCCCATTCTGCCTCTCTCAGTTAACTCCTTCCTCTCGTGGTGCTACTTCATGTCTTCCTCCTTTTATACAAACTGGCGGCTGCCCTGCTGTATCATCACCTTTCTCATGCCATACAAGAAGTCCTCTGGTTTCCAAATAGGATTACACACAAATGCCTGGGGCTTTCCTCCCCCTTGCTAACTTCCACCCACTCACTTGAGAATAGTATTGGTTGACCTTGAGGTATAATGAGGATATCAATAGCACAGTTAGCTCTTACAGAGCACTGTGGATTAGGAACCGTGCAAATCTCTGCACATATTAACTTCTTTAGGCCCTGAAACCTCCTATGAGAAAGCAGACCTAGCTATCAAGCTGTGGGTCTCTATTATGGAATAGACCCAGCAGCATTGGCTTAGCTGTTTGCACATAACTAGGTAGTTCTTGGTGCATTATGCAGAGCAGGGACTAGCCTCTTTAAATGTTGGATGATCCAAATTAACTGGAAACAAAATAAGCTTGAGAACCTCTTAAAAAGTAGGGCAGGATGGGACATAAAGGAGAGACACCCAATATTAGCTTTTTGGCCTTGAGGAGACAATGTAGTGTGGCAGTTAAAAGATGGGCAGATAGTGGTTGGTTTTTGGGTCCCATCATTTATCAGCAGGGTGACCATGGGTAAGTTCCCCAGTCCCAAAGACCTTGTCCCGTCATCCAAAAAACAGGGAGGATATCATTCCTTTAGACACAAGACCATGCTGTTGATTCAATGACAAACTTAAGAGGTGCTTAATGCAGTGCCTGGCAGGGGTTGTGCTGTCAACCACAGTCAATAAGTTGGGCTATTATTAGCACAATAATCCATCATGTTCTCCACAGCAGCCCATGGAGAGCCTTCCTGTAATATCAGGACACTTGAAGCCCTCAATTAATTAAACAGTTTTTGAGCATCTGCTCTGTGCAAGACACACTGCAGTCATGGCGGGGGATTGGAGCTGCTAATGGATCTCTCAGACCACCTGTGCTGATATCAACCATAGCTGTACATTGGTGTACACATCAATATCTGGGCATGCAACCTGTGGAGTCACACGGGCCTGGTGTTTAGCAGGGTTCCATGTGTGCTTCGAAGTTGGATGATCGCTATCTTGAAATTCTTCTAATTTTTGAACAAGGGACGCCATATTTTCTTTTCTCACTGTGAGGTCAGGCTCTAGGTCCCCTCTGCCCACTGCTGTATCCCAGTAGGTCATTATTGAATTCAGGGAAGAATGATGAAGGCTTGTAATGCAGACACGCTGGGAACTGGCACCTATGCCTTAGCTCGGACATACCTTGGATGAGGGTAGACAAAGGACCACTAAAAACTCCACTGTGTGTGGAGAGCCTGGTCACAAGAAGTTCTGCCTCTCTTTTATTTTCTTTCTAATAAACTGACCACATCTAGCAATTTGGGAGCTTTGTTAATAGGCTAACCCTAACGTGTTAAGAAATGCCCAAGTGCTATTCTCAGTTTTATTTGGGTCCTGTCACAAAATTAATATACACCTTTTAAAAAACTATATATCATCTCTGAGGAGTATTGGTGGGAAATAAAATGCATATAAATGCATATAAAAGAAAAATATTATTTTTAAGAAAGTTGATGAGGAAACTATGTGTTGGATTATAAAAGGAGAGATTTAGATATTTCCTTCCTTTGGAGGAATTTTTCTCTTATATCCTCAATGATAGAGAAACCCTTTATAATATAGACATTCATTCAGCAAAAGGTACCGTCAGGCTAATTTGCACAAAACCCTGTGCCCCTGTGTATATGTATAAAGGGAGGACTCAGACATGGTGCCAGATGCCATTCAATCCCCCGTACTCTCACAGGCAGATGTGCACCTGGCTGAGAAATGAGCAGGTGACCTATCCAGAGGGATTGGAAGATGTCACCAAGGACAGCAGCGTTAAAACCACATTTTCCCATGAAGAATCACCCTCTGTTTACTTTCACCAGAGCTCAATGAAGTGGTCACTTGACATTCAAAATAGATACAAAGATGTTATATGGCATGCTCCTTATCATACCAGGAATGTGCATGTGTGTTTGTGTGTGATGACAAAGAAGGTAAAGAAAAACCATTGTTAACTACCTCTGGTATTAATCTGATGATTACTGTCTACAGTGCAGTACATTCAGGATTCTGACTCCACTGGAAGAGTTGAGTAATGCCCAAAACACAAAAATGATTTCTCGGCCAAAAACTATTATGGCAGTACATACATGGCAGCTTTTCTGGGTATAGCTTCTTTTACTCTTTTAATTATGATTATATATTTCTCATATCATTTGGTTATATTTCATCCTAAGGCAAAAGTGCTATCCCTTTAATCTATGTCTTCAGAGTGTAACACCAATGCCAGTACTATTGATGTGGCTACACCTTGGCTGTTTGGTTAAGTTTAACATCACAACCAGACATAGGTAAAAGCCACATCATAATTATTCATTATATCCATCTGTCTATACATCCATCCATCTGTCCACCATCCATTTATCCACCCATCCATTCTCCATTGTCCATCCATTCTCCCATCCATCCATCTTTCCATCCATTTATTCATCCATCCACTCATCCAACCCATCTTTCCATCCATCCACCCATCCATCTACCTATACATCCATCTTTCCATAAATCCATCATCCATCTATCCATCCATGCACCCATTCACCCATCCACCTACCTATCTATCCACCCATACATCTTTCTACCCATCCACGTATCCATCCATCTACCTATCCATCCATCTTTCAATCCATCCATCATCCATCTATCCATCCATGCACCCACTCACCCATCCATCCATCCACAGTGCCAGACATTGGGCACTGAGAAAAAAGAAGTTATTTACATTAAGTGGAGGTAGAATACAAACTTGTCATCTTTGATTTAAAAGAAGCAACACTCCAGGGAGTGTCCAATGCAGGTAAGTCCCAAATTGAAACACTTGTCGGTTATTCTCTTTGCAGAATCATATATGGTTAGCTACTTTCTGACGGATTCACTAAGTGATGAAAGTGGAAATTAAGGAAAAATGCAAATCACCACCTGCTTGGTAATTCACTAGAGAGAGCATCCCCCGCTGGCCACAATCAAGAGTCCTAAGTCCTGGTCCCATTTTCGCCATGATGTCATCTTTGATTAATTACTTAATCACTATCTACATCTGTTCCTTTCTGACTCACAGGAGGCTATGGGTGCTTATGAAAATGGATTTTGGGGGGAAATGCAGAAAACTTTCACAACCAAGATTAGATCTCTGATTCTCTGGGAGGGGGTGGGGAAAAATGGTTGTCTCTCCAAACTGTTAGGGCCAAATCTGGGTGGAGCATAGCTGTAAGGAAGCCTCCCGGCTATGCCACATGGCTCTCATGGCCACGAGGGTCTATGTGGAGATGCTGCTCAAGGCCAGTGCTATTCCCGCTTTCGTCCCTGTTGGGTGTCTTACTATGCAGTCAGCAGCCGTGGATACCCCTTAACTACCAAGTCTGTGAGGTCCCTATCCATACCTACTGTGGTTATGGTGACACAAGCATGGCATCATAATCTTGGTGCCATTTTATAGTCATTTCCCATATAACCAACTTATCGTATTTGATTAATTAAACCAATGTCTAGAGTCCCAAAGTATTGGCATCTCTGAACCCACAAAACTGAGAGTTTACAGGGAGCCAGATAGATCCCACTGGCTACAAAGATATTAGACCCTCTCCTTTTCTTTGTGGAATTTCATTATTTTGAAACCCCATAGTTTGGAATAATGATTAGCAGCTGGAATATTGCCTGGGCCAAAATTTAACTTGGCACTCTCTATGCAAAAGGAAGCATTTGCTGAACTGAAATTATTCATGTAGATACGTTCTTGGGAGAACACTTGTGAAGATAAAATATTTTCATGTATGTATGATCACATGGAAATCACTCAACTTAACCTCTACCCCAAAATATGTCCATGTTCTGCTCCTCGGACCTTGTGACAGTGTCAGATTACATGGCAAAGGGACTTCGAAGGTATAACTAAGGTTATAGACCACAATGCAGGGAGATTCCCCTGCATCATTGGGTGTGTCCCAATCTAGTTACAAGGAACACAGAGGGCTGTCTTCAGCCCCAGCTAGAGAGAGAAGGCTGAAGCGGAAGTCGGGAGAGTTGGAATGTGGAAGAGACTGGACCCAACTTTGCTGGAAGGGAGGATGCAGGGAGCCTGTGGGAAGGATGGAGATGGGCTCCAGGAGCAAAGGCCTCCCCCCACACCCCTGCTGACAACCAGCCAGGAGCTGGAGATCATAGTCCAACCTCAAAGAACTGAAGTTAATCAACAACCTGAATGGGCTTGGGAGCAGGTCTGTGCCTGGAACTTCCAGAAAGGAAGCAGCCCCACTAACACCTTGGTTGTGGCCTTATCCAATCAGAGGACTGAGCTGAGCCACGCTGCACTCAGATTTCTGACCTATGGAACCCTGAGATCCCAAAAGCGTGTCATTTCAATCACCAATAAATGCGTGGTGGCTTGTAACCACAGTAATGGGGGTGGATGCTATTAAAAATGTTTAGTAGCCAACACGGCCAGGAACAGATGGCCTACCAGTTGGAATGACTCCTGAGAACTGGACCTGGGTGGTGCAAGTGAGGAGCTGACTGGAGGGAGGTAAATGGCTCTTAGGTCTCTCTGCCTGTAGGTCTCTAAAAGGGTCTCCCAGGCAACTGCCTAAAACGTGGGCTGTGTCTGTAGCATGTCCCTACAAATGATAAAAGGGATATTCCTTAATAGCTGTTAGCGATTGGGTTTAGCTTTCTACATCATCCAATAAAAAACTGTCCTCTGTTAGTTTCTTTTAAAGTTTGGCTTGACCACACCCAACCCCACAACACAACACATTGTCTGTCTCTCTCTCTCTCTCTCTCTCTCTCTCTCTCTCTCTCTCTCTCTCTCTCTCTCTTCCAGCCCCCTAGCAATAGCCTCCACATGCAGAAACCATCCCTGGATCAAACCAGAGTTTGTCTCTGAGTCCAGAAGTCTTCTCCCCTCAATGACAGGGGCCAGCCAGGCCTGGTATGGTTATAAGGGAAGCTGAGGTTGCCAGCATCCTATTAGAGGGAACAGAATTAGAATTAATATGTTTGTCAGCCATCAGCAGGCTCAGCCCCCGCAATTATTGTGTCTAATTAGATTAGACTCTGACAGCTGAGCACACCCCGAGGCATTTCAGTTTGCCACCTAAGGAGGAGGAGCACACGCTGTGTTCCTCGTTGGGGCCCAGGTCCTCTTTCGAGTTGCCATAGAACTGATTTTTGGAATTAGCTGTCGTTTGTATCAAATCCATTTATCTTCACTCCTCCATATGACACAGACTGAGAGGAGTTAAGAAAGATGGTAAGAAACCCTGTGCAGTCAAGTTGAGCTCAAAGTATCTTCCAAGGATTTTATAAAATGCACTAGAGACCCAGTGCACAAAATTCCTGCACAGGTAGGGTCCTTAGGTCTGGAAGGCAATCAGGGCCAATCAGGGCTTTCCAGCTGCCTACTGGGGCCTCCCTTCCCCAGCTGCCAGCTGAGACCTCTATTTGCAGGCTGCCTGCTATCAGCCGGGCCCTTCCTTCATTCTATTGCCTGGCGGTCAACGCACATCATAGTGAGCTATCAAACTCCCGGTCTACCAGTCGAACCCCCAAGGGGACACTTTGCATATTAGCCTTTTATATATATACTAATAGATACTAGTAGATAGAGACCCTTGATTCATGTTTCCCCTAAAACCTCAGAATGAAATGACAAAAGCTGTAAAAGGGCGCCAAGCCGGTGTGGCTCAGTGGTTGAGCGTTGATCTATAATCTAGGAGGTCACGGATGGATTCCTGGTCTGGGTACATGTCTGGGTTGCAGGCTTGATCCCCAGTGTGGGGTATGCGGGAGGCAGCCAATCAATGATTCCCTCCCATCACTGATGTTTTTCTCTCTCTCTCCCCCTTACTTCCTTTCTTAAAAATATATCTATTTTTTAAAAGCTGCAAATGGTGATCAATGATGTTTGGATTAGATAATAGAGTTGCAAATCGACACACACACACACACATGCGCACACACAAACACACACTACATGGTCTGACTCAGTAATGCAACTCCTGGATCCCCAGTGGGAATTCACGGGTTACACGGTGTTAGACAGGGGTTGTGCAGGAGGCCATGGTTTCCCTCTTTTAGTAAAGAAAGATAAAACACCACCTCTGGACCATTGTCCTCCCTTCCAGCTACGGGTCTGCGGTGCTGCTGGTGATTTCACAGGGATGTTTGGAGCCATGCCTGAGTGATTGACAACCCATGACACCTGAGTGATTGACAGTGCATGTACAGCCTTACCAAAGACAGCTCAAGAAACAGCCTTAAAAAGGCCTGTACCCCTTCCTGCAGAGCAGTTTCAAACAACAAATCTGAATAGAAGGCTTCTAGGGTTTTGGAACAGGTTTAATTGCCTATGGTGGGCCTACTCCGCTGGAATGGCAGTACCATGAGGTGGGGAGCCCAGAGAGCCAGGGCCCCGCTTTCTTGCTCGCTGAGTGTCCTTGGTGTGAGAAAGTGCCTGGCACACCCTGGGACCATGACAGACATCAGCGGAATGAATAAAGAAGTAGAAGAAGCGAAGAGAGGAGGGGATGTGCTGAAACATTTGTTAGGACACAAGGATCCCTGACTTCAGGGGCACAGAAATCAGAAGCAGTGATAACAGCCGACGCAGGAAATTAGAAGGCCATCACAGGGAGTCTCAGTGCCATTCCTTTTCAAAAGGACAATCCACTCGCTTTGTGCCTCTGTAACGCCTCGAGATTTGGTAATGGCATACTTATGTGTTCAAAGGGAGAGTGAACAACGTCCCAGCAACACTCACATTTCTTAGACCTCGTCCCAAGGTTCAAGATCACTCAAGGTCATTGTCACAAAGAGGACTAAGTGGCTGAGACATTGTGAAGCTCAAAGAGCACACACACTCTAGTCTCCCCCTCTTCCCGCGCCCCCCCCCCCCCCCCCCCGCGCCTTCTTGAGGCCTGGGAGCTACTGTCTGTCCAGTCTTGTCATAAAGACCCCTTTCACACCTCTGCCATTTCTTAATCCAAGAGGAGGGAGTGTGACAGGGAGCAAAGCCTGTCACATGTCCTGAGCTCCTGACATCTCCGCTGGGAAGGCTGATACATGCCAGAGGAAGGCAATGAATGCGCTTCTTCCAGATGGTTCCTGAACCAAAGCCAGATCAACCCGATGGACAGAGGCCTTGCCAGGACACTCAGGGAGGAGCAGGAGGGAGGGGGGGGCATCCCACAGAGGGCTGGACAGTTTAAAAAGGAGGCCTTGGGGCCGATGCCCGGGGCGCCTGGGGACATGGTGTGCCTTCCTCTGCACCGTGGCCGCTGGCCCAGCTCTGCACAGTGAGAGCCTGTGCTGGGCTCCGCCGGCTCTGTCAGGGAGGGAGGGAGGGGGCGCAGTATGCCTCCTGCAGATCGGGACCCTGGTTTCCCGGGCTCGCAGCTGTGTGCATCTGGAACACACTGTGCTCACGGAGCAGCACAAACCATCGGAATACAAACATTGGCTCTTGTCGCTTCGGCTCTGAGCTGAAGGAGGCCTGCCATTCCCCTGCTCTGTGCTTCCTCTCAGGTGCCAATAGCCCAGGGACTTCTGGGTCTCCCTTCTTGTCACCAACCCCGTTATCACCCCTCCTCTGCCCCTAAACTTAAAGCTATTCTGGCTTCTGTTATCAAAATCTCACCCCAACGCCATAAAATGTGAAGGATATTTCCCGTGAAGGCAGCGTCCTCTTACGTCTATTAAATCGTCTCTTCCTCTCATGTTCCTGCGAGCCACATGGCCTGCCTTTGGTGTGAGGTTCCAAAAACAAAGGCAACTCGCCCAAGGCTTTCCTGGAAGAGCTGGATGTAACTGCAGGCTGGTGTGACGTACACCCACCGGCGGCCATGGAGCCAGACACCTGAGAAATGAACTTAATATTCGGAGACAAAGCAGCTCCACCAGCTGATGCATCTGCTCTCCCGGCGAAGTTTCTCCACTAAACCACCGGCAGAAGGCCCTCTCCCAGGGTTACACTTGGCCTCTGTCTTAAAGGAGAACAGGCAATAAACCCGAAATGGTACTCACTGCAGGATATGGGGACTGGGGATGGTCACTGAGAGAGACTGCGGAGAGGGTTCCCGCCTCTCTCCTCTCTTCCTTTGTCATCCAGGCCCGCCCACTCCATAGAAATGTCTAGGGTTCTACTAAATGGCCTTGTTTTCCCTACTTTCTTACCCTTCCCCCTTCTTTTCAGTGCTGCCTTGGAAAATAGACGTATGCTGCATTCAGGTCTGACCAAGCAAAACTAGGAATGATAGCAGAGAGGACCGAAGAGAGAAGGGTGGACTTGGGAGCAAAAGGTTAATGAAGTATTGACAGGGCCTATGAACACAGAAGCAGCCCCCCCGCCCCCCCGAAACTGACTGTGGGGCATGGGATGCATCCCACGGGCGGGAGGTGGGAGAGGCAGGATAGCGAAGGCCGTGGGAGGTGAGTCTGTGTCTCTCCAGACCTTGCAGCTCGACGAGGAATTCCCACGTAGAAAGACTTAATGGCCTTCCTGGGGAAAGAACGCAATAGGAGGGTGGGCACTCTGGGCCAGGTCTGTTAAATGTGTTTTCCCGTTTAATTCTCAGAACAGTTCTCTGGGTGCCTGGCAATATTCCCACCACTTCACAGGAGACAAAGCCAAGGTCCAGGAGCTGCCTGATCACGTGGTCACAAAGGGTTCTGCTCCGAGAAGACCCCACTTGGAAGCCAATCCAGCTTTCCTTATAGCATCGCCTGGACCGTGCTGTGCGGGCACAGGTGCGCCACCTGGTGCTCTCCGGCTCCCTTCCTTCCGCCTCCCTCTGTCCCTCCATCCCGCCATCCCCTCCTTTTCCGTTGAGGATAAGACCATTACTTCATGATGCAAACGTTGAGAGGGAGGGTAGTGAGATGGGGTATCTGTTTTCTAACATCAGAGTGCCAGTAACTGAGGCCAAAGCCACGTGGCTCATTTTTGAGGGTCCGGGAAGCACCCGCGTGAGGTGTGATGACATGTGTTGCAAAAGCCCTAGAGAATAGGACCAGCTGGTGGACATAGGACTGGAGACCTCGTCTTTCCTGTGCTGCAGGCACAGAACAGGGATGCTGGAGAGAATTAAGAAAGAGGCTTTGATATCAGGGAATGAGAAACTCTAGAAACTGCAACCGAAGAGTCCCGAGCCTCTTATTCAGAACGAGTTGTGTGTAGACAATCTTGGTGTGAGTGGCTGGAGCAGAGAGAGTAGTTTGCACCAGAAAAGGAACACCAGGCTCCCTTTCTGGGCTGAGCTCAATGCCAACCACCTTCTTGCCCAGCACGAGATTGGCAGCAATGGCCTGCATGAGAGCATGCATTTTGGAGGCAGCCAGACCTTATTTCTTTGTTCATTATTTACCTGAGCATATGATTTTCTCAGCGACTGAATATCATGGTCTGTAGAACTACCTAACTCACTGAGTTCTCAAAAATAAAATGATACCACGCTTGTGAAGGGTTTTTCCCGTGTCGGTACTCAGGGACCACTGCGGAAGTCACACCATACAGCATTCACAGTGGCGACCTCAACACCATCACCCTGGTGGATCTTTCTCATGGGCAAGTATTCCACTACAAGTGCATCATGTGACCATGTGAGGCGGCATGGTTGATGAAACGATTCCTTTATCTGTCTGGGATTTTGTTAATCTCCATGTTGCTGGGCTGACTACATTGGACTACATACAGATTTAAAAAAATAATAATAAGATGTAAAGGTCCTGAGAAGGTCTCTTATGATCTCACCTGCTGCTTATTGCCCAGAGAAGAGCCATCTGTCTCGTTTGGGGAAACACAACGTGTTGTGTGGGCAACTGAAGGGACTGGCGTTCGTCCATGGGAAGCCTTGACCTTATTCACTGGCTTCCAGCCTCGCCCCCTGTTGTGGATGCTTCCTGCTCTTCCGCTAGGCAGCCTGTCAGTGGCCACTGGCCTGAGTTGCCACGGAAGGAGACGTCGCACGCAGCCTGGACTTCTTCAAATCCACTCAGAGGATAATGAGGAGATGCGGGCCATAAACACTAGGGTTCTCCGAGAATGTGAATTTCACACACATCCCAAGGTTCCCAGCGCATCTTGTTAGCACAAGAGGCTGCGCATAGAAATGTCTCAAATTATTTGATACTGATCTATTCATTACCCTCACCTGGCCAACAGAAAAATGGAATTGAAACACGGTCACGTGTTAGAATGGGCATGGGGTGAAACCTCCTCGCCTCGCCTCCTAATTAGGAAACCGGAAGCTTAGAAAGTGCGTAAAAGTGATGGGCTCAGAGGACAGATTTTGTTCTTTAGATAGGGGATCTTTTCTGAGTGACTTGCCAATGAAGACATTTTATAAACTCCAAAAAAATGAAATTGCCTAAACCAAAGATACGTGCCTTTCCCCCTCTATTACAGCGACATAATGACTGCCCTCTCACAGAAACCACTCATTAGACATCTGTGGGCCGCTCAGTGATGGATAGTGGCCGCAGGAGCTCACGCATCTGCAGCAGGACTACCTGGTGAGGGGCCTCCAGGGAACGGAAGGACGCACCACCCTCACAGGGAAGGCAAGCCCTGCCATGTGCGGGGCTGCTTCCCGCAGCCTGGACAGGACAAGAGAGAACAGGCCCCACTATGGGCAGCAGGAAGGAGGCGCCTTCTCTACCCAGAAGTGGCCTTTCAGCGGGAAGGACGGAAGGAAGAACAGACTTCCACCCAGGTCTCCACCAGGACTGGACCTGAAGAGACAAGGCCACCAGGCCACCCCCTGCCAAAAGCCGGAATATCCCCCTCCACTTAACTCGGTTCTTCTTCTCCTCTAAGCATCTTATTTTAAAATGCAAATAGTGCTGTGGACACAGACACATTAGCCCAGCACTGGCCAGGAACTATGATCATCCGATTTCTGATGTGGGGGTCACAGCACTTCTCTGTGACCGTGGATCTGATGTTCTAGAGAAATATGCCCCTGGACAGATGAGTAGGAATGGTCAGGTAGGGAACTTGAGAGGGGGGGTGGGGTACTTTTTTGGGAAGCACTGCCCAGGGAGATGGCTATGGGGTAAGGGCATGGAAACAGTTGTTCTAATAAAGTAGTAGGAGACCTCAGTGCTCACCAACATCATGGCCCTCTTCAGGAATATAGCTGGACCATGCATCTGTGCCCCAGGGAACCAGATGGGCCACGGGGGGAAACTAAGTGTAAAACCTCTGGCCAGCCTGTAAAACCTCTCATACCACCCCCACCTCACTCTTCTCTCAACTGCCGGCTGATGCAAATGATTCCGAGGCTGCTGAAGACGGCAGAGCTGTGCCGGAAAGGATCCTGGAGTCCTGAGTGCCTGGAAGGAACCATCCTGTCCATTGGCCCACACTGAATTGCAAGGTTAGTGAGAAACACACTTTTCTTGGGTTAAGCCCTTGGGAGTTTGGGGTCTATTTGTTGACGCACTAGCATTACCTATCCTGACTAATAACATGGTAGTGATGATCGTAGCAAATACCCATCAGGTATGTGTCTAAGGATTTTAATCCCACAATAGCCATATGAAATAGGTTCTGTTATCGTTACCATTTCATAGGTAAGGAAACAAAAGCTCAAGCAACTTGCTCAAGACCAGCCAGTGAGAGAATAATGATGACAACTCCGGATACAAACACAGGGGGAGAGCAAGTGTAGAGGTAAAGACAGGTGGGTTCCCGATGACAATATTTACAAGCTTCCCAAGTTTATTGAGGGGAGACAGGGGCTCTGTGGAGTGATGCTCCATTCACATCCTGAGTATGTGCCCCCTTCCAAGACATGTAGCTCCTGAAAAGTGGGGACAGGGACATGTGCCCTCACTGGGTGCCTGTGAGGCTGATGCAGGATGAGTGCTGGTCACCAGCACAGGACTGGGTAGATATCTATGAACATCGATTCCCTTCCTGCGTGGCTGGGAGCCATTTCAGGTGGAGGAGGAGCATAAAAGGAGCAAAAAAGGGACGGTCACTGTCCTCTGTGATCCCAGGTCGCAGTCGGCACACGAAGGGCCTGAGCCCACCAGGGGGGCTGTAGGGGCCAGGGCCTTTGCAATGTGACCACCCTGGCACCTCTCCCCAGACACATTCCTCTGGTGGGTCCCTGCCTTGGCCCTCTTTTCACACACTCGTACTCTTCATGTAGACGTACTGAGCACACACTGTGTACCAGGTGCTATGCCCGGTACAGAGGACAGACACAATGGTGGCTCAGAGACAGAGTGCACAGACCTGCCCTTCTCACAGGGGCTTGGAAATGAGCAGGTAGAGAGGAAACAAACCAAAAAGACAGACACACTCGCTCATACACATCATGAAGGAAACAAATGGGGGTGTCAGGGAGAATAAATGGGAGGGGGTGCGGGTTTACAGCAACAAAGAGGCTGGAATAGGAAACCCCTGAACTAACATTTGAAGGATGAGCCTGAGTCTCCCAGGTTGCTGGGAAGGAGGGTTCCAGGTGGAGGGAACAGTGCGAGCAGAGGCGCTGGGGTAGGAAAGACCTTGGCATGTTGGAGAAACAGAAAGCAGGTCCATGTGTTAAGAGGGCTGTGGTATCAATGAAGGTTCCTTCTTATTTTTTTCTGGAAAAAGATCTAAGAAAAATTCACCATCGTGCATTCTGGCCTGTAATTAAAGCCATGGTAATGAGATCCTGTTGGCAACAAATCATACTGCGTGGTTTTCCAACTTTATCCAAGTTTTCCCTCTGACTGTTACTACTGCGGTAACAGATGTGAATATAAAATGAAGTTCCATGTCTATCTCTGTGTCTGAGATAGAAACCAGACGGAGCGGACCCCTCTTAGGAGCATCTGGATCCGTAGGAAATAGTTTCTCTCTTCAAAAACACACTTCCAGACACAGTCACACTGCAGTGAAGGAACAGGGACAGACAGAGGGCACCAACACGAGGAAGGGCCCTTCTATTTCCTCTCCCTACTGACCATGGTGGGGTCTGGGCTCCTCCGTCAGCCTGGGCTGTCCTCCTTGCCCACTGTCTACAAAGTGTAGAAAACTTCACCTTCATGGCCTGCCTTTGAGATCCAGGAGGAACATCAGGCTATTCCTGGATACTCCTGAGCCCACCCCAGAGAGCAGCGTGACCTTCTAAGTCTGCCCAGACACCAGGTGAAGGAAATTCCCAGAATGACACGGGGATTTCTTCCCTCCCTCCCAGGATGTCTAATATGGAGTCTGAGCAACTTGACAGCAGCATCCGACCCTACGCCTCTTCTTCACCCAAATCACAGTGGATCCAATGACATGGCAGGGGAGAGCCATCTAACATGGCGGGAGGTACATTGCCTTCCTGGAGGTGATGGCAGGAACAAGGTGATTCCAGGGGAGGGGGCTGCTTGAGCCCTTTCTAAGAGGAAGACTTCTATCTCCATTCATCTTAACACCTTAGATGGGGAGCAAGAGCCTCTTCCTCATGGGGTAGACTTGGTGGGTCATAACAGATCAACAGGGGGTTGATTCATAGGGCCACGTGCAACATTATTGTCACTTTTGTGGGTGCAGTTCTGGGACCCCAGCAGGGAGGAAGATCCCAGAATGATGCATGGGTCACATAGAAGAGACTCGAGCCCATAGCCAGGGCCTCCCCCCGCCCCCTCATTGGTTTAGGCTCACTGTGGGGCATGGAGCATGCTGGGAGGAAAACTTTTTTTTTTTTTTAATTCTCAGAATATGGTTTCTATGATGCAAGTTGTTTTTCCACTCTTTGGATATCTCTGTTTCTTCTCTGCCTTTTATCCATAATGTATAAGGGATCTTTTGAATGCCTTGCTGATTACTGTTCGATCTTTGTTCCATTGTATTGATTAGCCCCAAGAAAAAGCCCTAGATCTCATGCATGCATGTTTTAGAAGCTTGCAATTGATGGCGAGCTCCAGCCATGAAGACGTAGAAGCAAAAGAGCTCGCAGAAGGAATGTGTACATAGAACTTGAGGCTTCTAGCTGTATTGTTTGAGTAAGATGTGACGGTCAGAAACAGGTCCATGAAACTAAATATTTGCTGCTTTTTAACAACAGACTATTATCTTGAAGAAAATTCAAATATACTATTTCAATGGTTAGTAATAAGTAAAAGTGTATATAAAGGAAGCCATCATTAAAATTTTACCAATGGGTATTGATTAACAAAACAAAAGAGACAGGAAAAAAAGAATGGATAAGTATTAGGAGTCCCCAAAACTCTGTTAAGTCTAGGAAATCTTTCTCCACATTAGTGTTGGAGGCATCACAGCTTCATTGCTTCATGTTAATGAAACCTGTATATGGGGCAGTTCTATGAAAACTGAGTAACATCAGCTTATGCCAAATGGGCGGCTGTGGACAGAACAGGAAGTTTCTGCTCAGGAGTAATTGTTCATTTATTCCTTCTGATGAGACAAGAAGTGAGAACTGGGAGGAATTTGTGGACACTGTCTTTTGTCTCAAAGGGTGGAAATATGGCCCAGGCCTGCCTGCTCAGCATACTGCCTTCCCATGGCCATTGTCATGGGTCCAAGGCCAATAGGGAATCAACGTTGTGCCCAGTCAAGGCTGGTGAACACCAGTCAACCCCGAGATGCACTGAAATTTCAGGAAAGAGTCATTCCTTTCCTTAGGGTGCTGGCTATAGCCATTTTGCCTCCACTTGGGGGCACCTGCCTTAAAGGATGGGAACGCAGAGCAAAGCAGAACATGGGAGTGTAGAGGCCCAGATTCCAACCATCACATGAACACCTGGGCACTGAGCTCAGGGAACGCACCTTGGCTTTCCCAATTGTTGCATAATTTACTATACCTAATTGTCATTTTAATTTGCAGCTCTCTGATGATCAGTGAATTTGAGCATTTTTTCACATGTCTCTTGGCCAACTGTATGTCCCCATTGGAGAAGTGTCTATTTAGGTTCTTTGCCCCCTTTTAATTTCCAAATTCCAGGAATTTATTTATTTATTTATTTATTTTTAAGACTCAGTGGTCTTTGGCCTCTTCCATCTCCAAGTCCATTTGGTAAGTTCTGTTTGCAGGAACTTTTCTTTCAAAATCTTTCATTTAGTGAAGCCCTCTTCCTGGTGATGAGCAAGGATCCTCTGTGATAATAACATAAATCATCCAGAAAGCACTGGAGCAAAGGACCAGAGAATGGATGGGGTAATTAACACACTAAAATAATTCAAGTGGGTGATCCATTCAGCAAACTTTTATGAAGTACCTATACACTTTACGCTTTTCCTCCGCCCCCAAAGAAACCCCTTACCTGTCAGCAGTCACGCCTCATACCCCTCCCCCGCCCCTGGTAGGTAAATCCACACAGATGTAACATGTTACATCTGTGTGGATTTACCTACCATGGACATTTCATACAGTATGTGGCCTTTTATGGCTGACTTCTTTTATTTCAAGGTTCATCCTTATGGTGCTTCACTCCTTTTTTTATGATCCAATAATATTCTATTAGATGGCAACAGCACACATTATTTATCCATTCATCAGCTGATGGAAGCGTTTTTGTGTTTCTACCGGTTGGTTATTATGAATAGTGCTGCTATGAATGTACACACGCTCTGGTGTGATCTTTCAGGTCTCCTGAGTGTATATCTAGGAATGGAATTGCAGGTTTATATGGTAACTACCTGGTCAACATTTTGAGGAACAACCAAACTATTTTCCAAAGCGGCTGCACCGGCAATGGAGCTTTATTCATTTTGAGTATTCGTTCCATAGGCTAGATTTTAAAGTCTCTCGATATGTATTGCCAAACTGCTATGCGAAAAGGTAGCATAAGCAATTTTTAAATCGTTTTCTTTGGGCTTCATTAACTCACATCCATCACCTTCCAAATTGGGTGCCAGTTGCATTTGGTCCAGGAAGGATTTTCCCATCTTTCTTCTGCTCTCCATGCCCCGCCTTCATCCACCTTCACTCCCAGCCCCACCCGCATCCAGACATTCAAGTTCAATTTGTAAAC
Source organism: Nyctalus aviator (assembly GCA_036971965.1). NCBI lineage: Eukaryota > Metazoa > Chordata > Mammalia > Chiroptera > Vespertilionidae > Nyctalus > Nyctalus aviator. The sequence continues at coordinate 188,095,274 of CM072923.1, forward strand.
TGCATGGAAGTCCTTCACCTCTGTGTGCTGTTCAAGCTCCTTAAGGTCAGGCACCCTGTCTTCAATTTATTCTCTACTTCCAACAGACCATGCGGGGAAGGGCTCTGTCTACACAAGATCTCAGTGAAGGCTTTCTGAGCAGCGATTTTAAAAGTATGTGGGTTGACCGAAGCTGGTTTGGCTCAGTGGATAGAACGTCAGTCTGTGGACTGAAGGGTCCCAGGTTCGATTCCAGTCAAGGGCATGTACATTGGTTGCGGGCACATATCCCATGGGGAGTGTGCAGGAGGCAGCTGATCGATGTTTTTCTCTCGTCAAGGTTTCTAGCTCTCTATCCCTCTCCCTTCCTCTCTGTAAAAAAAAATAAAAAAAAATAAAAATCGATATAAGCATGTGAATTGAGCAAGTGGTGCTGCATTCGTATTATTCAGAATGCCGCCCAGCAGGACTGTGCTTCCTGCCTCTTGTCCTCTATTGAACTGCAGGACCTGTCACGGCAGAGAATCGGCTACTCTGTCTTTGAAATTCTACCAATCGTGTAAGAAGGGCAAGGAGGAAGCCATCCAGTGGTATGCAACTGCCATGTGCCAGGCACAGGCTACATGCTCTATAGTTTACCTCTTTTAGTCTTCACAAAAGTCAATGCAGAACTTAGCAACCAGGTGATATTGTTGTCATCTCAGCTGGGTGAATGCTGAAAGCCAGTGGAATGGAGTCTTAGAAACGTAGGTACGACCACAAACCCGGACCTTACTACACTATTTTATGCTGCTTCCCAGGTACACATAGGCCCTCAAAATGTAACAAGGCTGTTAAAATCATAGGAAAAATCAGATGTCCCAAATGTGAAAAAGACTTCATTCTCTTACCTTTTAAAAAATCTTTTATAAACGTTCTTTACCCGAAAAAAATTGAGATCGCATTTACATGTGATGGCACTGTCCTCTTACCTAGCGTTTTCTTTGCAATTGAGATGAATCTTGAGAAATTAGTACATTAAGTTATTTTAATTTCAAAATATCCATTTTTTTTTCCTTAAAACTAGATATGCTGCGGAAGAAAATGAATAAAAAAGTAATGAGAAGAAAACCAAGCAACGACAATGAAGAACATCTGGCCAGAGTACCCAGGAGAACTAGGATGATAAACAACATTCCTTTAAGCCACAGAGAAAAGCTTTAGATCATGCAGCGAAGACAGTACTACTGCATCTCAGTTATGTAGCAGCTAGATAAGGAAGCCAACTCAAAAGACACCCCCAGAATGTCAGCATGTCAGAAATGGAAGAGACATTTCTGGCCTCGAGGGGGAGCTCAAGATTTCCTCTCCTCATCCCTATGAACCCAGAAAGGGGTAAGATCTTTGTGCCCTTTGTGTACTACAAATAAGGGATAGAGCTTCTATGTGCTTTGGCAAGAGGATAAAAACCTAAGGATATACACAGGAAGGAGAAAATAATTCACCAGCTATTTTCTTTTTTTAAATTACTGATTACAGAGAGGAAGGGAGAGGGAGAGAGAGAAACATCTATGGTGAGGAAGAATCCACACTGGGGATCGAGCCTACAACCCTGTCATGAGCCCTGACTGGGTATTGAACCGTGACATCCTGGTTCATACATAGATCAATGCTCAACTACTGAACCACGCCAGCCAGGTTTCACCAGCTATTTTCAATATTTTAAAAGTTTAATGGTAATGATATATCTCCATATAAACACATACAAACCACCATGACCACCACCCCCAAACTATAGAAAAGTCCAATTTTCACTGTTTTTTACTATAATACAAGATCCCTGGGGTGTGTCAACACTAATCATCTAATACTCTAAAGAGGCTGTGTCAAAGGCCCAAAATATTTCCCACAACCATTTCCTCTTCCTTCTGGGCACCCAGCCAGACTACATTTCCCAGCCCCCCTTGCAGTTAGATGTTCTGGTGAGCCTGAGTTCTACCAAGAGAATGGGAATGGCAGTGATATGTGCCACTCTCAGGCCTGACCCATATAAACCCTACACAGCTATCTTCCAGAGCCTTCCCCTAAGCTGGAAACTTTGGAATGAATATTGAAGACTATAGGGTCAACAGGCAAGAGGAGCCTGGATCCCTGAGTCACTTCTTGGCAGAGAGCTCTCTGCTGATCAGGAACACCTGTTTAGACTTTACATGCCTGAGAAATAAACTCCTGATGTGCTAAGCCAGCGACATTTGGAGAACTGTCTACTTCAGTGGCTAGCACTACCCTCACTCACTGAGATGTAATTCAATGGCTGTGGGGAAAGTTGGTCCTGAGTCATAACTGGTGCCCCAAACACTGATAACCAGAGCTATGCTCAGGTAGTGTGTGAGAATCCTGGAATTTCAATTCCTCATCTCACAGATGGACCAACTAAAAACTCAAAAAAGCTAGGACTCAGACCCAAGTTTTTTTATTCTTCCATAGGCTCTTTCTAATCTACTGTTTGACCTCTCTTTATATTTTACACTAGAGGCTTGGTGCACGAATTCACACACCAGTGGGGTCCCTTGGCCTGGCCTGTGGGATTGGGCCAAAACCAGCTCTCCAACATCCCCCAAGGGTCCTGGATTGCAAGAGAGTGCAGGCCAGGCCGAGGGACCCACTGGTGCACAATTGAGGCCAGAGAGGGATGCAGGAGATTGGCCAGCCAGGGAGGAACTGCGGGAGGGTTCCAGGGCATGTCTGGCCTATCTCTGCTCAGTCCCAATCGGCCAGATCCCAGCAGCAAGCTAACCTACCAGTTGGAGCATCTGCCCCTTAGTATTCAGTACATATCATAGCAAGCAGTTGGGCAGCCTTAGCATATCACGCTTTGATTGGTTGACTGGATGACCAGACACTTTTATTATATAGGGTTCTAAAGCATCATGGACAGTTGCAAGTCAGTGGTAAGCATTAAACAGCCAAGAACTTGAGCCATGCTGGGGAAAAGCTCCGAAAAAGCCTCCTCTTCTCTGTGTATTTTGTTACTTTTCCATTATGTACAAACCAGCAATTCAGGGGCTCATTTGATTGTATTTGCATCTCAGGAGAGAGGAGAAGTCATTTGACAACAATCATTTCATTGGCGTTGACCCTTGGCTTTCTATAGCCATTCTCGCTTTTCCCTGTGAGTAAAAATCAGGTAATAAGTTAGCAGTGAACCCAGTATGAGCTGAAGTAGATACAGAGTAATAGTAACAACAGCATTAACACATATTGAGAACCTTATTTACATTAGGCTCTGTGCTAACTACTTCAAATACATTCTATTATTGACCCACAGAAAGGGACACATGAAGTGGGAACTCTTATTATGCCTTTAGTGATGACAAAGCAGAGGTTCTGAGGATGAAGCAAGATGTATGAGGTTATGTGATGTCCTTATGCATTAGACATCTTTGAGACCACAATCGGGGATCTAGTACTAAGCTGGGCTGTCATGTGACTATATAAAAATGCAAATGCAATGCTTTCTGGTACCTCAAGAGGTCATGAACCATTTTTATCATTTTTGTACTGAAGAAAATGGGGCCACACTGGGGATAGTGGACAATCCAGGTGTCTTATCACCTTCCATGGCAGAGGTGATAATCTTGTAAGTGAGTCTCAGATGGAAAGAGAACTTTTCAGTAAGAAGCTATGTCCTATCCAGTCAGTGGGGTCTTTTGGATTTCAAGTTAGGAAGTAGTTGGAGTCTGAAAAACTATGTAAGAAGAATGTGAACAAACCAAACCGAAACAAACTGATAGATACAGAGAACCAACTGATGGACTCCAGGTGGGAGGGAGGTTGTGGAATGGGTGAAAAAGTGAAAAGGATAAAAATATAGAAATTGCCAGTTATGAAAACAGTCATGTGGGTGCAAAGTACAGCATAGGGGATACATATGTACAGCATAGTTGATAATACTATAATAACTATGTAAGGCAAGCATGTCAAACTCAAAGGCTAACACAGGCCAAATAAACGAGGCATATGTCCCATGGGTCGCAAGTTTGACATGCTTGATATAAGGTGTCAGATGGATACTATTAGACTTATGGGGTGATCACTCTGTCAGTTATATAAATGTCTAATCACTAGGTTGTATACCTGAACCTATTGCATGTCAACTATAATTGAAAAATAAAATAAAATTATTTTAAAATAAAAGAATGTGAAACACTGCATACAAGCACTGGACTCAGATATGAGCTCAAGAGTCTCCCTCTACCAAGAAAAGCTGTGGTTTTAATCTTCCCAAGTCAAATTTTTTTCCATCTACTAAGAAATAAGGCAGGTGGAGATACTGCATAAAGATGTCACGAAGGTTAAATAAAATGATAGATTAATATAATTCTGCTAAGGCTCTTAGCTTGTACCTTGCCTGCCTTGCTGGGCTCTGAGCTGGTGCCCAATAAATGGTATGGTTTATTTCAAGTATTATTAGTTTCTTGCAAAAAGTAATCCTGGAATAGTTTTATTCAAATTGACCTAATTTCTGATTATATTCACCTTTGAATTTTTTGTATTATTATTATTATTATTATTGCAAATCTCTAGAACTGCACCATCAATAGGTCCATATGATAACCACTAGATACGAGGCTATTTGATTTTAAACTGAATTTAAATTGCAATTGCCACATCTCAAGGACACAAGTGCCACATAAGGTCAATTGCTACTCTACCAAGACAGAGCAGATGTAGAGTATTTCCATCACTGAAGAAAGTTCTGTTGGACAATGTGGGGTCTAGACTCTAGATCAGGGGTGGGACCTTTTTTTTTTCTGCCCAGGGCCATTTAGATATGTATAACACCACTCACTGGCCATACAAAATTATCCATTTAAAAATGAGCCTGCTCTATTTGGTAAAACATTTAATGAACTCGCCCCTAATGTCTTGACAGGGCCAGACCAAATGACTTCTCAGGCCTAATATGGCATGTGAGCCAGACATTCCCCATCCCTGCTCTAGAGGAAGAGCAGTCGGGAAGAATTGAGGGAACCCACCCACGTATACAGGGCAGTTTGCGTGCAGCTCTGTTGGGGGCAGGCTGATGGACCACAGGAGCCACAGGGGTCTTTCTGCATGTATGAGAAGCCAATGCTCCTTAGAGAGATGCTAGTTTTTCAGAACATCTTCCTGTGCAGATATTTCTTAAATAATAACAGCAGCTTTCTCCAGGACAGGAAATCTCAGACACAAAGGTTGATAACCCTTAAGTGCTTGACTCCTGTCCAGGGCTTGGATCCTGAAAGGGTCCAAATGACTATTGAGATATGGCAAGGGACGTCATAAGAGGGCCCTTGTGTGAGTAAGATATTGTATATGCTGTGAAAATACTATTGAAGGAAAACATTAGAGACACTGTTTGCCATAGAATTAATGGTCTAAAAGCAAACAGGAATATGACTTTTCTTTGCATCTGTTCATCTTTTGCATTTCCCCTACCAATCTGATCACATTTTATATAAAATATTACATGGGCATAAAACATGCTACATTCAGTCTTCTCTTTTAAATTCAGAAAATAACATCCCAATAATACTTCTCTCCAAAAATTGTTGTTATATTTCCCAGAAGTGCTCAAAGGCTTTTATAAACACGCTTTTATAAAACAGATATGCAGTGTTAAAGCAGGATTTGTTATGTGCCAAGAAAAGCATTTATATTATAAATTTGTTTTGTTTTTTTTTTATAAAAGCTAAGAAGAGAGAAATCCAGTTGGCTGCAATTGGATTAAGCAATGGCAAGCTATTTTTCTTTCTTGTCATTTTACAGTTCATGGTGCAATTTTATTTTTCCCATTTTTAAAGATCACACAAAACAGAGCTTATCAACTATTCTCTTGCTCAATGAAGGCAACTCATTAGTAGATATGCGGGTACATAAAGCATTTGTAAGGCTCTGGATTTTCTTCTGTTGAGTCACAGGTCTTCAAAGTTCTCCCACTGGCATGAGTCACGTGGGCAACACCCAGAATACCATTCCAGAAATGCTGACAAGTGGAGACAGAAAGGTTGGCCACAGCAGGGACGCCTGTATCTCCCCCACCCCCCAACGGTGTGGAGAAAATAATGCAGATAACCCCTAGGCCAGGGAGCAATGGACAGACCAGCTTCCTTTCTCGTAACATGATCTAAAATTTAAATATATTTTTATTGATTTCAGAGAGAGAATGAGAGAGGGAAAGAGGGATAAAAACATCGATGTGAAGAATCACTGATCAGCTGCCTCCTGCACGCCCCCTACTGGAGATCAAGCCTGCAATCCAGGCATGTGACCTGACCAGGAATCGAACTATGAACTTCTGATTCAGAGACCAACACTCAACCACTGAGCCACACCAGGTGGGCTGATATAAAATTTTAGGTTAAAGTTTAAAGCTCCACCTCCTTCCTTTTGTCCAATAGGAGAACGACATTTGCTTTATTCTCCAGGATTTCCAAAGATTACGGGTAGTGATTCTGCCACTCTTTCTCAGAGATGGGAAAGTCATTAACCTAGTCCAGAGAGCAGGCTAATATTGTTTTTACAATTTCACATCTATTTTGAACTTCAATATCCTCTGGTCCCTTGTTCCAGAGATGCTGATCATTGTCCCTGCCTGCCCATAGCCCTCTTCTGAGGAAATGCTCCCCAATATATACAGGGCTCCTCTTCTTCTCCCTCAGCCAAAGCTGACTGGAAGGAGTCACAATGCGATCTGAAGCTGCCCAGGGACCTGGAAGAAAAATGGAACCTCTCGGTTCTCCAATTTCTAGCCCTGTGATCGTACCTAGGCTATTTAAGCTTTCTAAACCCCAGTTTCTTCAGCTGAAAACCAAAGACAATGATACTTGTCTCAAGGTTGTTCTCAGTGTACAAAGAAGTGTTGTCTAATATAATGCAGCCCCTGGTGAAGCGAAGCACTTGATAATGTTAGCTGCTGTTGTCATTGTCATCATAATCATCACCATCATTGTCATCACCAATATTAATGTCATCATAATCATCATCATTATCATAATTGTTATCATCTTAGTATCAATGAAATCATCGCCATCAACAATATCACTGTCACCATCATCATCATCGTCGTCATCATCATCAGAAGCCAGTTGATTGGAAGAGAGAAGCAGAAAGGCTTGTAGATTTGGGGTTGAGAATGCCATTTTGGTCTAGAAGTGATTTACTGAGTAAGCAGAGAAAGCCAGTCTGCAGGAGAGAGGTAAATGACTGAGGTGGGCAATGCTGGCATTTAGTGGGCACCAGCCGAGTCATCCTAAACAATCCTGCAACAGGCAGGAGTATTGTTTGCAACAAAGAAGCATTCTGTGCCCTTCACGACTTCCCAAAGTCCTACTGGACACGTGTGGCTAAAGGTCAAGTTCAGAATCCAATTCCACATGACACACACATATAGCACATTGCCTACAAGGTTTCAATACGTTCTGAATTTCCCAGGAGTGCAATTACTGTATGCTAGTAATTCAAAGAAAGGCCACAGTTTGTGTGGTTGGAAAATTGCTAAAAGCCATTCATTGTGGTAGTTTCAAACATGACTGCAAATTCTCTGATGGGCCTTCCATCAGGAGGGGGATCTATATACCTAGACCCTCTCCACCTCCCACCTCTACCCCAAAGAGTACAGCAGAGCCCTGGGCAGTGCAACTTGGTTGGTTGAAATGTCATCCCATGCACCAAAGTGTTCGATTCCCAGCTAGGTCACATACCCAGATGGCGGTGTCAATCCCTGATCGTGTCGTGTATGGGAGGCAACTGCCCGATGTCCCACTTGCACATAAATGTTTCTCTCTCTCCCCCTCCCTTCCTTTTTCACTAGAATCAGTGAAAAGCATATCCTTGGGTGAGTATTAAAAGAAAGAAAGAAAGAAAGAAAGAAAGAAAGAAAGAAAGAAAGAAAGAAAGAAAGAAAGAAAGAAAGAAAGAAAGAAAGAAAGGTCACAGCAGGCATGATCATGTGTGATCTTCAAGGTTTCTGTGGAGACACTTGTCCTTGGGCCCTGACAGCTCTGTGCACTCTGAGACGGCCATGCAGGGTCACTATAGGCAGGCAGGCAGTCTGGTCTTCAACCTCCCGGACAGAGGCCAGGCGAGGAGTGAAGCCCAGCTGTGGTGGGAGTCATCCTTTCACATTGGCTGTCCCAGGGCCAGCTACTGGGGTCCACCTCGCAGGGGCCCGGGCATCACAGTGCAGGGAAGAGCCATTCTCTTTCTGAATTCCTGACCGTAGGATCCATGAACATCATAAAAGGATTGTTTTGGGGCACTGCATCTTGATTTGTGATGCTACAATGAATAACTGGGAGACTTATCCTTTTGGAAAATCTTGTTGCCTGTGGAATCTGACTTAATCAGGGTGTATTTGTAATTGTCACCTTCACAGTGGTTCCACCTCCAGGTGCAAACGCACGGCCGCTTCATCAGTTCCTCTGTCTGAACTTGGATGTATTAATCGATGTTGTACGTTTCGTTCAGATAAATTAGTCCCCGTCGTCATCCTTTATCTTTCAGTTAAGGTCGTATATTAACTCTAATCTAAATTAAGTGCTTTGGTGGAGGTTATATGATCAATTCTGTTAGCACCTGTCTGGTCCTCCTGAGAGGTGCTGTATTTGGTTTCCACTCCTTTGATCCCATGAGGTTTTCATGGCCTTCTTGTAGTCACTTTTTTTTGGCTACTCTGGGCAGGATCTTTCACACAAGGAGCCACGACTAGGACATCCGGTTTAGTTCCAACCTCTCCAGACTCATCTTTTCCTCCACAGAGAAAAGGGCCGCCCAAGGGGATGAATCCAGGCTGCATTAGCTCTGGCCTCCATTGGCATCGCCCAGCTAGATCCTAAAGACAGGTATCCTCTTCCATTTTTATCTTCTTGCTCCTGACAAAACCATTAAGAGTCAAGTGTGATTTCTTCTGGCTTCTCCCAGAATCTTCTATGCTTCATTGTTGGATTTGGCATAACCTTTAAAACCCAAATGGTATTTACTTTGGTTGCCCTTAACTTAGTTGACTTTTCATTCATTCTTTGGTCTGGTTTGCCTTTCTTCCCATTCATTCCCGGCTTGCATCCTCCAGGAGTACATCCTGCCCCTTTTATCCTCAGTATGGTTGAGCCTGTCAGACACATCCTTGGCATTGCATTAAGTACCTTTTGACTTCCACATCAAAACTATTGGCAGCGGGGGTGTCAGAAATTCATTTCGGGCAGTCATTTGCCCTGGAGTCTTAAAAAAATCTGTCCATGAAATCATAGTTTTAAAGAAAGCTGTGCTAAAATATAAAAACCAGGGTAGATCTTATCTGAGGCAGTGAGCGCCCATGCCCGGCTGGCGTACATTCTGCATGGCCGTGCACTTCCGCGGGGTTTGCTGAACATCCTTTTGGGTATGTCCTCCGGCCCCACATTCATTACCACCCTAGCTCACCAGCGCGGGCTTCCACCAGCCTTGTTTCTACCAAATATGACCCTGCTGCTCTGGCCAAGACAGAATGGACCCAGGACAAAAAAATAAAATAAAAATAAAAGACCACACTGGACTCCAAATTTGTTCTCAGAGATCGGTAAGATTTTAGCGCGGTCTGAGTTGGTCACTTGCATTAAAAAATGTAAATGCAGCCTGACTGGCATGACTCGGTGGTTGAGCATCAACCTATGAATCAGGAAGTCAGGGTTAGATTCCTGGTCAGGGCCCATGCCCGGGTTGCTGGCTTGATCTTCAGCGTGGGGCAGGCAGAAGGCAGCTGATCAACTGTTCTCTCTCATAAATGATGTTTCTATCTCTCTCTTCCTCCCCCCTCCTCTCTCTGAAATAAAAATATTTTTTAAAAAAATTATAAATGCAGAGACTATGGCACAGAGCCTTCCTTTCTCCAGAAAAAGAGGAATAAGTCAGCCTCTTCACAAGAGGCCTGAGTAAAGAGACAGACGGAGGGTCCCGGTGGTTCTAAGTTCATGGTTTCAGGGTTCAGACGAGGCCCAGCAGTCTTTCCCCTCGGGTTCCATGAGACGCTTTATAAATATCCCTCACTGCGTTCCCTCCAGCCGAGTCCATGAACTCAAACTCAAATCATCTTGACTAACCCAGAGTTGATCCTTTTGGACCAGTTCCATGTTCAATTTTCTTGTATTGCCTGAAAAATCAGTTCAAAGAAGATTATCAGCAATTTAAGCAAGATTTCCTGGTCAGACTGGGCCTACTACTTGGAAAAAGAAAAGCAATGTTTGAGAACATTTCAATTTGGGTGGTTGTTTTGTTTGTTTGTGTTTTATTTTGTTTTTCATTAGGGAAGAAGACTGACCAAAGATCACAAGGAAGGAGAAACACAAAAAGAACATTATAATGTAGATCACAGAGCTCTGCCACAGCACAAGGAGCCCAGGCAGGAAACGCACAATACGGAGGAACCAGGCTCAAGTGGCGCCACGTGGGGTCTCTCTCAAGTGGCTCACTGATGACAGGGTATGTAAAGCTTGGCTTTACCCAGACCCCAAAACACCACTGCACATGTTCCTCAGACTTGGCACTGGGCGCATGGCTCGTGCCAGGAGAAGGTCTGCAAGAGATTGATTTTTGCAAAGCTCAGGGAAGGAAGCTTGTTCAAAAGAGCCTGCTGCTAGGCAACCATTCCAGGCTGCCATCTTTGTTTCCACAAGGGCGCAAGCTTTCCAGGGCCCGGCAGGTTGTGTCTTGCTTTTCTGATGACTGTGGTTCAGCCTGGCACTGGGCCACCCAGAGGCCATCTCCACCATCAGTGGCTGCAACCACACCTTCCCCATGGAGGGCTGAAGGGCCCACTTCCATGTGTCCTTCCCTGGGCATTCACGCTCCACCCCAGTGTTCCCTTGGGAGTTCTTTATATCTGTAGAGTGAGCATCTTAACCATAGTGCAACATTCTTTAACCTCCCCAGTTTAAACAATGATAATAATAACCATTAAAGACATTGGACAAGCTAACTACTGGCTCATAAAATCATCTTGAGATTCCTAGGCATCATATTATAGATCAACATGTTCTTCCATCATGAACTTGGTGGATTCAAAGACCCAATCTGTTAGGTGAAGATTGCCAGCTGATAACATTCCAAAGGACAATAGGGGGTCATATGCTGGCTTCTAGAAGGTTCCATCAGTGTTTGGAAATGAATCCAGTGGCTTTGCACTCTGATTCATAACCACCACCACCTAATTCCAACCACAGATCAAAAGCTGGAAAATGCGCTCCCTTATGAAGGTGATGATGTCCAATGAAGGTAAAGCTTTCATCAGGCACCTGGGTACTGCCAGGCAGTTGACCAGTTACGTGTGTTAAAACACAGAGAGGGGATCCTGGAGAAAAGTGCCTGATGTCCATTTCTAATAAAGACTGCACCCCCGGTCCTTTTCCTCCCTGTCTCCCAGGAACATGGCTGGGGTCATCTGCAATGTTGACCTTGCAGGTTTAATCCACAGAGGGTGAAATGGATGCACCTCAAAGAGCCAGAAATTCTGAATTTTACACCCTTAAATTTGTCAAAGAACCCAGAGCAAATGAGCCTATTTCTCTACTCAGGAGAGAAGACACGGTATTTCCATCTTCCCTGAACAAAGACATGGGGGAATTTGGATGAATGATGCCGAGAGAAGGAAACGAGGGATCGTGAACTTCCCAAGGAAATGAATTTTAAAAGAAACCCCAAACATCAGAAATCACAAGCTGCTTTGTTTTCTTATTCATGACCTTCATCTACCTTCCCTTGCGTGAAGCGAATGGAGCTGTCATTCTGATGAAGGGGGACTGCTTCCTTGTCAGGCATCAACTAAAGTGAGACATTTTATCATGACAGATCTAAGGGGGCATGGCATATATTTAAGAGCTGCATTTTTTAAAATGCAGCTTGCCTACCCATGGCACTTAAAAAATCCATATCTTCTCCCTCCCCCACACTTTTCCTGCAGTTCTGGAGAAATTGCAGCGCATTCCATAGAACCTGATTGGTAGTCCGCAATCACTGCCTTTTCTGTGAAGCTACACTGCTTACGCCACGGTTGTAATATCGTTGACCAGTATCAGGGCTGAGAAATTATCCCAGCTGGCAAATGCTTCCTATAGAAATAGTATCCAAAACTCCTGTTGTTTTATGTTTTTGTTTGTGATTTTTTTTTTTTAGAGAGGGAGGGAGAAGAATGTTGATATGATAGAGACACATCAATCAGCCACCTCCCACATACATCACAATTGAACCCAAGACCTTCTGGTGCACAGGACGACGCTCCAACCAACTGAGCCACACCGGCCAGGGCAACTCCTATTTTTAAGGAGATGTTTTATGCAACATATTATTTTTCTTGGAAGCAACTTGTCTATGCAAGAAGGAGACGAATACTAAAATAATTTAGGCTGACCATGACTGCCGGTATGGGGATTTTTTAGCATAAATTCCTAGAGAGCAAGGATAGTATGAACACCTGGGAAATGTTGATAGAAGACCATGGGACAGGGATCATGCTGTTGGTTTACTGCTGTTCTCTTGAGCTCTGCACAGCACCTGTGTTATGTTTAGGACTCCGTAATTATCTGCTAAAGATAGTTGTGAAGGTCAAAGAAGGAATCTAAAGCACATTGAAACTCATTTGCAAAGGGATATGGGAGAACAGGGGATTGGAAAGGAAGTGGATGGATGGAGGGATAAATGGATGGATGAGTGAATGAATGAATGGAGTGATTGCCTCCTCAGGGCCAATGAACATGAAGCAAGCAAACAGAGCAGTATATCCATGACCTAGAAAGTGAACTTGTTCAGGACAGCAACCACACTACCCATCTGATTGGCCAGCACCAGGCACCATAGTCACTTTCAGTGGGGGCTTCTTAAATAAACAAACAGATGGGATAAATGGACGAAGCTGCTTCAACCTAAACTTTTCCTCCAGACACAAACAACAGCTGTTCTGCCTGTAATAAATCTTTTTTTTAAATCAATGTAAATTTAGGCCATTTCCTCAGGAGGAAAAAATGTAACCTGACAAGTATGGTAAGAAACAGAGTCCTGGAGGCTAACTGTGGGACTGCCCACATCTGACAGACCCATATTCACAGAGGAAGCCTTTGCAACCTTGTTCATCGTTAGCTGTTAGACAGTGTCCATGGCCACATCAGCTCAGACACTCCTCCCCCAAGTTAGTGGTATCAAGTGCCTCGTATGCATCTGGAACCTGAGAATGCCATTCCCAAATGAGATGCAGAGGTAACATGGTCCAGCAGAGAATGAGGGTGGACTTTGCCCATTAAGCCACCACAGGGAACTCTCCCTGAGTTTGGATGAAGTCGATCTAAAGCCTTGCACACATGGAATTTCCAAAAAGTTCCTCAGTCATCTGGACACAGAGGAATAGAAGATGCCCACGTTGGGGGTATCACCCATCCATAGGGGAACCAGGGATGAGTTCAGGATTCTAAGTCAAGACCAGGAAGGCACAGAACAGTGTATGGGATGTCAGATGAAGCCGAGGTGAGAGAATGGAGAAAGAGTTGAGGGCGTAACCATGGAGGTGAAGGAGCAACCCACAGACACTAGTGGGTTGGAAGGTGGGAAGGAGGTCAAGCTATCAAGACGGTCCTGAAGCAAAGGAAACAAAAAGCGCCCTTCCCATCCATATGCTCTTGAGGATGTGTGCTGCATCACGCTCCACTTTGCATGCCTCATCCTTAGCACAGGGCCCTGCACATGGGATGCTTGCAACCAATGCCTATGGCATGAATTATTTAGTTTGCTTTCCCTGCAATTATTTGGATTTCAGCACCTCTTTCTCTTCTTCTCCTTTACTGGGTTTAGGTAATGCTACCATTTTCATGTGCTTCTGGGAAAGTAAGTTAAGAAGTCATATGCTTTGAAAAAGTAGAGCCATACATCTTGCTAGCTATTATTCAGGTCCAATAAGTATTTATTGGAAGGAGTATAGTGAACAGGTTGAGAGTGTGGGTGGAATTTGGGGATCACCTCAGGAATTGTTTACTCGTTACGTCAGCAAACATTTAGTGACCACACTGTATATCAGACATTGTTCTGGTGCTGGGGTAAAGTACAAAACCTGAGTCACCTTGACCTTGAGTTGGGGGAGACTGATCCTAAAGAGATAAGTACATGCACACAACATTGTACCATGACAAGTGATGATACATACTCTGAAGAAAAATAAAGCCAGAGTGAGGGGAGATGGGACGAGGGAGGCTGCTTTCCAGATAAGGAGGCCGAAGAATGACTCTTTAAAAAGGTGAAAATTTAGCACAAATCTGAGTGACCTGAAGAAGTAAACCATGCAACTATTTAAAGAAAGAGTGTTCCAGGCAGAAGGAACAGCTAGGGCACATGCCCTGAGATGGGAATGTGAGCCAGAGCAAGGTCCTTGGGCCATTTCTTTATTCACTTACATTCACAGCTTTGATGATCTCATAGTTTTAAGCACCAATTATACACTGACTAGAGGCCCGGTGCATGAAATTCATGCACAGGTAGGTCTGGCTGGCAATCGGGGCCCACCTGTGGGGCAACCTGTGATGGTGATGGTGGAGAGTGGACCCGCCGCCCACTTGCCAGCCCTGCCTCCTGCAGCTGCTGCCATTTGGGGCCTGAAGGCTGGGAGCAGCTCCTGTGTTGAGAGTCTGCCCCTGGTGGTCAGTGTGCATAATAGTGACCTGTGGTTCTGCCATTCGATTGATTTGCATATTAGGCTTTTATTATATAGGATGATCCCCCAAACTGAAACTGAGACTTGCACACCCAACTGTCTACTCCAACATCACCCCTTGGATGTCCAATAGGCATCTCAAATTTGGCATTTCCAAATCTGAACTCCTAAACCCCACACCACAAGCTTCACTCGTGGCCACCTCCATCCATACTTCCTTTTGTTCTTTGCTCTTTCACTTCCCCCATCAGATCCACTAAATCTCATTGGTTCTCACTAAATATGTCTAGATTCCTGACACATCTACGGCTACTATTCTTATCCAAGCCTCCGCCATTTCCCCTAGGGATCGCCAGAGTAGCCTCTCAACCAGTCATACTGCTTCTAATCTTCACTGCTCCCACACAGTCCCCCACTCACTGTCATAGTGCTCTTTCTAATCATGTCTCTCTTCACCTCGAAACCCTCCACTCGTTCACCAGCGTAAAAGCCAACATCCTCAGAAGGGCCCCCAAATTACCTTTCTGACTGGCTCACCTCTACATTCCTCAGCTTACACTGTTTCAGCCACACTGGCCTCCAGCTTTCTCCTCAAACACAGCAGGCACACTCCAGCCCCAGGACCTTTGCACTTGCTCTTCTCAGTCGTGATCCCTCCTCCCCCATAAATCTCCCTGGGTCACTCCTTCATCTCTTTCAGGTCTTTGTTCCAAAAAGGCCATCCTACAGAAACTGCAACTCCTACCTCTGTTGCATATTCTTTTAGGCTTCCTGGCTTTGTCTTCCTGTTTGGGCAGGAGGTCACAGGAGGAGAGGCAGGTAGGAAAATAAACACACCAGCAGCACAACAGGGGGGACCTGCACGGACCAGTGATGACACTGTCCAGCACCTGAGGAGTACGACACATTCAACCCTGCACACCTGCTACCCTCAAAAGAAGAGGCCAGTGCTGTAAAAAGAAATATTTTTCTACATCTACTTCAGAAATAATCTGTTCATGTCACCTTTCAATGAATACATAAAACTTACCTATAAGAAAATCTTCCCAAGTAAAGATTGTTAAGCACAGGTGTGTACTCTGCTTTGTAAAATAAATATGATCCTGGAAAGCGAAGTGTACACTTAGTTTCTGAATGCCAGATGGCGTTGTGAATTCATTACGAGGGTTTATTACTCAAAGGAATCCTACAGGAATCCCGGGGTAGAGTAAAGCATCGGTATTTCTCTAGCTCCATGCAAACAGCTGGATTTCCATGCATTTGACTTGCACAGTAGCAGGGCACGGAGGCCCCGGAGTTGCTGGGTGGGGAGGTATGTTTTCAGAACGCTTTTAAGGACAGGATTCATAAAATTTTTGACTCGCAGGACAGACAAGTCTAATTTGTTTCATTCCCAGAGGCAGGACGTTAGGAACAGTGAGACTTCCTGTCTGGGCTGGCACTGTGTCTGACAACAGAGCCTAATAGAATTCCTCTGAATGCAGCGACCAGATCCTTCCCTGCTGGCGGTGGGGATATTGCAGAATTTATCAAATGGGTCTCAGAGCTCATGTCACTTCCCATCCATTCTGCGAGAATCATGATTTAGGTCTTAATTAAACACAAACCCTAACAACAGCTCCTTTTGCTTTTTTTTTTTTTTTTCCTGGTTGGTAATCTGTGGTATATTGACCTACAGAAAAGAGAAGTTGGTTGTCTTTAAAATGTTTTCTCTGTTTTCCTTTAAAATAAAACGTTAAAGAAAACACGTGACCATTTAACATAATATCCCTCGATGTCTAAGGCTGAGCAAAGCAGTGCCTTGAAGCAGATGAACAGATGGTAAGAGGGAGGTTCATAAATTACTGCTCCCTACCCTTCTCCAGAAAACGTGGAGCCATGATTAATTTCCAGATAATGGTACATCGATGCAGGGATGGCATAAATCACCTGTGCCAGGCCATGGTCCTGCTCCGTCTTCACCGGACAAAGGACTGGTTGCTGTTCTAAGACCATCTCACCACAACATGAGTGGCAAACACCATCCAGGGCAGGAGTGAAAACCAGGGACTTTTCGGAAGGGACAGTCCAGTCCTGACACAAAAGAGGGAAACCTGGAGCCCACGGAGATGCGCATCAATACCTCTGAGGGCCAGGCATATGTGAAAGAGTCCGTCTTAATGTGTGAGTCACATTGGGGGTTAGGACAGAAAGGAAAGGGTACACTGTCTTGCCTACAGGTGCCTGGCTTCATTGAACAGCTTCTATACCTTTCTCGTCTTGACTTAGTATCTTTGATTCATCCCTGGTTCCCCTATGAATGGGTTATACCCCCAACATGAGCATCTTCTATTTCTCTGTGTCCAGACTACTTAGAAACTCTTTGGAAACTCATGTGTGCAAGAGGGCTGTGGAAAAACAGAGCTTGCCTGCCTATGTTAATGCACTCAGATTAAAACAATAAAAACAAGACAAAAATAAGGCAAACAAACAAAAACCCACTATGCTAGCAAAAAAAAAAAAAATACATACAGGATAGGTTATGTCTTACACTGCCTTTCTGAATCTGGTGTAAGATCCTTGATAAACCAGCTCTTTGAAAAGGAAAAGCCCTGATCTGTATCCTTTGCCCACTCCCCCGGTGTAAATACTCCCACCATAGCCAATTTCAGGCTCATCATGCTTTAATAACTAGAAAAATTCCTGAATATTCAATAATTAACTTCCTTAAGCTCATGCAAGGTAACTCCAGAACGCCCTTGACTCAAGTCCTCTGCCATCAATTTATTGTCTAATCTCATTTTCCCTGACTTTGCAATGAAAATTAAAAGAGGAAAAATTAGGCTTGAATTTCAGACAAATAGTTGAATGCTGTGACTCAATTCTAAAGAATCCTAGAAAATGTGGGTGTTTGCACACCTGTGATGGAATTCCATAGGACAGGTCCTCAAAGCCTCATCTGGGAAACTCTGCCTGGACCCCAATCCTTTCAGGTCAAAAGTATCTTTAGAACAATTCGGAGATGTTATTTATCTGGTCACTCTTTCTCTCTCATGAGGACACAGTGGAGCTGTCAGGGCCACACGATGTGAGATGTTCCAACAGGTCACGGCCGGAGCAGATGTTAGACTTCAACCGTCTTCTACTTAAGCCACACGTGAAAGAGATTTTCAAAAATGGAACATCATGTCACTCTTCCTCCTATTTTTTTGCTTAGTAAAATGTAATCCTTTCCTATGAATGCTATGTATGTTTAACAGAAAGTGGACTTACTATTGTTTTAAAATTAATAATTTAAAAATTCCTCAGATTGAACTGCTATTATAGTAACTATTAATATACCACACACAAGTAGAAACCCTTGGGGGTTCTTAATAATCGTTAAGAGTATAACAGCGTCGGTCCTGAGACCAACAAGTGTGAGAATCACCACTGTACACGAACGCATGGCCCATGACGCATGCATTAGAGAAAAGGTTTGGATGGTCTTGCCCATGGGTGTCTCGCTCCCTAGTGGCTGGCTGGTGTCCCCTTGGAAGATGATCATAAATGTGTCTCTCTCACTCATTGTGCTACAGGAACCAGCCCCATGCCTGGCCCAGTGCCAGCATGCGATGCTTACGGAAGGCATGAACTGGAGCAGAAAGAGGAGAAAATCACATCGAGGGAGACATCAAACTTAAGGATCGGTCCCCTGGGATCCCAGCACCCCTCTGTCATATGGCGACAACGGGCGTCCCCGGCTTGTCTCTGTGCATAGACTGCCTCTCTTGGGACACAGCATCACTTGTGCATATCACCTCCGTGGGCACACCCAGCCAAGCGCATATTAATGACAGGTATTGGGCTGCTGTGCAAAAAAAAAAGAAAAAGACAATCACCACCGCTGGACACAGCATCCTGATGCCCCCTGCCTGGGAAGTTGGAACTTGGGTCTGTGTCTGTAGATAAGTGGTTAGCGGTAAACTTATGAGGGTTGTACCTGCACTGCGGTTACCTACCATCATCAGCTGCTTATTTAAAGTCACGTGTGTGCCTTCGTTTGTTATCATCTGTAGGAACTATACCTACATTTTAGACATATTTGAGAATGGCAGGCAGATTTCTTTTTCTAAAGTTGCTGTTGTATAAAAGGCATATAGGGTTTTACCTCTTGTGACCAAAAGCGATGGCTGGAAATGGGGGTGTGTTGGGAAAGACACCTCCTGTGTGTCTTTCCACCAGAGGAACCTCCAGGTTTGAGCAGGCCCCCAGTCCCTGGGGGGCAGTCAAGGGTCCTGGTTTCTGTTTCTCAGGGGAGGGGGGGCTGACGTAGAAAATCTGCAGGCACATGGCTAGGGTCTCTCTTCTTCCCTCTCTGTGATGGGTCTGCCCAAGGCTGAGAGAGTAACCAACTACACACACACATAGGCTGAAGAGTCCAACGTCCCCGGATGGCCTGCTCCAGTCCCGGAGGGGGTGGTGGCTCTCGGGTGGAGCAGAGAGGGCACTGGGCATATCCGTGCAGACAAAGCCATGTTCTCCAAACAACGCTCTCCAAAAGGGACACTCAGAGCCCACCTGCCAGGCTCCTGGGTTTCATTCTCGCGATGGTTCCAAACTCAAAGAGATGAAGGCAGGGCTGTCACTGATGAACCTCTTAGAGCCTCCAGTGGAGGATGGGGCAGGGGTTGCTAACAAATGATTGCAGACGCAGCCCAGGCAGAGACCGGACAAGACGAGATTCAACGCTCCCTCCCTGCGTTCCACACCCGCCCTACTCTCACCGAGCTCTGAGACCGGGCATGCTGTTGCTTCTCCCACAGTTAATGCAGAGAGTGACTCACATGCCGCATTGCCCTGGGGATGAGAGGATGAAGCAGCACCTGGCAGCGGGCGAGCCATTAGGAGGCATCGGAGCTCTCCGCCCTTTCCTTACGTGCACCACAAACTGTAACCACAAAGCGATGATGCACTTATTTACCGTCTCTCTCCCATCCAACAGTCAACTCCAGGAGGACAGAGACCCGTGGCTGTTTTGTTCGCCTCTGTCTATGCCGAGACTAGCCACAGTACGGCAGGTGAGGCATGCTCTATGAATTTTGAATGAATGACCAAGTGAATGGGAGCTAGTATGACCGTCCACTAATTGCCTCAATGGATAATTTTATAATAGCTGCTTGGATACAGCCTCATGCACAGAAACCGTGTATGTTTACCCCATGAGCACATCCGGATTGGAACGAGGACTTGATTTCTAAACACAAATACCCGGCACCAAGTACCCAGGTACCACCTTTCTGCCAACCGTGAGCCTTGGTCTCCGCCAGCGGGGGGAGGAGGCATCCTTACGGGAACAGGGGTAATCCTGGTTTGCTATGTGCTCCCTGAGCACAGACAGCATGGGCATTCTGAGTCTGTAATTAGATTAAAAGAGATCAAAGCCCAGACTAACAGGGCACGTGGCTGCAGTAAACGGATATTTGTAACTGATGGGAGGAGGGCGGGGTCTCAGGAGGAATCTGCCGGTGTTTGCATCCAGAGAAGAAAATAGCTGGTGTGTAAGCTCCAGAGCAAGTATGATGCCTCCATTATCTGCCGCCAGCCAGGGCGGGCCCCTCCTCGGCATGTGCATACCGGCCACTTAGTAAATACTAAGTGTGCACACCACCCCTCTGGAGGTCTCACCCCCCCCACCACCCCCTCTCATCAGAGTTCTCACCCCACCCCACCTAGGTCTCACCTCACCCCGCCAAGGTCCCAGGTAGCCCTCCAGGATTTGATTGTGTTTGACCTTTGTATCTGCCTATACCCTGGGCACTGAGGTGCTTCTCCTTGGGAATTACAATGTCCCCGGACACATCACAATGCCTACTGTGGGGCTGGGACTAGAGTGAGGTGAATGAGGCACTCACCTTGGGTGCAAAATGTAAGGGATGAAGGGCGGAGGGCAAAAAACTCAGTGATCAAGATACATAATATTTCAACACCGTTTTTAAAAACGAGTATTAATTCAAAAACAATCCATGATGTGCAAAATATCAACATTTGAAATAAAGACAGGATCTTTATTTATGATCAGGATTAGGTGGGATGAGTGAGGTTAAAAAAAAAATGCAACTACAGCCCAGCCTGTGTTGCTCAGTGGTTGAACATCAACCTATGAACCAGGAGATCATGGCTCGATTCCCGGTCAGGGCGCATGCCCGGGTTGTGGGCTCGATCCCCAGAGTGGGGTGTATAGAAGACAGCCAATCAATGATGCTCTCGCATCATTGATGTTTCTATATCTCTCTCCCTGTCCCCCCCCCTTTTTTTTTGAAATCAATAAAAATATATGTATATTTTTAAATGCAACTACAGGGTTGGATCCAGCCTTGGTTTCAGTTTCTGATATTGGGGTGTTCATGGCAAAGCTTTGAGGTACAGGATGCTCGGGTCTGGAGACAGCATCTACAGCCACCGCCGGCAAATGTGCTGCAGGAACTCGGCCACAAGCAATAATATCCTCTCAGCGTGTTCATTCCCTCTGACCCCGGACTGTAACCTCTAGCAATTTACTGCAAGGGAAGATCTACAAATGTACACAACGATTCCTTTACAGGGACATTCATCTTGGTGTTCTTTGTGGGAAAGACAAGCCCGGGAAGGAGCTCAGTGTCCCTCCGTACCAAAATGGTTCGCTAAATGCCCGCCCAGCTACGTGGCGGCGTGTTATATGCAGCTGTAATCTTAGAAGCACCCACCGCTGCCCTCGCCGGTTTGGCTCAGTGGTTACAGTGTCAGCGTTGGCCCCCAGACTGAAGGGTCTCAGGTTCAATTCCAGACCAAGGGCACATACCTCCACTGCAGGTTTGTTCCCCGGCCCCAGTAGAAGCTCATACAGGAGGCAATCAATCAATGTATCTCTGTCTCTCAGTCTCTCTCTCTCTCCCCTCCCTCCTTCCTCTCTTCCACCCTTCTGCTCTCTCTAAAAAAATAAAAAAACAATGAAAAAATATCTTTAAGTTAATTATTTTTTAAAAAATGCAAAAAAATGAAAAATGCCCATTATTTTTCCCCACATGAAACAATCTGGTGACACCAACTGGGTGTCCTACAGTGTAACTCAATTCTGACACTATCTACCTGGTGACAGTGCTAGATCCCTCAGATTAAGGGCTCAGCCCCAAGAGGCAACTTGCGCCCCCCCCCCCCCCCGCTTCAGATGCCAACCATAAACTGTGGGTCCCCAAGTTTCCACAACTTCTGACCAATTTGGCTACAAACCAGGGATTCCCCCCTCCCCACCCCCCTCCTGGCCCATTGATCCCATTACTTTGCTAGCACAGCTCCCAGAGCTCACGGAAACACATTGGAAGTGACAGAGGGCAGGGTAGAGGCTCAGAGGAGGAAATGCACAGGGCGAGGTGTGGGCGGGTCCCTGGGAGATGGGGGCCCCACCCTCTAGCATGTGGATGTCCTCACCCACCTGGAAGCCCTCTGTGTCCACACGCTGGGATTTCAACGAGGCCTCAACATGTAGGCATGGTGGACCCCCAACTCCATGTTCAACCTTTTCTCTCTTCTCAAGAGAATGGGGGGAGCAGGGCTGAAAATCCCAAGCTTCTCACCATGGCTCGGCCTTTCTGGTAACCAGCCCCCACCCAGGAGCCACCCAGGGTCTCACACTCCTGTCACCCAGGAAACTCCCGGGGTTCTGGGAGCTGTGCCAGGGACAGGGTCCAAGGCCAACTATTAGAACAAAAGAAGCTCCTAGTGCTCTGATCACCTAGGACAGTGGTCGGCAAACTCATTAGTCAACAGAGCCAAATATCAACAGTATAACAATTGGAATTTCTTTTGAGAGCCAAATTTTTTTTAATATATATTTTATTGATTTTTTACAGAGAGGAAGAGAGAGGGATAGAGAGTCAGAAACATTGATGAGAGAGAAACATCAATCAGCTGCCTCTTGTACACCCCCTACTGGGGATGTGCCTGCAACCAAGGCACATGCCCTTGACCAGAATCGAACCTGGGATCTTTCAGTCCACAGGCCGACGCTCTATCCACTGAGCCAAACTGGTCTCAGCGAGAGCCAAATTTTTTAAACTTAAACTTCTTCTAATGCCACTTCTTCAAAATAGACTCGCCCAGGCCATGATATTTTGTGGAAGAGCCACACTCAGGGGGCCAAAGAGCCGCATGTGACTCCAGAGCTGCAGTTAGCTGACCACGGACTTAGGACATTGACAAGGGTGTCTAGAGCTGTGACCTGGGCACAGAGACCGTACAGCTTCTATTATGTCACAGTGGCCGTCGGCAATTCAGTTCTGCAGATGCTTAGCCACACAGGAAGTGCCCCTGGAGGAACGTCGGGCTGGAAAAGGACAGACACCGAATCCCCCCAAGGATGTCTGACTGAGACGAAGAGAGGCTGTCTGCTCCCTGCAGACTCCACCGCGGTTGCCATGACATTCCGGAGGGCAGGGCAGAGGAGGGCAGGTTCACACCAAATCGCCAAACAGCCCACAAAGAGAATAGTACAGTTTTACCCAAGACTTCCTTCCCTCTACTGCTGTGATCAGGAAGAACTAGAACATGTTCCCACATTATTGACCGAAAACCAACAGTGTGAGGGAAATATAAGTGCGGCTACAGATCCCCTCTGCAGGCACGTATATGCCTTCAACAAAATCCAAGTGACTACGGTACAGGAACTAGAAACAGGATGAAATATAAAGCACTTGTATGTTCCAAATGTCCTTTTACACAATGACATGGCTGAAACATCGAAGTGAAGGCGGGTGGGAACTTGCTTCTGTCATTATTCCACTGCTTTCTCCTTGGCTTTAGGGATAAATCTGTATTTCCCAGGGAGTAATGCTTAGCTATCTTTGGATGGGATGATAGTGAGATATATGCATTCAGTAGGGCAATGAGTTTAGCAATGTTGGCTACAGAGAAAATCCTGTTTCCACCACTGCACGGCATCGTTTCCATTAAAAGGATCTTTACATTAAACTGGGAATTTCTGTTTGGGAAGAATTAAGATGCTGTCAGGGGCCTTGGTACAATGGGCTCAGCTGTACATCAATGCTAGGTTCCTGCACTTCCTCTTGACAAATGCCTCTTCTCTTAGTTTAACCCAACTCTTGTGTCTTCTTTCAAGCTTTCATTTCTCATTCCTAATCCTCAGGAACTTCCTTCTCTATGGCAGACACCATACCAGCTGGCTACCTTGCCTCTTAGTCCCAAGAGCACAGCTGACTCATATCTTCCAGCCTCTCTTAGCCCTGTGGCTAAGTACTGGCCAGTTACATGAAGGTATAAGTGGTAGACACCAAGGTGTGGTCCATCCAGGCCTCACACATGCCATGTCTGCCTCTTTCCCATGGCCCACCAAATGCAGAGAAGAGAGCATGAGGTGAAAGGCACTTGAGCTCCCGAATGACCACGAGGAAGGCCATCCATTATTTGGAACTTCTGAGAAATCAGGAACACCTGTTTTGGACTTTCTATTGGCAAGAAATCTGCTTTGATTGGTTAAGTCAGCAGGATTCCAGGGCTTATCTGTTACAGCAGCTAGCACTCCCTCACACGCTCTACTCTTCTCCATTCCTGGGGTCTTCAAAAGGCTAACACACGTGGGCTGCAATAGTATGTTTTCCCACGAGGTCTCATCGATCACGTGAGCTCCTGTGAGCTGTGCCAGCTTAAAACTGCCATACACTTGCTACTGTCTGAGCCTCGGCAAAAACTAGTTCATGCTTGGTAGAGTCTGCAGTTATGGAATTCTATGCTTATAAATGCACATCTTTTTTCTTTTTTCTTTTTCTTTTTTTTTGTATTGTGTCAGCAGTGGAGTAATTTTTTACATTGGTCTTGTCACTTTTCAATAATTCTAATGCCATGTGACTAAATATGACACTGATCCTTTTTCATTCATAGGAATAGGAAAGAGAAAACGGCACCAATTAAATATAAAATAAATATCTGTTTCTATTTGTGGAACAAGAAAAAATATTTGAATCCTGCTCCATCTCTAACATGTCACAACTCAGCCTGTTTTACTTTATTTGAAAACACGGGCTCCAGCAGTGTGAGAGCCCCTAATTGGACCGTCCTCTTTGAAGATTCAGTCTGTGGCTTCATTTTCAGAGGCCAGAGTGACAGGTGAATCCTGCCACAGCCTCAGCAAGGGATGGCTCAGCGGTGCCCCACTTGTTTATGGGGAGAAAGAGTAACAGCAAAGAAGTGGTTTCCAGTGGTTCTTTGGGAAATAATGGGGCAGGGGGAATAAAACAGGGTGAAATGGGAAAGAACCTCAAGTTCAATAACATATGCAAATGTTTCAAAAGGAAAAATTTCAAATGATATATAATCTTACCTCTACTGTTTCATTCCAACCTTTCTCCTGCTTCAAAAGCAACAACCCGTAATATAAATGAGCAAAGCTGCTTTCCTGGGTTTTCTATTAAAAGTTTAATTTGCAAGATACCAGAAGGTGGACTGTTTTCTGGAGAAACTGATGAAGGCTCCATCATGAAAAGGGGAGGGCTGGTGGCCACGGAAAGGGCCACTCCCTTCCCTCTGTGATAGGTCACTGACCACACGCGACTGCCCCCCTGCTCGCTCCGGTTGCTATGAACATTTGGGACATGGAAGTAAAATGACCGCACCCAGATTCCTTCCCTTTCCCACCCACACCACCTTCAGGGAGAGTCACACTGCTCTGAGAGGCACTCACTGCTGCCATGGAACGTGGGCTTCTCTTCCCAGTCCAATCCAGAGGCGTGAACCTCTGCTTTAGATCCAAATCTCCCTCTCTTTTTTCTGCTTGAATTACCTGCATTTCTTTTTTTAAATTAAATGTACTGAGGTGATACTGGTCAACATGAACATATAGGTTTCAGGATGAATTTCTGAATGACAAGATCTGCGTATTGTACTGTGTGGCCACCATCTAAAGCAGTCTTAGGCAACCCTGCGACCCTCATGTTGAGAACCGCTGCTGTAGAGCCCAAGACCATCGGAAAACACAGGTATTCACATTGCGATTTATAACAGTAGCAAAGTTACAGTTATGAAGTAACAATGAAAATAATTCTATGGTTGGGAGTCACCACAACATGAGAAACTGTATTAAAGGGTCGAGGCATCAGGAAGGTTGAGAACCACTGGTCTAAAGTCAATTCTTCTCCTGTCACTTACATTAGGACCCCCTTCTCCTTCTACCCTCTGGCAACCACCCCACTGCCGTGCATGTTCAGTCATGAGTTTCAGTTTTATAGAAATGCCTTCATTTATTCAACTCCCACATATGCTCTTATATCCACAACTAAGATTAAAGAATCCCAGAAGATAGCAATTAGTACAAATAAAATCCAAAGGGAAGGACTAAGGAGCGAAGAGAAGTGACTGCCAGGTCACATGGTGTGGCTTCAGCCCTAAATACACACTCTGACGGGAAAGGGCTTACCACTGAACTTGACTATTCTCTATTATCCACTTCTAATGAAGTAGTTATTGGCCCCCCACCTACTATGTGCAGGCCCTAGATACTTCCTCCTGCACTCCATTTTCCCCAGGTCTGCTCAATGCATCCATTCTTCAGTATAATGCAACATGTTTCTATCTTTGCAGAGCACCTAATTGTGTATAATATTTTCCCATCTATGGGTCATGACCTACATCTTCACACGGTCACTGCACACTTTGGGTGGGAAATGTGCAAATACCTAGCACAGCGATTTGCACCAGAGTACGACCGTCCCTCTTTCACTGCACTCTGAGCCTGCCAGCTAGCATTGCAGTATTGCCATGTTGGTAGACAGACACATACGCTGGCCCTGTAGATTCAAGGACATTTCAGAAAGTCACCAGCAAGTCAGTAGCTTGACTGGATCTGCAGCTGTTCTCCCCACCCGCTCCTTGCACTGCACACAGATGCCTGGAGTGCCGGGAGCTCGGAAACACACGGGGAGAAGCTTCCCTTCCAAACAATCATGTTCCACCCCAGTGCGTATGGCTCCTGAGCATCAAAGTGTTATTGGTTCCATTCCCAGTTAGGGCACATGTTCAGGTTGCAGGTTCAATCCCAGATAGGAGGCAGCTGATGGATGTTCCATTCTCACATCGATGTTTATCTATCTCTCCCCCTCTCCCTTTCTCTCTCTCTAAACATCAATAAAAATATTTTAAAATCATGATAAATAAACAAGATTGCTCCTCCCAAATTCCCTGTACCAGGGGGCAAGCTCAGGTCGGAAATGCTGTCTCAGCAAGTCACACATTTAGAATGTCCACCCTGAAAACCCCAGGGGGAGGGCCGGTGGGGACCCACTGCTGTTCCGAAGCAGCCCCAGTGACAGCAGAAGCACCCATGTCTCCTGCGGTTCCGACCAAGCTGAGGAGGAGCCAGGACACAGCGTGCAGGTTACAGCCAGGGGCTCCGAGGTCCAGCCTTTCCTGTGTGTCCTCCTGGCCGGGTCACTGACCTCACTTTTGCTCTATCGTCCAATCATAATATGGGAAAATGTAATACTTACCTCATTGATTGTTCATGGGTTGGAATAAATAAAAGTGTTCAGAACACAGCCCGGCATTTAGGAAGGACTTTGTATGTGTGCAGACAAAATGGTTAATGAAATAAGAGAGGAGCAACATGCCAGGGAAGGGATCTCATGGGCTTTCGCAGGTGGAGGGAGTTGTGTCAAGGGAATTAACTGTGAGGTGAACGTGTGCTGGGGCTTTGTCCTTGGAGCCCAGACACAAAGGACTTTCAGGAGCAGCCGGGCCAGCCCGGGTGGGGTGCTGAGAGGGAGGGCAGCCTGGCCTGCAGGACAGCGGCCAGGCTCTGCCCACTGCTCCAGGGCAACCAGGGCCCAGTGCCAACCAGCCACCTTGTCTGAGTTGCTGGGTCTTTCCAAGGCCCCTGAACAGAAGAGCTTGGGGCCCAATTCTGACTCCTCAACTGCTAACGTCGACCCATGAGCAGGCCACCCATTTCCATGAGAGAGAGAGAGAGAGAGAGAGAGAGAGAGAGAGAGAGAGAGAGATTTGGAGTTGGAGAAAGGGAAAGGGAGAAAGGAAGGACAGAAACAAGAAAAAGCCAGAACTTTACCTAAAAAAATTAA
This sequence comes from Nyctalus aviator, assembly GCA_036971965.1. Lineage (NCBI taxonomy): Eukaryota > Metazoa > Chordata > Mammalia > Chiroptera > Vespertilionidae > Nyctalus > Nyctalus aviator. Next base: position 188,123,015 of record CM072923.1, read on the forward strand.
AATTAAAACATGGCTCAAAAGAAATCCGTATTACAGGCATTTGGGAGCTGAGAATGTATTATCAGTCAAGATGCAAAACTGGATTTCTCACAGCCCACTTCGCTCGTCATTCATTATCTAACCCCAAAAGCCAAGACAAATCGGGCTGGTTGAGGCCGAGCACCAACCCAGTGAGAGGAACACAGGTGTGTGAAGAAAAGCGGTGACAAACACCAATGATGCCACCAGGAGCTCCTTGGTCCTTGGAGGAGGCAGCCAGCTGGGTGTTTTATCTTTCTAGAATGTCTCATTAAAAAAAATAAAAGAAAAAAGGAAAGTAACCCAAGGCTGTTGGTGGGTGTTCCCTTGCAGCCCAGGTGTGACAGCAGGAATAGAATATGCAATGATTGTCTGAATACGGTATTCATTAAATATTTCACTGTGAAAAGTAAACCCAGCAAAACAATGTGTTACATTAAGGACAAAATATATGCAGGTAAGTTATATATAAAATTACATATAATACATAGGTTTATGTATATAAACACACTTATATCATGAGGTATGTGCTGTATTACACATTTTAATAGTATGTTTGCATATATGTGGTCTGAAATATATTACACAACACACAGAGACAATATATTTATATACATAGATGAATCAGGTTCATGCTGAATCCTTAGTGGTCAAAGGGTAGTTCCATAGGATAATAAATATTAATGAGATACATTTTCCCTCTCTTAAATGCCTTTCTATTTTTTTCTCCATATTGGAAAGACTTTTTCTCTACTAGTTATTAAAAATGGCACATATTCAGTGGAGAGATTAAGAAAAACAAAATGCAATAAAGAAGGACGTAAAAATCTGTGAACATGTCTGTGTATTTCCTTCTGATACTTTTTAAAGGAACCCTTGGGCATAGGTTTACCTCATTGTATTTAATGGTTCTAGAGTATTTCCCACTCTAGGGACGAGTCAAAATTCATTTACCAAATCAAACAGTCTTAGATTCGAATTTGGTTTCCAATCTTCCACTGTTATGAGCAAGTGTTAAGTTCTAACATCGTATAAAAACAAGACTGGCTGGGACATGCAAGTAGCGAAGAAGCCTTGAAGAGTGTATGAACGCTACCAGCTTTGGTCTGTGATGTGCATGAACGGAGCAGGAGGCTTCCTGAAGTTCAGCTGTCTGTTTCAACAGGGGCCGGCAGAAGGACAGGCGGGGTAGGAAACAGCTTGAGAATTCATTCTCTGTCCTCTCCCTGAGCCCGAGACCCAGGTGCTTGGAGCAAAAACAATTCAAATTAAGTCCTGCCATTATTTTCTTAGCTCCTCTGCCCTGCCCCTAGCCCCGTGCTGTCCTTGTGCCAAGGGAAAGCACTCCAAGCTCCCTTCCTAGGTGCTTCCGGTTTCTCCTGATGCCCCGTCAAATGTCTCCAGGTTCCAATGTGGTGATGTTTCTCTCTCTCTCTCTCTCTCTCTCTCTCTCTCTCTCTCTCTCTCTCTCTCTCTCTTTCCCTTTCTCTCCCTTCCTTCATCCCTCCCCCCTTCCCTCTCCTTTCCTCTCTGAAATCAGTAAATATATATATATATATATTTAAACTGCATGTCCATGTTCTTAGAACCTCTGGTCCTGGGCAACTTATTAGCAGAGTTTTTAATTCAGAGACTTGGAAGTCATATAAGAGAGGATGGATTTATTCCAGCTTCAGTGGGAGCAACAAGAGTCTGCAGCAACATGAAATGATCAGCATGAGAACACCAATTGCTCAAGGCAAACAGACAGAAGTCACTCTTCGATAGCTTCTTCCCCCGTGCCCTTATCAGCCTGTCAACACTGTCTCCACACACTCTCTCTCTCAAACCCATCACCTTCTTTTCATTTATGACTACTGCGGTCCAAAGCCCAACAAGGTGTGATTAAACAGGTGGGCTCCGGAGCCAGACTCCTGGGTTCACATCCTGGCTCAGCTGCCTACTTGCTGGGAGACCTCCAGGAACCTACTTACCCTCTCTGTTCACTCATTTCCTCATCTGTTGTGGGGAAGATTGGATGAATTGACATATAGACCAGAGTGCAGACCAGTGCTTGGTACCCCCCAGAGGTGTGTGAGGTCCCCAGAAGACCAGACTGGACAGGTTGTGAGCCAAGTGACACTAAATGGCACCAATCACTTGGCTTTGGAAGAAGAAAACTGCCCATGATGATGCATAAAACACACACACACACACACACACACACACACACACAAAAAAAAAACACACAAAAAACAAACAAACAAACAAAAAACAGGCTTATCAATGAGTTAGAAGTGTTCCATTAAAGGAAAGAAAGCCAGATACACTTACAGAAGAAAAATCCCTTTTGCCTCTATTAGAAGTTGTTTCTATAGAAAATGTAAGAAATCATTAGTCCTTTCCCAAGGGCTGGCCCTCTTGGCCAAAATGCATTTCCCAGCCAGCTGTGCCAGCAGTGTAAGTGTGTCCCATCGAAATAAAAACTATTCCAAAATGCCAACAAAATCCAGACGGGGTTGGCACAAGAGGAACACAAATGCCCTACAGCTAGACTGAGTGGCAGTCCCTTGGGGGCGGGGAAGGTCTCAACCCCAAGGCTCTGTCCTCGCCAGACTTGAATGTTGCCCAGCCACTCAAGGTCTACTCCTCTGGAGCGTGCTGGTTGGAGTCTTTTTCCCCTTCTCACAGCTACTCCAATGGAGGCCTGCTACTTCCCTCCCACACTCCAGGCTTCTCTCTCTTGCAGTGCTCCTCCCACTGCTCTGCAGAAAGGGAGAAAGGGCAGCCTTGTTTGTGGGGCCAATAGAGAACACACAGAATAAACGCTGTACCTTCCCTCCTCCCAAATGCAAACTGGATAAGGTATCAACAGCCTTTCCAAGTCCCGGCAGGAGAGGGCGAGCCTGAGAGCACAGGAGACAACACAGGTCAGGATGACTGAGGGAGGCACAGGGGGGGACCTGGGCCAGGAAGACAGAAGCCTGATGGGGAAGAAGGGGAAACAGCCAAGGGGACGTGACCTTTCATCTGCTCCCCAATTCCACCAGAGGCAAGAGATGGCGGGGGAAGGATGGGCCAGATGCTGGAAGCTGGGAGATACCCAGCTTGTCCCTTGTGGGGGATCAGCGGGACTCTGTCCAGGGAGGGCAGCAGCCGCCGAGGAACTTCGCTGAAGCTCCGTTTCACGTGTTTGTTTGGCCCCACAGCCCTGCTGAAGTACCAGGCTCCGGCTGGAACTGACGAAGAAGCCCTAATGATGCTCTGAAATGTCAAGCGCTCCTCCGTGCTAAAAATACGCGCCCAGAATCCTTCCCGGACGAGAGAGAGAAGACTTCCCTTTGATTTGGAGTTGGAAGGATGACAGAGCGGAGGCAGTTGAGGATGATGAAAAGAAAGGACTGAGCCAGGTGACAACTTCCCATCACACAGAGAAACCAACAATAGGGAATCAACAAATTGGGCGCCTTGTCGGCATCGGCGCCGAACACAACAGCCATGCCACCTGCCGCGGTCGGATGCTGATAAAACACCACCGCCTGCTAATGCCGCCCGGGCTCTTCCAGGCCCCTGCACTGATCTGAGGAACTACAACTTCCTGGTCCAGCATTCAAGGTGGTTCCTCTTTGGAGAGAAACACACACACACACACACACACACATACACACACACACACACACACACACACACACACACACATACACACACACACGTTGGCCTTCAATAGCAATCATTTTTATTCTATTAAACAGAGAAAGAAATGAGCTTTTACTAACCACACTGTACCTGGTATAGATGTCTCTTTCTCAGTGTGTGAGCTCATGGGCAGGGCTGTGCTAGGTTCCTGTGGCTGCCGCGGCAAAGCACCGCGAGCCAGGCGGCGTGAGGTGGTAGCTGTTTACTCTCCATGGACAGCCGTGTGGGCAGCTGGCTGGCTTCTCCTGGCTACTCTATTCCTGGCTAGGTGGCCTCCAAACCTAGTTGTTGTTTTAAATATTTTTAATTGAGTTCAGAGAGGAAGGAAGAGAAAGAAAGAGATAGGAACATTAATAATGAAAGGGAATCATTGATCAGCTGCCTCCTTAATGCCCCCCCACTGGGGATCAAGCCAGCAACCCAACACGTGCCCTTACCAGGAATCGAACCATGACCTCCTGGTTCATAGGTCAACGCTTAACCACTGAGCCACGCAGGCTGGGCCAACCCTAGTTTCTAAGATGATACTGTGAACTATCAAATATCTAAAAATTTTAAAGGTCTTTCTACTTAAATGAGAGTGGATCTGTGTCTGCTATGGATAACTGTGACTGAAACAGCATGATCCCAATATCAGCAAATACCCTGAGGGCTCTGAGACCTCCCTGGAGCTGAAGACAGACGTTGGACTGTGTCACAGACAACCCTGCCTAGAGGTCCCCCAGGTCCCTCAATCTTCAGAGACTCCAAGCCAAACTCACAATTTCCCCCTCCCGCCAGCTGTTCCATTCCTTCATCAGGGACCGCCATTTTCCCAGACACCCACACAGTATTTGAGACATACCCTAGACTTGTCTCTCTCTCACCCCCAGTTTCAATTACTGACAGATCTACTTCCTGAACACTCCCTGAATGTGTCTCTTCTTCTTCAATCTTCCTAATTCACGCCATAGTTTCCTGTCTTACTCTCCCTTGGCAAGGAAACTAGTAGATAAAAACAAGCCATTTAGTATGGCTTACAAGCTGCAGAAGGACTGGTGATTCTACTGCTCTGCTCTGCTGACTTTAGCTGGGCTTGGTTCTGCATGGGTACTTCACTATACCAAATGGGGCTGCCTGGTCTGGGATGGGCTCAGCAGGTAGATTCATCTCTGCTCCATATGGTCTGGTCTTGCCTCTGCCAGCTGGCTAGCCCAGACCTGTTCTAACAGCAGAGGCAAGGTTTCAAGAAAGAGAAGAATCATACCAGAAACCTTAAGGTCTAGCCTCATTCTCTTCGCCAAAGCACATCAAAGGCCAGCTCAGATACAAAAGATGAGGAAATGGCCTCTAGCTTTTCATGAGAAAGGCTACAGAGGCACATTATATAGAGAGAAAGTAAATAATTGCAGCCATTTTGCAATTCATTGAGTTCAGTTACTCATTAGGTCTGACCTTAAATGAGTTTTCTCTCTGGGCCCTGTTTCATCAACCATAAAGCAGAGGTGAGGCCATGGCCAGTGTTGCTAAGTGGTTAGCATGTCTGCCTACAGACAGAAGAGTTGCAAGTTCAATTCCCCATCAAAGGCATGTATCTGGGTTGCAGGTTCAATGCCTGGCCCCTGTTAGGGAGCATGTGGGAAGCAACCAATCCATGTGTCCTCTCACATCGATGTTTTTCTCACTTTCTCTCTCCCTCTCTCTGTCTCTCTCTCTTTCCTTTCTCCCCCTTCCCCTTTCTCTAAAAATCAATGGTGAGGATTGACAACAACAACAACAAAACAGTGGTGAGTACACATAACTCACAAATGAGAGGTGTAGATGAGGTAACATCCTCAGCGGAGTGTTTGGCACATAGCAAATACTCATTGGTCCTTCACCACCTTCAGTGTTCACATTTCCCTGCAATGTTTACCGCTGTGCCTTTCATGTGGTTGGCATATGCTCAGGAATCATGTGTTGAACAAATTAACCGTGCACCTGGCTTGAACAATGGTCTTTTAATGGCTTGTCATGTTTCTGGAGTGAGCACAAGCCTACACTTCTCACACTTGGTCACAGGCCCATTTGAAACCATCCTGCCCGAGCTGGACATAGAGCCCTCTTAAAATACACCCGCCAGCTGTTCAAACATGGCCTGCTCTCTGGGCTTGTGTAAGGGCAGGAGGGCACCATTCGTGTTTCTCTAAATAAACTTACTGGGGCTATCTGTCCAAAGGGGATGCTCATGAAGCTTGCTAATTAGGGCATTTCAAACTCCCTTTTCCAACAGACCAGCCATTCATTGCCAAGAGTTATGTGAGAACGCCTCGGCTGACCTGCTTTGTTTTAGTGGAAGATTAATTGCATTAATATCACCCTTCAGTGGTTGCTTCCCCCACTGACACAACTTGGTTATTTGACCTGCTTTGGCCCACGGAATAGTGGCAAACTTGATACAAGCATAGGCTGTAAAGGTGATTTCTCTATTTCCTCTTTTTTATGGACACCTGTCACCACTATGAAAATATTCCAGAGCTAGCCGGCTGGAGATATAGGAAAGATAGCTTGAGGAGAGCAGAATCACACCAGCCAAGGCCATCTTAGCCCAGCCAGGCCCCAGTGACCACAAATGTATGAGTGAGACCAGTCAAGATCAGCCATGCCAGTCCATATCAGCAGAGTTATCCACTCAATCCATTGACCTATAGAAGTAAATAAAGAGTTGTTTTAATAAATCACTTGGCTTTATGATGGTTTATTACACAGCAGTAGTTAACTAGCACAAATCCATGCCATGACTCTCATGATCGGTTCTATCATAAGCTCCTTCTCTTTGTCTTCTACCTTAGTATGGAAAAAAAGGAAGTCCATATCCATAACAAGACAGGAAGACCCAATCTAAAGTTAACTTTCTGGATTTCTCAAGTGAGTGAGTTTGTTCCAAGGCTCATCGGATCACAGCAGCACTTCGAAGAGCCCGCTGCGTTTGACTGTGACTTACTTAGAAGCCAGGAGGGAAGGGCCTAGCAGCTTGAGTTGGCATCAGAGAGATGTGATGGCTCTACTCCCAGGTCAGATTTGAATGATGACACTTAGCAATGCCATGCCTCAATTTACCTGGCTGCTCAGCAGGGGCTGATAGAATTTAATGTGAACAGGAGGCCCCGAGAGCTCTGTATGAGATTTACTGCCTTAAGGATTGTTATTCTAGGGTAATAATTACATGGCATATGTTTGGCTCTCGAGCTAATGGGTGGAAGCCGCAGCATTAAAACACACACCCCAAGTAACCAGCCCTAAAACTCTGATATTGCATTCCATGGTAGTGAAAAAAATATTGACAATAAAGTTACCTTTCTAGCTATGTCTCATTCAGACAAACACTGGCCGACACTTCCCGAGTGCGCGTCACCAGAGAAGGACCGCTGAGTGACCCATGAAGTCCCTCACCTGCATGGGCAGCGCTGAGAACGGACTGCTGGCCAAGATCTACATGGAGGCAGCAGTAAGGATGTGCAGCCCTCACAGCTCCATCTTCTTGTCCAAAATAGCTCCACGCGCCCCTGCTTTCCCTCCCTCCATCTGACTCCTGTGTCTCCTAACACTCCAACAATTCTCACACCGGCCTTCGGGTGTGTGTGTCTACATCCACAGCATCTCCTAGCAACAAGAAAAGACAGAGACCCTGGTTGCTCTGTGGACACCCACAGGCAACGGATAAAAGATGCTCCCTCTGCTCCTCGGGGACCAGTTGGAATTTTTACTTTCCCTAAATTAAGTGTAAATTTTCCAGAATAAATAATTTGCCTGGATCTTTTCAGCATCCCAGGGGATCTATTTTCCAGTTACCTCCTGGAGCAGCACTAAACACACACAAGTAAATTAAAGCGCAAACACATGCACGAAAGCAGGACTGGAAGCCACAGCCTGTCTCTCGCTCTCACTCCGACTAGCTCTTGAGTTCTCAGCTTAAATGTCACAAAGCTGAAGCATACGAACCCTTCTCTAAATTAGGTTGTGCTGCATGGTTAAGGCCAGTGTGGAAACTCATCATTACTTGTCTACCGACATATCTAGCGTCACTCGCCCGACTAAAATGCAAGAGGCCCAGGGTCACTTCTTCTGTTTCCACTGCTGCTGCCCACTCCGAGCACAGCGTTGGGCACACTGTAGAGCAGGGGTGGGAGACCTTTTCCTGCCAAGGGCCATCTGGATATTTACAAGATCATTTGAGGTCCCTACAAAATGATCAACTTACAAATGAACCTGCTATAATGGGTCAAACATGTAATTCACTCACCCCTGAGGCCATGCCATGGCAGGGCCAGGCCAAGTGATTTCTTGGTCCTTATCTGGCCTGTGGACCAGGCGCTCCCTACCCCTGGTTTAGAGGCTTAATACATGAATGAAAAAAATGAACTGATAACCAAGCATCAACTTCAGGACCAATGATGATCAATTGCAGAGCTTCAAAGGAAGGATGGTGAGGCTGGAAGAGTTCCACAATCCATTAAAAAGTCAGCCTTGCATCTAAAAGCTGGGATTCTCAACCTTGACACTATTGACATTGTTTTGAGGGGCCGTCCTGTGCGTTGTAGGAAGTTTAGCAACATCCCTGGCCTCTACCCAGGGGTTATGTGTGCCAAACGCTGTGCTAAGTGTGGGCAGCAGCCGTGGAAACAGAAGTGACCCTGGGCCTCTTGCATTTTAGTCGGGCGAGTGACTCTAAATATGTAGGTAGACAGTAATGATGTGCCTCCTGCCAACCACACCCTCCTGCTGCCTCTCCCCCTGCTCAGCAAGGGGAACGTGGCTCAGGTTTCCTGCAAATAGGTTTCCAAGTTCCCTGAACACAAATAACAGGAAAAAAATACAGGTGAGAGAAGAACAGGAAAACGAAGAGAGAAACAGGGCAGTCAGTCTCCTTGCACATGGCTGGGAAGGTTTATTCTACGAAGGGGAAGAAGAGGAAGCCGGGCAGGAGGAGGAAAGGGGGATGGGAGGTGGGGGGAGGACAGGCTGGGACAGGGGGAGGTGCGGAGGGGGAGAGGAGAGCAAAGAAAGGGGGAGAGAGGGGAAGAGCAGGGGGCTGGGAAGAACAGTGTGGAAGATAAAGCAATTTCACTTCCTTCCCGCCCGCATTTGACTTGGTCAAGCCACAAGCCCAGACCTGCTTAGAGGAGGAGGCTGTGCGATTTGTTCCGGTTTTTTAAAGGTTTCATTCCTAGAGATGGGCCTTGGATGCCTTTGAACGCCGGAAGCCGCGTGTCAGGCAGGAAGCTCACTCGCTGCTGGGCCCACACAGCCCCGAGGGTCAGAGGACACAGGCCCTTCCGTGGCCACTCGCGCTCCACACCTTTCCGTCAGGACCCAGCCTTGGCGAGGGCGACCTGCCTGCCCACAGAGCGATCGTATTGTTTTCCCAAGCATTTGTTGGGCCTTTAATAAATAATGCCTCTGGGTCTTCGAGGGGGCGGAGAGGGGAGAGAAGGAGAAAACTGCCAATAGGAGGTTTAATTTGCTGTAATCAACCCCTCTTAGCATGCAGAGCCACGCAGTGCGAGCCAAAGAATTCGTCTCCGCTGGGAAGAACTGCCTCGTCGGTGTTATGAATCTCATCACTTACGAGGCTGAGGGGGCAGGCTGGGTGCAGACAGAGCTCTCAGGAATCAAACCCACAAACAGGTGTCAAGTGCGATCGAAATGGGGCGCTTGGTTGAACTTGCGGGGGACCTGGGAGAGAAGGCAAAGGGAGGCACTCTGCCACTTCCACAGCCCCCACGGGCAAACATCTGGGGCAGGGAGAAATAAGTGCAGCCTCACAGCTGCCCATTGGCGATGCTCGTCCTGCTTCTGCTCTCTAGGGCGGCCGTCAGACCTGCCAATCATCCCCAGCACCCGTTATACCTGGGAGATGTGCTCGCTCTGTGCGCACAGTTTTTAATCCGCAGGGTGGAATCCACACCCCGGCAATGCTTTCTGCCTTTGACATTCTCCTAAGCAGGATTTATTTCTTCCAAGACAGATGTGACTAGAATTGATGATGCCCTTCAAGCAGTCACTCTGGAAGCAGCTCTCCCTCCAGTCTCCCGGAATATCTTTTGTCTGGCTCACTCAGTGTAAACTGATGCCAGAGTATGCCATCCTCCTCTCCTACCATCGAGAGTCCTTGGAGCGTGGGACTGAGCAGGATTTGATACCAACCAGGTTAAGGGTTGTGGTTGCCACTCTTGAAGAGTGTGCATCCTGTGCCACACGCACCAATCGGCCATCTAATAATGTCACCAAATGCAGCAGAGAGGAAGGAGATGCATGGAAATTGTATTGACATTCAGCTGCCCTCCCGTTATTGATGAGCTTAGAATATGAAATAAGTACGTTCATTCGTCTTCGGAACTGAAGTCAGAAGTAATGAAAAAATGAATGGGAAGTAATTGAATTTCCAAAAATGCTCAATAAAGAGTCTCATTAAAACGGACCTATCTCTAAATGTCTACTTCAAACCTGAAAATCACACATCACCTCCGCCCTCGCCCCCCCCGCCCCCCGCCCTCACCCCACAAGTTGGGGTTCCTTAGCATTTCATACGCTCAGCAATGGCTAATTGTGTAGGGAGCATGTTTCCAAGGGGCTCAGAGCCTGGGGGGATGCAGTAATGCGATTCTAATTGACTGGCCATGGCCTTAGACTCATAAGCACAAATAATGTTTCAAAAAGTTAGCGGTTTTAGAAGCAAAGAAATGATGGTGGTATTTTTAGACTAAACTAATCACAGCCCACCTTGTCCTGCATTCGCCTGAGAGACAAGAGGGAGGAACCTTTGAACAACAGGAGGTGGGAGAAATAGCATTCCCAGACACCAGACTACTTTCCCACCTGGCTTTTATGGCTGGTCAATATACATACTGACTTATTGATTTCAGATAGGAAGGGAGAGGGAGAGAGAGATGAATCAATGAGAATCGTTGAACAGCTGCCTCCTGCATGCCTTGCCCTGGGGATGGAGCCCACAATCCCGCCATGTGCCCTGGCCAGGAATCAAACATGACCTTCAGGTTCCTAGGTCCACGCTCAACCACTGAGCCACACTGGCTGGGCTCCTACCTGCCTTTCTATGATTCCTGCTCCCCCATGTTTTGGAAGAAAATCCAACCCACCCTCAGGGAACATACGCCATAGCCTGCTTCGTGTTGTGTTCAGTTTTTCCTTCATGATTTAAGCGAGAAAATCCTAGCAGGTATGGGTTTGGGATCAGAAGAGGAGATAATCAAATGTTTCCACTCAGCGACTGCATTATATTGAATATTTTAGTCCTGTTAGATTTTTTTTTTTTTTAAAGAAAACATTTGGGACCAACACTACAGGTAGAAGTTGTCAAATGCCTTTGACACTTAGAGGGAACAGATATTTCCTTTAGCAATGCTCAACATTTCTTTCAATCCAGTTCTAGGCACTTGTCAGTTCATATGTGAAGAAGAGGAAAAGGAGGATTGATTTTTATTCTCTTAGGTTTTGCAGAACTGGGAGTTTACACAAAATCTTTGGGGATGTATTGAGACAGTTTCCTTAGCTGGGGTGTTGGCTATGAGACTGGTCCAGGCCGGGAGGAAAGCTAATCCTTTCAAGAACAGTTTGCTTTTTTTATTTGGCAAATTGCTCTGAATTTCCCTTTCTTCTGAGTTTCAAAATTGGCTGTTGCAGCTACAGAATCTTTCCTTTTTTCCACCAGACAGGCTTGGGGAGAAAGGAGAAGCTGAATGGGCTGCTCATAATAAAGGGAGAAGGGGAACAAAATGAAAGGCTTTGCATAATTTGGGCCATCTCCATGCAGGGGCTCAGAAATTGGACAGGAGAGAAGTGTACAAAAGCCTTGCTAGCTCAAGCCTTATTGGCACAAGCTCTGGGCCTCAGAATTGATTTAAGAAATAAGACATAAGCCGCCACCATGGTAGAAACAAAAGCAAGAAACCACAGTTCAAAATCGGATCTGGAGTGGAACACAAGGAAATCACCAGCCATTCGGACCTCGCTGTTATTGAGCAGAAAACCAGCTCAGGACGAATGCTCCGGGGAAAACTAATACAAAAATCACCAAATCCGAAGAACATTTCCTGAAACATTTCTAGGTACCCGAGAGGCGGCAATGACAATAAAATCGTGCTCAGCTTGGCTTCGCTCATATAGAAAACTAGCAATTCTCTTAAAACACCTGGTGTTTGCCCATCAACATTTCTGGAGAGACCCACCAACAAAGCCAGATGGAATGAATAGACTAGTTTTTTAAAATATTTCAAGGAAAGAGTTCACAAGGAGAAACCTGGAAGGATAACACCTCAACAATAGCAGGCAATGAGCTAAATACCGCCTGTAATTAATTTGTTGCTGGCATTAAACAAAATAAAAAAATAAAAAACCAACCCAGGACTGATGGACGTGCCGGGGGCGCATCCCACGGACCAAAATACTCATTAGTCACTCGGCGATGCTGCCCGGGATAAGCACTGCTCTGCTCCAAGGCCCGTGCCAGCTCTGCTGTCTGCCAAGTTGATATGTAAATTGGCTTTCACTTGTCCAAGGCGAATGGGGGATCTGCTAAATTCTCAGAGACAACACATGCATTATTTTTAAGCCCTAATTCTGTGACTTCAAAACAAGCTATTTTAATACTAAAGCCCAAATAATACCCTATAAGAATTCCAATACTCAACCTACTCAACACAGACTGTCTGTTTACCACCAATGGAGGCTCCGAATCAGTGTGGGAGTAGAACGTTTTTGCACAGCTTGTGCCACAAAACCACCGGGAAAGCATCCCACCGACCGTCGCGCGATTTCTTGGTCGATGCCTGTACCTGGGCGTCCATGAGGAGGTGCCTCATTAGTACCATGGAACTCTTCAGGGTCTCCTTCTCCGTGGGCAGAAAGGGGTCCTTGTCCTCCTCCAGGGCCTTCGACTTGGTGACAATGAAATGGGATATCTGGTCATTGAGGGTGTGCAACGATTGCACGGCTGCAGAGAACATAAGAGAGAGAAGGAAAGTGGAATCACAACAGGTAACTTTCAAAGAGAAATTGGCTATTATGTGTTTTAATTTTAAAAAATATTTTTATTGATTTCAGAGAGAAAGGGGAGGAGAGAGAGAGAGAGAGAGAGAGAGAGAGAGAGAGAGAGAGAGAGAAACATCAATGATGAGAATCATCAACAATCAGCTGCCTCCTGCACGCTCATCACTGGGGATCATGTCTTGACCAGGGCATGTGCCCTGACCAGAAATCAAACCATGACCTCCTGGTTCATAGGTTGATGCTCAACCACTGAGCCACACTGGCTGGCCGAGCAGAGAAATTGACTATTATTGTAAAGGGGAAAGTAAGAGTGAGTGTATGCAGTATAAACCTGCAGCAATCAAGAACCCAATTTGTCCACAGATCTCTTTCTCACATGCATTTCACAGCTAACAAATACTTCTTGAAGACCTTCCAAGAGGCCAGGCCTCCATGGAGTGCCTGAGGGTGTAACTGTGAGCAGGGCCAGACACGATGCCTACCCTCACGGAGGGCCCAGCTCTGCTGGGGAAACGGAAGAGAAGCAAGGTAGCAACTACTTCCAGGATGAGGACTTCTGTGGTCAGCGTGTGTATAAATTTCAGAGAATAAAGGGCATGCTGGGACAGCCTGAGACAGATTTATACTGGCGGTAGTGGGTTTGGCTATTTTACCTCTAAGCAGATGGCCTCCATCATCAAGGTCTGTGAAGGGACAGTGGCCATGTTTTCCAATCAGCACCACATGTGTGCTGGGAGGATTAGTTCTCTCTAATTCACGGGACACTTGCCATCTGATGCGTGAAAGGTTTTAAAATTTCACTTATTTGTTATGCTTGTTTCCCCTTTCTCTACTTTTCTACAATGCACTCCACAAAAGCAGAGATTTTGTCTGAAAACTCTTTGTTTATGGTTCTATCGTCCAACAAGTAGAGCAGTGCCTAAAAATTTAAAGGTGCCCCCCAAAATATTGTTGAATTAATTTCCTTATGTTCCCTTGGATTAACGTTTTCTTCCCTTACAGAATTTCTATAGTTTTCCGGTGAATGTATTCTTTCAAACCAAGAATAAGTAATCTCAGGAATTCTCGGGAAAGCCGCTGCACAATCCTGAGAGCAGCAGGATTCACGCCCAGGCTGAGCCGCTGCACGTAATTCCTACACCAGCGCCCACTTGACCCTTTATGTGATTCCACTTTCCTTCTAACCCAGTGGTCGGCAAACTCATTAGTCAGCAGAGCCAAATATCAACGTTTCAGTAATTGAAATTTCTTTTGAGAGCCACACTTTTTAAACTTAAACTTCTTCTAACACCACTTCTTTAAAATAGACTCGCCCAGGCCGTGGTATTTTGTGGAAGAGTCACACTCCAGGGGCCAAAGAGCCGCATGTGGCTCTTGAGCTGCAGTTTGCCTACCATGGCTCAAGCCCACGCACCTGGAGCAGTCCTAGGAGAGCAGTGTCAGACTGCCCAGCTGGTCATCCCCGTCCTTTTGCAGGTTAGGAAACTGAGACCAAGAATGGTTACTCAGCCCTCTGAGTTGCTGTGGCAGTTGGTTTGAGAGAATGGACCCAAAGCCAGTCTGTCTGGGTCTCAATCCTGTCTGCCCCTCCAACTAGCTGTGTAACCTTGGGTGAGTTACTTAACTGTTCAGTTGTAACTTGCTGATATGAACGAGTTGCTATGTTTGTAACTGAGGTTTCGTATTAACTCCTTGTTATATAAACAACCTAAAGACAGTCTCTGTGTATTGGCTGGTAGGTTGCTTATTTCTTCACGGCAGACCCATTAGCTCAAAAGCCCACCACTGCCAAACTCAAATTTTTACACATGGTGTAACCAGTTAACTGCCACGCGTCCAAAACGGAAACCATCCCCACACGCCATGATATTTTGAATTTGATTTTTTAAAAATCAATTTGCAATGACTATTATAAAAATAAATGTTACCCACAATTTGGGTGTTCGTGAATATTTTCCGTTGAAAATTCTCGTGAGAAATTATTTTAAAGTTGGTCTATAGACGCTTATGGCAGGCAAATGGTTAAATATAGCCCAAATAAGCAGATGTTTAGCCATTTAGAGCCTTTCTGCTTTGTATACCCCCAAAAAACTGTCCCTAGCCTCTGCTAGCCATAAATAAGCACTGGGAAATAAAGACCCACAAGCTACTGCTCTCTGACCCAGGAACTCCCCATGTGCTCCTGAGATCCCCTAGTCACATAAGTCCTCTCTAGGACCTCCCTCTCCCCAGGAGTTCCCTTGCCATCCTCCCCTTCCAAGTGTCTGCCCCTGTACTTTGGGGCAGTCTTCTGCTGTGAAGGGCTTCCCCTTCCAACAAAGTTGTCCAAGTGTCACCCAAGAAAGCCTGTGTGTGCTACTGCCACCTAGCGGTCATGTCTTTTTCTTTGATGAGCCCCCAGATCCCTTGAATCCTCCCAACATTACCCATTTGTCCATTCATCTTGGATCCCCAGTTACAACTAGTCTGCTGCTTCATCAGCAATGAAAACTTAATAACTGCAAGTTTAATAGGTGGAAGAAATGAGAACAGGGAAGAAGGTCCTTCTGTGGGTCTATGCATGGACCTCTGCAAGTCATGTCATCCGTGTCTGGCTAGGCTATTATGTGTCTGGTTAGCATCTGTTTCCCTCTTCTTTTAATAAAAGAAACTCTTTCCCTTTTGTTGGAAACATTCATCCCTGCCTGTGGTGCATGTAGGGTTGATCCCACTCCCAGCTCCCACAGGTGGACACAAAGTCCAGGCCTGGTCAATTCAAGAATTCTGTCTCCCTGGCAACAGGGGTTGGTTTAAAGAGAGGCTATGTGACTCAAACTCAGCCAATAAGATTTAATCCCAAGAGCTATTGAGAAAGAACCTCTGTTCAGTTGGGATTGCTAACCAGCTAGATATGTGGATTAGTTGGTGGCATCATCTGAGATGTTCCACCAGAAAACAAAACTTACTGAGTAAAGAGGCAAATATTCCTGACAGACAGGGAAAGTGGTTCTTTTCCACATTGTTATAGTGTCAGGGCTCAGCTATGGGCTTCTCAGTTAGGTAGGTCAGTAAATTCCCTTCTCTTCATTAGCCCGTCTGAATTGGGTTTCTATCATTTCTAATCAAGAAGTCCTGATTACTGTAAAAGTCTGGCACTTCCTCTTCATTGCAATAGTTATGCATGTGATTATGGCTTTAGTGTCTGACTCCCTCTGGGGCAGAGTAAAGGCTATCTTAATTTCTGCCTACTCCTCCCACTGAGAGGTGGAATATAAGCCTGCCCCCTTGAGTTGTGCTGGCCTTAGTGACATGGTGGACCAACAGTAAGGACAGAAGTGACTTCTGGATTTCTAAGGTTGGGTCATAGGAGGCCTTGCAGCTTCTGTTCATGATCTTAAACATTGTTCTGGGAGGTGCCAGCTGCCATAGAGAAAGCCTGACTAGCTCTGGCCAATGTGGCTCAGTTGGTTGGAGCCATGTCCTGTGCACCAAAAGGTTACCAGTTCAATTCCTGGTCAGGGCACATGCCCAGGTTGTGGGCTCAATCCTCAGGAGGAGACATGCAGGAGGCAGCCAATGGATGTCTCACATCAATGCTTCTCTCTCTCTCTAAAAATCAATATTTTTAAATCTTAAAAAAAAAGTCTGACTACCGTAAGACCACTAAGCTTTGAGACCACCAAGCTCTAAGGACTGCACAGAGAAAAGAGACAACCAACCATCCTCATCTCCTCCAACCATCCATTCAGCCTAGGTTCCAAGTGTGTGAGTGAAGGAGCCATCTCAAACATGTCAACCCCAGAAAGTATGACATAGAGAAAAGCCAGGGAACCCAGCCATCGCCACAACAGAGGCCATGGACACATGGCCCCAGCTGCCATCACTGTGCGAGTCCCTGGATGAGGCCTCAGATATCTGGAGCAGAGCTGGGCTGCCCCTCTGAACCACCCCTGAACGCCTGGCCCAACAGAATGGGAGCAGAGGAAATGCTGACTCTCACCACTCAACCAGTTGGGGGCAGTTTGTTCCATAGCCATGGATGACTGTCCCTCCCTCACTAAACTGTAAGTCCCAAGAAACCAGCATCAGCGCTTTCTCCATTCATCACTATATCCCCAGCTCAAAGCATGGTACCTGACACACAGCAGTGCTTGAATAAGGAAACATCTGTGCAACGGAAAAAGAATGAATGAATAAGGGAAGGGAAAAGCCAAGTTTATCCCCTTTTGTCCCCTCCGCCACCCCATCACCCTAGAATCAAGCCTTACCCACATCCTTCTCCATTTGGCCAGTTAAAATTTCATCCAAATAATACTGTTTTTAAATTATGTGATGGGCTATAGAATTAAGAGCCGTATATATACTTCCTTACCTACATGAGTTTAAGAAATTGAGTCATAAAAACGACTTTATTGGGTTGGTGGTTCTGAATATGAAGTGATGTCAACTTTATTTCACGTTATTTTGGTCTACAACTGTGCAGAAACACGTATTTCTAGAGCTGACGTGTTTATGTGAAGTGCTCATTTGAATTTCACTGTACATTCATGAGTATTTATTTGGGTTTCAGATAAGGATGGCACATTCATGGTTTGGCACAAGAAAAAAAAAAACAAGCTCTAACATTTTATGTCATTAGCAAAAATAGGAGGCGCACGTAAAATTTCTTAATGTTTTCAGAAAAGGAATAACAGCATGCCACACTGTGTCCCTGTTTTTATAGATCAGATGAAATATAGAACATGAAGTAATACTATGACTCTAAATACTCACTTTATGCCGACGAGCCCAGATGTCACTGAGATGGGCTATTGTACATTTTTATAGAAAAGTACACCAAATGAATCATAACATGGGGCACAGCCTCACCACAAAAAGCTCAATGGATTTTATGACCTTGTCATTTATATGGTTCATAGACATGAACTAATGATCACATTTATCTCTACATGTTAAACAACCTTTGCTTCTCATGTATCTCAAATTGTGTTGCATTTTGCATTAAAATGCTCACAAGTTCTTGGTGCTTGCTTTAAAATGGTCTCATTAAATAAATGAAGCCTAAATAATTCAGGTATTTTCCCCCACTGTTATAATAAACTCATTCTGCAAGTCAAAAGTTGATACTGGAGGCAAGGATGCGGAGAAATTGAGAACCTCATACATTGCTGGTGGGAATATAAAATGATGAGGTCGCTGTGGAAAACAGTCAATAAGCTAAACACAGAATTTCCATATGAACCAACAGCTCTACGCTTAGGTCGTAACCCAAAGAATCAGAAAAAGGTGCTTAATTACAACACTTGTCCATGATGTTCATAGCACTAGTCGCAATTGCCTAAGGTAGAAACAATCAAATGTCCATCAAAGAACAAATGAATAAACCCAATGTGATATTCATGCAATGGAATATTATTTGACCATAAAAAGCAATGAAGTACTGATATGCTACAAACATAGGTGAACCTAGTAAACGTTATATCAAGTCAAAGAAGCCAGTCACAAAGATAACATATTGCATGATCCCATTTATAGAAAGCTAGAGGCCTGGTGCATAAATTCATGCACTCAGGGGGATCCCTCAGCCTGGATTGCGAGAGGGTGCACAGGCCAGGCCGAGAAACCCCACCAATGCACAACCATGGCCAGGGAGATATATGGGAAGTTGGCCAGCTAAGGAGGGAATGTGGGAGGGCACCAGGATGTGTCTGTCCTGTCTTACTTAGTCCTGATGGGCTGGACCTCAGCAGCAAGCTAATCTACAGGTCGGAGCATCTGCCTCCTGTTGGTCAGTGCATGTCATAGCAAATGTTCCACCAGTTGACTGTCTACCCCGTGATGGTCAGTGCACATCATAGCAAGCAGTTGAGCAGCCTTAGTATATCATTAGCATATTACACTTTGATTGGTTGAATGGACAACTGGATGACCAGATACTTAGCATATTAGGCTTTTATTATATAGTATGTCTAAAATAGGCAAATCCATTGAAACAACCAATTTAGTGGTTGACAAAGACAAAGCCCATGTCTGAGGTTCTTTGTACCACTTACACAATTTGCCATTAATTTCTCAAGGCTTCTAGACTACACAGGAAACTATGCTCTCTTCTAAGGTTGGGGTTTTCTATGCCTTGCTCAGAGGGTGGTGGCATTGACAACAAAACCACCACTGTTGCCACCAACACCAATGGCAGCTGCTCTGTATTAAGCACTGACTAAATGTCAAGTACTGTGCTGAGCACTGTACATGCATCATTGCATTTCATCTATATGTAAATATATATAAAAGGCTAAGTGACCGACCATACATCTGTCTGTCCATCCATTCAACCAACTGACTGGCTGGTACATGTGACATGCACTGGCAATTTAAAAATAAACACTGACTCGCACAAGCATGATACATATAAAGCTCTCACTGGTGTCAATTGCACCAGTGTTTCGATCTGTCATTGTCGATCGTGAACTTGGTTGTTTTTGTTGACATTCTGAAGCTGAAAGAAATCAGTGGTGGTGTCAGTTACATGTTGCTTTCTCTGTTGAGTTCAAAGAGTGTGGGACATTAAATTTGTAAATACTTCATCCTAAGGGAAATTAGTCAAGCATTCTGAAAGTGTTTTTACTCTTAATGTGGTACACAGGGAGATATTAGAATAAGTTAATCAATTTATCAGTCATTATTTTTATCAATGTTTTTATATCATGTTTTCGTTGTTTCTATATCTTATATTTAGATCATGTTTTTGTTGTTTTTATATTGTGTCTTCATTGTTATGTCATGTTGTTAATGTTTATTTACTAATCAACTTACATATTATTTTCATACACATTTTACTAATTTTCTTTCACCTCTGACACTTCTATTATAGAGAAATGGCGAGTAGCGATTTTAAAATATTTCTCCTAATTAATTTCCTTTCAATGTGCACGAATCTGTGCACCGGGCCACTAGTCTTCACAGAACTTGTGCTTTAGGTCCTATTGATGCCATCCCTCTGTTGGGGAACCTGAGACTCAAGAATATTGGTAAATTGGCCCCACCGCATGACCACATACTATACAAGACTCCATGGCCACCTGGTTCTCCCCAGGGGACTGGACAGAGTCTTCCAGGTGGAAGGAAGGATGCAACAAGATATTGATTCACTAAATCTACGAGGTGTGGGCCATATGATGCCAACAATTTGGTACTCAAGCAAGACAGTATTCTGAAACCGGTATGGTCTCCATCCACCACGGCAATAAGAATGCTGGGTGCCTGCCAATGCTACGGATTCCTCCAGAGTTATCACGAAAGGCTACCTGTGCTGGAGCAGGGCCTGAGCACTCCCGGCAAGCCAACAGCAGACATGCATCAATTGGCACAAAGATAATAGGTGCTTCCCCCTCAGTGTCTCCCTCTGTGGGGCCCTAAAGAACTCTCCACCACTCACTTGTCACACAAAGACCGGATCGGCCCACGCACTGTTCCACTGTCTTTCCAGAAACGCTCCCTTCTCCCTACGTGCAGGTTTCCCAGTCACCATGGCCAGCTCCACTTGGACCTAATAGACGCTGCAAGGGAAGAAATTACCACCAAATCACCGTGTGAGAAACGGGTTATGACAGAATCGCGGAGCCAGAAAGCGTGCCAGGGCATGATGCACAGATTTTCATTTGAATGTCACTGTCCGGGCAGAGACTTCAATGAGAAGGAAAAAAAATGGACTTTGGCTCGAGGAGAAGGAAATGGTGCCAAGGACATGTCACCCTGATGGTGACAGAAGATTGAACACGGAAACTGCGGTCCTGATGGAACTTGCTCTCCTTTGGCTGGAGCCTAACTTCGCTCCTGGAACCAATTAGCTTCCTGAAAAGAAGCAGAGGCCGTGCTGGATGGCTGAGCATAGTTCCTATTTGATCAGCAACCAAGGCAGGTTTGGGAGCTCAGAGATTTGGTGCTCTATTCCTTCCATGCCCCAGTTCCAGCTTGGTTCTCCACCCCGTGACCTTTCACCCCTTCCCTCCCTTATTTCTCTCAATTGTATTTCCCACAGATCCCCTGATTTCACCTTTGTATTGACTGCAATAGCGTAGCCTCACTTTTCAAATGCGACTACTGGTCCCTTACCCCAGGATGACAATGGCCTGTTCTCTCTCCTAGTGCCCAGGGCTTGGGGGAACCCAGGGGAAGATGGCCATTCTTTCTATGCTGATATAATCACGATGAAATACGGAGTGCAAAATTCACATGAATGTTTTTTATAACATTTTTTTATTGATTTTTAGAGAGAGTGAGAGAGGGAGAGGGATAGAAAGAAACATCATTGATCGGCTACCTCCTGCACGCCCCCTTCTGGGGACCAAGCCTATAACCCAGGCATGTGCCCTGACAAGGAATGAAACCATGATTTCCTGGTTCATAGGTTGATGCTCAACCACTGAGCTACTCTGGCCTGGCTTCACATGAAATGTTAAAACAAAACACATATTGCAAAGAAGGTTCCTGCTCAGTCCTGACTTGGGGGTTCCCATTTCCCTTTCCCCTCTGCCCATCAGCTGTGTTTTGATGGCTAAGCTGGAGACTCCTGGAGGTTGTGATCATGAGTCACATTGGGGCCTTTCACACAGCCGAGAGCGAGGGGGCTGTGGCCCTTGGACACCTCGCACAGAATCTGCAATGCCATCTTCACTTCCTAACTCAGTTCATAAAAGATTTTCAACAGTCTACCTTAAATACATTGAAAAAGTAAATATGTTTTCAAGTATGTAAAACTCGACATAAATCAAACATGAGTAAGAGCAGAGGACCAGCTTTTAGTGACATGATATTTGGAATTGTCACCTCAGTTGTGCCTAAATCAGCATTACTAAAGCACTGGAGAGTGCTCAGAAAGTTGAATGATGGTGGGATTCAAATATAGCACACATTTGTTTACCAAACACTTCATAATAGCAGTAAAAAATCAATGCATTGACTCTTGGTAGCACTGGTACTAGTACCAACTTCCTGTCAAAATGTAAACAACCACAGTCCTTATTCATGGAGTATTTGCTGTGTCCATACCCATGCTTGTGTGTAAGGTTATTCCTACAGAAACCCGAGGAGTGGCCGATGACTGTATTTTACAGAGGAGGAACTTGAGGATGGAGATATGACTTGCTCAAGGTCACACAGGTGCTCAAGGGCAGAGCTGGCCTTTAAACCCTGTTCTTCCTACAACCACGGCCCTGGACCGGCACGTGAGAGCATCAATAAGCTTGTTTCAGATGATGAAGGGAGGTGGACCCTGTGAGTTATTTTGACTTGGGGAAGCCAAGTACCCCCTTTTTTGGCCTTACCCACATTCCACCCTACAGCAGCTCTTGGTACCATCATGACAGTGTCTGCTGGAAGGTTCTAGGTAGCCTTCAACAGGACAATAGTCACCATGCACAGAGAGAACCTGAGTGGCAGCCCCACGATTCTACTCTTTTCTTTTTTTTAATATATGTTTTTATTGCTTTCAGAGAGAGGAAAGGAGAGGGAGAAAGAGATAAAACATCAATGATGATCATCATCAATTGGCAGCATCCCGCACGCCCTACACAGGAGATCAAGACCACAATCCGGGCATGTGCCCTGACCAGGAATCAAACTGTGATCTCATGGTTCATGGGTCCACACTCAACCATTGAGCCACACCAGCCAGGCACAATTCTACTCTGCACATCGTCAATGGTTTGCCTGGCCCACACGCAGAGCCCTATTGCCAGTTTTCCCCAAAGACGCTAAGCTATGAAGAGTGCAGTCGAACCCAGATCCCAGTCGAGCCTGGAAGGAGGGCAACAGGAACCTCCAAGAGGGTGAGGGTGACAGCCGACTGTCTTTCTTTTCAGAAGGAATACAGAGGGAAACCACCCTGAGCAGTTTCCTGCCCGTGGGGAGGCAGGTAACTTCCACACCTGATGCCAGGAGGCTGTTGACATCTTATTATGCAAGGCCAGAGGCAGCCTCGTGGAGCACAAGGACATAGTCTTCATGCAAATGCGGTTTAGAAACTCCCAGAAACCTGGGTGAGCTGTGAACAGGAGGCTCCCTGTCAACCGTGCACGCCGGAGGTGAAGGGCACAGGCCTGGAGAAGCAAACTGCATATTAAGTAGACCCTGGGATGCATGCTTCTCCTGGGGAGACCTGTACCGGGTGGGGGTGGGGCCAGCCTGAACAAACGGGAATCTGGCCCTGAGGGGAGGGGACTGTGTTCCTGTGCCCGATGCAACCTAAGCAGAGCATGACGAGGAAACCGGGTCAGCTGAGATGTGTGTCTCCTCATGGCCCAGAGGGGGAGAAAGTTTTATAACGGAATGAGACAGTCCAGGAGTGTCAGCAACACATAAAACTAACAATGTGAATGTGACATCGTTCCTGGCCCTAGGTGTGCAGTGACAAATTAAAAATGGCAAAGGCATCATCAAGGCAGACGATTTTAAAGAGGAAAATCTATGACCCTTTGGCCATAATTTATCATCAATTGTGCTTTTAAATGGAATCATCTCATAGAAAGACCAACACCATGGTAAAGAATCTACACCCCCGTCCATACTTTTTTTCCGACAGAGAGAACTACTTCCAGAAAATCAAAATGAATATCCTTAGACGTGCAATACTCCCCCACTGTGTCTTCCTTCAGTGTTTTAGGAGGGAACGCATGGTCTCTGGCAGGTGGGCTATGGCGGAGAGAAAAGCTTGCAGCCTTGGTGTAAGGGGATGGCATGAAATATAAAATTACATGCTTCCAGACATGCTTTCCTCTTCTCAAGGTCATTTTACTTTAAGGGAGCAGCCTCAGTAAGAGCCCTTCCAGAGACCAATCTACCAATGGACCAACCGATCAACAAATATCGATTAAGTTCCTATCAGGCACCTGGGCCAAGTGTCAAGGGCTACAAGAACCAATCTCACCCACAGAAACCTTAGTCTATTCATGGGACAGACTAATCACTCTTATCAACATTTTCAAATCATTTTAAAGGGGAAAAAATAGTTCATGGGACTTCCCCTTTTCCAAACAAAAGGTGCGATTTATGCATCTACAGCCCTGTGAAAAAATAAGTGCAAACTAAATTAATGGAGAAAGCTATCTGGAGTCTCCTCACTGTTTTACTTAAGTCCTAAAAATTATGTTCTTCATAGCAGCAAAGTTTTATCAAAGGAAATCTTGTTCTCTATCTTAATTACCACCTTTTCTATTCAATTACTTTTGGTCTGTTAATATATATTTTTAAAATATATTTTATTGATTTTTTTTACAGAGAGGAAGGGAGAGGACAGAGAGCTAGAAACATCGACGAGAGAGAAACATCCATCAGCTGCCTCGTGCACACCCCCCACAGGGGATGTGCCCACAACCAAGGTACATGCCCTTGACTGGAATCAAACCTGGGATCTTTAGTCTGCAGGCGGACGCTCTACCCACTGAGCCAAACCAATTTTGGCAGTCTGTTAATATTTTTAAGTGCATTTCGTTTTACTATATCCTCACCTGTATTCTAAAGTTCATCAGGAAACTACTTTGCATATCAAATAAACTCTATTTTTAGCACAGGGTAGCTTAGAGGATTTACTTCCTTTCCAGATAGATTTGTTTTGATTGAAAGACTCCACCTTTAGTTTTTCAGTCAACAAACACAGTGGCATCTGGCTACACGTCAGGCTTTGGGATTTTAAACTGGGACTCTTCCACTTGCTAACTATAGGCCTTGGGCAAGTTATCAAATCCCTCTGAGCCTCAGTTTCCTCATCTGTAAATAAGAGATTACCTATCTCAAAGGGTTGTTGTGGGGACTGAAAGTATTATTACGCATAAAGAATGTACAACAGGGCCCAGCCCATGACAGTACTCGGTGAACTTGGTGTTTTTATTACTACTACCAATTCTACTACAGTGAGGAAGACAACAATGACTGTTACCATGTTATCTTTAAAATTCCAGATCCTGCCGAAACCGGTTTGGCTCAATGGATAGAGTGTTGGCTTGGGGACTGAAGGGTCCTGGGGTCCATTCCAGTCAAGGGCATGTACCTTGGTTGCAGGCATATCCCCAGTAGGGGGCGTGCAAGAGGCAGCTGATGGATGACTCTCATCGATTTTTCAAACTCTCTCTCTCCCTTCCTCTCTGTACAAAATAAATAAAATATATTTTAAAAAATAAAATAAAATAAAATAAATTCCAGATCCTATAGCAATGGACACAATAAAACTACCTTCTGCCCTCACGGAGCTTTCAACGTGAAGGGCAACTGGTAATTCCAAGTGTAAGGAGTTCTGCAGCCCAGAGCACTGAGGCCACAGGACTAGGAGGCATGTCCACATGCAAACCAGCTATGGAACATGCTAGGGACCTGCACAGACCACTTTTTATTACCCACCAGTACGGTTTCGGCAGGCATCCACTCCCTCCCCTGGTGCCAAGAATTCCAAATTGAGCATGAAGCCCACTTAATTTTTACTGCGCTGGAGAAAATATTTCTTTAATAAACCTATTTCATACTTGCAGCTGGAGATAGAAGTGGGATCCATGAATTTACCTGTTTGTTCTCCCTGAATCCAGTTAAAAGGATAGTAAGTTTTTTTTGTGTGTGTGTGTGTTTTAAAGCAAACAAATCCACAGAATAAAGGGACAGGATAAAAGGCTAACAAAACAAACATTTAGAAGCTTGAAGCAGGACCGCAGATCTAAAAAACCAGAACTAAGCCAGGAGAGGAAGAGTGGGCCAAGATCAACCAGCTGACAGCACCAGATACCCTGGGAGTCTGAGGCAGGTCTGACTGAGAACGGGAAGCTAACGCAGTGTCTGCCCAGGTGTACACAGCCCGCCCACCCAGACAGAACACGGGGACTCACTCTCCGAAAGGAAAATACAGTGAGTCTCTGCCCTTGGGACACCAGGCACAGTTGATGGCAGGGAGTTACCTTATTAAAACTAAGGAGTTCCATAAAAATTGAGTTGGATATCAAATGCTGAGGACCAGCCTTCTTCCCTAACTCATCTCTGTTGAAGATGAAGTTGTTACGATGATGATAAGACCATCTAACATCTATTTGGTGTTTGTTTTGTGGCAGGAGCTGTTCTAAGTGTTGTACGTATATTAACTCATTTCATCCTCACAACAGTTCGATTGGCAGGTAGAGGTTAGTTCCACTAACATCCCCCATTCCACAGAAGGGGAAATTAAGGAACTCGGGGTTTAAGTTACATTCCCAAGATCTGTAAGAGGTGGAATCAGGGTTTAATCCAGGCCAATAGCAGACGGATGATTATACTCAGGCTGTGGGACTGACAATGCTCTGAAGGATGAACCAGACCAATAGACAGGAGATGGAGAGGCTGGCATCAGGAATTTCCAGATCACCTTACAAGAGGCCCACAGTCCACAAGTGACCGCTACATGCTTAAAAGTGATAACGTATCTAGCATCTCCTCTGAAATATAAACAGACAGACAGCAAAGGATCACCAGAAATACAAGAGAGAGAAAAAGAAACAGAGAGAGGAAATGAGAGGGGAAAAAGGAAGTGAGCAAGGAAGAGAGAGGGAGAAAAAAGAAAATAAACAAAAGGAGGGAGGAAGAAAGAAGAAAGGAAAGAAAGAAGAAGGAACTGGGCCTTTCCAGGGATATAAGAGCTTCTTAAAATTCCTGCTACTGTCCACAGAGGGCATTTCATCATGACATTTCAGACGTTTGAAACGAAGGAGCTGATCCTACAAGCCACAGGGGAAGTGATTCCATGGGAAGGTCCATGTGCTGAGGAACTGAGCTCCTGCTGAAACTGGAACCACCCTCCCGGCCACATGGGCGCACTATCTTGGAAACAGCCCGTTAAGTATCCAATGACTTCGCCAACACACACAGGGCCAGCACCACTCAGGGAAGCCACACAGAATTCACAGCTGGGAGAGAATAAACATGGCTATTGTTTTAAGCTGCTTGGTTTGAATGTGATTATTTATACAGCAATAGATAACCAATTGGAGGTGGAATTAGTTAGTGAAGATGAAGCTCTATAATGCCACTCTAAATAATGTTGTACAAGAAGATAGTATGTCATGGGGAAATGTTTCAAAATGTGGGCAGTGAGCCCTCGCATGTAATTAAACTGAATAGAGCACCTTGTCCACACAATTGTGTACTATCTACATACATATATGTTTACCTACATGGAGTATAAATGTACACATATGTACTTACATACACATGGAGTATCTATATAAGACATATCAATCCATAAATTATATACAAATAAAATGCTATGTAAATACAGTAAGTATAAATGTTAGTAGGATTTACATTGCTATTTGATGTTATCACCTGTGACTGATTTTCCTCTTTTCTGCATCTTTATTTTCAATTTCCCACATTGATTTCACATTAGTTCTGCTATGCAATTAGATTCCAGTCCTTTCCGGACGGTGTGAAAATAAAAACGGAGCCGGGACCGGCCATGATCAGGAAGAGTGTGAGCATGTCTGCATGTGATAACATGTGCGTCTTCCCCAAACTTGGGGTCCCCGGCCCGGGCTGCCTCTCAGTGGCTGGGGGCTCGTGATGGGAAGGAGACAGTCTCTCTCCCCAGACCTGGAACCGGATCATCAGTGCCTGCAGGCCTGGCCCTGGATACCATCTTTCACAGGCCCCGGGGCATTAGCATATAAATGGGCATACAAGAGGGGGCCCTGTTTCTCAGGTGATAACTCAGAGGCAGACACAGGGCGGAGATCTGAAAGGCTAGATTGGGGCTGTGAGCGGAGTGGGACGCTGTGGGGGCACGCAGCCCTTTGTCGCGGGCCTAGGGAAAGAGCGCAGGCTGCGTTCACACAGTGATGGCAATGGCGATGGCGCTCTCTGGCTCTCCGTGGAGCGGGATTAAATTGCCCCGAGATACCACGCTGAGAAGGAAGGTTTCGGGTGGTAGCACGTTACATGAGTTATCTGGCACCAACATCAAGTTAAGCCATCCGCCGTGGCTGTGCCATGCAGGCGCCTATGGACCAGAGGGAGCTCGATGCAGGGCAAGCCACATGAGAGCAGTTAGCAAGGCTTACGCCACAACCTCAGGCAGACCCTGGGTCTCGGCGAGTTCCTTGGCTGAAAAATTGAGGCAGCGGTGCTTCCAGGAAAAATGGGGTCTGCAAAGGGAAACAGTGCCCATGGAAGTTCCCTAAGAAACCATGAAATGCTGGGGAAATGTAAAATACTGTGTTGCTGCTGTTGGGACAACAGCCTCATTTTCTAAACTCACAGAGAAACGCTCAGGTCGGATTGTCAGAATATAATAGTTTAATTGTGAGAGAGAGGAGTTTTCCTCTGGGAGCCTGTGAGCTGCTTCTCATGCAAATCCCACCAAAAAGGGTTCATCTTTTAAGACAATCTATTTCCTTTCCATGTTATATTCTAGCTCTTCAATTAGGCTTTTCAAGAATCATAGCATTCCATCAAGAAGATGGGCTCATATTTATTTATCTCCTTGCCCTGCTCATTACAATAAAGTAGGGAAATAAAACCAGCACAAACCCACATTCATAAAACAGAGGCTATGGGCAGCTTAGAGACTCCAGCACATCGCTGTACGCCATCAGTGGGATGATGTAGCAGCGACTGGAAAAGGATCCCCAAGGAAAGGCAGCGTTGCGTAGACCCAGGTAATGGTGGCTAGAGGAAGCAAGCAGGAAGGAAGAGGCCATCGGAGAAAGATATTCAAAAACACAGGGAAATTCGCAGGCTTGATACTTTGAGAAGAAAAAAAAAAGTGTTTAGGATGAGACAAAGTCAGACAATTAAAAAAAAAAAGACAACTAATAATTCCAAAGAGGGAGGTAGCTATATATAAAAAAAAGAAAGGAACTGCAAACCAGGTGAACTATTTGCCATCATGTTGTAAAGCTCTGTACGGAGCAGAGTTAATTCTGTTTATTGGGAAAGCTTTTTGCTGTAAAAGTAATTGAAGTCAAGAGAACCCTGTGAACAAGAGACCGTTGGGGGTAGAAGGGCCATGTTGTGATGGGAAGGGCAGGGGTAATAACCTTAAGTTTATAACTTCGTCTCATAAAAGAGATGGTCTCCAATGCATTAAAAAATAAGGATATGATATAAAAGTAATGGAAGACTTGACTTGCAGTGGTAAACACAATAAGTATACGGATGATGTTTTATAGAAGTGTACATCTAAAATCTATATAATTTTATGAACCAATGTCACCCCAATAAAGTCAATGAAAAATAAAAGAAAGTAAATTTGTAAGAGAAATTTACAAGAGAGGAGCTCAAAGGGACATACCGGTTGTGTCCCTAAAACCAGAGCATTGAGAAAAAGCTAGCTGTTCTCTGGGCAGCTCTGGAAGGGAATACACAAGGACAGAGGCATATCTGCTCCCCAGGACATGGATCCAACACGGAGAAAAAAAAAAAAAAAGCCAAGGAAGCTTCTAGAATGACGTGAAGGGAAAGCCCTGGACAACGGTGAGAAAGCAAATAGAGAGCACACCAGTCCCGTGGGTCAGGAGGATAAAGGAGCCCTCCAACCAAGAAGACAATGAAAACGAGATTGCCTGATGCACCCGAACAAATCTGCAGGCGATTTCCAAGGACAGGTGAGAGTTTCTGTATGAACTGCTGATAGATACATAGAAAATGAGGGGGAAAATAAAAGGCAATTATAAACTTCAGAGAAAACAATTTTGTGCAAGACAAGGAGCATGATCATGGCTCAGCTATCAATGAAATGTATGCTCTCATGATATCAGAAACCTTGAGTCGTCATTTCACAAAAATGCCAATAGAATCACTTTGGAGGGATAGAGGCAGTAGGGTGTGTGGTGTGTGTGTGTGTGTGTGTGTGTGTGTGTGTAGGGGCGGGGAGAATCCAAGATCTGATCCTCACCTTTTACAGCAGGAAAGCCAAAATTAATATGTAAAATCCAAAATAACAAAAAGATAATATGAGTAAGCGTGTTAAAAACATGGAGATACACAACTGAAAAAAATCGTTTGAAACTGACAGGGGTCTTCTCAGGAGCATATTACAATGAGAGAAGGAATGGGTAGGAAACGGGTATTTTTTTATTTCAAGCCTCAGAGAATTACCTAACTTTTAAAAATTATGTACATGCACCCTCCCATAAAGCCAAACATTAGACTAAAAATTACTAACTGGTGTGGCTCCAGCGACAAACTAGACTCACTTAGCGGGGTGACAAGCGGGCAACATGGTTCCAGGCCAGACGCCCTGGCCCTGGCCAGAGTCCACTGCTGCCTGGTTGACCAGGGGGCAGCCTTGAAACCAGGGGCTACGCAGAGGGTGGCCTTGAAACGGGTGCTGGCCTCATTAGGCCACCGCCCCTCTAGGCTTCCTCCCGAGATAATGACTGTAAACTTCGACTCACGCTGACCTCATTAGACATGTCCTTCCTTCAGGTCATCACCGCCTGGTGGCAGCCCGGCCAGCGAATCAGTAAACACTTGAGGAGAAGCATGGGCCGCTCTCACCACAGGCATGGGAACGCAGCTCAGGGTGGTTCCCCTAAAAGCTTAATTACAGAGGCGATGCCTGCAATTCAGGGCCCCGAGAAAACACACTTAGCACCATGGTTGTCGGTTGTCGAGTGGAGGGCCACGGGGTGGAGGAGGGATCTCAACATCTCCAGGGAGTACGAGAGGTCCTGTAGCTCTGGGGGGTCCGTCAGCCTCACCTGATGGTGTCCACGAAAACGAAGCAGGACCAATAACGTGTGGAGAGCTCTCTGCTCTCTAAAGAGCGAAGAGCAAGTGCCCGGGGCTGACGCGCCTTCAGGTGGAAGTGCTTCCTTCACACATGCGCTTGGCAGGGATCGAGAAATGCACAAACCTGGCCCGCGGTCCTCCTGGGAGCAGCAGCCTCCCCACCTGGCAGGTACAAGCGTGTGGCCTGCACATCGAGCAAAACGCAAGGTAGCTCTTAACAAGGAAGTGTGTGCTCGGTGTGTGCAATAATGTGGACATGTGTCCAAAGTCACTGTGAAGCAGCTCAGCCCTGCCCTGACTGGTTTGGCTCAGTGGACAGAGCGTCAGCCTGGGGACTCAAGGGTATCAGGTTCGATTCCGGTCAAGGGCATGTGCCTTGGTTACAGGCACATACCCAGTAGGGAGGGTGCAGGAGGCAGCTGATGGGTGTTTCTCTCTCATCGATGTTTTTAACTCTCTATCCCTCTCCCTTCCTCTCTGTAAAAAATCAATTTAAAAAATTTAAAAAAGAAAAGAAAAAGCTCAGCCCTCTGGTCCATCTAGGTCTCCTGTAGGGAGGGACCTGGTAGCCAGAGCTGGGCGTTTTCAGACTGTGTACTTCATTGGAATTTTAAACACCTCTAACTGTGAATGCGAGAGAGGCTCTGAAAATGGAGGTTTTAAAGACTTTAAGCAGACCCAGCAAGACGTCTCAGCTGAAGGCAGGCTTTTCCTGAATTATACTTTGTGATAGGATACACCGTGGTCTTAGGCTGAGCCTATAAATCTACCTCCGCCTGGTTTTAAGGCAAGTCAAAGGAAAGAGGGAAAGGGAGGGAGTGGGAGAGGGGAGAAAGGAAGAAGGGAAAGGAGAGGGGGATAGAGGAGATAAGAAAGGGAGGAAAAGGAGAAAAAGCTAAAAACTCTTGGTTCTAGAGTAGTTCAATAGACTTCCATGGACTTCCCATTTACAGCAATAAGAGAAAAAAATCAGGAGCAAATAAAAAACACCTACCTCCATTCCCCGCAGGCACTAACTCTTAACATTTTCCCTCTCAGCCTCCAAGATAACAGCATCCAGCAATTTTCCATAATTTCAGTGCCGGCCAAGACATTGAAACGTGCAGAGAAAACAAACAAAAACACGCCATTATCCGCGCACAGGTGTAGCTCAGCACGCAGAGTTTCCGCGGGACTCGAAACAGTGCCTTCACCCGCACGTGCTGCCAACACGTGCTGCTGCTGCTTCTTCTTCTCATGTGTCCTGGGCTGAAACCACTGGCAGCCCAGAGAGGGTCTCGACCCCAGTGCCATGGTCTGCAAACTGCAGCTCGCGAGCCACATGCGGCTCTTTGGCCCGTTGAGTGTGGCTCTTCCACAAAATACCATGGCCTGGGCGAGTCTATTTAGAAGAAGTGTGAGAAGTGTGAGAAGTTTAAATGTAAAAAATGTGGCTCTCAAAAGAAATCCCAATCGTTGTATTTCGATATTTGGCTCTGTGGACTAATGAGTTTGCCGACCACTGCCCCAGTGGGTCTCAAATCACTGAAACCAAACTGGCTTCCAGGTGGTTTCGCCTCTGAGTTCAGAGTTCTGAGGCCCAAGGGCAGGTTTCCAGGTGAATCTGTTCCCACATCACCCGATCCCCTTCGAGCGCTGGCATCACAGGGATACAAAGGACCCGCAGAGTGTGGGTGATTCTCATAATCGGGCCCTTTGTCTTGTTTCATTAGCAAGAGGTATTTTTCCTCCCTAAGAAGCTTCAAGGCCTGATTCTGGGAGAGGCTGAGCACCCACAGGTGGGCCCTGGAAACCTGGAGCCCACGTGCCCCCCAGGCTATAAACCAGGCACGTGGCTCCGTCAGAGCCAGGGCCCGGTCTCCCGGAGGCTCCTGGGACCCCTGGAGGCATGCCTGCCATCTTCTCTAACCCACTATTTTTAGTTTTTTAACGGTAATCATTTCAACAGCGCCATGGGACAAGATCCAAACGCTTTCCTGCAATTTCTAGGTTTTACAATTGCTTGTCTGGGAATTTTATGGGGGAGTTTCGAAGGGAGATGAAGCAACAGCTTGGCAGGAGGGCCGAGTGGCCGGGATGGCGCCCGAGGTGGAGAGCTTCTTGGCAGCACACGGATTCTTGGCATCCTTCCTCCGGGGCCGCAGGGACCATCCCGGCCGGGCTTGAGCATCTGCCCAGAACTGCTGAGCCCAGCCTCGTTCACATGCCACTCATTCTTGGCAGGCGAGATGCTGGAGGCATCAGTCTGCCCGTATCCTCTCCCTCACCACCGCCCGAGGATTAGACATTCCGGAGTTCACAAGTATG
This sequence comes from Nyctalus aviator, assembly GCA_036971965.1. Classification (NCBI taxonomy): domain Eukaryota; kingdom Metazoa; phylum Chordata; class Mammalia; order Chiroptera; family Vespertilionidae; genus Nyctalus; species Nyctalus aviator. The sequence continues at coordinate 188,155,760 of CM072923.1, forward strand.
CCTATGTGGTTTTGTTAACCATTGTAACCCCGATAAGTTCAAAAAATAAAAGCATGCTTTTGCAAGATTCAAGTAGATCTACTATAATAAAATACAAAATTATTTCTCCCTCTCCCCTTCCTTCCTCCTCCTCTCCCTCCTCCCTCTCCTCTCCCTCCTCCTCCTTCTTCTCATCCTTCTCCTTCTCCTTCTCCTTCTCCTACTCCATCTCCTTCTCCTTCTCCTTCTTCTCCTAGTGTAGCTCTTGGCTGCTTGGAAGGTTAGAGGGGAGCCCTGGGGTCTGCAGCTGCCTACCCATCTCTTCCGGTGGGAATGGCCCCAATCCTTACAGCATGGCTGCACTTCCCTGGGGCCTCTCTGTAACAGCCGTGTCTCCCTTAGCTCTGCTGGGCAAACCAGGGGCAGGTCAGTTCCAGCCTCAGAAGACCAAGACGGGGAATCCTTCCAGAGCTTCAAAGCCAACGTTTGGGCCCCAAAGGAAGCAGGGACAGTACTGGTGGGAGATTTCCATCCTTGGCTTCCGGTGCCTCCTGACCTGGACCCTAAGCCCTGATGACCCGCCCTTCCTCCTCCAGGCTGGTCCTCAGTCAAATTCCCGCCAGAGCGGGTAACAGGGTCTGTTTCATAACCGTCCAACTTGCAGAGAATGTATGAGTTTATTGGAGCCAGACAATTGCTGGGAAGCAAAATCCCAAGGAACTGAGAAAATGCTCCAGAAAATGGCAGTTTTGCCACTTATTTTATACATCAGAATCAAAGCATTAAACATAAGGGAGTTCCATGAAATCCATTGGTGATAGGTTATGAGGCAGGAGAAAGCAAAAGCAGGAAACGTCTGGGATGGGATAAAAAGTAAGATGAATAAACATATACTTCTTTTATGTAGGTAAGTTAACAGCCAACAATTAACACAGTAACAATGAGGGGTTCTGTGGGCCCCTACTCTGGTGGATGCTTGTGCCCTAAAGAAGGGGGTTTGGGGGTGGGGAAGATGACCTTGACATTCCAAAGGTGTGTTACTGTAGATGCAGACAGACAACTGACAGCTTCAGTTAAGGCAAAGATTGACCTTTGTCAAGGAAGGTCCCGGGCGAGGACATGAGGATCCACTGTGACCCTCTTTGAGAAAATGTCCTTTCAGACCATCCTACGGGGTTCCTCTCCGTCTCTGAGTCTATAAGGCCACCACGCAGGCCTCCCCTGAGCTTGTCAGGTTTAGTTTGCGGCCCCTTTTTTCCGTCCACAGCAGTGATCAGCAAGGCTGTGGCTCATCAGGGCCCTTCCCACTTGGGCAGGGGACCAGCAGGGAGCAGCAACATGGAGCTTTCTGTTCACGAACCAGCTACCGACAGCAGGCCAGGAGCCGTGGCATCCATGTAGCAGTGCCCATCCTTTCAGCAACTGCTCTGCACACGCAGGTACTTGGTCAGCTCTGAGGGAGACACTTGGACATGGAGGCCCTGCCTTTCCTCAAGGTCTGGCCTGTCCGTGTGACTAAGGAGAACATCGCTGCTGACCCGCCACATTCCAGCAAAATGTCCCGCTGGCACTTCTTTCGGATGCTTTGCAAAAGTGCAACAATACCGCTGTGCCCGGTTCTGTTAGCACTTCATAAGCTTCCCTGTATCATGTCCTGTAGGCCCCTGGATGGTCTGGGAAGTGGGCACCGTCACTGCTCCTAATTAGAGGGAAGGCAGCTGAGTGGCTCAGTGAGGCTGAACCATTCACCTAAGATCACTTCAGAAGGTCAGGGTGAGCCAGAGAAGGACCCACTGCACCCCAATAACACCTCCTACTGCCTCCCCAGAGGGATATTCAGTGCAAACCACAGCCACCCCAGAAACCAACATACCCAGCCATTTTCCTCCCCACTTTGCTCTGGTTACACTATGAACCTCATCCCCCCTCCCCTCTTCGGCATCTCTTGTCCCTCCCCTTACCCTCAAGAGACACCCAGAAAGAATGACGGTTTAGGTACCAGTCATTCTGGCAGTTAGGTACCAGCCAGAATAACACCAGCTTCCCACCTGGCTTGGACCACATTTCCATTAGCAGCCCCCTGGCTTGAAAGCATTCCCAACAGCAAGTTCCCTCTCTCTGCGACTTCAACCTCCTCCCAACATTTTGCAAAATCACAGCAGATACGCCCTTTGGGGAACTCTGGAGCAGCTCCATTCTGATTCAAGCCGGCAAGTTAATTTGCACGCTGAACCGAAGCTACAGACCTGCCTCCTCTTCAAAGCCATTCTCCTTCCATCCAAAGTAGCGCTCCTCCGCTCTCAAAGTTAGGAATGGGGGCAGGGAGGAGCAAAATGCCCCCATCATCTGCTCAAGACCTTGCTACATTCCATCAATGAATGAGAAATTAAAACTGCTTCCGACTGGAACTTTCCACACCTCAGGAGGACACGTTCTGGAGAAAAATCTTTGCTTGTGAAGAATATCACAGTCTCCACCTCAAGAGCCCCAGGATCCCCGCAATCTTCAATCCTCTAAATATAGCTGTTTTCAGAAACACTCCAGACAGCAGGCTAATTTTTATCCCCTGGAGAGGCGCCTGCAGTCAGACAGTACGTCCCAGAGAATGTCAACTTTTAAGGAATAGCCAGTCTTGCCAAGACTGCGAGCCAGAGACCAGCTCAGCAGGCTGACTTTAAACCTGTGCGAATTACTCACTGTCGCTTAGAGAGGGACCTAAAGCATTCCTATGTCTTGCGTATAATGCAGGCAGTAATGCCTGAGAAGGTAATATGGTCAAGGACCCCTTTCAGAGAAGCAGAGATGAACCAGACGTGGACCCTGTCTTTGCAGTTAGTGAAAGAAAGAAGACACGCTGAAACCGGTTTGGTTCAGTGGATAGAGCATAGGCCTGTGGACTGAAGGTGTCCCGGGTTTGATTCCAGTCAAGGGCATGTACCTTGGTTGCGGGCACATCCCCAGTAGGGGGTGTGCAAGAGGCATCTGATCGATGATTCTCATCGATGTTTCTAACTCTCTAGCCCTCTCTCTTCCTCTCTGTAAAAAAATCAATAAAATATATTTAAAAAGAAAAGAAAAAAAGAAGACACGATGCTATCTAATATCCAATAAAGGTGTGTATGTGTATGCATCTCTCTGTATGTGTGTGTGCATGCATATGTGCATGTGTGAATGCATGTGTGCATATGTGTATGCATGTGTGTATGTGTGTGCATGTGGGAAGCGGGACACTCCAAGGACAATTTCTTGGAAAGGCAGCATTTAACCTACGACTTGAAACTACAGCTAATTTTCCTATCTTTCCATTTCTTCTTGTTATTGCTGTCAAATTGTTTTGCAATGAACAACAATCGAGCTGGAGACAGTGAGAAAGAGACGAAGGCGGATGCTCTGAGATACCGCAAAGACAAAGGCCTGGGAACCAGCAGCCCAAGGTGGATCGTTTGGGAAAAACATGTTGTTAATATCTTCCTTTGAAAACCAAGCTATTAATCTGCACCTTTGTTCCCCAGCTTTGTGGTGTGTGAGCACGCCAAGAGAAAAACAGGTTTCTGTCACTGCCCGTGGAACGTTTACTGGGGTGAAACAGTGGCCTAAAAGAGAGGCCGAGCACAGCTGAGCTGGAGGTGGCCAGACGGGTTCAGACACCAGCTCTGCTGTGTCCTACCTGCATGGCCTTGGGCAGGTCACGTGACCTTTTGGAGTTCCAGTTCTCTCATATTTGATCTGAGAATAACAGAGTGTCTGCATCATAAGGTTGATGAGATAATCCACCTAAAAATGCCTGCAGGTTGCCTAGATAGGAAATGTCCTGTGAATGTTGGTAGTTATTCCAACATCCGGGGACAGTCCTTTGAGGCCTTGTCATCATGGAGCTATTGATCCGATCATGTTGACCTGTGGGTGTTTTTACTTAACCACGTAGTTTAATAAAAATAGGCAGTGATGCCCATATTCCATCCCTTTTCTCCATTTCATCACTTTATATTATCCAGGTCTGATCTGCACAGTGGAACCCCAGGCACGGGGGTGAGGAGACTGGCTCCGATCCCATCCCCCACTGGAGAGCAGTGGCAGCACACTAAATCCTAGAACTCCTGATGAATCCACTTTCTTTTCCACCACTTAATACAGTCTATCCACTATCTTATTGTCACCATTGAATGAATTAGGATTCACTTTGTAATCAAAGCAGAAATAAGAAACGCGTTGTCTCCCATAATGAATAGCTCACGCTAGATTTTCAATCCCAGAGGAATCAGAAGTGTGATTCAACGGGTTTCTTGTCATATGTGCTCCTCCTGGTGGCTTATCCTGAGGGTCCATGTAGGAGTAAACGGCTGCCTGCACCCCCAGGCCTAGACTTTGTAGGCTTTATTCGGCCCTCGGGCCAGACATTCCCCACCCCTGCTCCACAGGGCCTCAGAGGGTGCCCACTGGGATGAAGCTGCACTTATCCAACAGCCATGACCAGTTCAGTAACATAACCCTTATTGTCTTCCCTCCTTCCCTCTTTTATCTCCCAAATTAACTACCTGCGCTCACATCCTACTCTCAGCTCTGTGGGTGGGTAGGACCCACACTAAGTCATGAAGGAGTAGGTATATTATTCCATTTGGGCCAATGAGAGAATGGACATTCCCCAATTACGAAGGAGCCTTGGGATCTGGTGTCATGAAAACAACAAAAGAGTCTGCATTTGTCAGAAGCCACTGAGGAGAGTCCGAGGATGGAGCCAGCTGGGACAGAGCCTGGCAACACCCAGAGCCTGGATCAAGCTGCACCTGAAGCCGATCCTAACTGGAGGCTTAGAAGTTATGTCCGTTTTTTTGGCCGAAACCGATTTGGCTCAGTGGTAGAGTGTCAGTCTGCGGACTAAAAGGTCCCAGGTTCGATTCTGGCCAAGGGCATGTACATTGGTTGCGGGCACATCCCCGGTAGGGGGTGTGCAAGAGGCAGCTGGTCAATGTTTCTCTCTCATCGACGTTTCTAGCTCTCTATCTCTCTCTCCTCCTCTCTATAAAAAAATCAATAAAATATATTTTTTTTTAAAAAGAAGAAGTTATGTCCATTTTTGCTTAATTCCTTGGAGGCATTTTTCCCCCCACATTCATCCAAAAGATTCTTAACCAAATCCCCAGAGAAGTATGTTTCAAACTATTAGCGCTATCTAACAACCAAAGAGCCTGCCCTGAAAAGTGCTGAGCTCCTCATGATTGGACAGATTCAAGTAGAACACAATCGAACGTCCATCTGAGACGCTGGAGAGGATTTGCCTTCCACAGGGAATTAGTTTGAGGCCTTAAGGAGGAAAAACCACACAAATTCTTAGATCCATTTAAACTCTATTGTATCGGATTGACGAATAAAAATCAATGAATCGGTGCAAAGCTATCTGACTAAGGAGAGACCAAGTGACAGGAGTTTTGACCTTCCGTTAGTCACACTGTCACTCTTTCACTGCCAATGGCCAATGACATTCCATCTCTGAGCCAGTGCTTCTTCTGCCCTAGCCCTACCCTCTGGCAATTTGGATTGCTGACTCTTATTTAAAGATTTTCTGTTCAGATGCATAACATGCACCCTTCTCTGCTTGTCTCACTGAACTGACAGGACAATTGGCACACAAAGCATTAATAGAAGACCCCCCAAAAAAGATGCTTTCATTGCGGAAGGACTGGCCAATCTCAGAGACAGTGAGAGAGAGACTCACAGCTTTCTGGCTACTAATAGCTCCAAGCAACGCCTTTGCAGAGTCTCGGGGGTAAGTCTAATTGTCATCGGGATGGCGGGAAGTTCAGGTGTGTTACACACAGGTTCACAGATCTCCCCCAAAGATCTGCTCCAGCAGGGCGAGCCACATGAATATTTATTTCTGTGGGATTAGCATGCATTAACCAAATGAGGAAGGCAGCAGGAAATAACTGGTCTCGGAACTTTTTCTGACAGACCTATTAATGGTGAAAAATATGTGCAGAAACTCTTTTAAAGGGGCACCGTCTTATATTGCATGCACAACGAGCTGCCGGGCAGAGTGAGCTGGAGAAAAATGCATCAGGTCCCATGGAAGGCTGCATGGGGGGGTCCAGCCACTTGTCCCACGATTGGGAGGAAAGACCGCAATGCTGGGCTCAGAGCTACATGAAGGAAGACAGGAAACCGGGGGATAGGTGGTATCTCTTTAAATTCTTGGCCAAAGGAAAAGAGCTTTCCATCAGAAAGCGCTAATCCAGTTATGGCCAGCAGAAACAAAATTAAAAAAAAAAAAAAAAAAGATACAGACTTACTGACTGTCTTAAGATATAATTGATATGGTTTCTGAGTCTTACTCATCTAGAAAAGAATGTCTGTCTTATAAGTTATTACATGTGCTGGCTCCACTCCCTTTCTTTCAATTATCTGCTTACATAAAATGTGACAAGGGCTGCCTCTCTTTTCATTTATTTTTTCTGATCTGATGAGATGCATCCACCAGGCAGCAGAAACGTGAGATGTTTTTCTTTCCACAAAGGCCAGCCTCTCAGTAAACTCGCCAATGGACAGAAACACACATATTCACTCTCTCTCCTCTTTCGCCTCTTCCAATGGATGGCCCTCCTTGCCCCAGGGGCTGCTGGGAAAAGGGAAAGGTTTGTAATACCTGTCACAAGGAATGGAGGATGGATGTGATGTGCTGAGTGAGCTCCAACCAGGATGCTGCCCCCTTGAGACTGCAGCCCCAGCTTCCTGTTGGCTCTGCAAAGACCCAGCGCGAGGCCCCAGAGGGGCAGCTTGCTCAGAGCTGCCCCCTTGTGCCAATTCTCTCCTTAGAAAGCGGAGGAGCTGGGGAGCAGGTTGAGGCATGTGGCCCTCCTACTTTCACATTCCATTTCTTTACACATAAGATAGTAATCCAAGACAAGGCAGATAAGAGAAGGATTTTTAGGATGAGCCGTGAGGCTGCTAGAGAGGGTCACGGGGACCAGAGTGTTAGGAGAATGGGAAACTATAGTACAGGGGTTCAAAAGCTAACGCGTGGCCAGCTTCCCTGTCATCCGGCCTCCAATCAACTTCCCGTTATTAACTGAGGACGCAGCTTCTCTTTTATCCAGGATGAAGGCGGTGGCGCAGAGGACTACAGACATGGATGGAAGCACATGGCTAGTTTTCCCGGGTGAGAAACAGCCCGTCACTCAGAGCTGGAGCCTCCTGGCTTCTGGCTTCATCGCAGCGTCAGCGTGATGGGGCCTTCTCCTTTTGTATCACACGGAGCACTCACTGGGACCGGAGACCGCTGAGGGTGACGCTTTCCTAGATCGTCAGGACACTTACCTGGGCTCCCCATCCCCTCTGAAATGTTCTCAGATTCAGCAGGTCCGCTATGAACCCCCTTCTTTGCTCTTTCTCCTTGCAGCCCTCGCTGGAAAAGAGTTTCGGGTCTGGGCAATGAAATCAAACTCGCCTAAAGGCCCAGGAACAGCACATAACCATAAATTGAAAACTTGCCGTTTGGAAAGAGGTCGCCGGAGGCAGAGATGGTGGAAAATCTGAAGACTGAAGGAGCTGTCAGTGCTCTCTCTAAGACCCAGCAGGGGCAACTGGAAGGTTCTGGGAGGGATGTCAGATCAGTGGGTGGTGGAAAGAGCTAAGATTGATGGACAGATCCATCATTTGAAAGCTGTGTGGCCTTGGGGAAATTACCTTACCTCTCTGGTCCTCCTTTTCTTTTCTTTTCTTTTTCTTTTTTTTTTTTGTACGTATAAAATAAGGTAACATGTTTATACCATATGAAATCCAAGGGAGACCTTTGGTAAGTGCATGCCCTGTACAAGGAAGGAGAGCATATCAGGAAAGAACCAGAGAAGCCTGCCACGTGAGGCAGATGTCACTTCTCCGTGCTGAAAAGAGCACATGCCCTAAACTCCTGCTGATGGAGGATGGGTGAACAAGCAAATACCCAAGAAGGGAGTGGTACCCAGAGCCGTCATCCATGCCAACCATCTCCTGCAACTTTCCAGCCCGGTCATGCCCTTTGGGATGGAGAGTAGCCACCAGGAGATACATCGAGGTCTCCTTTTGCAAAATCTTAGAGAATAAGAAAATATTTTTCTCCTCCCTCTGTGCAATGCAAGGGTTTAATGTGTGTCTACTCCATGCTCAGGATTGTGGTAAGTGCCATGATACACAGATGAAGTTGAAGGTACTACCTGTGTTCACTAAGCCTAGATCAGAGTTAGGGAGACAAGACTAGACATAGATAAGATAGGATTTGACAGGTTGCTTGTTGGAGGAAGCAAACTGCTACCCAGAGAAGGGTGACCTGCCGTCCCGGGTCACATGGGCTGCTATAACAAATTGCCATACACTGGCAGTTTACACGGCACTGATTTCTCACAGTGGGAGGCTGAGAAGTCCAGCAACCCTCTTCCTGGGTTAGAGACGGCCAGCTTCTTGTTGTGTCCTCACATGGCTGAGAGAGCAAGAGGATGCAAGCTTTCTCATGTCTCTTCTTAGAAGGGCACTAATTTCATCGAGGGGGCCACACCCTCATGATCTCATCTAAACCTAATCACCTCCTAAAAATCCACCTCCTAATACCATCATCCTGGGGGTTAGAGCTTCAACATATAGCTTTGTGGGACACAAACAAGCCATAGCAAGGGCTGAAGAAGTCATCATAAAAAAGATGGACCATGACCTTGGCTTTGGTCCAGATGGGATGGGGAGGGTTTGTACTAGGGGAGAGCCTTCCCAAGGGGCAGTCACATAAGTGTGGTCCTTGAGAGATGGAGGAAGAAGCCGAGGCCCCTTGGGAGCTGGTGATGTGGAGGCCCCGGCAACATGGATAGTTTGAGGTGGAATTCCAATCACATACTGCCCGTGACCAGCGGGGTGAAGAGGATATGTATATCATCCAAAGATGGTCTAGTGCATTAGAGGCATTTTTAAAGACTTTAGCTTTGTAGAGCAGTTTCAGGTTCACACAAACACTGAGGTGAAGGTACAGAGGTTTTCCACATACTCCCTGACCCTATTCATGCACAGACGCCCCCATTATCAACATCTCTGCATCCCCTGCCAGAGTGGCCCATTTGTTACAACTGATGAACCTGCACAGATATATTATTACCAACCACAGTCCACGGTTCACGCCAGGGCTCACTCTTGGTGCTGGGCGTTCTGTGGTGTGGGCAGATGTGTAATGACATGCATCCATCAGTCTAGTATCACCCAGACCAGGGCAGCTGCCCCGAATATGCCCTGTGCTCTGTCTATTCGCCCTCCCCTGCTTCACTGAAGGCTTTTAAATAAGGGAGAGCACCCGAGATCTGGGGATTTTGGAAGAGTAATCTTAGAGAATCAGAATGGAATGGAGAGGGGGTGGGATATGGAGGGAGCCAGTGGCCCGGCTCTCAGGCCGTGGCAGCAACCCCGGCATGAAATGGTTAACCCCACTGGACTTGCCCATGTGTTTCATGAGGAGATGCCCCAACCTCCCTGGCTTTTCACACCTTGCCTCTCTCATCTCCGAGAGTTCACTTGAATATCCACGGGCTCAGAAGGGATTCTCTTCTCCACAATACAGCACTCACTTCCGCAGAGGAACTTGGGAGGGGGGGCCTGTGGGCCTGACGAGGAGGCTTAAGGCGTGCACCTGCTAGTGCTGCTGACGACTGCCAGCACCAACCCTCTCTGGGAAACCTCCACATCCATATTTCCTGACTTAGTTAAAATCTGTGGCCTTCACACTTCATGGATGCAGCTTTTTTGTTTTGAGGGCGTTGTTGTTTGTGTTATGTTTTTGTTTGTTTGTTTTTTGGTTAATCCTCACCTGAGGATAATTTTTCCATTGATTTTTAGAGAGAGTGGAAGGGAGGAGGAGAGACACAGAAAGAGAGAAACACTGATGTGAGAGAGACACATCGATTGGATGACTCTCACACTGGCCCCAAACAGAGCCAGGGATTAAGCCTGCAACTGAGGTACGTTTCGCCTGTGGTGACCCGGAATCAAACCCGGACCCTTCAGTCAGAGGGCTGACACTCTATCCACTGAGCCAAGCCATCTAGGGCAATGGTCAGCAAACTCATTAGTCAACAGAGCGGCAAACCTCAGCTCATGAGCCGCATTTGGCTCATGAGCCGAGGTTTGCCACTCTGTTGACTAATGAGTTGTCAACCATGGGGCTAGGGCATGCAGCTTTTTTTTCTTTCTTTTTTTTTTTTTAATCTCACCTTCATGTTTCATTTTCTGCCAAGAGGAGCGAGGATGCAGAAGGGCGGGGCTCCTCCTCTGCAGGAAAGAGCAATGAAAACCACAGCTACGCAATCGTCCCTCCTATCATCCCTCCTTCTGGCTGCCCACGCAGTGGCGCAGAAATAGTGACAAAGACTCCGGATAACAGCTGGTTTGGTTACGTGGCACACACTCACAAGATCCTTTTCTAGATTTAAAAACCATCCTTGTCTACCACGCATGCCCCTGCGTCACTATCAGACACCGTCTTGCTTGTCAAACCGGGGAGGTGGACACATTCGACTTCTCCAAGGTCACTAATGAAGGGATGGGGCTCCGAGGAGGGAACCGCGAGTCTGTCACACGGCAGCGCCCACAACCAGGAAACAAACAGCGGCGGCGGCGGCAGCTGCTGCAATCACGCGGAACGGAACACACACATTCTTACACAAAAGCAAGGACGAAAAAATTCAGATGCTGAGCGTGATATTGCTGGAAGTTACAGAAATAGACAGAGAAGCTTTCAGAAGGACAATCGGTTTCAAGGACTCGGATGTGCTCTCAGCTAAAAGTTGCGGGCCCGCTGCTGATGGAATGGAGTCTGGTAGGTGCAATCTGCCGTGAGGTAACAAGGAGACTGCTGCTTGTAGGAGGGCATAAAAAACACACGAAATATTCTGCGGCTGCAACAGAGTGGGCTGGAGACCATCAGCAATGTGGGCTGGGCTGGGGGAGCAATGATGTTCTGGAGTCCGTTTTCCCAGTTGTCAAATGGGAAAATACCCACCATCCACTGCAAACGCCTGGCGACCCCCTGATGTCCAATAAAAGCAGGGACAGCGTTACCCTGACATGCTCCGCTTAAATGTCTGGTGGGCCTTCAGCGCCTGCAGGCTCTGGTGAGGACGGGAGGCCAAGCCCCGGACATCAGCGGTGATTATGCCCAAGCTTCTGAGCTGAGCTTGCGGCTCTCAGGGCCTGGGAACAGGGAGTGCTCTCCACTTGGCCAGAGAGAACCAGGACCGGTCTGCCTGCTCACCGGCAACCCCTGAGCTCCACGGCCTTCTCATCACAAAAACTCCGAATCTGAGCCCGCAGGAAAGAAGCGTTTTCTAAGAGGGGAGGAAGCTGAATGTTTTCCACCCGTGATTCATCTCACCTAGTGTTTGTTTCTAGAAAAGCCTGGTTCACGCAAGGCGTTTTGGCAGAGACGCAAGGCTGCCAGCCATGGGTGCCTCTCTGGTTATCCTGGCAGAGCTCAGGCCAGCTGCTATCCTGACAACTTGGGGAGAGAAGCCAGCAAACCAATCTGTCGCATTGTTTTCAGAAAACCTTGGCGTTTTGAGTCAAATTTCAGGTCAGATGTTTAATCAGCAGACAAATAACCCCATTCCACTAAAGAATTCCCAACTCGTCCCCTAAGAATTTCTGCACCCCCCCCCCACCCCCCGCGATCCATCAGTTCCCCTGGCACCTGGTTTTCCCATCTGTAAAGCAGGGGGATTTGAACTCTGCCATCGCACATGCTCTCGGATGTTCTGTTTCTAAGAGGTCAGCCTCTGTAGTCAGCATCTCAGGCAAAAAATTGTCCTTACAAATGGCTTGCATCGCCCATCTAGGACCCTGGCGTGGGGTTTTGGTTATTCAGCCGTGTGCATCCAATCTCGTGTGCTCCAACATCTGAGCATCACTGAGCAAGACAAAGAAAACAGCCAAAGGGAAGTCTGCAGGCTGGAACCTGGCTTTCAACCGCCCTGCCTGCAGGGCAACTGCCAAATGCCAGTGGTGAAAAGGGGCAGCGCCCTTCCCATGAATGCTTCCGTTGGGTTTTCACCAGGACTCTCAGGGTTCCAGAGACAAGGTTTGTGAAGGTTCGGAGGCTGTCCAAGGTCAGCGCAGAGCTCAGATGGCTCCCCCAGCACTGTCCCTGGTCAGGAGCTCAGACTCTGAGGCTAGACTGCCCGAGTCCTCCTCCTCCCAGCCCTTTGGCTCATTCGCTGTGCAGCTCAGGAAAAGTGACTGACCCTCTCTGAGTTTCAGTTCTCAGATCTGTAAACCTGGGGTCATCCATTGAAATCCGGAAAGATCTGAGAGCAATGCCACGCACAGGGTGAGCACTTACCACGTGGCATCTGTGGTCACCCTCCTCTGTCTACAACCTCAGAACCCTGACCAGTGCACCCGCATCTCTGAGGCTGAGTTCTTTGGAGACAGGCCGGGAAAGCTCGGCTCGGAGTGCAGTGTGGAGCTAGTGACTCCCTCCCCACAATCCTCAGATGCGGTCACAGAGCTGACTGGGCATGTGCCACGGAACATCTGCCTTCTCTGCCAGCCTGGCTCCCCGAGCCCAGCCATCACACTGCTCTGGGCCAGAGATGCTACTGAGGACCAGCGATGCCACTGCTGTCATATGCCATGGCCAGCCCGCCATGCTCGGGGTCCCTGACGCAGAGGAAGCGGGGGGGAGGGTGAGAGGGAAGAGCCTCTCCCCAGAGATGTGTGCACATGGGGGAATAAGGAGACTCAGAGGGAAGGTGCACAGGGAGAAGCGGAAGAAGCCTTGCTGAGGCCCTGCTGGCTCATCAGTGCCCTGGACACTGAGTGCACAGCCTCCTCCAAGGCTCCCGAGAACCAGAGTGAGGCAGGTGCTACTCATTCTCCATTTTTACAGGTGAGTAAACTGAGGCTCAGAGAGGCCGCTCACTCATGGTCACAGAGCTAATAGGAGGCAAAGCTGGCTCCTAGAAGGAAAATTGTTCAGACCTCTGTGCTGAGTGGCAGACCTCTGTTTTCCATTACACGGCATTCAAGCCCCAGGATGTATTAGTTATCAGGAGCCGTGTAACCAATCAGCATGAACTTGGCAGCTAAAAACAATGCTCATTTAGCGTCTCTCAATTTCTGAGGGTCAGGTGGGCTTGGATGGGGTCTCCCTTTGTGGTCTCTTAAGGTTTCAGTGTGTTGGCTGGGCCAGGGTTTTAGCCAAAGGCTCTGGAGAAGAATTGGCTGCCAGGCTCACTCTGGTTTTGCAACCACAGGTCCTGGTGGCTGTAGGACTGAGGTCCTTGTTCCCTTGTTGGTTGTCACACACAGTCCTTCTCACGTGGCTTCTTCCGTCTTCTCAGCAGCAAGAGCAAGCCAGGTTCTTCCTGAGCTTCGAACCCCTCTTCCCACCAAGAAAACTCAGCTTTCCTGGGCTCCTCTGATTACACCAGACCCATTAGGATAATGTCCCTTTGCCATGTAAGAGCATAGCCAGGGAGTGACTTCTCATCCTATCCGCAGGCCCCACCCACGGTGAGGGGAGGGGCCAGGTGAAGGGGAGGGTCACTGGGAGGCCTTCTGCCTGGGAGCTGCCAAAGACTGCAAAGGACCACTGTGGGGACACTGTGCGTGGGAGGCAGCTCGACTGCATTCATGGAGTCCTGGTCTCAAAGCCAAGGGTAAGATGCTGTGACTCCATGGCATACAGTTTATGAGGACAGTAGTAAATGGCTGAGCTAAGATAATGCACAGAAAAGAGAGCAGTGCAGAAAAACCACAGGCCTTCCTGGCTGCCCTCCCTCCCTCCTTTCCTTCCTTCCCATGGCCCTGGGCACGGATGCTGTGTATCGTGCCCTCCCCACTTCATCTCCAGCAATCTGCTTGGCAGCTGGCACATAGTAGGCCTTCAATGACAGGCCTGCACCATCTGTGGATCTCGGTGAGCCCTTTGCCTCCCCCAGCAGCTCTGGCTACTTCCAGGGAAGGTGGGAACCCACCGAAGCCATTCTAACCCCTATGCCCTTGAGCAGCCATCCAGGAAAACACTGGAGCAGAGATATCACGTGGCCCATGTATGCAGCTTACTCCTAACAGAAGCCTCACCAGCAAAGTAAAAGGAAAGCAGGTGAAATTAATTTTAATAATGTGTTTACTTTATTTACCCAGTATATCCCAAATAACATCATCGTTACTTTAGACATGTAGCCAGCATAAAAAGACACTCATAAAGTATTACACATTCTTTTTCCTGTAATGAGGCATTGAAATCCAAGGTGTAGTTTACACTTAAAGCCTCAGTTCACGTGCCCAGTGGCTACCTATGGCTCATGGCCACCATGTTAGAGAAAGCAGATCTAGAGCCCATGGTTTCTGGGGCGAGGGGATGGGTGTGAAATTCTTGAGACCTAGGGTGGGGGAAAAACAACTTTTTTGTAAAAAATTATAAATTTATTAGGTTATCTGGAAACCAAATGCGCTGAGCCCCAAAATGGTGCCAGCCAAAAAAATACACTTTTTTAAATTGTTCAAATAAAACTCCCTATGAGAAATGGATAAACAAACCACAGAGGTCAACAAAATAGAAAATTACTCAGCTTATAAGAGCATCTAGCTCCTGGCACTGGTGTTGAGCTGCCTGTAAGTCCTCCTCACAGTCTCAGGAGAGGGCCTGGCACACAATCAGATCCATTATGTTGTCTGGTTGGCATGGCTCAGTGGTTGAGCGTTAACCTACGAACTAGGAGATCATGGTTTGATGATCAGTTAGGCGCACGTCAGGATGCAAGCTCGATCTGCAGTAGGGGGCGTGCAGGAGGCAGCTGATGATGATCTTCTCATCATTGATGTTTCTCTCTCTCTGTCTCTCTCTCTTTGTCTCTCTCTCCCCATTCTTCTCTAAAATAAATTTTATATATATATATATATATATATACACACATATATATGTATATATATAATTATGTATATAATTATATATATAATTAAAATAAATTATATATATACATATATATATATACATATATATATTTAAAAGATCTATTATGTTAATCAGCCAAATGCAACTCAAGTCTGAGTTCTTCCATCGTTATACAAAATTGCACGTAAAAGGGGATGTGGATCTATGTTAATATGTCATATGTGATGTGGGGTGCAGTCTCTGAAAACAAGAGTCCCTGAGGTTCATTAAGGTGCTGGGCATCCCTGAGCCTAGAGTTTGCAGGTGAAGAGCAAGGGAACATCCTCTGATGCAGGGAGCTGAGGGCCCAGGAGCTGGACAAAGACCGTCCTGCTGACCAAATACATTTCAGAGCCCAGCAGATTCGCAGAGCACCGGTGATGCGATGAATGGGCCTGCTTTGCCCCTGCCTGTCAGGCCACTTATTCATCACAACATATTATCGCTCTGCTAATTCAATGTGTGGCGAGAAACGCCAGATTCTGGCTGAGAACAGCACTGGAGAGGACTAAACTTGGTGGCAAGAAAAGAGCAAAATTAGCAAAGGCTCCAGCGAAAGAGGAAAAAGAAGCCATGGTCCTGTAAGAACAGCTCGGAAAACAGAGTGGATGCCAGGAGCATTTTGTGCTGCCTTCTGAGAAGGCGAGGCATGGGAGCAGAGAGGCCCGGGGGTGAGGAGCTTAAGCTGAACGGCACCCCCAGTCCGGTCTCGCCCAGCGCCTCTCGGACACAGCTGTAAAACAGAGTAATTAGCATCAGCTCCATGCTGGGCTGTGCAGGTAGGAAATCAAATTAATGCTCAAAAATTTAAAAAGGGGGGGATATCAAAATGTGGAGAAAGGAGGATAAGGGTCAAAGTCACTCTTGACGCAGCAGAAAGGACTAGCAGAGACTAAATGACAGGGAAGAAGTTAGGGAGGCACCTACTGAAACATGGAAACAGGCTGAGGAGCTGATAGGGAAAAAAGAGGGTTCAAATACACACACACACACACACACACACAGCCGAAACCGGTTTGGCTCAGTGGATAGAGCGTCGGCCTGCAGACTGAAAGGTTCCGGGTTCGATTCCAATCAAGGGCATGAACCTTAGTTGTGGGCATATCCCGGGGGGGGGGCCGTGCAAGAGCCAGCTGATCAATGATTCTCTCTCATCGATTTTCTAGCTCTCTATCCCTCTCTCTTCCTCTCTGTAAAAAAATCAATAAAATTTTAAAAAATATTTCAAACACACACACTTCAGCTATACATCAAAGTCCTCAAGAAGTGGGTCTATACGCTGCTGTGGACAAAAGGAACTTCAGGGGGACTGGTGCTCACAGCGCCATAGGTGTTTGAAAGGGATGGACCATCGCCAATCCAACAGGCCGCCAGCCTGCTCCTGCTCAAAGCCCCTCGGCCCCCACTGTGAGTTCCTTCTGACACAGAATGGACTGGGACTCTCTGCCAACCCCCCACGACCTCACTGCGGACGTGTGAGGATGTCCTTCAACCCATTTCACTCTTTTTAAAAATATATATTTTTTATTGATTTTTCACAGAGAGGAAGAGAGAGGGATAGAGAGCTAGAAACATCGATGAGAGAGAATCATCGACCAGCTGCCTCCTGCACACCTCCTACTGGGGATATGCCCACAATCAAGGTACATGCCCTTGACCGGAATCGAACTTGGGACCTTTCAGTCCCCAGGCTGACACTCTATCCACTGAGCCAAACCCGTTTCGGCAATCCATTTCACTTTTTAAGTCATCACTCAGGAATCTCCGGTGCCCAGGCTCCCGGCACCTTGTACGGCCGCAGCTCTTAGCAGTCTGACCTCTTTCCGAATACCAGACAGGACTCTGGTCCTTGACTAAAGACCAAAGGCCAAAAACAACGCACAGGCCCTTGGCCATCCTGCATTCCTCGCTCCGCCTGAGCATCCCCAGTCCTGATTATGAAACATGCACACACTCGGGATTTTCTGAAAGCATCTGAAAACCCAATTGCAAAGGTGGCACATCTCCATCCACGCTTGATGGAATTGGAAATATGTTGGGGTTGGCACATGCGAAGCTGTGTGCTCTTCCTCCTGCCAAAGACAGAGATGATTGACTGAATGGGGACAGGATATCAACTCGCCAGAATGTGTCTAAAACGGGACGAGCATGCTTGGTGGAGTGTTAACGCTGTGCTTCAAAAAAGGCAAAAACAGCCAGACCGGCATGGCTCCGTGGTTGAGCGTCTACTTAGGAACCAGGAGGTCCTGGTTTGATTCTAGGTCAAGGCACATGCCCAGGTGGCGGGCTCTGTCCCCAGTAGGGGGCCGGTAGGAGGCAGCAGACCATGATTCTCTCTCATCATTGATGTTTCTATCTCTCTCTCTCCCTCTCCCTTCTTCTCTGAAACCAGTAAAAATATTCTTTTTAGGAAAACAGAGGGAAGTCCACATGATTCCCAGCTCGTTCTAGAGATAATGGCTCACTCCCGGGAGAATGAGAGTCCAGTCCACCCTATGGGAGATAGTTGGGTGTTTGGGAAAGCGGAATGACCATCATTTAGAAATAGGCCATTCAGGAGAGTTACTTCACCAGAGAGCATCTGGACGTGGCCCGTTGCCTGCCTCCCGGGAGGAGATTCGTGCTGGGTAAGCCATGTTCTGGGCAGCGACACGGCCTCCTGACAAGGGGTGAGGTGACAAATACTGACTGCTTCTGGGCCACGTTTCAGTCCCTGTGCTAGGATGTAGGGACACAGGCCCCTCCTTCAAGGCGGTAGAGACAGAGAGGTGACAGGGAGTCATACTCATCCGCAGGAAGGACTGGGCGGCAGCAGGGCCAGGAGCACCCGGAGAGGAGCCTCTGCCGGGCTCGGAGGGGCTGGTGAGAATGGTCCTCAGA